>CM046395.1:9670000-10986250 GCA_025413875.1 Rhododendron molle | reverse complement strand
AATCTCCGCCGAACTCCCTTGATCGATCAGCACTCGGCGGACTAACTTCCGCTGAAACGGTAACGATATGACCAAGGCATCGTTGTGGGGTAGTGACACCCCTTCCAAGTCTCGCTCGGTGAACGTGATCTCCCACGTATTACGATCCTCCATCTTGCGCTTCAAAGACGGCTGTACCACTATCACCTCGCGTGACGCGTGGCACAATTCTTCATGGAGCCTGCCGCCCGGCTCGGATCCATCGGTCCGTGGATGCACTGCACCACGCCGTCCAGAACCTGAGCCCTCGGCTGAATACCTGCATTGGGTGACTTCGTCCGATCAATCCACCGATCCATTCTCCCTTGTTGGACCAGCTCCTCCAGGTAAAGTTTAAACGGCTGGCAGGCCGTCGTGTAGTGACCCTGCTCGTTGTGAAATGAACAGTACACCCGCTGGTTCGGCTCGCGCCCGTCTGCAGTCCCCAACTTTTCTGCCGCTCCTGTTGGCCACTGGAAACCAGGAAGCCTCCCGCATTCTCGGAGCACACGGAAGATCGGCTCTTTGAAGTAAGTGGTGATGGCAAGGTGGTCCCGCGCGTCGCTCGGCGGCTGGTCCCTTGTCTTGCCGCCTCCTCTGTTTCCACCAGCCCCGGCAGCTTCCCTGGCCACCACATTGACTTGCTTTTTACCGCCTGCTTTGGTGGTTCGGCGACCTTTGCGACATCGGAGCCCTCAATGTACTCCTCCAATTCAATATACCGGGCGACGGTTTGCATTAAGTCCGACATGTCGTTCGGTGGCCGAAGCATTAGTTCTTTGGAGAGATCGGAGTTTCTGTCCAGGCCACGTTTGAACGACGTAGCCGCTGTCTTCTGGTCACAATTTTCAACCAAATTGTAGACGTTGTAAAAGCGTTCGGAGTAGTCCTTCAAGGATTCTCCAACCTTTCGCCGAAAGTCCGTCAAGGCTTCCACCGTCTTCGGCCGCCTGTTGCTAGCTACAAACCGGGCGGTGAACGAGCGCTCCAGTTCGCCGAAGCTGTTGATCGATCCTGGTTTGAGCTGCGTGTACCACAGCATGGCGGTGTCAGGCAGACTCAAGGAGAAAGTTCGGCACATCATTGCCTCGCTCAATCCACAGAGTGCGGCCATAGACTTGAATTGCGCACATGGGTCGGAGCGTCCGACTTTGCATTGTACATGCTGAACTTTGGGACCTTGAAGTTAGAAGGGGTAACCTCTTCTGCTATGGCAAGGCGACCCCCCTTTTTCTACTGCCGTTTCTCTTAGGTTCGGCGCATTGACTACCGACGGTATGACGGGCGTATCTGGTTCGGCGTCCCTCGAGCGCTTATCCGACAACAGCATGCGGAGCCCCCGGCCGTCGACGCTCGGCTCCGGCGATCTCCGCTTCTTGGACCCAAACGCTGCCTTGGGCGGTTGCATCGCCTGGTAGGTGGTTCTCTCGCCGGTCCTGATATTTACTAACGTGACGGTCTGCCCATCATTATTAACTTCGCATCTTTCCTCGGGGAGCAGCCCCTGGCTGTCCTCCCGCGCGTAGGACGGTCCTTTCGAATACCTCGGTGATCGCCCTCGGGGATTACGATTAGAATGCTCCGGCGGGTGTCGTCGGGTTCGACGTGGTGAGTGCCCCGGCGAGCGCTGTCGCGAGCGGGCAGTGGCCCTTCCATTGCCTTCGTTTCTCCGGCCAGCAGACCTTGACTCGGCACGGTGCTCTCGGTGATCCCCACTTCCTGCGGAGCGGTGAGGGGAGACTCCTGTATTGTGCCTTCGGTCGCCGTGCCGAGGCCTTATCACAGATGGCGTTCGCCCCTGCGATCTCGTCCTACCACTCGACGCCGTCCCACTGACCTCCGGGTCATTCCTCCGGCGGTGAATGCCGCCGGGTGCGTCATGCTGACTGTTTCCCTGGTGATCTGACTCCAGGTGGGTTCGTCCGCCGAGCCTCGTGAAGGCAGAGGCCCTGGCCGTATCAGCTGTCTGTGTCTGACGAGCCACATTCCTCCTTCGGCGTCGATCCCTTGACCCGGCCGCCGGAGGTAATCCTTGCTGTGCTTGCAGCTGTTGCACCTGCGTCCTTAGTCGCAGCAGCTCCTCCGCTATGCTCACCGGGAGCTCCGGAGGAGGCGTGGCCCAAGGCTTGCTGCCGTGCGGTGGACTCCGTCGATGTAGAACGACGCCGTACCCACAGGTCGGGTACTTGTTCCAGCCACGGTCGATCCCATCATGACCGTGCCATCAGGTCCCCTGAGAGGTGAGCCTGCCAGCCCCAGGTCCATCCGCACCTTCTGAGTCGTTGGGGAGGGGTTAGCCGCGAAGTTTGGATCGAAATGGGTCAAACCAAGAAGTCGTCCGTCCGTGAAAGCCATCTTCAGGACGTTGAAGTTTTGAGGGAAAAGAGGTTTGGGGAAGAAGTAGCACCACTAGATGAGTTCAAAGAGCTCCCCAGCAGAGTCGCCAATTGTGGTGCCGTACTTCTCCGGTCGAACCTCTGGTGCTAAGGTGGCTAGGGTGGTTGGATCTTGGTGGGAACCTGCACAAGTAGCGAACACGTTAGTGCCTAAACCCGGATCGTGGTGGTCCGGGATAGGCACTCCGACGATCTAGTCAGTGGCAGGAAAAGGAGAGAATGAGAGTACTAGGGTTTTAGGGTCCAGTCTCACGTACCTTACTTCTCAGCATCAACACTCCTTTTATAGGCGCGGGTAAAGGCGGTATCCACACCACGCATTTACCCCACGCGCACGGTGATTGGTTCGCCCACTATGGCATCCAAATCCAATCCCGTGAAGTTAGGCTCGTCATGATCCCTAACGGCCTGCTCCTACCATAATGGGATTAATGACACGTTCCTTATTCTACCGACTCCCCTCCTGACTTCCTCTTCAAGTCAGGGGGGATATGGTTCGGTGGTGGGCCGTACAGCCGAACCAATCAATCCGGCCACTCGTGACCTCGCCGTAGCTGCTACCCTGTTCGGTGGTTAATCGCCGAACCGGGTTCCACGACAAGTATACGGAGCAACATCTCTCCTGGAGTGGGGTACTCCCCTTCGGTGGATCGGGTTCGGTACACCGAACCTCACCCCCGCCGACCCAACAGTGCAACATATCAACGGGTCGAGCTCAGGGGTTAAGTGGCCTCCATCAGGGCCGAACCATGCTTACCTCTCTACCGGACCACATCACCGGTCCGAGGCAAAAAGGGGCCTTCTGCCGAGCCGTACTCACCACATACAATCAACGAACTTTTTACAATGTGGGATCTAAGCTAATTTGCCAATCCCAATAGTGACATTCTAAGGCTCCATTTGTTTGGAGGTAAAATGTTTTTCGATAAAATATTTTACCTATTTTTTAGTATTTTGTTGTGTAAAAAATAAGGAAAATATTTTACATGTAAACCATTTTCTATTAATTAGATGAAAATAACTTACCCTTAAATCTTCCGTAAATTATTTTTTAAAATGAACCCGCTGCCTTCTATGACATTTCTCACTGCTCGGTGTCCTCGATCGTCAGTCCTGACCCACGTTTAATTCCAACATTCTCAAATCTCTCCACTGTTTAAGCCCCTCTAGATCATTGTACACTATTTTGTTGATTTTTTTGAAAATATTTATAATTGCCAACCAAATACCGAAAAATAAAATTTTAAAATTTATTTTCTTAAAAAATATTTTACATGAAAAATATTTTGCATTACCAAAACAAACGGAGATCGACAAGTCACTTTTCTTTTCACCTGTAAATCGTTTTGATGAAGCAAATATTCAAAATTGTCTTCTTTCGATCGAGGTCAATCCGTTTCAACTAGAACCCTCCTCAAAAGGCGTGTAAATTCCATTTTAATTTTATTTTTGGCCCAAAGTTAGCCGGCCAATTGTCACTTGTCAAATATTTTTCAATAAAAAATTTGAAAGAAATGTACAAAGAGAAATGTGGTGGGTATTTAGACTCCGGCAAGTTTTTGAAACTTTTTTTGGGTCAAAATGGTACAGTAGAAGATATTATTGATATGATAAAAGAGCTACTACATCAAAAAAGACGGTTATTTCTTCATAACGGAGAGGACAAGTTTTTTAATTAATTACTTCAATATCCATGACCATTTCCTCAACAACCCTAAGCATGGTGAGCCATCAAAATGTGTAAGTTTAAATGAGATTAGGGCAATTATAAAGAGCACCAATAGTTTTCCGATTTCCAAATAGTTTCCAATCACTCACCGATTTTCCCTCTATCTCCGAACCAACCCCCTCCTCCCTCACCGCAGTTACCTCTCCCCATCCACGTCACAACCCTCTCCTCCCTTCATTCATTTCTCTTCCAAAGAAATCACCCTCTCTTCCCACCCCCAACACTACCTTCTTTGTCCGTCATCACGCTCTATCATCCTTTCCCACTGTGCGATCCCAGCGTGACTGATTTACGATTCTCGACACGTAAAAAGCGTTTTTTAAGTTGATCATGCGAAATGGTGGCGAGCACAGCTAAGCAAAACCCTAGGCATAGGCAAACTAGGCCGCCGTCTAGGGAGCTCCAAATTTAGGCCCAAGACGGGGAGGATGTTTTACAAACGATAAACTCTGAGGCAAAGAGAAGGTGTTGAGCTGAAGTTGGTGTAGGTGCCCATAGCTGAGTGTTAAGAGCACAACTTGAAAATTTCGCAATTTTTAACTTGGGTGTAGAGTGAAAAGAGTGGTGTGTATTCACAAGCCTCCCCCCCATTTACAATACTATCAATGACCAAAATGTTCAGCTAGAGGAATCCATCACACAAGGCAATTAATGCAATGCTTTATGTAATTAAGCTAGCTATATCCATTCCACTTTTTCTTTCATGAAATTGATTGGCTTTGGATTAAGTGCAAAAGAAGATGGGAACTTTAAAGTAGTAACAATTAAAAAAATGATTTGGGGCCCGGAAATTTTAATCATGGAACCACCCCAATCAGCCCACAACAAAAAAAAAAAAGGCTGTTTACATCAACCGCATTTTTTAATTAACTTTCATAAAAGTAGTGTTTAGTTAAATAATCAAAAACACAAGAGTTGTTGAAGTGGGCAAATAAAGTTGTTAATTAAACTATGTTATGGCCAGATGGATCTTCCCCGGATATACTGACGAAGGAAGACAATAAAAGTCGCAAATATATTTGTTGGTTCTACTTTGGACTGACTTAATTTTATCCTTAAAAAAATACTAGTGAGTATTTCTGGTGTTTAATAAATTTTTTTAATCTGGTTTTCAGAATATTAATCATTTATCTTAATGAGAGGAAACGTAAAAGTATAAAAATAAAAAATGAGAATACTTTAGAAAAGACAAATAAAAATAGCAAAACCGTATTTTCAGGATGGTTGCACATCATCAAAGACTTTGGATGATGGTGGAGCACCATACTAGCATAGGTGGTTTGTTCTCCTCTCTTCCCAATGGTGACCACGGTTCGAGTTTCACGGAGAGTAGGTTTGGGGTTTCAAGGTTATTTATAGCTCCTGAGCCCCTCGTTGACTAATAACATACTAACATCCGCTAAACCCCACTTATCTATGTGAAAAAAAAAAAAAGAAAGAAAGAAGAAGACTTTGGATGATGCACGCAGAGAGTAATGTTTGGGTGGTGTCTGGTCTGCTTTCTGTGTTAAGGGTTAGGTATACGTATGTATCATTAGCCCCATAAATATCTGTCGCCTTTAAATTGCTCATCTATTTTTATTACAATTAGAAACGGATTTAACCTAAGAATTAATAGCACACATTTAACAGCTTAATGGGCGAGTGGAGATATTAATATGTTGTTATGGTCTCCCATCGATCCTCGGGGAACCGAAATTTTTATCGAGTCCGGAAAGGGGCCGAAAAACGGCCAATTGCACTGTATGGAGTTTCGGCCTAAACGGTCGACAAGCTGGATCCTAGAAAGTTGGATGGATGAGTCCCCCTTCCGCCGATTAAAAAAGGAGTTCGATGGATTAGTCCCCATTAGCTTTTTCGGCTTTTTGAGCATTTTGTTTTTATTTAAAAAAAAATTCTCCTTTATTCAAACTATTGTGAATTATCGATTCGTCACGAAAAGAGAAATTAGAAAAGTAAAAAACATTTTTTATTCCTCTCGTCGTGACGAATCAATAATCCACAAAAGTTTGACGCAATACTAATAAACCGGAAATTTTTTTTGAGTAAAGACAAAACTCGTTTCAGGCTTTGAAACCTCTTGAGTACGGTCTCCAATATATTTTCTTGATCTTTCGAGAAATTTTTGATTGCAAATCGGGTACCATGCATGGTATCTTTTCCTTTCTCTTTTTCCTTTTTTTAATTATGTTCGGTACCTTTCAATCCGAGCCATCGGTTGCATATTTCAACGGCTCAGATGTGCTGCACGGTGGTACCCGATTTACACCCAAAAATTTCTTCTATCTATCACTCTCCATTCATTACTCCAAACAACCTCCCTCGAAATCCAAACCGAGTAAGACCAAAAAGCTCCTAAAAAAGCTAAGGAGAACTTAGAGACTTTTTTCCATTTTGGGGTCTCAGAACCCTTTGAATGCGGTCTCCAATAAATTTTCTCTATTTATCTCTTTTCATTCATTACTCTAAAAAACCTCTTCAAAATCCAAATCGAACAGGCCAGAGTGTTCCAATATTGCTCTTTCCTAACGCACCTTGCTTCATCTTTGATCACAATCCGTATCGAACCAACATGAAAAAGCATGCAAAGGCTGCCTAGCTCCGAGTTAATTCGAGTCTTTGTCTCCTCCTTTCTTCACTTGTAAGTAAGTAATTAGGTTCCGAAGACATCGGATTTGAACCGACCACTTGTACATAAAGAGACGCCAATCAATCAAACAAAAAAATTAAAGCAAACGAACAAGTTTCGGGATTAGATTACTGCGAATGATTGACCAGATCGAATAAAATCATTTCATTGCACAACTTTTGGGGGGGAACAGCCGACACTTCCATTGGCTCGACGAGATTTTCTTGGATTTGATGGATTATTCCTTTTACACTTGCATATGCTAGTAGTAGTTTGGTTTACCCAAGGCAAGGAGTAATGAACCCTCTAACACTATTTAACTAAAATGTTATGGACGGAGATGCCAAATGCATCAAATGGTACCGGACAGTGAACGAATGTATTCCATTGCATTACTCAACTTTTATAGAGCGGACGATAAGTGATAAGCATAGCCCGCACAGAGAAATTACTTTCTTTTAATTCGTCGAAACGACGTTAAAGGTGATATAGAAAATCTATAATTTCATATCTAAACATTGTTCGAATAGTCATTAAAGAAAATCATTTAAGTCGTATCTCATTTCGCAATTATAGTAATAATTGCAATAGACACTAATTTGTTAGTAATAATATTGCAGATCAAAATAATTGTGCGCAATATAGTAGGGATCTTAGCGAGTGAAGGAAACCATTTTCCGAACATATAGTATCAGGGTATATAGTTTGAAAAATCTACCTTCATTTTTATTAAAGATAAAACAATGAAAATTGTCAACAACAACAAAAAACCACAACAACAAATAACATTTAAATGTAGGATGCATTGAGGTGATAAAATTACACAAATTTGGAGTTGTTGGGATTTTTGTTTTTGGTATATATAATATATATACACAAGCAATTACATCAAAGAAATATTTTGTACACGTAAAATTCTAGGGCTGCTCGCTGTCCGGTTCGGTTCGGATTCCCAGGAATCCGAGGACCAAATCGCTAGTCACGGTTTTTACAAATTGAAATCCGTGTCCGGACCAAAAGTCCTACGGTCCGGTTCCAATCCAATCCGTGACTCGTGGATTGGTTACAGTTTTGTCTACGAATTTTAGCAAAAAATAAAGTTCAAGCAAATATCCCACACAAAAAATGAAGAAGGTTACACTCAGAATTAAGTTTAATACCACCAGAAAGTATTTGTTACATAAACTACCAAATGCCTACTTCAGAAATCAGATTCAAAAGAATCTAAACACTAGTAGATTGTATCATTACAGTACATAACATAAAACCAAACAAAAAAAAAAAAAACATCCAAGGGGGACAACTATAACATCAAAGAGGTGGAATTGTATCTTCCATCCAAATGCAATGCACGACAACTGGCAACAGTTTAACATTAAAATATTAAAATTGGTAGAAAAAAGTTTTAACATTCCTAACTATTAATTATATAAATACGCATATATATTTGTGTATATATATATTATTTATACAAAATAAATATCTCACGGTCCAATTCGGTTAATCTAGGTTTCGTAATGAAAATCCATGGACCGAACCGCAAGTCACGGTTTTCTAATTTTTCATTCCGTATCCGGACCATTAATCCACGGAAAAACTCCAAAAGGTACGGATCGATTCGGTCCAAACCGGTTTCACGGTTCACCGGATTTTTTGAGCAGCCCTAGTCAATTCTGAATAAGGACCCAACAGCTTAAGCTACCTAATTATAAGTTTTATAGGTGTGGAGTTATGTCTTACGTAGTTTAAAACTACAAGAGATCAAATAAAAAATACTCCTATAGAAACTTAATAATAGCTCCGTTCTGCGAAAGTTTTTATTTTCTAAGTACGTATTCTTTGTTTTACAAGACAGGTTATTCTCTCACAATACATCACATTTAATTAAAAAAAAATACATATTTTCAAATAAGTACTTATTTTAACGGAACGGGGCCGGACCCAGGAAAATATGCATTAATTATAATAATAAGTTGGAGGGGGTATTAGGTAAAACGTAGGATACCACTCTATGATTGATATTCCCGTGATCTTTAAGTTAATGACTTAAGGTCATATTTTTATTCGTTTTTTTTTTTTTATCGGCAAAAGATGAATTTTATTAAAAACGGGGAAAGGAGAAGGGGATCCAACAAAGAGTTGGACAAAACACTATAAGGGCAAAACCCAAAACACCTAAAGGTCTAATATGATCCACCGCAAATTAACAAAGAAAAGCTCAAACTCCAAATCCGGCCCGGGCAGGTCCCAAACCAAACCACAAAACCCTAGCTAGTCCACAAAGTTCCGCGAAATTACAACATAAGTCTTCTCAAGTCCACAAAGTTCAAAAGTATATATGGACTATAGAGTATGAGGATTGATTTTTATTTAAATATATGTGTGTGCGTATAATTTCCATGCAGTATAGTAATCAGGTTTTGGATGTTGGGCGTAGTTGAGCACTTGGAATATTCTGCGTTTCTAAGTTGGACGTAGTTGAGCACGCCACCGTCGAAGTCAAATTTGGGCAAAATGCAAGAGATCGTAACAGCTTATGATATTAATAATTTATCCATAAATTAAGTACGAAAATAACCACTAATAAAGTACCCGGCCATCCAGTACTTAAAAAAAATGTACCCAGTTGCTACATCTTTTACCACTACGCATATGTATACAGGTCTGAGGTCCACCATATACATTAAGTAAAGCCTAAGGTGGCAATTAGTATCTTTTTGGCAGAAAATCATGCATGGTCACTAAGTTTAAAAAAAACTTGATTACGATTTTTACACTTTATATATATTGATAAATATTATCCCACACTATCTTCCCAAGGGGTCCTATATATACATAATTAGTTACATGCTAGTAAGAACTAAGAACTTATTGATAACCAATGGGCTACTCTTCCAGTTGGTAACTCCTGTCCTCCCCATGTGGGCATTTAGAATTCAGAGTTATGGATTATTTTTGAAACCCCTTTGGACTAACCTACTAACACAACACTGATGTATATAATACAGAGGTGCTATTGGTACAGATGAATAATTTGTACGTACCAGCATGTACAAATCATTTTTGGGCCCGTTTTGGGTTCCAAAAAAATGATTGGAGCCGCTCATTTTGTTTTAAATACTTTGTTTACGGTCCCTACAAAAAATATGCTCAATCCAGTATCGGTTATGGCGTCTACGGAACATCCAACTTTGCCCCAGAATTCAAGCCTGAATTCTAAAGCAAAGTTGAATGTTTGTAAACACATTTACTGATATCGGATTGAACTTGTTTTTTGTAGGGATCATAAACAAGGTATTTTAAACAAAATGAGCGGCTCCGATCATTTTTTTGAAAACTAAAACAGGCCCAAAGCTGATTTGTGCGCGCTGGTACAGATTATTCATCTGTACCTTTAGCATTTCTGTATATAATATTAAGGGGAAAAAAAAATTATTAATACCTCGTTTGGTTCCAACAAATAACTGGATGCACAGAACATAAAAGAAGCCCAGTTAATATGGACACGATTTCACAGTCTCTAAGGCGGCCCAAGACTGTTGCTACTTATTAAGAACAAAAGGTCAAAGAGCCGGCCCAAATTAGAACGGCCCAAGAAAGGTTCGCGCTAGCAGTTCAACCCAGATTCGGCCCATTTCGGCCTTTTACAGATGATCTGAAATCTGGGCCCAGCCCATTTTTCTTTGGGTCCAGCATGTGGACCGAGCCCGCCTCATCGTTCAAACGACATGGACGAGGTTGGTTGGTTGGTTGGCAAAACTTATGGGGGTGACCCTTCACATAATTCGTGTGTGGGTGCGAGAGCGTGAGCGCAAGCGCAAAAACATTTTTAATCGCATATCAAACTATTAACTTCATGATTGAGAGCAAAAATTAACAACAAGAACGCAATACGAAAATTGAGAACAGGAACGAAGGACATTTAGAATATTATGCAAACGAAATAACTTAGGTCAAAGAATGCAATTTGATCAATTTAGTTTAGGGGAAACAATTTGGCTATATATTGGAGTACTATTGAAATACTAGCTTGTTTACTCCTTTTAGATTAGTGAAAACCACGTCAATTCTTGTGTCTATAGCTTTTAACTAATTTCATTTATGGACGGAGGGATGTAGAGTCAATTGACTCAATTTCGTAAATTCTACATTAGTGTCATGCATTTTAAAATTTAATTCGCAAATTTGAATCCTATAAAATTGCGGTATTGCCTAAAGATTATGCACGAATATTTTCCGGATAGCATTCAACATATAACTTATAAAATAAACTAACCCCCACGCATTCCGTCCAATTAAAATGGAAAATACTCGTATATACAGCGTAAGTTGTGAAGAATCCATTTTCCGGTTGGATGAAATTCAATGATCAAGTGATGATTAAACTTGATATAGAACAAGAAATATTTTCATAATGCGTGTAAAATTTTAAATTAGGACGAGGTGCACACAACGTATACAATCTATTGCAATAAATATAAATAACGCAATGCTAAATAAACAAATTTATGAGCATCGAAGCGGATACAGATGTGACACGCGACTTAGAACTCTTTCATCCTTTATTGCACCCGAGCCCTCGCCCCTTTGCGGGACCCACGTATATATATTGGATTATTTTTAAACACATCTGTATCTGAATTCCAAATACGTACATATATACTACCCATACGGTATATATAGGACCGAAGATGCATGCATGTATGCCTCTTTCACTCCTCCCTTGTCTTGTTAACAGACCCTCCGTATGGTGATCTCCCTCCAGGAAGAGGAGGGACAGTAGCCAACCTCACCAAATTTTCAACGGTAACATCGTCCGAACACATACACGAGAATCCAAACTTACTCCGCCTCCCCTTCAACCCTACATAAGTGGTACCACCTCCCGTATTCTTGGTCCGGCCGGCGGCCGCTTTTCCGCCTCTACCGGTACCCTTGGTGCACTCCTTCAAAGCTGCAACAAAAGGGTCTTCCTGTTTCGCAAGCTTCCCTCTAAATGAAGAGCTTCTCTTGTAGTTATGCATTGATTGAAGCGGGCACGGAGGAGGAAGTGGAATCATGTTTATTTCGTGATGAGCTGAGAGTTTGGGGCTATTATCATCACTAGGAGGCAATGAATCTGGGGGTGGAAGACTTGAGTGATGGACGAAATTTGATTTGGGCACACCAGGGATTTCCTCCCACAGGAAGGGAACGGTGCATTGGGAATGGACTTTTCTGTGGCTCATATTGTGAATTGGGAGTGGAATGAATGAAACAAGTTGAGGGTTTTGTAGAAGATATATATATATATATGGTACGTCATACACTGCACACTCCCTAACGGCGAAATAACTCAAGAAATGCGTGAAGGAGAAGGTAGTTTTGCTTTTAAATGAAGATTTGTTAATTTTGTTTTTAATAGCTAGATATAAACTACAAACTGATTTGGGCATGGTTAGAAGTAAATAAATTTTATTTTGAACATTAAATATATATATAATATATATGTGAAAATCTTTTTAACGGAAGGTTCCGTGAACAGCTGTTTACGGAGGTAAATCGTGACCGCCCAAGAGTGTTTTCACGGTCCGCATGCTAATGAAACTTTTTCTGGTAAACTCTTCTTCGGAAAAGTTTCATTTAAATCTAGACCGTCAAAAGCCGAAATAGATGACCGAGATCGCGCGGCGCCGTGAACAGCCTTTTTACAGTGGCTCAACGAATAAATCTATCTTATATAGATATAGGGGCCGGTTCCGCTCACACCTATTTTGACACCCGATTTTGTTTCGGGTCCACTATGATGTTCCGAACCGTTGATCTTGTTTAAATTAGTAAAATAGGGGACCCTGCAAAAAAATAAGCTCATTTTGATATCCGTAAGTGCTTGATCCAAACAGTTTTATAGAAACTGTGACAGGAACTGGTGTTTGCAAAACTGTTTGGATCAAACCCTTACCGATATCAAAATGAGCTAAATTTTTGCAAGGCCCTCTATTTTACTCATTTAAACAAGATCAATTTCTATAAGTGAGGTGTCAAAATGGGTGTGAGAAGAACCGTTCCCATATATATATATGGCTCTACATCAATTTCTTTTGAGTATTTATTTTCTGGGGCAGCTGCAAGAGTTTAGTTAAGCAAAGACGTAACCATAAAAGAAAATTTTGTAAACAAAATTCTATATAAAATATACAAATATTTATTTTGGTTGAATTTAACGAGCGTAGATTATTTTGTAGGAGTAATAAAAATGTCTAGCATCAAAGCAGTGGCAGCGGCAGTGGCGGTGGCGGACACAAGGGGTGCCAAGCCCTTGGACAACTTCAAATATTCGAGCATATTAGAGTATCCACAATGGCATAATCAAAAGTAATAGGTTTCTAAAATTAACAATTTATGCAAAATATGGATCACAATTCTATAATCAGATTTTGGGATTTGAATAACCAAAACTTGCAACATTTTGTCAATAATCAAATTTAGTGAACCTCTCATATTCTCAATCAAATATACACATCATCACACAAAAATGCTCTCTCTCTCTCTCTCTCTCTCTCTCTCTCTCTCTCTCTCTCAACAATGTTTTAAAAAAAAAAAAACGAGTAGTTTACTAAAAAACTAGAGTATTTTTTAAGAAAAAAACTGTTTTTTCCAAAATATTATTTTTTTAACTATTTTTCAAACATAGTAAGTATACCAAAAATATATATATATATATACTTTGTTCGGAAACACTGTTAAATTTTTAAAACTGTTTTTTTAAAACATTTTCTTATATAAAAACTATTTTCAAAAACTGTAGTTATGCACACAAAAGCTGTTTTTTGGAAAAAAAAATGTTAAAAACTTTTTTTTCAAAAAACTATTTTTGATTTAACTTTTATTAGTTTAAAAACTATTTTTAGAAAAACTATTTTATATGTTCATAGTTTATAATTTTTTCGTAGTTTGAATAGGTGATGGCGCAGGTTTTGATTATCTAATTTTGATTATGTCATTGTGAACCCCTACATTGCTAACCTTAATAATCTCTTAAATGAATAAGAAAAGTCGATGTGGTAACTTTTGGTAATCAAATTTTTATTATAGCATTGTGGATCCCCTCGTACTAGTTTTTGAAGTTAATTTTTATGTAAATTACAAAATTGACCCTTGCAAGTCTCTTCCAGAGAGAACTTTTCTTAAAATTCCTATGTGTGCAAAACTCCCCCACAATTCCGTGTTATCAATCATTCTTATGTCGTGTCCATAAACCTAAATGGCGTTTATGCGTAAACCTAAATGTTGTGTCCATAAACCTAAATGACGTTTATGCACGGACACGTACACAATCTCGTCTTTTCCTCGGAACTCACAAGTAGCAATATATTGTAGTACTTGTGAAATACTGCATATTTTTCGTTACCAACATAAAAATACGTGTGGTTTGGCTCCTGCTAGTCATGAATTCTGCTCCTGCTACTACATCAAAGGATTATCAAGTCATTCACATCCTGCTGCTAATGTAAGCATCACGAGGTCAAAGTCATGTATATATGAACAATTTAGGTGACAGAAAGAGCAATCACAGAGTTGTGCTGTACGTACGCTGCCTTCATGTTCAAGAAACCAAGAGCTTCGATCGATCTTTGTATAAAATGCAAAAACAAGTAGTAGTACTTTTTCAGTACCTATTTTAATTGATGCTCTGTTTCCATGAAACGATGGTTCCGTGGTTCAGTAGCATACACAACCCTTGATCGATGTGGAAAATTCAGAGCAAACCAACCAACTATGGTACGTTACCAATTAATATATCCTACCCGGGAATGATCTTAAAAGTGGCAGCAACTTTATAGAGTAAAGAGTAAAATGCAATAAAGGAGGCTTGACTATATATATAAGGCAAAATGTTTAATAAGCTAGCCAAACTAATATATTGACATCTAACATCATGAGGTATCACACATTAATCGTATGAGGTCTGCAGCAACGAAATCAAGTTACACACAGAACAACCCCCAAGAAACAATCTCATACGATAGAGAAATAAATTGACACCAGATCGAGATCGAAGCCTATATATAATTTACCAAGCCATTTTTCCAAGAAGATTTGGCCTCTTAATCGATCTTTCGCTAATACTCCTATATAAGTGTGATTCTAGTCTCTCTCTCTTTTTTCTCTGGTTAGCATACTCTGTTAAACTTAAGTATTTTACATTCTTGGTTTGTTCATTTAGTGATGAAAGGGAATAGTAGGTGAGGAATGCTAGGTACAAAGAAAACTTATTCCGAAAGTGTCCTGAAAAAAGCAACTAGTGATTGAGATTTATTTTAATGATTGAGTCACACACATCAAAGCATATTCTATTAAACTTAAGTATTTTACATTCTTGGTTTGTTCATTTAGTGATGAAAGAGAATAGTAGGTGAGATATGCTAGGTACAAAGAAAATTTATCCGAAAAAAGTAACTAGTGGTTGAGATTCACTTTGATGATTGAGTTACACACATCAAAGTGAATCTCAACCACTAATTGCTTTTTTTAAAATAAATTTTCGTTATCCCTAACATTTTTCATAGTAGAATTGGTATTTTCGTCGTTTTGCGCTCCTCCCTAAGTTATTGCCTAGTCGGGTATATGAGAGGGAAAACTGATTTTAATTAATTGTTACAGTGTCATCTCGAACAAGGAGGAAAACTACGCAACCGGGTGGATCCCCTGTCCTCTTAATTGTCTCATTTTCCTACCTCACATCATTGATGTGTCATTTACTATCAAATTTAAACCCTACGAAAATATGTGATGTGTTAGATTTCTTGGAAGGTTCCAACTTAAAACCAATTGGCGATAGGTGAAATAGCCTCTAGAATATATTAACCAAGCTTGGGTGGCTTAGATGAGCGATGTGGAACAAGTCTAACACTCCCGGCCCCTCACGTGAGGCCCGGATGCACGTGGAGGTGACAGACCAAGAGCTGACTGACTGACTCGAGCGATAGAGATGACAGAAACTTTCCCACGTGAGGTGAGGCCACCCAAGACCTAGTTCTGATATTATGTTAGATTTATTGGAAGGTTTCCACCTAAAACCAATTAGCGATAGGTGAAGTAGCCTCTAGAATATATTAACCAAGCTTGAGTGGCTTAGATGAGCGATGTGGGACAAATTTAACACGATGAATAAAAATATTGGGTTACCATGTGACAACGTCGCAAGAGTAAGAGCACTGAATAATTACTCTTGGTTGTGTCTCAAATTCAAGAAGATTTAGGGGCTATATTTCTACTACAGCCAGAACAGATTTTGGGGAAAACTAATGCGGCATAGGATTCGAAGACATGGATTAGAAATGCTTAGGACTTCTTGACTCGGTAAGTTGAAGTGAGGGTGCCCACACGCTTATATATTCTTCATATTACTTTGGTATCCAAATAATGTGGTACTTTGTTTTTCCCGGCTCTAATATCATGTTATACAGTCATGTATAACTCAACTCCAAAAGCTAGTTATTAAAGTAAGGGCGCCTGGGCGCCTTGTCTGTTCAAAAAAAAAAAGTAAGGGCGCCTTCACTCTTATATTCTTCATCTTACTTTGGTACCCAAGCGATGTGGGACTTCGCTTCATGGCTTGTTCGAGTTTGATTCATCTACTAAATGAACCGAACATGAGCTTTCAATTTTAGGCTTGTTTCATAAATGAGCCGAACATGAACATAGTAATATTCGGCTCGATTAGGCTCATGAACCTAGAATATATATATCATGAAATTTTTATGAGAATTTTGTATATGTACATAATAAAAAATTTAGAAGTATAAACCCTTACAATTACTAAAATCTTATTTATGTATATGTTTTGTATCGTTTTGTATATGTATGAATTTATTTATGCACATAGTAAAATTTTATTTGCATTTTTAGACCTATATGAGAGGCTAAATATGTGATATTATTGGCTCGTTAAGGGCCTTAAGGCTCGTGAACGAGCTCGAATTAAACTCAAACTTAGGCAAGCTGAGCTCGAGCTCGGCTCGTCAAATTTTCATTGAGTTCGGCTCGAGTTCACTTTAAACTTAACAAACGAATCTGAACATTCTAATATTTGGCTCGTTTACAGCCCTAGAAATGCTAATCATTTCACAGTGCGGCGTTCTGCATTCGTTTGTGCGCCGGGATGAATCCTGCTCCAAAGTACATGCCAAATGTTTTTTTTTTTTTTTTTTTTCGCCAAAGCAAGACTTTTAAATTGGAAACTTGTGGGTGTTTCCTGGGAGCAAGGGTTTATTTTAGCAAATTTTCTGAAAACCATCCTAAGAAAAAGAAATTTCCAAACATTATTCTTCTGAAAAGTGAAACACAAAACGAGGCTCATACACATGTGAGGCCACTTGTGAGGCATCTTACCGTAAATCAAGACAGCCGAAAGCAGCCAGCCCATTCATTATTTTTTAGCACACCTATGGATCTCAAACGCAACACTGGCCGAAGCATCATCTCCAACATTTCCGTATTATCAAATTCTGTTCGAGGTAGAAGCATGTTCTAGCCAAGTTTTTTGTGAAGATCGGACTTTTAATTATTCGACGAAATCCATGTGCACAAAACCGGACACAGATGTCTGTGTCCGTCAGTCCGTCTGAATATCTATGCGGATAAGTCTATATTGCTCAAATGGTTAAGGAAACAAGAGAAAGTACCAAATATAAGATCACACTGAAACACTAATAAACAAAGCAGAACTAACTGCATTTCACAGACTGCATAATCCAGTCCCTCAGAAAATACATTTACCTAGGCTCAAATACAAACAACAGAAAGAAATTTATGGTTCTTGATACCGTTTTAAACTCCAACGCCTTCTTCAATCAACTTCCGCCCGCCCAACTTGCTTGATCACAATGATGGAAGGGAGAACGAACACGAGAGAGTGGAACCGAGAACATCATCACAGATGCTACCACTTCCGTTGGCGGTCTTGTTTTCGGCTCTCGGGCTGCCACCCGAACTGCTATTTGAAAGCGAAACAAAATTCGTCTTTTGCAACACCCCAGTGGGCGAAGATCCCAACTGGGGGCTTCCATTCCACACTCCGCTCCTCGTCAGGTTCGAAGCCGATGAGTTCTTGCATCCTCCCACAGTGCTAGAGGTGCTGTTCAATACCTCTCCTAACGGACCTCCAACTGAACTCCCCCAAGATATTGGTATCCAATTCTTTTGCTTTTGGTTTGATTCACTGTGGTGATTAGTAAGTGACATACAATTTTCCATCTGGCTGAGCTCACGAGATAATCTCAGCGGTGATTGGGCAATTGTGTCCTGAGGTGATGAGGATGAGGTCGACGAGAAATCGGAGGCCAAAGGAATCGACATTGAGAGCTGGGTCCAATCCGATTTAAGTTCTTCAGGCCATGCAATGGTTGCACTACTGGATTGGTCCTTGGGCCACTCATCCATGAAAGGGCGAAGAGGTTTTTGGTCATGGGACTCATGGGCATTGAAATCCAAGACAGGGTTGTAGTTTCTGGAGGTTGTGATCTGAGAAGGATTCAATTGGGAATCGGAAGAGATGAGTCCAAACTGTGAGTGAGGGTACTCTTTTATACGGATATGCTGTTTTGGGATGGAGAATGGAGAATCTTTCGCCTTCAGGTTGGTGGTTGGAGACACCACAGAGTGGCTTGGAGGAATTTGCATTCTGTCCCATACAGTCATACACATCACTTGATTAGCAAGTACACAAGAAATAGGTTGAACAAACAGTTTTGTGAACGGTACCCGAAGATGAATTGTTATACAAGCTTGAAACCGACGTTATTTGTCAATGTGTGTCGTGAAGGATAGACGACCATTTTAAACTTTGTTAAGCACCCCCGTTAACAAGACCCTAAAACTAACGGTTGTGCCAATGAATACCCTAACCACGTTTGTTAAGAAGCTTGGAATTGTTGTATAATCTCCAATGAAATGCACGACACGCAGAGTGTAGGACTACATGAAGCTTTATTAAACAGTGCCCTTGGAGGGCTCCATAACAAAAACCCAAAAACAAAAACAAATCTGGTGGCAAGGAAGGCAAAGGAAAAAAGTCAGAAAGTCTCTCAAGAAACAATAATACAGATGCAGAAACCATAATTTCCACCCTAGCCTTGACCCATGGACAGTGGACAAAGGAGACATAACGAAGCCCTCCAAAAGAAGGAATCTCAGTTCTCAATTGATAGGACTAGTCACTTTCACCAAAAGTAAAGATGAAATAATGGAGTATTTGAAAGTAAAGAAAAAGTGAGTAGATGTGTATGTATGGTTTGAAAAGAAAACTGTTTAAAAACATACTTTTCCCAGAAAACTGATCCAAAACGATGACATTTTCATTTTCAAAATAACGAGCTATGAAAATGGCTGGTTTTGAATGAAGACCGTTTTTGAAGCACAGTTTTGAACAAAACTTCTTTAAACTGTTTATTTGGCACTTAAGTGCCCCCTCATGACCACTTGGGCTAGAACCCTGGGTCAGCAATAACAGGTTTGAATTACTAGAAATCTTATATAACTCATATGGGTAATGATAAGTAACTAACCAATATATACTGGAATCCATTAAGTGTGTCCTTTTACCTGTTGAGAATCACCCCTGCAGAAGGATTATCAGCACCGTTGCTGGAGATCACCGACGCTAATGATGCAGAACAAGCAATCGGTGCCACGTTTGTGGTGGTTCCAGATACGGATTGGCCAGACCGGCCTTCCACAGGCTTTCTTGAACGATGGCGGCCTCTATTAATGTGCCGTTCGCAGTACTTTTGATCGCCAACTGCATCTCTTGAGCACCGCCATTTCTTTCCATCTGTCCGACGACACCTCCCTGGCTCAGGATCGGTGTTGCCGGAGAAACCTAGATGAAAAGAACCTGCTCCCACTGCGTGGATCGGAAAGGGAAAGGGGAAGAGAACAAAGCAAAAGCAGCAAACAAAAAGTTGAAAATAAGAACAAAAACATCCTACAAATAAAACTAAAGGGGGTCAAAGACTCAAAATGAAAGCAAATTTTACAGCAAAACTGGTAGGTTAGAAGCACATAAAACTGGGATTCATGGAAATAAACATACTTGAAACCAGAGTAACAGGAATTTGACACGAGCAATTGACACGTGGTTGTGGACAAGGAAAACAATTCAGAGCACAAAAAAATTTGAATTAAATGTCTTCAGAGTAGTGCCCGTGTAACTGCATGTATTCTAGACGCGCCCCACACCACGAGGATGAATGCAATGTTGTTGCCACAATGTACTTTGGACAATTTTCTGTTAGGATTGTATTGAAAAACTACCTTTAACTCTATTAGTTCCATCGACAAACAATACATAAGCAAAATCTCATATAATATGGAGTAGTATGAATAGTATGACAAAAAATATGAGGACATATAAGATTTTACAGTTGTCTCAACCACCTTTGAGAGGGAAGACAGGGCAGGATACTGATACAAATACGAATTGCAGTAAATACTGATACTGAATGCTGGTTTTGTTTGAGCTGTGCGTTAAAATGAAGCCTAATGGAAAATTAATACTACCAAGATAAGTACAAAAAATGAGGATTTCAACTGCACACCATCTCTTGGTATGCAGCCGCCACTGAATATATTTACGATCCGTAGCAATTGAGTCCAACTCCGTTGTCCCAGTTTGTTTGTTCGTTTTCGGCAATCATTCAGATCAATAAATGCCGTAATTTGGTGAAATTATTTAGACCAATCAAAAGAACTTCACCAATATTAGATGGAATATATGCACCGATTTTATGACATGTCCCAAAGAAAAAACGACAAACAAAATGAAACGGAGAAAGAAGGCATATGACAATGCAAACATGTGACTCTAAAAGTTGAACAACAATAAGAGATTCTTGATTCTCTGAATCAATATACCAAGTAAACTTTTCAACCTAAAACAGGCAGGGGCACAAAACTTTGCGAACTCAGATCAAAAGAAACCACTACATTCTTTTGAGAATTTTCATGGAAGAGAGCATCCTTACATGAGTTTGGGGCATAGGATCCAGAAGACCACCCATATAACCCATAAGGGCTGATAGATTTCTTGAGGGCTATAAGCAAATTGGCTGGAACAGGTACATTTGACACTATGTGCTTGTAGATGAGGGCCTGGTGCTCCAGCTCAACCCACTGAGATGGAGTAAATGGCCCCCTTGCCCCCAGACCTAGAGGCCCATTAATGCCTCCATTCAAGCCCCCAGAACCATACCCTGAAACATGTAAAGCAATGGAAAGAAGTGGTAAGAGCAATGTTCATCAATGGAAAAAAAAATCAACAGGTGCTTAATAAATTCGTTCTAGAGGTGGTCTGTTTTATGCCTGGTTAAGAGACAAGTTTGGACTTAGTTAGTTATCCCTAAAGACATGAAAGTAAGTATTCTTAGTGTAGTGTTAAATTTCTTCAACCTATTGTCAAAATATTGGGATTAATCATTTGCCCTAAGAGCATCTCCAGCATTTACTCGATTCTAAACTTAGAACCAATGCTGAGTAAAACCCCCAAAATGTCTCTCCAGTCCTTGACTCAAACCCATTTCAAATTGAGTTTTACTCAAATTTTTAACCAAATCAAGGGAGACTCTTAAATAAATTTTTTGAATGCTATTTTATTCCTCTCGAATTTAAAACTAGCCATTAATAAAAATTTTACTCAAATTTATGCTTACATTTGAATTTGTCCATTGGAGTGCTCCATACCAAATGAAGCTTTTACTTTTACTCAAATTTGGGTAAAAAATAGAGTAAGGGCGAGAGATGCTCTAACAATTTGAGAAGTATAGCCCTGAGGCCTTTGGCCCAACGGCACAGGGTGCACTTCGGTGTTAGAAGCAAGGAGATGAGGAGTTGAACACTTGAACTCATGTAAGGTGCTAATGTAACTAGTCTAACCCTACTAACTTTCGTCAAGAAAAAAAAAATACTACGAGAAGTGTCAAATTGAAAATAAAAGAGGAAAATGTCAAGAAAATACAAACAAGTTGGCTAATTTAAGCAAAAACAACCCTAATCTGTCAGTACGAATTTTATTTGCAGTTTTCTGCATTTACATCTTTTCTGATAACTGACATTTATGATATAATAGAAATAGAAAGAGGTCACAACTGAAGTAAGAAAAAAACAGGGGAACCAAAACCTAGGAAGGGTTTCCATCCGGTAAGAAAGAAGTAAAATATCTGAAAACCCAGTGGAAGCAGAAACCAAAGGTGATGCCCCTTTATCATTTAATAGAGTATACCCATATACCATTAAAAGTTTCAAACTTTACACAGAAAAATATAGAAATTAGACTGCAGGCAGCAAAGGAAGATGGGTTTTTTTTAGAAAGTAATCCCATGTAGTACGAAAAACGGGAAACAAAATCAAAACAACAAACCAAGGGATGTGATTTTGACAATCCATTTTTAGTTTGTCGCACTCTATTTTTTGTTTTGCAATCTCACATGATCAAGACAGAAGCATAGCGCAACTAACTAAAACCAGAGTGCCCAAAATAAATTTTCTCAAAATAAACAACATTATTTACTTGACAAGACTATTAACCCCGGTGGGGAAAAAAAAGAGACTATTAACCCCCTTCTGTTTTTTTTTTCCCCTGTTCCCAAATTTCAACAACCACCGACAGGCTCAGATGTCAAGTTCGTTTTGTTAGATGTCCACTCAATTACGAACGACAAACTGTTAACAAACCAATTTTTATCAAATGATTTTGACCAAAATCACATAAATCAGATGCATCCACCAATCACCAAAAAAGAACACCCAAAAACAGAGCCCACACATTCTAAAAGTAAATTCCCAAAGAACTGATTTTTATCCTGTACCTGAGTTTCTGCTGTAAGCATAAGAAGTTGTTTGCTGAAAGTAGGGGAAAGATGGGTTCTGAGTGCCAGTCCTTTCTGCTGCAACTCCGTTCTTAGTGAGGAAAGTAACTTCTGATCTAGGTGAAGAGAAGCTGAGCATGTTCTCACGTTGGCCGCCATTATCAAAAGAGAGCAGAGAATTAGATCTCAGCAACTGGTTAGTCCCCTGTTGATACAACATTGTCTTCTGGGAGTCAGAGTCGTCAGTTTTGGCTGCTTTGGATCCCCTCCAGTCCTCTTCTCCAGGCCCAGATCTCCCCTTTATGAGAAACCCAGATCCATTACTGCTCTTTGGACCCTCTAATCCATCCATTCCCACCTCCCCAAAATCCATCTTTTTATTCCCACTAATCTATGAACCTCCACAGAGCATGAGTTCATCAGAGAGAAAGAGAGAGAGAGAGAGAGAGAGCAGCAGGGGGAATAGGCTATGGGAAGAGAAGCGGAGTGGAGGCGCAGAGCTTAAAGGTGGGGAGCAGGGGTGATTTAAAGGAGTGAGATTTGAGGAGAGGAAAAAATAATTGGAGAGAGAGAGAATTGGAACTGCGGAGGAGACAAATTTGGTACCAAAAACCATCTCCACATTTCCGACATTGGTTACAACTTAAAACTTGTTCACGGGATAAATAGGCGAGAACTCAAACTAATGTAGATATTTTCCTTGCACTCCGTACTTTCTTTTCTCCCCTCTCTCTTCTCATCCTCCAATTTACTACAATAGTATCACAAATTAATTTACGGCTATCGAATTTTATGGGGTTAGTTTATACGAGACTTCACTCTAGCCGCCAATCAATTGTGAAATTGGTTTTTCAAGAATTAGTCAAGGTACGCATAAGATAGCTTATACAATTATATACGAAAATAATATCATACCATGCATACTTCAATTACTTAAATAGATAATTACTACGATGGTCTTGTTCTTTAATGTTTATTGTAGCTCTTTGTTGGGACTAAACATATTTGATGTGGGACCATAATTTTTTCTCGGCATAAATGCGTTGGGGCCCTCTGCAGGTAGCTATGTGGTGTTGAGGACGGTAATCCACGACGGATATATGCTTCCATCCATGCCTGTTTTTTCAACAAAAATGGAAAACCATAATGGATGAGCTCAAGTTAATGCCGTAAAAGTGGATCAAAAGGGGAAAAATATACTAGAACAAATTAGTGTATGTACTTTATTTTTTGAGATTGGAATTTATATTCATTGTTCTAAAGCAATTGCATTGAAGTTACATTCCATATTGCTCATTGATATCGCCTTTTATTTTTCAGGTAAAGGGAGAAAAATCTCGTAGTTCACACTAATATCCTTTTGTATTTCAAAGGGGCAAAACAGAGGATAAAAAATCACTTCTCCATGTTTAAGCCAATCTCAGAAATTACAAAAGTTTAAAACTATCAACCATGAATTTATTGTGCTGTTTAAAATTAAAAAAAAAAAAAAAAAACATGAAATTTATTGGACATCTTAGTAATCCGGTGTCTGAACTAGCAGTGAGAATAAATCTTAAAAAGCAACTTATGCAACCACTATGGTGAGAAATTTGGTTAACTATGTACAGTAGTCAAAATAAAGGCATTCTTCAAAGATACATTTAATAAAGGCACCAATCAGAATGTCAAACAACAAAATCTTATTCATCCTTTGACAACTAGTTATATATTGAAATCTCAGGAAGAAAGGTTCAACGAACAAATACCTTGATTCCCCGTATCGTATCTCTACTTCGGGGTCATACTTGCCTGTTACCTAGACTCAACCGGCATATATACAACACCAAAAATGCAATGGGAAATATGTTTTCCGATACATTTACCCGGCTTACTTCAAGGCAAATCGAGATCTCCGGTTTGAATGAAGCTGAAAAAAACTATCCCCCCACATGATGATCACAATTGCTAAAGTTTTGCAATTATGTCACTTCTTGTTTCGATTGTGTACTTTTCTCCTCTTTGTTCTCCAATCCCATTTTCTACTCCTTCATATTTTCCTCCATCTATTACATATTACTTACCATCATAAGTTAGGACTCCTTCACTTTTTGCTCTCTCTTCCCTCGAACAACTGTGAGTTGTGGGCTTAAATATACAACCTTTACTGAATTTATCGTTGAACCAAAAACCTAGAAATTGCGATTCTAAAGTGTCGATATCTCGCTTAGCTTATTGGTGGTACTTTAGTTTCTTCATACCGTGATATCTCATTGTAAAATCTACCGACATGAAGCAAAAAAGTATCACTTGGTAACGAAATATTTTACGTACATGCATGTTCGTGACATGAGTGAAAAACATTGCAATTTGTAATTCTATATATAATACATCAAGTGTTTTTTCCCACAATAAGCACGTACCACATTTCCAATTGCATACGACTTTCTAAGTTCTGTCGTAATTTTGTGAAAAGGTACAATATTTGACTTTATTGGATACAGGTTAATTAGTAATGAAATCAAATGTTTTCAAGATAGTTATGTCCATATATGCCCATAAGGTAACTTTGGGGGAACTCTTGGCGCAAATTCGAACTTGAAATAGATATTTAGAATTAAACTCTTTTGTGCAAACATAAGTTAAAATTAAAATTGCATGATCATCTTCTATCTATTGTTAAAATGAGATGATAGCTTGGGGTCACGGAAGAATTTGTTCGGTCGTTAATTTTGAAAGCCTCAAAATTGCGCGCAATCTTGCCAGGACATCCGGTCATTAAAAAAAAATTATTGAGATGATACAATCAACACATGTCCTTGGGTATTCTGCTATAAGTCCGGCCGGCAAAATACAGAACTTACAGTTTTCATTTTGTATTTTCTTCAATTAGTAGGATTGTTTTAATGTACTTTCTGTCACCGTGATTAATGTCTAACGTCTCTCATTACCACTACTAGGACTACTATAATTTGATGATCTGAGAACTAAAGAGGAATTTCGTTAGCACGAAGGACAATAATTGCAACTAAAACAAACATTTCGTTTTCTCGTACGATAACCATCGAACAGAGAAGTTCGAAGTGCAAACCATCCGTGAGATGTAAAAATGAAAAGACAAGTCTCGTGAGAAAACAAAAGTATAGAAAAAACATCCAGATGAAAGGGGGGGGTCTTTTGGTAATTGCAAGTTGAAGGAGCGTGGGTATTCATGTCATTTCAACCGTACGTACCCACCACAATTAGGATCTTATCTCAGACTTAAATGGGGTTTCGTCGTTTAGTTCGAGCCCTAGAACCTCCTAACCCTAATTCCCTCCATGTTTCCCAAATGGCCATGGGCTCAAATGGCGTGTGTCTAGGTTATGGAAGAGCTAGCATGCATGGGCACGTGACATCACTGTTGGAATTTATAGCCTAAAAGATACCCGCTGTTATCAACTCTTTTGAGGCTAGTTTATACAGAATTTTGCTCCGATTTTAATTGACGAGCCAGCCCACCTTAAGTGGGCAATGTATTTGGGATCCGGGGTTCTGTTGGGCAACCAATGTAGTGCGCTGTGTAGGGAGGCACACGAACCGTTGATCTTGGCGATCTCGACACACAGACCAATGATTGATGAGATCGACGGTTGTGTATCACCCTGCACACGCACTACACAGATCCATGTATTTGAGCCCCGAAATTAGTTGCAGTGGACATAAATTATCCGGGACATTTTATTTTGCCTGCATTTGATGGGATCGTATCCATACTTTGTCTCTCTATATACAGTCTTCCAAACAATTATTTGTGTTCTATATAATGCCCAAAACATTGAATTGTTCATCTTCTATGTCGATCAGAAAAATTATTTTTGTAACAAAAATCAACTCGAACAGTTATTAATAACCACAAAAACCTTACCAAAATGAAGGATCAATCAACCACAACAAATGATTGTGAAAAAGGTCATACACTAATTCAAAGGATTGCCAATATATTGGCTCTATCCCAATTGACATCTCCTGGTTTCTTTTCTTGTGGGGGATCAAGGTTTGAGCCCCGTCTGAATTTTTTGTTGAGCAATTTACTAATTCCCTTCTAACCCCCGTTGATGTATAACGTGTGGCCAAAAAAAAAAAAAAAAAGTGATTTGGATTTGAAATGATGAACTTCTACAAACGGCCTTTGAATGGAGCCACCAAACAAGCGTTATGTCATCATTTAAACTTGGGAGCAAGAGAACAAATATTGTTAGAGTAGACAACAAAACTATTTTCATGCCAAAAGGACAAGTGGGAGGAATCAAAGCATGCAACATAAAAAATATAAAAAAAAAAGGTACCACAAAATTACAGTGTTTTCCTTGGAAATTAATTTTGACTTCCGCTACAAATTCACTTTCTTATTGCCGTTGTTATGAAAATTGCACATGGCACCTTCAAGTTTCAAAACACACACAAAGAACTTTTGAAGTGTATTTTTATTATAACAAAATAGAGTGCCAAAATTCTCTCTCTCTCTCTCTCTCTCTCTCCGTTTTAATTTTTCCTGATTTTAGTACTTTTTCTCTCTAGAAATTGGTAGGACATTAGGTTAACTGAGAGACAAAAACCTAACATTAACTTAGAAATTAATATAAGATTAATTAAAAACCCCTGAATTAGTTTATAATCGATGAGTGGCCGGTGTTTAATTCTTTCAATTTATTCACATTTAATTTAGAACCACTCCCTAAAAAATGGTGAAGATATAAAATCTAACAAATTAAAGTGATTGAGTTACACCAACTATGCTTAATTAAAATGCCAACTTAAAAATTGCTGTGCACGTTGTCAAGAAAAAATTTGTTGTGCAGAGTCACGGTCATGCATGTAAGCAAGAATTTTTAATGCTCTATGACCGGCCATGACTCAAAACAACAAACAGTTAGTCGATCGAGAATTGTACCTCATTATTTATGCCCCATTGATCGATATATAGTAGTAGTGTAATAAATGAAAGAACGAGCTATGGAGTGGAGGGACGGGCCTCCCATCAGCAAAGAGGTAAGAAAACCAACAACTTTACGCAATTTAAATTTGGAAAGGACAAAGATGTCTCTTTGTTTTACATTTGGGGGAGGGGCCTGGCCGGTCCTCTTATAAAGGTGTTCTATGTATGTATATATCAACCAAAATAAAAAATAAAAAAAGAGGGGGTCTCATTTCACCATCCAATTAAAGCGTACCCACCTACATACTGTAATAATTACTCCTAGACAAATACTAATTAATTAATTGGGCAATAAATACATTTGACTTAGGAAGCGGTTTTGAGTAATAATTAAATAGGATTCGAACTTGTTTTTATTATTATTATTGTTGTTTAAAAATGCGAGAATATATGCCACTTTTTTGGCAATGCCATTGTACCGACATTGGTTTTCTATAATGTCGTTTATGCATGTATGGAGTATTCATTTGAAGCATTAATGTTGCTCTGATCGATGACCCAATTTAACGTAACACAATTATTCATCTTCTCTTATTGGATTAGGATCAAAAGAAAAATTCTTCTGTTATTGGGTCAAAAGCAACGGAAATTATAGTAGTAGTAGGTATTAACGAGGATGCAATAAGTTCGTCAAATCTATTTTTAACACTCCTTTTGTACCATTTTGTTTACTCTCTGCGATAGACTTCATCATGTGTTTGCCTCACAAAAAAAAAATTTTTTGAATTTTTTACAGCGTACAAAAGATCTCACAGAATTCTTTCAAAAAAATTATTCTCTCAACAGTAGGGCTGCTAAAAAAATTTGGGTAAATCGCCAAACCGGACCAAAAAGTAAGCTTTGGTCCCAATCTGTAGATTAATGATTCGAATACGGATTCAAAAACTAGAAAACCGTTAGATATGGTTCGGTTCACATATTTTTATTCTAGAACCGTTGTTTATCCGACCCAAACCGTGAGATATTTATAGGAAAGTGATTTTTACACTCCATTTTTTACAATCCACACTCCTTTATTGTCATTATCCACAATAATTTACTATTTAGCCTTTTTCTTAATACATTTTTTTACACATCCAAGGATAATAATGTGAATTCATGTGGATAAAGACAAAAAAAGAGAGGGTGGATTATATGTTAGTAAATAATCTTACTTGAATGCTTATAGTTTAGTACTAAGTTAATTTTATGTTAGTTATAAAAATAATATAACTTATTAATTCTGTGTAAATTAAAACCGAAGAGGTTAAAGTAGAGGTGTCAAATGGGCCAGGTCGTGCCGGCACGAGTATGGCACGTTATGTTTGCACGGTATGACACGAACACTAAGGTGGGCCTAATTGGTTGAGCCATCATTTTGGCGCCCACGGCATGGGCACGTACGTATAATGGCACAACACAAACCCAATTATTTTTTATTTTAAAAATTGCAAATGATTGATAGTTGAGTAGGTGCCAACCTCGTTCAGAATGCATTCAAATATACTGACGCATTTCTTATTTATAATTTCATACATTGTATTACAAAGTTTAATGATCAATAAATGGTTCGGAATTGGACTGACCATGACTTTAATCCGGACACAGATTGCAATTTATTAAAACCGTGACTCACGGTTCGATTCTCAAATTCCTAATCATTCGAACCGGTCCGGACCATGGGCAGCCTTACTCAAAACTCAAAAGTACTACAGTATTTTTTTATTTTTTTTCTGGAGATCAAAACGACAAGATTCTTCCTGGAAAGTAAATAAAAGCGGTACGGGGAGAGTAAAGAGTTTTTTTAAAACCTGTAGACAGGACACCTATATTGAATATCACAATGCTTGGTCATTTTCACCACAATTTGAGACACAGTGGACTGGAGAGAGTATGATCGCAACTCACAAGGATTGACGCAGACTTATTAATTCACTGAAGTGGTCAAATTTATATCCTAGTGTCCAATGCTTTCTATTCCCCCTGAGTGCATAACACCAAATGTCCAACATGAACAGGAAAATGATTATCAAACAGGACCAGATCGATGGAATAGGAGCCTGTATAGTTACTTACGTGTTTGTGTAGAGAGAGAGAGAGAGAGAGAGAGAGAGAGAGAGAGAGAGAGATGTTCATTTTAACTAATTTATTTTCTGTATATTAATAAAAATATTATATTTATATCCATACTTGTATAATAGCAGTAGGCTCGTGTTATGAACAAGAATTAGAATAACAAAAAAATTTGTTATAATTTATACTTCATATGTATGTATATGTGTGCGTGTCTCAGCTAGCTTACACATAGATCAATAGAAAAGACTATAATACACACGTCTTATTTGGGTGTGTAGTATCCCCAAAATGTTATGAATTATAGAGAAAATATTACAAATCGTGTTGCTAAAAAGTTACGAATCGTATAAAAGTTACGAGATACACCAAAATGTTATGAATTATAATGACAATGTTACGAATCGTACTGCTAAAAAGTTATCAATTCTAGAACAAAAGTTACGAAATACGCTAAAATGTTATGAATAAACCATAAAATAGATGTATATAAAAGACCTTTTTAAAAGGTGTATATTGTAGACTTTCCCTAGATCAATTAACTTTAAGATTTCAATATCAATGATTCTCTCGTTGTCTAGGGGTTTGAGTTTCCTATTTTGTGTAGTTATTACTGCAAGCAAAACTTCAATCAAACAACATCACTTGAGCCTGCTCCCGTATATTTTTGCCTCGTACCAAGGTGGGTCCCACAGCAATGGCCCATGCAAGAAGTGCTTTAGGCCTGGAAATAATTTTCAAAAAAAATTAAATTAGGAGTAAACCATTTGGTGTACACCAAACATGCATCACATTATGTGAGACTCAGATGGGGGCGTCAGACAAATAATTGCTCCAAGAGAAAAAGATATATCATTCGATGAGGTTGGATACCTGGGTGCGTTTGATAACCTTTTCAATTTTCAGTTTTTTGTTTTTAAGCAGCTAAAAGTAGAAACAGATTTATGTTTTTATAAAAATAAAAACAAGAAACGTGTTTTGTTATATCTGTGTTTCTAAAAAAAAAAAAACTGGGAAAAACATCTTTTTGTAATTTTCATAGTTTACAAAACTCTAAAAAAAAGTTTATAAAAAAATAAAAAAGTAGAAACTTGTTACCAAACAAGTTTTCTTCATTAGTTTTGAAAAAGATAAAAACAAAAACTGAAAATAAAAAGATTACCAAACACCCCCTAATAGCAAAAGTTTGTCAATGTAACTTTGTAAGGTAACGTTGATGAGCATATTATATACAGGAGTATATGCACTTATGGAATGAAATGTCCATGTCATGTGTCATCGCCCTGATCACGAAGCAGAGGATGCACCATGCCAGCATCACATTGTAATATCACGTGAGATTACTTAAATGAAACTTATAGATATTGAAGACTCGTGAGTATTGGCTTTAATTAGGGCTCTACATGAATTGAGCCGTTCGCAGACGGTTCAAAATTTGACGCGATAAAATTTGTTCAAGTTTGATACGTCTATTTAACAAACTGAATCTAAGCCTCCATTTTAGGCGCGTTTAATATATATATGGGCCCAGCCTAAACCTAATAGTGTTCGACTCGATTAGGCTCTCTCTACATGTATAAACTTGATGAGTACGAATTTTTATACAGATGCTGTGTAATGCCCCGATTTTCGGACACGTTAATTAAATTATTTTTAATTGATTTAATAATTCAAAAAATTATTTAAGAAATGAAATTTTATTAAACAGAATTTAGCAGCAAAAATCTCAAATCTCAAATACTAAATTCAAAATTTCTTAATTTTCTTACAACTCAACAAAAATAAAACAAAATTTGACTAATGAGATAATACTTTTGAAAATTCAAATAACAGTATTTCAAATTAACAGAGTTTCTAAGGGTAAGACATCCAAAACTTGACAAACTTCCCTTCTGCAGCTGGGAGGTGCTCACCCTGGTACTGATCAACTTGCAGAGGATTCTGTTTTTCAGTCTCCTGATATCCTGCACCCTCTGGCAAATTGATCGCCAAAGCAATCGATTTACTAGGATACAAACGTATCCGTGAGTGATAATTCACCCAGTAGAATAATCCTAACCCTACCAACCCTTACTCTACAATTAGCATTCAATAATAACAATAATATCATAATTGATAATACACGAGAGGTACAGAATAATAGCACATCGTCTTTTTCTTTACTATCCATCATCTTACATGAAATGTAAGGATTCTCTCCATGAGATCCTTTCCTCCCACATCCACCAACTTTGACCGTCTCATGGAATAACTCTCCCTTTATTTGTCCTGCACCAGGGTTCTAAGCGAATACTGCTAAATTATGTATTTAGTCTGGATTTGCCTACAACCATAATAAAGGAACAACTCACCATGACAACTCAACATTAGGGGTCGCACTATCTCATTGCCAGGATCCTTTACCGTCTCCCAACTCTACACATTGGGTACTTTACCGTACCTCTAATCTACACACTGGTACTATACCGTATTCAGGGACCCTTTACCGTTTCCCAAAATACTATACCCGGAGTCCTTTACCGTCCTCCACACACACATGGGCACTGTACCGCATTTAGGATCCTTTACCGTATCCCAAATACTGTACCCGAAGTCCTTTACCGTCCTCCACACACTCTGAGTACTTTACCATACTCGGGGTCCTTTACCGTTCCCCAACTCAACTAAAGGTTCTTTACCGTACCAGGGTCCTTTACCGGTACCCAACATCCTTAATCAACATTACCATTTTTATCCTTTACTTATCCACGTCTATATGTTCACTACTCGAAACCATCCCATGAACTTAAGTCCGACTAGCAAGCACAGCATGGTAATTCCCATAACAACTCAATTAATAACATAGTACAATTCAATGTGAACACAAGCAAAACAATTTATAAGTGCGAATAATTAAACACGTAAAAGTTCAGATTGGCTGACGACTTTTGAATCATTTAAATTTTATTGAACAAGAATGTTACTCTTATTAACTCTGAGGATCTCCGTTCATAATCCTTGGCATTTTTTTTTTTTTTATAACTGGAGAACATTTAGGAATCCAAATGATATTGGAAACATAATATATATATATATATATATATATATATGTTTTTTTTAATTTGTAATGTAATAAACTTCTGTAGGTATATTGACAGCAACTACAAAACTATACATTTTTTTTTCGTCCATTAAGTTATCAGTGATGAACTAAAATAATTTTATTAATCTTTGTCTATATGTTATTCAACTAATACAAAAGTTGAACTTCTTATGTTATAGAAATTCTAGTTTCCAATAATGACGAGATTAGTCTTAATCCTTGATGTAGATTAATTACTAATTGACTAGGAACATATAATATCACATGAACATTCTTCACAGAAATAGTAATTTCTAGTAACTTATTCCATAAGTCAGTGATCCATTTAATCAGATGCAATATCTGTTAATCCATTAATAACAACTCCTAGGGCCGAAATATAAAGAATCATAAGACTAAGGGTCAAATTATAATAACCGTATAAAGACTTAAGAATCAACCCATGCATGTACAGTAGCCTTTCGGTTCATCTTTGCAAAACAAAGCATATGAGTGTTTCCATAATTTTGATGCGTGGTTAGTATTTCCCTCGTCATAACTTGTTAAAATCCACATAAAGGGAACAAATATATTTAGGAGAAAGTAGGAAAACGATTATTCTACCTCAAGTTCGGTCGAAAATGTAGTGAATGGTTTTGGTGGCCGAGTTTTCGGCAAACGGAGAAGGTGACCGGAACGAGGACTTCGGGTGGCCGATTCGGGACTGTTTTGAAGTCATAATGGCCGCGTTCGGGTTGTTTTCAGAGTGAAACGGAATCGTTTCGGGGGCTGGTTTTTGAGACTATTTTCCGAGATGTTTCGGAGAGGAACACGGCTGTTCGGGACCGTCGTTTCCAAGCCAGAACGGGGCTATGTTTGTAGCCAAAATGGTGAAGGAGAATAAGAGGAGGAATGGGTTTTGTAGGAGAAGAAGATATGTGCCGTAGCCTTCTCTCCCTCAGTAAAATTTTACAGATGAGAAATCAAACTCTATCTCTACTTTTCTTTTTCTTCTCTGGACTGAGTATCAGAAATAGAAGTGGAGTGAATGTGGGTTTAATTTTCAGATTATAAGGGTATGTATAATGAGAGAGAATGAGGTGGTGGGAAGGTGGGGTGTGAAAAGATAAGTGTGGAGGTGGTGGGATGGGGAAGGGAAGTGAGAGAGAGAGAGAGAGAGAGAGAGAGAGAGAGAGAGAGAAATTCGGGAGAGATGAGGAGGAAGGGAGCAAAATCCCTCATTCTCAGGAAAACAAAGTATTGTTACAATTAATATATATATATATATATATATATATATATATATATATATATATATATATTTGCATTTACAATTATCTAGATGTATGTACATATATATTTACAAATATATAAAGGGTTAAAGTTAATTATAAAAACTAACATGTAATCAATTAAATTAGGTTACATAATAATTATTAAACTAACTAATTAAAAGAAATTAATAAACTTTTGAAAAAAAAATCTAGGGCAAAAAATTAGGGTCGTTACATGCTGAGCACTACGGGTACGACACGTGGCTGGGTGCTCGGCAAGGATTATACCGGTCGGCAGGCTTGCCCGGTAAAGAAACCTATGAAACGGTTGAGTCATCCCACAAAGTAAGCCACAACTCCCACTATGTCGACAGGGGACCCTCTTGGAGTGATTGGATCAACCGTCCAGAATTTGGTATCAAATAAAAGTTTTGTTAGTTATATATGATTTTTTACTCATTTCTTATAAACTTATATATCTATGTATAGTTTCGGTAAAGCTTTTATATTTATGAGCGTATTTATATACAGAATACAAATATTATTTGCAGCTTATACATGCAAAAATATATGAATTCTTTCATTCGTCAAGGCTCATGAACAAGTTCGCCCTTAAGTCAAGCTTAGGCCCATTCGGCTTGAGCTCGGCTCTTCAAGTTTTTATTGGGCTTTAAGCTCGCATTCAAATTTGCTAAAAATTTAACAAACAAATTAACATGAACATTCTAAAGCTAATTAGTTCAGTTTGGCTCATTTTTAGCCTCACCCCTTATATACCCATGATATACAAAAGTTTTTCTTTTTTCTAATAATCTATATTATAAAACAGAAGGGTGTTTGTCTTACGTGGCACCTTTGTTCTATGTGGCACCCATGTGACACCCTTTGTCCTAAGTGGCACCCACCACTTATCAATCACATATATTAGAATCAGTCAAATTCCATAATTGTAGATCATCCTTTCCTAATTGATAATTAATTGTAATAGTATCTACCTAATTGATTGTAATAGTATCTACCTAATAGTTCTTATCCTTTCCTAATTGGAAATATTCCTAAATAATATTCTCTCTCAACGGTTCAGATTTCTCCCTAACACAAATTTTATCTACCCATACAAATAAATCCAATGGTCCAAATTTCTCTACCCTTCACATACAAACTAATTGAATTTTCGTAAATACTTTACATTTTCTGGAATAAATGGTTGAGTACTGATTCTTTCAGTTTTGGTATTTAATTTTCCGGATTTGGTAATGATTTAATTTTCTCGTTGAGTACAAAGATGGCCTTGAAAATATTAGGCCAGTACGAATAGAGCATTATTTGCTAATTACACACTAATGAACCGATTTAGTGTTTGAGTCACTAGCTAGCAAGTGCCGTAGGCACGGGTAATTTCAACCGGGGTGCGTAGTGCCGTAGGCACGGGCAAACACTAGTACTACTATATAATAGACACTTGTTACTATATAACTCTAAGGACCCAATATTGTCAAATTTACACAAACAAAATTAAATACCAAAAACAAACATGTTCCGTTAAAGATTATTATTTTTTAAGTACTTATTTCTCGTTTTATGAGACAAATCGTTCTCTCACAATAATATATCACCTTTAATTCAAAAAAATAAGAACTTATTTTTCCTTAGCGAAACGGGGTGAGTGTTTCTTCTTTTTTTCTTTCTCTCCAATTTTCTTCTCTCGAACTCAGGGGCAGTGCAATGCAATCTTAGCCGTTCAAAAGTATTTTGGATAGTCCGGATTTTAACTCTTTCTTGAAATAGTTTGTTTTAAAATTTGAACGATCAATTGCCAAGATAGATGAGCCGAATGGTGCTCAACACGCCCCCGGTTCCTTTTCTCTCAGTGTACTTTTGCCTTCCCAAAAGCAATGAGGGGGCAATTAAGGGAGAGGCCCATGGCATTAAAATTGCTCCCCAACCGTCACCAATAATTAGTACTACTCCTACTATTCTAAACGAGCGCTCGATCCACCATTATTGCATAACAAAATTTAAGTTTTCTTTAGTAATGGTTAATTTGGATAAGAATAAGGCTCCATCACTCATAAAGCAGAAAATAAGTTCCTAAAAAATAAGAACCTTAATAGAACAAGAAGTGAGTGTTTGTTTGGGAATTGAAGTTAAATTGAGCCTACCCGTCTTTGCAGGGACAACATACCTAGATTAGCTTATCATACTCCCTCTTCAGTCAGATTATTTATCCCTAATCGAGATAGACCACAACTCAGTCCTCATTCCCAATTGCTCAATGGGGTACTTAAATATTCATCCTCAGTCCATACTCGACTTATGTATTCATCCTCATTTTAAAATAAACCCAATATTACCCTTACTTTCATCATGTATATATAGTACAAATTCCGTAAAAACTTACATGGCATAGCTAAGGATGGATATTTAAAAACTGCTTATTCTTCAAATTACAAATTCCCCCCTCCCCTTCCCACCCAACAGTCCCAGTTTACGTTTCAATTATCTACTTTTGACTTTTCTATCCCCTCCTTAATTAATTTCTATCCCCTTCTTAATTAAAAACTCCTTATTCTTTAAATTACAATTCCCCCCTCCCCTCCCCTCCCCACCCAACCCAATCCAATCCAATCCAATCCAATGGTTTACGTTTCGATTATCTGCTTTTTTATCCCCTTCTTAATTAATTCCCTCTCCCAAACAACCTGTAAGACTTTTTCTAAGAAAGAGCAAGAGAGTAATTTTACTTAACTGCTTGGAAGACTCAAAAACCAGGGTACCATGATTCATGCCCAGTTAAAGCACACATCATTCACGAAGAAGCGTCATATGTAGAAAGTTAGTGTAAGGGGCTTGGGCTTTGAAAAAATGGGCCTGGATGATTTTCACCCTCTTTACCACAAAATTTGGGCCCTTTATGAACTGAATCGGCCACACCAAAAGAAGACAAATTGGTCAAATCAGTTCATTTTATTCATCATTGCTTTGTTCATACTCGCGAGGGTAAACTCATTCCGTGTTTTCACTATAACAAACGATACCGTTCATTTTGTTGAAATTCATTTGTTAGAACACCATGCAAAAATTCCACTTAATCAAATATTGGTAAGCATTTGAGCCAAAAGTTTAATTTGTTAGTCAAGGATTTGAAATTAAATAAATATACAAATGAGGCATTTATCAATATTCGATTAAGCTAAATTTTGTTACGAACTCTTCGAAAATGAATTTGAAAAATATTAAACGGTTTGAATCAAGAAATGAGACACTGAATAGTACTAGTATACACCCGCCGAGTGTGAACAAAGAGAACAAAGCAGTGGTGAACAAAATTCTCACTTCTCAGCTGACTTTACTTTCTCCCGCCTCACAAAATTACTGGTATTTGGCAGTCGTGGCTCTCTCTCTCTCTCTCTCTCTCTCTCTCTCCAGATCCTAGAGTTTATCTATTAAATTCGGGATAGCGATGATGATATCTTCACAGAACATAGCGTTTACACCAATCTCCCTTTCCAGGTTACCTTCTCACCGATTGATCCCATCTAAACCTCCGTCCCTTCCTTTCCACCCCATCTCCGCCGTCCATTCCCCAAAATCAGCGATGCGAATTGGGTCTCCTCTCACCGCAAGAGCTGCCGCTTCCACTGCTGGGTTGAGCGACACCATCAGTGATGCACTCGGTGAAGTTAACATCTTTTCTGCGGCTGGTGCACCAGTAATGTTCAAAGACCTGTGGGACCAAAACGAGGTTCGATTATTTCTTTCTTCTTCTTGTCACGGTATTGATTTCCATTAGTAAAAGAAGGGCATACTAATCCTTAAACCAAAAAGAATTTTAGAAAGCAAAATTAAATTGCAGATATAAAATGGAATCAGTTTCGTTGAGTCTCAAGAAATATAAACAAATGACCAATGAATTGTGCTATTTACTTTTCAACTTAACCTATCTTTATTGATCTTTTTTCACAATTTTGAAGTTTATACTATTATATTATTTTGGGGCCCATTGTAATTGGTTAGATATGTAGAACTCTTAAACATTTAATTTTTGGGTTACAAACGGAAGGCCTAAGCCTTGAACGCAGGGACGCACACTCGGCCTACTTCCTAGCTAAACGGGTGTTGATGTCTCCTACTACTTCTCCAACTGCTTCTCCAACTGCAAGAGGAACCCCTTTTTGGACCAGAGCTGCTACTGACCCTTAGCTTTTGTTTATATAGCTCATTTTTGTTTGTACATATTATTTGTTGTTTTATTTCCCCGTTTTGGTTCCCTTGTAGTCTGTAAACTGTTATCCCTTATTAATGCATTTCTATCATGTTCCAAAAAAAAGCCTTGAACACCAAAGCCACTACTGATCAAAAAAAAAAAAAAAACACCAAAGCCACTACTAGCTACAGATCTTAATCTGTCAATGCCATCAACATCGTGTCCCAAATGCTCCTGGACCTCCAAAGGGGCTTGCTCGTGAATTAACTCTCTGCTCCAACTTCAAGCCTATTTTTGCAAACTTATGAGCACACCCATTAGCTTCCCTCCTCACAAAGATTAGACTGCCATTCCTTAACAAACCAATCTCTTGTTTAATAAACATAATCAAATTATAGTTTCAGTCGTGGTTATTACACTTTGACAATGCTTGTATGGCCAACTGAGAGTCTGTTCCAATATGGCTTGATGTAGCCCCGTGTCCAGCGCCATCTTGATGCCCCGCCAAATACCCCAAAGCTTAGCTCTCGACGCATCCACATTCCCAATCTTACTTGAGAAACCTCTTATCCAATTTCCCCCATTGTCACGGGCCACGCCACCTGCCGCTGCCAATCGAGGAATTCCGGATGAAGCTCCATCAATAAAATGAGTGTAACTGATGAACCACTATAAAACAAAATGAGAATTTATCATGTTAAGGCCTTAGATATGTTCTAGTTTACGGGGGTGCCAATTGCATAAGTTTTTGTGAAATTTTGTGGGGTTACATATTTATGTGTAGATGTTTATACCCGTTTTTGGCATCATTGATTGGGCTAGCCGTGAATGGCCATTTAATTAATTCTTTGATTAAATTGGGCCGAAACTATTTAGTTGATTGGTTGTTACGCATATTGGGCCATGGGTTTTCTATAACATTTGGGCCCAAGAAAGACACAACCCAAGAAAAACGCAGCCCACAGTTTTGGGGAAGGAAGCCCATGGTTTGGCCCATGAAGAAAATGCTGATTTGGCCCATGAAGTGAGGCCCACGGTTTTAGGGAAGCGGTTACTTCCCGGAGGCAGTTGATTTTTTCCAATTCAAAGGCCAATTGATCAAGTCAATTGGCCATGTGTCAAGCTAGCACAAAGAGAGGGTAATGGGGAGTTATTGCCACATCACCCATGATCTGTTAATTGCTAGAAACTGCCCATGATCTTGCATGCATGAAAGGAGCATCATGGATCACATGTCAGCCTATGGAGCAAAGTTGAATTCGGATTCAGAATCAGCTTACTGCTGTGCCGATAAATACAAGTTCACAAGATGAAAATGGGTCCAACACCAATCAAAGCTCAGCGCTTAGAAACACTGGAGCAAAGCAGAATTCGGATTCAGGCCTGAATCAGCTTACTGCTGTGCCTATAAATACAAGTTCACAAGATGAAAATGGGTCCAACACCAATCAAAGCTCAGCGCTTAGAAACACTTTCCTGCTTTCAGCAAAGTAGCTTATCGAGTTTCTCGTGCTCAATGAAAACTCTCGTTTTTTGTCAAAGGCGTGAATGCATTGAACGTGGGCGTGCCAAGACTTGTAGCACCTAACTTTTGATGAAGAATCCGTGAATTTTGACTTCTAACGTATGAACGATTATGTGTGACCCAATGGTTAAAGATCACGATGAGGTTCGTGGTTTGCCATATGGTTGTGGACTTAAAATTTCTTAGTCGTATAGGAAATGGAATGTAAACGTGAACTTTATTACTCCGAGATAATAAAGTTTGTACAAGAAAAGTAAAATTCAAACTACTTGAAGAAGTGAGTTTGAATGTTGGGGGGGGGGGGGGGGGGTTGGGCACGATATACTCGATAAGCTACTTTGCTGAAAGTAGAAAAGTGTTTGTAAACGCTGGGCTTTGATTGGTGTTGGACCCATTTTTCATCTTGTGAACTTGTATTTATAGGCACAGTAGTAAGCTGATTCAGGCCTGAATCCGAATTCTGCTTTGCTCCACAAGCCGACATGTGTCCCATGATGCTCCTTCTTTCATGCATGCAAGATCATGGGTAGTTTCTGTCAGTTAACAGATCATGTGTGATCTGGCAATAACTCCCCGTTACCCCCTCTTTGTGCTAGCTTGACACATAGCCAATTGACTTGGTCAATTGGCCTTTGAATTGGAAAAATCCAACTGCCTCCAGGAAGTAATCGCTTCCCTAAAACCGTGGGCCTCACGTCATGGGCCAAATCAGCATTTTCTTCGTGGGCCAAACCGTGGGCTTCCTTCCTCAAAACCGTGGGCTGCGTTCTTTTTGGGTTGCGCCTTTCTTGGGCCCAAATGTTATAGAAAATCCATGGCCCAATATGCGTAACAACCAATCAACTACATAGCTTCAGCCCAATTTAATTAAAGAATTAATTAAATGGCCATTCACGCCCGATCCATGATGCCAAAAACAGGTATAAAAATTGCCCCCTTACGCCTTGACTCTGTTAAGATTCAGGCATTGGAAGAAATTCAGTTTTTGGCATCCCAAACAGATCTTCTTGTATTTCAATATTTTATCAGGCCTAAATGTGGCCTAATATTTTTTCCTTTTTGAATCAGCTGCAATCATAACTAGATCTCCATGAAACGGTCAATGAAATCATGAAATATGGTGTTCATTGCTCATTGGAACGTAACACCTGCATTCTTTAGGTCGAAGGGCATTACGACCCACTCAAAGGTTCCCAAGGCTCTGGGACACCTAAAAGCAGTCTTAGTCGTATCGGCCTCATCGATGAAGATATGATTATAGCCAGAATGGTCATCCATAAAGGACAAAACCTTGTGACCGGAAGCTCTATCTACCAACAAATCTGCAACTGGCATTGGATACTCGTCCTTTGGAGACGCCAAGTTCAGGTTTCTGAAGTCCAAACACACTCTAATCTTGCCATTCTTCTTAAGGACTTGCACAACATTGGAAAGCCAAGTAACATACCTAGCCGTGCATAGGAATCCAGCATTGAAGAGGCGTTCGATCTCATCATTGACTTGCAAATAGACCTCATTAGACATCCTCCTTGGTGGTTGTTTGAAAGGACTGAACCCTGGCTGAATGGGTAACTTGTGTTCCACCAAATCTTTGGACAAACCTAGAAGTTCGTCATAATTCTAGGCAAAACAAGACTTGAATTCTGTTAAGAGCTGGATGAACTTTATTTTCACATCCTATAGCAGAAGCTAACTAATATATACAGGCCTAGGATTTTCTAAATCTCCTAGGTTAACTTCTTCTAAAGGGTCTTGAACATTAGCCTTTCAGTCATCCAACTTGGCCGGGGCCGCTTCAAGATCTTCTAAGCTAATCTCATCCAAATCTTCAACCAAATCTAGGGCTTCGTTGATTACTTCGGCTGCATGAGCCGAATAACCTTCTTCTTGCTCTTGTTCTTCCCTAAGCCTTTTTTCAAGCAAATAGGCCTCAAACTTTGTCAACGTAGCTAGCAAAGCCACGTCTTTCTCTTTTTCTAGAAGGCCTTACTGACATTTAAACGATCGTTTGGTTGAAGCTGTAATCGGCCTACTTGACTCCATGATCATTGGGCCGATTAACTCTTGGTATAGTGCCTTCACCTCCTCCACCGATTCATGGGCAGAGACAGGTACAATCTTGTGACGGCCATACTTATCCAAGCCTGCCACCTTCATTGGGCCGATATCCTCATCGTACAGTCTTGCCTCAGCATGATTGGTTGAGGCATGAAAAAGTCTACGATCTGCCCAAATTACCTCCACATCCTCTTGATTCTAAAAAACCAAACACTGGTGCAAAGTCGATGGCACAGCTAAGCAGGTGTGAATCCAATCCCTCCCCAACCAAATGTTGAATGAAGACTGTGAATTCATAACGAAGAAAGGAGTGGTTAGTGTCTTGGACCCAACCGTCAAATTCATGATCAAAATCCCATGACAATTCGTTTTATGCCCAGTGAAATCAGTCAAAGTAGCCATTGTTGAAACCAGGTCTTGATCTGTTTTGCCTAGCTTGATCATGGTAGACTTCGGCATAAGATTAGCCACCGAGCCATTATCGACAAGGAGTCGATTGATTGGCATTCCATCCACACATCCTGAGATATACAGAGGCTTGATATGCTTCGTCATCTTAAAAGTTGGCTTCTCAAATATCACGCTTTGCTGCCCGGCTTTCCGTGCTATTCTCATCTTCATCCTTCAATATTACCACCGAAGGCCCACCTCCATTCAGACCTGAATTGTCACGCCCCGCCCCGGAACGACACCCGAAGTGGGCCCGAACCGACACGGCCACATGGCATTCCACACAGAAGAACAACAACTAAACGACAAACCATATACGAAAACAGAGAACCACTCCAGCGGAAGACTTAACATTAATATTAACAAGGTGTCTACGATATTTACAACTTGCATTGTACAAACGAAACCCAACATATTTACAAACTTGAAGTCAAAAAAATACTTGACAACATTAGTCACAAAATGAGTTTAGCAAAAATCAGAGTTTGACCCATTACAACCAATTCGACTACAAACATCAACACTCAGATACTAATCCAAGTGCTCCCAAAACGTCGACCGGTAGTGGACCAACTTTACAACCACCTGTGACCTGGCAATCCAAAAAGGAAACCAGAGTGTGTGAGATATAGAATACATTCAATAAAATACTACAATAAGCGAAGGAACATCTCACTTGAATGTAGTTCACACAAACTGAGTTTAAGTACCCAAAAAGGCAACACACATATAATCACAACATATGTGGTGGCACGTCTGCCAAAAACCCCATATACCCCAGGAATGGTGTCCCACACATCATGCTCCCAACTACCGTTAATTAGGCGCCATGGCTTACGACATGATATGCCTCACACGCAAACCTTCGGCGGTATAATCAACACCCAACAAACATGCATAACACTAGCTAAATCCCAAATAGCATGATACACAAACACCACCATGCAATATCCCATTGAACATATCCATATCAAACACACTCACGTTTTTGTCGACCGAAGTATGCCAAACTAAGGTTTCGGTGCCTCCCGAATGACTGGCTCTTTACCTAGCCACAAGTTAACTCACATTAGTTATGAATTCAACGAATACTCGGCACAAGGTTATAAAGCTAACAAGAAGCTAAACAATGTCTAACGGATACAAATATGTCCATGTTAACATCTAGAAGTGTCCCACAATAAGTGTGAAACTCAAACATCACAGTTTCCAGCAAAACAGTCCGTGATCGAAAGCTTATTAAAAATCACATGCTCAATCTTTTCCAATAATTCCAACACCAAAACATCACCATTTGATCAATGTTTAAGACCTATGAAATCCCATAGTCATTTAGCACACTCAACTATGATAAAATTGATGAAAACATAGCCCAAAATCTGCCCAGATTTCCAGATTTACCCAAAACCTGGACTTTAACTCGAAAACTGCTATAACCTAGAAAGATTCATGGCACAACCCGTACATATTCAGAAAGATATGTAAGTCTAGTTTCAGAATCAAGAAACGGTACATAAAAACGATACCCGAGCAAGAAGTTATGTCCGTTTTTCCAACACATGTCTGTGCTGCCAGCACAGACACGAACCAGACACCAGTTCAGTCCACGAATTTTGTAGGCCAGAATACTTCGAGTTATTTTCTAAAAATTTTACACGATGCAATAGACTCACAGACGAACGTTCATGATTTATTTCAAGAATTTAGAAGATTTCTAGGTACCTTGAATAAATTCGTCAAAAACAGGACAGATGCAACTTGGTTCAAACACAGTTTTGCACAATCATAAGATGCACGAATTTCTTGGAATAATTCTCAACTTCAACCTCAAAAACCCTCTCCCATGACTTCAATTTAGTGCATATAAGATGCAGACAAGAAACCTAGCATGAGAAATAGGAAATTCAACACTTAAAGAGATGTAAATTACCTAATTAAGCTTGAAACAACCTAACCCTAGTTTCTCCTTCTTCTTCCTCTTTCTCTCCTCTTCTTCTTCTTTTTTTTTTTTTACGGCTGCTCTCTCTCTCTCTCTCTTCTAACGTAGAAAAGGAATGAGATTGGGGGAAAGAAATATCTCCGTAATATCTCCCAGGATATTTAGTAATGACCCAAGGAAAAATTATCCAATACAAGTGAAGCCAAGCTAACTTATGCTCCACACTTAAATCACATACAAGATCCTCGAACTTCCATTATATGCAAATCAACTCCGAAAGCATATAATTCAATTAAAAGATAAATTAAATATTCTAATATCTGGGACGGGTATTACATGAATTGAGGGACTCCTTCAGTATCTCCGCAGTTTCACCCATTTCCACCACGTCATCTTCCATAGCAGTAACCTTGTTCTCTTTCACTTCTAACTCGGACGAAAGAAAGACAACCATGTTACACTGCATCCTTGAGGCCTACCCAGGCCTGAATTCTTTGGCCTGTGGGTTTAATGGTGGCTTGCCCCCCGAGTCTTGTTTCTTTGGTTCAGGATTTCCCTTCTTCAACAACTTAACCTGCCTTGGAGGAGGCTTAATCCTAGCCTCCTCAAAGGTCTTTTCTAGTAAAACCTTCTTCTCAAACTGAGGAACTTGCTCTGAAGATGAACCGGCAGCAACTTCTTTGTACATCCTCTCCAAGGGCTTGTGTTCTCACCTTTTCCTCATTAGGGTCATCTTCTTCTATCATGTCCCTAAGCAAATCCTCCTCTTCCTCTTAAGCCCTCCTATCCGCTTGCCTAAACCATTGGCGGCGTCTTTTCTGAGAACGGGACAAAGGAGGCTGTGGGGAAGGAAGCTTAGGATGTTCAACCTTATGCCACTCGTTTGGAGGAATGACAAGAGGTTTAATAGTCCTAGGCTTTCCTCCAGAGTGGGCTGAAATTCTGAGATTGTTGAGCTCGTCCTCTAGCTCCACCACACCTGGCTGAAATTCTGTTGAAAACTGATTCTCGCCTGATTTGGGTCTGTTTAGGTCTGCATATCTCCTCTGGCCTGGCTTTAGTCCTGCCCACAACTATGCTCTTCAACACAGGTCTGGACGGAATTGCATGATGCCCACATTCAGTAACCACCAGGATTTCTTCCTTTCAAACCTCCTCACTCGTTCAAAAGTGAAATCTTCTTCATAATATGAGTCCCAATAGCTATTTGATTTAGGCCTAGATGCTGCTCTCGAAGGTGCCCCCAAGCTCACTTTAGGTCTAGGCGTGGTTCTGGGCATGGACCTCATATTCACTGTGACCATGTTTGCACTTAGGCCTGAAGGAAATGGGTTGCCATCTACACCTATGGCTTGCTTGTCCTTCTCGAGAAACTTGAACTCTCCCCGATCAATCTTGTCTTGGATATCATTTCTGAATACAAAACAATTATTGGTTGAATGACTCCAAGAATTATGGTACTTACAATAGTCCTTGCCCTTTACCTCCTCCAATGCCGGGATCTTGTGGCCAAAGGGCAATTTCAGCAACTTGTTTGTCAATAGCTGATCAAAAATAGCTTTTACCTTGCTGATATCAAAAGTATAGGCCCTGCTAGGCCTATTTGCTGCTTCATGGACCGGTTGCTTCGCAGGTTCCATCTTGACGAAGGCCTTATAGACATAAGGCTTTTTGTTGATGATTTCAGCCACATCAACATCAACATTAGCCTCTGTCTCAACCACAGCAACATCATAATTAGGGTCTTAATAGTACGTTCCCTTGGAAGCTGCCTTTCTATCCTTCTCCTATGTACCATGATACAGGTCTCGCACAGGTCTCGAAACTCTGTACCATGATACTTCTTCTTGAACTCAAAGTCCAGGCCGTTCAGTACTAAACGCACATACTCGGCCTTGGGTAAGGGAATTTTGCACTTGAAACGTGTTGTCTTGAACCGAGAAAGATAAACTCCACACCTTCATGTGGAAGCTGACAGTAGCGTGACAAATCTGCCATTGTTATCTTTGTTCAACCCTATAAAACTGTTGATGGAACATCTCCTCAATCTGGGCCCAGGTCTGGATAGAATTGGGTGGCAGATTGATATACCAAGTGAAGGCCGTTGCTGTCATGGAATTCGGGAAAAGCCTTAACTTGAGTTTGTCATTCGTTCCAACTTCCCCACACTGCACTTGAAATCGAGCAATGTATTCCACTGTTGACTGCGTATTCTCCCTTGTAAAGATCTGAAATTTAGGAACTCGATACCCCTTGGGAAAAGGCTCTCCGTGAACCTCTTCTGTATGGGGCTTCCTGTGCATGGGTCTGCCCACAAGCCTGAATCTAGGCCCTTACTGTTCCTGGAGCAAATCCAGGACCTGATCTCTCCCAATCATGTTTGGCATCGGAGGCGGCCGTGGGCTTGCCTCCTGAGTCTACAGATTCACGCTTGGGCTTGCCCCCCAAGTCTCTCGGACTGAATGAGCATAAGACACATTCTTGTCTTTAGTAGTACGTTGTCCTTCGTGAGTGTTGGAACATTTCCAAAATATTTAATGGATATTAAATGTAGCTATTGGTGAACGGTTTTAATCCAAGAGGCGTGACTATTCAGGTTAAATGAATAGACGTGAACATTGGATTTAAGCACAAAAGGTGTGTCTATTCAGGTTAAATGAATTGACATTACCAGACCAAAAGGTGTGACCATTGGGGTGAAATGAATAGACATGACTAGTCTAAATTGACATGACTATTGCATTTAATCAAAGAGGTGTAATCTTTGGCCAACGGTCACGATCTATGCCTATAAAAGGCAAATGGTTCTACCAATTGAAAGGGGGGAAGATAATCAGAATCATTTTGGCCATGTTCGTTTGGGTTATTTGGGTATTTTTGTTTTGGTAGTGGGTGGAGAGAGAAATAGGGTAATGATTGGAGAGAGGGGTAATGAGTGGAGAGAGATAGAGAGAGAAATGAAATTAATAATTGAAAAAATAGGGTAATGATTGGAAAAAGATGTAGGGTAATGATTGAAAAACAAAGTTAAAACAAAGTAAATATAGTAAACGAACAAGGCCTTTGATTTTTCTCTCTAGAATTATCTCCTACGATTATACTTGAGGGGCTCGCTAAATCCAAAGGTATTTGGGTCTCTCTTCGTTTGTGCATAACGCAGTTAGACAACAGTTGGAGACTGGGCTTCATTTTATCTTGGAGGCGGCTTCGCTGTAACCCGGTGCACACCGAATTCTCTCGAATTGGTGGGGGCGAATATCGTCTTAAGGACAACGACATAGTAACGTGACTTGAAGCATCTCTGTTTATCCACTTTCATCAGCTACGATGACTTTGCACCAACAGTGAGGAGGCCTTTTGTCAGCCTTTTCAGGCTTGTTTGGGTTCTCCAGCAAAACAGCCCTTTGTTCCTTGTTTACTGGAGGCGTCGGTCCTCCTCCAATAACCACTCCTTTGCTTCTTTCTCCTGCCGGTGCAGGGCTGTTTGACAAATAAGCTTGATAGAATCCCTGTGGTGGTGGTATTGAGTCCTTCAAACCTGTCTGTTCATGGCCGTTGCTATAAAATCCAAACTGAGGCATGACTGGTTGCTGAGGGACGAGTGGTAGCCTCTTTGTCATCGTGGCAACCATTTTATTGATTGGTAGAGTCAAAGGCTCTATGGATTGAGAGAAAGTTTGCGACACACTGTGTGATATCTCCTGTCCTGCAAAAAACATATAATTCTTGACGCTATCCGTGGCGTCATGGAGATCTTGTGTGTTGAGTTGTGGAGCGGCCTCCTCGAGCAGCGGGACGTCAACAACAACTCCTTCAGGGCTGCCTAGAGGATTGGGCAGCGGTGGATCCGACTGTGGAGGATCTGGCTGCGTTTATGTTGCTTTCTTTGGCAGCATGATTGAAACCTTTGAACGACTAGTGTCCCATCGGGTGTGCTAATGAAAACTCTCGTTTTTGGCAAAGGCGTGAATGCGTTAAGCGCGGGCGTGCCAAGACTTGTAGCGCCTAACTTTTGATGAAGATTCCCGTGAATCTTGACTTATAACTTGTAAGCGATTATGTGTGACCTAAAGGGTAAAGATCACAAATAAGTTTGTGGTATGCCACACGGTCGTGGACTTAAAATTTCCTAGTCGTATGGGAAATGGAACGTAAAAACGTAAACTTTATTACTCTGGGATAATAAAGTTGATTGCATGAAAAGTAAAATTCAAACTACTTGAAGAAGTGAGTTCGAATGGGATTTGAGTACGAGGTACTGATAATCTACTTTACTGAAAGTAGGAAAGTGTTTATAAGCGCTGGGCTTTGATTGGTGTTGGACCCGTTTTTCATCTTGTGAATTTGTATTTATAGGCTCATCAGTAAGCTGATTCAGGCCGACATGTGTCCCATGACGCTCCTTTCATGCATGCAAGATCATGGGCAGTTTCTGGCAGTTAACAGATCATGGGTGATGTGGCAATAACTCTCCATTACCCCCTCTTTGTGCTAGCTTGACATATGGCCAATTGACTTGGTCAATTAGCCTTTGAATTGAAAAAATTCATCTGCCTTTAGGAAGTAACCGCTTCCCTAAAACCGTGGGCCTCACTTCATGGGCCAAATCAGCATTATCTTCGAAGGCCAAACCGTGGGCTTCCTCCCCCAGAACCGTGGGCTGCGTTCCTCTAGGGTTGCGCCTTTCTTGGGCCCAAATATTATAGAAAACCAATGGCCCAATATGCATAACAACCAATCAACTACACAGCTTTGGCCCAATTTAATCAAAGAATTAATTAAATGGTCATTCAAGGCTAGCCCGATCCATGATGCCAAAAACGGGTATAAACAGTAGTATGCCATGGAAATATTCAAAACCTGGAACCCTCACCCCAAGTCATGCCTCCGTCCAGTGGCAGACGAACCTGCACAAAACAAGGAATAGGAAGATTCAGAAATTTAGTGCAAGAGGGTCACATCTTAGTTATAAGCATTAAAACATTTTTTTCACAACCAAGTACAATTGCAAAATTTTGATTCAACCATTTAGTGGAGGATTCAACAATTTCAAAAAAGTTTGTAATGTGTACTTTTGGAATAGTTTCTAAAATTATCTAGCAAATATTATGCATGCATCCAAAGTTTCCAACATAGTTCAAGAACAGTTTTATGTGTTATTGGTTCTTCAAATTATAGCACTGTATTAAAGTGATAGGGAGGGTACTAGTACAATTTGTAAGGGGTCAAGCAAGAGTAATACTTACATAGTTATATAGGTGGTTCTTAGAGAGATTATTCAAAAAAGCAGGTGGGGCACGTGACCCCCTGGCCTCCCACTGCATCTGCCAGTGCCTCCATCCCTGAATGGAATAGAAAGAAAGATGATTATTATGGAGATTGGATGAAAAAGGAATATAATCCAGAACGAGCTTGCGACTGTATTATGTAAACACTTGGAATGAGATTCATAAACCACTAACACTTGGTTGCACGATTTGGCTTCATGTGAATTCAACTGGATAAGGTTTAGTGGATAAATTTGAGTTCATAATAAAGTTTGTAATTTTGTTTGGCTATTGTAGACCGTTGTGGACTCCGTATCATATTTCAACCTTCTTTTGTTGCTTCACTTTGAATGCTGAAAAATAGCATATTTCAACCTTCTTTTGTTGCTTCACTTTGAATGCTGAAAAAGCTATTCTTTAGAGAAGGTTGCAACCTTGATACAGGGAAATGATATTATTCCAACTGATGTAATGTGCTCTTCTAAACTCAAGCACATCTTGTTGTTTTAGGGAATGGCTGTGGTTGCACTTTTGAGGCACTTTGGATGCGTTTGCTGGTAGATGACTGGACTATATGCCAACATTTGGTTGGCTGGAATGTAGCTTTTTGAATGGCATGGTCATTGTCTTGGAATACTAATTTTCAGTGTTTGGTTCACCAAAAAAATTCCCAGTGTATATTACAAATGGAATCACAATTAACCATCGTAGGTGAGCGGCCGTTCCGTTGGGAATTCCAAGGAATTACCGTTCCATTCATTTAAAAAACATTCCAGTGTACCAAACTCTACATTAAGAAATAGGAGAATTGGTTTACCATGGAACAAGGTTTTATTTTAATCACCGTTCTTTTGTTTTGTTGATTGACCTTAATAGCTGGGAGCTTGCTTCAGCTCTCAAAGAATCAAAACCGAAATTTGACGCAGCTGGTGTGAAGCTGATTGCTGTTGGTGTTGGTACTCCCGACAAAGCTCGTATTCTTTCTGAGAGGGTAATTCACTTTTCATCTATGCTTGTACATTGAACATTATTTGTAAGAATAATATTTTGCAGTTATGGGTAAGTGGGTCAGGTTTATATTCTTATTATCTTTTTTAACATTTTTATTACTTCGTAGTGGTCCAAGTGGATGCTTTATTCACATTATGTTGACAAATTTGTTGTGCCGTTAAGAAGGCATATGGCTCGATTTTTATGTGGTTGTGTTCCTGTGCCACAGTATTGCACTGAAAAGGGTAGTAATTGATAAGCTCTTCAACTTTTACGAACGTGCTTTCCATTTATTGGAAGCTTCAACTACTTTTCAGAGATATTTGTCTTAGATTAATTTTCTTCCAACTACTGGAAATGGACTTAAAATTTGTGTTACATTCTGGCCATATAAGAGTTGAATTTGCAACAAACAAGTTGATTTATCCTTGATTACTGCATTTATGTGATTTGTATGCATACATGACTGCATGTAACTCTCTCTCTCTCTCTCTCTCTCTCTCTCTGTGGAAACTTCCCCCTTTCATTTTGTTTTGGTTTTTGTTTGTTGGTTAAATATGAGAGAAGGGGAACAAATCGTCTCACTTGAAACCTGGTAACTTTGTTCATCCTCATATCAATTTCTTAAACTGCTTGAATTTTGTGTTAATTTGCATTATTCCTATGTTGTTGCCGTGGAAACCTGGTTAGTTCTTATTGTTTAACTTATTGCTATGAACTCCCAAATTGTTAAATTTTTGGGAGCTAGAAGTGCTGCCATAGTGAAGAAATTTTTGAGTAATAGTTACTGGTATTGAGCTATGTACGAACATAAGGGACTAGCCCTTTTGCTTTATCGTTGTCTCCCCTGTTTTTAACATGGTTTGTTTGCAAATCATCAGACAAAAGTACATGGTACATGTGGTATTGAACAGTTGGGGGAGCCGTTGATTAGTAGAGATGTTATGTTGCTGAGATGCTAGCAAGTAAAAATTGTTTAAGAAATGTGCTTCATGGAGCATCTTTCTTTGACAAGGTGAGAAGTCTTGGAGGGATTTTTTTAAATTTTTTTTTGAGGGATAATTTGCTAATGTAGAATGCTGGATCCTGGAAACATTTAATCCATGCCATCATCTATTAATAGCTGTGAGACGGATGGTGTGACCGGCAAATTATAGTGAAATCGATCATGTCCTTTCTTCTTGGAGGGCACATGAGTCCTCCGAGTATGACCCTAATAAGGAGTTGGTGAAGTGTTTCTTCTTCTTGTCCTTTCGTTTTCTTTGGACTGTGATGAAATTGTGGTCGCAGTAGTTCTCTTCACGCATTTGGGTACGATGGGTGTTTTCTTCATCGTTGGAGCTGATTCTTTTCTCCCTGATTTTATGTACCCAGTTACCATTTCCATTGGATTGCCTTTATGCAGATCCTGATCGTAAGGTAAGTCCTATGCCTCCATCTCCATTAACCCACGAAGTATTTACTAACCTCTAGTATACTCTTAAACTTTTGATTTTATCTTAGGCATATGATGTCTTGGGCTTGTACTATGGGATCGGACGTACATTTTTTAATCCAGCCAGTGTAAGTCTCGTCTTTCTTTTTCGACAGTAGCTATGTTGGTCTGTTTGAAATATATACGGATGACATGCAAATTCCTTCTAAATTCACTTTTGATGTTCCAGGCTAAAGTTTTCTCGAGATTTGAGGATCTGCAGAAATCTTTGAAGAACTATACACTGAAAGCAACCCCAGATGACAAGAGCAGTGTCTTGCAACAGGTTTGATCAACCCTCCCCTGTATTCTACGATTATGTTCACAAATCATGTGGTCGAATCGGTTACACGAACATTATAATTACCTTGTTCTGCTTCTGTTTCTCTAGGGAGGCATGTTTGTGTTTAAAGGGAAGCAGCTGTTGTATGCAAGGAAAGATGAGGGAACGGGCGATCATGCCCCTTTAGATGATATCTTCAATATATGTTGCAAAGTTCCAGTTGTCTGAAGCTACTTACTGCTATGTCATTTGGATGTTTACATAGGCTGCTCTAGATCTTAGTTTAAAAAAAAAAAGCTAGACGATCAACCGACTCTGCTTTGGTGCACTTGTGGGCATATATTCTTGTAATATAACGTACTCTTACTTTTATATAAAAAGTGTATAAATTTATGGTATTGTGGAAACCTTTCTTCATGTAACATATTCATGATTTCCATGGATCAATTACTTTGATTCGAGTATAAACCAGTCACTGAACCAGGCCCTTACAATTTGGAAAGTTATAGGCCAAACCGACTCGTTGAGCATGATGAAGTGCCAAGCAAAAGGTTGAGGGAAAATTTCAAAATGACACCTGAACTTTGCATCAAATGTCACAGAGACACATGAACTTAAGTTTATTTCAATTAAACACATGTACTAACAAAATTCTCAAATTTAAACCCCCACCGTTATTCTCCGTTCCAAAAATTGCTAACATAGCATCTCCAACCCGTTTAAGTTGTCATATTGCACATATTTCTAACAAGGGACGATGCACCCAAGCGAAATCCATAGGCAGACTTCAGGTCTAGGGTTGAAGTGAGGGAGATGGTGGAACCATAGGCAGACTTCTGGAGAGAGAAATGGAGGGAAATCAATTAGGTTAAGGTCATTTTCCCTCTAAACCATGTTTTTTTTGCCCAAACCCAGTTCTTCTTTCTGCTCGACAAACTTCTAATGATGGGTTTCGCTTGGGTGCATCGTCCTCTGTTGGAAACATGTGCAATTGGGCAACTTAAACAGATTGGAGATGCCATATCAGCAATTTTTGGGATGAAGTATAACGGCGGGGGTCTAAATTTGGGAATTTTGTTAATACAAGTGCTTAATTGAAATAAACTTAAGTTCAGGTGTCTAAATTTGGGGATTTTGTTAGTACGAATGTTTAATTGAAATAAATTTAAGTTCAAGTATTTCTGTGACATTTGGTGCAAAGTTCAGGTGACATTTTGAAATTTTCCCAAAGGTTGAGCTTGGCTTACTTTGGACTGGTTCGACACGATCAGAACTGCCCACTTTATAGAGCTCGATCATATATTTACCCGACCATTCGGTCAGGAATTGGTAACTTGATGAAGGAATCCCATTTTTGAGCTTGATTAATTTTGAGGACATTGATAAGAATCGACTTGAATTTTTAGGGGTTGTGCTAAGCGTCGAGCTCTACAAATTGAACAATTCCAATCACGTTTTGGGGCTTGGGGCGGTACCCAAGGTGCAGCACGCTCCCTATACACTATAACATCTCTATATTTAAGGAAAACTCTTTAACCAAAATGCAATGTTAGCTTGTATTTTTTTGATCAGCGAAAAAAGAGTTTCCATATGTTAGCTATATTAGCTCACGTCAATCATCTTGAGGACTATCGACCAATGAAAATATGACACATCAACAATGTATCCATGCTTTTTGCTCTACATAAATTAGATAACTACGCATATATAAATATATAAATTCTTCTTAGGCTCCGTTTCGCCAACAATGATAGCGAAACGGGACCTTAGTCTTACAGTTACTTGTTCAACAAAAACACAAACTCTCGATACCCTCCACCTTATAGGATAAGCACATAATCTGACTTAACCCAATAACGACGCCAATTAAAATCCTACTTAGCAGATTGTTCCGACTTTGACATGAGTACTTAACTCCTACCGTATCTCTTCGATCGGGGAGTTTTGCTTCTAATGAAACACCATAGTAAAGCATGCAACACTTTCAAGTGCTCGTAAGAAAAATGTAATCAAACCGTTACTCTGTTTCGCCTTTGTTCTTCCGTCCTCTAGGATTTTTAGTGTGTGGATAACTACGGAAATGGACGAAAGGAAGTTGTTCATCGGGGGAATCGCGCGGGAGACGACCGAAGCGACGTTGAGGGAGTACTTCGGGAACTATGGAGGAGTGAAGGAAATCGAGATTCCTAGAGATAGAATCACTGGCAACGGACGAGGGTTCGGTTTCGTGACGTTTGACGAACCATCTGTCGCTAAAGAAGTCATTAACGGCGTGCACACCATCCTCGGCAGAACGGTTCGCCCATGCAACCTCTCTCTCTCTCTCTCTCTCTCTCTCTCTCTGCTTTTCACCATTTCTTTCCATTTGTGTTTCTTTTGTTGTTCCGTGATTTTGTCATGGATATTTTTTGCTCTCCTGAAATTTTTTTACAGGATTTTTGTGGGTTATTTTTTTTTCTTGTGGGCCATCAATTTTGTTCAACATGACTTTGTTCATCCTCGTGAGAGTATACTCATTTCATATCTCACATCGATAATTAAAATCATTCATTGGGTCCATATTCGGTTGTCAAGAGAGAATGCAAAAATTGAGCCCAATCGAATATCTTTAAGGGCATGATCTAAAAGTTCGCAGTTTTGGTTCAGAATTTTGAAGAAAAAAAATAGTAATTTCTAGATGAAACACTAGTCAATTTCCTGCTTGAGCTGAAATTTCGGTCTTCCAACAAATGAATCTGGACAAAATAAACGATTTTGATCATCCGCTCAGTCATTCCATCAGATTTAGTTTGGGCTATTTGTGGGCCTTCCCTAGACCTAAAACAATAATCAGAACCATCCACTTTTTAGAGCTCGCCGAGAACATCGACCATGCCAAAAATCACTTTGATCGAAGACTGTTTGATGTACTATTGACATTCATTAAGATTGTAAAAAAAATAAAAAGAATTGTGTAACACTGGATTGTATCATGAATTTTTTACGAAGATTCTCACACCAGTCATATAATATCGTATCATGAATTTTTTACTTTTTGAAGTTTGTGACTTTCTCATTTTTGTTAATGAAAAATTCAGTTTTTTGTTTTCCCCGTTCACAGAATCTTCGTATCTAATGGTTTTTTTCATTTTTGAGTAATAAAAAAACTACTTCCAAGAACCAACATGTACTCAAATAGGTACAAATGGATGGGTTTGAAACAAAAGGAAAATGAGAAGTGCAAAACTGATTCCATCATTGTATTATAGCTATAACAAAATATAGGTTTTTTTTTTTTTTTGTGTGGTTATTATATTTTTGAATATGATGTTTAGGTAAATTTCTATTCATTTATTGGTTATATTATTTTGATTTTGTGAATATTAAGGTAGAGGTGATAATTTGTATGGTTCTTGTGGGTTTTTTTTCTTTTCTTTTAATTTTTTGGACTAGTATTGTGAATGGTGAATGTGTGGGTGGGGGAGATAATTTGCTTGGGTTCTTATCGATTCTTTGAACATTGGATGTATAGGTAGAGGTCAAACACGCGCAACCCAAAGGTGAGAGGTACCAGAATCAGAAGATGAAGAGTGCTAAAAAGATTTTCGTTGGGGGTTTACCACTAAGCATAACTCAAGAAGAATTCAAGAATTTCTTTGAGCGTTTTGGTGCAACTAAAGATGTGGTTGTAATGTGTGACAAGGAAACGAACAAACCCAGGGGCTTTGGGTTTATCACTTTTGATTCCAAAGAAGCTGTGGACAATGTGTTGCAGAGAAGATTTTATGAGTTTAATGATAAAAATGTGGAAGTAAGAAGGGCCGAGCCTAAGGACATGAATAGCAAGCGTGTATGCATTAACAAATGTAACAATACAGCCCTAGGTTGTGAGATATCGTCAGGAAGCTTTGGGCATCATTTCCCTTATGGAGCTGACTCCCCCTACGGAGGAGGTTTTCCTAATTTGAGCCCAATAGTGTATCAATGTCATGTATTCTATCCGCCATATATGATTGCCTACATGAATGGTTGGGATAATGAGCAAATGGGTGCGACTTATGGTAATGGTACATATGAAGGAAGTGCAACGCACACCATTAATGGTGGGGATTACGCCAACGGGTGGCCCAGTGGGCCAGTAGCAGCTAGTGGGGTAGTGAATTCGAGCGATGGTGGTGGTAATGGACAAGTAAGTGAAATGGCCGCCAACAATGTTAGCTCAAATGAGAAGGAAAGTGGTGGTGATACTGAGCTTACAACACGTATGATCCTGGTGCCTATCCAACCTCAAGCAAATGATGCATCGTGTTCTCCAAGCAGTAACGCAGAGCATCAGATGGAAGCTCCGAATTTCCAGCCGACTCCTTGCGAGTCTAGTTGACTCGTTCTGTACATTAGTTAAGAGATTCAGGTCAGTAAAAATTGAACGCTTTGACTCCAGAAGTTGAATGCATGCTCCAATTTTGCTTTCTATATTTTTGGGAAAATCATTTTCGTATCATTTAAATTGATGCTTAATGTCATAATGTGCTCTCTTATTTATTTCAATATGATCTGTTCAAGCAGACTTTACCTGCTAGATAATCAAGGTTAGACATTTAACTTATTTGGAGCTTTACTATTTGGATGCATATAATTCTTGTATTTTGTTTTGCTCTAAATGTTGAACTGCTTGTTCAGGCGGGCTTTTATGAGCCCCTGAAATAGCTTTCAAATGACAGGAATTTGGTGAAATGGAGCATGTAGAATAGTGGTCACGTACAAATCGATTCTGCTCAATTGAATATCTTCATGTTAAATCAGTTTATGATTAAACAGAATTCTGAAACTAAGACGTTCACTGCAACCCTTACGGACTGAAATGTAAAGTGATTATTTCAAAAATAAATGTAAGAAACAGGAAAACGTAGATCAAAGAGTGGTTTAGGCTAGCAGCCCTTGTGGACTGGGGGATTTTAGTCAAATAAGGTGATGACACGGACCTCAGGTGCAATAATGTAGGTCAAAGAGTTGTTTAGGTTGGTATCATACTGTTCAATTGTTTCTTACAGTAGATTATCATCTGATACGACACTCCTATAACTAGTCCAGGAATACAGCAAGGTTAGTTAGCCTTAGGCCCATGACCATTTCAGTCCTTTGGGATACTTCAATGGGTTTTTGTATGTGAAACAACACCGTAAATTTATTTCCCTTTTATGCGGAGCATTCGAAGGCATTAAGTCTGACTTCTGTGTGTGTATTTGAAGAATTTGGAGTTTCCTTGGTAATGAAACGGTGGTGGTTATCCTTTACTAGAGAAGAGAAAGTTACAATAGCGGGGAGATTGCTTCTAGGAAATATTGCAAAAAGTGGCAATACTTTGGAAGTTATAAATAATTAAATATTTAAACCGGAAAACTATTAAAATTTATAAAAATCACCTTGTCGGGTCCCCATGTGTCCGGCATGTCCCTCCCGTGTCATTCCCTGTCTAAAGTATAATCGACATGTCACGTGGCATGTTCCATACGTGTCCCCACATGTTACCGGAGTGTCGGGCATAGTTACAGCGTTTTCTAAGAGTGTCGGTGCTTCACAAATGGTATATTGGCCTCCTGTTTTGTTCAAAAGGGGCATTCTTGAATAAACTTAAGAGTAGTGCATAGTTCTTCCCCTTTGTCGAAACCAGATTTATGATAGTTGCAGGCCATCATGTATTCCCCATAGCTTGGCACTGATACATTACTTCCATCTTAACTTGTAAATCACTATACCTTAGTCCTTGTAAGGCTGGGATGTTTATCTTGGTGAGTACCTTGACTTGTTGAAGACTCGTGATTTTTTAATTGATGCAGGTTTGGCTTTTGTGCTTCTGGATCTGAACTCAGATATTCCACAGTTTATGAAGTTTGGTTGGACCCAGCAGAGGTATATAAACACTGATATCCTCAGCATCCAGAGACAAGACTTCAAGATTTAACCCTCAATACCTAAATTCATTTCAAGGACTTAATTGATTTTTTTTTTGGGGATGCTTAGCACGCTTTTGATGAATAAGCATTTTTTTTTTTTTAAATTTCTGGATTCGAATTCTCGTTTTTTATCCCAAAGCCAACGGATGTTAGGAAAGGTTTCGTGTACATCCCTACATATACAACATTACACTCGTTTCGTAGGTCTAGTTTTAGAGGATGCAGGTTGTACCATTGTAAACCAGCAGATCCGTTTCCACTTTCGTGGAGTATGAAAGTCCAAGTTGAAATTTGCAACTCAGGGTTTGATATGGGTTCCATATGGAAGGATGAGTTTGAGCCACGAAAATTGAAAATTCACTTAGGGTTTCCAGAATCACCGCTCTTTCTATTCTAATGAGTTTTCACTCAACTTATTACTCTCATCCCTCTATCTATCTCTCTGCTAATTATATTCCAAAAACCTCCCTCAAAACTTTTTCCAAACAACCTGGTATGTTTTAGAAAAATAAAAACAATTTCCTGCTTCCTTGTGCCGCGAAATAGAGGGAGCACACAAGTACGAAACCCATATTTCCAGGGTTTTTATTTAGCGAATGAAAGGCACTTATTTGTTGTAAGTACCATACAAGGTGGGTTCATAAATAGATCGGATACTTCTTTTAATTTGAAAGGAACCCCACCAACCACTTCTAGCAGATTTATTCAATGCTTTCATTGACAGAATTTCCTCTGTTTTCCCATCCTCTTTCGGGCAATAGAAGGGTCCTAGGAATGTGGGGTATTTCTGTGACTGCCTTGGGATGGACCAACCTGTAATGCTCATATGTAGTTGGCAATTTGGCTTTCTTTCTTACAAAGTATTTCTTGGAATTTTTCTTTGTTCGTGTTAGAAAATCTTGTGGTGGCTCTTCTTTCCAAATATAAGCAAACGTTTACATGTATATGCAGCACAAGACGACAAATAAAACCCAAGGTTTAGGCATGGCCAAAGTAGGTCTAGGGGGAGATAAAGAGGAAGAATCTTATGTGAATATGACGTGACACACATGCCTCAGACCGTGATATGTCACACAGGAGAGAGAGAGAGAGAGAGACAGAGATGTTAGGATGCAGGAAATTGGGCAGGGAGTTTTTAATGAAGGGCACTTTAATGGTGAGAAGGACTCTCTCTCTCTCTCTCTGAAATGGGTTAGGAGTTGAAAGACCTTTTGCTCTCATTCATACAGTAGGACGTACAATGGTTCTATGGTCGCTCTCAGTTGGGGTTGCCATCCACATTATCCTCTTTCCTGTTGACAACTGTTTGCTGTGTTGCTGACCAGTGATAATCTGAATTAGATTTCGTTTTGGATTTTCTGTACCCAAGCGAAATTCCAATCCTACCCGCGTACTATTTCTGTGCAGATGTTTCCCCTGTTTATAACATCAGTAATGGCTATGGCTTCTTCCTCGTGATATATGCACGCAATCAAAAACCAAGTTCCGCAAGTATATGCCCTGAAGCATGTTCTGAAGTCTTTAGTCCTAATGTGATGAAATTATTTACCAGAAAGGGCGATCAAGCATAGATATTCTTCTAACTAGTCCCATCACCTGTAAACAGGGGCGGATCTACATAGGGCATGTGGAGTTACGTGCCTCCCGCCTTTTTTTTTTTTAAAAAAAAATTTCCCCATTTTGTATGTAGGTATATATTATATATGCATAACAAATGCAATAAGTTGAGGTTTGCTGCCATGGAAAGCAATTTGTTTAAAGGACTATAAGGCGCGAGTTCGATTCCCCACTCTGAAGGTCTTCTTTTTTAACTTCTTCCCAAAATCCACTCAAACAGTTCAATTAATCAGCCCCCCTAACTTTTTCCCAAAATCCACTCAAACAGTTCAATTAACCCCCGACCCCCACCCCCCCACCCCACCCACTCAGTTTTCTTTTTTTATTTTTTTCCCAAAATCCACTAAAACTCTTTCACAACGAAGGTTTCCCCTACTCCCCAACGTCTCCCATCATTTGTGTAATACTCAATATAAACTCGCACATTGTATTTGTACATTTTTATCCCCAAAACTTGTACTTGTAAAATAGATAATGAATATGTGATAATTTTGTTTTAATACATATAGTCGAGGTGTGCAAATTTACCTAAGTAGCTTGTTATTAAAATGCATGTTTACTTTGAAATTATTACATTATCATGAATGCCAAAATTATTTTGGTGTGAATGTGTTTAACTGGAACTTACATATTACGACGTTACAAAAAAAATTGGTGCCCCCGCTATATCAAATTCCTGAATCCAGCACTGTCTGTAAAGATTACGAGTTAGAGTGTTCGCTATTTCAAAGCGGACTTTAAAACATGAGTGACAGTAATGTTGTTATAGTTTTCGGTCATCCAAAGGCAGTATCAGGTTCGGATACTCTAAGGTATGTGCCAAGCAAAATTGTCATGTCATAGCGTCAAACATCTCCCAAAGCGTCCTTAACATGTTCGATCTCTTGTCAGGACAAAAAAAAAAAAAAAAAACCATCAAGATGCTCGAGCTCAACATCTTGTTTGATGAGAGGATAGGGTCCACGGTGAAAAAATCTATATCAGAGTATGTCCATCGATGTCTTAATCAATAATATTGGATAAAAAATACAGGCCATCTAGCTTAGTTACAGCCTACCACTATGAAATCGACACATTAGGGCAACTTATAATGGTGCAACAAGTTGTGCCTTACATTTTTTTTTTAACTCAATCACATATCTAATGGAGTCAAATTATATTTCCTCATTTTTAGTTTCACCAATGATACCTTTTAAATTCCTTCCTCTGTCTCACACACATACGATCTCTCTTTGTGCTTGCGAGTGTACCAGTTCTAGAGGGCATAATGGGCCTGCAAAGGTAAGGAAGGACCTTTGAGGTAACAAAAATTACTCAATTGAAGGCCTATTTAATAACAATGCTCTGCCCACATGTGTTGTAAGTGTTTGTTTGTGTAAATATTTATTTGTGGTTCTAGATTTATTGCCTACTCCATCTGTCCCTTTTTTAGAGTCCATTATTTCATTTTGAATTGTCTCTTAATAAGTGTCCATTTTGTAAAGTTTGTGGGTAAAAGTTGGTGAATTTTTCATTTTGCTCCTATAAATAGATTCCATTTTAAAAAATTAGTGACTAAAAATGTAATTATAATGTTTTCTTAGAGGGTAAGAATAGAAAGTGGAGATTAAAATTGATGTGAAATGTGTAATGATGATATCTTTTTAAAAATTTAAAATTACGAAACAAGACACTTAAAAAGAGACGGTGAGAGTATTTTTTATAAGGAAAAGAGGCACCACTGACCCTTCCCTTCCCCATCTCTGCTTCCCTCCCACCAAAAGGTGATGAATATGAAAGAAAGCAAAGGGAGAAGAAAAGAAAATCTTTTGTTTAGGAAATTGATTTCTACACCCCTAATTCATGCAAACATTTCTTTTTCTTTTCTTTTTTTTTCATCTTTTAGTATGTGAATTTATGAAATCGTCCCTGCATGCATACACTTTTTACGAATTTTAAAGACTATTTAGTAAATTTACATACTAAAAAAACGGAATAAAAAATGTTTTCATCAATTAGGAAAGTAGAAAAATCAATTTTCTTCATTTAAGCCATTCACTATTTTGGGCAAAACACCAATTTGCATGTAGTGGTTGAGTGGATTTACTCATCATTACTTCAATCAAAAAAAGGCCTCCTCCCTCCCCCCCTTTCCGGATCCTCTACGTTCCCCCCCATCCTTTGGCACATCTCTTTCCTGGCCTCCAATTACCCCAATCCCCTTTTCTTTTCAAACCAAATCATTTCCCCTGGAAAATCTGTCTCCTTTGCCCTGCAAATTTTGCATGAAAATGATTCATCGGATCAATCAAGTTATCAAGGCCTACCACACAAGGCTACCAAAGTCCGAAATTCTATAAATTAACAAGAAACATTCTGGAAATCGCATGTGAAATTTGCGCGTTGCTGAGTATTATTTTTATTATTATTGTTGTTGTTGTTGCTGCTGCTGCAGAGTATTATCGTTATTATTATTATTATTATTATTATTATTATTATTATTATTATCCTTTAATTGGGTAGTTTTATTCCACCAACTGTCAAGAGGGGGATCCGCTTATTACAACCGATATGTATTTAGGCATGAGCATTCGTAACTAGTGGCAGATGTAGATTTATGACTAGCAGGGCCATAACCACATGTATGTTTAAAGTAATAACAAAAAATAAATCTCACAAATATATATAGTCTATTGTCATTTAAGTTTGTACACTCGCCTTAAAAATGATTAATAACTTGAAAATTTAGGAGCTTTTCCATACATATAGGAATTTCTAGGGACTTTCTTCACTCAATGGGCTTGCAGGGACAAATTCTACAAAATTTTGTATATTAACTTGAAAAACTAGTACAATATACCAAATATTTGGAGGTGTGTAAGGACCCGAGCATCCACCGAAACCCCTTGTGTCCACCACTGTTCCTAACATAGAAATCACGGTTAAAATTATGGTAAGCAAGATCAAAGGTTGGGCTGGTAATATAAGGGGCTCTCCTTGGCACTTCTAACTGCAGTTATCCATTCTTTTATTAAAACTATGCTGTTACTACTACACACTTATTCAGATAATCACACAAACCCTCTCATATCAAACATAGACATATCCGCGGTTAGAGAATTATTGTTATTTTATTCCCTTCCAAATGATTGTCTAAAAACGGCTGATAAGCTTTATTATGTTGGCAAAAACCTTGATCCACCATTGTAGTAATGACTACCATATTGAACCCTATGACCAGGTTAAGCGACTTTAAATAATCTACTTATTTCCATTTCCATGCCCCAATAATTGTTTTAGACGGCTCTTCACGTTTTATCCTGACAACATTTACGCCTATTTCGGCAATATATGAGTCACTCATTCCGCTTAATTATTAGCACCTTCGTACCTATCTATTTTTTTTTTCGTTTGTTAGTTTTCCGCTAAATTTTGTGACTTATTGATTCGTCTTAAGGAGAAGAATCGAAAAACTAAAAAATTATTTTTACCCAAATATTTTGGGAAATAACCATTTTTTAGCAACAAAAAAAAAAAGCAAACTTTTTCTACTTTTCTTACTTATAAATGGTTATTTCCTAAAATATTTGTGTAAAAGTAAAAAAAAATTAATTTCCCGATTTCTTTCGTCCAGACGAATCAATAATTCACAAAATTTTGGCGCAAAACTAACAAATGCGAAATAAGTTTAAATGAGGACAAAATTGAAAAAGGTCCTTTTGATATAAATGTCCATACCGAGCATCCGCAATGGGTTTATTATATATGTGTATCAAAATATTTGTTAAGATAAGTGTTAGGATAAAAAATGGGTCTCATAAGTGTATGTTAACTTAGAAGTGCGTTAGTAAATATATGAGTACTTCAATGGGTTTGATAGGAATGTGTTAACTCTTTAAAATAATATAAAAACAATGGCTATAATAAAAAAAAGTAGTGTGGGCATTATGTTTTGTGGTTGAAGTTTAGATTTATTGAGATAGGGCCCACTTATTGTTTGTTATCTTGGTTGCTAAACTTAATAACCACGCTAACACACTACTAGATTTAGCACACTCTAGCACACTTTAACACACATGCATTGTGGCACCAAAAAATACAATTTTGTTTGTTAAGTCTTAACACACATAGTTAACATACTAGTTAACAAATCCATTGCGGATGCTCTAAAAAGATACACTTCTTTTATAAGAAATTCAATTTTTTTGACAAGTCATTAAAATATCAATAAGTTATTTGAAATTGTGAAAAAAGTTTGAATTTTTTTATCATTGAGTTATAGTTTGAAGTTGCGAAAATTCTTTTTCGAGTTTATCCATCCACTCAACACTATTCAGAAGCAGGTTTTGATGAGAAAACCCGAAAGAAATACAGATTTATCTGACAACATTCTGCCCCAGAATTTCTGAGGCATACATTTGTCAAACAAGAATGGCAGAGATTTTTGTTTTGAATTTGCCGAGCTACCTTTCACACTGCTTTTAGAAACGGCGCCGTTTGCCCTGTCTTCCCACCGGTACTGCAGTAGCCCACATACCTCTGTACTCATAATTGCAAAACTAGACTAGTAGGCTTCATCTCAGTACAGAAAAAGAAGAAGGGCCAATGCACTCGGGAGCCATCTGCTGGCATCCCTTCAGAATTGACAAGAAATAACGTACAGTGCTCTGTTTTCTTTCCCGTGAAATCATTTACCCAATCGACAATAATCTACATCTATACTCCTATCTAAAAGCTCTCTGCCTCAAGGCATTACTGCTACAAGGCAAAGAATTGAGTTCATTAATGGTCATACATCATGTCACAATTAATATGCACTTATTGTGGAAGAGTAAACAAAGGGAGAAAGGGTCTCGAAATCCCTGTCACGGTTTTTAATATTTTTTTTTATTTATTTTTCTTTGATTATTATTTTTAAAAACCTGTCTCAAAACTCAAATTTTCTCTATTAGTAATTTATTTTTTATTTCGAAAGCAAAGTGTGGGTACGATAGCGAACACTATAGATGAGTGCATTAAAATTCTCCACGACACTAATTAATTTCAAGAATGATGCTAAAACATTGTCCGGCAAATGCTAATAGAACGGTGACGTTGGAACACAATCTCGCAAGTTCGATATGTTAAAGGCATAGATATTGGAACCACACATTGTAAAGAGAGAAGTATTAGGTACACAATGTCGAGAGTGAAATCATTCTAACATCAGCTGGTTTTACTACTGAAACTCCTTTTAATACTCCTACCAATTAACTTAAAGAGGGACGAAGAAAGGCGACCCTACAGAATTTACATTTGATGTTGTAGTCCAGTCGGTTTCAGCAAATGGTTTTCTTGGTTTCCATGTCTTGATTCAGGTATTAGTCCTTTGTTGCATAAGGTTATGCTGTTTTTGTTTTAAGTCAAGGGCCTGAACGAATATACGTACATGGCTACATGTACATGTGTATAAAGGAAAGAAAAAAAGAGAGAAGGAAGAAAAACAAAAGAAAGAAAGAGAAGGCATCGCAGGGGGTAGGAGCGGGGAGAGAGAGAGAGAGAGAGAGAGAGAGAGCAAAAGAAGAGGTCTTTCTCAAAGCACGGATCCCAACGGAATGCAGGAAGGATGCCCAACATTACTTGCTGGAACTCATTCCCTTTGTTCACTAGTTTAAAGGCACTTGCTTTCTTCTTCTTTTTCAAAGAGAGAGAAAATGCATAGATTTATCCAGTCAAGTGTTTAGATTTTCTCCCAGTCGAATCCTGCAGCTACTAAACAACAAAAATGCAAAACCCAGTCTCAAAATGGAGGAAACACCATATATAGAGTTCTTTCATTCTTTGTGTATGATGATTAGTTTATTTGTCACCCAATGATTGAGTAAGGGAAAAAAAAAACTTGAGCCAAGAATCTGTCTGGAAAAAGGAGATTCACAGCAAGAAAATGAAGTCCATGGGTAATGATACCAACACCAATAGCAATAACAATAGCAACAACTGGTTAGGGTTCTCTCTGTCTCCTCAAACCCATCCCTCCTCTAGTTCTGTCACCACTTCACTCCCGACAAGCTTTTTCCATTCTTCTGCTCAGTTCAACTACTCTGGCGTTCCTTACGGAGTTGAGAGTGAAAATGGTGGATTTTACTCTCCCTTGACTGTGATGCCCCTCAAATCTGATGGTTCACTCTGTATAATGGAAGCCCTCACCAGGTCACACCCCCAAGGTCAGCTCAAAAATTGCCCTCTCCATTATTGTGCTGTTTTTCTTGTTCTTATGTTTTTTGTTCTTGAGCTTATGGACTCATCTGTTTTTTTTTTTTTCTTTTTTCTTTCTTTCTTTTTTTTGGATTTTTTCCCTTGTAGGAATGGGAACAACTTCAACACCAAAACTGGAGGACTTCTTTGGTGGTGCAACAATGGGGACCCATCATTATGAAACCAGGGACAGAGAAGCCATGGCTCTAACCTTGGACAGCAACCACATGTACTACAACCAGAACCCAGATCACCAACAGCAGATCCAACCCCAAAACTACCCCGATTCCTTCAGAGGCCATGAGGTGTACCAGGCACCACTAACAATGGCAGGTGATGAAATTACTGGGATGAGGAAATGGGTTTCTAGGAATTTCACACCTGGTCAAGGAATGGGCGAAAATGGGGGAGAATGTGGCTCCATGAGCAGTGGCAGTACTTTAGGGTATGGAGATTTACAGTCTTTGAGCTTGTCTATGAGCCCTGGGTCCCAGTCAAGCTGTGTAACTGGTTCACAACAACAACAGCAGCAGCAGCAGCAGATCTCACCCATTGTGACTGAGTGTTTGGGCATGGAAACAAAGAAGAGGGGTTGCGAAAAGGTGGAGCAGAAGCAGATTGTTCATAGGAAATCTATTGATACATTTGGACAGAGGACTTCACAGTATAGAGGTGTCACAAGGTTTGAGTTCTTCCAGTTCTTTATTCTCCTTCACCTATTTCTTTTACTATTGTTATTTTTGTTGTGAAACATGTGATGCTCATGGTATTTGTTTTTCATTATAAAAATGTTTACTTTGTTTTATATCCTCTTTATAGCAACATTGCTTCCTGATCTCCTCTTCTGTTTTTCTATTTTCAATTGCTCTGTTCTACAGTCATGTTTTGCATTTTTTTAAAAACCTTCCCGAAGATCCCACACATAACCTTGTTAATCTCCTGTTTTTACTCTCTCTCTCTCTCTCTCTCTCTCTCTCTCTCTGTTGGGGGATTTTTGTTCATCAGGCATAGGTGGACTGGTAGATACGAAGCCCATCTTTGGGACAACAGTTGCAAGAAAGAGGGCCAAAGCAGGAAAGGAAGACAAGGTATGTAAAAATGGAAAAATCTCCCATGTACATTATGCTCTAAAGACTCTGTTTGGATCAAGGTTTTGTGGAGTGAGTTTTGGAGGAAAAGAAAATGAATTCTTTTTGACTATTTTGCTTTCGAAGTTGTGGAGGGTGTGATTTGTCTAGATTCAGACACAAAATAATTAAACAAGTAATGATAACCGAAGAACATGCATGCTCCATATATGCAGTTCTTTAATTGATTTCCCATCTGCTTTTACTTTTCCCTCATAAATAGTAGTAACTCTAAAAAATCTCGATGATCCAAACAAACCGCCTTAAGTCCGGCTCGGCATGCAAGTGTTGACCTTTATTTCTTCAAGTGACTAATCCTAGTCTTTTGTTTCTCGTTAATGTCTCATGTTCTTGGTTGCTATGGGGGGGCTAACGTTTTGAATCTAATGACGGTTTTATCAGTTTATCTGGGTAAGCCTTTTTCTCTTTTGACAATGATTGAGCAATGAGCATGTTTTTCATTTCTTTTACCACATCATTACCAAAAATGTTGGATTTTTTTTGCAGGGGGTTATGATATGGAAGAAAAAGCTGCTAGAGCTTACGATTTAGCGGCACTCAAGTACTGGGGAGCCTCAACTCATATCAATTTTCCGGTGATTGGCCGATCGATGATTCTGTTCTTAATCTTCATTTCATTGATCTAGAAATTACTACTCTTTAAGTGAACTAATTTATTTTACAACTGGATACACGACTAAACGGACCGACTAATTTAGGAGGCGTTTCTAGCTGAAATATAACCATGTGTTCGCGATGATGCAGTTGGATAACTACCAACAAGAACTCGAAGGAATGAAAAACATGACTCGGCAAGAATATGTTGCTCACTTAAGAAGGTAATTTTTCCCCACAGATTCATTAGGTATATATAACATATTACACCATAGTTATTTGTATTTTTCAAAAAATATTTCTATGTAAATTTTGCAGAAAAAGCAGTGGCTTCTCAAGGGGGGCTTCGATATACAGAGGAGTAACAAGGTCTAGCAATTTTTTTTCTCATCAATTACTTCATATTAGCTTAAATTTTGCTTCAAGGAAACTTTGGTATTAGTCCTGAAGCCTCTTAACTCTGTTTTAATCATTAGCAGACATCATCAACATGGACGTTGGCAAGCTCGGATCGGCCGAGTTGCCGGAAACAAAGACCTTTATTTAGGCACATTCAGTAAGTTCATTTTTCATCTTATTATGCATCTGTTCTAATCTCCTTCCAAAAGGCCCTCAGCTCTTACAACCATTTTCTTTTCTTTCTAATAGGTACCCAAGAAGAAGCAGCCGAGGCCTACGACATAGCGGCAATAAAATTCCGCGGCGTCAACGCGGTCACCAACTTCGACATTTCAAGGTACGACGTCGACCGCATCATGGCAAGCAACACCCTTCTAGCCGGCGAGAATGCTCGCCGGATCAAGGAGATTGAGTCCGCTACACCCGTCCCCATCCGCAGTTGTGACCCTTCCGTTGCTCCAAACCATCCCTTGGGAGAATCTGCTCCCCAGAGCGAGCACAACGGAAGCGAATCCGTTTGGAAAATGACGAGTTACAAGAACTATTATCAGGATTTGAACGACGCGGGAAAGGTGGTGGTGAACCCGGTGTCGAACGCATCGTCGTTGGTGACTAGTTTGGGGAGCTCAAGAGAAGGTAGTCCTGATAAACAACAGCAGAGTAATAGCCTTCCGTTGGTTCTCGCAATGCCCCCAACGGCGTCCAAGTTTTTTGCTAGCTCCAGTAGTGATATGAGTTCTTGGATCTCCTCAAGTCAGCTGAGGCCTCCCGGGATTTCGTTGCCCCATGTGCCGGTGTTTGCTGCGTGGACTGATGCATCATGAGAGAGAGAGAGAGAGAGAGAGAGAGAGAGAGAGGTGGTATAGTAGGTGTAATTTTCTTAAATTCCTGAATTAGTGGCTGGGATGGGGGTAAAATGGGTTTCAGAATTTCCAAACTCAATCTTTCTAACGTAATGGAACTGACGCTTGAATTGCACGAGGAAATTATTGTTTGAGTCATCCTACGTAAACATAATCGGAGTCTTACATGTGAAACTCGCGTGCAACACAATGCCGGAACTTATATATGTGTGTCTGGTTCTTCGTTTAGCCATTCGTAATCAAGCCTTTTCAAGAGGTTGATTTCCTGTACAGAAACAGCGTCAACAACTCTGTTCTTGTGCAATTTCGGTTGCAAGATTGCACAAAAAGTACAATACTTGTGGTAAAATATTTTTGTGCAAACATACAGTTGAAATTGCATGGGCACGTGACCTGGTCCTCATTTTCGATGGTGTTTTGACAATTTGTGGCATCCCATTGACAATGATATTCTAGCTTTCTTAGTTAGTCCTATAAAGTACAGAAACCAGCCGAGTGTTAAGCCAATAATGATAACTGTGGTCTTTTTTTCCTTTTAGCCTTTGACCACAACACACTTATGATCTGTTCAGCAGCTCGATTAGTTCTCTTGACCCCATCATTACCATATCCTGTATATCTTTCTTCCTTTGCTTTAGCTTTCTCCAAAGGTGATGGACATTTTATCCCATTTTTCAAAAGGAAAGATGTGAAGGGTGTTCGACGAATGATTTAGCTCCCCACAATTTATTACCAGTAAGGAAATACTGTAGTACTTTGCAACAATATGATTTGTTCTATGGAGAAAGTTTTCTTGTTGAATATTACCTTTAGGATCTCTATTTAGAATTAACAAATGATGGTTGTCAAACCGCGTTTGTTAGCACGTGTGGGTAGGCCTTGTTCCCCTTGTCACGTGTGGCCGCGGATGTCATCCTTTGATCATAATAATGTGGTCCGAATAATGAGCCCATACCATGATTGAAGGAGTCTATTAGTAACCTGTAAAGCATTTCATCATGAGTTGGCCCAATAGTCCCTTTGGACGTTTGATCCAAAAAATCAGAGAACTTCTGTCACCTTTGAATTCCACCGAACCTTTAGGAGTAAATTTTCAGAGAGAACACCGAAACAAAAATCTACTAGTGGGAGAATTTAACTGGACTCGTTGTGATTCAGGGTTTTGAGTTACGAACTAACATATTATTCTAGAACGATACGGTCGTCAAATAACTGGTCTAGGCCATGCAATCGACCAACACGATGGATGACAAGTACGTTCCAAGGTTTCCAGTATCATTTTTTCGACTAAACTCATTGACGCATATACATGTATATGCAAAACGTAATCAAGGAAATTGTAATTTTGGATCAATAGGTTATACTACCAGTTTATTACCTGGAACAAGGTATTGGGACATGTATACTGTGATCTACCGAGCCAATACATGAGCGCGCGCTTGGGATCTGAAAGATATCATATGACTAATAACCAGTTATGTCTCACTCCTTTTCTTTCTTTCCTTCTCACAGCCACATTTGAAAGTCTAGACAAGTAAGTACATTATCACTGTTTTAGTCCCAGAAGATGTGCACGAGGAGGGAGAAGGCCTAAGGCAACCTTATGAAGTCCAAAAGAAAGTTTCTTCCTTGCGGAAAATCTGCAGAATAATTTAAGATTAGTTTGTCAATTATTACCGAAAGTTTGCTTGAGTTATTGAGCGTCTTGTCAGGAGAATTCGCAATTATAGTGTCTCACGCGCCTAACAACGTAGATTTGTCACCAACAGTAGCGTTGATCGCCCCTATATTTGACCTCTAAAAAAGATTTTTGCTAGCTGTGAAAACTAGCAAGTGTAGTTTTTCTCTGATTGCAAACAGTTTATCATAATTATGTTGGTGGAAATTCTTTTGGATGATTGCAACTTGTAAGGTATTCGCATTTTCAAAAGATTAACGTGTAATAGTTGGCATTAACGCTGAGACCAAATCTCCAACAGCTAGCACAACTTTACCAGTTGCCTGTTGAAGTGATCTGGTAATGGTATAATATACTTATCACCTACCATTTGGTAGTTTTTAGGGAGAATTATTTGGAGACTATATCCTATTTTCTCTTCGAAAATTAGTTTTGAAACTTTCTTTTTTTGAAAGGCAAAAAAATTTCATTAATCTTTGAAATTGTTACAAAGATTAATAGGAACAAGGAATTGTGGCATTAAAATCCTACCTTGATACCCAATCGATCTACAACACTACGGGTAATTCTATGCCCATCCGAGACTCAAAACCCAAGTTTGGCAAAAAGCCGAACACGGAAAACCCATTGGGGCAAATCCCACACTCATTGGCTTGAAGGCCCAGATAAGAAAAAATTAATACCGAATATCTAAGGGGCCTAAAAGCCCAAATAATGGGACGAGCCCAATCCATTACAGACTAACAAAACCCTAGCTACTGCCAACCACATCCGCCCACGTACATCACTGCCAGCCACCACAGCAAAGACAGCCACCCGAAAATGCCGCCGCCTCCCTAGGTCTTCAAAAATCGTAAATTTGGAGACCATCGTTGTTTTGGTCTTAAAAAAATCAAATTCTTGTAGTGAAGCTAGCTGATCTTGGCAAAAAAAAAGCTTCAAGCAAAAATCGGGGTGCATATAGAACATCTCCTTGAGTTACTGGTACACTCTTGGCTAACGAATTAACTTCGCAATGACGATCAAAAAAATAAATAGATAATTAAATAAATAACCTCACAATGACAAAATAAGACTCGAATAGAGGCGATTTCAAAACGAGGCGGCAAATCTCCTAAATTAAACATCCCCTAATCATGATGTTTGCATGGAAATGATGCGTTTCACGAAGCACTACTAATGCCACGGCGTTAATTTTGATTCCTATTTGTCCTTGTATCCAGTGGATTAATGCAGATAATCAAGCAAAAATTAACCATCTTAAAACAGGCAGCAACCAGCAATGATCCAATCTCTGTTCCTGACACGCTTTCCTAATCCTTTAAATGATACTTAATCATCAAACTTTAATAGGAGTATATTTAAGCTTTGTTACAGAACATGCAAACCAATACGGTTGACCTACAAAAGCGTAGCCACGCTTGGTTAGCTATCCAAATGACTTTTGCCAACTAATGAGATCAGCTTTTCTGACTTAATTAAACCCATTCCTTTAAGGAAAAAGACTTTAATTAAGCAATTAATCAAAACATACGTTGCTGGTGTCCAAAGCTGAACAGTTTCTTCAGACTTATTAAATCCATAAGATATTTGCGCTTTCCAGCAATGTCACAACTGGGAATTAATTAAAAGGATTTGACCGTGAGGGAATGTTTTGACCAGCAACTTGTTTGAGCCCTAGAGCACGGACTTGAGCAAGCCGGCCACAGCTGGAAATGGTGCCAACCAAGATTTGATTCCATAAAGAACTAGCTAGCTAGTGTCAAACAGAAGCCCTAAGCCCTACCCCTTTTTGTTCTCTCACGCCAACGTAGATAAACCCAAGGGGTTGGCATGCTGATCTTGGTCCTTGACTTAGGGGCTTGTTCTCTCTTAAGATTTCAAGTTCGATTTTTCTTGCCAGCAACTCTTGGAGTCACCTTACCCCCACCTATGGAAAGGGTTGTAGGAATTAGTCCGAGGTATGAGCAAACTGGCCGGGACATGCTGCGCGCATTACCAAAAAGAACAAAAAGGACAATTCTTATTTCGGTTTTCGGAACTGTCCTTGTATATGGAAATTAATCCTACAATTGTGTGCAATTTTTATTTTTTATTTTTTGGTTTAGGGGAACAAAGCATGAGAATTGTTGTAACTGCACCTGCAAATGCCGAGGATGTGGTCGCTTCACTCCCAAGATTTTTTTACTCGTAAAGTAAAATTAGTAGTCCACATAAGACAAGAAAATACAAGAAACACAAGAAGAAAATAATGTTTGATTACATCACGACTTCCAGAGGCGGTTTTGGGTCTTCTGTGGAACAACTTCTGCAGATTATGAGATGACAAAAAAAGCAACTACGAAAAATGAGCGAGAACGGGAAAAAATGCTATTCGAGCTACGTGAAGATGCAATCTCATACAATCATTGTTAACTATATACAAGTTTGGAGGACCAAACTTTCTAAGGTGGGGAGAATGTATAGATGCTAATTAGGACAATGAAATCACTGATGGGAAATTATTCCCCACGTTAAAATTACTCTATGATGAATTTTTCGGATTTTCCTGAGATCGGAATACAAAACCGGACCGGAGCAAGCTTTATCAGACAGGCCTTTGGCAGCTTAACACCTATGTGGCCGGTCACGACTTCTAGGGTCGGGTCGTCACAGATTAGGTAACATTTTTAAGTTAAGTGATTTATTTTGTACCTACACCCCAAACCCAATACTTTGATTTTCGTCCACAAGCTACACCACATGACTCAATATGCTTAAACCCAAAATACTAGTAGTAGTCCACATGATTTGTTATATACCCAAGATCATCTTTTTTTATTACTACAATACACGCCTCTTAAAAGTGTGTACCATATATACCTATTTTATGGTTCATTCATAACATTTTAATGTATTTCGTAACTTTTGCTATAGAACTCATAACCTTTCAGCAATACAATTCGTAACATTTTCATTATAATTCATAATATTTTGGTGCATCTCGTAACTTTTATACTAAAAAATCATAATTTTTTTAGCAATACAATTCGTAACATTTAGGATTCATAACTTTTATACTAAAATCGTAGCTTTTTGCCAATACGATTCATAACGTCTTCTCTATGAATCATAACAATTTGGGGGTAAATATGATACAGACCCAAATAAAGAATGTGTATTGTAGTCTCTTTTGGTGTTTTTTCACCTCGTGACCATTTCAATAGAGTACATTAGTATATATCAAAAACAACTTTAAGATTCCGACCAATTGGATGTAGGCCTGTCAATGGACCGGATCCGATCCGAAAAATCCGATCCGAATCCGAATCCGATAATGTCGATCCGATAATCCGAATCCGGTAACGTTATCGGATCCGGATCGGATTAAATCCGTTATCAATCCGAATCCGAAATTTAATTTTTTTTTAACTTTTTGTAAATTTTTGAATTTTTTTTAAAAATACAGTAAATTTTTTATTTTGAAAAAAAAATGTTTAAGAAGTTGTATTTTTATTTTTAATTTTTTCGTTTATTTTTTTTTGGAAAATATTTTTTTTTGAAAAAAAATTGTATTTTTTTTGAAAAAAAAATTGTATTTTTTAAAAAAAATATATATATTTTTTGCTAAAATTTTTGAAGTAAAAAAGTTTTCGGATCGGATCCAAATTTTTCGGATCGGATCCGGATTTCCACTATCGGATTTGAGTCTTATCGGATTCGGATCGGATCCAAGTCTTATCGGATCCGGACCCGATCCGACCCGGTGACAAGCCTAATTGGATGTTTGTATAGTACGTAGCTGAACCAGTAGTGAAACAAAATGAATTTTAACACACGTAAAGCCGCTAAATTAATTTGTCTTAAAAACTGTTGGCATCATTTACTTTTCAGACATCTTTTGTCTAGCTAGTTTGTCTTCATATTGTTTGGAATCACTCATTCGTTTCAAAGGAAAATAGCATCCCTAAGAAAATAGCCTAATTTTTGGGAGCTCTTGACAAAACGGCTTTCGAAAAGAAACTTGGCAAACCATTGGAGATGCTATTGCATAGTTGCACCCATTGGAAATTTAGTCGTAGAATGGTGGTTTAATATTGTTCTCTTCTGTATGGGAATCAAACCAAAAAAAGTGAACCTGCTCCTCTCCGGGGAGCTTGTTTGTGCCGTTAACTAATGCCCCTTGTGAATAAGATGCCCTTGTTATCCTATTCATCTCCTTTATCTTCCGAAAGGGTTCCCTTTCCTGTCTCCGTGAAGCTTTTTCTCACCTTTTAGTTTTTCAATTACTGGGTGTTTGGGTATGGGGTTTTTGCTAAGCAGGTGTTAACTAGACTATATTACTGTTACATTGGATTCTTACTTCACCTTTGCCGGTTGGAGGGTGCTGTTAACTGATTCATTTCACTTTTCTTTAGAGTACTCCTCTCTTGTTTCAATAAGGCTGCAAAAGTTACTTGTTCCTTGCTTACTCCTGCCAAAAAATTCTTTACCAGCTAACATTGTCGATACCCCTTCAATAAACTAACAATTTGTTTCTGTACCTTACGAACTCGAAACAGTTACTTAAAACCTCCACTGGTTTCTGCACTTTGGATTCATTGGAAAATGGACGCCGGGGGTAACGGAGATTTGGGGTGTGGGAATAGAGGCGGTGGCGGCCTTTTGGATTGCTCGTTGCTGGGAAACTTCGCGGCTCTCCCAGCAGACGAGGTTCTTGCAATGACAACGGGCTCAGAGCATTGGAATAGAGTGCATTTGTCTTTCAACAGCGGTTGGACTCCACTAATTGGTTCGATTGCACATAGTAATATGGAAGTTGGGACTTCTCCCTTTTCCAGCTTTGGAAGTGGAACATTCCCAGATATGGATGCTTTCTTAAACCTGCAAAAGTGCCGCTACTCTAGTTGTTCTGCTGATAATCCCCCAGAACGTAGCAGTGACAAGAATGAGAAAGCATTAACAACGCAATGTGCAGCTGATGATTTTGCAAAATCTCAAGGGGGTGAAGGAACGATAAAACCTTCACTTGATGGAAACAAAAGAAGACGGGCATCTGACGATTGGTCTCAAATTACACAGTTTGAGGTTGGCTCAAGTTTTAGCTTTTCTGATTTGTCTCAAACTATGTCTGGTTCTTCTTCTTCTTCTTCTTCTCTTTTTTGGTACTTTCAACTTTTTTTGGTATTATGTGCATTAGGATACGAAAACAGAGAACGATCAATGCACGGGAGAGGAAGATGAAGAGAAACAGAAACAGAAACCTGAGATAAAGCCAGTTTCTAAAAAGTGCAAGCAAATTATTGGTAGAGAAGTTAATGACAGTTCCAGTAGCGGGGATGCTCCAAAAGAGGACTATGTTCATGTGAGGGCAAAACGAGGCCAAGCAACTAACAGTCACAGCCTCGCTGAGAGAGTCTGTTCCGATCTATGATTTCTCTTTCACTTTAATGCTTACACTGCTTCGTTATTTTTCTAGATCATAAGCCTGTAACGCTTTCTTCATCCGCAGGTTAGAAGGGAAAAAATTAGAGAAAGGATGAAGTTTCTTCAAGATCTTGTTCCAGGATGTGATAAGGTAACGTTTTTTTTTCCCGTCCTTTAGAGAGTTTGTATTGCCTTCGATCTGCAAGATCTAAATCCAAAGAAATTCTTGGCAACTTTCAGATTACAGGGAAGGCAGTAATGCTTGATGAAATAATCAACTATGTGCTATCATTGCAAAAGCAAGTTGAGGTATGCCTTTGAGCCTCCAAAAAAGCCTCGGCTCTTTTTCATAATTGAATAGTTGTGATTTGATATCCTTCATGTTAAGAGTTGTAGTTGTAAGAGGATCCCAATCCAGTAAATTTCTTCTACCTCTAATGCATCTTCCGCTCTAGTTTCGCACCTCTATCCTAGCGTAGCATTAAGACAAACCTCAAATGCCCTTTTCCGAATGGAGCACGAAGAATCTACCCTACGAAATAGGCGGGGCACCTCATAAACGATAGCTATATACATACGTATGTGTGTGTGTGTGTTTTAACATGGCAGTTCTAATCTTTTGCTAGGAGTGCTAAATAATCTTCGTGAAAATACCAAAAAAGAAAAACAACATTACTCTAGGCATCCAACGAGATGATGGTTGATCAAGATTGGAACGATTAGGAATTAAGTCCCATCACCCCCTTCAATTGCTATTTTCAGTCACTTGTCGCCAAACAAGAATGATTGTGGCATTCGGACTTAATCTTGGCATGCTTGAGAGACGATGATTTCCATTGCACATATTTCGCATATGATTAACAAGTGGAATGATTAAATTACGTTGTTTCTCAATGATTTTGACGATGCACTTCCCTATTTGTTGCAGTTTTTGTCTATGAAAGTTTCCACTGTTTATCCTGAAGCAAACGTTGAACCTGAACAGATTCTTCAAAGAGATGTAAGTGCCATGCTGTGATGTACGAAATTTACAATCGGCTCGGCTGCTTTTTCGGTTTAGGTTTCCTTTTCGAGCTTTTATCTCAATTCTTTCCTCTGTAGATCCATTATTCACAAGGTGGCAGTGCAACTATCCTATGTGATCCAGGAACGAGGCCTTACCCGAATGTAGGTTATATAAACATACTAAATTCTCTGTACTCCTAGAATCCAAGACCTGATTTAAGACAATGGTTTACAGGCCGCAGGAGTATGGGGAAATGAGCTTCAAAGTACAAGCCGAATGGACTTTAATCCTGACCTGGCTCCCGACAATGCGGAATCTACTGGTAGACTTCATAAGCTGCTATGATTTTTATTTTTCCCTTACCTTTTTCGCCTGAGCATGATTGTATCCTAACGAAGTTGGCTGATAATTTCCAAAAACTCGGTTACAATATGCAGGTTTCCTTGACGTGAGGCGGTAGAATTCTTGGCGGACCAGATGCTTATACTTGTTCTAACAAAGACAGCTAAGAATTATCCTTCAGTTGATTTGTTTCCTTAACACATATCATTCGTTCATTGTCTTCAAATGGACATAGGAGGGGGAAAAAAGGGCAGAGTAAAGCTGCAGATTGCGCGAAATATGTGTATAGATCAAAATCCTCTAACCTGGTTCTTCGAATTTTAGCAGAAGGTGATTTGGAGATCGTGAAAAATAGCTATTGAAACACAATTCCTAGTGACTGCTTTTTTTTTTTTTTTACAAGTCAGTTGCAATTATATCATTTTGTAAAGCCCGACGGCACTTACAAAAGGACTCGTATCCATGCCACTACTTATAAGGTAGGATCGTGTTACTTTCGTGCGATTCTCCCCGTGTGATTCCAACGCTGTCCTAATTTGATGATACGAGTTCTATGTGTTTGTTACGACGTGCAAATTTGATGTTATAAACCATGTTAATTTTATATTTGGGTTGTCATCTAACAAAACATGGTAAGGAAAACATAAATCGATCAGACACGTTACCAATGACTAATCAGACTTGATTTTTTCCATCATAGATATACATATTGGGATTTGGGACCTAAGACCGAAGGGTTTTGCAATTACATTTGGAACGAGGATCCATGGGGTGTTAATCGAGCCAAGTAAGCCAAACACACTATTGCTCAGGTTTGGCTCATACTCTTTATACACTGGTCAGGCTCGGCTCGAGCTTGGGAATTTATGGGACTAAGTTTTCAAGCTCAGCTCACAATACAACTTCCGTGATCATGATAAAATTGGCTTGACTTGTGAAATATACAAATCTATCTCGAGCTTTAAGTCTGAGTTAATCTCGAGATGACAAAAGCTTAAAGAAATACTATACAGCTCTAGACATGCATAAAACTGAATGTCCAGCCTAACTTTTCAACACTCAAAAAGAAATTTTTGTCTTCCACACTGCCAAGTGCGAAACATGCATGGAATGGAAAACTTCATAGGATTTGGTAAAACCCTACATTAATTTCCATAACTCAGCTGAAGAAATTTTCTAATGGGATACGCAATATTATAGGAATCATACTAGGTAAAATTTCTTAAAAAAAAGAATGTCAGATCTTAAATATGCATATTATTTATTAATTTACCCCTACTTTAGTTACGGATTGGTCCATTGTTCACGAGCCGGTCACGCCAAACATCTTTTCAAGCTTGGCTCGAATTTATGAACAATCATAAGTGATTGAGCTTGGCTCGCATTTTTTGTGAACGAGTTTGAATTTTGAGAACGAGTTTGAATGAGCCAAAGTCAAGCCAAGCTCGAGTCGAACTTGAGTTGTTTGGTTTGTTTAGCACCCCTTAATCCATCACATGAGAAGTCCTGATCCTGGTCTATATGTAAGCAGTTAAGTAGTTTTGCCCTCACAAATTCAGAAAAAAAATCTTTACCGATATCGGGTTGGGCTCAGTGCTCCATAAAAAAATGTTTTTAAAATAATGGGCAGTTTGAATCATCTTTGTGAGACCCGAGGTGGGCCTCAAAAAACCCATATGTACATGGTATGTACAATCTCATATGTACCATATTTAATACGTACAACGAACAATATGAGATCTGTATTACTGTATATTTCTGATTTAAGTACGTACACCAATATTTTTTTTTTTTTTGTTTTTGTTTGCTTTTAATATCAATATATCCATATGTATGTACCTACATCAAATATAGACGCGTAGCTTGTATATCTTAGGATTTTTCGAGATCCTATTTCCTATTTAAAATCTAATTAAACTTGTCCATGTTATTTCATCCTGCGTGTACTAAATCTTTAAATAATTTTTTATTTCTCTCTACCTTATGAAAATACCTGTCATTTCAAATGCAGCTCCGGCCATCGGGTAAGACCCAAGAGGCCCCCAATATCATTTGGTCGTTGCTAAAGAAATCATATTAATGTCCTATGTGAGGTGGTGTTAAAAATGCTTAAATTCAATAACCCCAATTCAGTATTAAGTGATTCTCTTGGATCTTTATAAATTCATACTCTATGTTTTCTGTTTTTAAGTTTTTATAATGATAAGTATCTAATTTTTATGATTTTGTCTTCCATGTTACTTGAATTTTTTTGTTTTTTTTTTTAAATTAACATGTATCTTGTTGATTTTTTTTATTTTATTTTTGGGAAAGGTGGTATTTGCCGAGAGCCCAACAAAATTGGGCCGGGCTGGCCCTGTTAAAATGACATCATTTTCACCAAAAACGCTTTTGGGACCAGTCCCTCCCTCCCCTCGTTTGCTAGCCCTCCAAAAAAAACAGACGCATTTCCTTTCACCAGTCCACGTCTAGAGATGAGGATATAAAAAAAAGCCGACAAATTAACAAAAATAAATAATCAACATTTGGACTAGCTTCTTTTTTCTTTTTCTTTTTTTGGTACGTCGGAAATTCAACATTTGGACTAGCGTCATTGTTCTCTGCTCCCGTTTTTAGATATGAGAGAAATGAAATACACGAAATTTATATTATTCTTGTTTCGTGATCTGGAAATTGTATATTTAAATGAACGAGGTTGTATATTCTATTCTAATAGGGATAGAAAAAGTCAAGCAACGCAACGTAACAAATTTTACAACATGTCGTGGAGTTTTCACGTAGGTCCCCATTGGTTCAAGCAAGTACACATGTGTGAGGGTTCAAAGTGATAGAGGACACACAAATTTGTGATTAGGCAGTGGAATTCGCACGAATATGTGGTGAAGGAGGCACCTAGAGGCAGTGCCGGCTCTGAGTTTTTTAAGGTCGGATGCAAATGTTATATTTGAGACCCGTTATATAATACCCAAAAAAAAAAGAAAGAAAGACTAGAAGAATTAAAAACAATGATAACACAAAACTCAATAATCATTATATACTTTAATCCAAAATATATTACTTAAACATCACATTTCTCACATTTTTTGCAGCAAAAGTAGTAATTAAGCTATTATAATCAAACTTCGACACCATATCTTTTTCAATGGATAACATAGCTAATCCATTTAATCTTTCTTGCGACATAGTTGACCGAAGGTAAGATTTGATCAACTTTAACTTCGAAAAGTTTCTTTCTCAGGAGGCAACCGTGACTGGTATAGTCAACAATATTCTATAAGCAGTCCACGCATTGGGAAAACAATCACCCATTAACTTCAAATAATTAAGCACTTCTATTGGTTTTCTCGTTTCTTTGGAACAAACATCCTTCATGACTTTCAATTCTGAAAACAAATTTCTCCCATCAATATCAGAATGCTCACCATGTCTCAAACATGTTTCAAGGTTGGCACAGTATGTCATCAAGCAATCGTCATTCGTAGACTTCAATTTCTCCAAATCAAACAAAAACCCAAAAACCTTCTCATATTCTTGAAATTGTTCAAACCTGTCGTTAAGTGAAGAAAGAGCTTGATCTATGATAAAAAGAAAGTAATTTACTCTAAACGATTCTTCAGCTGATTGTCTCACCTCTTCAACATCATTCTTGCTTACGTCGAAACATTGCCTTCAAATATAAGGTTGATAGAAACCCGAAGCGTAGGGCTAGGTCGTCGATAGCATAATATCCGGAAGTCCGGGATCGTACCCACAGAGAATCGAATATAGCTTAATTGGAATTGTAGGTTTTATATGGTAGGATTTGTGGCGTTTAAGCCCGCCAACTAGGTTTTACTTTAAATGGTAAAAATGCTAAGTAAAAAGACTAGAAATGAACTTTATGAACTAAAAGAGGCAAGTCTAGGGATCGTCTATCCCTTGACAAAGGCCGTTACCGATTCCCGATTATAACTCAGGCGAGAGTCACGACCGCGTGCTCACGCCCGGAGAATTTAGCTTTAATGACTACAATAATTGAAAGATGTGATTAAACGGAGGCAAACTAACTTGTTTTTAACATTTATCGAATCCATAGGAGGCCACGAGCCCTCGATATGACGCTTGCCAAGACCGCTTGACTAAACATCATACCAAGGAGTTAACACCCCTTTGTTTAGACCAAAATTGCAAGACAAGTTCTATTCCGAAAACCATGCTTTTAACCCCGATGGCTCGAGAACCAAATAACAACCTAAGTCCTTGGGAAAGATTACCCCGAGACTTAGCCAAGAAACTACTCACACATAGCTAAAAGACTAGAAATTATGTTAGGAAATGAAAACATGATTAACCGATAAAAACGGAAATAAACTTGATTTATGCAAAGATCCAAAGCGTAGCTACAACATTAATAAACTAGAAATTAACATAAGACAAATACTTACTTGAGTTCTTGAAGAAATTAACCTAGAAAACTTGGAGCTCTAATGGATTTCTAGAAAACAAAAAAAAAGACTTGCAATTAAAAATGAACTAGCTAGTTAAAGAAGAGAGGAGAAGACCTATTTATACAAAGGCTTCTTCTCTCACAAAATATCCCACAAATATCCTAAAAGAGGCTAGAAATGGAAAATATCCCAAAAGTAGAAAGCTGGAAATTCGTGCACATTTTACACAGCATGAACCGGTACAAGCAAAAACCCAAACCGGTTCATAACCTTGAAAAGCTGCCAAAAATAGTGTTCTGAACAACATGAACCGGTACAGCCTAAAACCCGAACCGGTTCATAGCAGACAGATTTTTGGGGCAACTTCGCGGACTCGCTCCGGACACTCCCGAACTCGGATTTGGGTGTTCTTTGAACCGTTGGAAAGCTTGTCGAGTCTACTTTCTAACCCAAGTGATTTGGATCCAATATCATTTGTACATCAAAAGATATGACGATTCTACCCTCAGCTAGTCGGAAGATGAGTAGCTTTGGTAAAATCATCACTTCTCCTTCAATTCCCTTGACCCTTGGGCATCCCGAGCAACCTCCAAACCATCTCTTCATGACTCTTCGGGCACCACAACGGGGTGGCATGTGGCCTTGAGTACTTGGTTGCACCCAGAGCATTCCTTGGCATTCAAAACCTCCTTATTAGCACATTTTACCTGAAATACACAAAAACCTACCTTACGTGCAATATCGCAATAAAAGCTAAATAAACATAAGTAAAAGCAGCATAAGATGGGACTAGTCGCACCAAATATCTACAATATTGGGTGCTCATCAATTCTCATCAAACTGTCTCTTTCTACAAACAATTCTCTTTTCCTCAAACATAGGCTCAATTCCCATTTGAACTGCAACTTCTTTTGCTTCGGTCATGGCCTCCGCAAATCCATTTTCTCTATAATTTCCAAGAAATTTGAGAAGCCCTTTCAATTGATCTATTGCAACATCTATTTGCATGTCTTTACTTTGAAGGGTTTTGCTAACAACATTAACAACAAACAACAGATTATGCCAAATAATCATGCCAAGTAAGAACTCAAAATTCCCAATTCCATGTTTTGATAAGTTTTCAGCGTCACTCTTTGTTTTTGCCAATTGATCTAAAGCCACTTTTATTTTTGGGGCTTGGTATCTTATTGCTTTAACACTTTCAACACGACTTTCCTAACGTGTTTGAGACAATGACTTAACGGCGATTCCCACATTATCTTTCAAGACTTCCACCTCTTTGGCGAAGAAGAAAACACCGTATATATACGTTGTACTACACCGAAAAACGTGCGAGCTTAAGAACAAGAGTTGGCCATGTCACAAAGGGCAAGATTAAGACTATGGCAACCACATGGCGTGTAGAATGCTCTAGGATTTTTGTCGAGTAGTCTTTTTTGTACACCTTTGTTTTTTCCTTTCATATTCGAACTATTATCATAACCTTGTCCTCTTAAATCCCCCATTGCAAGTTGAAGAGTGGTCAATACTTCTTGAAGTTCACTAAAAAGTCCCAGCCCGGATGTATCTTTTATTTTTGTGGTCCATAAAAATTAGGCCCTCAAGTTTAATGAATATTATAGATGTACACCTATCCTTAAGGGTACAAAATATATAGGGGCCCATAAAATTCGTGAAAATTTGGAGGCCAGATGCGGCCGTATCACTGGCGTATGTCCAAAGCCGGCTCTGCCTGGAGGTTAGAGCGTCGGCATTGTGTAGTCAGAACCCACACAAATGTATGATTTGATGGTGAAACCTATACGAATATGTGGTGAAGGAGACATCTGGAGCACCACGTGACGGTGAAGGAGGAGCATAGAATAATTTTCCAATTTCCAGGCCTTTCTTTTGGCATACGTGCGTTGGCATCACAGCAGAAGATTACATTTTGTGGACCCTACTAATCTTTACTGATAGAAGCTTTGTGAGAGCGACAGCAAAGGGATTCTTTGAGTGGAAAAGGACCACACCCGACGCGGTCACGCGGGGGGGCTCTGCTGTCCCTGGGAGGCAGCAGCTGCTACCCACCCCTCAAAACGGGAGAGCTGCTTTCCCCCACCCCACCTTCTTTCTTTTTCGTTTGTATTTTTTTTTCCTCTTTATTTTGTTTTCTTTCTTTTCAATTTGAATTTTTTTTTTCTTTTTTCCCCTTTTCTTCCTTTTTCTGATCATTTCATCATAAATGGTCGTAGTAAATTTTTGACTGTAAGGCCTTTCAAAGAGCACCCTAAAACTTATTATTTAGTTTCAGAGCTCTCTTAGGGTGTCCATTGAAAGGCTTTGGAGCCAAAAATTTATTACGATCATTTTGTTTCTTTCTTGAATATATATATATATATATATATATATATATATATATATATATATATATATATATATATATATATATATATATATATATATATATATATATATATATATATTCTCTTTATTTTCTAATTTTCAATTATTTTCTTGAGTCACAGGTCGGATGGTCGGACAAATCCAGTTAGAATCATCATTCCTTTTTTATTCGGCACGAAGCCAGATTTATTGACAAACTTTCAAAGGTGTTAGCCTTGGGTTATTCCACAATCTTAAAAACGATCGTAAAGTATAGTGTCACATGGACGAACACCTTTGGAGTGGAAATCACTTATGCTGTAGACCAGTAATTTTGGAAATCACTTATGCTTTATACAGTTTATATATTAAAAAATATGGTTAAAAAATTAAGTGTTCCAAATTCAATCCGTTTGAACGGGTGAAAAGATTTTAGTTTTCTGATTAATTTATTCTAAATGGTCATAATTAAATTTTAACTGTAGGACTCTCGTTGATTAATCCTAAGAAAGTCGTAGAATTAAATATCTCTTAGGGTTAATCAACGAGAGCCCTAGAGTCAAAATTTAATTGTAACCATTTAGAATAAAATGATCAGAAAACTAAAATTTTTCCACCCGTTCAGAACGGATTGAATTTTAGAACACTTAATTTTTTAACCATATGTTTTAATATATAAACTGTATAAAAAAATATGGTTAAAAATTAAGTGTTCCAAAATTCAATCCGTTTGAACGGGTGGAAAGATTTTAGTTTTTTAATAATTTTATTTTAAATGGTCATAATTAAATTTTGACTCTAGGGCTCTCGTTGATTAACCCTAAGAGATATTTGATTCTACGACTTTCTTAGGGTTAATCAACGAGAGCTCTACAGTTAAAATTTAATTATGATCATTTAGAATAAAATGATCAGAAAACTAAAATCTTTTCACCCGTTCAAACGGATTAAATTTTGGAACACTTAACTTTTCAACCTCTTTATACTGTTTAAACTACCACAAAATATATATAGTTTTTCCATTTTTCATTATTTCACCATCAATATTAGGCTCGTTTGGTAGGTTTCGTTGAGTAGATTTCAAAAATATAAAATTTATTTTAAAAAAATACGTCAAAAAAAAGTTATTACCATTTAAAATTTTATAACAAAAAAATAAAATGAGAGGGGGGAGGGGGGGGGTAGTCCGGGAAAATGGGTGTGGAGTCAAGGGGTGGGGTGTCGGGGGGTGGGAAAAGCAATTTGCTCAAAACGGTAGTATTTTGGGGGAAGAGCGCTTGTTTTCTTTATTTTGCAATTTTATGGTGTAGAAACGTGTTTATGAGAATTTTAGAGACAAAATTTAATTATGTCTTTTTAGAATAATATGATCATAATAATAAAATCTTCGCACTGATTCAAACGGATTCAAAATTGGAGCACTTAATTTTTTTAACCATATTTTTTAATATATAAGAAGTCTTAAAAATTAAGTGCTCTAATTTTCAATCCTTTTGAATGAGTGCAAAGATCTTATTATTCTGATCATATGATTTTAAAGAGTCATAATTAAATTTTGTCTCTAGGACTCTCATAATCACGTATCTGCTCCACATGGTCCTAAATAAAGAGCAGATACTTAATTATGAGAGACCAATAGGCAAAAATTAATTATGACTCTTTAGAATAATAAGATGTTTGCATCGGTTAAAACAAAGTGAAAATTTGAGCACTTTATTTTTTTAGATTGTTTATACATTAAAAAATTAAGTGCTTCAATTTTGAATCCGTTTGAATCGATGCGAAAATCTTATTATTTTGATTATAGTATTCTAAAGAGACATAATTAAATTTTATTTATAGAACTCTCATAATTAAATTTTTGCTCTATAGAATTGCAAATAAGGATGACAAGGGGTTTTTTTTCCTCCCAAAACTGCCGTTAAAGGGCTAGGTAGGGGCTGTTGCCTCTCATTGACAGCAGATCCCCCGCGTCCCTGCAGGCCTGCTTAGATAGGGTATTGTGAAAGGGTATTGTGGTATACCCCCTTTTAGTCCGTGGGTCCAGCCGTAAGACCCCGTTTGGCAAGTAAAATGGAGGGGGTATTAGCTAAGCTCCGGATTAGCTAATACCCTCTAATACCCCCGGAGGGGGTATTATTTATGGGGAGGTTGTGGGGTGTTATTAGATAACACCCCCGGATAACACCCCCTCTCTCTTTCATTTCAACTACAAAACAACTTTATCCCCCCTATTTTATCCCACATCCAAACCAAGTACTATTTAATATCCCCTCCATAAACATCACATCAACGTGGGCCATCCCTTATTAACCAATACCCCCTATTATCCAATCCCCCCTTATTACATAACACCTCCAAACCTAATCTTGCATCCAAACGAGCCCCCAGTGTATTGGAACTCACCTTTATTGTATGGATATGTGATTGAGTGTGTATTTGAATGCAGTGCTAGAATTTCCATTGAGCTATATACTAGTTAAAAGGAACTAAAGAAAAAGGAAGCATGACGATGGTAAAGTAGAGGCGGAAGACAAATGGTGAAATCGTTCCGCTTTCTCCGAAAAGAAACTTTTGGAAAATGAAGGTAATTTCAAGCTCAAAAATTATGTGTTTAAGTAAATAATTTTTCTTCAAATATGGATCTTATTTGATATATCTCATTAAAATCTTTTAAACGGTGCAAAAAAATTAAAAAAATATTTTTCATTTTCATAATATTTGAGCTTGAAATTTTCTCCTTTTCGAAAAAAAAGATTTCAAAAAAAAGCAAAACGGAGCCCACTTTAAAAGGAGTCTGTAGTTTCTCATGCTTTTGTTTGTTTATTTTCACCACTTCAGATATCTTTTCTGTTCCACTAAAAAAAGAAAGAAAGATATCTTTTCTAAGTTTTATTAATTAAATAAATCAAGATTATTTCACTCCGAAGTTGTATTGTTGAACTGATGGAGCGAATTATGGAATGTGGTCCGAATATCCCCCACCAAAATACAACCTACCTTAATGGAGTACGTATGGTTTATCAATTTATTAGTGTCCCACCACGTTCAATTATGTTTATAATAAGTATCCACAACCTATTTGTTGTGCTCTGATTAATGCTACAATAACACCACTTTTTGATGGATAGAATATGCACCCACCTTTGAGAGGTGTAACATTTTCACTAAGAGGCCCAATGTTTTAGCCGATAGGCGTAATCCCTATATATAAAGGGGGCGTAACTTCATTTAATAACGGTCCATCCATGATTTTTTGTTTGTCTCATTGAAATGTGATTTTGAAATAATATTTTAAGCTTATAACGAGTAAAGGTCCTTCCTATTTTTATATTTATTTATTTATTTATTTAAAAGGGCGAATATTTTTTTATTGGGTGAGAGGTGGTACTAAATCGGTCTATTTCTAATTGTCTAGATATTTTATACCTTTAATATGTTTATTTCCTTATTATACAGAGAATCCGGATGACTCTTTGGATTATCTCTTTATCTTTACTATTAAAAAAAAAAAAATGTGAACACAATAGAGTGGCATTTTGCGTGACTGCTAGCTATGGACAGAATTGAAAACTTCACTTCCATTGTCCTGTCATCTATTCTTGATATTAAACCTGGAAAATAATTGAACCAGGTTGCCATCAAGTAATTTTCATTTGAGGGATCAATATTGGAGTATTCTTCGTGCTAGCTCGAGGAACATCCACCACAAAATTGGTCAATCACCCATTAAAAAAAAAAAGCGAATTTTTCAGTAAATTTCCTATTCAAAAGCTTTGCCAATTATGTAAACATGTAAGATGAAGATGAAACCTATTCTAATAGGGATCCATCTATTGAGAGCTCAGTTAAACTTTAACAAGAAAATGACCAAAAAAAAAAAACACATGCCATTGCCATTGAGCCCAACGTACGTCCAAATCTATTTCTTTCATCGAGGTATCTTTCTGGTTAATTTGTCTTTCTAGTCTTTTGGTCGACATTTTGATCTCGATTGGTCATTAAAGTTGTGATGCGTAAACATCAGTATCTCTACTTAAAATGGAACAAAGAATTCTTGCGCATGCACCCGGCCAGACAAAAGATTATTATTATTTTTTTTTTTGCGGGGAAGGGGGGTGGAATTGCAACTTGCGAGGAAACCTCCAGAGTGTCGTGCTCAAACAATTTAGACCCTGTAGGTTTCAATTATTCAACGTAACCCCTGAATTATTAAACGCGATTATAGTACTATACTAGGGTTAAGGTGTGTTCCAGTTTCTTTAAAAATGAACTTTTAGAAAAGAAAGATAATTTCAAACTAAAAAATTATGTGTTTACGCAAATAATTTTTCTACCAATATAGATATTGTTTGATAGATTTCATTGAAATCTTTTAAAAACTGCAAAAAAAAAATTAAAAAATTAAAAAATTATCTTTTATTTTCATTATATTTGAGCTTAAAGTCATTTTCTTTTTGAAAAAAAAGGTTGAAAAAGACAGCAGAACGGCACCTTACTCTCTAGTCTAGGACATAAACAGAGCTGGCCCAAGGCATAAGGCCTAGGCCTTGGGTATCCCCAAAATGCCCAATTTTTAGGAAAAGGCCTAGTTTCTAGAGCATTGGTACTGAGGTGGTAGGACTTTCTTCTTATAAAAGATTTTTTGCCTTCATTTTATCCTTCAACTAGCGATGTGGGACTATAGGTGGGAGGCTTTGTTTTGCAACTTGTTTGTTCCACATCGACAGAACAAAGACTCAATTGGCAAAGTGCTCACCATAAAGCCCTTTACTCCACCTGTTCCACTTGCTCATAAAGTGGTTGAACGAAAAAGCAACACATGGGCAACAAATATTGGAATTAAAATTGTTTTGAAGAGAAATTTCAAATTGTTTTTCATTTTCATTATATATATATTAGGTTCCGATTCACACCTCTTCTTGTCCACACCTCCCCTTTTCTGATCGAATTTCGATGATCTGAGCCACTCAATATGTTCAGAACGTGATTTTAAGGATACCCGCGAGAAATCGGCAAAAAAAACCACCGGGAAAGGTTTGATTTGAGCAGTTTTTTATTGAACCATGCAATAAAATACAAATAAAAACTGTTCGGATGAAACCCTTCTCGATCATTTTTTTTGCCGATTTTTTGCGAGTATCCTTAAAATCACGTTTTGATCACATTAGTTCGAACCCACACAAATGTATGATTTCATGGTGAAACCTATACGAATATTTGGTGAAGGAGACATCTAGAGCACCACGTGACGGCGAAGGAGGAGCATAGAATAATTTTCCAATTTCCAGGCCTTTCCTCTGGCATACGTGAGTTGGCATCACAGCAGAAGATTACATTTTGTGGACCCTACTAAGGGCAAGTTTAGCAGGTAAACCCCAGAAAGAAGCTATTTTACCCATCCAAAAGGAGAAAATCGGTTGCAACAGATTAGATAAAAGGGAAGGCAAAATCCATTTTGCTACAATTGTTAGCTTTTTTTACCTCACTACTATTCACAAGGTACTCTATATTTTATTGTTTTCTCCCCTCCTCTCTCTCTCTCAACTATAGTGATTATAAGGATACCCGCGAGAAATCTGCAAAAAAAAAAGACCGGGAAGGGTTTCATCCCAGTTGTTTTTATTTAAACCGTTCGATAAAAAATAAATAAAAATTGCTCGGATAAAACCCTTCCCGGTCTTTTTTTTTGGCTGATTTCTAACAGGTACCCTTAAAATCACTGCTTGACGATTTCCTAGTCCTAAATTAATGGGTTGCCCCAAGCGTAGGGCGGAGACCGACGTAGCATAATATCCGATACGTCCAGAATCGAATCCATAGAGACAGCGATGTGTGTTGACTAAAAACTCGGGTTGTTACTTATTCAAACTGGCTCTTAGGTAGCCAGCCACCCCTTGTTGATTTGATTGAGATTAACTAAACTTACGAAATAATTGAACTTTTCAGATAATTAAAAGAAGATACGGTCGTAGGGTTCATAGCACTTGTAACCAATCCAAATCAACCTGCTCCATCCGGTGTTCTTAAAAACGTTTAACTTTATACCCTATGGTTGCCGTTTACCCATGCGGCCATGCGCAGCGAAAAATGGGTTTTGGACCCCCATTTTCCCGTTCACATAGGCTCCGACAATGCCGGGTTCGTCCGCAGGAAGTATTTTTTTCAATCTAAAATCACTTTTTTCATCATTTAAAATTAGGAGCAGTGTCCGAACTGGCCACGGTGTGCTAATCACCCCGCGACCCTACCTAAACGACTACTCATTTATTGTTAAGCAAGAAACAGAAGAAATCCTAGTTGAAAACATGCTTCTATTGCTCAGAAGAGAAAAACAAACGACAGATTAATACAAATAAAATACAAACGAGTAACATTAATTAAGAACAAAACGTAATACGAGTTACCGGAAGATGAATAATTGAACAAAGCATCAAAAACTTGAAAGGAAAAGAGAATACTAAACAATATATTGAATCTCACGGCAGTCGACAGCCCCCGTTCTTCGTTTTTCCCGTCCGTGGTCTTTTTCTTTTTTTCCAAAACTGCCGACCAAAAACAATAGGGTAATAATGTTGGTTTTACAGGGATTGAAAGGACTAATTACATAGTGGTCCTTGGGCTTTGTCTAATATTGAATTAACACCCCAAAATTTCAAAGCTCTTCGCACTTCGATCCAAAACTTTTGCTGACTTCCATCCAAAAGTAATACTTACCGATATCCGCATGAGCTGATTTTTTACATGGCTCCATAAAATAATATTCAAAAATTTATGAATATTTTTCTAGAATTTTTTGGGATCCGAAATAAGGCTAAAAGCGATTGTCTCTGCACGGATCCCTGTAAACTGTCCCTGCTCGTAGCAGGACTCTTTCCAAAACTGCCGACCAAAAACAATAGGGTAATAATGTTGGTTTTATAGGGATTGGAAGGACTAATTAAATAGTGGTCCTTGGGCTTTGTCTAATATTGAATTAACACCCCAAAATTTCAAAGCTCTTCGCACTTCGATCCAAAACTTTTGCTGACTTCCATCTTTACCCAAAATCTTGAAAATCGAGCTCAGCAACGATTGCACTTAGCCCTCTCTCGTGGCCAGCTTTCAATCCTTGCATGGGTTTTGACCACCCGACATTTAAACGACGTCACCTGGCGTTCACACCTCTGCTTTGGCATCCCGGCAACGTACGAACCGGCCTCGAGGCCACTCATTCCAACCGTGGCGCTAAATCTGCCTTATTACCTGTGAAAAATATAAAAGCACAAAATCAAGACAAAGCACGGTATCAAGTGGAAAATGGAATAAAACGCTCCTCTAATGCGCTAATTCGCCCTACTTAGACGCTCATATCCAAGATATCACGCGCCTATCAATCGCATTCTGAACATATTGAGCGGCTAGAATTATCAAAATTTGATCGAAAAAGGGAGGTCCATATTTTATTAAAATGAGGTGGTATATATATATATATATATATATATATATATTAGTCAATGGGATTTAATACTATAATTTTGTCTTTCTCTTACTATTTATTTATTTTGTAAAAATTGTCAAGCGTTTAGGCATCATTCTTAGAACAGGTCTTGAGCATCCAAATACCTTGGGACGGCCCTGGACATAAAGCTCTGTGCCAAAAAAATTCTAGGGTTTTAACTGAGAGAGTGAGTGAACCACGATTTAGGATTTGGAAGCCGTTTGGTAGGGAATCTAGGGTTTCTGTGACCTCGATCGGTACTTTCACTACTAGAAATTAAGTCTTTAGAGACGAATTGAAATCATCACAAAATGCAAGTTTTTTTTGTTGCCAATAGCATAAGGGACGAAATTTAGTTTTGCCACGTATATATGTTGTCTCCAAAAGTCATTTGGTGACGAAAATCTTGTTTCCTCGCCTATAATAATTTTTGGTGACGAAAATTTACAATATCAATCAAGTAAAGTATGTTTTGCTTGATGTTTAGCCATGATTTTTTTTTTTTTTTATTATTGTTTGGCAATTTCATTTTAAACGGTGTATTATCACTTATCCATGCATAGCACAGAACGAACGCTAGTATAACCGACAGAATTAATGGAAGTAAACTAGGACACATGTTAAGAGCTTTCACCAATGGAAATTCAGGCACTACTAGGTACGTAGCTAGCTACGAATGCTCGACCTATGTAATTAATAGTATTGTGCATTATTGACACATGAATGAATACTATGAAATTTCAACGTGGAGTACTTAGTATTGTGCATTATTGACATGAATGCTATGAAATTTCAACGTGGAGTACTGATTGGAATATGGATGGGATTTGCTCTTGTTTTTGAGTAAAACTAATGATTTGAATCATTCGATTCTTTACCTCCGGTCCACCTGCCTCCTACCTCCAGTTCACTTTTCTCGGCCACAGCTTCGGGGAGGTGGGGCCGCCGCCCTCCATGGCCCACCTCCCCTCCCTCTTCTGCCCACCAGCCACCCATCCTCAACCCCAAGCCGATCTTCCAAACCAAATCCTCTGCCTCCTTAACCTTTCCACCGCCTTTCTCTGACCGCTCCATCACCGCCGCAGTTCATCACCACCGCTCCATCCCCGCCGCAAACCCATCTTTCCACCGCTCTTTCCCCACCTCTCTTTCCCCCTGGGTTTGTTTTTGGGTCTGATCTGACTTTGGGTTGATGCTGGGTGGCTCGTGCCCCCTCCGGCGAATAAAGCCTCCTGATGCCGACGGCGGCGGCTATGGGGCTTGTTTTCTCTTCCGGAGGTGCAACTGATTGTGAACCCGATTTCACTCGGCGACTCAGTGGGCCGACTCAATGGGATCTCAATGTTTTTTTGGTTCCTTTTAGTTGGTTTTGTTCTGTTTTTTTTCTTTCCTTTTCTGTTTGATTGCATCCGCAGTTATTGTGTAATGGTTTGAGCTGGTTTCATTCCTGTTTTTTCGATGTAATCGGTGCCGATTTGTTCTGGTATGAGTGTCCCTCAGATCCGGCGGTGTGCGGTGGTGGGCAATAAATTCTCGATGTGCTCGGCTACAACAACTCGATCTGACAAAGGAGGAGTGCAGATCTTCGAGAGCCATGGGTGAATCAACCAATTTACTCCGGCAGGAGATCTGTATTTTTTCTTTGCTTGTTTCTTAGTTGTTGTTGGTTGTTTTTTAGATTTCAATTGTGCGTACTATTTGTGCGGGTTTGAGCTGGGAGTCCGTTGGGACTCTTTACTACCTGGACCTAGATTGGTTCCTAATTTAGACGTTTCATCGGTCTTGCTTCTGCAGGGGTGCCTGTGTCGAAGTCTTAGTAGTTTTGGTTCATTCTTATATTATTGATGAAATCTATATTACCTTCGGGCTTTTATATGACATATTCAAAAAAAAAAAAAAAATCATTCGATTGATCATCATATGAACAAACAACTGTTTTGTATTTGTGAGCACAAGTTTCTTGGATGATGGACGAGAATTGGCTTATCTCTCTCTCTCTCTCTCTCTCTCTCTCTCTCTCTCTCTCTCTTCGTACGTAATGGGCTGATTGATTACATTGTGCATGCACAGGGGTTTTGTATACTCCTATTTGCTTACAAGTGTTTTGTCAACAAGTAATCTGGATATGAATGGAAGGAGAAATCGATGGTACATAGGGTATACGTACCGTAGTATTTCTTTTTTTTATTTTTTAAGAAAGAGCAAGAACTTCAGTCGATAATTAAATTAAACAGTATATAGGAAATAAGAAAACATAACCAATAAAGCAACGTATACATAAGAAAAGGCGAATCAACACTAGATCTATCCAAAAGATATTGTTCGCCTGTAAATCGATGATGCATGAATGACGACGTATAGAGTTTCCTTAGCTAAGCAGTGGCCTTGGTAAGTATTCTTTCGCTGATCTTAATTGAAATCTCCTTACGGAGGCTTTGCTTCTGATAGCTTGCTTACTCTTTGGCAGATTCTTTAGATACGTAGTTTCGTAGCATATGGATCCAATAAGCCTGTTGACACAGACAAAACCGACGCAGATCGTGCACAATTTTTTTGTGGGGTCCACTACGGGTCCCACATAAACGATCGAAATCGTTCATTAAATGTATTTTTTTTTCAAGGGTTCCTATGAAAATTTCAGCACAATTCGATACCTATAAATGCTCGATCCAATCATCTTGCTTTTTATTATCCTGAAATCCGAATGAAAAATTAGATGTTTCGATTGACTACCTATAGGTATCGGATTGAGCTAATTTTTCACGGGAACCCATGGAAAAATGTTTTATATTTAATGAACGGTTCGGATCGTTTATATGGATCCTGTAAAAAGCACAGTCCGATATGATGTTAGTAAAGCAGAAGAGCCTGCACAACAAAAGTATATCTGCATAGTGACCCTCAATCTTCGTGTAATTGTGTGCACTTGTGTTTTTTTTTTTTTTTCCTTCCTTTAAAGGAATGCTAGAAATAAAGTAAAACATAATTTTAGATATAATTATGTCCGGAGCGATTAATATATTTTGACCTACTATACACATATCAAACGGCTCTGAACACTATTATTCATGTTCAGTAGTTGTGTTCCAATGCCTTTTGTTTTGCTTTATCCAATGCTAGAAACATAATTAGTTCAAATAAAACTGTCCATGACTTCACTTAACGTACATTGAACGGTTCATGACACCGTCGTGTAGGACAGCTGTACAGTTCCTGTAATATCTTCGTGTGCCCAGCTGTTTAATTATCCGCTGCCAAAGATAGAACTAAAACGCTACCGCTTTAACCGTATTCAAATGTTTTGAAATTTTCTTTTATTTTGTGTGCAGCAGGTGGGATTTTTTTTTTTCCTGTGGTCTGTGTTTAACAAGTATGGAAGCCACGTGCAATCTTTGTGTGCATTGTTAGTAGGTCCCACCCTACGTTTTGAAAGTAGTAACGACACACACCTTGTTTCGGGCCACTTGGATTACCAGGCTCGCACACTAATGCAAATGAATAAAGATGGTTTTACCTGTTTAGAATGGCATAATAAAGGCTTGTCATCTCATTTTTTAGTTATCTATTTGAGAGATGATTAAGATTAACAATGTGAAATCTCACAATGCATGATTCATAATTAAAAATTCACTTTTAGTAGAGAGAGATAGAGAGAGTTAGAATTATGGGAGAAGAGAGAAAGGAAAGAGGGGGATTTTTGGTTTGCCAAGAGAAAAAGTGGCTAATTTTAGTTATTCAAAGGCCAAAATTTGGTTATTGATTAATAAATTGTTAAGTTTGATTATACTTTTGTAAACCATATTCTGGTCCAACGTTACTAAATGTAAAAAAAAAAAAAAAAAAATTTGTATTGATTAAGCCATTGCGGACACTCTAATTAATACTGTATATTTCTTTGTCGGCTTATTAATGGTAATTAAACCAATGGCACCAATATTGACCCAATTGCCTACACAATTGGTTGAGCCGAGTTAATGACAAACCGCCCTGACCGGCCACACACGTTAAATATGTAGCGGTTTTAATGCTTATATAATTAATAGCCTGATTTGAGAATTGCTTAAACGCTAAGCAAAAAAGGTTTTCCTCTTCCTTTTTCATCGATGGAAATGAACTAATACTCCGTTTGAGCACGCAAAATTGAGAGTTCGCCTTCCGGAACCACGGTGCCAAAATGCATGCCTTGAGTAGTAAGTATTTAGGAAATTCACCCACCCGCCCAGTAACATTTTTTTGGTTGTTGTTGTGCTAGAATAATAGAAGTGCATCTATGGTATCTCATCACTTGCGCAATGAAGTATCCCGTCATACCACTCTACACTATTATTTAAGGGGACCTTGCTGGCTGCTGCACGAATTTCGGGACCGAAACTAAAATCTCACAATTTATGAATGGTGTTAAAGATTATTTTAGCCCCAATAAAGTATTATAGTAACGATTAAGGACTCGAACTTGGGTCTTATCCAACCATAGTAACATGTACAGAGTTGCCATGGTTCGACCATACTATAGTAACTTTGTACATGTTACTATGGTTGGATAAGACCCAAGTTCGAGTTCTTAATCGTTATAGAGTAGCTTAGCAAAGAAAAAAAAAAGTACAGAAAACACTCCCAGTAACACTAATGAAATTCTATGTTTGGTTGCCATTTTACTTTTGTTTTAGTTTTGTTTTCTCATTACCTTATATTTTTCTCCAATCATTACCTTATATCTCTAATTATTAGTTTCATTTCTCTCTCTATCTCTCTCCAATCATTATCCCTCTTTCTAATCATTACCCTATTTCTCTTTCTATTCACTACCAAAACTAAAAACTAAACTACTTGTAGACACCCTATTCTGGACTGTCTAGACTAGTTTATATACGGTCTTTAATTCCCCCATGATGATTAATGGTCAAGAACATCCGAGGTTGACGGTGTGTTTGAGCTTTGAGCGTTCCGAATCTCGTTCAAACCCTTTCAAAGCCCTTTTCAAATCTTTCGAGCCAGAACTAAATGGCCTCAGCAAAACCCTCCTTTCACACGCTGGTGATCAACTGACGCACGCTGGTGCATTGCCACGTGTCAGTCATCGAGCGTAAATCCATCTTCCACAGGCGCACGCCAGTCATCCACTGGCGCACGCCACTTGACTCCAGTCAAATCACCTTTTCTGCAACCACTTGCCCGGGACTTTTGTGCCACCTGACGTGGTCTACAGTCTGCTGATGATTGTAGTCGGGTAGAGTTGTTCCCTTCTCTCCCACAACACCCCTCGAGACAAGTGCCATGCATTAAATGCATGGGAGGCTCCCCCCTCATTGCCACCCAAACAAGCCCCAAAGCTCAACTGATCCCAGCTGCTGCCCAGGCCTATATATACCCCCCTTGTATTTATTTGCATAAAGACCCGTAAATTTTTTTTAAATCTATTTAGATGATTCACGAGTGATAAAAGGAGGGAATAAATTTGGAATGTTAAGACTTGAGGTTAATGTGTTAAAATGTTTTATTTAGGGAGCAAGTGTGTAATATGTATGCATATATGTGTGTGAGAGTGTGAGTCCAGGGAATAACATTTCCCATTTTTCTCCTCTCACTCCCTCCCGTTCTCTGCTCTCTCTCGGCTCTCACTCTCTCCATCTGACTCCCACTCAAATTTCACCCAAATCACCTCAAACCCTTAACACCCAACCTCAAATCCTTCCTCCCTTCACGTTGTGGAGCTTGCATCTCGTTGGTTTGAGCTCGGTGGAGGCGAAATCTTTTCGTTTCCAAGTTTCGGAGCTAAGGCTTGGAAAATCATTCGGTGGTGACCTTCGATCTTTGAGGTAGGAGGTTCTAACTATCGATATATGTTTATGATGTGTTTCTTGAAGCTTGATTTGTGCCTTGGATCGTTGTCGTTGTTGTTGTCGTTGTAGTTGCCCGAAAACCCATCATCGTCTGTCAGAAATCTGCTCGAAAACCCATCGTTATCGATAATGTTTTCTTCGTTATCGATAACACTTGCCCAAAACCCAGAAAATTCCCATCGTTATCGATAACGTTCTCCTTTGTTATCGATAACATTCCCAGAAAGCCATTGTTATCGATAACCATGGCCATTGTTATCCATACTCCCACGTCTGGAATCATTTTAATCCCATCGTTATCGATAACAACGCCCTTGTTATCGATAACGTTACGTTTCTGACCACTTTCAAGCCAGCGTTATCGATAACCATCTTCCATGTTATCGATAACGATTTGCCTCTGGACGGTTTTGCTTGTGTTGACTCTTGCTTCATTATTTTGGGCTCCGATCATTTCTAATCCATCCTAAACATCTCCCGAGTGACTCCTATTTGATTGTCCTTATCTTAAAGCCTTCGTTGAACGTTACTATAACTTTAATGCTTGTTTGACAACGATTTCATAAAATCACCTTTACGTATCAAAATTGGGTTTGAACGTTTTAAATGAGATGGAAAGTGGATTTTGAAAACTTTACGAATGCGATGAAAACATTCAGGACTCATCGACGGGTGAGTGCCTGGCAGAGGACATCGTGGTCCTTTAATTGGCCCGGCAGGAGCTATATGCTCATATTTGATTTCTCAGGACCTCCCTATGGGTAAGGTGTCTGGCAGAGGACATCGGGGTCCTTTAATTGGCCCGGCAGGAGTTTCGGCTCATGACACTTGAACGAGACACGTCTTTGGCATTTTGTGATATTTCGGAAATTGTTTAGTAAAGCATGTGAATGGTTTTAGAAAAGAAGTACAAAATTGGATTATTCTTGCTGATCTCTCATTGATTCTTGATACAGTCATTCATTTATTCATCTTTTCTACATGTCATCCGCATACATTGTTAGATTAGAGTTTTCTACTGGACTAGTGTAGCTCAGACCTTCCTTCATTTTCAGGTACTAACCCGGGGCAGTAGCAGCATACTTGTGTGCTTGGATGTGGACAATATTTTGAAAGCTAACTTGAAGGGTTATTTGGCCATCTTTGTCTAATATTTTTGGAAAGATGTATTTGTAACCCTATTATAAATCTTTTGACTTAAGGAATGATGGTAAACGCTTAACTCTCTTCCATATTTGATACTTATGTTTATTCGGGTCTCGAAGCCAAAATTGTAATCTTTTGGAAACGTTTGGTGGACGAAGTGAAATGGTTACATGGATATGCTAAACTCTTTTGGGTTATTGTACGGAATAGTGTGAGGTTTTATTTATGAAAATCCTTTATAATTATGTTGGAAATCGATGGTGTGACAATTTGCAAGGGGTTACTGTCATTAATAGCTCCCAAGCTTTCTTTCCCCTTCTTTCTCTAGTTCTCCCTTGTTTTTCTTTCATCCATTGGAAGACGAAGCAAGGAAGAACAGTCATACACCCTGCATTGCCACCTTCATCCTCTTTTTGTAATACCCGCCCCGAATATTTAGTATTTTACATTCACATTTTAATTGAATTATGTGTTTATGAGATTTATTCATATTTGGTGGGTATTTAACTAAACGCTATTGATTGGAGCATAAGTTAGGACGTGGTTTCGTTTGCATGGGATTATTTTCTTAGGTGTTATCAAATATCCCCAGGATATTTTGGGAGAAATATCTCCCTTATTCTTTCTTGTTTTCCTACGGAGAGAGAGAGAGAGAGAGGCCGTGAGAAGAGGGGAGAAGGAGAAGAAGAAGAGAAGAGAAGGGGAATTGCTTGGGGATGATCATTCTTTCCTAGAATTGAAGTTCTAACATGGTAATTCATGCTCTCTTGTATTTGATTTCATGTTTTTCATGCTAGGTCTCTTGTTCTACATCTTATTTGCACTGAATTGAAGCCATGGGAGAGGGTTTTTGAGGTTGGAGTTGGGTTTTGTTCTAAGAAATTCGTGCATATCATAGTTGTACAAAACTGTGTTCTAAGCAAGTTGAATCTGTCCTGTTTTTGACGAATTTATTCAAGGAACCTAGAAATCTTCTAAATTCTTGAAATAAATCCTGAATGTTCATCTGTGAGTCTATTGCATCGTGTTAAATTTTCAGAAAATAACTCGAAGCGTGTTGGCCTATAAAATTTGTGGACTGAACTGGTGTCAGATTCGCGTCTGTGCAGACAGCACAGACACGTGTTGGAAAAACGGGCATAACTTTTTGCTCGGGTATCTATTTTGCGCACCGTTTCTTGATTCGAAAACTAGACTCGTATATCTTTCTGAATATGTATGGGTTGTGTCGTGGTTCTTTCTAGATTATAGCAGTTTTTGAATTAAAGTTCAGGTTTTGGTACTTCTGAAATTCTGGACAGCTTTTGGCTTGTGTTCTTGATGAAATTCCTCAAGTTTAAGCATGCTAGGTGGACATGGGTTCTCATGAGTCTTAAACATTGATCAATTGGTGATGTTTTGGTGTTGGAATCATTGAAAATTATTGAGTAGGTTATTTTTAATGGGTTTTCGATCGCAGACTGTCCTGCTGAAATCGTAATTTTGTGTTTCTCACTGTGTAATTTCAATTGGGCGTATCTTGGTCATTCGGACTCTATGTTGGGCAAATTTTATATCAAAATTTATGTACCGGAGGTGTACTTTTCAATGGTGGTGGTTTCATAACCTAATTCTAATCCTAAAAGAAGTTATGGTCGGAATACGGTGGATTAGTGGTTGGATTCTTTATCGGTTTTGGGGTTATGTTATATTTAAGCGCTATGCTTGCTTGGGAAACCTTGGAGGTCTTTGAGATGACATGTTTGAGTTCATTGGACATCGTTTAATACGTTGTAGCTTTATAACTTGATATCAAATGGTTGTAAAATGGATTAGGGGGCGTTTGGTGGCCTTGTTAACCTTTGGGCATGGATTAGCTTGTTAAAATGTTATAGGGTGCTATCATTCAATTGTTTGATCATTCCAGTGGAGAAGTATGCTAATATGAGTTAGCTTATGATTAAGAAGCAAGCCGGTCAAATGGGAGGTGCCGAAACCGTAAGTTTGACGTGCCTCGGTCGATACAAAGGTGAGTGTGTTTGATATGATTCTTCTCCATATAATATTGTTGTGATGGTGAGTATATATCTTGCTAGTTGTGGTTAGCTTTCGATATGATTATCTTTAATGAGATATTGCTGTAGTGGTGAGTTATATATCATGCTATTGTGGTTTAGCTTGATATGTTGTGAATGTGTGCGTGTGAGGCACACCATGTCGTAAGCCATATCGTTCAATGAACGATGGTTGGGAGCATGGTGTGTGGGACACGAGATTTGGTTATGATATGCGTGTTAGATGAATATGCATGCTGATGGGTGTTGATTGAACCGCCGAAGGTTAGCGTGTGAGGCATACCATGTCGTATGCCATGCCGGCTAATGGTCGGTGGATGGGAGCATGGTATGTGGGACACCTCATCTTGGGTACATGCGAAGTGGCAGACATGTCACTGCATGTGATGTAATGTGATTATATTCATGTTGTTGAGCATGTGGACAGGTTGGTTATAATGTTGTATACATTCAAGTATTTCAGTTACGCTGGTAATGTGTATTCTTGTTGATATTCCTTCAGGTATTGTGATATTATATTGAGCGTTTCTATATCTCACACACTCTGGCTTTCCTTTTGGTCTGCCAGGTAGCAGGTTGCTTAGAGTGGGTCCACTACCGGTCAATGTGTTGAGGTGTACTCGAGCGTTAGCTTGGGAGATGTTGATAGTCAAGCTTGTTGTAGGTAGTTAATGAAGGAGCTGATTCATATAAATTGTAATCAAGTCGTTGGTGGATATGTTGAAATTTAGAACTTATTAGGTTTTGTAATAGAGGTTGTGGTTACTTAGTTGTGCGAGTTTGTGATTGGTTGGTCAGTACGTTGACTCGTTTCTGTTTTAGTGTGAGAAGTCTTCCGCTGGTTGTTTATTCTGTCTGATTGTATTGTGAGGTCGGGTCTTCTGTGTGGAATGCCACGTGGCCGTGTCGGTTCGGGCCCACTTTGGGTGTCGTTCCGGGACGGGGCGTGACACTTTTCATCCTTCTCTTTCAAGCTCAAGCTCAAACCACCCATCAATCTCACACCAAAGGTATACCACCTTTGTTTTCTGTAAACTGTTCAGACCCTTGAGGGGCGCTGGCTGGGTCAAGGCTGGTAATCTATACCAGTCCTGGCCCAAAGCTAGCAAAGATTCAATGATCGTTCTCAGCGATATGTGGCACGTGCCAGTCGTTTGGGGCCGTGCGCCAGTCATGGCTGCGTGGCCAAACTAGCGTGGAGATCACAGATTGCTGTTTTTCTGCTTTGTCTATGTTTTGATCACCTTGTAGCATGCTAAAACCAGTTTATTGCTTTTCCATATTTTAGAGCTGTGTAGTTAGTCATCCATCTTAACTGCTTAGTAAGACCCCTGGGATCCTTCTGGTCATGTTCCAGAACCCAGATAAAGCAAAGCCAAGCATTAGATAAATGGAACAAGTGGTGCACGGTGCTCATAGACTGGCGTGCGCCATCTAAACTTAAGATCCAGTGGCTGGCCCTTGCTTCTCAACTTAGTTCTGGCTTTTGCTTGATCCTCCACTCTGTTTATGGGGTTTTTAGTCCATTTATTCCTGTTTGATTTAATGCTGTAATCTGTAATTGTATATAGCCTATAAGATTGACTGCGTGGTTTGTCCTGGGTGTGCACTGGTCCATTCCAGAGCCCAGAGGGTTGAGTTCAGAAGCTGTGAGCTTGGCCTACGGCCAAGACGCCGTCTGAGGTGGCGCACGCAGGTGATCCTTGTATGCAGTGGCATGGCCAGTGCATACAGGTTTACTCCTGCGTGCATCATTCTGGGTCAGTGTGTTCCAGTTTGTTCAAAACACTGACAGAAGTGCTTGTTCTCAATCTATTATGCATTTCTCATAGACCATACATCTCATTTTGCCATATAAATGCAATTTATCACTATGTTAATTCCCATTAACTGTTCCCCCGCCCTAACTGGCTAAAAAATGATCAAAGAGAGAAAAATGTAAAAGTTTTGCAAAATGCCTGAGTAGAGACCGATCTCCGGATTGGGCGAGAGGGGGTGCCATAAAACCCTTCCCCTCTGGTAACCTGGCTCCCGAACCTCAGATATCGAAGGTGACGACGGTCCAGTCTACAAGCCTTTTCAAATCAAACAAACGTGACAAAAACGTTTTCCAAACCGGTTTCTTGGGTGTTTTCCGCAAAACCCGAGTGGCGACTCTCTCAAAACAGCATTTTGTCATGTTTTCCAACAAAAAGGGACGCAAACCCGAACTTTCCGCAAACTAAAAATGCAGGATTTTTAGGGGCGTGTGCCCACACTACCAACCAAACAAAGACACTTCGGATTTTGTTCGTTTCCTAGCCTTGGTAGAAGCCACGACATTGAGGCCCCGTTTCAGAAACCTTCTTAAAAAATAAGCAGCTTATTTTATATTTTCAAACTTAAAAATAATGCAAATAAAAAAATTTTCAATTTTTTTTGCATCGTATAAATTTTAAATAAGATTCATATTATATATTTTTAAATTTCAATAAACTCATAATTTTTTAGATTGAAATTGCCTTCTTAAAAAATAAGAACCTTTATTTTTGCATCGAGGAACTGGGCATGAGGCCAGGTATGATAATGGTGGTAGGGTGGTGGACCAGTGGGCCCTGTATACGAGTGTTTGAAAGTCATAGGTACTCCATGCATGGGCTTGTTACTGCTAGTCAAATTCGGACTCGGTATGCTTGAAGGTCTGATTTGCCCCTACATGTTTTCCTACATTACAATAATGTCCTCTCTTTTTTTTTCCCTTACTAATTCATTTTTTTCCCCCAATTATACATACTCCGTACTTCATTTATCTTTATTAATAAAATTGTGAATAAAAATAATTGTTGTTTTGAGATGTTACATTGTGGTGCCAATCTTATTCTTCTTTCCATCTAGGCATTTCACGTCTATTTCATCATTTTGGATGCTATATTTTTATTTAAAAGTTGAATTGCCATGGTAAAAACTTGATTAAATGTGTTCAAATTGAACACAATTTTTTAAAAACGTGTTTAAATCTACATTTTTTTCCAAATGAAAAATGGTCCACAACTTCATCTCCCCAACTTCATCTTCTCCTATAGAATTGTATTAATCGAGAGGGACCAGACTTGGAGAAAGTCAATGTTACAAATTACGATGATGACATGAACTTAAAAAAGACATTTTATTTTTTGCCAGAAAAAATAATTTCATTGGCCCATTTTATTTTCTTACAACGGAATTTTAAGGGATGTCTTCTTTGAAAGTTTAACGCGGTTTCAACATCCCTTTAATCTCTATCGTATATTTACTCTTACTTATTTATAGGGTTAGCTTGTCGAAATTTACAAAATTTTTCATTGATTTTTCTTAGGATATCTCAAAGTAAAAGAGGAAACAAAATGGAAAATTAGAGAATGCATTCGTTTTACTCCTAAAATGGGTGGGATTGTTTTTCAAATAATTTCAAAACAACACCAGGGTCACCATAGAATGTGGGGACCATACCATCGCCTTTCTATTTTTGGGTGTTTAGGAAAATTATTTAATACTCATAAAATATATATGAACAGTGTACTTCTCCTCTCATATAATATGTGGGACTTATAAGTAGGCGTGTTCAAAAAAATTATTCAATACTGTCGAAGTATATGAACAGTATACTATCCCTATCATATAATATGTGGATCCACACGTGTGAGACTCACATATTGTGTGAAAGAGGAGAATACTCCCGAAATACTGACCAATTACTCCTTTTTTTTTGGCACGTCGAAAATTCTGACCAATTACTCTTTTTTTTTTTGGTACGTCGGAAATTCTGACCAATTACTCTTCGGTAGAACACACCATCGCCTTTTCGCCTTTGATAGATGCCACATTATTATTGTCATTCTCTCATGGGAAAAATAGAAACAACTAAATAAACGAGTTATCCAACGTCAATACGTCATAGGTCACAAAATGGAAATGGTATTCCGTTACGTCCGTCAAGAAATATTGTTCCGTCAAATAATATTATTATTTGTAGAATTAATTTTATCGCACTTATATTGGGATTCTGGAATCGATGCTAAAATCTCCTTACTTGTTAACGGTATCATGATGTTTAGTCACAATAAAAGGGTGCTGCTAAAGCTAAAATTGTAGTGTATAAAAAATTTGTATCATGTACAATGTACAATATTTTTATGCAATAGAATTTTGGTACAAACAAAAATAATTTTGGCATTATCATTTCTCAATAAAAAGCTATAAAAACTTGGAGAGATGCTAGAGGTACAGATATACTTGTACATACCCCATGTACAAATCAATTTTGAATCCATTTTGGATCTCAAAAAACTTATCCAAATCGCTCATTTTGTTTAAAGTATTTTGTTCAAAGTCTCTGCAAAAAATAAGCTAAATCGGATATCGGTAGAGGCGTTTACAATGCATCAAACTTTGACCCAGAATGTAGACTAAAATGCTGAAGCAAAGTTGAACGTATCACAAACAACCGTAACAATATCCGATTCAACTGATTTTTTGCATAGACTCTAAATAAAGTATTTTACATAAAATGAGCGGATCAAATTATTATTTTTGGATCCAAAACAGGCCCAAAACTAATCTGTACACAATGGTACAGATTTTTTTATATGTACCTCTATTATTTTTGATGTATTGTCCATCAAAATTTCTAACAACTCAGCACACATCTCGTCGGTCCCCACGTCACACCACTTGTTGGTCCCCACGTAGAGCATCTCCAACACCCGGTACCAAATTACCGTGCTCATGTGGTGCCCGAGTAGAATATTCAGGTCTTTCAAAAGTGTGTTGGATGATCCAGGTTGAAACCTTCCCTCCTCTCTTCCCATCACTCTATCTCCTTTCTCTCTCTCTCTCTAGACATTCAAGCGTCCAACATTGAAATGGACCGTTCGAATGTTTCGAGCGGACACCATGTTATACCCACTTGGTACTGAAAAAAATTATTACTTCTTCTAAAAAGTACAAAAAGTAAATAAAAAAAAAGAGAGAAATTACAAAATCTTCGGTTACTATGTTACATCTCTATTCTCCATTGTCAAGGTTTGGAGAGATTGATTTTTATGTACTCGCGTTATCGCAGGTCCTGCTTCGGCAGTAGGTGCTTGAAATCGACGTTTAAATTGCTTTGGTTTCTTTCTGTATCTATTCTAGAATCTGTTTGCCCGATAAGCTTGCGATGAATGACTCTTTTCAAAAAAAAAAAAAATTTGTCAAGGTTTAGAGATATTTTGGAGACGCTCTCGTGTGGTAATTAAGTAGTAGTAGGAAGTGATACATGGAATTAAAAAAGCTTACGTAATCCAATCTGGAACCATCAATAAAATAAAGATCCAGGTCAAATCAGAACCATCAAAATGCTAACAGTTTTAGTACAACCCTTCTCCTCCGCCTCTCACTCTCACCACCCCTTCCCGGGTCAACCCGGATTCCAACCCGGACCCCCACGACATCTGCCAGCACCAACCGTCCCCACGATTCTCGCCTATAAAACCCCCCTCCTCTCTCCTCCGACACTCTCTCTCGGCCTCCTCTTCCAACACCCATCTGCGACCTCGCTAACACCCACAGCCCGATCCCGACCCGCCGGAGCTAGACAGACAAAAACGAGAAGCGGCGGCAACGGCATTTTCGGGGAGAGGGTGGAGGGAGAAAGCGACGGTTCGAAGGATATGGCGGTAATGGTGGACAACTACGTCGCGGGCACCCTCTTGGCGCTTCTCTTGGGGTTCGTTGTTGTGTACATTTTGAGGCGCAAAACGACGGCGGAGAAGGATGAAAGGGGAGAGGGAAGAGCGGAGGGTGGTGGGTTTGATGAGATCCGAAATGATTGCGTCCGGAGCTCCACCAACGGAGAGGTCCGGCCGGAAGGAGGACCCGAGACTGATGTCGTCATCGTCGGAGCAGGGGTCGCCGGCGCTGCCCTCGCTCACACCCTCGGCAAGGTCAGATCTTCTTTCTTTCTTTCTTTTTTTTAATCCCGTATCTTCGTAATTTTTTCCCTCGGAAAATTGCGAAATTACCGGGGGCGGAATTAGAATACGAAGTGGTGTTGTTACTGTTTTTTTTCCCCTCTGCGGGAAAAGATTTTTGAGGAAAGAAAACATCCTGTTCAAAGGGGTAATTTTTCTGGCAACACCTACACTCCTTTTTTTGAATTTTAGTGTTGAAAGTGTATGTAATTTTTTTGCCAAAAGACAAAAAAAAGAGTGTTGGTATCCAAAAAAGGAGTGTAGAAGTAAATTTCCGGCAACTAATTTGAAAAGCCATAATAATCTTTACTACTTGCATGCTTCACGGTACTAGAAAGTAGAAACTACTGTAGACTTTTTCTTTTTCCCGGTCAAATCAAACAGGGTATAGAGGAAGGCGGATAGTCCAATGGTTGGGTCATTCATGCACTGCTCATCCTGTAGCGGTCTAGATTCTTGATTAGTGGTTTTGTTTTTGTTTTTTTTTTTCAACCGAATCGTGATTAGTGTTGTAATATTCTAATGGTTCATAAATGGGAAAAAGATAAGTAGTATCCGAGAGTTTGATGATTATTCGTTTAAGCGGTTGATGATTTTGAAAAAAGGAATGATTAGTGTTGTAGTTACTCTTTACTTCTTGATGATTTTGAACTTTTTGGCCTAATTACTTGAATCGTTTGAGTAATTTTTTATTTTTTTTTGTTAAACAGCACAGCTACTTGTTCCTTTTTTTTTTTTTTGAAATGAAAGAATGAAAATCTCGGGAGGACAATTAATCCTGGCGTAGATGTTTGACCTGGAGCCGGTTTAACGAGACCCAGAAGCAGTGGTAACGTCTTTCTTGAGTAGTACGGTACAACTGGAGTTTTAGGGATTGGGAGATGCTACCAAGCGGCGGTGCTTAGGGATGTTTAAATAGAAAATTGATGCTAGCTTGTACGGCATACGTAGCACTAGTATACCCTCATGACAGCTAGTTCAGATTTGTTTCACTAAGACAATGATCTACGGGCCATGTACGGCTCTGAAATTTTAGTTTAGCGGTGCGAAAAACATAAAAGAGATGTTTTGTATATGAAGCTTTATACAAAATAAATACTCCTATATTTATTTTAGTTGAAGATTTAATGGGCCTAGTTTATTATTATTTTTTTTTGAGCTAGATTATCTACCTTCTCAAATTTAAGTGAATTCTCGTTTACTTTGGCTACGTATAAGTAATTTCGTGCCGACAATGTTAAAGAAAAATCAACTTATTATATATAAAAAGTAGGAAATTTTGGTGCATTTTTTTGAGTGTGTTGAAGAAGAACCACTGCTTTAGCAGGGATTTGGATCTATGATGGTCAAAGAATCTTTTCTTTTTATTTTCTCCTTTTTCAAATGTTCTCTCTTTTTCCTTCTGTAAAGGCCACAGTATTATGATTCCATGACAAGGGAGATGGGTCCGATGCTTTGATTCTCCCCAGGAACCAGAGGGTCCAGACCAACTGTGTGACTGGACCGTGACTGGACCCTTCCGTTATTGTAGAGAAGCCCGCCCCTTTGTTTTTCCCCTTGTGAACGAATTAGACTCCAATCTTATATTATCTTCAATTTGTTGCAGGAAGGACGGAGAGTTCATGTAATTGAAAGAGATTTGACGGAGCCCGACAGAATTGTTGGTGAACTTTTGCAGCCTGGAGGATACCTAAAGCTAATTGAATTGGGCCTTCAGGGTATGCCTTAACTTATCCTATGGTTTGGTTTGAGATATGTCCTGTGTGTATGAAGTACAATATATTTGAGTTATTGACTAGTTTATTTTTTATTTTTTTTGGTCATGAATGGTTTCTTTCGGTTGTGAAAGCTCAATCTCATATGGTCTTGGAGTGCAGATTGTGTGGAGGAAATTGATGCCCAGAGGGTGTTGGGATATGCTCTTTTCAAAGATGGGAGACATACTAGGCTTTCGTATCCTTTGGAAAAGTTTCATTCCGATGTGGCTGGGAGAAGCTTCCACAATGGGCGGTTCATACAGAGGATGAGAGATAAAGCCGCTACCCTTCCGAAGTATACTTTCTTGCCCATTGTTCCCTATTTGGTCTAAAGATTTTTTGGACCATGCTATACAAAATAAGTTAAACCCAATAAACAGCTGTCACTTTTTCGAATTAAGTTTCAGATCCATCAATACTTGTCTGTCCTCGCAGGTCATGACTCCACATTGGTTAGGGAATCAGATTGGTCATGACTTGTGACTTTAATTAAGAATAGTGCATAAAGATTAACGACGATGCACCTAAGCTCTAATTATATGCTAGTCAAAATTGGAATTTTATTTTCTCCCCCTTTTTCCCAAGGAAATAAAAAACTTTTTCATTGAATTGATTCCCAAAGTACCCTCACTCCACGAGCTGGTTTTCACTCTTCACACAAGGATTATTGAGAAAACACTCGCTTTCTAGAATGATAGTTCTGATTTTATGAACTTTTTTTTATGTCCTAGAGCTTTGAATTTAGTACTTTACTACCAGAAAATCTTGGCTTTCTAACTTTATCTGATGCATATTATAATTTATTGTTTCATACTCCTAGTGTGCGATGCATTATAGCCTCTGCCGACTGTTCATTTTAACCATGTCCTGGCTGAAATATTGTTGTTATGCTGTGTTTGGTTTCGTTCTTAACAAGAATTTTTCAAAAAATTCCCTCTAGATTCCTTCTATTTCCAACATTTCTCTCTCTATCTCTCTCCACTTATTACCCCTACTATTTTTCAAAAACGAAACCAAACAATTTGATTATTGATTCCATTCCCTGATTTTGTGTTTTGATTTTTCTATCCAGTGTGTGTCTAGAACAAGGAACTGTAACATCCCTACTTGAGGAAAACGGAATAATTACGGGGGTTCAATATAAAACAAAGACCGGTGAAGAAATTAGATCATATGCTCCTCTTACAATTGTTTGTGATGGATGCTTCTCAAATTTACGCCGTTCTCTTTGCAAACCTATGGTAAAGAATCTTTACCTGCTAAATTATTCTGTGCTTGATGTTTGATTAATTCGCTAAACATTCATATGATTTTCTTCTGATGCAACCAACCAAGATATTATACTCACATTTGATTTTGCTACTATTTGACCAATGCTCTAGACTTCTAACGAGCATTGAGCACTCCTTTTATAATTTTCTGTTATTTATTTGTTTTACAGGTAGATGTGCCCTCTTGCTTTGTTGGCTTGGTCTTGGAGAACTGTAACCTTCCATTCCCAAATCACGGGCACGTTATTTTAGCAGATCCCTCACCCATTTTATTCTATCCAATAAGTAGTACAGAGATTCGTTGTTTGGTTGATGTACCAGGCAAAAAGATCCCTTCTATTGCTAACGGTGAATTGGCGAACTATTTAAAGACTGCCGTTGCTCCCCAGGTAACTTTAGCTTTTCAAATGCAATAAACTAACATTTATTGTTTCTACTTCTGATTTCATTCTTGCAAACTGTCATGTCTTCTATGCTTCCAACTAAGACATTGGATTAAATAATACAATTTTAATTCAGGTTCCACCTGAGCTGCACAAAGCATTCTTAGCTGCAATTGACAAAGGAAATATTAGAACAATGCCCAATAGAAGTATGCCGGCTGCTCCCTACCCTACACCTGGAGCACTTTTAATGGGTGATGCTTTCAACATGCGGCATCCTTTAACTGGAGGAGGAATGACCGTTGCTCTGTCTGATATTGTTGTTCTGCGGGATCTGCTTAAGCCTCTGCGTGACCTCAATGATTCAGCTTCATTGTGTAAATATCTGGAATCATTTTACACGCTGCGCAAGGTAAGCTGGAGTCCAATCCTTAGTCGTAGTGCCATTATAACATAGATGATTAAGTGGCTTATATGTAGCAGTACTATCTTTGCAATGGGAAGTAGGAAAGATGATCACCTTACTGAAAAGCTACAGGAGTTCAAAAGAGAAGTGTTGCATGTTCTTTCACTGAGCGAATTATTATTTCTACACTATAAGGATATGACATTTTCCCTTCATTGCAGAAAACATACTTCAAAATTTGTTTTCAGTCAACATAACTGTTATGTCGTGGTAGTTGTAAAGTCATGGTGATAAAAAGATTACCAAAGTTAGAAAGGGATGCATAAGTTTATGCATGAAGGATTCCATTCCTCAAATGGATCAAAAAACCAAATATATATGCCATGTCACCTCCCCCACCCCCAAAAGGGAAATAAGAATCCATTTGCTTGAAAGGTTGAAGGAAAGACCGGAAACCTTAAATTGGTTCATTTTGATGCCCACTTTTAAGTCTTCTTTCCAACTATTGAAGTGATAAGGCAAAATTTTATTTGATAAATGTTTCTTTCATTCTTTTTTGACTTTGATTCAATGATATTATTGACACCGTATGCTTGTCGAGCAGCCTGTGGCATCCACCATAAATACTTTGGCTGGAGCCCTATACAAGGTGTTTTGTGCCTCTCCTGATCAAGCAAGAAAGGAAATGCGTGAAGCATGCTTTGATTATTTAAGCCTTGGAGGAGTGTGTTCAACTGGACCTGTGGCCCTACTCTCTGGGCTAAACCCTCGACCATTGAGCTTGGTACTCCATTTCTTTGCTGTGGCTATTTATGGTGTTGGTCGTCTCTTAATTCCATTTCCTTCTCCTAAACGCTTGTGGATCGGAGCTAGGTTGATTTCGGTATGTTGTTTAATTTTTGGTTTTACTTGTTTTCTACTTCTCTGTTTCAGTATCTCTAGATCCTATCCCTAAATTCGATTACTGGCAAAATCAAAATCCTAGCCCTAATCTCTGCACATGGAAACTAAATTTTGCGAAAATATTCTTTTTTCCAGGGTGCATCCGGTATCATATTTCCGATAATAAAGGCCGAAGGGGTGAGGCAAATGTTCTTCCCTGCAACTGTCCCAGCCTATTATAGGGCGCCGCCTGTTGAATGAAACAAGATTTCTGCTCCACGGCCTTAAAGATCACATTTAACTGACTGCCTTGCTAAAGCTGATGGAGAAGTGCGCTTATTGCTTCTAAGCTTCTACCAATCGCGGAAGTTGGGCGGTGTATTTTTCTTAGTTGAATTTGAGACGAGTAGAACCTGAATGCCAGATGCGTGAATGAACATTTTCTTAGAACTGTGAGATGTATTTTCCTAGTTTTGGATTTTCATTTTAAATGTAATAAATCTCCATTCTTTATGTTAGTAATACTATTCATAATGGTTTCCTTTTATTGATATCACTATCGAGATGCGTGCAAGTCGGTCCGGACATTCGGTTATTAAAAAACATCACTTCCGGTATTGCATGCATGTCATAGTGATGGAAACCTTTGCCAAGGTTCTTCAAAAGTTTGCCTCTTGAAGATTGAAGAAAAAGACCTTAGAGCAACTCCAATGGAGATGCATTTTGCATTCGGATGGATAGTTATTTTAGATTAAAAAAAAGTGGTTTAAAGTTAGTTGGATGTAAAATAAAATTCATCCCTCTCCAATGGTGAGATGTAAAAAAGGGATGAATAATTAACTAACTCTCCCTCCACCTTAATTTTCTCCCACTTTTTCAACCTTAATTTAAGTACTACTTTCGTTAAAAAATAATTATGGTATCCGGTAATCGAGAATTTCTGAAAAAAAATTAATTTTGTAAAAAATTAATAAAATGAGTGTTGGTATTTTAACAACGGTCGGCTAATTACTTCTCATCCCAATCCATTTCCCAACTTTAATATTTTTTTCTTTCTTTCTCTCCCTCGCTACGATGAACCAGAGTCCCCCCAACCCCAACAAGAGAAGACCATCCCCCCTCTCTCTCTCAACTAGAGAAGACCACACCCCCACCTCCCCCCCTCCTCTCTCTCTCAACCAAAGAAGTTCGAATTTCAACCAACTTTCCGGCGAATAGAGGTAACTCCGGCCGTCCCTTTTTTGGTAATTGTAGTGGGGTTTGATTATGTTTGATGATTTGTCAATTATAGCTGCAGCCAAAAGGGGATGAAAATATCCATCTCATTTTCCATCTATGCCATTTTACATCATGATTTTTGCCATTTTACATCTCCATTGGAGGGTGTGTTTTTTTTTGCATCCAGGTTGTATTATAAGTATAGAACCTTTTTTCAATCCCCCATTGGGGATGCTCTGATTTGGGATATCAGTTTCTCTTTGAATTTCGAAAGTAAGACTTACCCCGATCAAAAAAAGAGAGTAAGACTTGCCCCTCTCTAATGGTGAGTTTTAAAATAGAACCAAAGAGTCCTAATAACTAACTTTTCCTCTACCTTACTTTCCCCCAACTTAATTCAACTAATATTTCTGTCCAAAAATAATTGTTGTGTCTATCAAACGAGGACTTTAGAAAAAAATTTTAAAATTACTCCCTTTGTCCATTTTTAAGTATCTAGCTTTGTAACTCTAACTTAGTAATGTGATTTCATCATTATACATTTCGTATCAATTTTTACCTCTACTTTCCCTACTACTCTCTTTGGAGATATCATTATTACACTTTTACTTACTAACTTTTCAAAATTGAATATATTTTTAGGGGCAAAATGAAAAATTTACCAACTTTACAAAATGGACTTTTATTAAGGGACGACCAAAATAGAATCATGGACTCTAAAAAAAGGGACGGAGGAAGTATCTTTTATTTTTAACTTACCGTCCAAATTCTTTGTCCACCTAATTTTCGTCCACTTAACTTTCCTCCAACCACCATTCTCACAATCTCTATTATAAAACAGAAGTGAATCTATAAATAAACATATCTTGTAGAGACTCGTAAATTTTTTCTATTTTCTTTAATCGTTTATGGCATAAAAAAGTTGTTTTATTATTAAAGTTAAGCGAACGTTAGTGGGGGTGTACGAATATACTTTTACGGTTGTGTATCGGACGCTAGGAATAAGGTAAAATGTTAGTTTTGATGATATATTGATGTTGGGAAGTGTTGGTATCAAGTTGGGTTCGTTCCGGAGTCCGTTGCAAATTTTTCATTTTTCTGCCTTGTTGGTACCGGTACTGGCCATTTCTCAGTACAGGTACCTACTGTCCAGTGCATGTTCAAATTGGCACTTTGAAGGCTTTGGTACCGGTACCCTCTTTTTCCTAGTACCGGTACCTACTGCGTTTTTCTGCAGAATTCAGCACGCATCTTAGACACTATAAATAAACCCCTAATGTTATTTTTTCACTCAAAGGCCACGAGCCAAACCCTAAAATCGCCCCTCTACCTTCTCTCTTCAATCTCTCACCCAAATCCTTGGATTGGCACCTCAAACACCACCAAATCTTCAAGATCTATGTGTTAATCTTTCAAATATAAACCGGGTTTCGAGTTTCTCATCATTGGAGGTTGTAGATCTTGTGGTATTCATTTGGGAAAGCTTGTTCTTGATGGATCTTTGCTTGGTGTACTTAGGGTTTTGCTCAAAACCCACTGTGGTAGGGATTTCTTACTCTTGTTATGCGTTTATGTGATGATTATGTGCCTAGATCATGTTTTGTTTCGTGCTTGAGATTGGGTTTTAAGTTTCGGTCGAATTTGGGAATTTCAGCCCGTTTTTTGAGTTTCAGCCAACTTCAAACGGCCATAACTTCTTCGTCCGAAGTCCGTTTCATGAAAATTTTATGTCGATTCGAAGGTCTTGAAGTCAGCTTTCATTTGCCGCTAGAATCACCTGAAAACTCTTAGTACATAGAAAGTTATGACCATTTGAGTAGAGGTGTGTCGAGCTGTCAATATCGGTTGGCTATTTCTAAGAGTGTTTCGTTCTGTGGTATGACTCCTTATATGATTAAAACATGTTTAAGTCACTCTCGAGTATGGTTGCTTGTGTCTTAATGACTCGTTGTCCGATGTTGTCTCTTGGCACTTGTTAGAGTATGATGTTGATATTGTTGGTTAGAGACTGTACAGTATGGTTGATCGGAGTACCGTGTGCTGTTAGGGGTTAAGTGGTGAACATTACGATTAGACATGAGTTGGTTTAGTGATCCGATGGGTAGTATTGTTACACGTGTCCTCGTTCTTTATGAATCCCGTTTAGAACCTGGTGGATGGCGTGTCATAGAGTCGTTGTGGGTTCGATACGTGGCGTAGGGCGTTGAAATAGACTTAAAGGAATAACGTGGGCTTAAGTGTTTATCAACGTACAATGGGGCTTGCTTACGAGTTGTAATACATTGTTGATGATGTATGATAGAATGTGAACTTGGAAAGTGATGTTTGCTTATATTTGGATTGATGATGCATTGATGTTTGCTTGAGTTGTGAACTTTGAATTGAGGGTCCTGCTACGCAAGGGGTGGAAGTGCAGAGACTCTAGAGGGCTCGTAACGCAAGGTGTGGAGGTACGGAAACCCAGGTGGAGAGAATTCACTATATCGTTCGCAAGGGGTGGTGATATAGTTGAATGTCTCGCCGGAGAGAATTCACTATATCGTACGCAAGGGGTGGTGATATAGTTGAGTGTCTTGCCGGAGAGAGAGTTCATTGTATCGTTCGTAAGGGGTGGTGATACAGTTGAATGTCTCACATGATAAGGAGAATTTTGATTGACCATAGAGGTCTATGTTGATATTTGGACTGAATGTTGCTTGGGATTGTGGTTCTATGAAAAAGAGAATGAAAGGTTGATTTTATCAAAGTTTTATTAAAGAAAGCAGTTTGAGTTAAAAACCCTCCGGTATTCTTGAGCGAATCAACGGAGTGTGACCCGTGGTGGTTTGTGTTTTCTTGAAATTGTTTTGGAAGTTCAAATGCGAAAGTTTTATGAATGAGGCTCTACGGTAAATGGTATGAAGTGAGAAGGTGTTTGTGGCATTTGTTCGGAAATTATTAGATGGTTGAACTATTGTTGTTATTTGTTTGATTGATATGAGTTCTAATGCTGCTTCTAGTTGACGTGTGGATGGTTAGGGTTATCTTTAAGATGTATAGAGTTCCATAGTCATGGTTCGTCGGTTCATTGTAGTGTCCTTTGTATCTCATATCCGTTTATTGGAACTCATTCATTCTAGATGCATACCTCATCACATTTTCATATAGCTTGTGTAAAGATTTCTCTACTGGGCTAGTGTAGCTCAACAAAATCCTTCTTTCAGGTTAAAAAGCTAGACGGTAGCTCGCATTGCATCGTGTGCTCAATGTGGAAGACATTTTTTTAAGTTTGTTTCATTAGTTACTTAACCTCCTTTGTAATGATTATCCTTTGGTTAAATATGGCAATGTAACTAATAAATTTGAGATTTCTTTTGACTAAACCGTTGTAGATTCAAGGAAAAACTTGTTCGTACTTGTACTTAAGTAAATTTGGGCCATGGTGCCATGGATGTATTTTTTTTAAGCTTGGGGACTTTGTTTGTAAATTAAACAGGTGGAAGATTCTTTTGGGTATTATCTATGATATGTGAGAGACTTTTATTAAAAATGGATTATTTATTTATGTTGAAAATCGAGAGCGTGACATATCTTCCATATCAGCACTTGCAATTGATGATGTATCAATTATAGCTCCAGTCATTTGAGGATGGAAATATCCATCTCCATATCTATCAAATGCATTTTCCATTCCCATTGGAGCACTGATTTCTGCATTTGGGGATGAAAAATGACTATCCATCCCCCATTGGACTTGCTCATACTTTGTTAGTGTGAACAAGAAGTTAAAATGCCAAAACTTGTTAATTAATATGAACAAGATGATAAAATGGCCTACGTTTTTTCACCCAAAAAACTTAGTGGAAACTCCACCTTAGTATACATCAACTAGTTTGATTTAGTTAAAAAAAAAACCTAGTTTGATTTATGTTACACTTCCCATTTCTGCATGTTGGTAGAACGTAACTTCGTTGCTATTTATGGAAGGTGCATAATGGAGAAGAAGAGTTGGATAAAAAAGAAAAGAAAAGAGAAAATAAGATAAGAAATTGAAAATCGTAAGAGAGAAATTTCAAGTATATTCTACTTATTTTTCTATTTTTTTCATTATTGAAAATATAAAATTTAAGCAAAGTAGAAGAAAATATTGGCATTTAATGAAAGATAGGAAACCAAATTAAAAACCTGTTTGGAAGTTGTGGAAAAGAAGGGACAGGGAAGAGAAAATAATAAGAAGAAAAATGGGAGGAAAATGTGGAAAAGAATTACGTACTGTTTTCAATAATTCATTAATTATTTTCTCCTCTCTTTCTTCTTGAACCAAAACTGTAACGACCCTGATTTTTGGTAAATAAAAATTTCGTTAAATATTTGAATTTTTTTTTTTACTTGGATTGCTTTAAAAATTTCTTTTAAATTCTTATAATCCGTCATAATTAGATTTGAAACTTGAAAAATTGAATCATTTTACTCCAGACAATTTAGTCCTTCTCCCATGACTAGTATACTTGTAAACATACTCGTATATTTTTCCTAGTAAGTAAATAATACCTTTAAATTATATTTCTCGGCTGGAAATCCTACATGGCAAGTATAGTTAGTTTTAACCGATTAGTTAGCAAACCCTAACTACCGTTTGGCTTAGTGATGCATCGATGCCGAAGTGGTTAGTAGAAATTTTTGGCCTTTGCCTTGACCGTTGGCTTGACTGCCTTGCTTTGGCTTGGCTAGGCTGCTTAGGCATCGGGTCGCTGTTAGGCCTGCCTCGCCCAGGCATCGGGTCTCTGTTAGGCCTGCCTCGCCTTGGTGTCGGCTCATCCGAACTGCCTCGCGCTTGGCGTCGGCTCAACTGTCGAACTGCCTTGCGCTTGGCGTCGGCTGGTAGACGAACTGCCTTGCCTTGGCATCGGCTCGCTGTCGGGCCTGCCTCGCCTAGGCGTCGGGTCGCTGTCGGGTTGCTCTGCCTTGGCGCCATCGGGTTCTGCCTTAGCGTTTGGTCGCGCCTTGCTTTTGCCTTGGCGTTCTTTGGTTGCTCTGGCCTGCCTTGGCGTTCTTTGGTGCGCTTGCTCTGGCCTTGCCTTGGCGTTGCTGGGCTGCCATGCTCTGGCCTTGCCTTGGCTATGCCTTGGCCACCGCCTTGCTAGCGGGCCGCCTTGGCCATTGCTTTGCTAGCGGGCCGCCTTGGCCACTGCTTTGCTAGCGGGCCGCCTGGGCCACTGCTTTGCTAGCGGGCCGCCTTGGCCACCGATTGGCTAGCGGGCTACCTTGGCCACGCTCACGCCTCACCTTGGCCACTGCTTTGCTAGCAGGCCGCCTTGGCCACCGCCTTGCTTGTGGGCCACCTTGGCCACTACTTTGTTAGCGAGCTGCCTTGGCCACGCTCACGCCTTGCCTTGGCGTTTGGCACTGTCAGGCTTTAATATTCCGTTATTAGGCGATTTCCTACTAATAAAACCAAAATACCACTCGATCAATGAAAGCCTAGTTTAAGTATCGTTAGTCTTAACCAATTAGTTAGAATAGCCTAATGCCCATTTAGCCTAATCACTTCTTCCTAACCCTAGTTAGACCACTTGAACCTTTTTGTCTTTATCCATTGGACAATAAGTGCTAGGGTAATCTTTATCCATTGGCAATAGATGCTAGGGAAATTCTTATCCATTGGTTAAGGATATAAGTCTTGCCAATTAGGATGACAAGACAAGTCATCTTCCTTGTCTTTACTCAACCAAAGTACAACCATTATTACTTCTTTCTTGTGCTTTTGCAAGCAAAACCTTTCTAGGATTTGGACAATCCATAGAATCCCTCATTGTAACCTAGAACAAGGCCAAAAACCCCTCATGAAAGCCTAGAAATGAAAATGACAAGTCTTGGCATACATGAAAGACTTGATTGGACAATTCAATGGATCAACAAAGGAGAAAGAAAGAGAGAGAGAGGGCTGGCCGGTTGGGAGAGGGAGAAAGATGGAGTGTATATATGCCACCATATAGCCTTAAGCCTATTTATGACCATGCCAACCCATCCTAGTCTTCCAAAGTACTACCTAGCCTATGATTCTTGTGCTTTCATCCAAGCAAAACCCTTTCTAGGATGAGACCAGCCATGAAACCCTTCATGATGACCTAAGTTGTTAGCCTTAAAGCCTAAGAAGATGGATTGACAAGTGAAGGAAAGCTATGCCATGCTTTCAAGCATGATTTGACAATACAATGGAGCTAATCCATGGGAGAAGAAGAGGGAGGGGGGCCGGCCTTGGAGGGAAGAGGAAGAGGTCTGATTTTGCCTATAAATAGCAGCCCTCACTCTCATTCAACTCACACCTCAAAGCATTGCTCCAACTTCTCTCTAAAAACCCTTCCTGTTTTTCTAGACAGCCCACTGTCCAGTCGAAAAACCTCATTTTTCTCCTGCTTAAGCCAGTTTTTAGCACCAACTTCCTTCGATAATGTTGTAGAGCACTTCGAGAGCTTCAGTTTAGACCTAAGAATCACCCCAAACGGTCAAGAGATGACCAAGATATCGACCTCCAAAGTTCAGTGAAAAATCTGGAAATTCCATTCCAGACAGCTCACTGTCCACTTTCTTATCCCCATTTTTCTCCTGCTTAAGGTAGTTTTTAGGACTAACTTCTTTGGAGAAAGTTGTAGAGCACTTCAAAACCTTGAAGTTAGACCCAAGAACCACCCCAAACGGTCAAGAAATGACCAAGATATTGCCATCCGAAGTTCAGTAAAATCTCAGATTCCAGATTTCCAGACAGCAAACTGTCACTCCTTTATCACCATTTTTCTCCGGGCGAAAGTCGTTTCTAGGAACAACGTCCTCCACAAAAGTTGTAGAAAACTTCGAGATCTTCGTTTTAGACTCAAGAACGATCGTATTCGGCCAAATATTGACCGAGTTACGGCCATCCGAAGTCCGGTCCAGATTTGGAAGTTTTACCGCCCGTAGAATTTTTCAACTAGCTTATTCGGCCCCGACTAGTTTCGGATCAAGGTAGAATATTCTTATACCTCTAACTCTAAGTCGTTTATCCCTTACTCTTCAATCTTAAGCATATGAAGCTTTCTACTTACTTTAAAGGTGTGAAATGCACGAAAGAAAAACGATGTTTGTTTTCATAAAGTACCAACTTAGTTTGAAAGGAGTATACTTTGATCTTTGAATTGATTACGAGCTTTAAGGCATGTTTTGGGTATTTGTGAATGTTTGAAAGCATAAGTAAAGACTCCTTCGAGAGCATCCTTACATGTAGCCTTATTCGTTAGTAATAATTTGAGTACGATTAGGTAATATAGAGTTGAATGATCTTGCTAGATAGATTACAATGAATGATTTAACTCAATCTGTGTGAAAAGTCCTACCGCGGAGTCTATGCATGAAAACGAGACACGAAAATCGAGAAATAGAAACATGACACTTAGGGTGTGGTTGATATGGATAAAAAGGGTTAAAGACAAGGTGTGTTTTGAAAACGCAATGTGGCCGGACTTGCCTATTGCGGGAATGCGTGTTACAAATGATGAAATATTTTCGAAACTACATAATGACCAAATGTGGGTGCATTATGTGAGTGTGTGTGTGTTGTGTGCCTATGGGAACCCGGCGCGGCGGAACCATTGTGAGGATACTCGAGAACCCGGCACGGCGGAACCGAGGTTGGGTGTGTAGCTTGGTTATCCGCGGAGAGGAGCCAATGCAAATGTGTGCCAATGGGAACCCGGCGCGGCGGAACCATTGTGAGGATACTCGGGAACCCGGCGCGGCAGAACCGAAGTTGGGTGTGTTAAAAATGATTTTGAAATGCAAACCTGTGCCAATGGGAACCCGGCGCGGTGGAACCATTGTGAGGATACTCGGGAACCCGGCGCGACGAAACCGAGGTTGGGTGTGTTAAATGTGATTTTCAAAATGTTGATTTGGATAATGAAAAGGATTTCAGAAATGTTGATGAATATGGTGACACGGTCTACGATGAGTCGCGTAGGAGAAACACATACAATGCAGACACCAACGTTAGACTAAGGAATGTGGATATGTCGTTGTTAATGCCTTGTTAAACATGTATGTATTATTCCGCTGCTTGTACAAGAGTTGGTATGCTACTCTTATACTCTGATATTGGTAAATTATGGGTTAGCGGGTATAGGATTATTCTGCTGAGCTCTTGTGGCTCATGGTGTTACCTTTGGTGACCCTGACATATTATATCGGTGGCGACGCTGGTATAATGTGTCAGATTTTGTAGATGATCAAGATGAACAGTACACCTTGGAGGCTTTTGGAGCTGAGGAGTTGGCTAGGATGAAGCCGCAGGCGGAGCTGTAGTTAGGAACCATAGAACCCTTCATTTGTATAAATATGGAACCGTAGTGGGAGTTATGATGTAATAATGAGCCAGACTCCATTTGATTTTATCAATGAAATGTTTATTTAACGTACCCAAAAATCAGGGGCGTTACAAAAACAAGACAGGAGAATTTTTTTTAACTTTCTATTCCCCTCCCTCATTTTCTTCAAATTTTGGACCATAAAATAAACAAAGAAAATAAATTTTCAGTACTTTCTCTTCTTAAGGAAAATGCTAAAAATAGGTAACTGATCTGTCATTAAGGTTTAAAAATAGTAAATTAGAGGCCGGTCCTCTTTTTTAGGTTTGGTTTGATCCCAACCCTAATATAATTTACCGAAGCTAGATGGCTCGGTTATATTGCATGATTGACCTTTTTGCCCTAGATGTGAACAAACAAAATAAAATCGATGTTGCCCCAGATCTCAACAGGTGATACCTCTCTCTCTTCAACCCCCCCCCCCTCTCTCTACATCCAACTTCAATTTCTCTCCGGCGACCTCCTCTACTCCCACGCTCGCCGCCGTTGCCACACATCCGCCGTCATAGACGAAGGCGACTCCCGAGACGTAGATCGATGACCCGCTGAGTCCAACGATGAATCAGAGCGCATCAACGCCGTTGAAGTCACCTTCCAAGACGCCGAGTCCATCCTCAAGGCCATCGGTAACGCCAGTAAGGTCGTTGTCACCATTGGCCCCGCCAGCAAGGTTGTCGTGGTGTTGGCTGAAGGGAGTCTTGGTGCAAATGACTACAACGTTGTCGTGTCTGCTGAATCCGCCGCCGATCACAACGGCCAGAGTTTTGAAAGCGTCACTGGCGTCGGGAGAGATCTTAATCAAATCTCGCTTTGACTCGATTTCAACCAATTGGGCTATGTGAATAGCGGTGGGCTATGTGAGATTTCATCCAATTTCGTTTTCAACCGATTGGAAATGTACAGAGAGAAGTGGCCGTCCAACCAGAGCCTATGTAATTTCTTTTAATTACACCTTTGTTTTTTGGAATTGAGAAGCAACGCAAAGTGAAAATGAAACAATTCCAATGCGATGATGACAAAGAGGATTGTTGTGGAAATAGAGCCTATGTGAGCTGGCGGTCCAACCAGAGCCTATGTAATTACTTTTAATTGCATTTTTGTTTTTGTTCAATTTTTGTTTGTGTGTGTATTTTCTTTGAGAATTGTGTAATTTTCTATTAGAACTATGTATTTTTTACCAGAACGGGGAAGCAATTTTGTATTCTCTCAAATTTTGGAAATCCAACCAATCTGTACCTATCCTATGAGAAAAACTTCTTAATTGGAGTTAGAATAAGAATGATTTTCCAAGTCCAGATGATTCAATGATAACAGTTTGGGGCAAGATGTACAGGTTAGAAGCTTCACTTCTACGCCCCGCCAGCTATAAGATTCGTTTTCGGTAGTGTAAATGAAAAACTATATATAACTGAAATGTATATGCAAATTGTATGTGAACCATGTATGCGAATTCTGAATTGTATATGAGAACTGTGAATGTCAACAGTGTAGTTGGCTATATGAACTACGCAGTTCACATATGTGAATTATGTATTTTTTATGAGAACTATTTATGTTTTATAAGAACTGTATATTTTAGTGAATGGTAAGACTATGTGAACTGTGTATTTTTAAGTTCACATAGTCCAATTTACAAAGCTAGTTCTCTATGAGAACAGTCAATTCTCATAGAATTGATTATGAGAACTGACAGTTCACATAGCCAGTTTTCTATGAGAACTGAGCAATTCTCATAGAACTAATTATGAGACTTGAAAGTTATTAGATGGGGTGAGAATTGTTTGTACCTGTATTTTCGTATATTTTTGTAAAAATTATCTATAATTTCTTATTGATAATACTTTCAAATTGGAAGTGTTTCGGTTATATGAATTGTGTGATGAGCTATTTTCTTATATTTTTGTGTGTATTTTTCTTATGAGAAGAGTGTATTTTCGATGAAAACTATGTATTGTCCATGAGAACTGTCTATGAGAATTGTGTATTTTCTATTCGAAATATATATTTTTCTATGAGAACTGTGTATTGTCCATGAGAAATGTCTATGAGAATAGTATATTTTCTATGAGAAATGTGTATTTTAGTGTGTGGTGAGGCTATGTGAATTGCATATTTTCTATGAGAACTGTGTATTTTTCTATGAGAATTGTGTATTTTCTGTGAGAACTGCCTATGAGAATTGTATATTGTAACAACCCTGATTTTTGGTAAAAAAAATTTTCGTTAAATATTTGAATTTTATATTTAATACTTGGATTGCTTTAAAAATTTTCTTTTAAATTTTAATAATCCGTCATAATTAGATTTGAAACTTGAATTCTTTCACTCCGGACAATCTAGTCCTTCTCCCATGACTAGTATACTTGTAAATATACTCGTATATTTTTCCTAGTAAGTAAATAATATCTTTAAATTATATTTCTTGGCTGGAAATCCTACTTAGCAAGCATAGTTAGTTTTAACCGATTAGTTAGCAAACCCTAACTACCGTTTGGCTTAGTTACATTTCCCTAACCTAGAGTGACGCATCGATGCCAAAGTGGTTAGTAGAAATTTTTGGTCTTTGCCTTGACCGTTGACTTGACTGCTTTTGCATTGGCTTAGCTAGGCTGCCTTGGCATCGGGTCGTGCCTTGCTTTCGCCTTGGCGTCGGGTAGCTGACGGGCCTGCCTTGCCTTGGCATCAGGTCGCTGTCGCTCCTTGCTTTCGCCTTGGCGTCGGGCCTGCCTTGCCTTGGCATCGGGTCGCTGTCGCGCCTTCCTTTTGCCTTGGCGTCAGGCCTGCCTCGCCTGGGCTTCGGGTCGCCGTAGAGCCTGCCTCGCCTAGGCATAGGGTCGCTGTCGGGCCTTCATCGCCCAGGCGTCGGGTCGCTATCGGGTTGCTCTGCCTTGGCTGCCATCGGGTTCTGCCTTGGCGTAGGGTCGCGCCTTACTTTTGCCTTGGCGTTGCTGGGCTGCCTTGCTCTGGCCTTGCCTTGACTACGCCTTGGCCACTGCTTTGCTAGCGGGCCGCCTTGGCCACTGCTTTGCTAGCGGGCCGCCTTGGCCACTGCTTTGCTAGCAGGCCACCTTGGCCACCGCTTTGCTAGCGGGCTGCCTTGGCCATGCTCACGCCTTGGCCACCGCTTTGCTAGCGGGCTGCCTTGGCCATGCTCACGCCTCGCCTTGGTTACGCCTTGGCCACCGCTTTGCTAGCGGGCTGCCTTGGCCATGCTCATGCCTCGCCTTGGCTACGCCTTGGCCACCGCTTTGCTAGCGGGCTACCTTGGCCTCGCTCACGCCTCGCCTTGGCCACCGCTTGGCCACTGCTTTGCTAGCGGGCTGTCTTGGCCACGCTCACGCCTTGCCTTGCTTATGCCTTGGCCACCGCTTTGCTAGCGGGCTGCCTTGGCCACGCTCACGCCTTGCCTTGGCGTTTGGCACCGTCAGGCTTTAATATTCCGTTGTTAGGCGATTTCCTACTAAATAAAACCAAAATACCACTCAAGCAATGAAAGCCTAGATTAAGTATCGTTAGTCTTTAACCAATTAGTTAGAATAGCCTAATGCCCATTTAGCCTAATCACTTCTTCCTAACCCTAGTTGGACCACTTAAATCTTTTTGTCTTTATCCATTGGACAATAAGTACTAGGGTAATCTTTATCCATTAGACGATAAGTGCTAGGGTAATCTTTATCCATTGGACGATAGATGCTAGGGAAATCTTTGCCCCTTGGTTAATAAATGTTAAGTCTTGCCAAATAGGATGACAAGACTAATCATGTGTTCTTTCATCATTATTCTTCCACATGAGGACAACCCATTTCTAGTCTTTCTCAAGCATAGAATCCTAGCCCTTAAATACCTAGAATTGCCTTTCAAGCCTTAGAAAATCTCCATGATCACACTTAGGATGGATTGACAAGGCTTTAGCTTGTTTAAAGGTATGATTGGACAATACAAAGGAGTAAAATCCATGAGGAAGGAGAGAGAGAGGGCTGGCCGGTTGGGGGAGGGAGAGAGATGGAGTGTATACATGGGTTTTGTCCACTTACACAAGTCACCATATAGCCTTAAGCCTATTTATGACCATGCCAACCCATTTCTAGTCTTCCAAAGTACTACCTAGCTAATGATTTTGGTACTTTCATCCAAGCAAAGCCCATCCTAGACTAGACAAACCATAAAATCCTTCATGATAACCTAGGTTGCCTAAAAGATTGGACAAAGACAAATCATGGAAGCTTGACATGCTTTCAAGCATGAAAATGACAAGTCATGGAGCAAATCCATGGGAAGATGAGGAGAGGGAGGGGCCGGCCATGGAGGGAGAGGAGAGGCCAGGTTTTTGCCTATAAATAGCACCCACAGCTCTCATTCAACTCACACCTCAAAGCGTTGCTCCAACTTCTCTCTAGAAACCATTTTCTGTTTTCCTGGCAGCTTACTGCCCTTCGTAAATCCCCATTTTTCTCCTGCTTAAGGTAGTTTTTAGGACTAACTTCTTTGGAGAAAGTTGTACAGCACTTCAAAACCTTCAAGTTAGACCCAAGAACCACCCCAAACGGTTAAGAAATGACCAAGATATTGCCATCCGAAGTTCAGTAAAATCTCGGATTCCAGATTTCCAGACAGCAAACTGTCACTCCTTTATCACCATTTTTCTCCGGGCGAAAGTCGTTTCTAGGAACAACGTCCTCCACAAAAGTTGTAGAAAACTTCGAGATCTTCGTTTTAGACTCAAGAACGACCTCATTTGGCCAAATATTGACCAAGTTACTGCCATCCAAAGTTTGGTCCAGATTTGGGAGTTTCAACGCCCGTAGAATTTTTCAACTAGTTTATTCGGCCCCGACTAGCTTCGGATCAAGGTAGAATATTCTTATACCTCTAACTCTAAGTCGTTTATCCCTTACTCTTCAATCTTAAGCATATGAAGCTTTCTACTTACTTTAAAGGTTTGAAATGCACGAAAGAAAAACGATGTTTGTTTTCATAAAGTACCAACTTAGTTTGAAAGGAGTATACTTTGATCTTTGAATTGATTACGAGCTTTAAGGCATGTTTTGGGTATTTGTGAATGTTTGAAAGCATAAGTAAAGACTCCTTCGAGAGCATCCTTACATGTAGCCTTATTCGTTAGTAATAATTTGAGTACAATTAGGTAATATAGAGTTGAATGATCTTGCTAGATAGATTACAATGAATGATTTAAGTCGATTATGGGTGAAAGTCCTACCGTGGAGTCTATGCATGAAAACGAGACACGAAAATCGAGAAAATAGAAATATGACACATAGGGTGTGGTTGATATGGATAAAAAGGGTTAAAGATAAGGTGTGTTTTGAAAACGCAATGTGACCGGACTTGCCTATTGTGGGAATGCGTGTTACAAATGATGAAATATTTTCGAAACTACAAAATGACCAAATGTGGGGTGCATTATGTGAGTGTGTGTGTTGTGTGCCAATGGAAACCCGGCGCGGCGGAACCATTATGAGGATACTCGGGAACCCGGCGCGGCGGAACCGAGGTTGGATGTGTGGCTTGGTTATCCGCGGAGAGGAGCCAATGCAAATGTGTGCCAATGGGAACCCGGCGCGGCGGAACCATTGTGAGGATACTCGGGAACCCGGCGCGGCGGAACCGAGGTTGGGTGTGTTAAAAATGATTTTTGAAATGCAAATGTGTGCCAATGGGAATCTGGCGCGGCGGAACCATTGTGAGGATACTCGGGAACCCGGCGCGGCGGAACTGAGGTTGGGCGTGTTAAAGGTGATTTTCAAAATATTGATTTGGAAGTGAAAAGTATTTCAGAATTTATGATGAATATGAGACACGTTCTACGATGAGTCGCGTAGGAGAAACACATACAATGCAGACACTAACGCTAGACTAAGGAATGAGAATGCGTCATTATTAATACCTTGTTAAACATGTATATATTATTCCGCTGCTTGTGCAAGAGTCGGTATGCTACTCTTATACTCTGATACTGGTAATGTATGGGTTAGCGGGTATAGGATTATTCTGCTGAGCTCTTGTGGCTCATGGTGTTACCTTTGGTGACCTTGACATATTATATCGGTGGCGACGCTGGTATAATGTGTTAGATTTTGTAGATGATCAAGATGAACAGTACACCTTGGAGGCTTTTGGAGCTGAGGAGTTGGCTAGGACGAAGCAGCAGGCGGAGCTGTAGTTAGAAACCCTAGAACCCTTCATTTCTATGAATATTGAACCCTAGTGGAAGTTATGTTGTAATAATGTGACAGACTCCATTTGATTTTATCAATGAAATGTTTATTTAACGTACCCAAAAATCAGGGGCGTTACATATATTGTCAATGAGAACTGTATATTTTCTATGGGAACTGTGTATTTTTCTATGAGAAATGCGTATTTTTCTATGAGTACTGTGTATTATCCATGAGAACTATCGATTAAAACCGTGTATTTTCTATGAGAACTATATATTTTTTTATAAGAACTGTGTATTGTCCATGAGAACTGTGTGTTTTCTATAAGAAATGTGTATTTTAGCATGTAGTGAGACTATGTGAACTGCATATTTTTCTAAGAGAACTGTGTATTTTTCTATGAGAATTGTGTATTTTCTGTGAGAACTGTCTATGAGAACTGTGTATTGTCCATGAGAACTGTGTATTTTCTATGAGAACTGTGTATTTTTCTATAAGAACTGTGTAGGGTTGCTCGGTAAAAGTGGGAGTGACCGAGTGTTGAGCTATTAATTTTAGCTAGTTTGATGAGAGTACGGTAACACCTTGTTTTCCTTGAGATTATATGGAATTCGGTTTTTGGGTGTTACAAGTGAGGTTATGTGAACTGTTTATTTTCAAGTTCACATAGCTTAGTTCTCATACAAACAATTTTCTATGAAAACTGTGTATTTTTTATGAGAACTGTCTATGAGAACTATGTATTTTCTATGAGAATTGTGTATTTTTTTATGAGAATTATGTATTTTTCTATGAGAACTGTGTATTGTTCATGAGAACTGTGTATTGTTCATGAGAACTGTGTATTTTTTAAGAGAACGGTGTATGAGCCAATTTTTATGGACAATTCTCATAAATAAGACAATTCTCATAAATAAGACAATTCTCATAGAGATAGTTTTCATAGACAAGACAGTTCTCATAGTCAATTTTCTATGAGAACTGTCTATAAGAATTGAGTATTTTCTATGAGAGCTGTGTATTTTCTATGGAAATTGTGTATTTTTCTATGAAAACTATGTATTGTCTATGAGAACTGTGTATTTTCTATGGGAACTGTGTATTAACCAGTTTTCATAGACAAGACAATTCTCGTAAATAATTCTCATAGATACTGTTCTCATGATAAACAGTTCTCATAGACACTTCTCATAGAGACAGTTCTCATAGTTAAATGATATTATCTACTTCAAATAATTTTTTTTATTTTTATATAATTTCATATTCAATATGGATCTTGTTAGGTAAATCTCGCCGTATAGATTCTAAAAATGTAATTTTTTAAAAAATTGAATATTTACAATAAAAGATATTATAATTTGAAATTTGAAGAATGTATTACTTACATGGATATGTATACACGTATATGTATGTATACATGTGTCTCTCTATTTGTAAGACGTCAAAGTCACGAGAAAAAAAAGAGGGGAAAAAAAGTACTCCTAATGAATACAAGAAATTATTCAATGGTCTTGAGATATCTTGAAGTATTGTTCCAACCATTCGTCACATGCCACATATTAACTTGTTGCTCAAATAAATAAAAGAAAAGTAAAAGGTTTCTAATATTAACCAATCCTACATTAATGGTGCACCATATAACAATGCTCCATGAGCATTGGATAACTTTCTAATATTTAGATGTGCCATGCGCATGTGCGTGAGGAAGTTCATTGGGGTATATTTGGAATAATGATCAATTCAAGACTATTTCAAGCACGCAAATAATTGTGCAGGGTTGATTTCAGTCCGAACCTAATTTTCGGGACCGGCCTCTAAATCCCCCTTTAAAAAATGTATTAAAATAGGTAATTGGTGAATAAAATAAAAGTGTATTGAAAAGTGTAAAAAGTGCATTGATTTTTTCTATCTTTTTCTGAGCTTATCGACAATCTAGTGGGCTGTCAATAGAATGACCCTATTTTTGATGCCAAAAAATCATGTTTGCTTGTTCGGTTTGGGATTGAGGAATATTTTTTAGAATAATGAGTAGAGAGACATATAGATAAAATATATTGAAAACAGTGCGGAGAGAGTGAGGTTGTGTTTTGATTGGGATTGAGGTCCAATTAAGTTGCTCTTACCATCCAGTCCGGTCTAGTGTGGATTTTTGAGCCCATTCCGGGTAAAAAAAAAATGGTTCGAATCGTTCATTTTGTCTAACTCATTGAGAACTTCAACCCTGAAAAAATTTATATTGATCGGATACAAATAACTACTTGATCGGGCCACATTTATCACACACTGGATCGCACCCATTTGCTTTAAGAGTGAAGTGTTTTGAATCGTTGGAGCAGGTGTTAAATTTTTTGACGAACTTGACAAAATGAATGATTCAAATCATTTTTTTTTAGCCCGGAACAGGCTCGAAAATCTACACTAGACCGGACTGAATGGTAAGTGCAACAGGACCCACCCCTCCTTTTCGCCCCCTTGGGTTCCCCAGCACACCCGTACCCGCCTCCCTTTTTCTTCATAACCCGAATGTGATACATATTCAACACAGTTTCAGCCTGAAAGCTGAACAACAAATCTACATCCCCTTCCCCCCACAAAGCTAACCAGGAATGATTTCGCCAGAAGTCATGTAGCAACCATAGTTATGCGGAGATTTTCTTCAAAAGCAGTCTTTCTCTGCAACAACTACCATCTCCCCCTTCTACCCTCCCAACCAAACACGCTCATCCCCATACAATCATACTCTTCTACCCGATTCCACGATCCACCCACAGCCCATTTCCACCCCCCCTCTCCTCCGACGTCTTCCCCCCAAAACCCATCAAAATTCAACCCAACCCACAACGAAATTCCTCGTCAGTCGAGTCACAGAGGTAGTGGGTTCGGCCTCGTCCGTCTCGAAAACAACCACCCAGAAGACTCCGCCGCCACCGGCCACAGCCACGACGAGTTCGCGGCCGACGTCGAAAAGGTATACAAAATCCTCAGGAAATTCCACTCTAGGGTTCCAAAACTAGAACTTGCCTTGAAAGAATCCGGCGTCGTCGTAAGGTCGGGTCTCACCGAGCGCGTCCTGAACCGTTGCGGTGGTGCCGGAAACTTGGGGTACAGGTTCTTTATATGGGCTTCGAAGCAGCCTAGTTATAGGCATAGTTATGATGTTTACAAGGCCATGATCAAGAGTCTGGCGAAAATGAGGCAGTTTGGTGCTGTGTGGGCTTTGATTGAGGAGATGAGGAAAGAGAATACTATGCTTATTGGGCCTGAAGTGTTTGTTGTGATAATGAGGAGATTTGCGTCGGCGAGGATGGTGAAAAAGGCGGTGGAGGTATTGGATGAGATGCCCAAATACGGGTGTGAACCGGATGAGTATGTATTCGGGTGTTTGTTGGATGCTTTGTGCAAGAATGGCAGTGTGAAAGAAGCTGCTTCGCTGTTTGAGGAGATGAGGGTTAGGTTTACACCGACTATTAAGCATTTCACTTCGTTGTTGTATGGGTGGTGTAAAGAGGGGAAGCTTATGGAGGCGAAATTCGTGTTGGTTCAGATGAGGGAAGCTGGGTTTGAGCCGGACATTGTGGTTTATAACAACTTACTTAGTGGGTATTCTGTTGCAGGGAAAATGGCAGATGCGTTTGATCTTTTGCAAGAGATGAGGCGGAAGGGTTGTGAGCCGAATGCTACTTCTTTCACTATTTTGATTCAGGCTCTTTGTTCTCAGGAGAAAATGGTGGAGGCCATGCAGGTTTTTGTTGAAATGGAGAGGAGTGGCTGTGAGGCAGATATTGTGACTTACTCTACTTTGATCAGTGGGTTTTGTAAGTGGGGGAAGATTGATAAGGGTTATGAGATTTTGGATAGTATGATACAGAAAGGACATTCTCCGAATCAGATGACTTACTTGCATATTTTGCTGGCACATGAGAAGAAGGAAGAGCTAGAGGAGAGTTTAGAACTTGTGGAGGAGATGCGGAAGATTGGTTGCACGCCTGACCTTAACATCTACAACACTGTAATTCGAATGTCATGCAAGTTGGGAGAGATTAAAGAGGGTGTTCAACTTTGGAATGATATGGAAGCAAATGGGCTGAGCCCAGGGCTTGACACCTTTGTGATTATGATTCATGGGTTTCTTGAACAAGGTTGTCTAGTTGAAGCTGGTGAATACTTTAAAGACATGGTAGGAAGAGGTCTTCTTTCTGCTTCTCAATATGGTACCTTGAAAGAGCTACTAAATGCCCTACTAAGAGCGGATAAACTTGAAACCAGTAAAGACGTTTGGAGTTGTATGATGACTAAGGGATGTGAACTTAATGTGTATGCTTGGACAATCTGGATTCATGCACTGTTTGCGAATGGGCACGTTAAGGAAGCTTGTTCATACTGTTTGGACATGATGGATGCAGAATTGATGCCTCAGCCGGATACTTTTGCTAAGCTAATGAGGGGTCTGAGGAAACTGTACAATAGACAGATTGCAGCTGAGATTACTGAGAAGGTGAGGAAGATGGCTGCAGAGAGAGGGGTTACCTTTAAGATGTATAAAAGGCGAGGTGAGAGGGACTTGAAAGAGAAAGTTAAGGCAAAAAAGGATGGGAGGAAGAGGAGGTCTCGTCGACGCCAGTGGGGTGGGGGCCGTGGTAGAGCAAACTTGGGTGTAACTTGAGTCAGAACTTAGAAGCATGCCGTGAAGTAAACCTGTTTGACTTGCAGAGTGGGACCAAGGGGTACCAGACTCTCCTTGCTCGGAAGAGTTCAATAGAGATAATAAGAGATGATCTCTGCCGACACGCCCTTCAGAGGAAGATGCTGGAGAAGATTCTTCTCCTCTGTTATATTTCTTCCATAGGGTATGAATGTGGTCATTCCTCTATTCTCCCAGTCTGCAATTACTCGTTCATGGAAATATTGTTTCGATTCTGAAGTTCAGGCTGTTTTTTTTTAAATGGCTATTGGATTTTAAGTTTTGCTAGTGTTAGGTTTGATGACATTACAAAATGATGTTATTCTTGAAATCGTGCACTATTGTATGGATATTCCAATTTGATGATACAAAATGAAGTTATTCTTGGAATTGTGCACTGTTGTACGGCCTTGCAATGTCATGGGCATATCCCCTGGTTGGTTGAAATTCTATTGTTACTCAACGATGTTGTTTCTTGTTACCTTGCACTTGGGGTTGGCATGACACCTCATTTAGAGTTGCCCAACCATTCATGGTTTGCTGCCAGGAGGAGATGGGGAAAAAAAATTAGCTTTTAAGTGTTGATACCTGTATTTTTCATATTCCGTGGCTCAAATTTTCTGCTTTCGACTTTAAGTTCTTTCTGTTAGTTAATTGGTTGATGCTATGGGCACAAGCATTTGGATCAGTTATCATATACATTCGAACTAGTAACAGCTGATGGCTAAGAGTCACCTAGGTACGCAAACTATTGAATTGTAAGATGTGTTGTTAGGAGAACTCTTGTCGCCCCAGGTTGCGTTACCCTATCGTTGCTGTGTCAATCTAGGCCCCTCTTGTCTGTTTCTCAAGCAGGTAGAAGCTCCTTTAGTCATGCTCAGGGAGGGATCAGAAGGTTTCCACGCTCTGGTCGTTCCCTTCGACTCTGTGGTCCACAACAGAAGAAAATGATTTTCAATATTACGTATATTGAATGAAGTACTTTTTGGGTGATTGACATTCCATCGTATTATGTAAACGGAGAAGGCTATGTAGCAACCTTTCTTGATGAAGTCGGACCTTCTATACTTGTTTTTGCTGGTTGTGACTGAAGAATTTCAAGCACGTGCTTCGCTCACGGCTCACTCATTTATAGCTGTAGTCTAGTGACTCGAGTGTTATGTTTGCCTTTTGCATTCCTTTTTTATAAGTACGTTTGTCTAGTATTAAACAGCTACATTCTCTTTCAGAAGTTTAGAGTGGTAAGGAGCCATTAGGATGTGCTTACAATCCTCCCTCTCACCTGTAGGAGCTTCAGGCACAGCCAACAGGGCTGTGGACTTAGATATCTTCCACAGTGTTTCACTGCAAATTGTATGAGAATGTGTAGTGGAGAGAAATCAAATAACTTATCAGGACTACCGAGATATGGCTTCATTGGTAATTGTCATTTGAGCAGAGTGCTGACAATATTTCTTGGCCTTGTAATGTTACGGATTCTCCATGAGCTCAAGATGCGTCAGAATTGTTACCTATGGCTATGGTGTGCGATGTTGAGGTTATGACACATGACTTGGTCTACCTTGTGGGAGTTATACAGTAGTAGTGCAGAAGTGATATTGATGTTTTCTTCTTCTGTCTTGCAAGTCGGTGTCTTTCTTCATTGTTAGCCTGTTTGGGTTAGTTAAACAGCTCATACTCATTGTTTCTAATAAGTTTTTCCTACTACTGGGTAAATCGAAAAAACGAATCTAAGAAAAGAACAGAAGTTCTTGAATAGAGATGTAAGCAGAGAAGGGAAATCACAGCATACTTGTTAACATTCTTATTAATTAGCATCATGGGTAAAGTAGGATAGGTATTATAATCTTTTTCTTGATAAGTAGAGTAGGTATTACAAACTTCATTATAGCATTGAGAAAAATAACTTCATGATAATAAGATCTGTTACTGGAAGTCATACAAATAATATCATGTGAACCAAAGAAAAAAATTTGAGAAAATTCCATGTCGCACCCCATGACCAGTAAGTTATCCCAAGTCATGAGCCATGTTCTTTGGGAGGTAGGTTAAAACCTGTGAGCTATAATGTCGATACGATTTCAACATTCTCTGCATTCAACTCATTATCCTTATTTCTTGGATCCCGAAGGTAATCAGGCTATGAATTGTTGTCACGAAGATCAGTCTCGTCATATATTTCCTCCTGCTTGGAAAAAGAACACACAGCAGAGGGTTAAGTTTTTCGAGAAGATAACAAATGCAGACAAATTGACAGAAAAAGAAGTCTGTACATTTAGCAGCTCCTCAATGACATCTTCCATGGTTATTATGCCTATGACTTCCCCATCTGCAGTGAGTGCTGATAATGACTTGTCATTGATTTGCAGAACCTCTGAGTCATAATGCTCCGACCATCTCCTGCTCTTTGAGGTTACTCTTCGTGGAACGGTTGTGCTTCCAGGTAAATTCTTCAGCGATCTCTTGCTTTTCACATTATGGTTTTGATTCCGCCTTTCATTCTGAATGTCTAGTCTCACTTCCCTCATTGAAACTACTATTCAGTCATATAGATGAAATCATTCTCCACCAAAAGTAAATTCTCCGTATATGCTCAGAAAAACTATAGACACACCAGCTATGTGGCAAGGATATGTTTCCTTTCGGTCAGCTAGGAAATGAAACGACTCAGAAAACTTTCGAAAACATGAAAGAAATGTCAAATTCAAGAATTTGGGATTTTTTATTTTTAAAGTAGGTTCGGTATCTTACGCAGCATTTCTCTGTTTGCCTGTGCATTTCAGTGGGAACATGGAATTTTGGATTTCACTAAGCATTTGTTTCCTAGGAAACATAAATGTTTTGGGCGAAATTTTGTTCCTTGACATAGGAAAATCGTTATATAGGGAAAATCATACTCACCTTTGGCTAGGTGTTTGCTTGCTTGCTGCTCCACCACGTGATTATGCGGTTTTATTACGGCAGCCATATGGCTATGACCTTTCTGAAACTCGTTCAGTATGTCGTATAAGGGCATTGTCTCTGGAACCCTATTAGAAGGTCCATCAAAAGGAGTTAGCACTTGTTTGTTGCTTAAAAATTTAACACTCTTAGTGACACAATATTTTTCTTTTTGCCAATCTGTAGGAGAATATTGGCCTATTATCAGAAGTACATCACCCTGTACAATAAATTGCATGTAAAATGTCCGCCAAAATAAACCAACTAAAGAGGAGCGGATGAGAAAAAATGAATCCCTGCTTTTTTGGAGAATATTTCTAGTCCGGTTTTGTGTCGTAACCCAAAAACTATCAAACTCGTTGTATCATTGGTACTCTTGCTTTTGGTAATGAGCAATATGGAACTTTCATGGGACAAGTCATTATACCTTGGAATCCAGCGAATGGTTGAATCCTTCACCGGTATCTCATCTACTGGATTGATGGTCAATAAATTCTTCACCTGCAATGTACATGTAAAATATTAGACAGGTAACAACCAATACATAAAATTGATAAAGAATCCCTTGAGTCTTGGCACAGTAACGTGCAATCGTATGAATTCGATAACAAGTTAGTTGGTTTGATGCAATAATGCTGCTTGACATGAAACAGATCCTGAGGGAATCTAAGAAGCACAGATACGGATACGGACACAAGACACGGATACAACACGACACGGATACGCAGTATAGGTTATTTCTGTAAAATTTATGGCACGGACACTTTGAGGATACACTCAATAGGTGTCTAAATATATGATTATGTATATATACCACCATAAGTACACATCCCAAATTATAAAATACTCCCTCACTCCTAATTTGTTTGTCCAATTTTGGGATTCCAACTTTTGAAGGGGACAAAATGATTTCTAAGGAAAGGTTTTGAGTTTCCAAGAATACCCCTCACTTTCTAACATTAAATGAGAGCACACATTCTCCAATGCATAATTTTTCAAAGAGGGATGGCATTAAGGATGCTTTTTATTAAGTCAACTTAAAATTGGACAAATATTTTGGGACATGTAAAATTCAAAAAGTAGGCAAACAAATGGGGACGGGAGGGAGTAGATAAGATACAATGAGATATTAAGAATCTAGTTGACATGAAACTCTAGAAATCCTTCAAACATAAAACCTGGGCACAGTCCGGAATCCTCAAGAAATCCTTTACAAATTCTAAATGAATTTAATATGTTAAATTCAAAGAATTACTATTTCTTCAACTTTATATATCATAGTGATATGTACAAATTTCTATATCTTTGATAGTCAAATGTTAGCAACTATGATACATGGATCCTCAGTTTTCGGCTAGTACCCGTGTCGACACGACATGAAATGGACACGGTACGGGATCTCGTGTCCGACACAACTCTGTAAATCCCGGCATGGCTAGAATTTTTAATTTTTTTTTATTTATATAAAACTAGTTGAGTTGATATGTCTTCAAATTTTCAGGGAAAACCTAAAATCTGTTGTTGAAACTTCTCGTTGAAGTTTCAAATCGATTTGGAAGCCATTTCAGTTGCAGTGCTTTGAATGGAGAGGTGCGACGACCAGAAATTGACAAAACCCGAACACCTTGAAGTCTTCAAATTTGAGCGTTCATTATACTCTCTTTCCTTTTTTGGCACATGAAAATCAAGTGTCTCTTTTACAAATATAGGAACAATTAAAAATATTTTGAAAACTAGGTGGTGTATGACATATCCATGAATCCTCTATTTTCTCGTTTGAGGTGCCTGACCCTTAGACATACACCCGTATCCGATTCACTTACCCGCATTTGTGTAACTTAGGTTAGGAAGTGTCCAAGAAGTTTCGATCACATATTTATCTCTTAAGCATACATGCCAAAGAAGTGTCAGAAAACGTTGCAGAAAGCGTGTCGGACACGTGCCCGAATTACGATTTTTATTTTCTAATTATGGACACCCGAAATACAGTACCGGACACGTATCCAAGGAGTGTCGATGTCTGACATGTGTTGGACACGGACACACAACCTTGTTTTGAGTGTAGGTGCTTCTTATGAAGGAATAGTACCAATGATAAACAGTAATTGTAAATCTTAAAATGACGATATTAACAAGGAGGAGAAGGAAAACAAACAACCGCCAGTGAACCAAACGAGTTCTACAGTAAATGGAAAGAATTACCAGAACAAGTCCAATGATGTTCTTTGGTTGCTCATAGTAAAGTGGCACCCTACTATATCCGTTCTCCATGATCAAATTTAGCAAATCCCTGTGCAATTGCCGATATGCAATATCCTTCATCAGCTCAATTACATTGGAAACCCCCCTAAAATTCTGTCCTTGTTTGTGATCATGCACCATACCTATCAAGTTTGGCGTTGATATCAATGGCAAAAGTTTCGAATAGTGGAGTCATCGCATCTCTTGCTGTTTTCTCCGTGAGCTCAAGAGCTCCTCCGATGATTGAAATCTCATCATGCGATAGGTCTCCTCCTTTTCCTGCCTGCTTGCCAGCCAACGTTAGCAACATGACATTGCGATTGCTTCAGTCCATGAAGCACACGGGAGGAATTGCATGAAAGAAGGGAAGATAAATTATTAAAGATGAAGGACAGAGATTTTGTTTGGGTATGCTGTTTTGGTTGGCTAGGAAAAGGAAATGTTTTGGAAGTAGTTCCGACATGATCCGCAAACATTTTGAAGCGTAGCTGGAACACAACGAAAATATCAAAACAACTTGAGAATGTATGAACATGTCATTGTTGGTTATGTCTAACAATGAAGTAGCTCATAGTTTTGGTATGTTTTTCATAGATTATGGAAATGTTTTGGTGCATTTCTGTATGTGTCACTGAAAATGTTGGAATTTCAGAAATTTACTACTTGTTTTGTCTCCTAGGAAATTCAAATGTTTTGGTCCGAGTCTCGTAAATGCATTTTGAAGTTTACATGGTAGAGAAAGGAACTGATTGAGAGCAAGAAAATGCATACCTCGAAACTGTGCAAGTCAACTAATGTTTTCAACTCGGCTCGACGGTATAGAGGTTCATGCTCATTTCCCAGCAATAAATCTAGTAGCTGGTGAGAAAGAACTGATAGTTCAGACTGGTGAAAAAGATAAGACATTTGCAAGAATGGCAAGCCAAATAAATATCCACCTTGCTTATTGGATATGCTACTGGAAAGCAAATCCAAACAAGAACACGAACAATTGGAGCTAGGGCTGCACCAATGACCAAACCATATTGTGTACAAATTGATTGTGGTATAATCTGTACAGGAAAGTGCATTTAACCACGTGTTTCGTTAGGTACTAAAAGAAAAGCTTTATTCGTTTCTTATGAAGTGCTGATTGGTTAGGTTTACAAGAGTACGGGGTTCATCAATTGTCCAGAAGATTGAATGAAATATTTGTCATACCTCACCGAACAGAAGTATCAATGTAACGGAAATAAGAATTGCTCCCAAGTCTGGTACCAAATTATCTAGAAAAATAGGGAGTGCCTGGATATAAATAGAACTCCTTTGTTAACTACTCTTTTATGCTATATTTGCAACTGGAATTATCATATGTTCTACTGGCTACTGCTAAAACGTACCTCCATAGCAGCAGCATTGGAGACCAAAAGAGTGCAAAGCAATAGATGTTGCCGCCTCAAAAGTGGTAGAATTTTTGCTGTTTTGAGAAAAGTAAACTGTAAGGATCTTCATTGTGCACTACTTGGGATTTGCGTTCGTCGCTTATTATGGTGCTACTGCAATCTTATTCTTACGTTTGGCAATCATGTCATATCAAAGCTAAGTTACATAGACTTGTTCACTGATCTGATTGGTGTTTTAATTTGATCATTCTATATGAGAATTCTGTACAGTATGAAACAGGTTCAATTTATCCATCTATTGGGGTTTCGCAGTTAGTCTCAGAGCAGAAATCTAAAGCACAAGTAACCAAGGAGATTAGAGTAGAGTAGAGTGGAGTCGGGGATATACAGGCATGGAGACGGTCCTTGGGAGTTCCGGACTTGGCAAGAACTTCAAGATCAAAATGGCTCATTGACATGAGTCCCAAGGTGAGTCCAGACATCAACCCAGCAAACAACACCAGCATCGTGATTGCTACTATCTGTATGAAAAAGTGCGGCTCACAGCATTTGTAGTAATGTTTTACTTGGTGTTCACCTCCGGTCATCACCATCCTATTTTCTTCCTCTTCCTCTTCCTTTTCTTCTCCTGCAGGTACAGAGTCCTTTATGTTTCCTGAAAACAGGAAAAGATATTTATTATGGAGACCGGCAATCACTGGAAGAGGTGGGGCAACAAACTCCATGAACTTTTGAAGCATTGGAATAGAATTATTCGTTGTTTGGCCTGAAGGGAATATAATTAGATTCTTATACCTTTGTGTAAGAATTCCGGGGAATACTAAAAGGAAGGTATGATACAATTTGTCAGGTGTATTTACACAACCAAGATCATGTATTTGTATACGTTTCCGTGAAGAGTCACATAAGAGGTGATAATTAAAGCGAGATTTTGTAGTACTTACTAGAACAGGATTGAACAGTTCTAAGTCGTAGTTTGATACAGATCATTAGAATGTTGGCTCTAATGGTAGGCGTGCAAGCATCCTGCAACTCGCCTGTAGATATCAGCTGTATTTAAATGCATTTCTCTATTTTTCACTCCTTAGGTTCATGCTACGCGCGGCAGGTCTGTTATCGTATCTCAGTTATAGTATAACCGTCTATATAATGTAAAATGTTGCATAAAATGTCGCTAGCTTATGTTAAAGTGTGTGGTAATTTACATTGTAGGCTGAAATTCAAAGGAATATTGATTGCTTTGATGCATCCTGGTATTCGGTTAATCCTGACAACTTGCTCGGAATTTATACCTCTATCTGGCCCCAACGGAATTCCAAATGGAAATTTGTTGTCCTTTGGAATATGCCAATGCGTCTTGCGGGAGAATAGGAATTGGGCTGGGCTGAAACTTTGAGGCTCTAGCTGGGATGGGCCTTCAACTTGCAAGTGAAATCGAAGATATTTTTTTTTTTTATAAAAGTTTTGCATATGTGGTTTTCTTTCCTTTTTTTTTTTTTTTTTTAATTTTAACAAAACAAAATCCTATTCTGCTAGTACTAAATTTAGGAGAAAGGGGAAGAAGTTGGTGGAGTTTGAACCCTCATCTAGTGTAGGGAGTATGATGCGTCTATCACTTGGCTTTGTCATTCAATTGGACATATGTAGAGTGGAAAATTTCATTTTTAAGACAAACAAAAACCCCACGTTCTGTGATTTTAATAGTTAGAACTATTTTTTTTAGCATACTTAATGAAATTTTGAACTCTATTTTTAATACTAATTATTCAATATTCAGAGGTACATTTTTGCCGAATTTTTTCTCCTCTTAATTCGGTCTATCCCGAGTGGAGATCTTAGCTCTGCCACTGAATTAGTTCACCATTTTTTTTTTTGAAATTTATTGATTTAAAAACTATTATGTAAATTTTCTTTAATTTTGTCATGAAACAGGTTTTGAAAATTCGTCGGTACAAAAATACCCAAGAGAATCTATTAAATTAGGGAAATGATATTGCCACACCCTTTTTTATTATTGCCACCCCTGCAAGTGTATTTTCACCCAAAAAAAAATACACTTCCAAGGGTGTGGCAATAACAAAAAAGGGTGTGGCAAAATCACTAGCCTAAAATTAATGTGAGAAATCATGTACATAATCGAGTTGTTTCTCAGTCTCTCTTCATTGTAAGTTAGTCAGCCGAGAGAGAGAGAGAGAGAGAGAGAGAGAGAGAGAGAGAGAGAGAGAGAGAGAGAGAGAGAGAGAGAGAGAGAGAGAGAGAGAGATCACTAGGTACCGTTCTACAAACTAATGCAATCACTTTATATTTGTTTCCTGGAACTATCTCAATATCTTGGTCGTGCGCTGACGGCAATTTTTTTAATTCGATAAAGCGAATTAATTTCATTGGGGTTTGGGTTTATCCATGTTCACACTATTGGTCAACATTCTATTACTATTCCTTAATCACAAGTTAAGACCAAATTCACAAAGTCTAATAAAGACCACACAGCTTACGACTTTCAAATTAAGAAAATAATATTCTCATGGTAGCGACTACTTAATTGGATTTCTGGAATGGGGCCTGAGTGTTTATATGTCATTATAAAACAAGCAAATATTTTAGTAGGAGTATTAGTTAACAAATCTCCGGCTTAGTATAAAAACGAAAGTTCGTGGCAATGTCGTTCCCGTGCTGTTTTCATGTCTTGGGTCACCTAGCAGATGATTAAGGCCCCATTATTGTGAGAGAATGGTCTGTCTTGTAAAACGAGAAATAAGTACTTAAAAAATAAGAATTTTAGCAAAATGGAACCTAATTTTGTGTTAATCATCGTTTGAAGTTTTGTCCATTGATTTTTGGCTGCCAATATTTCAAAAAAAAAAAACCAAGGCTGTTAATTAACAAAGAATAGTTGAGTATGAGCATCTTAACCAAGGCTGTTCTTGGTCATGAACCCCTGAATAATCTCTAGAGCATATTTTATTTCAGTGTACTCCCTCCGTCCCGTAACTTTGGTCCCCTACAAATTACTATGCGCAATTTTCAAGCTTAAAAATAATATATTTACTAAAACATTTTTTTTGATTTTCTTGCGTATTGGATAGACTTGTGTTATCACTTTGTTATGTTTGTTATGTTGTAGCTTTGGATTATCATTTGTATTTATCTCTTCCAACGTGTAGCTTATCACTTTATCTCATGTGTTATATAATGCAACGTGATCTCACCATTTGAAGTGTGAGAGAAAATTACTTCTACCATAATATTGTTTCAAGTTTGCGCCATTTCAAAAGATATGATTGAGATTTATCAAACCACATCCATATTGTACAAAAAATTATTGCAGTATATAAACACATGATTTTTAAATTTAAAAATTACGCATAATTTCGTAAGAAACTAAAATTATGGAACGGAGGGAGTACTGTGCAGTAACCTCATGCATCCAGAAGTTGTAGACCAACTTTGGACAAATTCAAAGTCAAATTAGTTGGTGAAAAATGTGAGGAATTGAATACACACTTTGCTTTGATCAGACTAGGTGAATGGCTTTGATAAGAATGCATGTGTAGTGCGCCCCGTTAAGCCCTGCCTGCAGGTCTTTGACAACACCACGTTTTTTGATTTTTTGATAAGAATGCATGTGTAGAATTTTTGTTTTTGATTTAAGGGTCATTGGATACATAGATAATCCATTTTGATTTTCTTCTGGGACGTACAAGAATTGTTAGTTGATTAATTTTGCCTTTTTTTTTTTTGGCTACTGTTTTTGTCACTTTATTTTTTGTTAACGTCACTCTCCTGCAAGTATATTTTGGCATCAAAAATACACTTACAAAAAAGTGACGTTAACAAAAAAAATGGAGTTGCAAAATCATTTCTCTCCTCTTTTTTTTTTTTCTTCTGAAGGAGAGACAAATGGACAAGGAATTATGTTTCTACATGGATTTGACAAAAGTCACTGCCGGTATCAAATCATCAGCTAGATGTAATAATAAATAAATAAAAAACTGGCTAAAGAAAGAAAGAAAATTCGGAGGAAAAGTCTGCGGTCCCACATATAAAACATTATGCATGCCAGTACATTTTATAACTACACTCATCGTTTTTCAGATGATACTTTAGAAAAAATAAACAAAAGACCTCCTTTGGGAAAGAAATCTGGCTCTACGCCTCTACCCTTTGAACCAGCTTACGTAGAAAAGAGGGAGTTGAGTTGAGGTATTGATTGGATCCGTCGGGACTGATCGATGGGGCTTAGGTCCCCTCCTGGAACGTAAAAAAAATTCTTATTTTTTAAGAAGGTAATTTCTAACTCAAAAGTAATGGGTTTATTAAAATCTAAAAATATGCAATATGAATTTTGTTTGAAAGATCTCGATGAGATCTTTTATTCGGTACAAAAAAAATCAAAAAAACATTTTTCATTTACACTATTTTTGAGTTTGAAAATGTGAAATAAATACTTATTTTTTAAAAAGGTGTTCTAGAATGAGATCACAAACCCGCAAACACCGAAAGAACGTGCGCATAAATTTTATGTAGTGTCATTATTATAAATTTCTGGACGCATTAGTTATGTGATTTTCTTTTGCCTTGTGTCAAAACATGCATAGATCTATGGATCCTTGAGCCGTATTGAATATCTCTAAGAGTTTTTCAACTTCCTAAACATATTTGAGGAAAGCCCTAGGATGACAACCTAGGCTATACAAAGTTGTTCGGTGGATCTTCGAGAGGCAAATGGAAAGCTTGCAGAGATCGATTCAAGGCAACGAAAGTCAAACAATGGATATAGTGAACGAGGATTCAATAAATACGTACGTCTTAGGACAATTGTAAGGATTCAAATCATATGGTAAGATTTTTGTAATTACACAATGGTAATCATAGTGTTTGCATATTCATTCCGGTGATTGTTACCCATTTATAAGTTTTCCACTTCTATCACGGGTTCGTCGTTTTTTGCTTTTTATTCCTTCAAATAATTAGAGATATTGAGGCGCTTAGTTTCTCAATAAGTACTAATTAAAAGAGCTTTTTTTTCTTCACAAAATAAAGAGAACTTTTAGCACTTTTGAAAAACTCACCCTACCCTAATTGGTGGGTTGATTAATACCCAGAAAAGATCAAAACAAAGCAAATCCATATATCTTGGTCATGATTTAGAGTTTTCCACATAAAACACATTTGCTTACGGATACACATGTTTTCTTTAATTTTTATTGATCAGCACTGCACTCCTATCCTTAGTACTTAAAAGATTTTCCAAGATCATTAAATGATCATGGGAAGCAGAATATTTGATTGATTATTCACCCATGCCCTGCCCCTTGTGAAGCCACCTTTTAGATAACCGCTTTGATACTGCAATGATTTCACTTTAGCTCAAAGGAATTTTCATAACATCAGCATTAGAGATCTCCTTGAACGTTTATATATTATCTGACCAAGGAAATCAATAAAGCTAGCCAGATACTGTTTGAAACTGTAGGCTCAGAAAAATATTCCTCAACAGTTAGTTACCAGTCTGTATCAAACATGAGAGAAACTTATTTATGGAGCAGCTGCAAACAGACTATTTAAGGAGTCGTGTAATTTCAACAATCAATTGTCCGGATTTTAAAAAAATTATTCACGCGAATAGTCTTTTTCAGGACGTTGTTTACAGTTGCTCTGTAAACAAAAAACTTAATTTCCACCCAAAATTTAATACTGGTAGTGTATATAGTACTGTAATTTAGTTTTTTTTTTTTGGGTACGTCGGTAACTTCATGTTTAACCTAGACCTCAAAGAAGGTCCGCATCAGAGGTGCGAGCAAAGTCAAGTAAATATTACAGACCAAAATAAGCTAAAATTAGTCTAGGAATTGCCTAATGTGTTTAGGCTGTCCCTAATCAAAAACTAGGTCTTCTTCTTGTCCGGCTCCCTATCGTGCAAGATGGTCAACGCACTGATTAGCGTCGCGAGAGACGTGGGATATATGGAGTGGTTCCCGTTCACTTCAGGGGAGTTATTGCATCTTGGGTATTGTAATTCCCTTGACTGGGTAAATCGCTTCAAAGATCAAGGCAATAATGCAGTTTTCATATTGTTTTTTTAACTCTCTCTCTTTTTTGTGTGTGTGTGTGTGTGTGTATTTGACTTTATACTCTTTACTAATTTTTTAACATTTTGACAAAATTTTTTATTTTTTTGACATGTCTCGTCTAGAGAAATTAGAAAATAATAAAAGTATACATTAATTTTGAGAAAGACAAAAGGTGAACCTAAAAAGCAATGGTTGGGCGCGCTCTCTCTCTCTCTCTCTCTCTCTCTCTCTTGTTTCTTGAGAATTTATTTTAATTTTCGTATTATATTATTTATGTTTTTTTATTCTTCTTGTCCATCAACTCAAAAAGCATAAATTTTGATCGAAACCAGAAAAAAAAAGAAAAAGAAAAACATACCGTTTCTTTCAGATGGCCCAAACATCGAAAATGTCATAGGAACCGATCAAAGCAGCACGGACCATCAAGTGGGGTCCATTTTGGGTCCTACATGGATGATCCAAGTCGGTCAATAATTTAAAAAAAACAATCATGTGGGCATATGAAAAATCAGCTCAATCCGATACGTATAGGTACTCAATCCAATCTTTCAAATTTCCTTTTAGATTATAGGATCCTGAATTTGAATGAAAATTACAAGATTGGATTGAGTATTTACACGTATCGAATTGAGCTAATTTTTCACAAACCTACTCCATTTAAAAAAAAAAAAAATTATTGAACAGCTCGGATCATCTATGCAGGACCCAGAGTGAGTTCCGCGTAATGGTCAGTGCACTTTGGTCAGTGGCTGCAGTCGATTTTTCACGAACTTACTCCGTTTTAAAAAAATATTATTGAATAGCTCGGATCATACAAGACCCGGAGTGAATTCTGCATAATGGTCAGTGCACTTTGGTCGGTGACTGCAGTCGGATTCCCCAAACGTAGAAGACTTGGTCAATCCTGCATCTTTAGCTCAAGAGGCATAACATTTTTGTTTTTTGTTTTTTGATCCGAAGAGGCCTAATATGGTGCAAGAAAAGTTTCTAGAAAACGGTCCAGAAAGCATAAATGAACGATTTAGATTTGCTTAATCTATAATCTAGACCGTTCATTTATGTTTACTAAACCGTTTCTTGGAAACTTTTCCTATTTCCTATATCATTTTCGTCAGCTAGATTCATTTCTCTTGTGGTGGGGCCCCCCGTCCACTTTGTTTGTTTTAAACTAGTGCACAGTCTTTTGTATATGGAATTAAATTAAAGAACTTGCCACCCAATTTTTGTCCTTGCCTATCAGATAACCTTTTTCCTCATTAATTAATCTTTCATTCATTATAATCACCTTTGGACAGAAAATTTTACGCAACAACAAAACAAATTTCTTTTCAGCCACTTTCTTTTTAATTAGTTCTTGTTTTTCAGACCTGAGCCTCACTTGGTCAAATCTTTTCGTTTTGATTCTTTTGAATGATAGATACTAGTATTTATTTCTTTGATTTTTTAGACTTATTAGCAAGTATATTTTGTTTCGTAGTTGATCACACGGTTTCATATGTTGTAGCCAACGTTGTATACCTTACTAGTTAGCTGTGTGCTGTTTGTTGGGATTTCTTTGCATAGGTTAAGTACTTACCAAAAAAAAAAAAACTATGCCTTAGGAAAATCGGAAGATTTATAAATTTTACTACCATTTATCCGAGAGAGATAATCTCTTCTTTTTTTAGTTCTGATAATTTATGTATTCCATAGATATTCTGTGATCATGACAAAATAAGTTTGTCGCTCTTTACATGCTTCGCTTTATCACATTGCAAAGCAGTTCTTAAAATTCGTGATTTAAATTAAGTTGGGAATTGCCACGCACAAAAGGATTTCTTTTTGGTCGGATAATGTATCGTTGTTTGTAAGTTAAAATTGCTAGCTCGACTGCTCGAAAACTTAAGCTACCTGGACGTACACCCTGAGTTATAAAAAAAAAACTAAACGCTGCTAGCAATGTAGTACTCAATTGACATGTTGTGGCAGCACGCGACGGAAGGAGATCGATTTTAGAGAAGACAACACCCATGCACATAAGATCCTAACTCTGGCTCTCTCTGCCCATGAAATTATGAAGCCATGGCATGAGCTGCCAATCGAGCTAGTTGTCTACATTCTCATTGGAACTACATCAAATGGACAGGTGCTACTTCTTTCACGTCTCTCTTTCTTGTTCTATTTTCCAGACGTGAAGATAGATAAATATAAAGGAATGCACCAACTTTTGGATACCCTACATGCCATCGATCCAACCAAGTTGCTGCCAAAACGTCAAAAGCAAAGCACCTTTCCCTTCTGTCTTTCCAAGAAGGTTGTAGAACTTTGTCATAGAAAACATTAATTCAAGTCATATACTATCACGAACAAAGATAAAGCAAAACCAAGTTGTATACTTTTATGCCATGATTATTTATAGGCAAAATAGTACAGGCTCTTTGTACTTTAAAAGTAGTATATATATGATCATGAGGAAAGAGTACCATATGCTTTTCAAACAAAAAAAAAAAAAAAATGAAGGAATTAAGAGTACCATACTTTTTATGCTGCGGGTAGAAATGGAACCAACATGGCAATGGATTGATTTTCTAGTTTAGGACTTCAAGCTTCTAGATAAGATTCTCAGAATTTCACCTTCTTAAAAGGATTTAATCTGAGAATCACTTCTACTAAAGTTGATAACTCATCTCCTTTTTCAGTGGTGACTAAGGTTCGAGTCCATTGCTTTTTGTGTATAATAAATTAATAATCATAAGAAATTAGGAATGAGTTGTGATATATACAAGTTTGGTCTAAATTAATTATCTTGGCAAGGAAGGAAAACTAAATATTGCGGTGGATCAATAAATTAGAAAAGTAGTTGATTAAGGTTCCCACATTTATTTGGTGAATCATAATTAAATTATACACACACACACACACACACACACACACATATACAGTCTGTCTTCCATGAAGGGGTCCTCATTTTAGTTAAAATGCGGACTCCCCTTTCCCAATTGAATTTCGATGATTCGAGCCGTTCAATGTGTTCAGAACGTGTATGTGTGTGTGTGTGTGTGTGTGTGTGTATATATATATATATATATATATATATAATGTACCATACGGTTTGGATCTATTGGAAACCATAACCGTGAATGTAAATCCACAAACCAAACCATATAGAGCGGTTTCTTATTTTTTTAAAACATGACCAAACCATAGTACTAAAAAACCAAACCCAACCTTTCAGTTTGGATTGGTTTGGACTAAGTTCGCGGTTTGACAGATTTTTTTTTTTGCTCGGCAAAAGAAACATTTATTAAAATTCGAAAGGGGTACATCGAGAGGAAAGCCCAAAAATACAACCACATCCAACCGAAAGTTGGACACTCTCCTAAAAAGTAGATTACACTCTCAATTTTCGGACACCGTCTAAGAAGATCTTGAACTCCTCAATAGAGTAGACCTTGATGTCGAACTTTCGCCTTTATCCACATTACTACTCTAGTTTTGACTAAGTCCCCCACCTCCCAAGCTTGTTTCGATGAGTTGTTGAATATAGTGCCGTTTCGTACCAACCAAAGGGACCACAACGTTGCGTAGAAACAGATTTCCCAAACATATTTTTCCAAGTTAAAAAATCCATTAGTAAACCACCACTGTGCTAAATCTGGTACAGAAATTGGACATACCCATTTGATGTTCCACTAGTCTAAGATAATCGACCAAACATTCCACGAGAAGTGACAGTGGAGAAACAAATGCTGATGGGTTTCCAAATGCAAGGAACATAGAGGGCACAAAGCCAAATGAATGTCATTGATTAAGTTTCGGCTGAGAAGAACTGACCTTGTAACTGCTCTTTCCTTTACCGCCATCCAGGCGAAGATTTCGACCTTAGGAGGGGCCAAATTCTTCCAAAGAGAGCCCAACAAAGTACAACTCGAATGGTTTTGGAGTTCCCATTGCGCATAAGCAGACTTGACTGAAAAAATTCCATCACCCGTCCATCTCCACTGCAAGGAATCAGGCTTCAATGGGTTTAGAACAACTAGTTGGAGTCTCGCTTTCAAATTCTCCATCTCTTGCTTCTCTCGGCCAAACATGTCTCTCCTGAACAATAAATCCCAAGATCCCGCCGTCCTCAAGGTGCTGATCAAGACCTCTTTTTGTGTAGACAAAGAAACAGCCTGGGGTAATCTTCTTTCAACGCCGACTCACCTAACCAGACATGTTCCCAAAACATAGTTGCATCGCCTGAATTTACTTGGGCTCGAAAGCTATCCCGAATGGAATAGACTAGTCGGGATGAAGGGCTATCCAAAGAGCATATATCTCTCCATATTCTTGATGATGAGCCAGAGACACGAATATAAGGTAACCAACAGTTAGCATCCAAACCGTATTTTCCTTTGATCACTTTCACCCATAGAGCTTCTTTATCCTTGCCGAATTTCCACCACCATTATGCCAAGAGGGCTAGATTTTGTTGCGCCAATTTTTTGACCCCCAAACCTCCATTAGATTTCTTTCGGGTAATCTCGTCCCACCTAACCACATGCATTTTCTTTTTATTACTCGTATCACCCCAAAAAAATTATCTCTGCAATTTTTCCAATTTCCTTGAAACAGTTGTTGGCATTTTAAATAGAGACATAAAATATATGGGAATGTTTGTAGAGTTTGAGTTCAGAAGAGTCAACCTTCCCCCAGTAGAAATACAACGAGAACGCCAGATACTTAACACCTTCTCTGTCTTTTCAATGACGGGGTCCCAAGTCTTGATCCTCTTTGGGTTAGCACCTAGTGGCAGACCAAGGTACTTGATCGGTAGTTTCTCCACTTTACAGCCCCAAGGAAGAAGTTGCTTCAATTGGAATGTTCACCCCACAGATTGAACTCTTTGAGAAATTAATTCTCAGGCCAGACATTAATTGGAAGCACCTCAAAATTCTCTTAATGTTTGCCATCTCCTCCGGGTCATTATTGCAAAAGAGAATCGTGTCGTCCGCAAATTGTAAATGAGAGATATTGATACCATTACTTCCCAGGTTGGTTTGACAGATTTTTTGCTCACCTCTAATTGTGAGCGATTATGTGGAATACACAAAAAACTCATGGATCTATAACAAAAAACTATAAAAGATGAAAGAAGAATAAAGCAAGCAAGAAACAACACACAAGAACTCAAGATTTAGATGTTTGGATACACATGTTCTATATCTACTCCGGGGATCAGGTCTCTAGGCCAGCTTTCGTGTACCTCGACTAATTCTGGGAGACCAATTTCACCAATCACTTGCTGGGGTCCCAATTAAAGTCAGAGAAAATTAAAGCTCTGTATGGACTAGACCTAAATGAGTTAATAGCACCTAAGAAATTTCAAATCTAGAACCTTTGGAGGGAGCAAATCCTAAATCCCAAACCTTGACCACTTGGCCAACCCCTTGGAATTAAGGAAGAATTAATACTGATACAATAACTAAGGATTACAAGCACTCCAATCTCATTACCCTCTTTCCTATTGGTTGAAATGATGTGGACCCCACCACAAAGTGATGTCATGCTTACCAAAAAATGTATTACATAGTAAGCATGACATCACTTTGTGGTGGGGTCCACATCATTTCAATCAATAGGAAAGAGGGTAATGTTCACCCTCTTAAGTGGAGGGTGAACAAAATTGCACTCTACCAAAACAAGTTTAATCTACCCTAAAACTAATGAGATACAATATATAGGGCTCCCCCGTGTCCGGACGAAGAAAACACAGTTCTCCGGAAATAACCTTGGGCCACGCGTCGGAACGCACTTGACCAGCATCCAGACTCACTTGACACACCTCTTTGGCCATTTATGCTTGAGCCTTGCGTCTAGACGAACGTGATTCCCGTCCAGACGCTCTCCCTAATTTGAAGTCACAGTCAACAGGATCCCATTATCACCTTTCATGAGAGACTTGTGTCCAGATCTGTGCAACAGTGCAAGTATCTTTTGTCAGCCAATGTTCAAGCATTTTTTTTTTTTTTGAATAGCGAAATAGTATTTTATTAGGACGGGTAAGAAAGAGTATCCAACCAAAAGTAAGAACCAAAACGAGCCCAATGCAACACCTGAGGGTCAAAGTAACCCAGATATACAATAAACAACACAATATATCAAGCATATATCAAAGCAAATCATCGACCACAAAAGGTTAAGAAAATTGCGTGGAAGAGAAACAAATGATGCAAAAGTGAAGCCTACGTAAATGAAGCAAAAATATGAGAATTCTCACTTTACCAAAATGAAACTGATAATACTGCAATGGAAAAGACAAATCGAAGAACAATTCTGACTTCCCATGGGGCATAAGCCAGTAAATTAAGCACTAAAACAGATTCCCCTATCTATTCAGATTGATTAGTACACCCCACCACGAGCTATTGTAACCCAAAGCAACTTGCTTCACATGTCGAACCTTGCATTGTGCCTTCATAATGGGGAACCATGGGAGAGTAGACCAGAGAGTTAATATCCCCCCAACTATTACTTTCAACAGAGCTAATTCCACTTCCAGTGCTACTCAGATTTACCATCTCTAGATCCACCCCAGCTGAAAAACTCTCCAATCCATCTACTTGTTGCGGGGTGCCGTAGACGATTTCTCCTAGATCGATCTGGTAGCTGTTGAATCCTTGAAACATGTTTGGCATCTGGGAAAAAGTACTACTACTGCTCTTCACAGAATTCATGGAGGTGGAAGAGGCAAAAGTGATAGTAGAATTATCGCATGGCTGGGCTTGGGTGGTGGAAACATCAAAGGGGTATTGCAAATATGTGTCATGCAAAGGCAGTTCTGGCCAGTACAGAATTGGGTTCATGGCCTCATGAGGATTAACCACGAAACTCTCACTCTCTCTCTTCATTTCATGCTTGAAGCTACTCGCGCGCTGTTCCTTCCGTTGCTTTCCCATGAGCTTCTTCTTCAGTCTCGTGTTCCAGTAGTTCTTGATATCGTTATCAGTTCGTCCAGGCAATTGCGCAGCAATTATAGACCACCTACACAAATGAAATCCAGAAGGAGAACATGTTCAATCTTTTGAGTTTGGAAAGTACAAAAAATGGAATTTTTTTGATACAGGAAACAAATAGAATTTTAAGAAATTAAGGAGAAAAAGAAGCTAAGCCCAATTTTAGTTGCTTACAGAAGGAGGGTCAATTACCTGCTTCCAATACTTAAATAGAGGCTGCAAATTATGTTATCAGGCCTCTTAGGCCAGGTTCACTGGATACATAGAAAGGGGGAAGGGTCAATTACCTGCTTCCAATACTTAAATAGAGGCTGCAAATTATGTTATCTTCTTCTTCTGAAAAGCCTCCATGCTTGATGTTTGGCCGGAGATAATTCAACCATCTAAGCCGGCAACTCTTGCCGCATCTCTTGAGGCCTAAAAATCCAAACAATTAAATTTTAGTTCCGAATTCAATGTTGGGTAGGCTTTAGTAATTTTATGAACAAAAACAAGAAGTTATCGAAAATTTCCAAGTCACAATATATGTTTCCTTTTTCTTGAACGGCAAAGAAATGTCATTCATAACAACGATAAAAGAAAAGTTATAGTATAATTATTCGCATTAGTGTGGTTATTGCAATTCCATTGCATTTGCGGTTAGCGCGTTAGCTGTCAATTGTCATCGTACATGCAAAACTTACAAACTATAAGGATAGTAGGGCTCAAAATTAAGGTTTTATATGTACCTATTTTTTGTGGCAAGGCAATCCAGTTGCCGCAGGTGCCGTGTTGGTCGATGTAGGATTTGAGTGTGGCATCTTCATCGGGAGACCATGGGCCTCTCTTGACGTTGGCTTTGTCACAGCAGGGAGCTCTGCCCATGTTAGTTCCGTGTGTGTTGTTGTTGTGAGGGGTTGGTGTTGGTTTCTCTCTGTTGTCACCCTCTTGATGAATATATATAATCCGTTTGTATGAGAGAGAGAGAGAGAGAGAGAGAGAGAGAGAGAGAGAGAATAATAGCTGGAGGAGAGGCTTGGAATGGTCACCAGATTTCAGAAAGGTATTGTGTGTGTGAAAACAAGGACAATTTAATAATGGAGGAAATTTCAAATGCCAGAACACGAGATTAAGGTTTTTTCTTGTTTTATTTATAAAATTATGTGTTCGAAACTAACTTGCGGCTCATTTCGACTAATCTAGGTGATATATATATAAATTGACTTTAAAGAAATTGATAGCACCATCAGTATCACACAAATATGTTTCTCACAAGCTTATATTATCAAGAGCGCGTTGATATTTTTCTCATTTGATCGATGAACTTTGTTATATAATTTGTATAATGTTGAAACAGTTATTAAGACAGAAGCTCAGCCTACAATGTGTCGATTGAGAGAAACTTATTCACGGTTTTGCGTAATTTCAATTGTTCATTTTAGCAATCAATGGTCCGGATTTAAAAAAAAACTATTTGTTAAAATAGTTAAACTGTTCTCGCGAAATAGTTTTTTTTTTTAAATCCGGACCGTCCAAAACACTTTTGGACGCACGTGATAAGTCCTGTAAACTTTATTTATTGGTTGCTCCGTAAAGAAGCTTTTCTCGTGTGATCCATGTACATTTGGAAGATTTTGTTTTATTGTACTTGTAATGTTTTACAACTTTTGCATCCGTATACTTTACATGTTCGTACAAAAATATAAGGGGTTGTTTGATAACTTGAATTCAACACTTAAAATTGAATTAATTAAGTCATAAGTAATTCAGTAGGTTTGATAACCACATTTTATATTACATAACAAATTACGTGCTAGTTAAAATATAGGTTAAAAAGTTTTAAAAAAATTAAGTAGTTTTAAGCTACTTAATTCTACTTGAATTTTTGTGTACTTGTATTCAGCCACCATACCATCACCACAACCACTCCTACCATCACCACCACCACCACTCCACCACCACCGTCACCTCCAGCACTCCACCACCACCACTACCACTTCACCACCACCACCACCACCACTACCACTTCACCACCACCACCACCACCACTACCCCCACTCCAGCCCACCATACTACCACGCCGCCGCCTCCACCACCACTCTAGCCCACCACCATATCGCCACCACCACTACCATGCTTCTGCCGCCACCACCTCCATAACCCCACCATTGCACAACCACCACTCCACCGCTACCACTGCTTTCACCACTCCACCACCACCACTCCACCACCACCATACTATCACTACCACTACCACGCCGCCACCACCACCACCACAATGCCACCATTACCACCACTCCACCACCACCACCACCATCTCTTCAACGTCACCCCACCATCACACCACCACTCCAACACCACCACCACCACCACCACCACCACCACAACGCCACAATTACCACCACTCACTGCCACCAGTACACTACCATCACTCCAACGTCACCCCACCATTAAACCACCAGCACCACCACTCTCACTCCATTCCCACCCTCACAACTCCACCACCACCACCCTTGCTCCATCACCACCAACCCACTACCACCACAATCACTACTCGACCATTACCATAAGTATATTGTGACCCTTAGTAAATTAAGAGAGAATCGAAAGTAATATTAATTCATTATTTTTTTAATTAAGTGCTTAATATATTTATCAAACAGTTTTTCAGCTTAAAAAATTCAACATTTAGCTTTCATTACTTAATTTTTCAACTTTCAATTTGTCAAACAACCCCTAAGTCTTGCACTAATTCCGATTAGGTATGTAACGAGTGACCGCTTAATATAACGGGGGATAACCGTTCCAATTTCCATTTTAAGTACTTATTTTTTAAGAAGACAATTTCAAGCTCAAAAATCATGAGTTTACGCAAATAATTTTTTAACCGATATGGAATTTGTTTGATAGATGTCATTGAGATCTTTTATACGGTGCAAAAAAAATCAAAAAATTATTTTTTATTTTCATTATATTTGAGTTTGAAAATTGAAAATAAGTACTTATTTTTTAAGAAGAGAAAGTGGAACGGGACTGCTTAAGATTTTAGGTTAAATTAAAATTTTTTATATTGTACTGGTGCGGGACGATTACATTCCATATTTTAGACCCCCATGATGACATGTCCTTAAGCCATCCACAGTGGTGTAATAAAAAATAAATAACCAAAAGTTGATACATCAGCTTTTGATTATTCATTTAAGTGGTTGTTAAGCTTAACAATGTTGAGGTCCTTGTTAAGCTTAACAAGGCAGGATTGCGACTAGATCAATTCTGAGCAGTAGAAACATAATTGTGGGAGTTGATGATCATGCGTTGGCTTGCCCTTTTTGCATGATGGAACTGGAAACACCAGTGCATGTACTGCTCTCCTGCCCCATATTAAGCACTGCTCTTAGTGCTTAATATATTTATCAAACAGTTTTTCAGCTTAAAAAATTCAACATTTAGCTTTCAGTACTTAATTTTTCAACTTTCAATTTTGTCAAACAACCCCTAAGTCTTGCACTAATTCCAATTAGGTATGCAACGAGTGACCGCTTAATATAACGGGGGATAACCGTTCCAATTTCCATTTTAAGTACTTAATTTTTAAGAAGGTAATTTCAAGCTCAAAAATCATGAGTTTACTCAAATAATTTTTTAACCAATATGGAATTTGTTTAATAGATGTCATTGAGATCTTTTATACGGTGCAAAAAAAATTAAAAAATTATTGTTTATTTTCATTATATTTGAGTTTGAAAATTGGAAATAAGTACTTATTTTTTAAGAAGAGAAAGTGGAACGGGACTGCTTAAGATTTTAGGTTAAATTAAAATTTTTTATATTGTACCGGTGCGGGACGATTACATTCCATATTTTAGACCCCCATGATGACATGTCCAAAAAAATTACACTTAAGCCATCCACAGTGGTGTAATAAAAAATAAATAACCAAAGTTGACACATCAGCTTTTGGTTATTCATTTAAGTGGTTGTCAAGCTTAACAATGTTGAGGTCCTTGTTAAGCTTAACAAGGCAGGATTGCGACTAGATCAATTCTAAGCAGTAGAAACATAATTGTGGGAGTTGATGATCATGCGTTGGCTTGCCCTTTTTGCATGATGGAACTGTAAACACCAGTGCATGTACTGCTCTCCTGCCCCTTTTCGACTTACATTTGGACAAAGATAGTAGATTGGTGGAACCTAGCATGGGTGGATCCTTCAAGTTTGCTGGAATTGTCTTCTTGGTGGTTCTCTTCTCGCTTCAAAAATTTGGAGAAGTACCTTTGGAAATGTTGCTTCTATGCAACTTTATGGTCGATTTGGATTGCAAGGAATGACATTGTTTTCAACAACAAAGATGTGGATCGCAATCAAGTGGAAGAGTTAATCAAAATAAGGGCAGCTCTGTGGATCAAATCCAAATTTGATATAAAGGTGTATACTGTGGAGGATATCAAAAGAAATCTTGATGAAGTCAGAAAACTAAAAATTTAGGTGTCTTTGGGTGTAATTTTCTTTTTTTTTTTTCCTTGTCTTTCGAGGGTTGTGGTGAACTTTCTGGTTCTCCCTTCCCTTCTACTCGATGTACCCTCTTCGAGTTTAATAAAATTTTCTTTTGCTGAGCAAAAAAAAAAAAAAAACAATGTTGAGGTCCTCAATGATCACTTTCTAGTCCATAACCAAAATAAGGAGTCCACTACAAATTCACACACACACACACACACACACACTCTCTCTCTCTCTCCCCCCTCTGTTTCCCGCCACTCCCTTCCTTCCATTTACATTTTTTTTGGGCAAAAGTATATTGATTCCCTTTCTTAATTTTGGAGAAAAAATGGGTGATTTCCTTCCCTTCTATTATGAAATTTTTTAGAGGAAATATAGAAACGGAAAAGAAGAGTGAAATAACTTAATCCGGCGTCGATGGATTGAATTGTAAATGATTGAGAGATATGAGTTTCGCTTTTGGAGGAAAAAAAAGAGAAACAATTTGCGGGTGAAGTGAAGAAGATATAGAGCAGATGAAAAAGAGAAGAAGAAAATACTAGTTGAAACACGCGTGTATACAAATTTTGAAACCAGTTAACTTATGGGGTATGGGTCTACAAATTTTGATTATTGAAAAAGATTGCTAGTTTTGGTTATCCAAAATTCAAAATTTGATTATTTCTAAGGATATTGCTAAGTTTAATTATACCATTGTAAGCTATCTTTTGCACCAATATTGTTACTGTAAAAACAATTGACTTTTGATTATACCACTGTGGATGGCCTTAATAAACCTTAAAAATGACTCCACATGAAGGGGATGTTGGATAATACTATAAATCGCACTATCTCACATTAATTTGATACTCCCGAAGTCTCAAATTTTTGGCCTTGTACGATAGGTCATGCAATTTTGAGATCACAAAAATACGTTGTGCTTTTATGCATAGTTTTTAAATTTTTTTCACCAAACTAAACAAATTTCTTTAACTTAGTTTCCTTGTGATTTTATGCATAGTTTTAAATTTTTTTTCACCAAATTAAACAAAGTTCTTTAATTTCAATATTTTTTTTAAATGCACAGAATTATGTACTTCATTTTTCGATCCTAAAATACAATATTAATTTTTCGTAAGCAGAGAGCAATGTGGAATGGATAGAGTATAAAATAGGTACGTGATTACTAATTGATGCTATGTTTTAAGGAACTCCCTAGCTATAACTTAACTTTTTGGCTCCGTTCAGTTGTCAAGAAAGATGTGTAAGAAATTTAGTCCCCGGAAAAAGTGAATTGAAGTGAAGTAAAGGAAATGAAAACTTACTTTCCTGTGAGTTTTCAAGATGCAAGATTCATTTTGAGGGAAAGTGAGTCCCGGTGGAAAAAATGTTCTTGTGATTCCCACTACTTTTTTGGTAACTGAATATGCCAAAATTTATGAAAAAAATTAATTTTTCTATTATTTCCTGTCATCTGAACGGGGCCTTTGAGTATAATGTACATGCAATCCCAGATTACAAAGTGAGAAGATCAAATAGTTACACACGACTTTAACTTCAACAGGAACGCCCAAAATATGTCCTTAATTAGCATACAAAAGGCTGCCAAAAACAGCTCCATTTTTATGCTTGCAAGTATTTACAGTCACATCAGAGTTTGGGGGCACCATTTTTTCTTTTGGTTGGTGACCAAATGCCCAACCGAATGGAAAATCGCGTTGTTATTTTACAGAATAAAGTTAATGGCTGCTGGAACCTGCCTAGCTCCTAATTGCTTTTTTTATTTTTTGCCTTATTTTTGTTAGTTTGGAATTAATTTTGTTTCGACTATGCAATATTCATCATGATCATGAGGCGAACTAATGGCCAAAAGCTTAATAGGTTCACTACAGACAAAATAATTCAAAATGGCCATTTTTTTTTTGAATTATTTTGCCATTTCTATACAATTTAATTTAATTTTTTTTACTTTTCTAATTCTTCCCCTCAAAAAGAATACGAAAAGTCTAATATTTTAAGCAAAAATTAAAGAAAATCCACCAACAGTGACGATGTGTTAACGATTAATTAAATAAGAGATAGAGGGTAGCATTTTAAATGACGCAAATGGTATCCAAAGGAGTATAAGAAGTAGCGATTAAAGCTTAATTAAGCTTATATATTTTGTTGGCATCTTGTCAATATCCAGTGTTCTTGTTTTGAAGCTTTCTCAATGATTTTGAGAATTTGCGAGTAACAGTAATATAAGAGTACGTCTTCTGCACTCTTTGAAGCTTTCTCAATGATTTTTTTTTTCTCCTATTGAACCGATTTAGTTTATTATCTCCATAATAATGAAATTTTGTTTTTGCCATTAAAAAAAAAGTGATTAAACCTTGATTCCAAGGATCTGAAAATATACCCTGCAAATTACATTAACTGAACTGCATTTCGATTGAGGACCTACATTTGAATCCTCCGATTGCATATCGTGAAATGGTTTTTCCCTCTTCTATAAAAGATCCATCAAACCTATTATGAAATTAAATTAACGTTTTTAAAAATTTAACAAAATTGCGCAAAAAATGTATTGCCAAATCTCCGTACGCAGGATTTGCCTCAGTCACATAGCACATGGATAAGAAAGAAGAAGTCCTATTCAACGTCAAGGGTTCATCCGGTTAGTTAGTGGATTTACTACATTATACATTTGATCGATCAATATTTGATTCTTGAGATCCGACTGTAAGAAAATAATTTCTTTTGAATCTCCTACTCTTGGTGTGGATGATTCATCTTAGATCAGACTAAAAAGAAAAATAATCGAGGTGCGTGCGAATTATCCGTATGCACTTCACTTGCCTGATGGAAAAGGAGGACCTATTCCATGTACGTGGTCCTTTATTTTGCTAGCGAAGGAGTCAAGCCTTGTGGTTTCCCCTGAAAAGACAGTGGAATAAAATGTATAACAAACAAGAGAGAGAGAGAGAGAGAGAGAGAGAGAGAGAGAGAGAGAGAGAGAGAGAGAGAGAGGTGGTGGCCAACCAAGAAGACTATTTCCTTCTGTCCGCGTTGAAAACGTTAGGGTGCTTCTCTTTCAGAAGAACTTTATTTACTTGTAAAGCTAATAATTATGCAACAAACACAGTGTAAAATCAACAACAATGTCTAAAGTTAACTATAGATTAAAGCCGCCTTTGACATTTCAAGGATTCAAATGAAGCCAAAAGTCCGTCTAATTATCTTTTCTTTCGGTCCTGTTCATACACCTTTTTGGGATTGCTCTTTTTTATCTTTTTTTTTTTTTACCCGGCCCGGCTTTCTGGCAGTCCAACCGCAAAGAGACCTCTGCCGTTTTATCGTAGCAATTCATCTTTGCATTCAACAGACTGTTAAAAATACTTTTGAAAGGCTAGGATCACGTGGACGGCCACTCTGCAGTCCAACAACAAATTGCAGAGAAGCAAGATTTGTTTTTTCTTTTTTTTTCTCTTCTTTAATAACCGGCTTTCTTCTCGTTCGTTTGTTTATGCTCTAAGCATGGACCTACTTGTTTTGAAAGAGTCTTCTTTTTAACCCAAAAAAAGAAAAAGAAAAAAGAAAGAAGGGACAGAGTCTTCTTTGACTCTCTATCTGTTAAAGCAATCCAGCTCAATCCGACTACTATCTTCTCAATGTACTCTTTCTCTGGAGGAAAAAGTATACCTCTTTTTTTAATTATTTTGAGGGGACTAGAGAAAGTTGATGACTATTCTACAATGATTATATACTAGTTCTATGTTCATAATTCCATCCAATTATTCAGCATTCATTTCGAATTCTTCAGTAGAAAAGTCCCATTTTCTGTCTGATTAGAATCTACAAATAATTTTCGCATTCTGTTAAATTTAATTTGTTCAAATCTACTCAATTTTGCGGAAGTGAAGTTACCTAGACATGACCAGTTAAATGTAATTCCGGTACTTTTGCTATATATGGAAGTAAATCATATCATACAAGAAGGAGGACATTTCCATAACTTTGGCTAATGATGAAAACAACAGAAATATAAGTGTAGAGGGAATTGGATTGTCATAGAAATAAATTTTGCTGTGTTTGGATTGCGTTTTGAAAAATAGTATGAGTAATAAGTGGAGAGAGATAGAGAGAGAAATGTTAAAAGTAGGAGGAATCTAGGGGGAATATTTTGAAAAATTCTTTTTGAAAAGTGAAAGGAATAAGGCAAATTGTTTGGTCAAAAGAGCTCAAGTACTATGGTTCATCTGGCTAACGAGGAATGACTACATCTTCAACGGAGCAACAACCCAGGCTTCGGAAGTGGTAGATTTAGTCAAGACTAGAGTAGCCATGTGGATGAAGGCTAAGTTTGACATCAAAGTTTATACAGTGGAGGATTTCACAAGTTATTTGGATGGGATTCGAAAAGTGAAGATGTAAAGTGAGTATGTGAGGTGTTTTATCCAACTTTGGTTGGATAGATCTTTTGTACTTTTGGTTTTCTCATCAATGTACCCGTTCGAATTTTAATAAATAGTTTCGTCTGCCGAGAAAAAAAAGAAAGAGCTCGAGTACTGCAGAAATCATTACATGTGTATTATTCGTTGAAAAATGAGACATTACAAAGTGGAAAGTCTGCTCTTCCAATTTTGGATCTCGAAAAACTCTCTTGGATTCAAAATATCTCGAGAATACATTTTTTAATTCATGGTGAATACGGGATGTCTTCGGCTTGCTTCAACATCTGCAAACTCTTAGCATGAATCAGCAGCCAGTGGATTAATCTCCGTTATGCTCGTCTTGAAAGCCCTCTCCTCAACAAGCAAGAAGATTGGAGTGTCGTCGTGAGAAAGAAAGATAGAGTTTATTTTGTTACAGACGTAGCTATTTCCGTTGGATTTTTTTTTTCTTACAACCAAGTTTTGTGTCTTAATTTCTTGCAAAAAAAAAAAAACCATTACACATCTATAACAAAATTGTTGGACTCTACTCCTTAATTTAGAACAAGTTGTGGTATAGTTTGGTGAAAAACTATCAACATCCAGGTATGACTATAAGCATACCTACCCGCAAATAATGGTTCCAAAGGTCAAAAATCTAGAAATGCCTGAGACCAGAGTCAAGCTTCTGAAGATTTTTATAATGAAATGATTCAAATGATCAGCTAGCCCGACCATGTAGCTATCTCTATCTATCTATCTATCGTCTGCGATATAGTTTTTTTTTTTTTTTTGTTTATTTTAACGGAATCTGCGATATAGTTGGAGCTCTGGTTTCTAGATGCATTAGTTTATTTCAATAAACATATTACAGTGGACGCTTTAGGGTGGGCGACCTTATCAACCAAGAAAATCAAAAGAAAGAAACAAAATATTATTTATATATACTGTATAAAAAACCAGTCACATTTATGCGCGGTCATGAATACAACTTAACGCTTCTTATTTCAGCTGGTTTCTTCTTTGCACGTTGTTCTTTTTGATTGGCATGAGTATTGTTTCTGCGTGTCTTATGTGTTTTGGTTCATTCGCACTTATAGGATTCTGCTAATTTTTTTTAAGAACCCACAAAAAAAAAAAAATAGGAATAACTTGTGATTTGAATAATCTTTGTAAGACCTGTAACATGCCTCACAAAAAAAAAAATAATTAAATTTCTTGCCTATCTAATGGGTACTAAACATGGCATAAAAGCATAAAAGGGTGGAAGGGGAGTATACAGCAAAACGGCGTAGTTTTGGGGGTCACTAAACCCCTGTGATGAGTTGGGTCACCACAAGTCCCCCACGATTTATTTCATCTATTCCCCTTGAGATTTACATTAGAGCCCTTGATATTTTGCAAATTATCAACTAACTATTTTCATTAGCCTCCTCTGAATCAAATTGCTTCACACTTTTCTCTCCTTACAAAACACCTCTCGTCTCTCTTTTAGCATATGCTTTTAATGTGTTAATTGTATTTTTTTTCTTTTGTACATGCATTTAATGCGTTTGTGTATACATATTTTTTTACTCGGAGAAGAACTATTGACAATGTGTTAATTGTGTATTAAAGGTAGAGCAAATAAACAATTTTCAAACCTTATGAAACAAGGATTAATTGGAAATAACTTTGGCTTTGGTTGTGAAAAATTCTTGTCAAGGTTAAAGGTGCCCTCTAAATTGAACCTCTAGATCCGTCGCTACACATAATGCTTTTTGTTTTCCTTTTGTTTTTTGATTATTTTTCATCGCCAAAGAACTATTGGGTGATAAAAAATTATTTCGTCACCAAATGGATACATTTGGTAACGAAATTTATGAATTACGCTTTGTCACCAAATATATTTCAGGCATAACTCTTTGCTTAGAACTCCAATTGAGATCATTTAAATTGGGCTTGAACAATAACACAAAGGGCTACAACTTTCATGTTTATCAAAATTGCTAATTTGAATTTTTAAAGGTTTAAAATGACGTACGAAATATATTTTAATGTTAAATGTTTGTGTTATATATTAAATATTTCAAACATATAATGAAAAGTGTGTGCGGTGTAGTTGGTTGAAACTTGCGCATAATCTAGAAGACTCAGGTTAGAAACCTAGCAAGAGCAAGAAAGTGAGATTTTTTTCACATATGAGAATATCTTTTGTAACGAAAAATTTCGTCACCGATCGGTCACCTTTGATGACGAATTTTTTGGTCAGCAAGGGGAATAATTTGTGTCGAAATTTTTTGTCGTCAAAAAGCACAATAGGTGTAGAAGAAAATTTCTTCACCAAGTCATTTTTCCGTGACAAAATTTTTCGTCGTCAAAACGCACTATAGGTGACGGAAAATAGATTTCATCACCAAGGAGGAATCCTCAACAACCTTTAGTTGACAAAAAAAATTTCATCGCCTATATTATTTGTGACAAAAAACATACAATTTGTGACAATTTTTATTTGTCACCCGATATAATTTTTCTTGTAGTGACGAAAGAAATTTGGTTGGTGGGGTGCACACCAATTCTGTATCGATCGGGTTTCCCATGTTCCTCATGCTGTTCCTATGTACTATTCATGTTCTTTGAGCCGTCAGATTGATTCAGTACAGATAATTTGATCTGGGTGGGGTGAATATCGAAAACCCGAAATTAGATAATCATGAAAGGTCAGAATCTGTCATTAGAGAAACTAATTTCTTTTCGCTGTCCAATGGGAATTTTGTCAGCTCTAGGGGTGGAGCCTTAATTATTAGCTAATCAGTGGCATAATCAGTTTACCAAAGTCAGCTAATTTGAAGGAGAATCATGAGACAGGGATGCAGGCTGGTGATGCGTGCAGATGTTGGGCTTATCAAGAAACTCGTCGATGGGCTAAGCTTGGCCCGGCTTTGACTGCAAGTCCGAGCCCAGTGACCCAACCCTCCCAACTCCATTTTTCATGTTCGGGAAATCAATGGCTCCCTCCTCAGGAAAAGAAAGATCGAACAAGAGAAATGGGAAGACGGAGATGTTCAGATGCAAAAGCAACTCAAGTAGGAGTACAAAATCTCTGAGGTTATTTCTAAAGTATCAAAAAAAAAAAAAAACGAAATTTTTTTGTTTTTGTTTTTTTTTTTGTTTCTTCGGATTGATCGCAACAAATATATGTCGAAAAGAAAATCGAATTGGGTTTTACGTACAAGATAATATTCCTTTCATATCGTTGGCAAAAACCACAATTGGAATTTAAATGAAAATAGAAATAACATAATAAGCAAAGCTATAAAGGGATCACCTTTGTGCATACCATCTCATAGTGGGTCTTACATGAAACTAACTGTACCGTACGCGTATTTGGTGCAGGTGAATGCCACCTTATGCAGTAGTGGTGAATCAATTTGGTCACAATAGCATAGTTGCATGCAAAATGTTGAATTGGAGCTAAGACTAATTAAGTCTAATGGTTCGGTCATTTTGGCTTAAGCCATTTCTATAAAATGGCCATGAATAGTGTTATTTGGCCAAAAAATGGCAATGGTAGGACCAATAGTCCATTGCCATTTGCACGGCCATTTTTTCCAATAATTTCCATCGTATCCTTTTCCTAACTAACTTTCACCAACTACCTCCATCCACCCTTCTCCACATACCATCCCCCATCTCTATAAATAAATAAAAAACTCCGAAAGATGTTTCTTCTGAATATAGTATTAACCTTCTTATATTCTGTACAACGAATCAACAACATAACAAAACTTATTCTGTACAACGAATAAGTTTTAAAAAAAAATTGTCCTCAGAAGAAACTTTTTTTTTTTTTTCATCTTTATCATCATTCACCAGGTGGACGAGAATAAGAGGAGGGTCTAAAAAAGTTTGGTTGATTTGGTCCCGGGCAGAATGAGCTCCCTCTCCCCATGCCTTTGCACTCCTAACTTTTTCTGTTTTTCACTCCAGGTCAGTCCAAATTCAGTCCACACACACCAGATGTGCTGCGGGGACGGGGAAATGCTCCGGCGACGGGAATGGCTCCGACGACGGTAACTGTGGGTTGAGCTCTCTCTCTCAAACACACACACACTACACGCAGGCACAGTTTTGCCGGGAAGAAGAGAGAGGGAAGGATTGTTGGTTGATTTTAGATGATGCGGCAAAAATGGCTCGGCCATTTTTTGGCTGCACAAATGGCCAACCATTGGGAAATTTTTTGTGTGTGTGCCAATTTTGCCATTTTTTGGGAATGACTTGAGCCATTTGTGTGCCATTGGGCTTTCTCTAACGATCTAACCAATGTTTTAATATCTTCAATTGTAAAATTGGAGCAAACAATCTGTTGGTCCAAATAGCAACCCAAGAGGGGGGTGAATTGGGTATCTCAAATATAATACGGAATTTAAAAACTAATTGCTGCAGTAGAATTGAGCTGACTCAAAATAGTAAGCCACACAGTAACGGAGCAAGCTCAAAAACATAAAAGACGGCAAAGGCAGAGCATTAAAGAATAGATTTATGGAGTTTAATAAGTGAAACTAATTAGCTAATTATGCAAGGTATACCACAGTTCTGTTTTCAAACAAATATCAGTTCATACATGCAATATAGATATGCAAAAACGGAAAGTAAAGAGAGTAGGGAAGAGAGAATCGAACGCAACGATTTATAGTGGTTCGGTCCGCAACTTCACGGCCTAGTCTACTCCCCAAGTGTCCAACTCAGGATTTGCTGCACTATCTCCAATAGTTACAATCCTTTTAGCTTCACGGGTGCTAGACAACCTTTACAACGAGCAATCTATCCCCAATCGCTCCGACTAATTTTGACTCCGGTGCTAGTCACACCTAACCCAACTAGTTTTGACTCCGGTGCTAGTAACACCTAACTCTCAAGTGATTTTCTCTCCAAAACCACTCACAAAAAGCAATCACTCACAAGAGTATGAATAAGGGTGTACAATCCCTTTTTACAATAAGATTCAAACTAAGAACTCTCACACACAAAAGTATAGATATCAAGATGAAGAAATGAGTATGACTTGATAGATTTTCAAGTGATGGCTCACGACAATTTTTCTTCCAGAGTTCTCTGTTAGCTTTTCTTCCTTCTTCACCTGTATTAATAAATTCTTTTAGAGCCAATATGGATGAAGAACCATTTACTCCTAGCCGTTTGAAAGAATAATCTCCTCCCACAAATTAAGCAATTTGCTCCTTCCTTGTATTAAGCAATTTGTCTTCTTCTTACCCATCTTCAATATTCTATGGTGAAGCTCCACTAGGCGTTGAAAGGATTGGCTCCAATCTTTGCCAATCAATTATCTAGTTTCCATTTCTTTGCCACTGAAATGCAAGCCAATTGTAACATAGGAAGTTCCATTAGCCGTTGGAAATATAAAATCATGCAACCAATAATTCCATCCATTTGAATCAATCTCTAGCCAATTAAGTTAGGAGAAGATTTGTCCTTAATCTTCCTCCTTTCAATTTATCTTGGCTATTGAAGATAGTGATTTGGTGTAGCAATGTTTCCAGTGTACTTCAACCAAATCCTACAAAATAAATATGAATTCAAATAAGTACCAAATATCACAATATTAATTATATTTCAATTCCAATATGTTTTGTTATCATCAAAATCAATAAGATATTCTATAGAAATCTTTGGGCTAACACAATCTAACCTATGTTTTTTCTTCAAATTGATTTTCTTAGAGTTTTAAGGTATTTGTATCTTTAGGTTTGGAATTGAGAACTGAGGAGCCACGAATCAAGTGAGATGCGCGTGGATTAAAAAAAAAAAGTGAGATGCGCATAAGCAAGTTTGAACACTATGAAAAAAATATTCATTTGTCAGATATCAGCATGTTCTTAGAGCGTATTAATTATCAAAACACGTCATGTGCCGTCATTTTCCCTAAAAGATTCACGTTGTTTTATAAATATCAAATCTATATGCGAGCCCGGCCCAATCTAATTTACGAGAGCCCGGCCCATAAAAATAGGGCCTACAGGTAGACAAGCTGAGGAAGTCAATGGGCGCAATTGCCATGATTCTAATAACTACTTCATCCGTCCCAATTTGTTTGTCCAATTGTCGAAATTTGTGCCTTTTAAAAATATACTTATATCTTATATTCTATAATATTTTGTGATTTTGAATATTTTTTATAATAAAATTAATTGAGATCTATCAAATAAAATCCATATTGCATAGTAAAAACATTACAAATTGAAAATTATAGACAATTCTTTGAGAGGTCAAACTTAACACTCTCAAAAAGTCAAAAAGGAGACAAACAAACCGGGACGGAGAGAGTATTAAACTATGTTCCGTGTTTAGGAGTTTGAAAACTCTCGTTTTTGGCACAAGGCGTGAATGGGATGAATGCGCGGGCGTGCCAAGACTTGTAGCGCCTAACTTTTGATGAAGATTCCCGTGAATCTTGACTTCTATCGTATGAGTGATTGTGTGTGATCCAAAGGTTGAAGATCACAAGGAGGTTCGTAGTTTGCCACACGGTCGTGGACTTAAAATTTCCTAGTCGTATAGGAATTGGAATGTAGAAACGTAAAAACGTGAACTTTATTACACCGGGATAATAAAGTTGATTACAAGGAAAATAAAAAATCCAAACTACTTGATGAAGTGAGTTTGAATGGGGTTTGAGTATGAGGTACTCGATAGGCTACTTTGCTGAAAGTAGGAAAGTTTTTGTAAGCGTTATGCTTTGGTTGGTGTTGGACCCCTTTTCCTTCTTGAGTTCTTCTATTTATAGGCAAAACAGCATCCTGATTCAGGCCTGAATCCGAAATCTGTCTGGTTCCATCAGCTGCCATGTGTCCCATGATTACTCCACCCTCCATGCATGCAAGATAATGGGTAGTTATTGGCAGTTAAAAGCAGTTTGAGGTAGATCATGGGTAGTGGGTGTAACGACCCGGAATTTTGGCCCTAATTTTTTTCTGATAAATAAAAAAAAAAATCGTAATTTTTTTTTAAATTTTATTAGTTAGTTAGAGTAATAAGAACATGTATGTTTGTTCATACCTTTGTGTGCCAGATACATTGTAACATTTTTTCCACCACATTCATCCTTTAGTGACCGACTCTTTCTCTCCCTCCTTGTGTCTCCCTCTCTGCCGACTCTCCCTCTCTCCTCTCTCTCTCCCTTACTTGCTCTCCAAATCCAACCAAAACACTCCTTTTTTTTTTTTCCTTTATCCTCTCCCACCCTTATCCTCTTCCTCCTTGCACCCCACTCCACCCTATCTCTATAAATACCTCTCTCCTTCTCCAATTCACAACACACAAAATCTCAGCCACTGAAAAAATAGTAGGAGTTCAAGCTCCGCCTATGGAAGTCGAGAAAAGAAAAGAACCAAAAAAAAAAAAAAAAGAAAGGAAAAGAAGAGATAGGTTTCTGGTTCGCATTAACCCTAAACCGAATTCGGTTCACACCGCGTCCACCAAGTTCCGGAGCATCCCAGCAACGTCACCCGCTTGTCCAACGATAGTCCCAAATTAAAGTCTATCATTCCGGTCATCTCTATTCGGCCAAAAATTTACCAAAACCGTTCGCCGTATTTTTTTCGATCGAATTCGAGGTATTATAATCCCTCTCCTATCTTCTTCTAAGTATATTAATGTCCTAAGATATTAATTTTGATGTTTAGAAGTGAAAAGAATCGAACCCGTGTGTCGATTTTACAAAGATCCCGCGAGAACTAATTTCCGTGTAAATGCACTGTTCATAAGCCGGTTTGTTTTTTTTTCTTTTTCTTTAACGTAAAGAAGATGTAAAAATTACAGTTTTTCCCCTTAGCTATTTAAGTGTAGTGTTTCGGCCCAAAATAGAAATTTCCAGTCATTACTAAATTATGATTAGGTCCCTGAACTTACTAAAGTCTATGCTTTAGCCACAAAAACGTTTTATTTATTTATTTATTTTATTAAATGTCTTATTTATATAAAAGCGCTCGTTAGTGATAATAGTTTTACTTTTCTTTCTACAACTTAAATGTTAAATGGGTTTTGTAAATGACAATGTCATTATAATGTAAAGTATTATTTGACCCTTATCTATTATATTAGTATTATAAGAAAGTATTTTACAAAGATACTAATTCAAGCTTAGACTTTTCTTTTAATAATTTTTTTAGATAAAATTTCTTGTATCACATTTGATTTATTGGCTATACGAGATTAAACGGTTCATCCATAAAAGGTTATGTGATTTCATTGCTTAATAACTGTTTCGATCCGTCTGCTATTCGCTTTTGATTATTATTGAGATTGATATTGTGTTGATGCTTAATTTGAATGTTAGATTGACCCTAGGGACATGGGGTGGTATACGATATAGAATTCACTTAGAGACGATGCCAAGTAATGGATAAATTGTGAAGTTTCTTTCATTTTCGAGATTGCCTGCGTGATGTTGTGATATAATGAGATTGTGATGAGAATTGATCCTGGCGGGTGTCCAGTGATAGACTGGCGGGTGTCAAGTGATGATTGTGAAAAGAATTGTGACGTGGTTTATAAGATAGCGAACCCTACCGTGATACGCAGATTTATGCTTACCCTCATTGTAGTTATCGGTGCAAGCATTAATTTCGACATAACTTGTTGCTCTCGCGACAACAAAGTAAGTTGATCTCACGGATCGAGCATGGCTGGTCAGAGAAAGATCTCGTGAGAAATCTTAGATTTCGATTAAGTTAATGGATAGTAAAGAAACAAGTTATGTGAATTATTATTGATTTACTCGTTCGTATCATTATCTCCTGTTGATTGCTAATTGTAATGTAAGAGGGGTGGTTGGGTTGGATAATTTTATCGGGTGATTTATCACCACTGACACGTCTCAGATTCCGCAAATCGATTGCTTCGGCGATCAATTTGCTAGAGAGCGCAGGATTCGATGGAGGAGATTCAACGATGTTGCAGTTCGACACGGAAAGAATATCAGTAACGAAGATCGAGGATGCTTAGGATTTGTATCAAGATTAGAGTCAGCTCTGAAGATGGTGTATTTTGATTCCGTAATCTATCTTGAGATTGCATTAGCAAAATATTTATTTTGGAAAATCATATTTATTTAGCAAAATTGTCTTAAAGAAATTATTTATTTTACACCCGAAAAGTCGGGGTGTTACAGTGGGCCTCTTGCATTATGACAAGTGTCACCTCAGCAGTCTGATTCAGGCCTGAATCCTAATCTGTATTGCACCACCAGCTGCCATGTGTCCCATGATTGCTCCATTTTTTGTGCATGTATGTTAGTGGGCAATTTTCAGAAGTTGAGAGCAGTTGATAAATCATGGGTGACATGGCAAATAACTCCCCACTATCCCTTCTCTCATGCATTTGACACATGGCCAATTGACTAAGTCAATTGGCCTTTGCATTAGGAGGGAAATAACTGCCATTACAGCAACAAAATCCCTAAAAACGTGGGCTGCAACTCACGGACCAGACCTGCTCCTTTTCTTCATGGGTCAAACCATGGGCTACTCCATGCGGGCCAAATCAACCTCTTCTTCATGGGCCCAACCGTGGGCTAGCTTCCACATAAATACGGGGCCGAGTTCTCCATATGGGCTGCGTATTTCTCGGGCCCAAATAGGAAAATACCCATGGCCCAAGAATTACCCAAATAATTACACAACTCTCGGCCCAAATTAATAAAGCAATTAACCAAAAATCCAATCACGGCTAGCCCGATCCGTGGTGCCAAAAACGGGTATAAACAGAGTTCCAACAGAAAATAATAGAAAATAAAGAGCGATTTTTTTTCGTTTTTTTAATCCTTTCCATATCAATTTTTAAAACTCATTGAGAAAATTGGGAATACCAAAACAACGTTGAACAGATGCCGGATGATCTAAGTTTGAAATGAATCTATCTTTAGATAAATCGCACGATGTGTTTCAAACCGGTGTTGTAGTCCTTATTTTTAATGTAAATGCAGTCTAAAATCATATAATTACCATATATTCGATCAACGTAATTCTTAGCGTGATCGATATTCTCGACGAGCTCTAAAAGGGGAACAACTTGGACCATCAAAGTGGGTCTGAAAAAGTACTAAAATGGAAGAACTAGGTAGTTATGAAAGGGAGGGGAGGATCCCTTTCCATAACAAAAAAGTATTAGGACACGTACCTCTAAAAGCACACCAATGTCGAAAACAAAACTCTCTTAATTTACATCCATTAAAAAAAAAAAAACAGCAACTACATAATACATAATTTTCATTTTTACTATTTCTTGATCTTTTGAAGCCAACTTCCTATTTTCAAGAACCAAAAACACAAAATATAACAAGGCAACAAAAGGACAGACTCCTAGCTATGAGCACAAACAAATCCCCCCTGTCAAAGTTGAAATACAAACATATCAACACACCTACGGCATATTATTCACTGTCGCACGGGCATTGCCTCCTCTCTCTCACCATGTAAGTCACATAATGCATATAGAGTCTACTCATAACTTTTGGGGGCCAAAAACGAATTCCTTGTATGAGGTCCATTCAATATTTTTCATACAAAAGTTGGTCGTCAAAGAGTTTCATAAAAATAAAATTAAAAAAACCATTACAAAAGATTTACTATTAAAAAAAATTTGAATTGGACATCTTTTGTGTAGAGAAAGCTTAAATCAAAGATATATGGGCCCAACATATAGGGGTCCTAAGAATTTGAAGGCCCTATTTTTAGACTTTTTTCAGAGGCTCAAAGCTTAGGCTTCCTTGGGTTCTCCTATAAGTCGGCTCTAAATGCATATGAGCGTGTGGAAACGCGAATTTGATCATCGTGACTCCCAAGTGTGAAAGCGTATCTCAAAACAAATTTCAAAATATTAACAAACGTTAGAGAGTAAGAACTAACAGCATGAGTTTTGTAGCGAGAATTGAGAGCGGAAGCTCAGAACCCCAATGGAAGGATTAGGTGACTTAACCTAACTAAATTGGGGGAGGCAATACTCATGGGCCACATGCCATGAATTGGTAAAATTGGATGTGTCAATCAATTGAAGGCCCACAGACGGAGTTGAATAGATTTGCGTTGGATTCGTAATGGGCTGGGGGCCCTAACTGCCTTAATTTTGTGTCACAAGTAGAGGAGGCAAAGTTCCACTTCCACCTAGAGTTAATTCTGGGCCGGTCCTATTTTTCAATTTCATAGTCCACTAGATCTTTTTTTTATAGAGTGTAATTCCTAATAGATCATATATAGTGCATTTTACATTTTTACCCCCATTTAAAAACAAATGAATCCATACAACCTCTTACACTACCACTACCACCACCACCACTCCACCACCATCACCACAACCAGTGCCACCACCGCCGCCATCACGCAGCCGCCACCACCACCACCACCACCACAACTCCGCCACCGGCCCACCACCATCATCGCCACCACAAGGACAACCACCACCACTCCACCACCATCATCATCACCACCACCATGCCGCCGACACCACCACCACCATAATTACCACAACCACCACCACTCCACCACAACCAGCGCCATCACCACCACCACCGTCACGCCACTACCACCGCCACCACCACCACCACCACCGCCACCACCTTGCCACCGCCCCCGCCACCACCACCACAATTACCACCACCACAACAACAACAACCAGCGCGCCTTCACGTTACCACCACTATCACCGCCACCACAATGACCACCACCACCACTCCACCATCATCATCACCACCGCCGCCGCCGTCGCCGTCGCCACCACCACCACCACCACAATTAATAGTGTTAATTCAGGTATTAACATTGTTAATCTTGGTATTAACACTGTTAATTGGGATGTGAATTTAGACAAAAATTAACATTGTTAATAGGCGGATAACACTGTAATTCAGGTATTAACACTGTTAATTGGGGTGTGAATTTAGACGAAAACCACCACCACCACCACCACAACCAGCGCCACCACCACCACCGCCGTCACGCTGCCACCACCACCACAACGCCGCCACCATAATGACCACCATCATCATCACCGCTGCCGCCGCCGCCACTACCATGTCGCGCCGCCACCACCACCACAATTAACAGTGTTGATTCAGGTATTAACACTATTAATCCTGATATTAACACTGTTAATCCTGATGTTAACACTGTTAACTGAGATGTAAATTTAGACAAAAATTAACACTGTTAATTAGAGTGTGCATTTAGATAAAAATCACAACCACCACCACATTCAGAGCCACCACCGTCGCCACGCCGCCGCCACCATCACCGCCACCATAATGACCACCACCACCACTCCACCATCATCACCACCATGCCACCGCCGCCACCACACCACAATTAACAGTGTTAATTTGGGTAATAACACTGTTAATTGGTATGTGAATTTAGATAAAAATTAATATTGTTAATTGGCGTGTAAATTTAGACAAAAATTAACACTGTTAATTGTCCTGGTGAAGTGGTGGTGGTGGTGACGATGGTGGCGTGGCGGCGGCGGCGGCGTGGTGGTGGCGGCGGCGTTGTGGTGGTGATGGTGGCGGTGGGGGTGGTGGTGGCGGTGATGTGGTGGTGGCGGCGGCGTTGTGGCGGCGGTGGCATGGTGGTAGTGGTGGCGGCGGCGTGGTGATGGTGGTGGTGACATAGTGGTGGTGGTGGTGGTGGTGGTGGCAGCGGCGGCGGCGTTGTGGTGATGGTGGTGGTGGCGGAGGTGGGGTGGTGGTGATCGTGCCGGCGGCAGTTTGGTGGTGGCTGGATGTCTCTCTCAAATCGCCTTTTTTTGCAAAGGGTATTTTTGTCAACAAAATAATGAAGAGGACCTACTGGACTATGGGCTCTTTGGACAAGACCTAGTGGGCTATACTTCACCCAGACAGGACCGACGAGGAAGTTGCTCTTCCACCTATGTTTGCCCCTTTAACCCCCAACTACCAGGTCAATTTTGGTGTATTATTATTATTTTTGAACTAATTTTTGGAAAAATAAAGAAGGATAGATCGATCTGAACCATAGTTACACATTTGACCCTATATCAAGGAAAATTCAACAAGAGCCTCCATTAAAAAATGCAATATGTCATTATCTTGTAGGAAATCTCTCTATAAAGTATAAACATAACATAGCTATTTAATAGTACCCGTTCATCCCTTTTTAAGTGTCCACTACGATTCTGCGTGTCATTTTTAATGGCTTATATCTTTCAATATATATTGTTAAAAATATACACCATAGTTATGCTATAGTGTATCTTAAGTGGGGTCACAAGACTCATGGAATTTGTTATTTTCACTGTAGTTATGCTAATAACTAGTGTTAGTTAAGCATGACCCCATCAAAATATAATTTTGACACCATTATAGAGTTCATCGTGTAGCAGGCCGAGCGAGAATGGCTCGGGTCGTGCCGATAGAATCTCGAGACATTCGGAGGACTAGCCGGACGTCGAACGGATAACATCCCTAAGCCTCGGATGAGCCGAAGGTCTCGTGTTCCACCTCTGACCATGTCAGTTACTTGTTCACGACGTTCGGCTCGGCAACCCCCCTTCGACATTCGGCCGCCATACTCGGTCTTGAACGAGTGTGGGGACCATAACCTCCAGCTCACCCACGTGGGGATAACCACCCTAGCCATGATGACCATAGTGACGTCAGCCGAACGGTTATCAAAGGTAATGATGAGGAGCACGTGAAGGTGCCAGCTCACCTCCCAAACGGTTACAAAACCCTAAATGTGACGTAAGGGCGACGTCAGCCGACGCGTGTCAGACTCATAAACAATCTTGGAGACCAAGCTACGGGTTCCTTATAAATACAATACTATGCCTTCTGGTAAAAGGTATGTTCTACACACTCCAGATAATCCTAAAACCCTAGCTCTTGCTCTCTTCTCTTTCCTCTGCAAGTTGACTGATTCTTGCACCGGAGGGCCTCCGGTGTGGTCTTTAGTCGTGCCTTCTTTTGCAGGGCTAGGAGGAGGACAAGAGCGGGTCCCACGTCACATCCCAATGAGAGTGAACCACCTTGATCGGAGCCCCACAATTTGGTGAACCCGACGTGAAACATTATCTGATCCACGGCGGCTCCTCCGTCTCCTCCATTCTTTCATTCTCCCAACAACTCTCCCACCACGTCTCCACCACTCCACTTCTCTTTAAAATGGGCGGTGCACCACCTCCTTTCAACCCCATCAAGCCATCTCTCCAGATCCTTTAAGAAACAGGCGTCAACGCCGCCTCACCATCCCATCCTCCTGGCTTCACTCCTCCTGTTGTCAGTTCTTCCATCCAACGTCCAGCCACCATGACGGAGGATACTCTAGCCTACGTCCAGATGTTGGAACAACAACAAGAACAAACCACTGCAGATGTGGCTATTCTCAAAATGGAAATTGCAAGGATTAAGGCAAAAGAGCGTCCGGCGTCCTCTCGTTCTGGATCTCAGGGAAGACGCCAGAGGAGAAGCATTCCGCCTCCTCCACCCACGGCGGACGACGGTGCTCCTCCCAGAATCTCAGTTCATGACCGCCTGGACCCACCACTGGCAGACAATCGAACTAGGGACAACGCTCGCTTTAAGCAGCAACGTTCCCCGGTTCATATGCGTCTCGGTGGTGGAATGGTCCCAAGGGGCGGAAGATCAAGGCGAGAAGGAAGCACCCACACCATTTATTCAAGCTCCTCGGCAGGAGATGAATACTCTCAAGGAGAGAGCTACGATACGGTCCAATTCAACGACCAGGAGAACAATCAGGCTCTGGTCCCTTACGATACAGGACGGCGTTATAGCCGAACGTTTCGTAGGGAGGGCAAAGAACCGGAAGGCTTCCAATCAGAACATGAGGAGGTCCCTCGGGAACAAGGGCATTCTGGACGACCCGACGGCTCACGAAATCCAAGAAGATTCCCTCGAGAGAAAAGTGTGAGTGTGGTGGTCAAGCATGAGGACCAGCCCAGTCGCCGAAAGGTGTACCGAATAGAAAACTTACCCGAGGATGCCCACCATCATACATTTGTCGACAAAAAGGACAGTTCATATCGCCGTCGGCAAGAGGGAACCGACGACTATGACAAAGAGTACCGAACTTCCAAAAGACTTAGAGGTGACAAAGACGGTCGACCTCCCAGGCCAACCGATGAGTATCAACTAAAGAAGCTAACCGAGTCTCCTTCCTCGGTAAAAATCCAGGCAACATTGCCAAAGCCAGGCATGCACCTCCCTAAGTTCCAGAAATTTGATCCCAGCACCACCGAGGCCTACACTCATCTCATCAGTTATCGAAGCACCATCTCCTGTGTAACCGATGATGACGCAATCATGTGCAAAGCCTTTCCCTCAAGCCTCGGACGCCTCGGTCTACTGTGGTTCAACCAACTTGAGGCAGGATCGATTCACAGCTTTAAGGAGCTTGAAAGGGCTTTTAACTACCGGTTCATCACAAGTAATAAGCAGGCCAAAGAGGAAGATGCCTTGGCCCAGATGAGGAAACGGCCGGGAGAAACGCTTCGGAAGTACGCTGAACGTTACTGGCAACTATTCAACGAGATACCTGGGGTCGACCAATATTGGGCTGCCAGAAACTTCAAGAATGGTCTAGAGACTAGAAGCAAGATACTAGATGAGCTGGCGATTCGGGCTCCACACGGGATGAACGAGCTCATGAGGACGGTTGAGCAGTTCTGTACGTACAAAGAATTCCTCGCCGAGCGAGAACTTCAGAGCGGACAGACGGCGGCCGTCCCTCAACCTCTTCACATTCCAACCCCACAAATCGCGGCTCCTAAACTCACAACGGCTCCTCAGCCCAAGAAGCAAGTCAATACGGTAAAGACGACAACAAAGAAGGCCCCAAAGCCTCACGACTACGTCGCGGAAACAACCGTCTTCAAGGAACCCATCTATTTCCTCCTACGGACGCTAGAGCGCGAGCCCTTCTTCGTTTGGCCAAATCCACCAAAGCTCAATACCGAGGCGGACAATGAAAATAGCAGGAAGAGATGCTCATACCACAACGAGCTCGGCCATTACACGACAGCTTGTGCTCCTTACAAAGCGCTCCTGGAGAACTTGGCAGCTCAAGGACTCCTAGATGATCACATAGACTAGACCAAAACTCCGAGGCGACCGCCGAATGCCGGAGCTCAGGCACAAATCCCTCGACCTGTTGGGGTAATCAACGTTATACATGGGCCAGTTACGAGGGAAGCTGCACAAGCACTTCGGACTGAACTCCAGGAGGCAAAGAACATTTCCCAAGTTTATTCTATCGGAGCTACTCCGAAGAAGCCGAAGAAAGCTGAACGACCGTGGTCTATAACTTTTACCGACCGTGACCTCCAGCGAATCCAGACTCCCCATAATGATGCTCACGTCGTTACAGTACAAATCTCAACTCACTCGGTCAAACGAGTTCTTGTGGACCAAGGGAGCTCGGCAGAGATCATGTACTTACCCCTCTTCAGCGAGCTGAAACTCCCCCAGTCCTCTCTCGTCCCAACCGACGTCCCATTAGTTGGTTTCAGTGGAACACCAGTCTGGCCCCTCGGGAAGATTATTCTTCCAGTAGTATCTGGTTCGGTCGCAGTTAACATGGAATTCCTCGTTGTGGACGCTCCCAGCCCGTACAACGCCATCCTCGGAAGAAATTGGCTACACAGCATCAAAGCCATTGCCTCAACTTATCACCAGGTGGTACGGTACATTGGAGCAACCGGCCGACAGGAGGACCTCTACGGTGATCAAGTCCAAGCAAAGCAGTGCCACGTCTCGGCTGTAGGAAGAGCACCGAGTCCCAAACGAGTACATTGGGTGGAAGTTCCGGATAAACCAGTCCTTGAAGACGTCGGAGCTCCAGCCGAACAGAAATCAGTTGAAGATCTTGTAAAGGTTCCTATAAACGACGACGGTTCACGATTTTTCATGCTCGGTTCCAGCTTAACGGAAGCCAAACGTAAGGAGCTTGTCCAGTTTCTCAAAGATAATATCGAAGTTTTCGCTTGGACACCGTACGAGATGCCAGGTATTGACCCAACTTTCATTCGGCATTCTCTCAACGTATCCAAGTCGGCCAAGCCAGTAATACAGAAGCCAAGACGGTCGGCAGCAATCCATGTTGAAGCAGTTAATGAAGAAGTTGATAGGCTCCTCGCAGCTGGGGCTATCAAAGAAGTTCAATACCCCACCTGGCTCGCCAACCCAGTGGTGGTGAAAAAGAAGAATGGAAAATGGAGGGTCTGTGTGGACTACACCAACCTGAACGATGCTTGTCCAAAAGACTCCCTTCCCAAAATTGACCAGCTGGTAGATTCCATTGCGGGCCACGCTCGGTTGAGCTTTATGGATGCTTACAGAGGATACCACCAGATAGCAATGGATCCAGATGACATGGAGAAGACAGCCTTCATTACCCCTAAAGGTCTATTTTGCTATCTTGTCATGCCCTTTGGCCTCAAAAATGCTGGGGCTACTTTTCAAAGGATGGTCTACCTTCTCTTTGGTCTTCTCATTGGTGAAATCATGGAGGCTTATATCGATGACATGGTCGTAAAAAGCCTCAAAGCTGAGAACCACCTCGCCCATCTTGCCGAAGTATTCTCTATCCTCAAGAAGTTCAAGCTACGGCTCAACGCCGAGAAGTGTGCTTTCGGCGTCGGCTCCGGTAAATTCTTGGGCTATCTCGTCACACGTAGAGGAATCGAGGCCGACCCAAACCAGATCTCGGCGGTACAGCAATTAAAGGCTCCGTCAACTCCCCGGGAGATTCAGAAACTAACAGGCATGGCCGCGGCCCTCAATAGGTTCATCAGTCGCTCCTCGGATAGATGCCACGTTTTCTTCCAAACACTTAAGAAACAAAGCCGCCGAAGCTTCAAATGGACGGAAGACTGTGATACAGCACTTGCCGAACTCAAGACTTATCTTGGCTCGGCACCACTTCTCGTTAAGCCACATCCTTTCGAAACTCTGTACCTCTACCTGGCGGTTTCCCCTCATGCTGTCAGTTCGGCGCTAGTCCGACGAGAGGGCACTGAAGACCAACCTGTCTACTTTGCTAGTCGGACGCTCCTTCCGGCCCAAACACGGTATCTTCCGTTGGAAAAACTCCTGCTCGCTCTTGTCACTGCGGCTCGGAAGCTCCTTCCTTACTTCCAGGAACACCCAATCATTGTTCTCACGGAATTTCCTCTTAAGAACCTCCTTCGGAAGGCGGACCTTTCTAGCCGAGTCTCTCAATGGGCAGTCGAATTAGCCAACTTTGACATCCATTTCGAGCCTCGGACAGCGATCAAAGCTCAGGTGTTAGCTGATTTCATTACTGAGTTCACTCCTGGAAGCCCAGATGAGAAGGCCTTGACTCAGCCAGAATATGGGATGCTGGAGCAGCAAGAAGCTCGGAGGACTTGGAACCTTTTCAGTGGTGACGTCTGGAAGCTACACGTCGATGGGGCCTCAAATCACAACGGTGCTGGTGCCGGAGTGGTTCTTGTCACCCCATGCGGCTTGCTGCATGAAAGTGCTATCACTCTCAACTTTCCAGCAACAAACAACGAGGCCGAGTATGAGGCTCTACTGGCAGGACTTCGTACGGCTGCAAGGCTACAGGCTGAAGACCTCCACGTATTTTGTGATTCTCAATTGATTGTTAATCAAGTGACTAGGGATTATGAAGCTCGGGATCCTCGGATGCTAAAATATCAAGCTACGGCACTGGAGCTAATCAAACAGTTCAAAGGCTTTCATATTGAACAGATCAATCGGGAGAACAATGCTCACGCCGACGCCCTAGCAAGTTTGGCCTCGGCTAGCCAGGCCTCAGAGTTCCGAAGCATCAGCCTCGGCCAGATCGACGAGCCAAGTTTTGAAGCTCCAGCCGAGATCCTCAATATCTCCCTCGGTCCTAGCTGGATGGACGAAATCAACTCTCAACACAGAGACTAGAACTTACTAGCTCTGATACCAAGCTGTAACTCCCCGCCCCGGAACGACACCCAAAGTGGGCCCGAACCGACACGGCCACGTGGCATTCCACACAAAAGACCCAACCTCACAATACAATCAGACAGAATAAACAACCAGCGGAAGACTTCTCACACTAAAACAGAAACGAGTCAACGTACTGACCAACCAATCACAAACTCGCACAACTAAGTAACCACAACCTCTATTACAAAACCTAATAAGTTCTAAATTTCAACATATCCACCAACGACTTGATTACAATTTATATGAATCAGCTCCTTCATTAACTACCTACAACAAGCTTGACTATCAACATCTCCCAAGCTAACGCTCGAGTACACCTCAACACATTGACCGGTAGTGGACCCACTCTAAGCAACCTGCTACCTGGCAGACCAAAAGGAAAGCCAGAGTGTGTGAGATATAGAAACGCTCAATATAATATCACAATACCTGAAGGAATATCAACAAGAATACACATTACCAGCGTAACTGAAATACTTGAATGTATACAACATTATAACCAACCTGTCCACATGCTCAACAACATGAATATAATCACATTACATCACATGCAGTGACATGTCTGCCACTTCGCATGTACTCAAGATGAGGTGTCCCACATACCATGCTCCCATCCACCGACCATTAGCCGGCATGGCATACGACATGGTATGCCTCACACGCTAACCTTCGGCGGTTCAATCAACACCCATCAGCATGCATATTCATCTAACACGCATATCATAACCAAATCTCGTGTCCCACACACCATGCTCCCAACCATCGTTCATTGAACGATATGGCTTACGACATGGTGTGCCTCACACGCACACATTCACAACATATCAAAGCTAAACCACAATAGCATGACATACAACTCACCACTACAGCAATATCTCATTAAAGATAATCATATCAAAAGCTAACCACAACTAGCAAGATATATACTCACCATCACAACAATATTATATGGAGAAGAACCATATCAAACACACTCACCTTTGTATCGACCGAGGCACGTCAAACTTACGGTTTCGGCACCTCCCATTTGACCGACTTGCTTCCTAATCATAAGCTAACTCATATTAGCATACTTCTCCACTGGAATGATCAAACAATTGAATGATAGCACCCTATAACATTTTAACAAGCTAATCCATGCCCAAAGATTACCAAGGCCACCAAACGCCCCCTAATCCATTTTACAACCATTTGATATCAAGTTATAGAGCTACAACGTATTAAACGATGTCCAATGAACTCAAACATGTCATCTCAAAGACCTCCAAGGTTTCCCAAGCAAGCATAGCGCTTAAATATAACATAACCCCAAAATCGATAAAGAATCCAACAACTAATCCACCGTATTCCGACCATAACTTCTTTTAGGATTAGAATTAGGTTATGAAACCACCACCATTGAAAAGTACACCTCCGGTACATAAATTTTGATATAAAATTTGCCCAACATAGAGTCCGAATGACCAAGATACGCCCAATTGAAATTACACAGTGAGAAACACAAAATTACGATTTCAGCAGGACAGTCTGCGATCGAAAACCCATTAAAAATAACCTACTCAATAATTTTCAATGATTCCAACACCAAAACATTACCAATTGATCAATGTTTAAGACTCATGAGAACCCATGTCCACCTAGCATGCTTAAACTTGAGGAATTTCATCAAGAACACAAGCCAAAAGCTGTCCAGAATTTCAGAAGCACCAAAACCTGAACTTTAATTCAAAAACTGCTATAATCTAGAAAGAACCACGACACAACCCATACATATTCAGAAAGATATACGAGTCTAGTTTTCGAATCAAGAAACGGTGCGCAAAATAGATACCCGAGCAAAAAGTTATGCCCGTTTTTCCAATACGTGTCTGTGCTGTCTGCACAGACGCGAATCTGACACCAGTTCAGTCCACGAATTTTGTAGGCCAACACGCTTCGAGTTATTTTCTGAAAATTTAACACGATGCAATAGACTCACAGATGAACATTCATGATTTATTTCAAGAATTTAGAAGATTTCTAGATACCTTGAATAAATTCGTCAAAAACAGGACAGATTCAACTTGCTTAGAACACAGTTTTGTACAACTATGATATGCACGAATTTCTTAGAACAAAACCCAACTCCAACCTCAAAAACCTTCTCCCATGGCTTCAATTCAGTGCAAATAAGATGTAGAACAAGAGACCTAGCATGAAAAACATGAAATCAAATACAAGAGAGCATGAATTACCATGTTAGAACTTCAATTCTAGGAAAGAATGATCATCCCCAAGCAATTCCCCTTCTCTTCTCTTCTTCTTCTCCTTCTCCTCTCTTCTCACGGCCTCTCTCTCTCTCTCTCCGTAGGAAAACAAAAAAGAGTAAGGGAGATATTTCTCCCAAAATATCCTGGGATATTTGATAACACCTAAGAAAATAATCCCATGCAAACGAAACCACGTCCTAACTTATGCTCCAATCAATAGCGTTTAGTTAAATACCCACCAAATATGAATAAATCTCATAAACACATAATTCAATTAAAATGTGAATGTAAAATACTAAATATTCGGGGCGGGTATTACAACTCTCCCCCCCTTAGAAAATTTCGTCCCCGAAATTAGAACCATCAGCCTCACCCCAGCACCAACCAAAACTATAAGATTTTCAAACAATCTTGACCAACGACTTCATGTAAGAACAAGAACAACACATATACAAAACTATAAACAAGTTACTCCTTCAACTACACCATCATGTAATCCACCCCCATTCACGTTCACCTCTAACCAAAACTCCCTTAAATTCATGTCTCTATGCACAAAACATATAGAAAATAACACCCTTATGATTTATAGTTAAAACTTCTTCTTTTTCCATCAACTCTCGACAAAACAATCACATAATTTCTATAGGTACTCATACAATACCAATTCTACTTCTCAAGAAGGGCACACAACCCATAACTCACATCACGGCATCCAACACGCCTACATGCTAAAACCACTTTCACCATTTCACACGATTCCACCGTAGAGGAAATTTACGAGCTTATCCTTCACTAGAGTAACTTCCTACCTGAAACTCTCTAACTCATGTTAAAATCAATATAACGCACTCTCAACAATTTTCTTTTTAGTAAAATTGATTCCATCATCAGTACCAACTTAATAAACCACTATGACCCCCATACCATTACGCACTCTCAAAACCTGAGTATAACCTTTTAGGAAAACTAAGTTTTAACATCATACTATCAACCAGCATAATCACACTACTTGATACAGCAACAAACATTCATCTTGAAATAGCATTATATGCATATTATATAATCATGTTACATTAACCATTTTATCACTCAGGCATACCGAAAGAAACACATCTGTCACACACAAACAACACCTCAAGACATTTGTATATACTAGTATACAATCCAACCCAACGCATACCAACTCGAATCGACAACCCACCTAACTTTCTAACCTTCAATCCACCATAAAACTTGCTACCACTGTAGCTCAACTATCACTTAAGATTTCACATCTAACCTTAACAAGCACCTATGCTTCACTTAATCTACTTTCTCTATGCACTCCCTCATCGACCCTAACACCTTCTCCATCACAACCAAGATCCCAACACTGTTCCACGTCTCATTGTCAACTCAGTACCATCTCCGAATTCTGTTTCAGAAACCCGAGCTCAATTTTGTTGTAATGTGTCCCTTCAAAACAAGGTTAGTCCACAACACAAATATCATTGATGGCATGCGCATATGACAATATGCAAGATGTGTCGTGATTTAATAGGCACGTTGCCCATTTCATCACAACACCACTGACACTCCAGTCGACTGGACTGACTCTGACAAGAAGTCATAATGCATGATCATGCTATCAAATCGAACAACAAATAAAAGTTATACCTGTCCCATTCTCTCAGAATGGTTTTTAAGAACACCAGCACTCTGCCCCAGTTTCACTTCTGTGATGTGACCCTTGCAATTGTTTTATAGCCACTGCTCTGTCGTACTGCTTACCATCCTCACAACCCGATTCAATCCCATTCAAACTTGCACCTTCCCAACCTATACCATTCAAACCCCGTTCATGAACTAGAGCCCAAAAGCTCAAAACACAATTCCCAACTCCTTCTAACTCACCACTCCAACCGTTAGGCAACCCATCTCCACCATTAACAGCACATCTGACAACTAACTCACCAAACCTTTCCAACTCATACAACTAATAAGATATCGAAAATCCATCCAACTCATCTCTCATAGATAACTAAAACCATCTTAAACCTTGTATTAGCAATACGCACATCTCTATGAAAGTATCCTCTCTTCCACGTACACATACCACACATGTATCCCATCACACATCAATAAACCCATGCTACTTCCATAAACACACACACACACACCTTTTTCAATATCGCCCAAAATTCATCACAAAATCTACAATTTTGACACTGATCTTTAAAATTCAAAATGAACCTCTTTAGCGCGTAACTCTCCGACTCTCAAGAATCTGCCCACCGCCAACTTACACTATAGCAAGGTTGACATACCACATAGCAATACAACCTTCTCACTACACATAAACTACATTTTACAAAAGCACATAATTACTCTAAGTGCACAATAAGCATTAATAACATGGTAATTAGGTTTAATCCTACATTCCTTGCCATTTACACCTAACGTCAATCAATATTGAAAATACCTATCTCCTCGACACGCATAAGCACATACTCTCCATAACGCCGTGAACCCTCAGTCCATTTACCTCTACCTCCACACACAAAACACAATCCACATACGACATCGCCAGTGCCAACACAATCTGCCATGGAACAATTACCATTCTGCTCCGTGAGCTGAGTCATCTCAATAACCTGTTTCAACAAGTTAAACCACTAAAGACAAACACAGTGCCAAGTAGTCAATAATCATACGTTAGTCACCCACTAACTCCTACTTGATAGACAAAACACACTCCTATGGTCCACTACCAAACCCCCAATCGACTTTCAACACAGAGTCTAGAAAGTACTAGCTCTGATACCAAGCTGTCACGCCCCGCCCCGCAAACGGCACCCAGAGTGGGCCCGAGTCCGACACGGCCACGTGGCATTCCACACAGAAGACCCGACCTCACAATACAAGCAGACAGAATAAACAACCAACGGAAGACTTCTCACACTAAAACAGAAACGAGTCAACGTACTGACCAACCAATCACAAACTCGCACAACGAAGTAACCACAACCTCTATTACAAAACCTAATAAGTTCTAAATTTCAACATATCCACCAACGACTTGATTACAATTTATATGAATCAGCTCCTTCATTAACTACCTACAACAAGCTTGACTATCAACATCTCCCAAGCTAACGCTCGAGTACACCTCAACACATTGACCGGTAGTGGACCCACTCTGCATTCGTTCGGAAGTTCAAAGTGGCAACATCAACTATTATTGGCACCCACTGTTGCCAATATAATATCACAATACTTGAAGGAATATCAATAAGAATACACATCACCAACGTAACTGAAATAATCAAATGTATACAACAATTATAACCAACTTGTCCACATGCTCAACAACATGAATATAATCACATTACATCACATGCAGTGACATGTCTGCCACTTCGCATGTACCCAAGACGAGGTGTCCCACATACCATGCTCCCATCCACCGACTATTAGTCGGCATGGCATACGACATGGTATGCCTCACACGCTAACCTTCGACGGTTCAATCAACACTCATCAGCATGCATATTCATCTAACACGCATATCATAACCAAATCTCGTGTCCCACACACCATGCTCCCAACCATCGTTCATTGAACGATATGGCTTACGACATGGTGTGCCTCACACGCACACATTCACAACATATCAAAGCTAAACCACAATAGCATGACATACAACTCACCACTACAGCAATATCTCATTAAAGATAATCATATCGAAAGCTAACCACAACTAGCAAGATATATACTCACCATCACAACAATATTATATGGAGAAGAACCATATCAAACACACTCACCTTTGTATCGACCGAGGCACATCAAACTTACGGTTTCGGCACCTCCCATTTGACCGACTTGCTTCCTAATCATAAGCTAACTCATATTAGCATACTTCTCCACTGGAATGATCAAACAATTGAATGATAGCACCCTATAACATTTTAACAAGCTAATCCATGCCCAAAGATTACCAAGGCCACCAAACGCCCCCTAATCCATTTTACAACCATTTGATATCAAGTTATAGAGCTACAACGTATTAAACGATGTCCAATGAACTCAAACATGTCATCTCAAAGACCTCCAAGGTTTCCCAAGCAAGCATAGCGCTTAAATATAACATAACCCCAAAATCGATAAAGAATCCAACAACTAATCCACCGTATTCCGACCATAACTTCTTTTAGGATTAGAATTAGGTTATGAAACCACCACCATTGAAAAGTACACCTCCGGTACATAAATTTTGATATAAAATTTGCCCAACATAGAGTCCGAATGACCAAGATACGCCCAATTGAAATTACACAGTGAGAAACACAAAATTACGATTTCAGCAGGACAGTCTGCGATCGAAAACCCATTAAAAATAACCTACTCAATAATTTTCAATGATTCCAACACCAAAACATTACCAATTGATCAATGTTTAAGACTCATGAGAACCCATGTCCACCTAGCATGCTTAAACTTGAGGAATTTCATCAAGAACACAAGCCAAAAGCTGTCCAGAATTTCAGAAGTACCAAAACCTGAACTTTAATTCAAAACTGCTATAATCTAGAAAGAACCACGACACAACCCATACATATTCAGAAAGATATACGAGTCTAGTTTTCGAATCAAGAAACGGTGCGCAAAATAGATACCCGAGCAAAAAGTTATGCCCGTTTTTCCAATACGTGTCTGTGCTGTCTGCACAGACGCGAATCTGACACCAGTTCAGTCCACGAATTTTGTAGGCCAACACGCTTCGAGTTATTTTCTGAAAATTTAACACGATGCAATAGACTCACAGATGAACATTCAGGATTTATTTCAAGAATTTAGAAGATTTCTAGGTACCTTGAATAAATTCGTCAAAACAGGACAGATTCAACTTGCTTAGAACACAGTTTTGTACAACTATGATATGCATGAATTTCTTAGAACAAAACCCAACTCCAACCTCAAAAACCTTCTCCCATGGCTTCAATTCAGTGCAAATAAGATGTAGAACAAGAGACCTAGCATGAAAAACATGAAATCAAATACAAGAGAGCATGAATTACCATGTTAGAACTTCAATTCTAGGAAAGAATGATCATCCCCAAGCAATTCCCCTTCTCTTCTCTTCTTCTTCTCCTTCTCCCCTCTTCTCACGGCCTCTCTCTCTCTCTCTCTCCGTAGGAAAACAAAAAAAGAGTAAGGGAGATATTTCTCCCAAAATATCCTGGGATATTTGATAACACCTAAGAAAATAATCCCATGCAAACGAAACCACGTCCTAACTTATGCTCCAATCAATAGCGTTTAGTTAAATACCCACCAAATATGAATAAATCTCATAAACACATAATTCAATTAAAATGTGAATGTAAAATACTAAATATTCGGGGCGGGTATTACACTCACCGAGTCCGAAGCAAAGCAGCGTATTACTGGCTCTCTGAAAGCGGACAACTCTACAGGAAAAGCTTCACTGGCCCTTACCTACGTGTAGTCCATCCCACCGAGGTCCCAACCATACTCAACGAGCTTTACTCAGGAAGCTGTGGCTGTCATTCGGGAGGACGTTCCCTCTGTCAAAGAGCACTTAGCCAGGGTTACTTTTGGAAAGGGATGAAGAAGGACTGTGAAGAAGTAGTGAAGACTTGCAAACCTTGCCAACTCTTCTCTCCCATTCCTAAGCAGCCAGCTCAAGAATTAAAGCCAATTACCAGTCCTTGGCCTTTCGCCCAGTGGGGTTTGGATATCGTAGGAAAACTTCCAACTGCTCCTGGAGGTTTTAAATTTCTTATCACTGCAATAGATTACTTCTCCAAGTGGGTGGAGGCCGAACCGCTCGTCACCACAACCGAGGCAGACGTCCGGCGATTTGTTTGGAGGAACATCGTAACAAGGTTCGGCGTTCCATACGCCATTGTATCAGATAATGGCTCGCAATTTGTTGGCAAGGAGCTCACTGGCCTATGTGCTGAGTTCGGCATCAGATTCTTCAATTCCACGCCATCCTATCCTCAGGGCAACGGCTAAGCCGAGGCGACGAACAAGACCGTCTGTGCGGGTATTAAGCGACGGCTAAATTCCAAAAAAGGAAAATGGGCCGAGGAGCTGCCTCGGGTACTTTGGGCTTATCGCTCCACTCCTCGATGATCTACTGGGCAAACACCTTTCGCCATGGCCTTCGGCATGGAGGCAGTCATCCCACTGGAGTCCAGGTTTCCTACGCTTCGAACTGAGACCTTCGATCCACAAAACAATGATGAAGCAGTAGCCACCGAGCTAGTACTGGCTGAGAAAAAACGGGACGAAGCTCAACTCAAGCTCGCCAGCTACCAGCAAGAAGTAGCTAGGGGCTATAACAGAAGCGTTCGGATCAAGAAGTACAAGCCGGACGATTGGGTATGGAGGAAGGTTGTTCGGGCAAGTCAGAAAACCAAGTTCAAACCCAACTGGGAGGGTCCCTACAGGGAGATTAAAGAAGTTGGTAATGGGTCTTACAAACTGGAGGACAAAGATGGCAGGGAGATTGAGAACCCTTGGAACGCTCTGAATCTGCGAAAGGCATACCTCTGAAATTAAGCCTTCGGCCTGAGCTCATCTCGGCCCCTATCTGTTTTCCTTTACTTAAAAAAAAAAAAAAATTTTTTTGTAATCATTCTGCTAGTTCGATGGAATGAGAGAACCATGAATGAGAAGCTCCACGCTTTATCCTACCACTCTTCGGACACATATTTGATAACTTGACTTCGGTCACCTAGTTCGGCCTCATGGCTATCTGAACACGTTCGGATCTAGAATCCAACAAATTGTACAAACTCGGACTACTTGACGTTCGGTTTCACTTGAGCATTTAACCTCTCGGTTAAAATTTAATTCGGCTAAGTTCATTGATTGATTTGAACAAACGGCCACATCTTGATTCGGCTACGTTTTTTATTGATTTGACCAAACGGCCACACCTTACCCATTTACTTAGCATTTTATTTTGGCAGAAGGTTGACACATGAACCGCACCTTACACCAAAATAGGGGCTGTTACTAGGTAAATGTGATAAACAGAGCTCATACACCCTCGGCACAGAATCTTTGAAAATATTTCTAAGGCAAGAAAAGAAATATACATCCATTAAAGACCAGCAGACATGCAAAATATTCTAAGGCATGGAAAAGTATAAAGCATGCATTCAAAACATCAAAGCCCAATCGTTCGGTAAAAACAAAACATCCTACTGTTTAAACTATTACATCTGGTACGGCAAACTCCTGATGTTCGGAGTCGTCCAGTCCATTCAAATGTTTAGACAAAAACTTAAAAGATGATGATCAAAAAAGAAAAGCAACCATTGGTTCGTAATATCAACAACCCATCACTGGCCTTCGGCCTCGGTTGTTATTTCAGTCTCGTGTCCCCCGGCAGGCTTATCAGTTGCTGCGGGCTCGGTCATTTCTTCATCCTCGTATTCCTCGGGAGGCAAGGGCTCACATTCCTCGGCAGTATAGGGGAGCTCGAGGTCCGGAATGATTGGCTCGGGAAGCTTCTGCAGGAAGGTCGAGTCGGCCTCGACAGCCAACTGGCTTGCCATTGCCTTGGCGCCCTCAGCATAACCAAGTTTGAAGAAATCAGGGTGCCTTTCCTCAAGGGCCTCGTTCACCATCTTATGGGCTATCTGGGTGTACTCCAAGGCGGCTCTTTTTATGCCAGCCTCATACCCCTTCGCGTCGGCCAGCATCATTTTGCCCTTCTCCTCCTCCTTCAGCTTTTTTGTCTTAGCCTCGGCCACAGCAGCAGCATTCCTAGCCTCATCAAGCTGCTTCTTCAGCTTGTCCACCTCGGCCTCGGTCTCTTTCGCACTCGTTTCAGAGATCCTGCACTTGGTTCTCCAGGAATCCCGCTCTGAACGGTAACGCTCACGCTCGGCCTGGACCCTCTCGGCCTTGTCATAAGCTTTCAAGGCAGCCTGGCCCGCCTGAGCAAAGGAAAGAAGGGAATAAAAGAACAAGTTAGCAAAAATCATGAATCAAGGGCAAAAAGTGAAGTGCTGAAATCAACAAAAACGTACCTGAACGAGTTGGGAGCACATCTCCCTTAAATTTGGCATAAGGTCGTCTGGGACCTTATCACAATCCCTCGACAGAGCAAGGCCCCTGAGGAGGGTGACAGCGAGATCCGGCTCTTCCTTCACCGAATCTTTCAACAAGACAACCCTTCCGTCTGGCAAAGCGTAGGAGGGGCTGAAATGTCTCAAGAAGTCCACCTCCACTGGAGGGTCGGTGAGGTCAACGAAGGGGCGGGTTGATTCTTTTGCTTCTCGGCAGGAGGAGCCTTGCCAGTCTCGGCTTGGAGAGATTTTGAGGCATTCGGTGGGGGGGCGTCCTCGGCAAGTTTTTGCCTTTTCTCCCTCTGTTGATGATCAGAAGGAGCCTTCGACTTGGCCGCCGGATTGCTGGTTTTGGTTGGAATGACTGGCCTCGGAATGTTTCGCCTCGACATTTCCTCGGCGCTGGGTTCGACGATCTTTAACGGAACGTTCAGTCCTGGGAGCGTCGGCTCAAAACCCTCGTCTGGACCGAGCGGAGTGAGCCACTCTTCGATCGTGTACCCGGGCTTCGGCAATCTAACCCCTCGTTGTCTCTTTTGTCGAACTCTCTCGGCTCCGGAAGCTTGCCTCTTCTTCTTTTGAACCGCGGCGGCAGCAGGTTGATCTTCTTCCTCTTGCTGATCTCCCTCGCTCGGCTCTGCAGCCTTCTTCTTCTCCTTCCTCCTCAGCACGCCCTTGTTCGAAGGTTCGTAGTCCAACAGAGTTGGAGCGTGACGGCAGCCTTGGGCTCGTAGAATGTCACAAGCCAATTCCCTAGCCACGGAATTTAAAGTCTTTGATATAGGGCCGAGCTCTGAAAAAGATAAAGACGAAGAGTAATTAAGAGCCTTGGCAGTGATTGAACATAAGCAAACAGTATTATGAAGAAAAGGTTCGGTCTCTTACCTCTCTCCTCGACAAAACGAGGGATGGGGTGACTGCGGTTGAGCCCGCCGAACTCGAAGTTTCCACGGACCTCGAGGTAAAAGTTCGCCCATTTATCCGTATCAGACAGCCCCTCTATCAAGGGCTGCTTCTTTGGGCGCGTTGTTAAGAACCGTCGGTTAGACTTCCCGTGCCGAGACATTGTGTAGGTGTGGAATAGGTCGCTCGGCTTAAAGTCTAAATTCTGACTCTCGATCAGAGCAATTACCGACATTATTATTCGGTAACTGTTGATCGCCAGCTGGTGAAGGCACAGGCTAAATTTCCAGAGGACCTCCCTAAGGAATGGGTGGAAAGGAAATCGAAGTCCGGCCTCACAGATGGCCATGAGAGGCACGGTGATGTGCTCGGGGTGATCCTCCCTCTTGGCCTTGATTTCATCGCTCTTCACTCGATGGAGGTAGACGTCGGCAGGGATGTTATACTTCTCGCGGAACGCCTCGGATTCGGCCGTATCTCCGCTGAAGTAATGTGCGTAAGGGCAAAGGAGTCCCTTATCAAATAAGTCATCATCCTTTGAAACCGAAGTCGAAGCTTCGGCCTCGGACGTGAACCTCCGACTGAGCCTCGTGGCCCATCTGGGGCTCGGTGTCAGACTCGGTCTCACCGGTAAAATTGATGTCGGGTTCGGTAGCATATCCCTCGGCATCATACTCGAAATCTTTCTCGGCGTTTGAATCGTTGGAAATTGCAGAAGTCGCAGACATCCTCGTGGATACAGACTCTTCAGCTCGGCGCTGGTTTCTACGTTGTCGTGCTAATTCGTCGATGAACTGACGCTCGGATTCAGTCAGGGAGCGATCCGAGTCCGAAGAGACGTCGATGACCTCGTGAGCCAGACCTAGAAGACAAAACAAAGGCCAAGGATGATGGATCCGCGTCGGCAGAAAGGAGAAAATAAAAGTCTCGGCTAAACCCTATAGGCTCACGAGTCATTCTTATTCCATTGAGGGCTCGGCACCCCAAAGGCCTATTCTACATTCGGAAGGAGCTTTGAGTGAACGTCTCGGCTCTCCTAAAGAAGTTCGTCTAAACCTAATACCCCATAGAGGTTCGGAAGAACAGGGTGAATCTGAGGATGAACATCACTGTTCAAACCCAAATTCCACTATTCGTATGAAACCCAAAAATCCCAGGAAAGCCCCAAAACCCCATGAGAAGTGTGACAAATTCGACAAAAGCAGAAAGCAGAAGAAGACGATCACTTACTTGAAGAACTTGCTGCTTGATTTTGCCTGGAATTGAAGATCTGAGGCAGGATCGAAGGCTGAAGCGGATGGAATTTTAGAGAGAGAAGCTCTGGGCGTAGAGAGAGAGAAGCAAAGAGTATTCTCTCTTCTCTCTTGCCTCTATTTATAGAGCTCCAACCGTTTCAACTTTCCTGCGCAAACATAACTCCGCCGAACCTCCAGCCAATCAATGCGTGACGCGTGTCCCCCGCCAGCCTGCAGACTGCTGCACCCGTCCCTTCGCCTGCCAAGGCGTCCTTTCAACTGACACTTCTTTCCCCCTTTCAACACCTGTCCAGCTCGGATCCAACCATTGCAAAACTCTCGGCGGGGCTGAAGCTCGGCCAAAATCCGAAGTCAATTCCTGTCGAATGAAGAGATTCGGCAAGAATTGAGGGGCTATTGTAGCAGGCCGAGCGAGAATGGCTCGGGTCGTGCCGATAGAATCTCGAGACATTCGGAGGACTAGCCGGACGTCGAACGGATAACATCCCTAAGCCTCGGATGAGCCGAAGGTCTCGTGTTCCACCTCTGACCATGTCAGTTACTTGTTCACGACGTTCGGCTCGGCAACCCCCCTTCGACATTCGGCCGCCATACTCGGTCTTGAACGAGTGTGGGGACCATAACCTCCAGCTCACCCACGTGGGGATAACCACCCTAGCCATGATGACCATAGTGACGTCAGCCGAACGGTTATCAAAGGTAATGATGAGGAGCACGTGAAGGTGCCAGCTCACCTCCCAAACGGTTACAAAACCCTAATGTAATCTTGGAGGGCGACGTCAGCCGACGCGTGTCAGACTCATAAACAATCTTGGAGACCAAGCTACGGGTTCCCTATAAATACAATACTATGCCTTCTGGTAAAAGGTATGTTCTACACACTCCAGATAATCCTAAAACCCTAGCTCTTGCTCTCTTCTCTTTCCTCTGCAAGTTGACTGATTCTTGCATCGGAGGGCCATCCCGGAGGGCCTCCGGTGTGGTCTTTAGTCGTGCCTTCTTTTGCAGGGCTAGGAGGAGGACAAGAGCGGGTCCCACGTCACATCCCAAGGAGAGTGAACCACCTTGATCGGAGCCCCACACATCGCGCTAGAATATTTTCCCGTCGTCTCACTAAAGAACACACCGCTTAAACTTTTGTGATTCTTGTTCGAGGAAATTGGAGCTCTATTTGAGTTCAAAGTTCGGATAGGGTAAATGCATGCCATTAGAAATGCAATTATTTTCAATGACAACATACGTGTATTATTGATGAAATACTTGGATTCGGAGGATTACAATCTCGTTATTAAGAGCCACTGGAGACGTTGATTTTTAAAATCGTGAATGACCCGCCCAATGCTCACAACTTTCTCGACTCGCCACTGACTCCGTCTCCACTCGTGCTTTCACTCTAAAAGTTAATTTCGACTCACTTTCCTTCTCGCTTTGGAGAGATTAGTCTGTGCTTTACAAGCAATGGTATACCCTCTCACAAAAGTGTGGAGGATCTACACACTTAAAAGTAAGACCCGCAAGCGTTGCTTCTCGGGCAAAGAATAGTTTCTCCCCTCGCCCCTTTCTTTCTAGACGAAGGGAAGTCGATAAAACAAAAGCAAGGGTGGGGTGTGACATGGGTAGTCTTACCTTTCTCTTCTTCCTTTTTCCCTTTGTCCATTTCTCTACTTTTAAACGCAAACATGATGCTTCCATCTGAAAGCCTATAATCTGACTAACCTAAAAGCCAGAGAGAGAGAGAGAGAGAGAGAGAGTGGGGCAAACCAAAGCTTTTGCTTTAATGAAAGTCGGTGCATATGATGATGTCTTATTGCCTTCTCCTCTGAAAAAATCAAACCGCATACATTTCTCTGATTTTTGTCCAAGAAACCAATCCCAACACAAAACTGCTCCCTCGATTACTACCCCTAATCCCCCGCTGTCACCCTCTACTTTTCAAAAACGCGTTTGGATTAGTTTACGCGTAGATTATGTACCTCGTAGGATCCAATTCCATCTTTCACTAACAGCGGGTCAATCCAATATTGGAACAAAGCCTGGTATGGTCGATCTGACACATTGATGCGGTAGTACCTAAAATTTTTTGAAGCTAAGAGTTAAAAGGGATAAACCCCAACCATTGACCGTGTGATCAAGGATCGATCCTTGGGGTTTATTGTCTTCCCCGCTCTACAAATAAACCAAATTATGTTGGTTTAAGGGGTGTTTGGGAGGTAGATTATGGATTGTGATTATTCATCATGCCACAATTTTAGTTTGAGAGCTTCATTCTCAAAATAGATTCTCCCACAATATAAAAACTATACTTCAAAAACACAAAATGGGAATCAATCCTGAAGGAGTTTTTCCATTATCTATTTTGGATTATCAGATTATGGCAGGGATAAAAAGATAAAGCTACCCCTTCCTTTTTCCAAAAAAAAAACGTTTGATTTTGTTTGCAAGGCTTGTCAAATGCTGGTGATTATTCTCCCATGGAATTACTGTTGTGTATTTTATTTTGTTAAACCCTATGTGTACTTTTTTATTTTTGTAATTTGTGGGTCATTTGTATTATTCTTCTGGTCATGGAACTCTCTACATTGTATTGCATAATGATTGTTTAATTATTTTAGCAACAAATAATTATTTAAGATTGTTATGTGCGCGCCTTTGCCATTTCAAAAAAAAAAAAGAAAAAAGATTGTTATGAGCCAAATAAAATGTGAAGACTTTTGTGAAGAAAAGTTATTTAGGACTATTTATTAAAAAAAATTCCGAACTTGGAATGGTTATTCATAAACCTATAATACCATAATAAGCAAGGGCAACATGGTGACAAATCATTTCATAATGTATTTTGTATATTATCCTCTCAAACACTACTCTGTTACAAAATCTATTCCGCACACATTTCTTAAACTCTCTTCTAGATTTATAATCTAGGGTAAACTATAGTTAACCCCCTCTAACTAAGCCTCGCGTGCACTTTGCCCCCTCTAACTTTTTTTTTGGCACTCAACTCCCTCTAACTAACTGAAATTCAAACGGTCATACCTTCTTCGTTCGAAATCGAAAACATGCAAATTATATATCAATTTTGAGGTCTTGAAGTCAGCTTTCTAATGACACCAAAATCACAACACGATTCAAAGCACACAGAAAGTTATGATTAAAACGGTCTTTCTGTCTATCAGTCCTTACTCTTTTGATCATAACTTTCTGTGTACTTTGAATCGTGATGTGATTTTGGTGTCTTTAAATAGCTGACTTCAAGACCTCGAAATCTATATATAATTTGCATATTTTCGATTTCGGATGAAGAAATTACGATCGTTTGAAGTTATGAATGTCTGAATTTCAGTTAGTTAGAGATGGTTGAGTGCCAAAAAAAAAGTTAAGAGGGGCCAAAGTGCACGCGAGGCTTAGTTAGAGGGGGTTAACTATAGTTTACCCTATAATCTATTCTGGCCACAATCCAAAACCAATAACTCACAATCCGAAATTCAAAATGCAAAAATAATTAGGCTCTCAAACACACACTTATTTTTCCCATTTTTTTTAGGGCTGTCCACGGTCCGGATCGGATCGGATCGGATTCGTATGAATCCAATCCTAATCTGTATCTCACGGTTTTTAGAAAATGCAATCCAATCCTAATTCAAAAGTCTCACGGTTCGGTTCGGATTCTGAACCGTGAGTCCCGGTTTGGTCCCGATTTTATCCAGGATTTTCTTCCTAAAAAATAAAATGATGCTACTACCATGATCATATTCCAAGTAAAAATGCAAACACTAATTTCCATAAACATTGTCCAAATTGTAAAGGCATTAAGGCAATAAATATAGTAAAGGCAGCAAGGCAGCAACCAATTAAAACTAAGCATTGTCCAAAATATACAAATTCTGGTCAAGCATTTACTTATTAAATCCCATAAAAACCAAACAAAAAATAGCAAATTAGTTTCTCAAAACAAACAAGCAAATTAGTAAAATTATAATTATTTATATATATTACACACACATATCTATATTTTTATTTTCTTAAATGTCTCACGGTCCGGTTCAGTTAATCCACGATTTTGAAATAAAAATCCAATCCTAATCCGTATCTCACGATTTTTTAATTTTCAAATCCGTGTCCAGACCATTAATTCGCAGACAAAATCCAAAAAGCACGAATCGAATTGGTCCGGACTGGTTTCGCGGTTCTCGATTTTTCTTGGACAACCCTACATTTTTCTGTTCAGAAGGCCCAATATTACTTTATCACTTTTCTCCGAGATTATTGGTTTACAAAGGGTAAAAAAAAAACAGTATGCCACGCCTTGTACAAAGACTGCTTTAGACCAAGCTCATCGGATTTGAATTCGCAGTTTTCAACTTTTTCAATACTGCTTTTATATGACTTTTGCAGGATAAGTAAATAGATTAACGAATGGTAAATAAACAGAAATCTTAGTAAAACATAACCGTAAAAACGGTAATCTTATTGACTTTTTTTTCCCTCTCGGAGAATGTCATGAGAATTGCTAGTTATAGTTAGTAAAATTTGAAATCCTGTCAAAAGCACGAGAGTACGTAGAGCATACCACTAATTGTCTACCACCCCGCCTATGATTTTTAACTCTTCTTGACTTGAAACAGTAGTGTGGCATAGCGGTGGGGGTATATATAATATGAGCAATTTTTGTGGAATCCTATACGAAATGTTCGAGTTCTCGCGACAAAACCTTGAAAGAAACTATTTTTTGGAAACTCTCGATCCTCAAAACCCGCAGTAAATTGCTGCAAATTCGTCTCCGTTGATTGAAAAAGAGCAAATACAATTAATTAGTAAATAGTATATCTGTTGAGGTTTATGACTGCAAATTTTGCAATCATTGGTGACTAAACCCTTACAAGACTCTATCTAAAGGTCAATCACTCATCATTTAACTTACCAAACAAAAAAAAATGTCTATCATTTCGGGTATTTTCAATCTTTCGAATAGAGTGCAAAGTTGACTGGAAAACTAAGATACATATGACCACAGGTTTCCATGCGTACCTCGAGGGAAACCCGGAGAGCCTGCGCCAACAGACAAAAAATAATTAATTAATTAACTTTTTTTTCCCGTTCTAATGATCAACAAAGTCGTGATATTTTTATTTATTTATTTCTTCGCCAAACATGCACGATACCCTTTTGTGCTACTGCCGCCGCTTCATATTAGAACAAAGAGCAACAGATTCGGTAAAAAGACATTTTAGCTATTTTACCTACCTAAATTTACAAAATGATGAGCTCTCCAAGAGCCTTGGTAAAAGACTATAGGTATATTTGCCTGGGTCCTGTTCACAAACAATACCTTTTTTTTTTTTTTTATAGTAATTCTGGAGCTGTTGGCTTGTTATTGACTAGGGTTTGTTAAGAGTTTTGATGCAAAATTGTCAAGCTAAACTATTATCCGAAAGAATAGTTGAAGTGTTTTGAAATTAATTCTGCGAGTTCGAAGGGCTGGTTTTTAAAAGAGTTTGACTCTATTTTATTTAGGTCCGCGGAGATAGAAGATAAAGGGTTTGGTAATTCGGTTGTTATGAGTGGGGAAGGTGTTAGGCACCCTACGTTGCCCTTACGGTACTCGTTCATCTTTAAATGCGCAGTAGAAAAGAGTTGTTTTAAGCAAAATAAAATACAGTAGAATGACATTATTTAGTTTTAGAATTAATATAATACCTGAGATAATTTGAAATTGAATGGAATAAGCTCCATTTATTTATACTATTGAGGGTTTATCGGAACTATAAAACAAGATCATTATTGCATATTTTTTTGAGATCCATATTAAAATATACAAAGAACCAAAATTGGCACAAAAACAAAAAATTGACAATGTTTTGGGTACGGAAAAAGTAATATACTCCCTCCGCCTCATTTTATTTGTCTTTTTTTCGATATTCGTCTCAATTTTCAATCACTTATATCTTTGAACATGTATTTCTAAAAATATACAATATGAATCTTGTTTAATAGTTCTCGATTAGGTTCATAATACAAAATTTCCAAAATTATAATTTTTTTTTTTATAAATTGGAACGTATAAGCGTTTAAAAAACCAACATGAATAACGAAAATGGAAAAATAAAATAGGACGGAAGAAGTAATACACTCCCTCCGTCCCATTTTGTTTGTTCTTTTTTGATATGTTCGTGTCAGTTTTCAATCGTTTATATCTTTCAATATGAACTTTCAAAAATATGTAATATGAATCTTGTTTAATAATTCTCGATTATGTCCATAATACAAAGTTTTCAAAATTATGAAAAACTTCATAGATTGGAATATATACGCGTTTAAATAAACCACACAAATAACAAAAATAAACAAACAAAATGAGACGAAAGAAATAATACGCGAGATAATTTAAAATTGTGCAGGGGCCAGGTCCCCCAAAAAATTCAGCCCTTGGGGCCGCCCCTGTTTTCTTCAACGGAGGGATACAAAGCAAAGTTGTAAAGCAACATTGGTCGGCTGGCCGTAAAGGGAGGAACTAACAAGGGACATCACAGACACAGCACAAAAGAGAAACTATAAAACCTTATCCCCACAAAGGATAATTCTCATTTGCTCTTTTTTTTTTTTTTCTCTTTCTCTCTCTCTCAAATTTCTTTTATCCACTCCAAATCATTGCCAACTTCCCACGATCCACAATCCACCAATTCCCCAGTACCCTATCCCCCACAGAATCAAATGCCCATCACACCAAATCATTGGTGGGTCCTCTCTGTCCATCACAATAAACACTTTGTCCAAATGCATGTGGACCACTTGTATCTTGTACCCGCCGAGGCAGGGTCTTCTGGTGCCAAAAATTCATGTGTCTCTTCAGGATTTTTCGGCCGTTGAATTTAAAATTTAAAAAAAACACACACACACACAATACAACGGCTGAAAAATCCCTCGATATAGAAGCGTAGAAATTTTCGGAACAAAGGAAATCGGGTGCCGTACCAGGCTACCAGCAGTACCACTGCCTGCATTTTGGTGATACCATGCAGCTTCTCTAGCCACAACCCCCCCCCCCCCCCCCCCCCAGTGTCCTCTCGGAATATAATCGATTCCCGTATGTCTCTTTTTAAACCAAATGCTCTATTTTCAGAATTTAGTTTTGCTTTTTATAAGCGTCATCAATCGAATCATATTGTAACGATTATCAGACCAATCTCATATTATTATTATTATTTTTTTACGGATGACATCCATATGAAGATTCGAAATATAACAATTGGAATAAAACCGAAGTAAGTCCCACACCTCCCAGACTCCCTACTGCACAACATAGTAAGCTAATGATCAACGGCAAGAAAACTATGCTTATATGGAATTGGGGATAGTGCTGTGCACTGCGCTCTGCTGTGCACCTGCGAGCCGTCAGATCATGCATCCGACGGTTCGGATTTCATCTCGGCAATAAACAGCTCTCGATCGTTAATTGTCAAGATGAGATCCAAGCCGTAAGATTCACGATCCGACGGCTCGAAAGTGCTTGGCACGGTGCTGCGCGCCTGACTGTTGGTTGCTTCTTTCCACTTTTGTTTTGCTTTGGTTAGGTTTTAAGGAGAGCTTCCGATTAATTTAATGGACGTGCAATTAGTTCCAATCATCTTTGATAAAGTGTGAGTTTTTTTTTTTTTGCTAAGCTTTGATAAAGTGAAAGTTGGGGGAGATCATTTGCACGTACTATTTAATTTGGAATATATACTACAGTACACGAGAGCAATTTAGAATTGTTCTTCAGGTTCTCGAGTGTGTCAAAGTCAATGCTTATCTCCATGCTTTTTTGGTACTTGGCCACACATGCAAGAAGAGAACATATGGATAATCCTATTTATTTGATAACCGACTAATATATATATGTCACAACTTGTTAGATCTTCTGCATTTTGTTATTTATTTAGTCGGCATTTTTTTTTTTTTTTGCATTATACTTATTTATTTATTTATTCGGGATTTGCTCGTTTAAAGCCAACTCTCATTCTTGGTTTTTAAGGGAATCTTATTTTTAATTAATGCAGGACAGCATGGTGTTGCATGCATTCATGCCTGCTTGTGCACGCCTCCTGTAGTTCCTCTAACGGGTGTTTCACATGCTTACGCATTGAGATCAGGCGACGTTAAGAATTGCTGCTAAAACTACGAGCTCTCAGGCCTTCAGTACCAAGCCGACCTTGAAGGTTTAGAATTAGATGTTAGGTTTTTATCTATCACTGAATAGCCAATAAGTTTGTGTTATGAGTGCTTTCTCTTGGAGCAAATTTCAGCCCTCCTCCACCAAAAAAAAAAGTTTTTGTTACGAGTAGTGTATTAAATCAAACATACCTTTGACTTACTTAGGGGTGTTTCCACTAACAAAAATACTAAAAACTTAATACATTTTACCATCTCGTTTTCACTAATAAAAAAGTTTTAGCATTTTATAATCTCGTTTCCACAAACAAAAAAGTTGTCAACAAAAACTGTTTTCGCTACAGTAACTATGCTCACAAACCTATCAACAATTTATTCACTACCGAAAATACCTAACAACTTCTCAAACACAAATAAAAATTTACAATTTTTTCACTACCGAAAACACCCCCTTAAACCAGAAGTCTTTTTAAAAAAAAAAAAAATTTGATATCGCTATCTTTTTTCACTTTAGTGGGATAAAAACCGGAAGAAAAATTGAGGGTATGAAATGTGTGAGATAGACGGATGCTTGAATGAAGATTGATCAAATTCAACATTTAATGTAATCTAATCGTGTGCACGTAAACTGAACCTTACTCTTCGAGTTCTGAAAAAATATAATGTGACTACCACTCTCTCCCATGTCTTAACGAAGAAGTTTTGATGAAATATAGTACTCCTACTTGGCTTCCTTCCAATTTGTTACTTAGTGCCTACCAAGATTGCTGAATAGAGAAAAGCCAAAAAACAAAATCGATCATTGTTAACTTTTGAATAGCTAATCAAAAAGTAAGCTCATATATAGTACCAGCCGGCAACTACAGTTTGTGGAAATAAACCGGTGCACCCCACTTTCCTTGTTCCTTACTGGCCCACTGGGGGGACCTACGTACCATATTGGAACAATTTCTACAATTACTTGTACTCTACTAATCGAAGCTCATGATCATTCATCATCCTAATAATTTTAAGGATATGGCTCGTCTGCCGTCCAAATTTGGGCCGCAGAGGTACGGTCCGAGTAATCGCAAAAGTCGGTTAGCGTTTTCAATGGTCCAGATTTGTCTCGAATCTGGTAAAAGATTCAACAGATCCGAACCATTAATCGTTAATATAATTGGACTGTACGCCTTTCTCAACAGTCCACTGCAGAAAAGCCGGATCCGTAATTCAATGAGAGTTTTATAAATCATGTGTTAAAACTGGTGACCTAACTTGTAATCAGCATTTAGCCGACAATGCATTATTGAATGTGATTGTATTGTAGTGAAAAGTAGGTCCCTAAAGTAAACACACTCCATGTCAACTTTCTAGTTAAGCAAAAGAGATCCGTATTCTTGTTGATGAATCATATTCCATTGGGCACCCATTATAGGCTCTTTGAAAAAAGTCCAATTGTTCATTTCTTCTACTGCTACCTACTTTTCTTAATTACTTTTCCACCCCGCCCTTTTTTTTTCCCCAATTGCTTTTAATTTTCTTCGATCCCCACACACCAAAGGAGAACAAATTAGAAGCCATAATCACGATCCTGTTACAGGTAGTGCCCATCTCTGTCGCAATTTCCCCATTCGGAATTGAATTACCAGCCACCACCTATGTGGAATTAACTACACCTAGCGGAAATTGGTGTGTAGATTGTAATGTGAAGCCATCTCTAGTACAGTAGTTAGTTAAAGCAAAGATGGGGTGGGAGACAAGCTCATGTGGCCTATTGCGCAAAAAAAGTTTGGTAGGGTTTCTAATAATTTCCACGATTAGAGAGATCAACTAATTAAGTAGCGCCATAACCGGTATGGTTTAATTTGAGAAAAAGACCCGTTTCGGCCTTTGGACATAGGCAAGGGGTAAACATTCGTTGTTAGGGAAAGGTAACTAAAAAAACGTTGCCGCTGCTTTAATTGGTCCTTCTTAGAAGTTCCTTTGGACATCAGCAAGGAATACCCATTTTCGAGGTTTGCACCTTCTTATGTTTCATGGTCGAAACCTCTTAGGTATCGATTTTTACGGATCGATCCATACAAGATGTTGCCGCTGCTTTAATTGGTCAGTCTTCAGTGGTGTGCCAAGTGCGCATAAACCATGGCTCGGAGACCATGGATTATAAAATGTCCAGTGATATTATTAATTGAAAAGATATCTCTTATTCTTGCAGTGACATAAAGATCAAACAAAGACAAGCTGGCTAATGTAAAATTTGAATATCCAAAACATCGATTGAGGTACGTGTAAGGTGACTCAGACACTATAAATTACATATCAACGGATAAAAAGAAATAAATAATGTCCGGAAGATATCTTATTCCTGAAGTGATAAAAGAAATTTATTTTTTTTAAAAAAAAAAAAACAGAGGAAAGCAAGCTAATTATTGGTGTCCTATGGTGCTGTGTAAAGCAAAAATTCGAATAGGCAAAGGAATCGTTGAAAAGAGAAAAAGGTATGCAAGTAATGGTAGGATATGGAAGTAATAATTGTGAAATTTGGCAGGTTAATGGGTGGCGGGGGTTGACGAATCATTCTCTTTGATGTGTCTCCCATTATACCTTGTGTGAATCCACGTATTCGATCTTTCGTCCTAGGCATATTCTTTTTCCTGCAACAGAGAGAGGGGGGGAAAATTTGCTCACCACCCATTAAACGTAGATAAGATGTGATGAATCCAATTAATAAATTTTGGTGGACTGCACTATTTAAATTAATCAATAAAAAGAAGGTAATTCATCCACTTTTTTTAGGGAACGATAGAAATGCATTGATAATAATTCATCCACTTGAGAAAGTGCAACTGAATTCCGGCTTCAAAGTCATCTTTGATTCACCCAATTAATTATGAGGGATCGTGTAATATAGACTCTAGCTCTCAAATAACTAATTACTACTACCTTATTTCCACAATAATGTAATTTCGTAACATTTACTCTCTCTTTTTAGCAAAATAAATTTATTGATCTTTTAAAAAATTATAAGGATTAAAGGGATCTTGGTGACTCCGGCATTACGCTACACGACCAAGTAAAAGAAAGCAAGACGCCAATCAAGAACTGCAAGAAACCAAAAATTAAAAGAAGCCTAACTGAAACACCCGAAAAGGCAAAAACACCATATTCAATCATTACCCCCAAACATATCTTCAAAATCCAAAACGAACACGACCCTATCAATTCACGATTTCCAACCTCAAAAAACCCACAGCTGTAATACTACTGTTTATCTAGTTGATCTGTAGTATTTACTTCGTTAACTTCTATTTCAAAACGAAATACTACTGTATTAGCAATTTGTAATCCAAATAAAATGACTTGTTGAAATAAATAAATGAACTTAATTTACCCACCTTACAAATTAGGAAGGCGGAGAGGAAGAGGTAATTTAATCAATTTTCTTTTTCAAAAGTATTTTATAAAGGAGACAAGAATAAGGGGGTTCGGTTCAAATGGGCCAATTATTGGCTATTCCAATCAAGAGTACCATTTGACACTGTTATGTGATACTCTCCGTGATTGAAAAATTGTCACCACACAAAGCAAGGTCCTTACATTGTCTCCCAATTACCTAACAAAAATGAATGATTCTGTTCTCACCGAATAATTTATCGATATATAAATTATGGAAAATATTTCGTACATAACGGCTCATGATACTCCGAGAGCACCGAATAATTACTCTCCAAATGGTCAACCTATGTAGAGAGAGAAAGGGAGACCTTTTTTTCCCCCTCATAATTCCTCCCCACACCCCATATTCTTCTCCCTACTCATTCATTCCATTGATTAATATTCATACCCACCCACCCCCCTCTATCCCAACACCAACACAAAAAAGTCTTCCTCATTCACTTTCCCTCCCCTTCTTATTCTCCTCATTCTCTCCCTCAAACCTCCAATTCACTCCACCCCTTCCAACAACCTAGTAGTTCCACTATCTCTCAACAAACACATATGGGTTTCGACGACGTCATGTGCAACACGGGTCTCGGGTTGGGTCTAGGTTTCAAACCGACAGCCGAGGATCGGAGGCCAAATAAGCCGGTGGCGGTGAGTGTTTTCGAGCCGTCGTTGACCCTGGGGCTGTGCGGGGATACGTATAATCGAGTAAGTAGTAAAGGCAGTAAAGACGCCGTCGAGGTGTTGTATCGTCAGGACAGCGGCGCGTCATCGTTCTCGAACGGTAGCGTTAAGAGGGAGAGAGAGGTTGGGAGTGAGGAAGTGGAGTTAGAGAGAGTGAGTTCTAGAGTAATCAGTGATGAAGATGATGATGGTACTAATGCAAGGAAGAAGCTTAGGCTCAATAAAGACCAATCTGCCCTTTTGGAGGAAAGTTTTAAGCTACATAGTACGCTTAATCCGGTACTCTCTCTCTCTCTCTCTCTCTCTCTCAGACACACGTTATGCTCCTCATACATATTTAAGGAAGAAAACTGATGGGTTTTTATTTATTTTTAACTTCCTTGGATTTACAGAAACAAAAGCAAGAATTAGCAAGGAGATTGAAACTAAGGCCTAGACAAGTTGAAGTTTGGTTCCAAAATCGGCGAGCCAGGTTTGTGTCTTCAACACATAATAAAACCCATAATTTATAATTCCTTTCAAAATAATGAAAAAAAAAAAAACCATTAATCAAAGTCTAGCACATCATTCTATGTGGAATTTGGATGTGATTTTTCTGCTTTTATAATATTACCTTTTTGTTTGCTAAATTTTCGTTGGCATGTTTTTTTTTTTTTTTTAAATCAATTAGTGAAGCCTCTTGTTGAAATTCCTCAAGAAAAAGCTAATTGATTATTTGTTACCGAGAAAATCCAAGTAATTAAGTGAATGGTATTTTTGTAGGACGAAGCTGAAGCAAACTGAAGTGGACTGTGAGTTTTTGAAGAAATGTTGCGAAACACTAACAGATGAGAACAGGAGGCTACAGAAGGAATTACAAGAACTGAAAGCACTGAAGCTGTCCCAACCGTTCTACATGCAACTCCCGGCAGCCACCCTCACCATGTGCCCGTCGTGCGAGCGGATCGGTGGCGGCGGGAGCGGCGGCGATACCAATCCTAAGAGCCCCTTTTCGATGGCTCCGAAGCCCCACTTCTTTAATCCCTTCGCCAATCCGTCCGCCGCTTGTTAAAAGTACGTAGTACTGTTGTTAGTAAAAAAAAAAAAAAAACAGATCACCCTTAATCTTTTTTATTGGTTTGAGGGAAAATATATATAATCGACAGATTAGAGTAGTTAAATTTGTAGTTAGAATTTACTAATCTATCTCATGCTCTTTCTAATTGTCGTTTGTAAATTACCAAATAATTGAATATCTATGGTGTGATTATTGTGATATGCTACCTCTCTATTTTTCGGATGTCATATCTATCACGGGGTGGCCTGCTTTAGTTTTGAGCTATGAGGATCGAAAAGGTAAATAAGCCCCCCTTTTTTTTTGGTGTTTGGCATTTAGTTTGCGTCCCTCAATTGATGTCAAGCTTATGTTTACACTTCATGCAATTTCATAAAATTGCTAAAAGCACTTCTTTTTCTGCCTGTATAAAAGTGAAAATATGGAAAAGGAATAGTCAACCTGATTCGTATTAACCGTTCCACTACTTAAGTTTCTCATTTTTTTAAAGGGAAAAATTCAAAATATCCCCCAATCTTTAGACCAAAATTCAATTAGGCTCCCAACCTTTTAAAAACTTCAATTTTACTCCCAACGTTATCTTCCGTTAATCAAAACGCCCCATTCCGTCAGAATGACTAACGGATTTCGTCAAAAGCTCCGTTAAATAGCGTCCCGATCGAATTTTGATGATCCGGTCCGCTCAATGTGTTCAAAACATGATTTTAAAGGTATCTTCAAGAAATCGGAAAAAAAATGACCCAGAAGGGCTTCATCTGAACAGTTTTTTATTGAACTATTCAATAAAAAACTGTTGAAGCCTTTCCGGTCATTTTTTTGTCGATTTCTAGCGGGCACTTTAAAATCATGTTTTAAACATATTGGCTCCGATCATCAAAATTCGATTGAAAAAGAGGAGGTGGATTGATCCCGATTTTGTTCAAGTCCGAATGTCCGGATTTTGCTTCGCTTACACGTCCCTTTTTCGATTGGATTTCGATGATTCCAAGCAATGTAGTTCAAAATGTGATTTTAAAGTGCGAAAAATTAGCAAAATGATCGGAAAAGGCACATCCGAGCTTTTATTTAACTATGAATAAAAAACTGTTCAGATGAAGCCCTTCTTGATAATTTTTTTTGCTAATTTCACGCGGGTACCCTTAAAATCACGTTTTGAACACATTGAGCAGCTCAGATAATCAAAATTCGATTGGGATGATATTTAACGGAGCCTTTAACGAAATCCGTTAGTCATTTGGACGGAAGGGGGCGTTTTGATTAACGGAAGATAACGTTGAGAGTAAAATTTAAGTTTTTAAAAGGTTGGGAGCCTAATTGAATTTTGGTCTAAAGGTTGGGGGGTATTTTGAATTTTTCCCTTTTTTAAAATACTTATTTCCCGCTTTACAAGACATCTATTCTCAAATAATACATCACTTTTAATTTACAAAACAAACACTTATTTTAAAAAATAAATACTTATTTCAAACTAGCGAAAATGGGGCTAAGTAGACCTTTCATACAATATTATGAATTTCCCAAAGTGCCCTTTGTCATGAGTTGGGGGCCTGTGTGTCATGGTCACTGGGGGGTTGGCTCACGCACTTGTGCCTGTAGTTTCCTTTTGGTTGTGGACAGAGAAAGTATAAAGAGTACAAGAGAAAGTGGGGTTGAAGACTTGTGAGATACGTTCATTTGAGAAGTGGATAGATCCAGTTTAAAAAAAAGGAAGAAGTAGAAGAAGAAGTGGATAGATCACAAAATACTCAAGGAGTAATTAGTACGTAGTACTATTCAAATGATCTCTCCAAAGGAGAATAATGTATTTTGTAGGGTCATGGGCCATGGATGGGAGCGTGAGATGCCCTAACTTTTAGGGGACTGGTGGGTCACTCCCCACGTGATGTCCCTGTGTTCCCCCCATCCCCCATCCCCTTACTTCACTCTTTCCAAACACTCCACCTTCATGCTACATGGGCTTTCAATAAGGCCATGATCTCATTCGCGTAATCGTTTACGTGTGTGAGCACGAGTATGAAAGCGTCATAAAAGCACTTCCAAATTACTCCCTCCGTCCCATAATTTTGGTCACTTACAGAATTACTTGCAATTTTTAAACTTAAAAATAATATGTCCGTAGTTTCGCGAGAGCAAAAATATACAGCATGAATGCAGTGCAATATTGATTAAAAGTGATGATGAATGACATTTTCAAAGAGAATTGGTAAAATATGATAGACATATTAGATACCCTCGGCGTACCATTTTGTTTCCTTACCTTTTCATTTTGGAATGTCATAAAATATATGGGTTTCCAAAACTAACCCCGTAAATGACTAGAAGTAGTTTTAAAGGTGAACACGCCTACAGGTACAACAAATTATGCACAGTAGTCGCGCACAGATTGCTATTGTGCCCGTTTCAGTCCCTCAGAGATGATCGGAGCCACTCATTTTATTCAAAATACTTCATTTAGATGAGTCCCTGTAAAAAATCACCTCAATTCGATATCAAGAATGACATTTACGAATCATCCAACTTTGCTTCAAAGTTGGATGGTTCGTAAACGCCCTTCTTGATATCGGATTGAGATGATTTTTTACAGAAACTCTAAACAAAGTATTTTTTGAACAAAATGAACGACTCCAATCATCTTTATGGGATCCGAAACGGGCATAAAAGCGATCTGTGCGCAACTACTGTGCATCATTTGCTGTACTTGTATCTTTACTGAAATAATAAAGGACAATATTGAAAAGCTAATCAAATTTCGTAAGGACTTTAAAAGGTTCAATTTTTCGTACATAGCAAATAAAATGAGACGAAGGGAATATATCTAAGGCACAGTACTCTTATTACAATAAGATCTTGTAATGTTAGAATGAATGACTGAATGTAGAACTTTCAGCTTTTTAACATTTTTTTTGCTCGGCCCAAGTCATTATTATTAGGATAGTTTGAAGTCCTGACCTTTTTTTTTTTTTTGACACCTAAGCGTGGCTGTGCTATCGTTGGACCAGACATGGAACTTTTTAACTTTTTTGGCAACAACTTTTGGTATTTTACCAAATTGTTCACACTAATTAACAAATTATTGATAATCAACAAGTTGTGCTTAGGGTCCATTCTTTGTAATTTATTTTCAAAAATTAATTAAAAAAAATCGACGTTCGAAAAAAATTTAACAAGTTATTAGTTAGCAGAAATAACTTGACAGTTTGCACTAACTTTTTGATTAGTGAAAATAACTTGACATTTTTCGACAATTTTTTCACTCGTATACCTGCCCACAACTTATTAAGTAGTGAAAACAATTTGATATTTTTTAACAACTTATTGGTAAGTGAGACCAATATTTTTTCCAACAACAAAATCTCCTTAATACTTTGTTTAGGGTTGTGAGTTTTGAGTTGTGTTTTTGAATAAAGGTAGAGAGAGAAATGAGAGTAATGATTGTGCAGAGAGGTAAAAAGTAGAGAGAGATAGAGTGAAAAATGAAAGTAATGATTGAAAAGTTAGAGAGAGAAAAGTAGAAAAGTAATTACTTTATCCAAAATCCTGGGTTTGGAATTCCAAACCGAACAAGGGCTTAGTCAGTGGTTTGTGTCGACCTGCTTAGAGCAGGGGAGACACAAGGGGCACCCCGTCAACACTTTCGGTAAACACTTTCAGCAAAATTCCACTACAAATTGCTGAAATTAAGGACATAGGATTATCTATAAGGGTAATGAGGACAAAATCCGAAATTCTTGATCATAGGAGTAATTCTTTTCACGAGATTTATGCGGCCACCGCTTGATAATCTGCTGAACTATAAGACGGACTGAAGATGCCCACGAGAAAACTTTTACTCTCTCAAATAGCCCCACTATGAGTAGGACACGAGAATGCGTCTATTCATTTTTAGGCTCTACACTAATGATCGGAACTGTTTTAACTTGTTTAAAATATAATTTTAAATATCTAAATAAAAAATTAGTTCATTCGGATATCGTTAAAAGTTTGATCGATCAATTTATCCAACTTTTACCCCCTGCGAATTTAGAAATGAAAATCGACCAAGAATCCATCGATATCCGAATAAGATGTTTTTTTTTACAGAAACTCTTGAAAATACGTTTTTTCCCTCTCAAATATCATTTGTATCGCAACTGTCGATCAAACGGTGTGGAGTGCAGTTGGTGCCTTTTTTATACATTCATGCACAAGGTCAGAGTTCGATTTCCGTACGCACCATCCCTATATATATATATATCCCTATCGGTGGGACAATGAATGGATAAATGGGCACAAAAGTAAAATACTACGTGTGGGCTACAATTGCTTTGGAGACACGCAATCATGATTGGGTTGTGGGCAAAAAATGCTTGGTAATGTTGAAGGCTAGCTTACATATTAAATATACAATAATAATGAGGAGTAGAAAGATCTCTCTCTCTCTCTCTCTCTCTCTCTCTCTCGCGTGGTCATATGGTCCCACTCGGCACCAAATCATTCATATTCGCTGCTTTTAATTGATGGCGTCGACGAACAAAATCATAGAGGACTTTCTAGGAAGCTACCTTTGATGCATGCAAGGTCTCATCATCGTCTACGTCATCATATCCCCCCATACACGCTTTATTAACGAAGATGCGCAAAATCAATATCCTCCGTTCCCGTAACACCGTGTCTGACGTACGTGATCGATGAAACTCGTCAGAATTATATTTGACGATTTAAACTGTTTATTTTGGTATTCTCAATGTGTTTCGTTATTCAAAACAAAAAATTTAGATTGATCAAAGCATATATATCTCAGCATTCATTTGAATGTATCGTATGGCACGTCCATTACTAATTTTATTACTCTTAAAAAACAAATGTGATTCAACCAAACCGTTGTTTGACGGTGCTGATTCGTCGCGTAAATGATTTACGAAATGAATGGTTTGGGACGTCAAATGTGACCTCAATGCATCCTAGTTTGCGTTATATCATGGATCTCATGAGGTATCACTTTGCGAGAAGATTATGGATCGCATGAGGTTTCGTTAGGTGGGAGGATCCTTACTAGGTCCAACTAATCCTTCAGGTATATTGGACTCTTATGTCTACATATATCAATTAATAATTATTTTTTTGAAGAGCAAAAAATATTTTTATTAATATTTGAAAACAAATTACGAAAATTAAATTAATATGATCTCTCAAACACAAGGCCGATTAATTGGGCAAAGAGAAAACCTGAAAAAGACAACTCCATACATCGCCGATCATGTGCCGCCAGGATCTGAAGGGAACAACACGAAATTGACGAGATGCCAAACAAAAACCAATCGAAAAAGATGCCCCAACTCACCCACAAAAAATAACACAAACGCAACCGCAAGAAAGAACTCCAAACCTACTGCCCACAAATTAAAACACCCTCAAACATACAACCCCCCATTATGCCAAAGGATCAAGCAAACATGCGGCGGAGACTGAATATTGCTAATAACTTCCTCGTCATCTCCAATATAATCTGTATCCATGATAAATTTTTGGGAGGGTTGCAACCTAAAATTAATTAGCAATAGGTTTCTGTCATCTTTGTCGTCCGAGTCAGTTAATCATGGTCAATCACCTCCACGTGCATCCGGACTGCACGTGAGAGGGGGTGTTAGACTTGTCTCACATCGCTCATCTAAACCACCCAAGTTTGGTTAATAAAATCTAGAAGTTACTCCACCTATTGGAATTGGTTTTAGGTTGGAATCCTCCAAGAAATCTAACATGATATCAGATCTAGGTCTTGGGTGGTCTCACCTCTCGTGGGAAAGTTTCTGTCATCTCTGTTGCCCAAGTCAGTCAGTCAGCTCATGGTCAGTCACCTCCTTGTGCATCCGGACTACATGTGATGGAGAGTGTTAGACTTGTCCCACATCGCTCATCTAAGCCACCCAAGGTTAGTTAATAAAATCTAGAAGCTATTCCACCTATTGCCAATTGATTTTAGGTTGGAACTCCCCAAGAAATCTAACAATCCAAAATCTTGTTTATTGACCAAACGGCATTAGCAGCATTAATTTATGCTCTTTTTACATTTTAATACACTTTTCATGCCGAGTTAATCCACCATTCATGACGTTGTGATTAATTACCACTCTTATGAAGAAACCTGAAAGAATTTATGGGTAAGGGAATAACCGAGGGCCAAATTGTTTGTTGAAACAGAAAGTCTACCCCAACTGGGTTTTAAAAGATTCGGACTATTAATTGTCGAGACGAACGATGAAATTGAGCGATACAGTGGAGAAAGCAGTGAAACAGAGCTGTGGGAATAGCACGACTGTGGTTGAAGTATGCTTGAGTTAGCATGAATGTTAATCCAGGTGATTATTAATTTATAGTGTCTGAACACGCGTGGAACTGAAAAGTGTTTTTCCAAGTTTAGTACTAATACGTACCATTAGTCTAGTTTTAGGACATTTTTTAGTTTTTTTTTTTTAATTATTGTGAAAAAAGGACAATAGTCAGGAGGAGATAGTTTCCCTTCTGCCCCACGTAATTATATACGAGTAACAATAAACACGCATTTAAATAGCGATTGGAAGACACATGTCACGCTTTAAGCAAATTGTCGGCTTGTCGATTTTTGTTGTGGGATTTCGAATACAATATGGTAAGCTGATTCAGCATGTAATTTGGTGCTATTGTTTTGTTCTGTCATTCACAGATCATATTGGAAAGCAACTGATCGAGGTTCACCTTTTTTTTCTTTTTTCTTTTTTCTTTTCCCCAGCATATGAAACTTTAATAAAAGCTTGAAATAGGTACATCGAGGGGAGGGGGAACACAGTTTGTGCAAAAACACTCACTCGTTCATCAGACAAGAAGAATAAGAAAACAAGAAAAAATAATACATACGACCATCCAACTGAGGTTCATCTTTAGTCGATTTGAATGATTATGTTTCCTTCCTGACTTTCAAAAGAATCCCAAAACAGCCTTTTCATTTATATTTAGACTCTTTTTTGGTTTATAATATAATTTTAACCGGCTAATTAATCCCAAAACAAAAAACGGTTTGGGTGTATAGTTCCATAATCCCTGGAAATTAACACACCGTCCATTACTCTCTTTCCCAAACTGAACCCCTTTCATTCATTAATTCTTGTGTCGAAATTGGCAACTGTTAGGAATTAATCAAGATGTTGGGTTCGAAAGTAATCTGGGCTTTCGTCATTCTACATTAGTACTCTTTTGCTCTTCGTCCTATCTTTTTTCTGAATGCGGGTTCGTTTAGATTTGGTTCAAATTCATCTAGGTTTGTATTTTTGTTTCGACGTTGGGCATCCTTACTAAAACCATGTTACCGTCCAAATCTCACCATGAAGCGTGAGAGGAAGGATAGGGAGTGGAGGATGACGGCGGCATGCAGCCGACTTGATCTTCGACTCAGCGAGAAGGCTGATTGGGACGTGCTCAACGGCGTCGGCCATGAAGTCTTTGTTCGAAGGCGATGTCTACTATGCAGTTTAGGTACGAGATCTCAAAGTAGTACTGGTGGTGGTAACCTGACCGCGTCGTTTCGTGTCAAAAATAAATTTATAAAATCGAGAATTAACTACTACTCCGTAGAATAGTGGTCAAGACCGAGTATCGTTCCGACGGAGACAGTATGGCTGAGTTACGACAAATTCGATTAATTTTTAGATTAATTCACGCAAAGGAAATTTGGTTGTTTGAATTTGGAGAGTTTATTAAACTAAGAGAATAAATTAAATGGAAAGTTTGTAACGATTGAAGAGAAAATATCTAAGGTTTAGAATCCACTCCGACCGCATAACAATAATATGCATAGGTTAGGTTTACTTATTCGAATCAAAAGGGATTATCGCTAGGACTTGCAAATCCTAACAATAATCGTCAAGAAAATAATCAGATTATCAAAAGGCATAGACTATCTCATAGCACGGACCTTCCCTCAGTAGCACGATTTGGCCACCTAACGGCACGATCCGTCTTACGAGCATAATCTATCTCAGAACTCCAACCACAATCAATAAAAACCATTGCAAGACTATGTATTTGAAATCCGGAATACAAATACTCAATAGATAAGAAAAAGTTAAATCAATCCGTTTAATTGAAACGGAAAGGGTTCTTAGTCTCACAATCGATTCGAATAATAAAACCAAAACCCTACACAAAAAATATAGTTACTTGATACGGAGTTTCATCCTCCCCTAGACAAGGAGTTTAGCCGGCCGTGGAGAAGAAAGATGGGATTGAGATTGTAGAAGACAAGGAATACATGAACAAAACTCTCCCTGCAGTCACGCCTCTTTCTATTGTCTTTGGAAAACTCAAAGTGTAACCTAAATAATAAACCAAAGCCTCCTTTTATAGGAGGCGGGGGGCCTGCTCCCCGCCCCCCCCCCCCTTCCTGTTCCGTCCGGAGTGGGGTTTACTTCGGGTCTCGCTCAGATGATCGGGATCGTTCACTTTGTAGAGCTCATCGAGTAGAGCAACCATGCAAAAAATCAGCTTAATTGGATATCATTAAGTGCCTGATCGGAACCTTTTTATCTTGAAAAGAATGGATCCGAAACACTGGATCAAATCCACTTGAACCCATGGACCGAGAGTTACCGAGAGTTATATGGGTTCCGATCAGGCACTTAATGATATCCAATTAAACTGATTTTTTACATGGTTATTCTACTCGACGAGCTCTACAAAGTGAACGATCCTGATCATCGGAGCGAGACCCGGAGTGGGCCCCACTCCGGGCGGAGCAGGAAGGGGGGGAGCAGGCCCCCCGCCTCCCCTTTTATAATTGGCCCTAAAACACACGTGCGCATAGACTAAGAATTGACGTGTACGGGTGTCCGCTGGTCCGGAACAGCACTTCCTTTGGCCGGACCAGAAAAACAGATTGTCCAGGTGTTGCTCAAGCCTTGGTCGTCCGGACCAGCAAGTCTTTGGTCCGGACTAGATTTCTAACCTTTGCCGTTTCGCTCCTCTTCAAGCCATGGAATCCAGCGGAACATCCTTAACTCACGATTCTTACTCCAAATCCTTTTCGAATATTTCGAAACCTCTGAAACACCACAATTCAATTAAACCTCGTTAAATAACACTAAATAGGACCGACAAAGCTTAAGTTAATGAGAATAAACGGATGCTTTTCAGCACCTATCATAACCTCTTTTGGAGAAGAGAAAATTATTCAGCGCGTCCTTAATTGGAATGTACGATCGATCCTCTGCATAAGTTTGGTGCTATGAGTGGTCAGTCTGGCGGCGGAGAAGGGAGATGGACGGGGTTTGCAAATCTATCATTTTTTAAACCTATTTTATTATTATATTATGTTTGTAATTTATTTGTCATGTTTGTTGCAAATTTATCAGGTGTACACAACAGTATTATTGTGAATTCGTGATGTTTGTATCTTATTTTATCATGTCTATAACTTATTTATTATGTTTTGTTACAAATTTATCATGTGTTGTGGTAAAAACATGGTTGATTTGAATATCCACTATATTTTAAAAAATATGTTTTAATGATAATTTTGCACATATAATCCATGAAAAACATAGATTATTTCAAAATTGCTTATATCCGCAAAATTGGTAGGTAAACAAATCCATCAGCCGTAATAAATGGTTGGTAATAGCCGAGCCAAAATAAATAAATAAATGGTTGGTGATAAATGGAAAAAGAAATAATTGCATTAATTTATTGAAAGAAAGAGTTATGAATTTTGGAGAGAGAGTGAGATAAAGTTATCACAAGTGACCAGCCTACTAAGGATATAAATTTGTTTTTGTTTTTTTTAATAATTATTTATTATGTGGTTGGTTTGGTATTGCTTTGATGTCTTCTTTTTTGTAGGTATATATAGTTGGGCTAAATTCTCCATATATTCTTGTAATCAAGCAAGCTGCAGTAATAGGGAATAATTGTAAGTCAAAGCCAGCCGACCTAATTCAGGACCAAAGTTCCACATAATTTTGAGAAACTATTGTCAAATCATTTCCTTCCAAGTGTTTATACGTATGAAACGCATCTACCCCGAAAACAGTGTTGTATATGTATCATTTACGTATCAGACATTTATAGATGCACATACGCCTCAACAAGTATCTCTCGAAAAAAGAAACCATCATTTGTTTTGCATACATATATTTTTAATGTGTATTCAAAACGTGCCGGATACTTATGGGACACGATTTTGTTTTCTTTAGGTTTTGATCAGGGAGGTTTTTGGTGTAATCATGACTAAAGAGATAGAGAAATTATGAGGATAATAATCGGAGAAAAATCTTATTAAAGACCATGCTAAAAGAGAGGGAGTCGTTCAAAAAAACCAAAAGTGAACAAAGAAACTTCACGACGACAAGATTGAAATGATATTTGTTGATTATTCAGCAACTCTACAGTATTTCGGATGGTATTGATGGTTCTACTTTTTCATTTCCTCTCAGGCCACCACTCTCAGGAAGAGTACCAATATACTCAGGTAAAAGAAATTTATTTTTTCTGATTATTATTAGGGATAGAACATTTTTTGCAAAACGAGCAAACGCGAACAAAAATTTGAACAAGCACAAAATGGAAAAAAAGCCCAAAAATCTTTAGCGGAACTTAGCCTAATGTTTAAACATAATGACCATATATATATATAGGGGCCGGATCTAGAGACAATATATTTGACAATATAATTTTCGGAGCCCCACGCGAATAATCGGAACCGTTCAATTTGTTTAAAACATGTTTTTAAGGGTTCCCATAAAAAATCAACTCATTTGGATATTGGCAAGGGCTTGATCGGCTCATTCAATTTTATCCTGTCAAATTTGACAGGAATCAACTGAATGAGCCGATCAAGCCCTTACCGATATTCAAATACGTTCATTTCTTACAGGAACCCTTAAAAACATGTTTTAAATATATTGAGCGGCTCCAACTATTTGTTTGAAGGTGCCACGCGGGGTATCAAAAAATATTTTATCAAATGTATTTGTCTCTAAAATCGGCCCATATAGATATATATATAGGGCCCTTCCGTTGCGGACCACCTCATTTCTCCCTTTTCCCATTGAATTTTGATGATCCGAGCCGTTCAATGTGTTCAGAACGTGATTTTAAGGGTACTTGTGGGAAATTGGAAAAAAAAAATGACCGGGAAGGACTTGATTTGAACAGTTTTTATTTGAACCGTTCAATTGAAAATAAACAAAAATTACTCGGATGAAGCCCTTCCCGGTCTTTTTTTTTTTGCTGATTTCTCGCGCGTACCCTTAAAATCACGTTTTGAACACATTGAGCGCCTCGGATCATCGAAATTCGATCGGGAAAGGCAAAGTCCGCATTTAAGCTAGTTGCGGGCGCCCGCAACGGAAGCGCCCTCTATATATATATATATATAAAAGTTAGTCTTCAATGAGGGAATCCTTAATTTAGTTAAAATGCGGATCTCCTCATTTTTTTCATTTTTCGATCGAATTTCGATGATCCGAACCACTCAATGTGTTCAGAATGTGATTTTAAGAGTACTCACGGGAAATCAGCAAAAAAAAAAAAACAGATCGTGAAGAGCTTTATTCGAGCAATTTTTGTTTGAACCGTTGGATAAAAATAAACGAAAACTGCTCGGATAAAGCCCTTCACAATCTTTTTTTTTTTTTGCTGATTTCTCTCAATTCTCCTAAAATCACGTTCTGAACACATTGAGCGACTCGGATCATCGAAATTCGATCGGAAAATTGGAAGATCCGTTTTTTATTAAAATAAGGTAATCCTCATAAGAGACTGACTATATATATCCTTATTTTCGAAACGGATAATGATTTATTCATAAGATAGTGAGTTTTGAGATTCACAGACACCCAGTCTTGTACTCCATGCAATCCTTTTCCACTTGAAATATACCATTTGAGGAATCCTTGATTTTATAAGTAATTAGTATTTAAATTTGGGTGGCAAACGTTGTATTAGCAGAAACGATAACGTGGGAACGGTCCAAGATTAAGCGTGAGCTTGACTAAAGAGATTGCAACTGCCGGGGGGGCCCAACTGAGCCGCTAACGGAAAACTGCTTGTAACAGAAATCAAAGACCAGAAATACATACCCATATCAAGGGTGAGATTTGAAAGACTGTGACTACTGTGGGTCCACCGTCCATGTGGCCATGTTGGAGACTTTTCTTTTCTTTTTTTGTTTGGTTCGGCAGTTTAGAGTGTTCAAGTCAAGCTTATACATATATTGATTAATTCGATCTCCGGTCCGGTTAAAGTTAGGCCATCACCGTCAAGGCGGGAGAATTCACAAGAATTTATTGTACGTTATTGCTGCCTGATCTCAACAATCGAAACTTGTTCAATTGTGTAGGCAAACTCATCAACTAATCGGACTAACCTTCGGGTTCAAACCTCGATGTATCATTTGTCGAGTTTCGTGTTCGGTAGCATTTGGATGTATTCAGATCAAAAATGATACTCACACAACAATCCAAACACAACAACTTACACAACCTTTCACATGCATGTGAGCTCCACACACTAATATGTATGGGCCCCACATATATGTGAGAGGTAGTGTAAATTGTTATGTTTGGAATCAGATATGTTTTTCTTTCTTTGCACTGTTTGTTACTAATAAAGATCTTCAAGGTCGTTTCCAGTTAATTATTGGGCACACGTACAAACTACAGCTGGACTGGTCCAAATTAGTTAAAAGAGCCTTGACAGGCCGAAATTTAATCCTGTGACTGAGGGCTTCCTGTCGGAATTGGGCCATTCAGGAACTTGCCCAAAGGAGTTAGCAGGTGTACATGAGGCTTTCTGACGAGGGAGTGGGAAACTTATCAATGGGCTTGCGCATCAAAACGATATAACGATGTTTGACCCAAAAAAAGGATATGACTATGTCACTTGTACTCTCTCCGTCCTAATTTTTTTGTCTTTTATGAAAGTTTGTGTCATTTTCAAAGTACTTATGTCTTTTACTTTAACAAGTTTTCGGCACTTTAGCTTATTGGTTGCGGGTTTTATGAAAAGCACACACTTACTATAGTTATGTCTTTTACTTTAACAAGTTTTCGACACTTTAGCTTATTGGTTGCGGGTTTTATGAAAAGCACACACTTACTATAGTTATGAAATGACAACTAGAACCAACTAATTGAAATCTCTTTTGGAATCAATCTATATGGGCATTTGTTCGTGCTTCAATTGAACTCCGGCTAGTGGACAGTGAAACGGTCCCTCAAAACAAGTCGAGTTGCACGCAGGGTTGGCCTAAGAGATTTGAATGCGCAAGGCTAAATTGTGGGATAGTGCCCTAAGTATTTTTAGAGTTAAACAATAATGATAAAAATATTTCTTTATATTACTTTAGACTTAATTAATAATGCATATTAATTACTTTGTCACCAGTGGACAAAGTGGTTGGCTTGAATTCTACTTGACTTGGTTTTAAAATTACAATAGCATAATTTTTGGAAAAAATACATTTTAAAAGAAAATGCTGCCCAGAAGACTCGAACTCAGACACTCCATATAGACTAAAGCAATTTACAACTGAGCTAGTAAAAACATTTGTGTTATAAAACGAACAAATTATATACACACTAATTTACAAATAATATTAGAGTTTTTCTAAAATTTGAAATTTTTTGAATGTCTGAGGTCAAGGCGTCTTAGACCTAAGCCGGACCTAGTTGTGCGTAAGCTGCACCGGATGCCGGAGTCATTAAAAAACAAATGTACTAAGAGGGCCCCGGTGCCAAATAGTAATAAGGTGCCCATTGGCTGTAATAGCCCAGAGATGATTTAATTATATATATGCTTTGGGAAACAAAAACTTATGCTCTGACAAACTTTTCCTCTGTCTCATACATGTTCTGTTCCATATATTCAGGTCGCCATTGTTGTATATGGCAAAGGCATCCATAATCTCTGAAGCTTGGAACTTGGAAGTGTCAGTGACCATTCCCTTAGCTTTTCTCCCCCATTTCTTCATCTCCAAGGTACAGTCCCCTTAGGCTATATAGCCGAAGCAAACTACTGTGCCTGGATCAGATATTCCTTCATGAGCTGTGTAAGTGGAGTTCTATCGATCACTCTCGGAGATCCCCTAAGTAAGCGCCTATAGAAGGGGTCCACTTCTCAGCCATACGGAGATGAGATTGGCATCAGTGTTGCTTATTTGATCCAAAAAAAGAAAAGAAAAAGAGAAGTTGTAGTCCCCTGTTCTCTCTTTTCTTAATTATCACCAGATCGAGCTCAAGTTCATGAGGGGGTGTTCCAAGTTGAAGCGATTGACCATTAGTATTGGTGCTATGTTCTGATCGTGCGGTTCGCTTTTCGTCACGTCAATTATTAGTGATCAAAAATGGGTGGTCTAGTTGAACTAGTGATTCTGCTGATTCTTCTCACGAACTCTCATGGGCTTGGAATCCGAGTGGCGCCTTTAGGATTTGCGAATTTCACCCAAGTTTCTAGTTTTGCTGCTTCTTCTTCTTCTTGTAATGCTTCTTGCAATGCAACTGAAGAAAAAAGGGGTATTCCAACAGGAGCTGATCCTCTGCATAACAGGTAGACAGAGAAAGAGGGAATCAAACCTATCTCTCTCTCTCTCTCTCTCTCTCTCTCTCTCTCTCTCCTTCCTTCTTGCATTGTATTTTATTGTTCTATTTTTCTTTTATTGGGAGAAATTAATATATGGATCCTTTTATCATCAACTGTTTGGATGTTATTTGTTAGCAAGAGTTGTTCCCTTAGTTTGGGGTACGTACTAGTGGTGCAGATGACTTTATCGCATGCCTATGATAAGTTTGTCTTTCCTCTCGTGCGTTTTGCTGTCGTCCTTTTGCATGCATTTCTTCTTCCTCTTACTGCCATCATACTTTAGTTGCCTGATTGTTTAATTAACTGGATATAAGCAGCCATATTAATTTAAGATGGCCCGCTACATAATTGGTCTGTTTTAAATTTTTTATGATTTCAATTAATCATGTTTTAGATATGTAATCTTATCACAAAGAATGGAATACAGAATTTTTTGTGGAAATGCTGTCCTATTAATCTCATAATCATAGGTAGTCCGGTGCAATTAATTATATTTGTTTTTACTATTGGTCTCGTCAAACGAACAAACTCTAAAGGAATAGTGTTGTTGGAATATATTGGTCCATTCTTATATGATATCTATTTTTTCCAAATTCATATTAAGATTCATATAATTCCTCGTAACTACGGCATCAGTCAATCTAGCTACAATACTGTACAATATAGACACTTTATAAAATAAAATAAAAAACCGTAATGTGAAGTAAATTATGTAACATAAACCAAAAAGTACATTTATGAAACATTAATATGGAACATTTCCAACAAAATAAGATAAAAGCAAGCTACCCGGTACATATGGGATGGCACATTAGGAAGTATATAATCTAATGACCACCGCATACTTTATTCATGCATGCGTGGTTCAAATACCGTGACATTTTATTCTATGCATAGAGTGCCTATGCAGGGTATCTATTGAAGAAAATCATTAATTGCTCTTGGAGCATCGTCACGTAATTTTTAGGGGCTTTTTTCATCACACATTGTTGTGAATTTCATCACCAAGTATATATGGCTCCCACGCACTATTATATGCGGTGAAAAAGACCCCTATAGAACTCCATGGAGGTGCTTTAGGTGCATTAAATACTCACTCTTGATTGGCAGGGTGATTTTTATAAACGGTCAGGATAATCTTCGCTCATTAGGTGGAATATAATAAGTACTCCATATAATGCATCACAAAGAAGTTTGGATATCAGTACACATTTTATGGATTGATATACAATTTTTCTCTCATATCAATACACTTTCTACACATTATCCTCCGCCTAATGGACGGAAGTTAGCATTTTCCTTGTTAGAATATCATAATTATAAGGTGATTTGATTACGATGATATTACGATCTCCATGATTACGACTTAATTGTAATTAGTTAATTAGGATTATTTCCTTTCCATAATTATGTCTCTTCCCCTTGTATAAATAGATGACCCATTGTATAGTTTTATTATTCAATCAAATACACATTTTCGCAGCTTCGCTTTATTCTAACATTCCTTTTTAAAATCGGGGTGGGATGATTGCGGGTGACTCTTTATGCTTGTCTGGTTGAGTATTGGGCTTGTTTGTTTAGGTGTTTCTCTCCGCTACCCATTCTCCAAGACTAGGTTTTTGTGTTTTTTAAACTAGCTAGGTTTGATGGGTACAGGGTAAACGGAAATTGTTTCTAGACATCAGTTTAGAGTTTTTTTTCATTTCATTTTACGTTTTCTAATTCTTTTAGAGATTTTTCTTATGTGATTTAATTTGGTTTTATTGGGTACATAGTTTGGGTTAATTTATTTGTTTTTGGGCTGAGTTTTTTTTTTTTATATACATGTTCGTTTTTCCCTAAGATTTGTTAGTGGTCCCATATGGCAAGAACTACACGTGACCCTTTGGGCACACAAGTGTGACGGATGACCCGTCAACTCAACCCCAATGTCTCGTACCCTTTTTTTCACCACACATTGAAATCATTCGTTAGACTTACACGTTTGTCTTAGACCTCATACTGAATGTGTAGTGAAAAAAGACCTATCAGGAACAACCGACTAGCACAAGAGTAGCAGCGTCCACAGCATTGAACAACTTTTCGTGTACAACACATACATTCATTACAGCTTAACTAAATTAAGGGCCCACTTTTGTACACGGCTCAATAATGTCCACCTGATTTTAGGTCTGGGATTTATTAATTTGAAGGACCAAATTGATTGGCCCATGCACACTTATATAGCTGCTTCTCAGTCAACTATTAATTCTCTGGAACAATCCAAAATGCATTTCCTTGGCACTCATACGAAAGCATTATTTTTTGGTGCGACGTGTTTTTTTTTTTTTTTGAAATAGATAATTTTATTAATCAAGAAGAAATAGTACATACAACTTGAAAGAAATGAACAGACAAAAGCATTATTGGGCACACAAGATGTGCATGGTGCAACAGATCGATACAGACAACATTGACTTTTCGTCTCCCCTCAAGACACTTTAGAAGTGCATATATAGCTTCCAATCCAAGGTAGTGAGTGTATGAGGGCACATGTACGTAGGCACGAAGATATTTGTATATATCCACATATATACAAACTTATATATATATTTGTGGACTGTGGATCGGCGGGCGGCAGCGGCGGTGGCCGGTGGAATGGATATTTAGATCCCGGCCACACATTCAGGTGGAGTCACTGGGTATCGTGATTTGTCGGTGCAGTAGTCGTAGATCAAGTGGTTCATACGAACCCACCGGTAACTTCTTGCTTGGGCGGCGTTGAGCTGTTGATACGCAGCTCCCTCCCACCAGTTTGAGGGGCTCGACGGGCAGGTAGAGGGCCCCGGCACGGCGCAACCTTCGAGCTCGAAGTTCTTCATGTAGGCATAGAAAGGGGCTTTGCTCCAATCGATCTTTTCGAGCCCACCCCTTGTAGCCCAGTCGTCGGCTTCCCATAATGTGGAGTAGACACCCATGGGTTGGAATTTGGGGAAGGGGATTCCTTTGGCTTCGTTGTTCTTGTATACCCTTATGGGTACTTCATCCACAGAAAATCTGCAATTCCATAGTTAATTGAATCAGCTACCAATAAAATTAAATTGAAAAAAAAAAAAAAAAAAGCATCAACTTTGATGTTGTATGAGCCACACCTAAGCTATATGTGCAGCCAGATTTTTAACATTTTGATATAGAAAATTAATTCTTACGAATTGATCTCGAATTACGTAACATAGGCCATCACAGCCACATGTCGACGGTGCTCACCATGTGGTTTTGGTGGCCATGCAACCGAGAAATTATTCAAATAGTCCGGAAGTACAGCCACGTGATACTTCAGACTACTTTATAACCACACGTTCTTGTGGAACCCATACACCTAGTGATAGAGCACCTCCACAGGAAATATGAGGTTGAAAAGTGATCCAAAATATCACATAACAGTCCTCCTGACTATTCTATAACTTCACCATGCACCACATGACCCTGGACCGGTATTTTAATTTCTTTAAATTGGGACGGTTGATTATTGAAGTACTCTATTGATATAACATAGCAACAGTACGCTACGCTACTCTACTCTAGACTGGAGGAGTTCAAAATATGTGAAAATGACACCCAATTTTGGCTCCCACAGATTCCTTTTTCAGGGATACAGAAGAAAGATTAAAAAACATCTTTTCACAAGTGGATAGAATTTAGATTCTTTGAGGGGTAACTACGTACAATGTAGAACAATATAGTGGTAAACGGTGATAAGTTGATCCGAACATTTCATTATAAGAAAATATTTGTATAACTTACACAACATGATGATGGTTCCAGAGTATTGAATAAGTGTGGAATTCAGCTGCAGGATCAAACCAAAGGTTAACCCTTTGTTCCCGGTCACCCTTTCCATGTGCGTACACATTGGTTTGAACCGTGTATGGCTGCCCGCTCCGGTTCCCCAAGAATTCGAAATCCAACTCGTCACGGATGGTGTCGGTGTCCGAATTCATCTGAAATCCAATTCAGTATAACTGATTGATTCCCCAAGTGACAAGAAAACAATAGTACCACGTACGGAACAAAAAAAAGTTTCAAATTATTAACTTACAGAAAAAGACAATTTTTTTGGTTTGCTTTTGTAGTTCTGTAGCTAGCCAATTAGTTTGTTGGTCCTTTTGTATTTTTCTACTCCCTCTTGTCATGTTAATAGTAATGTTCTATTTTTGGTCAACTATGGGATATCATGAAATTATTTTGAATAAAAAGGTAAAGTATTTTCATGAATGATATCTTGAATTTTTTTGGCACCAGTTTAAAGAACTTATTGAGATCATTTATCTAATGCAATTCTAAAGAATTACGAAATACTAACATGCCTTTTCGTATAGACTAATATTTTTGGAAGGAAGAAACTCACATAAAACGCGGTGACAGTCCCAGCAGAGTCTCCGGGAACAAGCTTGATCGCCACGCTAACCTTTCCGAACAAGTATTTGCCCTTGGAGGCAAACCCACAACCTTATATGTATATAGCATATACAAAAACCATAGTAACTTGAGCATGTCCCAAATCTAACTCATTAAAAATATAAACAATTACTAATACCCTTAGCTAAGGTACTTATATATAATTACCTGAATTCTGGTCCAGGACAAGTTGGATGGTCGTCCCCCCTTCGATTTGCCTGATATGCGAATCAGCCCAAGTGATTCTGAAGTCCTGGGTAAAAGTGGCAGGTCGAGCAAGGGCTGTGAAGGAAAAGGCAAGCAGGCTATGCAAGAAAAGAGAGATCAGAATGATATTTCTCAAGGAGGGGTGGTATGCCAATGTGGCCATTGTTTGTGCTTTAAATGAGATGATGATGATGATGATGATGAAAAAGGCATGGGGCTTCCTGTATTTATATGGAGGGGAGAGACTATGAGATAGAGGGTAGTGATGAACAAGTGATCGATGGGCCATGATAGGGATCGCTGCGTTCAAATGAAAAGTACCAACCAAAGGTTAGCTTTTCATACAGCTAATGGTAAGCGCGTCATTGGACCCGCCATCTCACTCTCTCTCTCTCTCTCCTCCCTCTCTGTCTACGTTCTACCCAACCCTATTATTAGTTCTGGATAAAATTACACTTCACAACCGTTAAGTTCCGTGGTTTTCGCAACATGACCTTTACGGTTTTATTTTTCTCGTCCATCTTTCAAGTGTGTGGCTTCTTCGATCGACTGTGGACCAACTTCACAAGGTCGTTAATAGTTATGTCTGGCACACCTTGTATGGACCATGGGAATTATGGGAATGACTTCCTGAATTGCACAAAAAGGGAGGAAGAAAGCGAGGAAAGGTTGTTTACACCATATTTCACCGCCTGTCGATGATCGACTAGAAGGTGGCAATTATGGGAATGCAACCTATTCTATTATTATTAAATATTCGTATTAATATTAGAACTAGTATTAGTATTTCTTTTATTATTGTTATTTGCATGCAGGACACTTGGTTTGCTCCTACACATGTGGAAGTTAAAAGGACACTTGTCATGCTCCTACACAATTGAAGGGAAAGGGGAAGTTATTTTGACAAGTGGAAGCAAATAATTGAATGAAGACTAGTGGAGAAGTTAGGAAGTTATTTCCTACGTTTGTTGTTTTCTATAAATAGTCTTTTAAGACTTCATTGTAAACTCTCTCCAACAAATCAAAGTCTATCTTTATTTGTCTTAATTTTTGGAACTACTAACCCGTTCGGGTAATAACTAGGAGTAGGAGTAGGATTAACTTAATTTTCTTACTTTCGATAAGGATCCGTCCTTTTTTATTGTAATTCTACCTTAGAAAAATACAAAGTCCATTTGTTATTTTTCTTCCACTCCACCCCACTTCACTAAACCATCAATCCATTCCGCCTAGTCGATATCACCAATCTCACATTTGATTCGTCCGCCATTTCTCTTCCGGTGAAGTCCTGAAATACGGCGTGGAACCACGGATCCGTCTTGTAGAGACATAGCCGCATTCGCCCTAATTTTTGTTGTTGGTTTTGTTTCCCGAAATCTCCGTCAATTTCAATTGAAGGGAAAATTGGTAAACAGTGATATTCTCGGGCCTTGATCTTGATCTTGATCTTGATCTTGATTTTGATTTGAGTGGATGCTCTGTAGAACTAGGTGACTTATTACATAAAACATGGGCACCATTGGTGCCTTGAGGCCCTTGTGGGCAAAAATGTTTTAAAGACCGGATTAATTATTGAGTAAACCAGAAAAGAGACCGATCAGTGGATAGATTACTGGTTCAAACCTAGATTAAGCAAAAATGAATTGGGACGTAATGAATGATTATTGCATAAAAATATCAATATTATAAGTAAACTATCAAAAGCTTTCACATCATTGTAATTGTGTATTTTTCTATGGTTGGTATCGGAAGGGCACTATATATACATGACTGCTTACAATATTAACAGTAACAATAAAAAAAAAAAAATTGCTTTCTGTTATGTACTTGGTCTGATTCACAAGCTACAATATACCTTGAATATGTGACAAATGATAAATCATCAGTTGTATTCAAATGTGTGAGTTTTGTTATTATACTATGACAAGGTTATATATAACGAAAAGGGATGTTTTGTCAAGTGTTTACGAAGAGCTCTCAATATTCCCAAATCGGTTAGAAACAAAGCAATAAAGTCTTTTGGCTTTCTATTAGTGTATTGTAAAGATTCCGATGGATGAATGAAGCTAGCTAGCTTAATTAGTAGCTAAATAAATTTTCAAAAGTATCAGGTCTACAAGAGTGAACTGCTAATGGGTGGTTTGACCGATTGGTTCGATCTGGGTTTCAAAACATTGGTGGGAACGAATTAGATACGTAAGGCACTGAAGTGTGAACAAATAAACATTCAGGTCTAAAGTGGAACTTGAGGGAACGAGTGTAATTCATCTTAAAGTCTGTCAAGTCTTCCCGCCTCAGTGGGGGCGACTATTCGCAGCCTTACATTTTCTCCCTTAGCCCGTTAAAAATTTTCGAAAATTATATTTCGGTAACTACATGTCGAAAATATGTTCAACATTCGGTAAACAACTGCCAAACATTCATTTTGGTAAATAGCTGTTGAAAACAATATTATATTTCGGTAACTACATGTCGGAAATGCACAAAAAACATATATTTCGATAATTGGATGCTAAAAATGTATCTCAATTTCGGTAACTAATTGTCGAAAATGTATCTCAATTTCGGTAACTAACTGTCGAAACATATGAAAATTTTTAATGGGCTACAGGAGAAAATAGGGGATTGCAAATAGCGGCGCCCCTTCTTTATCCTTATATGCAATTAGGCAAATACCGCTACATATGGATGCCACATATACCTATATCCATAGGTAGCTATCTAGGTACAGTACTGTAGACACTCCAATCCGGACCTCGAAGAGTTTTTGTCCGCCCCGATGATGAAATAGAGGAAACGATACATTTGCGAGCTTGAAAAAGGATCTCCCTAAGCCAAATAAAACCCAAAAACCCAGAAAAACCTGAAAGGCCCAGATAAAGCCCCGACAAAACCCAAAAGACCTTGGGCCGAAGGAAGAGGCACCGTGCGGAGTGGAGCTGGAGCGCACGGCACCTTGAAATCCAAGGGATCGTGCGCAGCAAACCTTCACCGCACGGCACCTTGAGCAAAAAGGCTGACTGGCTCAGAAAGCTGTCGGCCACGCCAGTTTGAGCCACAGCTGATGACTGGCTTAGCCGAAAATGCACTTCTGACCCGCCCAGAAAATACCTCCACCATTTGAAATTCAAAATCTTTGGCCTTTGCCTATAAATTGACCCCTCCACTCAAGGAGAAGGGGCCTTTCTTTTGAGTCTCCTCTTGGTATTTTCTTTTGGTTCTCCTTACTTTCTCTCTCTAGTTCCCACACCCACTTTCTCCTCACCACTTCCATTTCCAAGTTTTAAAGGATGTCATTCCCTAAAGACATTCTTTAGGCACCTTCACTCACTCCTTTCTCATCATTGAAGTTGATCATTCATTAACTTCAAAGCCCCATTTCTCAAAATACCTAACCTTCACTCACACTCATACTCCCCTTGTCTCATTCAACCTCCTCCATCCACATCCGTGACGATCTATCCACATCCTTGCACCTACGATCCTTGATCAAGCTCGAAACCAAAGGTAAAAACTGGTTTCCTCGGACTAGACCACGTTCTGGTCCTGATGGGCTTTCCTGTCAGCAGGTCTAACCCCTTTTTGGTTAGATCCTGACCAAAAACCCATTTTCAGAAAATAAAATCAACACTGTGCTGAGGTTGGGGAACCGCGCGGTCTATTGATCAGACGCGCGGCACCTTGACTCTCAGCGCACGGCATGGTACATATTGATGCTATAGTAAGCAGGCTGCCTGGATCTGAGTTTTCCTCTGTTGTGATGGCTTGTATCTGCTGTTTACTGTTCTTTTTCTCTTAAAATAAGATCATATCTATAAGCCATGTTTTGGCTCTTTAAAAAGTCTTTGTAGATCATCCCAAATGATCAAATATGTCAAAAACTGTCTTAAAATCTTGTTTTGAGAAAACAACCACGTTTGGAGATGATCTGACTGTCATGAGGCTTCTGACAAGTTTTCCGAAAAGATGCACAGAAGGAACAATGAGCTAGATAGTATTTTGAAAGTCTGTGACAGTCTGACAGCAGTGCAGCTTCCCCGCACGGCATGTTGAGTTGTCGCGCGCGGCAGCTTAAGATGCCGTGAACAGTACAACTGGGTCCAGACAGTTTGCTGAGTGTTGTTCATTTCATTCGCTCACATCATTTTACCACTACTGTACAGACAGCACCACATGCACACCAATGTGATATATTTCCCATGTCCCTTTCTCGTTATGTGTTTTTATTAAAGAGCTTGATACTCCGAACGATATTGAAGATTCCCCCTTTTGAAAATATTAAGTAGAGACCGGTTTTACCGGGCGAGTGGGGTGTTTTTTAAAGAAAAACATTCTCCATCCGTAATGTGGCTCCCGAACCCGAAATCTCAACGTTTTCGCTAGACCAAAAGCATTTTCCAAACGACTCATCAGTTTCTCGAATGATCCATCTCAAAAATCCAGGTGGCGACTCTTTCAAGAAGGCGGAGGGCGCGGGAGCCCACAAGTACCAATAATAACTACTCCTATTTATAAATCAAGCAGGCATGAAAAATCAAATAATTATTACGTCTCATTTTTGAATTTTACAGAAGTCAAAAATTTCAAATCTTAGGGCCAATCAAGGATTTGTTTGGTCATTAACTTCAAGAACTTACTTTTCAAAAAAAAAAAAAAACTTCAAGAACTTACAACTTAGTTAAGGTGCGAGCAAACTGATCCAAACAACTAGTGATCAACGAAGAAAGGGGGGTTCCATTTGTATGGAGTACATGTTTCACTTCCTTACACGTCTGGTTATTCCCACAACATTCTGATATTAAGGTTTTACTACATTGAGTGATTTGCAGAACAATAATCATCTGGCACGTAATTCCATTTCTCGAACCAAAATGAATATATGACTTTAATCATTTGTGTTGCCAAGGCAAATCCTAACCCGTGTAACCCCCGGAATACCATATGACATTTTTATGCATGTATATATTCATGTGTAATCTGCACGCAAATAAATCATCGACTTTAGGGGCTTAGAAAGCGCAACCCCCCTCCCCCCACCCCCAAATAAATAATAATAAATAAATAAATAAATAATGTGACATTCATTCTGAATCTAAAAGTATCACCTGAATCATTCAGTTTGTAGACTTGGACCAGTTATATCATTATATGTATGTATAATGGTGGTATATACTAGTATTGTGGTATAATACATGTCTCATATATATATACATACACACACACACACACACAAATACATGCCTGTGCCTAAAGGCACTACTCGATCGGCATTCAATAAATTGCCATAGCTTGAAATTCACTTTTTAGCTAAGGTTCAATTGTCTGTGTTTAAAGATAGGATGCAATATAATCAAGATCAATTTAAAATCAAAATTATCCATTGTTACTATTGACCATGACCAAATTCTTTTCCATATTCATATTCACAACAACAGTAAATGAGCTTTGAAAAAAAATAAGCAACTTAAAACCAATGAAATCAAAAATACAGTTCAGTAAGTGTTGAATTAAATTAATAATAAACGAAACAGACAACACAAAGAATTAAAGTTGTTCAACTAAATTCCTTTTATATATAATTTTCCCTGATCGCTCAAACAAAATTTCCTTTCAGCCAGCATTTCTCTCGCTTTTGCTTACTTCGTAGCCACCTAAAAAATGAGGAACCAGCATCATGCGGTGGAAATCGGCAAGATAGGAGGAGGGTTACGGAGAGGAGAGGCAGTAGATTAGTGATGGGAGAGGATCAAGAATAAAAAAAAGAGATTTTTTTTTTTTGCTCGGCAATAAAAAAAAAAAAAAAAAAAAAGAGATTTGATCTAATGGTTGAGCACGTCCCGTCTCTCTAGCCCATGACAAACTGTTAGGTTAGTTTGGAAAGATAAGGGCCTTTTGATTTATGTCGTATATAAGATTCGACTACTGAGCTAAGTTATTATATATATATTGTATAAGAAAAATTAATTAGTCTTAAAAGAGGTGACGAAATATTGCGTCGCCAAGCTGTACATTTGCAACAAAATTTGATTTCGTATCTGAGAGCATGCATTGGCGATGAAATCTATTTTCCTAATTAACAAAATGCACCTTTTTGACGACAAAATCTTGCTTTCCTTGCTAGCAATGGCGATGAATTCTGTTTTTGTCAGCAAAAGGGTATTATATATTTGGTGAGAAAAATAGATTTCTTTTTTTTTTGTCAAACGGAAATTGAGAAAATAGATTTTGTCCACACTTTAGACGATGACATTCTATTTCGTCACCTAAAGTGTATAATCGGCGGCAAAATTCATCACTGATTTCGTCGTGGTACGTAGCTTTATTTAGTTGTAATGTAAACTTTCACCCAACCTTTGGATTTTCCGTCAACTTAATTTCGTATAATTGCAGATTGGTGTAGAGCTACATAAGCCACATAACGAGTGCCCGATGCACATTTGTGAATGCAATCTTGAATGTGTTCCGATAACATTTCATATATATTATTAAAATTCTCGAGAGTAAGGATTCATAGCGAAAGCGAAAATTCCTGCTAAAGGATAATATATGTGAGGTAGGGGCAGAGCATTGCTCCAAAAGCAAAAACGTTTTCATAGCAAGTCATTCACATCCCAAAAGAAGAAATGGAAACAAAAAAAAGGTTTTTGTAAACATTGTGTGTGTGTTTTTAAGATTGTTAACTTTGCTTTCGATTGTTGAGAAAATGAGGCCCTAATCACGGCAAAATTATACAATAGCCTCGGAGTAAAGGTACGTGGTGCTCCAGACCACTCTACAATCACACGTTCTCATGGGATTAACGACTAAGTATATGCAACTCATATAAATACCGGGTTTTGAAATAGTCCAAAGTACACGTGGTGCTTCCGGGCTACTGAATAATTACTCGTAATCATGCACCATTTATTCTCCACCTGTGGACAGCCAAGAGAAGAATAGATATCCGACGGGAGGGTTGGTGAATAAGTCCAAGATTAGGCCCCACAAACAAGCTGGGGCCAAACATCTAAACACCATGCATGGTTGAGATTGGCACTTGCCAGCTGAGATAGGTCCCCCAACTTAGAAAGCTACCCCTCTGTTCCAAATTTATTATCCATTTTTGGAGATGCATGTTATTTTTCAATTATTTATATTTTATTATTTTTATAAAAAATTTAAAAACTTGGTTAGTTAGAAATAATTGAAATTTATCAAACAAAATTCATATTACATATATTACAGATTTAAAAATATTATACAGTTGAAAATATAAATAATTTTTCCAAGATATTTAGAAATGTGAAATGGACACACACAAAAAACTTGAAACGGACAGGGTATTATGATTCATGGATAAAGCTTTGATAACGTGCACACGTGGCTGCTCCTAAACCAATCAAAATTTTAGATTATACTATAGGCCTTTTCTTTTCTTTGATTTTTTTTATTTTTATTTTTTGCTGATAAGCTTGAAGAATGTAGAGCTGGATTATGAAATTCAAGATTTTTCTTATTTCCCTTTGGAGAAGTGTAGGGGTGGGGGGGGAAGTTGAAAAACGAATAGTTGGGGTGGGGCAACCAAACACTGCCCTACGCGACTTTCTGTTTTTTACTTGCTTGAAGACAAACAGATCACTTTTTCCTGTGTCATGGAAGTGGAAATGGAAATGGAAAGATACTAGGAACGGGAATAATTCATGCAAAGCCAACAGGAACACGCCACCTGGCCAACTTGTGCGACCCACCACGTTTCCCCCCCGCTTTCCGAGCCCTAACAGCAATACCAGTTGTTTAATGTCGTGTCCACGTGGTTCTATCCCACTGGACGGGTGGCAGTATCTGGCAGGTGCGAATCGGGCTTCGTAGCGATCCTGACGCCTGCGGGTATAGTAATGCCAGACAGCCAGAAATAATTACACGAGTTCAGGCCCAAACGCAGCATATTCATTACGACACTGCAGAAACGGATTTGGTTGGACATGGTCAGGTCCACGTAGTCTTTTATTGGCGGTAAACATACCTCAGGTATCACGTGTGATGGTAGTTTCTTAACTCCGGTCCTTACGTCAATGCCGTGGAGTTCTCAAATGACAGTGGTATTGTGATGTGACGAGATAATAACATGGCATCATTCGTGCACTTTCATTTCGTTCACCATAAAAATAACAATGCTCCTTGTGGGTTTTTCTAATCTAGAAAAATCATATCAATGTTTTCATAGTGAGGAAAGGATGGTTACTAAATAGAGTGTCCATTATCTATGGATGAAATGAGATATGAAGCAACTTCAACACTCATCGTTGTTAGTTTCATTAATCTTAAAATTATTACAAGATTAATAGGAGCAATAAAATAAAATCATTCTCAAAGAACAATTAGCCTAATCCGAAAACAAAAACCTACCTTTGGCAATAAGTCAATCAAGAACACCCTTTGCCCCAAAGCCCACCTAAAAGGGCTGAAGCCCAAACACTTCTATGAATCTAAAAAATCGATATTACAATCAGGTCATCCCAAGAACCCGGTAAAACCCTAAATCTAATACCAAAACCCTAGCAGCCCGCCACCCCGATCTGCCGCCACCAACCACCACCAGAAAAGCCCACGCACAGTCGAAAACAATTCAAATCCAGAAGCAGCAAACTGCTAGCACCCGCAGCCTTCACCGCCAATTAGAAGGCCAAACTCTCCTCAAGACCAGCCAAGAGCCACCACCGCGCTCCATCACATCATCGTCCCCCTTTGAGCTCAGCGAGTACCTGCATACACAGCACACGAACAGACGGCCAAACCATCGGCAACCACGAAGTTGTAAATAACTTTTTATGGTCCCTCTTGGGAGTTCAAACTTTTTAAGGAGGCGTGCAATGAATACTCCTACATTCTTGACTTTAATGACATCATTTCCAGTATTGCCTCTATTTATACCTACTTAACAACACTTATATATATTCACTCATGAGGGGCAAGTTTGGAAATCATCAAATTTCTACTTCCTCATTTAGAAAAAGGACCAACATTTCGGAATATCCAAAAATAAAAATAATGTACTAATAATTAGGAACGGAGTTTTTACGCAAATATCCGGGTGCCTGATGTGGCGGGTAAACTTAGCTTTCAAATACTAGATAAAAAGGCCTACGATTTTTATTAGGGGCAGACAACCTCTATTTTATTTATTGTAACCTGTTATGCTAATCTGGGTGGATCGATCGATCGATTTGACCATACAACAACATCTGAGTGCCCTACTAATTAAAAAGGTGGTTATGTGCTTCCATTTTGATATCAATTATTGTACTTATGAATTAATGATAGCATATCATAAGTAAATCAGGATAAGATCATATATACCTACCGAATTTATTAAGAGAGTAGGCATAATTGCGTTCGAGTTATCCGAGTCGGCAGTGGTAATTAAGGTTGCTATTTCCAGTATCAGTTTTTCGAGGAACCAAAATAACAAGAAGATTATAGCATGGCCTTAATTAAGGAGGAGTGCTACAATACACAAATTTTTGTTTTCATATTAAGGGCGGGGGAGGGGGACCTCCGGAGTCGAACCTAGGGTACATGAGCTTGATATATAATACGTAAGTGCTCAGCTTGCACCGCTACACTACTGTCCCATTAATCAACACGCACACTTTTTCTTTTTCTTTTTTTAAATGCATGTGGTGGTATTCACCAAAATAAGTTCTAATTGATAACTTTTGTATTGAAGTTTTAAATTTTATCGCATTAATTCATAATAACATTCCCACAAAATCTGATCATAATCAAATTCGAATTTTCAATTCCTATTTTCACAAAAGGAATACATCAAGTAAACGATTAATTTGTTTTCAATTCGACAACTAATATTTTGAAACGAATTCTAGCAAAAATTGCTAGGGTTGGTACGATGAATTGATTCCACTATTGCATGGGTCAATACCCAATTTGTTGGTCAAAAATCGAAGAGTCGACCACACTACATCCCTTAAATCCAATTTAAATTGTATGGACGCATGCCTAGTTAATATCTTAACGCCTATAACGGGTTAGTTCCAATATTATATATTAAGTATTCATTCTGTTTTTCCGATGTGAGACTTAAAATTCTGATAATCTTGCCACTGCTGACTATCATCAGCCTAGAACACCTGGTTTACAGGAGTTGGTCCAAGATAGGGGAGTGTTTGGAAAGCTAACTACTACTGTACCACATTCTAGAGAGAGAGAGAGAGTGTGATTCATGAATTGTGATATGGTATTCTGTCCACATCAAGCCTTATATAATTTGATTGGCCGTGTGCAGTTTTGATTTAGACATCGATTAAGCTAGCCTTGTAGTATATATATTTGCAAGTAAATATATATGGAACTCAACAGATCATTCATGGAATTTGGAAGTTGCCATGCCATGCCAATCGAGCAGAGCTATCCAAAACTCCCCCCAATATTCCTTGTCCACTCGATCATCCAACTTATTAATTAGTGGTCCATCCATATTCCAATGGCTAGCCATGACCAAATATAGTCCATGCATTGTGTGTTCTAGGGAGACTTTATTATCCAATTCTATTATGGGCAGTAATAATTAGTAAGGTAAAATGAGAAATTTGTGTGTACTGTAATCTGCAGTACTCTCATGAAATTATTGAGATTGGTGTGGACCAATGCTATTGAAGTCTTAGTCTAAGTTTACTTGCCTTTAAATTTTTTTTAAAAATAATAATAATATGGGTAATGTTGTAAGAGTTTAATTAATGTGCTAATCTAGACATCTTCTTTACATGTGTAGATTAGCACATAAACGACATTACACACACGGGAAGAAGAAGAAAAAGAAAGAAGAATTAATTTGTAAAGAAGGGAATTTAGGGCGTGTTTGTGATAGCTGTGGATACAGATTTTAAATCCTAGCTTCGGTTTCAGCTGCAGATTCTTGATTTTAGATTTTCGTAGAAGCAAATAAATATAATTATCATAGTTGCAAAATTACGGTTAAGTTACAGTAAAAACTGATTGATTTTACAGGCAAAAGCCCAGTTAAGTGTTCTTTACGGGAAATAAAATTCTTAGAACACTTAAATTGATTTACAGTTTTTTTATATTCATTTCATTTTTAAATTGACAATATCTTTCAATTTATAACACTTTTCATCATTTTGAAAACTTTGTATGATAAAACTAATTGAAGATATAAGCAATTTAAATGCATATAATTAACTTCACAATTTTTAAGCATAAATCTGGAAATTCAGATCAAAAATTTTGAATTCTTAAAAAATTTTATTTCCCGTAAAGAACACTTAAATTAGGACGGAAGACGTACTAAGAATTAAATTGGTATCCGCTCCAGGCAAAAGCCCAGTTACGGTACTGTCAAGGCCCATGTATGAGGTGCTTATTTAAACAGTCCAACCTCTAAAGAATTCGTTTCAAATTGAGTCCATTGTGTCTGAATCAAATATGAGTGGAAAATTTTTGGACCTTAAATTGAGCCCCAAAGAATAGTAAGGAGGCCTAGTATTTCTCCTGGTTGTAGACTTGTAGAAATGCAGATTTTTCCTCCTGATTAATGTTCTCTTCATTTGTAATGGTCGACAAGAAAATTGTACTCTCAAAAGATCTGTATCCAGAAAGTGGTACTCTATTTGATCAGCATTTCTACTATTGCAAAATTAGTGATCTTATTTTAGCTTTTTTGGAGTCCAATCCAACCAGCATTTTCTCCACAATTAATGCATATGGAATTAGGGATGACAATCCTACGCCAACCGATAGGAACCCGAATCGAACCAGTCATGACGGTTTCTAACCGATTTTTTAAACAAGCAGCCGATTCGGTTCCAGTTTTGATTTTATAGAATACTAGCATCGTAATCGTACCCAAATTAAACTGAACCTCAAAATATTTACAAAAACACCGTAATATATATATATATACACACACTACTGTACATGGCGTATTAGGTTTGAAAGATGGATTCACTCTATTCTTCTTGACTCCATGTGTTTGAACTTTGAACTCTATGGTGCACCGTGCAGTAACAATTTTACTACTTCCCCAAAACTATTTCAGGGGAGAATGAGAGATGATGCCACACTTGTGTGTTTCTTTCATTTGCAACTCAGGGGAGGCCGTCCTTTCACTGTTCCACTCATATTCATGTGCATGTATATACGTGTCTTGAGAACGAACTCTAGAGAGAGAGAGAGAGAGAGAGAGGATATGGCGTGAAGTGGTGGGACTGCAGAAATCAACCCCAACAAGAAAAGCCCAAATAAGGGACAAATAATTTAGTACGTACTAAAAAGAAAAAACGAAACCCCAAATTCAACAGCTGTAATCAGATGTCCGTTTGTGTGGACCTCTTTGCTGTTATGGTTCTTTCTCGTTCGTATTGTCAGGCCACCCCTCCCCATTTCCGCCACCTGACCTCCCTCTCTCTCTCTCTCTCTCTCTCTCTCTCTGTGCCACTACGACCTGCTGTTTTCGTAGTGTCATTCACTTGGCTGAACTTTTTGCTCATTTATTAACACACTCTTTCTTATTCACTACTACTACAATTCACACGTCAAACAGCAGCCAATTAAGCAGATTCAGCCCCCATCTTCATACAGTATTTATTAGTCTCTCTTTCTCTCTCTCTCTCCCCTACTTGTTGCCTCCATTTGTTTTTTCTCGGTTTAATTCTCGTTCCTTCAAAATGGGCTCGAGTCACAAATTTATATGCATCTATAAACTCCAACATCTTAGGAGTATTTCGATTCTCTTTGTCTTGATTTCATGTTGGACGACACAACTTAGATTTATGGCTGAAGGTAATGTTCCCTTTACCCTATTTTACTTAATTCTTTCTTGACCATGATCGATCCACTGGACTGGAGGCATTCTTGAAATTCTGTTTGTTTAATAGGAGTAGTTTCTTTGTCACAGGTCAAGCAATTTTCAAACCGGCACAATATCATTATTCTTGGGTGAGATCTCTCTTCCCCCCTTGATAATATTCCAGATTTTGATCTCAGTGCATATATAGGCTGGTGAACAATCAATTTGCATATCATCATTGGTGACTTCAAATAATACATCATTGGTGACTTCGAATAATACTGTGATTTCAATTAAAAAGCTAAAGATAATTCAGTGCCACTGGGACGCCGCCACTCATTGTTCAGATCTCTCATCCATTACACTTTCACATAGGGTCCATTTATGAATGTAAAAGATGAGGGATCGAGATGCCTAGAATACCACGTGACATTATCTCAAAAGCACTTTTGTTCTCACATGCGTTAAGTTGATCTTCTAGTTTTAACCTAAAAGAATGGATCATCATGCTATTATAACTCAGAGTGTATGAGCCAATTTACGTACACATGATTAATCTTCAGAGACTAGTCTTGTCGTCTAGTAGTGGTTCCTGTGTAGACTAAACCAGAGTCTAGAACTTAAGTGATATAATAGCAAGCAGGTTGACTTCCGCAAGCAATGGAAAAGACTCTTCTGGTGAGATCAGTAGCGCAGCAACCAACTGCCTATTCGAGTAACGTAACGTACTGGTATTCAAGCAAGCGTAAGGCAGCACCGCAAGGAGCCGCGAGCCAGCTGAGATACTAACCCTAGAATAAAAGTCAAAAATACAAGTTTAAAACTCGAGAGTAAACCAAATCGATTCTTATGTCGCAATCACTTTGGGTCAGATACATGAATCATTTTCTTCCATTGAGCTCTGTCATGGGTTACTTGTTCACACAAACCTATTATACTGATATCTTTGCGCACTATAGCATCTAATGTCAATTTAGATCTACTTCTCCCCGAAGCATTGCTACCCAAAGCTAGATACCTAAGAGTGATCATTTTAGGTACTTAGACTCAATTATTAATAGCAATAGAGAGATTGCCGATAATATAACCTATAGAATCTAAGTGGGGTGGCTCAAGTGGAGGAGCGCTATTAGTGTACTGTGTGACAAGAGACCAGGCCAATTCCTTGGAGTTCACAAGTTTGATGAGCAGCTAGCATTATTGCTTTCCCAAGAGAGCGGTTTCGCCCACCCACGTCTCACCCATCAAGTGCCTCTATCTTGTTAGACGTGTCTTACATCGCTAATCTAAACCACCCAAACTTAGTTAATAAATTTTAGAAGTTACTCCACCTACTGCCAATTGGTTTTAGGTAGGAACTCTCTAAAAAAATCTAACATGATGGTAATACTAATGGATATGTGTTTTTTTTGTTTTGTTGGATTGGATGGATACTATAGGAAGGGAACGAGCTACTGAACGGGCAGATCGGTTCGAGGCCACCGAGGTGCAAGGGGAGATGCAGCTCATGCGGGCACTGTGAAGCGATTCAGTTGCCCACAAACCCTCAAATTAAAGCAGGGAGCAATTCAAACTCTCCTTCAGTGTCCAGAATTGACTATGCTAAAGGGGATGACAGCTCCAACTATAAGCCCATGACTTGGAAGTGTAAATGTGGAGATTCCATATTTAACCCATGATCATTTAGGTCTCAGATTCGATTCTCCTTTGCCAATAATTCTTGGGGCCACCTCACTTCCAGTCTGTAGGCATGTGAAACGACCATGGGGATTAGTCCGAGATGCGCGCAAGCCGGTCCGGGACACCCTGCATTACCAAAAAAAAAATCGGTAATTATTTTGTCAATGACGTACATGTTAAGAATACTAGTATTTTGTACACAGCACTTCTTCAACTTTGGTTTTGGTTCTAATTTTAGGAAGAAACAATGGGCTTTGACCAACATCAAGGTTACCCTATCTTTTTGAAGTCCTGTGTGCCAAATTGACAATCAAAATGTACGCTAAGTTGTGTTCTTAAACTTTCCAAATTGATATCCACTTGGTCTAATTTCGAATTCCCGATCTATTTACCAAACCGACGTTTTCATTATCGTCATCAGATTTGGTGGTTAATGGGGACAATATCCAGCCAATTGTGATATGCATATATACTGTGTATATATTGACTGGATGTCAATCAAAAAAATTCTCCTCTTTTTTATAAGACAGATAGCTAAGGATATTGTCCGTGAATTTCAAAATTTAAATAAATAAATAAATAAATAAAAAAACAAGTACAAGAATTTTATCATCCAAGTACTAGAATATTGTCCCTAAGAAAAAGGAGTATGAGTTTCTGACGTTCTATTATACGGATAAAAGCATCCACACTTAAGTGGGTGTTTATTTGGTATGTTGAAGGACTAACTTGATTTAATTGATAAAATTTAGGAATAATTAGACAGAAATTGAATAGTAACAGGGATAAAACTATAAAAGTGAAATTTAGTCCTAAATTTAGCAACTTGTAGCTACCCCCGAAGTGCTAATCCCTCGTTTAACATTGCGCTGGAGGAGTGAAATTTTTTTCACCCTCCTTCTAGCAGATAAGGAAGATCTCTGCACGATTTCCAATTGCAATAGTGTCCTCCCTCTTATTGGTTGAAATAGTGTAGGTCTCACTTCTGCAATACACTTTTTGGTAAGCATGAGATCACTTTGTGGTAGGATCCACGCAGTGGGTATAGAATAAATAAGAAAGCAAGTTCACCCATTGCTATTTAGGGTAGGTCCACTTCATAGTCATTTGTCTTATTATAAATATAATTTGGGGTATTTGTTTTGGAAAAATTTTAATCCTACTATTGTCAATAGTTGATGCCAATAAATGATGTCGTCTGACATTAAAGATGGCATTTTTATTTCTCCCACTTGATCCTCCAAACTATTTTATTTGCAATAAAAAATGAGATGAATTTAATCTAATGATTTCGATTTGACATTGTGCCAAAATTGCACAGTACTGGTATAGCAACGTTGCAATATTCTTTTTGGCTATTTGATGATGTAGTAATCTAAAAAATGACTTTGGCAATGTCGTTTTTGGCACCCATTGGATGGACAAAGCCATGTTTTGACAGAACTTCTAATCCACGGATTAACCCATAGCCAATTGTTGACGCCAAAAATGACGATGTCATCTCTGGTGCCAAACCAAAGATGGCTATAACATTTATTCCACATTATCCAAGTCATTTAGTTGGCATATAAATAAATATGAGTATAATCCAATGGTCTTGATTTGAAATTGTGCTAAAATGACACTAAAATGGTACAACATACCACTTTTTGGCTTTTCTACGCAGTAACATGACAAAAAATGAATAATTAATGAATTCTGTAAAGTCAATTCCGAACCAAAGACTTGTTCCAAGGAGTGCTCATGGAGCATAGCAAATGTAGCGACTGCAAATGGCAGAAGGCGGTAGGGTCTTACCGACTAGACTAGATGAGGGCGCTCCTTCTTTGTCGCTCTACTAATGTAGTCAATTAGGTGCATGCTTGACAACAATGTTTGCTTGACAGGGTCAATCTAGAGTACTACAAACTAATGTTTGCTTAAGATTTGAAGAGACAGCTAACCCATCTCTCTCCGCACGGTCTCCAATAATTCTCTAATTATTACTCCAATTTCTCTATCTATCTCTATTCATTCATTACTCGGTAAATCTTCCTGAAAATTTAAACCAAATAAAGATTGTTTGAGGAGCTTGTAGCCCAAGACCAACCCTGGATGAATGAAAAGGAGATGTCAAGAATCCCCAGACCCATACAGAATTATCAAGGTTCCATCTGATCTGATGATAACACAGCCCATTTCACTGTGAGGACATCTTCGTGGGCCACTTGTCCAGTGATGGCATTTGTTCCCAAATCAGGACAAGGGGCAGACGACAGTAACAAGACAGAGAATCTGTTCGTGTTAACAGAACAGAGCAGTGGTACAATTTCTCTCATTTTTCCGGTGGCATCAAAATGCAGTACAAGTTTTTGAAAGGCTACTTCTGAAGAGCAAGACCACTCCATCGTTCTGTTTCACCGCTCTGCTCAATCTCACTATTCGTCTCAGACTCTCAGCAATCAATAGTCCGAATTTTTGAAACAAAGCTGTAGGGGTAGACTTTTCTGGTTTCTGAATGCAATATATAATAGGCTTGAAATTCTGAAAAATCAGCAAATACTCGATCCCCAATCGGTTTAAGCATTTGATTCATCACAAGAAAACTCTTGAGGTGATCACGAGAAAAAACAAAAAACAAAAAGAGAAGTCCAAAAAATCGCATGATACCTTATAATTTCTGTTGAAAAAGAGAGGCTTAGAGATAGTAATGAAGCTGTAAAGTTGAAGCACACTAGTTGAAGACTCGTGCTCATGGTTGTATATGTTAGTTCCATCTGTGTCCCAGCCACAGTTATGTGCACATGGTTCGTTATATGTCACACGCACATAGCTCCATCAACGTAACAATTTTCTCCCGTGATTATCAATTCATGCTCTCAATTGATGAAGGAAACCGCGATATATCCCGTCTTGCTCAGTTGCAAGCAAACAACTTTACAATTCACTACCTGCATATTTATTTCAGTACTATTATTGACAGCTTGCATCATATACCACAAAACAAACAGCTCATCCAAAACAGAAGTGTCCTTCAATCTGTCGAACCAGGTTTCGTCTGGTTTCTTTTTAGGCCGCGATAAGAACAAGATCAGCACAATCACTACGGTGGTTTTGTGGTCCTGGCATCCCATTGCCCAAACCACCCCAAATCAAGCACTAAACAGCACCCTGCAATTTCCCACTCTCGAATACTTCCCATAGCTCGTATTATTTGCAGATTCAGAGTTAAATTTCCACAAAGTCACTGCTCACACTATACACTTACTAAGAGGAGATAAATCTGAGTAAACTGTTCATAGAAACATGACCCTTTAGTCATAGAAAGTTGATTTTTCCTCATTAATTAACATCTAAATGACTGATAGAACATTATACAGACCCACATCACATGGGTTGTTGATAAACATCATCCTTGCACAACTATCTGCAACCCAATGCCTCTTCATATTCTCCAGTCAAGCATTCATGTTCTTGCTAACCTAAAAGATAGTTAGCACCACTTCTACATGGAAGGCTGTATATACTCATTTTAACTTGACTTGTATTCAATAGCATAGCTAGACAATATTGTAGCTGATATCATACCACACAACAGGATTGGGTCACCAAGATAGTAACCACCATAAATAGTCTGAAAAGACCGCTATTATCGATAAAATATTTGACACGTTTTAAATTAAAGAGATAAGCCACAGTGATATTGGGACGTAAGCTGGCCTGTAGCCAGTGGCAGAATATGACAAACCTACTAAAAAGGAGGTTGGACTACTTCACTTGCCAGGGGAGTGATCTTCACTTCATTGGAGGAAGACATTGTGCGGTGGTGCTACTGCTGCATGAAATCGCATGACAGTTAAAATATGAAAAACTTATGCAGACAAATGCTTTTTCGGATGGATGAGCATGCAAACAACTTCCACCTTCTAACAAGAAATTCATATACTATAAACAGGTAAATTGACCATATTTCGGATACAGGTAATTGTCTGGAATGTATATATCAGAAGTCAAATGCTCCTTCCTCTCCTGCAAGCTCTTCATCTGCTCTTTGTAATGCTTTTCTATATACTGCTTAGCAGCTGCAACCTTTTGCTTAGTGGCATTTGAAGGAGTTTCCTCAGAAGTTGTTGCCTTTGTGAACCTATTCTCCCATACTTGTAAACTCCTCTTCAAAAACATACTTATCTTTTGAACGGAACTTGCAAAACAAGCGCCTCACTTACTCCATTCCTCCTCAAATTCAACTATCACATCAGTTATTTTATACCCCACTCTATACAGTCCACATGACAAAGTATCGGTTCCAACAACTAAAAACTGACAAGCATCGAAGCATCCGCAGCTCCAAAAGAACCCATTTTCATGTGCTCTATTCATGAGAAAGACAATACAATTACCAAACCTTAATATGACCTGCAAAATTAATATATCTTCACAAGTCTTTACACCAAAGATTCATTAATTCATCTCCAATACATTAGTACCATCAATTAACGGACCCCAACATGATTTGCAATACGCCCCTCTTCCAAAATTAATGCTTCCAAAACTGCGTCCTTGTCTTATTCACAACCGAATTTGATGACTTGAACAATCTGTGTACAATGGAGCAAAACAAGGGAAACTAAATGAAGAAACCAAGGATTTTTTTAGCATGGAAACGAAAGGACTTACTAGCCATGAGAGGTCCAACTACTTTTTTTTTTTTTTTGAAAAGATCAATGACAGGTCCAACCACTGACACACCAATAATTCCCAGGTTTTGGATTCTGGCACCTCTCACAGTGTGCCAACTTGATTACGCTTTTGGGGAAAAAAAAATATTTTTAAAAGCTGCATAAAAATTATGAGATATAACCATTTCGATGCTTTCTAGATTTGCTTCTGCTTCACAAAATTAGGATTAACCTGTAAAATCCTGACAAAACCACAAGGAATCTACGTTGAACACGATCCAATATCTATGAATTAGATTGCAGACACAAGAACCAAGAGAATCAACTATAGATTCTGCTCTAAAGAAAGTTTTTATCCATCAAATGTTTTGACAAATACCCACATGGAATCTCAGTTCAACCCAATCCAAAATCCTTCAAGTGTACTGAAAAGGTCAGAGAATGGATGAATACGAGAGATGGATAGTACCTGACCAACCATCTTGTGCTTGAGAACATTCTACTTGTCTAAAATTTTTATAGCAACATTCTCACCCGTCTCTAAATTCCTAGCAAACTTCACCTTCTCAACCAAGAGACGGAAGTAGTAATCACCCACAAAAGCAATCACAAAGTGAACATAAGTGAACAACAAGAGTCACCCAAAAGTGAACAAATTCAAACAAAACCCATCTTGTTGAAACCCTTTATAGCATCTCAAATGCTAGATCAAACAAATCAAACCATTCATTCAAAACCCTCAACCAATTTGTAAAATAATTGATCCTTCCAAATTCAAACCATTTTACCAATCAATCACATTCTTAACGCACAACACCTACTATTCCCCTTTTCAGACCGTAGATTACCAGAAATCATGTGAAGGGCAAAGAGATTTTCGAAAACCCTAAAACGAATCAAAGAGGTGAGAATCAACTTACAAGTAACAGAAGTTCTGTGCGGAATCGCCGATGCGAGATGGAGAAGCTTAGGTTCGACATCAAGAAACATTGGGCCTCAGTCCAACTCTTAAAGGCAGTTCTTCCCAGCCGATCTTACCGCATCACCTTGTATCAGCTAAGTTCTTGTACCAAATTGAGTATCAGTTAGTTCCAGTTCCGTATATAGGGTTATCATTCCAAGACAGCTTTTTTTTCCAATTCATTCCACCATAATGCCAGATTTCGTCCTTCAACGGCACCAAGTCTTGCTTAATGGTTTCCTACTTTTGCCCTTTTACTGATCGTGTGAAGCAATTGATCTAACCGGATCGGTTATCTCTGCAGCAATCTCCAGAAAGAGCTAGAGCTACTCAATCTTGGAAAAAAGGAGAGACGTGAAGAATTCAAACTCCTTAACTACCAAAAAAACTCAACTCCATAATATCTGCGAAGGAGCCGTGTAGAATTGAAACATAGGAGAGACCAAAACCCCTCCAAACAAACAGACCAATGCCATTTATGGATATAAAAAAAAAAGAGGAAGTGAAATGACAGAAAAGCCAAGCATTTTACACCACAGACCAACAAAAGAAGGGGGTAAAAAAGGGAAAAAAAGGAGCCAAAAAGCGAAGCCATCTCCCTCCTCAAAAAGAGGCAGGATTTTCTATTTATACAGGGAAGGATATAGGATCTTAGCAAGAAAGCTATTTCAATTTGGGTGAAGCAGGCACATTCATATATTATCAAGGAACAAAGTCTCAGGACCATGACTGTCCCTACTAATGCTTCATGGACTGAACTGTTTTTCAGCTGAGGGAGATATGTCAACCTTTGATACTTTATAAAATTGGAAATGAAAACTCGACCTTTTGTTTGCTTGGACAATTGGCACCCTTTGGGTCATTTGTACAAGAAGTATGGTGATAGGGTCTGTTCAAACATCCGTAGATCTCCAAGTGCTCAAGCCTCCTCCATTATTCAAATTGGTAGGTGGAGGAGAAGGTGTAGGGCTATTCAAGAGATTTGTCGACATACTCCTAAGAATTGTTCCTAATGTTGCTATTTTGGATGCAGTGATTCCCTACCTCTCATGGGAATTACTAAATGTGCTCCACTTGGGATGCTGTTAGAACCCCTTATCCTATCAAGGACTGGCAAAGCGTGGTCTGGCATATAAAAAAAGTCCCAAGATGGGCTTTTATACATCGGCTTAGTACATTGGATGGCTCTCCTTCATCGAGGGATTATCAGTGATGCAACTTGTATTCTGTGCAAGGACGGTACCAGTGAAACTACAAATCACTTAAACTTTTGACTGCTCCTTTTCTAAGTCTGTGGAAGATTATCTTAAGGAGAAATCTGGTTGATAGAGATGCTATGGACTGGGTTGGGGAAAAAGATTAGTTTGTGAAACACTCGAAACAATGAATGTTTGCTCCCTTAGTTCTAAGATCATCACTGCAATCAGGGATTCCATGCTGGCTTGGAGAAAGGTAAGGGCAAGTTCTGGAAATAGGGAGACATGAAAGAGGTGGAATGTTCCCCATTGTATTCTTGAAGCTCCTCCTGTGCAGTGCATCTCTTTAGTTCTGGCTTTTCCTGGTTTTTTCTGTTTTGTTGTTTTAGTAGTAGTTGCACGTATAGGGCTGTTTCGTTGTAGGCAAGGGGTTTTATCGTTGAACTCTTGTTGTATTCTGGTTTGGGCTTTTATATGAATGTTCTGTTCAACAAAGAGAAAACCTAATGATCCACACAGACGTGTCTCCTCCGTGTCCCACCTGTCACCCCGTGTCCCCAGCCATGTCCCACCCCAAAAATCAAATTAAATTAGTGGACACGCCACGTGGAGTGTTGGACACGTTTCTAGCCGTGTCCCCGCGAGTCCAGTGTCTGGACATGCCGATGCGGCCACCTCTAGGAGTGTAGGTGCTTCATAGTTAGTAATAAACTCTTCATTTGCACTAGTAATGAACTGGCTGAAAGAAACAGTGTTCACTATGACAGCTTTAGACCATGAACATTTACTTTTATGGAGACTAATGACAAGGATAAGACATGGAGCCAGGGGCCATCACACTTCTCACTGCCGGAAAAGGCCGTCACCAAAAACATTGTTCATCATGTTCCCTCAAAAATCGTGGGAAAATAGAACTTGGCAACCATAGACATGAGCTTCCAAGAAATTAGTAAACTCCTGGTACCCTTTCCTTTTCAGTTCATTTTTTTTTCATTACCTCTTGAATCCTATTTTGATCGGGAAATTCTATCATTCATTGCACAAACAGAATGCCAATACCTTAATAATGTTAATTCTCTAAGGACAAACTGATTAAAAAAAAAACTTACATTAGTTCGGGCCATTTGGCTGACCCAACATCAACCAAATGTAGACATAAATTTTAAACCGTAGAATTTACCCACACTCTAAAATCTATATCTCAAATATCCACTATTCAAGCGAACAGTGTTGATTATTTATATGTAGGCTCCTATTTCCGATTTGGATTTCAAATCGTTAATTACATACTACAAAAGTAAAACCTTCGATTAATGAAGAATCAAGAACAGGAAACAGACTAAAACAATTTAATTTTATTGATGATTGGGGTTTAAAACCCTTGTTTACATCAAAACAGAGAATATTTGATACATTCAGAGGGATTGGAACCCTTTACCTCTTACTTGGTATGCTTACTCTTACTGATCTTCGAAGTTTGCTGAAGATTGCAGGTGGTAGTGAACAGGTAGGTTGCTTGGTAGTTGTAGATTGTAGTGGTTTTGCTTGAATGGATATTTTCTACGTTGAGGGAGAAGAGGTGTGTATAGCTTTTATGTTTGGGCGGAGAGTATGATGGTGAAGAGTTGAGAGATGAGGTTTGAAGTCTGAGGTCTGAGATCTTAAGGTAGATGAGAATCATGAGATATGGATGAGCGATAGATGAGGAATATGAGAGAGATCCCCTCCTTTGATGATGGACCTCATATTTATAGGGGCTTCCTTCATCAAATACTTGGCAGCCAAATAATTCCTTTGAATTTGAATAGCTGTTGCCAAAGGATAGGATGATATCATATCTTCTCATTCTCTTTAAATTTTAAATGTTGGTTGCATCAGATGACATCCATCTTGTAATATTCTTCTACTTCCACAGGAGTGTTTATTGGGCTCTAAGAACTAATTTGAGACTACGTGAACCCATATTTGGTTTGTAGGGCCTGCGAAATGTGGACCTACATGGTTCAACCGAATATTTTCTTTGTAGGCTCTGCGAGATATGGGCTTATATGGTTCAACTGATTTGTAGTCCTGCTACTTCTTTCGCAGGCTCATATACTCGCTAGGCTTGTCGGCCCAACATGTATTTGTTGATTCGCGGGCTCGCTGGATCAACAAGCTTTTAGGCTCTTTATATGCCTTTTAGTTCGCAAGCCCAACATATGATATATTAATAATATTCATCAATCTTCGGTCGAAATTTTTGTGCCAACACCAAATCTCAAGGAATTCAACTTGGCCGAGATTAAGCTCATCAGCTTCATTAAAGATTGGGTTGGATATCTCAGGGTCAGGCCTCGATTTACCCTACACCCTAGTTATACAAGGTTTCTATAATTTGCTTGAAATCAACTATGCAACGTAATTGTCTAAGCCAACAAAACATTTGGCATGACAAAACCCTATATATAGAACTTCACAAACGCAGGAATCTTTGTGAAGGTAAGACATGGTAAACTTAGAAAGAGGCAAAGAGAGAAGTGCTGAACCAAGGAAGCTAATAACATCAAGTGCACGCTTAGAGTTAATTGTGCCCATGGGAATAATGCAAACAAGTAGAACTGATCATGGATTTGGTTAATGAATTAGGAATTGAAGAAAAAAAAAAACCGAATCTAGCAGCAACAAAGGAAGTGACCATAGAAGCAATGTGAAAGACATTAGAGCAACTCCGCCAATGTGAAAGACATTAGAGCGTGTGGAGCAAGAGTGTCAGAAAATCACATTTTGACACTGTAACTAGTAAAATAATGACTACAGCAATGCAATTTTGCGTCTAACCATAGGAGATGATAATGGTATTATACAACAAAGGTGTAGTTGTCATTAACCGTATGTGTCTGAAGCAAAGGAATTTTGATCCTCCTCTTTTGTTGAAGCAAGGAATCAAATCAATTAAGAGTTGCTCACACATATAGCTTTCAACTATCTCATGAAACAAAATTACCTTGATATAACTAGCGGAGCTTTAAAGAAAATTGACTTAATCTAACATAACACATCCACAGGTTCCCCTCCTACCATAGGTTAGCCGTTAGCACCTATAGTCTAGGTGCATTGATCTAGGTCCGCCACCTGATGGCCATGCACTCAAAGAAGACCACGGACGACAACACTTGGATGAGCCTGGAAAAGCATACCTCGAAGTAAATTTCCCCTCCCCCCTCATAGCATATACTTCTCCTCGCCTAGAAGCATTTACTTCCTCTCTCCCAGGCCTCTTGAAATCCCGTCACACTAACAAGATTATGATACATCAATGCCTCTATCCCATCTCCTCTCTCACTCTCAAATGATTGCTCCAGCTCTTATCTTTCTCATCCCATTTGTCCCATGCCATCAAGTGCCTACCTACAATCTTCCAAACTCTCCAAGGACGATGACAAGGTAAAAATTACTGCTTCAAAATCGTTCACACAAGTTGGTTACTTCGCTTATAGTAGTGGGACCCTACATACTTGATTTCAATAAATTCCAAGGGACTTGCAGTGAAAGTACTTAGTTGTACAAACATTCTACGGCAAGAAATTTAGTGCACAAGAATCCCTAACTACTCATCCATGGAGATGCAATAATCCAAGACTAGTCTAGTCTAGATTTTATTTTTACTTTGTTTTTATGTGTTCTTCTAATCTGAGTCGTAATAAGATAAGCAATAGCTTTACCAAAGTTACATCACATATTTATATCAAAATTTCTTTGATTACACTAGAACTATAATTTGATAAGCAACCACAATCTCAACACACTAAGTCACAACACCAAAGACAATAGCTCAAGAATACAAATGACTACTCATGATCAACAGGACAAGCACCATCCAACTACTTGAAGCCTGAAGACTGTATATGACATACAAATATCTATAGCAAGAGAAAGCATGTATGGTAAAGTATATTACACAACCAAAAGTCCGCAAATCAAAACTTATTCATCTGCTTGCCAAAATTAAAAACTAAAATAAAACATTACAAGTACTCCTAGGCATGTACAAGAGTAAGCCTAGGGAGAACCTGGATGATACCCTGCTACCAGTCCTCCTCCACATAGTTAAGCAGCTTTACCCCACAACCTCTCCTGCAATTGTTTTCGCGATCATCATAACATTCAAACCAACATATCAGTGCTGCGACCACTGAATACTCTTAATATCAATCCCTTCCTTCACCATCTCATAAAGCGGGCTCATCTCTCTCAACTTATCAACCTGCCTCACCGTGAGCTCAACAGCCCTATCCACCTCCTCCTCGGTCGTGAACCTACCAATCCCAAACCTAATCGATGTATGCGCCATATCCTCATCCACCCCCAATGCCCTCAACACGTACGACGGCTCCAAGCTCGCGCTGGTACACGCGCTCCCACTCGACACCGCCACCTCCTTCAACCCCATCAACAAGCTCTCCCCTTCCACGTACGCAAAAGACAAGTTCAAATTCCCCGCGTACCTCCTCTCCTCGCTCCCGTTCACAACCACTCCATCCAACCTAGCCCTAATCCCATTCAACAGCCTCTCCTGCAACTTACAAATCCTCTTCTCATCATACTCCATCTCCTTCATCGCCACGTCGCACGCAGCCCCCATCCCGACCACCAGTGGGGTCGGGACCGTCCCGCTGCGAATCCCTCTCTCCTGCCCTCCCCCGTTCATCTGTGGCTCAACCCTAATCCTAGGTCTCCTCCTCATGTACAAAGCCCCAACCCCCTTCGGCCCGTATATCTTATGCCCGCTAATAGACATTAAGCTCACATTCATTTTCTCCACATCTATAGGAATTTTCCCCACTGCTTGAGCGGCGTCCGTGTGGAAAGGAATGTTTCTCTCTCTACAGATTTGCCCGATTTCTTCGACCGGTTGGATCACCCCAATCTCGTTGTTCACCGTCATGATGGAGACGAGCCCGGTGTCGGGCCGGATGGCGGATCGGAGCGTATCGAGGTCGATGATGCCGTCGGGGTTAACGGGGAGGTAGGTGACGTCGAAGCCCTCCTGCTGGAGATAACGGCAGGAGTCGAGGACGCACTTGTGCTCCGTCTGGGTGGTGATGACGTGGCGCTTCTTCTCTTTGTAGAAGTGCATGACGCCCTTGACAGAGATGTTGTTGGACTCGGTGGCGCCGGAGGTGAAGATGATTTCCTTGGGGGAGGCGTTGATGAGGGCGGCGACCTGGGAGCGGGCGCGCTCGACGGCGTCGTCGGACTCCCAGCCGTAGAGGTGGGTGCGGGAGTGGGGGTTGCCGAAACGAGAGAGGTAGTAGGGGAGCATGGAATCGAGGACACGGGGGTCGACGGGGGAGGTGGCCTGCATGTCGAGGTAGAGGGGGCGGCCGGAGATCTTGACGCCTTTCATTGAGATTCCGGCTTCTTCGGGAGATGATTCGATGGCGGCAGCCGCGGAGGTGGAGAGGGAGCGGAAGGGGGAAGAGCGGCGGAGGGTGGTGGCTAGAAGCTTGGAGGCCATGGTTGATTGATATTCTGATTGCGTTTGTTGTGTGGGTTTTAGGGTGAGGTTTTCTGTCGAGGGTGTAAATTCAGGGAGAGAGAGTGTGTGTGTGTGTGTGTTATATAACGGGTCGGGTAATGACCGACTCGACGGTGGAGATGCGGGGGGTTGTATGGGTGACACGTGGAAGAATAGGAGCCGCTGGACAAAATGAAAGGATTTGAGAGCTTTTTGATAAAACTAAAAACTAAAACTGAAAGCTGAAAAATTAAGTATTAAAAGCTAAATGCTGAATTTTTTAAGCTGAAAAGCTGTTTGATAAATGTACTAAGCATTGAATTAAAAAAATGATGAATTAATTTTAGTTTTGATAAATTACTAATGATCACAATGTACTTATGGTAATGGTGGAGTAGTTATTGTAATGGTGGTGGTGGGTTGGTAATGATGGAGCGAGAGGGGTGGTGGTGGTGGTGGGTTGGTAATGATGGAGCAAGGGGGGTGGTGGTGGTGGGGGGTTGGTAATGATGGAGCAAGGGGGGTGGTGGTGGTGGTGGTGGTGGTGGTGGTGGTGGAGAGGTGAGGGTGGGGATGGAATGGGAGTGGTGGTTGTGTTAGAGTGGTGGCGGTGGCGGTGGTGGTGGTGGTGTAATGGTGGGGTGGCGGTGGAGTGATGGTGATAGTGAGTGGTGGTGGTGGAGTGGAGGTTGTGCAATGGTCGCGTTGCGGTGGTGGCGGCGGCGGCAGCGTGGTAGTGGTGTTGGCGGTGGCGGTATGGTGGTGGGCTGGAGTGGTGCAGTAGTGGTGGTGGTGGTGGTGGTGGTGGAGGTTGTGCAATGGAGGCGGCGGCGTGACAATGGTGGTGGTGGAGTGGTGGAGGTGGTGGTAGTAGTGGTGGTGGTGGCTGTGCGATGGAGGCTGCTGCGTGATAATGGTGGTGGTGGCGGGCTGGAGTGGTGGTGGATTGATGGTTATGGTGGTGGAGTGGTGGTGGAGTGATGGTTGAATACAAATACACAAAAATTTAACCAAAATTAAGTAGCTCAACTTTTTAGCCCTAAATTTTAAGTTCTAGCACTTAATTTGTTAAACAATGTAAGATGTGGTTATCAAATCTACTGAATCACTTATTACTTAATTGATTTAGTTTTAAGTGCTGAATTTAGGTTATTAAATAACCCAGGTTTATAGCCTAATTTAATAGGAGTATTTTTTTTGGCATGTTAATTTTCTGAATTGTTTAATTTTTTTTAAATCTTATTATAAAATTATGGATATTATGATTAAGTGATAAAAATATTTATTGAAGATAAAAATATAATAAAAGTAGGCAAGTTCCCTTTTTAAACTTTTTCTTGGATGTCGTTTATAATTTTTATTTCTTAATCTTCTCATTGAGACAAATTTAAAAAGTTAAATATCTTGATCAAAATGTGAAATATATGAAGAAAAAAAAAAGTAAAATTTTATTATTAAAATGGATCCCATGAAAATAAAAGTTTAGTGGAATAAGATTCGAAAATAAAGAGAAAGAATTCACCTAAAGGTGGTGGTAATGAACTTTTTTTCCTAGGGTATGTTTGACAAGATGATTAAAAAAATTTCGAACAAATTCGAAATAACAACTTGCCATTGTTTAGTACACTCGTACCATATAGGTTTGAGGTAGTCTAATCAATTTATCGCTGGACTTGATTCCTTCATTTGTTTTGGCTGTGTATTTCGTTAAATTGTGTGCGATAGGTTTTTCTCCAGTTGTATTAGAGGCACAAAGTAGATTGTAATCCTTATTGATATTAATGAATTTCTAACGTGTTCCAAAAAAAAAAAAAAAAAAACTCTGGTGTCACAATAGGAAAAGGAAGCTTCAAATGAGAATGTCAAAACCTTTTCCCGCACTAAAGGGCGTTGACACACATCAAATAAACAACTCTCAATTCGATCTGATCAAAAAACTAAACAACTCTCAATAAAAGCAGGGGAGTTGGATCACTGATGATATCTCTCCCCCTAGCTCCCTTTTCCAACTAGTGAATTGTGTAAGTTTTTCGTTTGTTGTATCCTTAATTACTTAAAGTTTATTTAAATTTGATTAAAGAATTATGGAATAGCTTCACTTGATACGAAGCACTCTAAATGCCGGATAAACGAAAATTTAAGCACAAATTCGAATAAATGCTTTATTCATGGCATAATTATAGATAACGAAGAGTGATTTAAAAAATTTGAGTAAAAATTTCAATGATCTCCCTTGATTTGATTAAAAAGTTGAGTAGAACTCCATCTAGTATGGGTTGGAGTTAAAAGACGGGAGCAAATTTAGGTATTTTTACTCAGGAGATTTAGCTCCGAATCAGTTAAAATTTCAAGGGCCCGAGATGCTACGGGCGCGTCCGCTTTTGCAAATCCATTCTGCCAACAAAAACAGCTCGCCTGTCTCCACAATTTTGATTTACCATTTCAACTTCCTAACTTAAATCTGCTTCACCTTCACCACCAAGGAAGGCTTTCTCTTCTTTTTTTGACGTGCCATACCAGTAAACTAAACCCATCTGGGTCCTCACTTTTTAGCCAGAGAGAAAGAAAGAAAGAAAGGCCAACTGTTCATTTCATATCTCAGGATCTGGGGGGTACTCGTTTAGCACTTTTGAGATCTCTTTGGCACTGAAGGTACGTATAGTTTTCTGCTTCTGTGAGTTTTATCCCAATCTTGATGCCATGTTCTATTTTTTTTTATTTTTTTTCTTTATCTCCAATTTGCATGATCTGAGTTTTGTAAATTTTCAATCGGAAACGCCGATTAGTATTGTCTTCCAAATTTTCTTATCTTAGAAATGGATGATATGCTTTGATATCTGCTAGATGCATGGTTACTTAGAGGCAGGTATAGAACTTGAGTTTCAGAGCTTCATATTCGGTGTGGAAGCTTGATTTCTAGGGTAGGATTAAGACATTAACCTGTATACTATAATTGTGTCGCAATTTTTATTTTTATTTTTTTTAACTTTTTGTTGTATTTTTTGGAACATCTATTAGTTATGAAATCTAATAGATAACTTGAAATCAAGAAACAATAGCAGCCCGTTTATATTAGTACCGACAAGCATGCACCAATGGTGCATGGATTGGCGCACGGGGCCCACTTTCAGGTACCGCAGAAAAGATCAAACCGTTCATTAATTTAAAAACTTGGTCCATTGGATGAAGCACTTACAATTATCCGATTAAACTGAATTTTCATTTGGCCACTCAAAATAATAAACCGTTTGTATCATTTGTTTGGAACTCAGAAGTGGACCCCACATACCGATCCGTGCAACATCGGTCCATGCTTGGTTGGTACTTGGTACCCATAGAATTGTTCAAAAAGTATAGAAAGGAAAAAAACGAAGATGGCAAGTCGCCAACTAAACAAAAAGACTCGTTTGACAACCCAAAAAAATTCACCACTACTACCTTCTCACCAACCAATCCAATAAAATAGCCTTCAAAACAAACAACCAAAGTTTGTACCTGTTGATTTAGCAGCTTTCTACTAATTGGTATTTATACCTGTCTTTGCCACCGTTCCACTTTCTCCAAAAAGAAATTTAAAAAAAAAAAAGAAGATTATTTCAAGCTCAAAAATCATGTATTTATGCAAATAATTTTCCTACTAATATAGATCTTGCTTGATAGATCTAATTGAGATCTTTTAAACGGTGCAAAAAAAATTAATTTTTTTTTCATTTTCATTATATTTGAGATTGAAATTACCTTCTTTTTGAAAAAGAAGGTTTAAAAAAAAAGCGAAACGGAATAGTCTCTTTAAAAAAATTCAAGGGGAATTTAACACTGAATAAGGGTTTGGGTGTTTGTTAGAAACATGTGTAAAATATTTAGTTTCATATCAGATAAATAAAAAAAGTGTTAGACCTTAATATACAATTGGGTGGCTCATCACTTACAAGGCCTAACCTTTTAAGTGGATATAGATTATTCAACCTATATCCGGTACAGGGGTTGCATTGTGTACTCCGTGGTTACTCTTCCCAACGGATTGGGCCTACGTATGCATGGGAAAATCGGGGGCGAATTACACCCCCAAGAGTGTTAGCCGGAGAAACAGTATGGTCACCATAGCATTACCCCAAATATAAACTAAAAGTTACAGCTCTAGGGATTTTTGGCAATTTGGTGGACTTACATATATAATGTGTCATGCGTCTGACGTCCTATTCGATTCTTGGCACTGTAATTATATGTCTATTTTGCTTTTTTTGTTTTGGACTAATATATGTCTATCTTGTTTTAATTGTTTTCTTAACGGACACCATTTTTCCTCTCTGAATAGTTTCAAACACTGAAACTTTTGATTTTGCCAAGGCTGCGTATCCCTCGGTTGGTGGTTTGAGGGTTCCACACCTAGATATTCACCTGAATCACATCGAATCCCCAGATACGAATCGATATAACATCGATAAAAACTCTTCTGTAACAGGAAGAGAAGGTCCTTTAACTACGTACCATCTGTAACAGTTTAGGACAAAACTAATTGTGTGGCAGAATTTGGGCTTTTGTGTATGCTGTCTTTTGATCAGCACAGGTTCTACTTTGGTTTTGGTTTTCTTGGGTTATCTCCCTTTAGTTTATAGCCTTTTGCAAGGAACATCTGGAGAGGATCTTAAATTTTGCTGATGAGTTAGCAATGAGACATCTTTTTAAGATGAGTGTCGATCTCTTCTGATAAAGAAGTTGAAGAGTCAATAGAGGTTAAATTTTCTATGCAGGTGCCTTGCTCGGAGATAAGTTCAAAGTTGGCGAAATCCATGGCATTCGAGATGTCACCTCGTAGGAACTTCAGATCCAAAGGTTTCAAGGTAAAGCATGCTTTGCAGATACTTGCGCTGGTTGGTATTTGCGTATGGCTTGTTTACCCAGTCCAGCCCTCGTCTGAAGAAATTATAAAGTTAGGAAGGAAAGACCTAGATACTCGAGTGGAGAAAACAACGATTGAGGATGAGAAGCAAAAGGAGGACGAACAACAAGAAAATCAGCAGGTCCTTGAAGACATCAATCCTCAAGAGGGTGAGGGTGAAGGAAAACAAGGGGGAGATGATGCGATCGATCACTCTCAAGAGAAATTTGGTGTGGAAGGTGGGGACGGAAGTAAACTTCCAGGTAGCGAAAAGGAGACAGAAGAGACCAACGAGAATGAAGGAAAAGCGGAGAGCAACGAAAATGTCAAGGTGGAAAGCAAAGAGGAGGGTGGCGATGATATCCAGAAAGAAAGTGATGAGAATAACAATGACGGAGGTGAAGTGAAGCAAAGAGAAGAAAACGAACAGAAGCAAAGTGGAGAAAATGAAGGTGGACAGGAGGAAATCAAAGCGGAAGCGAGAGAAGAGCAAAAGGAAACACAAGTTGGAGGGGAGAGTGAACTAAACAAGGAGAGCAGAGGTGTGGAGGAGAACAAAGAAAAAGAACTAGACAAAGAGAAACGAGAGAGCAAAGAGAATGCTGGTGAAGTGACGAAAGAGCAGAGAGAAGTGGATAGTTCCAACCCCACAACTGCAGAGATGATGGAATCTAATGCAAACCAGAAGGAGAACAATGGCTCTACATCTTATTTAGCTCAAAACCAAAATAAACCAGAGGAAAATGCAGTTTCTAAAGATGACAACTCGCAGAGTGGTCTGAAAGAGGAACATGAACAAAAGGAAACAGTTTCCAACGAGAAAATATCTAATCCATATTCGACTCATTCCACAACTGAAAATGCGAGCGAAAACTCATACGCAGACTCAAATGGAGTACCCTCAAATTCTTTGAAGAACATTGACTCTGCTATTTCAGACAAGCAGAATGAAAGCAACAACACAGCTGCAAGGGCAAAGGACGATTTTGTATCTTTAATCACAAATGAGAATGAAAATGTAGTTCAGAACATGGAGTCTAAAACTAATCTTGGAGCGGAAGCTGAAGGTGAAGGAAAGGGTGCAACCTCCAAAGAAAGTGAAAATGCCAATGGTAATCAAAGTGCTAATCCTGGGGCGGAAGCCGGTGAAAAGGATGCAACCTCCAACGGAAGTGAAAATGCATATGGGAACCAGGGTAAGTCTAATGCTAATCCTGTGGCGGAAGCCGGAGAAAATGATACAACCTCCAACAAAAGTGAAAATGTAGTTGGGAACCAAACTGAGTCTAATCCTAATCCTGGGGCGGAAGCCAGAGAAAAAGATACAACCTCCAACGGAAGTGAAAATGCAAATGGGAACCAAAGTGAGTCTAATACAAATCCTGGGGTGGAAGCCGCAGAAAAGGATACAACCTCCAACGGAAGTGAAAATGCAGATGGGAACCAAAGTGAGTCTAATACTAATCCTGGGGCGGAAGCCGCAAAAAAGGACACGACCTCCAACATAAGTGAAAATGCAGATGGGAACCAAAGTGAGTCAACTGATAGTTCTCACTCTTCAGAGCCCCAAGATGAGAAAGAGGCTTCCTTAAAAGAGAATGAAGTCGCCAAGAGCACCACGCGTGATCCAGTTGATTCCTCTGGTCCTTCAATCAGGCATGAAGAGACAGATGCTCGCACGGATCCTGGAAGTTTAGCGGGAGACAAAAGGGAAGGGAACAACAACAATGATGCTGCAGCCGCTGAGTGATGCCTCGTAGCAACTGCTAAAATAATTTGAGATGTGTCCTTTCCTTTGATTAATAATATAAGTGTCGTGTGTGACCTTTGTTGCTCTCTGCTATGTGGCCCTACGTTGTAACCTTTGTGGCTCTACGTTGCTTTTTGCATGAGTCTTGACAGACAGTTGAAGTTGGGAAGCATTGCATACGAATATAATTCTCAATTCTGAATAAAGAAATACTATCACATCCTCCTGGATGAGTTTTCTCATTTCTGTACATAAGATGATAGGATCATATTTTTATAAAGTATTCAGTCTTTCATCTTATGCTGCAACTGTGGCGCAATCAAATTACCCAGCTGAGATCCAGCAGGTGCACAATGGGATCCCAGAAGCAGCCAAAGTCCCTAGAATTCTCTCACCGAGATCGAGGCAACAGATTTTCCGCTACTAAAGTTTCTGCAGAGAGGGTAACATTTCGGTTTTTCTTAACTTGATCATACCAGCAGGAGTTTGGAAATAGGAGGTCCTAGGGACGACTTGTGTAAATCAGTTATTGGAAATCCAGGTGACTGATTTGCTGTTATGAACTTCAAGAGATAAACCAACTGTATGCATGGAGAGAGAGAGAGAGAGAGAGAGAGAGAGAGCGCCGTCTCTCCGTGAGACCAATTGCACATATAGCGACCAGACTAAAAATTTAGGATTATCTGGAGGACATCCAATTCATAAGTCCTTATTTGCAGCAAACAGGGTATGAAAAACGAGTCAGAAGAGGAAACACAAGAGACGAACAAACTTCAACATTCAGCCCGAATCCCGGATTCTGTAATGCGAACTCCTAACACTGAATTCATAGAGATCTTCGTCTCAAAGAGTAAAATTCCAGATGACACAAACCGGATAGAACTGAACAACAATTATTCCAAGACAGATAGATATCCACGGTATTGCCTGCCTTTAAGGATCAATGATGCTCCTTCTTCTCAAAAAGACCATCAGGACCTGTGCATTTCATAGGAGATGCAAGAAAGAAGAGCGTCAATATACAAAATTAATTAGAAGAATACAGTAATACAAAGTAAAAGGTAATGTATGAATGGCGTCACTCAATCCAGCAAGTAAATATGCAGTTGAAACCTCACACATACAACGTTCAGTAGAAAAAACCTTTTTCCACTTAACCACTAGTTTTCCACTACGATAACAATTATAAATTATTAGGTTCCGTAACTCTTGCTTTTTGCTCAGTAGTACGTCTTAGTTACTGCAGCAGGAGCTTTTGTTTTATTAAACAGCTGCCTGCCGACAACTACAATTTCCTTTGGTGACACAAGGTCATCGTCCCTAATGGCCAACACCAATAGAACAACATGAAACTGAAACCCAGACAGTTCACAAGTGAGAAAATGAAAACCTTTAGCGGCACAACTAGGACCACTGACAGAGCAAATGAATATAAAACCTAGCAGGTCCCAAGTACCCTATACATTTATGGAAGGTGATATCACAATACGCATTCCGACATTACGAGTTAGAGATTCCAGTAGATAGTTGTTGGAACGATGAAAATGACCTTCAGTATATAGTTTCCCGAAGGTAATTTAACAAAGACGAGCAACAACTAATTTAAGATGCCATGGGATTCGAGATAGCTTTCAAGCAACGTTTGAGAGGCAGCTGAAGATGGAGATGGATATTTTTGAGTCTTGTTCGCATTTCTTCGAATAACTACCTCTTGGAAGCTTCACTGAAGATGTTCCCCTCACTCCAGCCTTTAGACGAACCGAGCGGCGGGGATTTAAACGTAGCCATTGGGATAAAAGCACTGGGTCACCACACCCGAGGTGCCCAAAGCTACAAAAGAACTACAAACCAACATGTGCTCCAACCTATGTCAAATACTTGATTCCAACGAAAAGAAAGCTTGGAGTAGGTTGGGGGTATGTAGGAAATAGCGGGTGTAATTAATTAAGTAGAATCACTAGATACACCATACCATATAAAGCACAAGTATCCACTACAGATATGGCGATACACCAAAACCTCAAAAAACGCATCACAGCCTACATGTACAGTCGGGTTGTGTCTGTATTTTTATACAGAAATACAACTATTTATGCCGGATTATATGAATAAATATGGACACATATACCCAAAACAGAATGAAGCAGAACTTCAGAACAAATTCCAAAAGTAATCATCTTGAACTAAAGAAAACGTAACTCCAAAAGAGGAACACGATCTTCTTCATTCAAGGGTGGCGTCCCACCTCCTCCACTTAAACTTTCTATACTCTTCTCTCGCTTTTTGGTGCGGGAGTTAAATTAGTTATTCAAATGTATTTAAAAAAGTAAGAACAGAAGGACACAAGACCATAGGTTTGGGGAAAAAGAGAAGAACAAAGCATTTGGCACACATATCTAGCATCAAGTAAATCAAATACACAACAGGGATAGCATTCCTGTACCCACATAAGTACTCATCCTGTATGATGCTGTACCCAAACATTCAAATGTAGCCGATATGTCTTTGGCATACCTAGTACGTATTTTCCCATACCCAGCGGAAAACAACATTTTTGGAGCACTTGTGCAACATAGGCCGTACCCAGCTATAAATGACAAAGTCTTAACCATGCCTATACTCAGGCTAAACGTTATAAAGTCATTGTCAAGTTTATTATGACGAAAACAAAAAAAAAAAATCGATTGAGTCAAGAAGGGATGAATGAGGAATCCCAAACCTAATATCCATCTACGGACGGCTACGCATACTTCCCCAAAAGTAGAAACTTAGTTGCTCTTTATAGTACAACTCCACACAAACCAAGCCGACGTAGTGTAGATACTTTTGTTACGTAGAACGTGGGGATGGGCTTGTATAGATTGCAATCTTCAAATACACTTATCTCAAGAGATGAGCTTTCAGTAAATAGAGCATTATTCAGTCTAATAATTCATGTAGAACACAATTCTAGAAGCATCATGACTAATTTTTCTAATGATTCGGCTTGCTAAAGCTCCAATCTCTTTACAGAGCTCTTCTTCTAGTTTACCATTAGTTTATTAGAACTATATATCTGAGAAATTCTAAGGCCAGGTTACTACAACCAAACCTAATGGTTTCCTAAGTAGCTGCATTCTGACAACAACCATACTTCTATTTCTCATAAATTATGAGTCATAATGACACCAGGTCATCATCCCGTATGGCAAATGGAAAAATGACTAGAATTAATGTCACCTACAACATTGATCGCACAACTAGCTCCACTAAAAGAGCAAAGGAGTATAAAATAATAAAACTAAGTAGCAATGTTCTAAAAATCGCTAGGCACTAGGTGCCCGACTAGTCGACTATCTAATCTAGGCTTCGGACCGCCTAGAGCCTAGGCGGGGACTAATCAGCCTAGGCGGCCGCTTTTTAGAACACAGCTAAGTAGGTTCAAGTACCTTACTATGAAGAACCCATCAAATTCCACCTCAGATGCACGGCACATATAGGATGTATTATACATTCCCACATCATAGTTAAAGATCTAAATTCTAGACTTGAACTGTTTGAACCAAGAAAATAAGCTTCAACATATAGATCTACGATGGTACCTTAATAAATAGAAAAGTATTTAAGGAAATTCTAACAAAAAGACCTGGTGGAAAATAGAGGCCATTATTCCTTCACTATATACCCCGTACCCAGCTATAAATCGCAACGCCTTAACCATGCCTATACCTACTTCAAACTGACTCAATGCAAAACCTTATAAAGACAAGCTTATTTGTTTCTCAAAGAAAATGTTCGAGGTTACAACCTATCTGCTGCAAGCCTGTGAATGCAACATACTTTCCACTTAATCACACTTTACAATAATGCTCCAGACACATAAGGCTGACTCAGTATCCACTATCCAGCTGTTTGAGCTTAAGTATGTATCACCAAGAAATACATCACAAACCAAACAGTGATAACATCATGGTCATCAAGTTGCCAGATTGGTCATGTTGTTAAGTTAGCTTGGATCACATCATCCATTAGTTCTCATTGATGTAGTACAGACACTTTGTCGGAGGTCACGTACCGGTGTCGGACACCGACACTCTCCTGCCACGCATCCGACCCTAAAGTTCAAGGCGTTTTATATTTTCTCACCTTTTTTCGTTTGGAAACTCTAAAAAATTATCTGGACGCCCTTGGCACACTTGCAAAACAAGTTGGGGGTGTTAACAGAATTAGTAAACTCTACTTGAATTTAGGAAAGTCTTCATTTTTTGTGTCACTGGTGATGTTTTACTGATTATAAAATACATCAATCATCAATGATGAAATGATTTTGTTGAAATACTTTTGTATATGATGTTATGATAAAAATGATTTAACATATACACGGTGTTTCATATTTACAATTAGAGCATCACTTTTTTATGTTTTATTACGATAGTGGTATACATGAACATTTATTCAACGTGTCCTCAACTCATTGTGTCCTCCAAACTTCAAAAATTTACGTTTCAGAGTTTGTTGTGTCCATATCTATGTCTATGTCACTGCCACATAGGTTCTCATCCTTCAAGACCACAAATGTTTGTACATGCATAAGTCTTAATAGATGCACAAAACCTCATGTCACCATCTGACCCTCTCAAAATAATAGGCCATGTCATCCCCCAAAATTGAAGGACATTTTATTAGCTACTTTATTAGTCATTGTTCAAAATTGCAAATAGAACACGCCATATGGCAACCGTTTATGCCAAAATGGTACCACAAATAAGGTTTCCTTCATAAGTTTGTACACTTTCCAGTAGCCTAGATATCTATTCTAATATATATAAATATATAAATGGAGAGCTCCAGTTTGGTGTCTCCCATATTGGAAGGCCTGTCACAAAAGTGTTTTCCACTTTCAACCACCAAATATTTTTATGGAGCTTTCCATGTAGAAACTGCTTGGGGGTAAGATTGACCAATACTTCACTCCAACAGCCTTACCCCCACACGTTCCCCTTCCGTTTCAATTTCCAGAGAAAAAAAACCCGGACCTGCAGCTCCTCTGCTATACACAGGTATGCCAATGGCTTTCTCACTCTTTTTTTATAGTACAATGCTACTTGATTTTCCATGCAAATGTATATATACATGTTGTTAAAGCATCCAACTCAAAACCATTTGGCAATGAGTGGAGAGGCCACCTTGGCTCATATACTAGGTTTGGAGGTTATATTTAACCAATGTGGGACAAGCTCCAACATATGTTATACTATATGTGTACTTTTCAGACTTGATCAATCACTTTCATCCTCTGACTCTTCTTAGGAGTTCTTAAAATGGCTTTAGGTTTCGGAAATCGAGACTAAGGAGAACAAAAGAAACTTCAAAGCTCATGCTACCGTTTCTCTTCTTCGGAGCTTTTTACAGGTTCTCTTTGAGAGGTGTTCCACTTTTTGTCTTATTCTTTACTTTATCTATTTCATATCATTTATTACACCCCCCCTTTTCTCTTTATCCTCAACAGCTTTGTTTGGGTATTAACCCAAAAAGCATTAAAAAAAAAAAAAATTAATGCTGCTCAAAAAGGAAAAAGGTATAAAAAAACTTCTGTGTTCCAATTTCTCGCTTCATATTCAAGACTAATCAACTGAACAAAAAAAAACGTGGATAACTTCAAGAGGGATCATTTCCTTCTCCAAATTATCTTCTGTTGTATTGTAGATTTTGTTTTCCAAACAATCAAGGCTCATGATTAGGATAAACTTCCATGTACTAGCAAATTTTCATAACGTTAAAAGTTTCACTCTTAGAAAAACACTAGAGGCCGGGGAACACGCATTGCGAGTTTTGACAGAATATGATCAATAACTTCCCGCTTATTGTTTGTTTAATCGAATTTTGACTCATCGCGTGTGCCCCGGCCTCTAGTTTCTATAACCAATGAACGGGGCTAAAACTTGGTGGTTTTAACCTAAAACTATAGATCATCAACCAATAGAGTTAAACGAAGTCTCGTTAATATGAACAGAAACCATTGCATAATGTGTTTTCAATGTCATTGGAGCTGATACTTAAGTTTAATCATTGTCCTCCATGGTATATCACTATTCCATGTAATCTATCCAACAAAAGACAAGTCAACCAACTATATTTCCACATTCTATGTCAAATGCAGGAATACAAATACACAATCAAATCAAAAGAGTACTTCATTATTCTCATACTTAAAAAGTAATCTCTGCAATGCCAAACAAATATGGCTAGAGCAGATATTGAACGACACCAAAAAGGATAAAATCAATAGAAGAAAATACCAGTACAAAAGAAATCCAATGACCATTAAATTCAAGTCTTTACAAATGTATAGTGAACATACCCCAGGGGAACTCCTTGTTGCGAATGTGCATATATGGGTATGCCTGTATTCACAGAAATGCCTCGTAAGGAAATAGGATATTCATAAGATGAACTACACACGCGATACACGTGTCGGCGTTCGCACACAAGGCGTAAATCCATAAAGGTCGGAAAGCCAATAAAATAATCAGTGTCCACTTCGAAGTGTTTATCTGATGAACAATGATATTGCAAATAGAAACGGAACCCTAGTTATTCAAGGGCACGTGGACCAATTGAAGATATTTAGATGGGCCCAAAAAAAGCTTACAGGAGGCTCTTCATGATGAGGATGGCCCTTTGAAAGGATAAAGATTGCCAAAGTAGTGCAAGTGAAAATGCCAGCATATGTTACCTTCTCCCATTTTGCCGTTTCATCTGCGAAGAAAACAATGCAGACATCAAAGTACCATTCTACAAATGGACCCAAAATTCCACATGAGCTTAATAGAGCCTTTTTTGTCCCGCCTCTGGAAGTGAAGTGATTGAATAAAATTAATCTAAAGAACCAATTAACATAAGATAGAACAAATTTATAAGTTGTGCTTGACACATTTAGGGGAGATTTAAATAACTAGAAGTCTAGAACCAAACAAAGACATAATCAAGGGAATGAGAATGTAACGCAAATATATCAAGTGTTGTCACATATCAATGGATGCATTTACATATGACATGTTGCATAGATTACAAAGAACAATTCAAGTACAATCAGGTATAAAACACATCATGTACAGGATAAATACAACAGTCACTAATTGATATACATGGACATGCATAGATGCAAGTAGCCAAATCCTAACAAAAATGGGTACACCTCTATACGTACTATCGACAACCATGGAATTTTAGGCTCTGCATGCCCTACATCAGAAAAGATACTAAGAAAGGTTGAAGGCAATAATCAATATAAGTGGTCCAAGTAGAAAGGAGTGATATTTTCAGTTCCCAACGCATAGAAGCTCCACAGGAAGTTCCTTGTAGGGTCGGTAACCCCAAATGGTTGGCCTCGTGGTCAAGGCTTGGGACTTAGGGTTGTGCTCTCTCAAACTTCTCAGGTTCAGAACCTCCCAGCCCCAGGTGCCATCAATCCTGACGGGGCCAGTCCATTTGGGATTAGCCCCGCTGCCCCCAGTGGATGGTGGGATTAGACCGCTGGGGATTAATCGAAGTTCACATAAACTAGCCCCTAGTTATCCCAACAAAAAGAGGGTAAATTGTAGGGTTAGTTTCCTCACATAACTGGTGCGCTTGCGCTTTCATACAAGTATATCTGACATTTGATCCTTACTTATTCTGGACAACACTATATCTTACAATCCCCATGTATAGTGATTGATGTCTTTTACATTTGCAATATTGATCTGCTTAGATAATCAAATCGCATCAACATTTCATTCACCGCAAATACACAATCACAGATTCAGAGCGAAGGAAATCAAAGCCCCTTAAGAGTCATGGTTCTACGAGTCAAAAGTGATTTTAATTCACAAAGACAAGATGAGCAGTTGAATCAGATCGTTAACATAAAAATGCCTTATGAACGACTATGAGAGAGAGAGAGAGAGAATACAGGCGTCGTCGTGGTGGGCAGAGGAAGAAAAGGTTCTCTTGGAAGCAGGAGCCCGGGGGCCACCACTGCGTAGGGTCGTCCTGAGTACAGATCTTGCAATCGCCGTCGCCATAATTTACGTCACCTCTCTCTCCCCCCGACTTCTAAACGATTTACGACTCTCTCTCTCTCTCTCTCTCTCTCTCCTCTAATCCTTTTTGGCGCTTCTCTCACTCTTGACTCTTCCTTTGCCAATCAAAACCCTACACACGAATCTACCGTGCGAAAGAGGTTTTTCCGCAACGTCCAGTTTAGCTTTTTTTTAACATGAGCAACGTCCTGTATGGGTTTTTTTTTTTTTTTTTAACTGGTTATTTATACTGGAGTCAGTTAATCTGAAGGTAGACCCAAGATATTTGGCAAGTGAATGTGATTTTATGAGTTACCTATAACTAGGGGTGGCAAATGGATGGGTTTGGGTTGAAATGGGTAAATTATAAATGGATTGGGTCTTTAATAAATGGGTTAGATGGGTTTGACCCATTCTAACCCAGCTAATAAATAGGTTGGGTTGGGTCTATTTTTTAATAGATGGGTTTGGGTTTCTTAATGGGTCTGGGTTCAATTTGTCACCCCTATCTATAACTAAGGGCCAATCAAATTTATCTTTTGTTATTTGGCAAGTGAATGTGATTTCGGCCTATCTTCTGTGGCGAGACGTCGCAAAATATAGTACTCCATATAAATTGTTTTTATACAAAATATGAATAGATTAAAAATAATTACACAAAATATGAGTAGATTAAAAATTGCAACTTTTATCACTTTTGTTGTTTGAATTTTGTTTGAAAAAGTTAATGAGTAGGTTAAATGCTTTTTTATTGTGTATTTATTGCCTGAATTTGAAGACGCAATCTTTAATTTGATAATAATAAGGGGGGTATCCATGGATATTTTGAATTTGAGAATTACATGCTCAATATTTTGTCGGGAGAAGGTATTTGTAAGTTTTTTTTTTTTTTTTCCTATTTTAGAAGACGAATGCCCCTTTTATTTACCCAATATGTACCCATATTGTCTAGGATTTATAACGAATGCAAATTGATGATCACATCTGTTTAATTGTGGACCTTGATATTTTAGCTTGCATTTCAAAAAGTCAACTCAATTAGACCTCGGTATGAACACTCCTTTCCACTGTGTTGGATGAATGATATAGAACAGTGTAGACGTCGCAAAACTTTGTGTAGTGAAACGTAAATTGTACGTGAAAATATTTTGTACAATTTTGTATGCCTATAGTGTACAAATTATCCAAAATTTTGGCAATACAGAGGTGTGTCCAAATATTTGGACACCTTTGGTCTTTTCTGTTTTGGCTTGTTTTGAACACTGTCATACATTTTCCCACAAACTTACCCTTGCAAGTTTTTCCTATACATTAGCTTAGTCTCTTCATATATATCTTGCCTACACAGCAGTGGAATTGCCCTGCAACTTAAGAGTGGTTAGACTCGCACGAAGGTTATGCTGCTCAAAAGGGAAATTGTAGATACACTACATGAGAAAAATGGAAACAAAACAGATACTCAGTACATTGAAATGGATGTTTGTTGTTGATAGGGGCATATCATCACCTGTTGTATTTTGTTGACAGGATCAAAATGAGAAGAGAATAAGAAATCCTGCTCCTATCAAAATTTTGGGTTAACTCTTCAGCCTATGCCCCGATGAGAACCCAACTGAGCAGGGAAAACACATCATCGTAATCGTCCATCTCTTCATCCGGGAATGGAAAAAGCAAAACATATGTGACGAAGAACAGATGCAACAAAACAGAGAAAATCCTGTCACAGGCTAATGAACTGATGCGAACCCCTTACGCTAAAATTGGTAACCAAACTTTTCATGCAATATCTTCAGCACTAGAGCTCTCACCACCATCCATCTCTTCATCATCGTCTTCATCTTTGCCAGAATCTACTGCGGCATTTTGAACTCTTATAGCAGCGGAATCGTCATTTCCAAAACTCCATTTGACGACAGAATTCCCTCCTACACCATTACAATCATCGTCATATGGTTCAGACTTAACGTTGATCAGCTCTCTTCCACAAACTTCAGATTGTGTGTTTGAATTACACTCAAACTTTTTGTCATTGGTGCTGCCCAGTAGATTGATAGAAGCACCATTCTTGCCATCACAAGCTTTTGATTCAGTGGAAGAAAGGCCGGCCCCTCGAACATCATTCTGAATTTGACTATGAAACAAAGGATTGCTTTCAGAAAACTCAATGCCACTAATATGATTATATAACAAATTTTCCATGTCTCCAGTAGAATGACATGAATTTTCCTTCCCTTCAACTTTGATTGTAAGGTTCTTTCTGAAATGTTGATTTTCAGTCTCAGATTGGACATTACTTAGTTTAGGCTTTCCACCACGAGCATGAAGGTGAGAATCAAGTGGACTTCGTGATGCATCAACAGAAGATACTTGTTTCTCTGGTCTCCCTCTCTTTGATGATTTCCCTGCTAACGAAGTTCCAGTACCATGACAAGTGGGCTCTTCTACTTTAGGTTTCAGAGAGAGAACCTCTGACTCAAGCTTCATTAGTCGACTCTTGCAGTCAGCCAATTCAGTTTGCAGCTGACCAACCACAGCCCATAGCTGAACATTCTCTGCTGACTGCATGTCAACAGTGCAAAATCCCATTGTTATTTCCTCTGTTGTATAATTAACAGTACATAGATGAAAATAGCTGAAACAAAAGTTACAAGTGAGAAGAGAATAAGGATATCCATACTTGAGCTCCCCACAGTTGTTGGTGCTTCAGGGAAAGTTTTGTTGGCAGCTTAATGATTCCTCTCTGAAAATTTTCACTGGAGGTGGCTAAGCCACTAGGCATTGGTGGTGTCTCTGAAGATACATAGGCAAATGCTCCTGGTCCTGGGGAAGAGTTGGTGCAAGGAGGCAGTGATGGTCCCGGTCGACCCCACCAAGATGCAGGATCCCAAGGACCTATTAACAAGAAAATAAAACCACAATGTTATTCCGGCATTAAGGTAAATTAGGCAACTATCAAGTACACCTATAAACTCCCAGGTCACATGCACCAAGGTGCAGGTATGTGTTTACTTTCCAGTTCGTCTCATTCGCATTCAAAGGACACACTCAGAGACCTAGCAAAATATTCACTTATTTAGTACAATCATAGCAGGTATGTGTTCAGTTTTGGATTCATCTTAGTCGCATAAGCTCCAATCTATAAGGAGAATGATTTTTACAAGGTGTCAGAGAACATTTCATGCATAATTATAATAGTTTTATCCACAGTAGTATGGCATACTTGGATTATTGAATATGTTTCCTGGGTGAATGTCCACTAGAATGTCAGACACGTATCACGTACCCTTACTCAAGTGTTGAGTGCTATGAAGCACGGATACTCTATTTTGGCCTCCGTATCACGTATCGGACATGTATCGGATATGGATACGCTCGGATACGCTCCAGATACGTGTCTGATACGTTTTTAAGAGTATCCGGCTTTAAGAATTATTTTTTGGTATCCTGATACGTTTTGGATACACTCGGATACGTCTCGAATACGCTCAGATACATTTTGGATATGCGTAGGGGTAAATATATTATTACTTAAAATATATGGGTTATGAGTGTGATTATGAATTTATGACTATTTATACCATTTTTTCCCACAATCAGAAGAAGACAATCGACCAACGACTGTAACAGCCCCTTTGGATGGTGAGATAAGAAAGGGGAGCCCTTTCTCACAAAATCTCACCATTTTTTGTGAGATTGGGTGAGAAAGGAGAGGAGCCAATTAAAACATTTTATTTTGCACTTTTTTCTCCATTTTCACCAAAATAGTCAATCCAAACGAGTGATTTGGCTATAAACCAAAACCCTTTCTTTTTTTCCTCTTGAAATCACTCCATCCAAAGGGACTGTAAGTCTCTCTCGTCACTCTCCTCTCTCTCACCTCTCTTCTCTCTCATCTCTCCCTCCCTCTCTCGTCTCCATACAAGTGCGTGCGTGTGTGTATATATATAGGTAAGAATTTATGACTATATATACCATTCTTTCCCACAATCAGAAGAAGACGATCGACCAACGATTGTAAGTCACTCTCCTCTCTCTCGTCTCTCTCCCCTCTCTCTCCCTCTCTCTTCTCTATACAGGTATATATGTGTGTGTGTATATATATATATGCAGGCACATATATATAAATATACACGTATAATGTAAATCTCTCTCTCGTCTCTCTCTGTGATCTCTCTCTCATCTGATTTTAGATTTGTCATCTCTCTCTCACCTGATTTTAGATTTTTAACAGTATTCAATTGTCATCTCTCTCCTCTTTGAATTTAGGTTTTTTTCATATTCAATAATGGAATTTTATTTTTTTACTTTTATATTCAATGTATCCCCAACGTATCGTATCTTACTTTTTGAAAAAATCATGTATCCGCATATCCGTATCGTATCGTATCCGTATCCCGTATCCGTATCCGTGCTTCTTAGGTTGAATGTGTGACACTGATACTTTATAGTATAAAAAAATTCCAAGAGTTTAAATAACATACCTAATAGTTATGAATTTCCAAGGTTTATGAAGATGTAAACCTAAACATGAAATTCTAGGAACATTGTGATCATTTTTTAATTTGTACTGCCATGGAAGATCAGAGATACACAAAGTCAACTACAACTTCATAGGATCAAGATACGACATCTGCTGCAGCTGCTCATGCATTTTACCACACTAAGCAATGAGATTTTTCAATCAAGAATTTCGTAAAAACCCATCGAATTACCTGGGAAGCCTGGAAATGGGTAACCAAAATGGTAACAATAGCTTGGAATCGGGGCATGATTACTTGCTGGAACACCTCCTCCAGTCATGGCAAATGGCTGATAAGAAACATGTGCATTGACACCACTTAATGTGTTATCAGGCCAAACAGGCATTGTTTGTTGGGCTAGATGCAAGAGTGGTTGGCCGTGTTGGACCTGATGGGCAGCGGGTGAGGGTGATTGGACTATTGGAGATTGTAATTCCATTGCATAAAGGGTTGTATACGGCCAATGAACAACCGGTTGGAAATGGTGATTCAAAGACGGTACATTGTCATGTGACGAGATACTAATTGTGCGATACTTTTCAGCAGCAAGTCCGACGCTAGATTGGTTTTGATCTTCCTTCCTCTGGTCATGGTTAAAATCATCAAGCAAATATAAGCAGTAATAACTAATTCAGTGTTCTGTGCCACAGAAGGTAATTCAGTACAAGCATCACAACCAAAACTATAGAGTATTAACCACTTAACCATGCCTCAAAGAATTGTACATTCACAAAATTATTGAGGACTATACAGTATTTTATGCTGTGTTTGGTTTGGTTTTTGAAAAGTTTTTTGAAAAATAGTAGGTGTAATAAATGGAGAGAGATAGAGAGAGAAATGGTAGAAGTAGGGGGAATCTAGGGAGAATCTAGTAGGTATTTTTTGAAAAATACTTTTTGAAAAGTGAAAGGAACAAGGCAAGCTTCTTAACTGCTCCCATGGGCACTTGCTGCAATTGCAAATTATTGGTTACCAATTGAAATGTTATTAAAAAATATCATCATCTGAAAATAAACAGTAGCCACAATGCACAATTTTTTATTTTTATTTTTTGAAAAAGACTGAAAATTTGAAAGAGCTGCATCATTTCAATGAAATGCAACCCACTTGAACAAATTTCATATATTTTGTGCAACTAGTGAAAAAAATTCCAGAATAAGATCAATAGAATCGGTTCAATGCAAACTTCCTGAGTTGTTCTTCAAGATTTTTGCATTCTGCACCAGCTTTTGGTATGATTTAAGCATTAGTAACTGGACATGCAGAACCGAAAAAGAACGATTGAATAGGGCAATAAGATGACATACTGATCAAAACCCCAAGTAAATAGGAAAACTAAAGACAAATTCAATCCCAAGTGATAAATAGAAGGAAACTTTAAGAGGGTTCGGCAAAACCCAATAACTAGGAATAGGAAAAATTAAAACAAACCTATTTTTTAAGGGGAAAAAATAGCAGGGATCGTTACCAAGGGCTGGTTTGACTCATTACTTACCTCTCGAGAGGTAAAGGAAGAAAGCTTGCTATCCTTCTTCTTTTCCATGGCTAAACAATGATTTGATTACAAAAGTTACCCTCTTTATGTCTTCCTTTGCTTCTCTGTCCCAAAGGGGCAAGAGGAGTATTTTTTCGGAAGAGCAAAGCAGATAGTACTACATTGCCCTAGAGAGAGATAGAGAGACAGAGTGTAGACATGTAAAAAGGCGCCAAAAGGAAAAATTATAGACCTCGGAAAGTGCTCAGGTGTCCAGGCTCCAGAGCCCACAGAGAGTGTGAAGAATTTCTCTTCTGTTTTTTTTAAGACAAGCAAGAAATAAGTTATTTATGGAGGCACGCAATTTTATCCGTCCGTCTGAATGATCAATAGTTGTGATATATTTTTAAATTTTGATTGGTAATGAATATCTCTGACCGATAATGATTTATTTTTAATCTGAATAATCCAAAACATTTTTGAACTCACAAAATTGAGATCCATAAAACTTATGCAAGACTCCTACGTGAATTCTCATTCTTATAAAGTGAGAGAAATTTAAGGGAGCGGGACCCTGCTGGCCCATTGGAACAGCATTGGTTTGTCCATCCAAAACTATGTCGTTTTGGATCGAGAAATCTCTCCCCTTGGTCCTTGTTATCAGCCCTGAGCTAATTTTTTTTCACTGGAATTCATAAAAAAACATTTTAACAATAATGAGCGGCTTAAATCATCGTGAGGCTAATTTAAAAGTCAACAAATTATTAATCAAAAATTAAGTGTTTGGCCCCTTAGAATTCTAAAAAAGCTCTTATCAATATCGAATCTGTCACGCTCTCAATTTTTAAATATAAAAAATAATAACATTTGATAATTTAAATCCTTACAGGAGTTACAATTAATAATCCCAAAAGATAGTTCAGTTTCTCAAATCCACAATCTTGCCCAATAAATTACAGAATTTCAAAGTAGATAAAAACATTACAATGCGATTTGGTTAATGCAAAGATTTTCAAGTATTCTCCAAAAATAGCTCTACCTGATAACAACATCATGCACTCGAAGCGCTCCATGACAGTGACTTGCAATGACTTGAAAATGATAGGTTGAGCTAAACTAGACTAGTAGAAAAATCTATACTCAAGTTATATGAAAATACGAAGAATATGCACCAGAAATGAATGACGAACACGGGCAATGAAGGTTTACCAAGTAACAAATGGACATCGACTTCAATGTTTAAATCATCTTATCGGGATTTCTAACGATACATAATTCAAACTAGAAGTTGTACTAAACTCACCTTAAACTGAACAAACCTACAACAGATTCTCAACCACCTCATTTACTTCATGTATGAACTCAACAACCAATCTCGATTTCACATTCTCAATTACCAAATCTCTTTCCCATAAAACTTTCCTTTTTGATTGCAAAATGATTTATGAAAACAAAACCAATACGATCACACTCCGTTGATTCAAGCTTGAATAGCCAGAGTCTGTTGATTCTGTGCACGAATACCGGAAATCGTTGATTCGCTCAAGAAAACCAGAGGATTTTTAATAAAAACCCTCTTTTCAAAACCAAAATCCATCCTTACAAAAAATGTGATAAAATTAACCATTTATCCCTTCATTGATAAGTAAACATCAATCTATGCATCGTACTTCGATGGTTAGCGGAAACGCACATCGCATAACCGTCCATTCGTCATATCGTAATTCGCTGGTTAGCATAAACGCACATCGCATAACCGTCCATTCGTTTTCAGCTCGGTCATCTCACCATTTCGGTCATTCTACCGAATGGTGATACCCGTAGTGTCAAATCTCGTTATATCCATACGTGTCGATCAAATAATCACAATTTAACCACTCCAAATAGTTCATTCACAACATTGATTTCACTTCAAGCATTCTAAACAATCAACTATGTCATAACATCGGCTAATAAATAAACACATACCGCTCCCAACGTATGTCACCATACTCTAAGTAACCTACCAACCATAGTAACTATATGACCTACGACCCGCCTGTATCGATACTTAAACCTTAGATAACGAATGCCATTGGGAACTAATAGTTCAACGAATCAAGAGGACACGAGATCCTGGTAGACATGCTCACGTCTACCCATATACTCACTATGACACCCCATATAGCCTACGGTGCTCCTACCCAACTTTACGGTACGTTTCTCATTTACAACGAAACTAAGGTGACACTTAACGATTGTTTAAAGAGTGGAAACAATCAACGAATCCTCAAAGGACAAGTAACCAAGCTTAGAGATGGTTTAAAGTTGTTTTAGAGGTGTTAGAAGTGATCGGGGGTCAAAAAGATGAAGTTTAGAACAAAGCTAAAAAACTGTCCCTAAGCCAAAGGTATCGATACCATTTTACCAAGAAGCTTTCCAGATGCAAGGGTATCGATACCTAGAACAAATGGTATCGATACCAAATGATTTTTTGGGTTTGTAGCACAAAGGTATCGATACCAATGCCAAATGGTATCGATACCAGCTCAGTTCGAGCAAATTTTTCTGTAGATTTCCAAAGAAACACAACACTATTACCAATGATTCAAGGCACGATTTAGGTGCAAAATCAACTCATAAACATATAACTAGAGCAAGAAATTCTTACCTCGAGTTTGGAGAGCAAAACCCCGAGACTTCCCAAGCCCTAGACTCCAGAAACTTCGAAATCAATCGGTTCATCCTTCCCCGAGTTTGACCCACGAAATTCAAGCTCAAAAACGTTAAGAGAAGGTAAAATGGAGGTAGGTTTGTGTGGGTTTCGGTTGGGAGCAAGTGGGAGAGGGAGAGGGAGAGAGAGAGAAAGAGATTGGGATGAATGAGAGACAGTGAGATGGGGATTTCAATTCCATACATCCCTCCCACACACACATACTTATACTAAGACACACACTAATCACACTTGCACTCCCTCCACTAACAATCCTTTCATATTAACCCCAAAATCAAATAAACTTAACAAATTCCATATTTTCCTTATTTCCAACATTAAATAATCCTTTAAATATTTTCTGAAATTACGGGTCTTTACAGAACCGAGCTAATCTTTTTTACAAATCAATAAAAAAATATTTTAAGAATAATGAAGGGTTTGAATCATTGATATCAAATAGAGGCATGCCATTCAGGGGGGCCTCCTGACTCTTGTTCCAAGGGTCTGAGGAACACGAATAGACTCGTATTTTTAACTCTTAATCGGCAATTAGGTAGAGATGTGTATTTCTATCTCTTGAAGCGATTACTTTTCTTTCTTCATAGGAGTAATATTATCTTCTAGCCCGGCAAGAACTTAAGTAACATTGCTTTTAACCAATAAAATTTATTTTCTTCGGCCCTTGTCTCTTTATTTCAAATGTATTCCTGACTCTTAATCTAAGGACACACAGTGATAAAAATATGTGTCTTGTTGACTTTTTCACGTTGACTATGTTCAATATTTTGACGATTTGACTTATAAATTTTAGCCTACCACAGGTTTCATTCGGCATCACATGAGGTATAACATGAGAGGTTATCACATGAGACTATGAGAGGATCTTGATTCAAAAGTGTTGGTCCTTGTTGAACATAGAGATTTAAATTTCTTGCTATCGTATTATAGTGGTTATCGGTCACAAACCAAATGTTCGAATATGAAAATCATTACCAATGACAAACAACTGGAAAATCCTATATAGAAGAAGCGTGAGAATGCAATCCTGCAGAGAAAACAGAGGGAATCGTTTGGGATTAATAAAACTAATGGCAATAGTTGCTGCAAAATGGAGTTAAAAATTTGGGAGGGAACCGTGGAAGACCACCCTTCACCCCTTCGATATCCCACTCTCTGGTCAAACATCTGTGTGTAGCATGGTTCATGCACAAATTAGCAGAAAACTCGACCACTTAACAAATAGATGTCCTGTGACCAAAAAAAAAACAGATGTCCAGCTGAAAATGCAGGATAGGTATAGGCCGTTCTTATCGTCATTCAAGTGTCCGTAACTTTTTTTTTTTTTTGATCGGCTTCAAGTGTCAATATCTTGAACGAGTGCTTTACAAATTCCCCCGAAAGAATTGTTAGAAAAATAATTTGTAATCTTGCATGTTCTAGAATAGTGTAGAAAAAGTATCTAAGTTTAAAATAATAAGAAGTGTGTAGAAGTTATTTGTATTTATGCATATGGATAAAACTAGAAAAATCTAGAAGCTAGGAGATCTTTGTAATTAAAGCACATGTGCTTATCTCTAGCTAGATAATTCTAGAGAATTCTAGGTTGGCAAAATGGCTCTATAAATAGAGCTAAGTTGTACTCATTTTATGAAGAATAAAATAGATCACTACAATCATATTCTCTACTATCAAGTTCTCTCTGGTATAGTTACAGTTCAGCAGGAGCTCTGTAGGGCTCTGCCCTACATCTCCAAACAACCATCTTTTTATTTTTTATTATTTGCTTCCGCTGCCCTCAAAAATTTCAACATGGTATCAGAGCAGGTTGTGTTCATTATCTGGGCATGACCAAGTGATTTTATTCCTACCCCTGTTTTTTTTTTGTGCTCAGCCTCAAAAATGTTTTGCCCAAACAGCTTGTTTTCAAAATGGTGGATTTCAAGAAAAAAAAAAATGTTCCCATGATCCAATGCAAAATCCTTTTAGAAAAATCAAAAATTTCATGGTAGCCAATTGCTACAAAGTTTAAAAAAAATGCCAAAAGGCATTGAGCATGTTGGGAAGTCGATCCTTTTTCGCTTCTCCAAAATGAAAATTGGGTTTGTCAAATGACACCCAAAAAGGGAGCCAATCTCCCAACAAAAAATGGGCCGCAGCCAAATTGAAGAGAATTCAACTATTTTGCAGGATCATGGAGAACAAAAATGCGACTAACGTCGTCAAAATTTCATTCAAGAATCTCTTGAATGAGATTGTGGAAAAATTCCACATGACACCACCAATTTGAGAATCCCACAAAACTGTAGGGAAAAAATTCTGGGCAAGTGTTGAGATTCGAGATAATGCTGTTGAAGGCGGTTCAATCAAACTTCACAGCTCTCCTCACCCAAAGAAGATTGATGTAGAGCAAGAGGCAGCTAAAATTGCTATTGAGCACTTGAAGGATATGTTCAATTTTGAAGTTGATGATTTCAACCTTCATGGCAATGAGATGTATCGTCAACATCTCAAACAAGCTAAGTTCGCGTTGGTCGAAGAACTTCAAGATAACAAGGCTCTCAAGGATGAAATTGCAAAAATCCAGTCTTTCATGGCAGGACAAAGCACATTGAGCTCTGACATCACTTTATCAGAGACTTGGTGCAGAATGAAGAAATTCAGCTTGAGTTCGTCAATACCAAGGAGCAGCTAGCCGACATAATGAACAAAGCTGTGGCTGCAGATAAATTCTTACAGTTTCATGATGTCATGAAGATTACAAATTAAGGAGGAGTGTTAGAAAAATAATTTGTAATCTTGCATGTTCTAGAATAGTGTAGAAAAAGTATCTAAGTTTAAAATAATAAGAAGTGTGTAGAAATTATTTGTATTTATGCATATGGATAAAACTAGAAAAATCTAGAAGCTAGGAGATCTTTGTAATTAAAGCACATGTGCTTATCTCTAGCTAGATAATTCTAGAGAATTCTAGGTTGGCAAAATGGCTCTATAAATAGAGCTAAGTTGTACTCATTTTATGAAGAATAAAATAGATCACTACAATCATATTCTCTACTATCAAGTTCTCTCTGGTATAGTTACAGTTCAGCAGGAGCTCTGTAGGGCTCTGCCCTACATCTCCAAACAACCATCTTTTTATTTTTATTATTTGCTTCCGCTGCTCTCAAAAATTCCAACAAGAATTACTAAGTAAATATAGCAAATTCAAGTACATTTCCCCCCTGAAAACTAACTTTTACTGTCTGATCCTGCTCCAGACTTCTTATATGTTGCTCATGGATATGAATATTCACCCGACGTTATCTAACAGTCAGAGAATTACTACAGAATCAAGCACAGATGTTATGGCAGGATGAAATAAGGCAAAATGCTGAATAATTTCAGACTAACCAGAGAAAAAAAACTAGAATGGACAACATTAAACAAAAACAGTAAGAAAAGAACTCCAAAGAAGTCATAACCTTCCAAACACTAAATCACCCAGACAGATCGAAATTTACAGGGTAAACATAGCTCACGGATAATATTCTAAGAGCATCCGCAATGTAATAATCAAAAGTGAATAATCAAAACTTGCCATGTCAGCTTTTGATTATTCATTTAGAGGGTTGTTAAAGTTAGCAATGTGAAGTCCCACATTGTTACTTTTGATTATTCAAATGCCCAAATTTGATTATTGGTTAGGATGTTGCTAACTCTGATTATTACAATGTGAGCACTTTTTTAAGCACACATTGCTAACTTTAGCAATCTTTTGATTTTGATTATTATATTGTGGATGCTCTAATGCCTGTTAACTACTTTTCTGGTTTGATCCGCTCGACGGTGAATCGACGGGGATCCTGTTTCGTGATTTGTTAGAATGCGTGTGTGGTAAGGTGGAGTTTGGTTCCTTACCGTGTTTCAGGACTTCTCTGGAAGCAAACAATGAAGTGGATGGTATATGGAAGAAATAAAATAAATGGACTTTATTAAATTTCAAAGTAGAAGAACAATCAACCGAGAGAGTTGAGTGAACAATTACAAGTTATAGCTATTCCTAGAAAAGAAAAAGATAAAAGCCTGATTGGCGTTGTTTGTGTCTCTAATCTGCCACGATCTCAAGCATAAATAGAGGCCTTCTCTAATTTGAATTTGAATCTCCCTCCAAGATGGCAGTTGAGCCTATTCTTGACTGATCATTCCCACGAGCAGTTGAGTCTTTTCTGGCACAAGAGTTTGTAAAACTGCTCACATTGGAAAATTGTTTTTCATGACCAAAAATAACTGCTTTTGGCTTGTGGGGAATAACTGCACATCTCTCCTTTCAACACCTGTATATGAGTTGTCACGAGTAACAAGTCCATTAACTCTTTAGTGATTATCAACCCGCGTATTGGCCACTCGACGGGCCACTCGACGGGTCAGTCATGAGTAAAACTTTTGTACTAGTTTTGACTTTGCTCAATTGGGTTTAACCGTAATAGTTGAGGTATAATCCCTTAATAATCTTTTCCTAACATGACACGTGTCAATCAATCGACGGGTTTAAGAAAAATCACAGTAATGGAGCAAACAATGCCCCCCTTATTTATTTGAGTTAAAACATTTAACTCAAGTAAATAAACCCCTCTGAAGTCGTGATTACCACATTCGGTTTTCAAACGCCCATATATTCCCTTTACTGTAAAAGTTAGGGCACAGTTACTTTTGTTTTCACTTCTCTTTTGAAATCCTCTCCTATATCGTTATGGCGCCTAAGAAAGCTTTATCAATGGCATCCAAATCCTCGAATTCTCCATCCAGGTCTTCAACTCAAAAATCCACCAAAGCATCAGTAAAAAGCCCTTCAGCACCTAAGGCTTCCGTCGAGTCGAATCTTCCACGATATCCACAATGCTTTAGGGAGGCACCATAGGTGAATCAATTCTTTATTTCGACGTCTAAAAGCCCCACGAATTTCATACTCGGGCCAATTTATCACCCAACTGCTCCTGCAGCCTTACCAACTTATTATCCAGTCAATAACGAAGAACCATTGATGCTTTCTTTACCGGGTCTTCATCGTACTGGTTGGTCCACGAGAGGAACCATTAGATCATGGCCCTCTGTTTCTCCTTCTTGGGTGAAATGGGTAGAAAGAATGAAAGAGTATTTTTATTCTGAATGGTTGGACATGAACCTCAGTGAAGCTATAGACCTCTCTACCCAATCAATGGTATTAAACCCTAACTTGATTGCCACAGCATCTTGCTTCTGGTCCACTTCATCAAATGCTTTTGTCTTCCCATGTGGCTCAATGTCTCCCACTGTTTTAGACATCTGCCATCTTACTGGTCTATCAGCTGTTGGTATAGAGGTTAATGCTACCCTTGATCACCAACCTTATGAATTGCCTTTTGACTTCAAAGGTTCAAGTAGTTATACTAGCTTTTTAACTCGATACGTTGGGCCTGATAATGTACGGCCCACATTTTGGGAAAAGATAGCTTTTTACACATATTGGCTTAGTAAATATGTGCTTTGTGTCTCGGTGTGAAGATTACCCAAGAATATGTTCGACTGGCCATATGTTTGGCTCAGGGGTTGAAGCTTGCATTAGCTCCTTTTGTGTTGGGTACTCTTTATAAGGGTCTGTGGACATTTGTACAGAGCAAGATAACTAACAATTGCGGAGGACCCTTTTGGATACTTCAGGCCTGGTTGTATGCTTATTTCCCATCGATTAGGCCTATAGGTTTCTTCCCAAAACGGATTGATGGAGGAGAATGTTTAAGTTATGCAGAGCATCTAATGTCTTATGAGCCCAGACAAGAGAATACTTCTTTCAAATTCTACTTCAGGGTTCTTTATAACCCAAAAATTGGAGAACAGCCCAATTGGCTTCCTTTTAAGGAATGCCAATACTCTGCTTCTATTAGAATAATAATCCGGAAGACCGGGATCGTACCCAAGGGAATAATTATACGGCTTTGCTGGATTTGTAGATGCAAATACTGGTTTTCGGCCTTAAGATAGCCAATTTTGTTTTGCTTTTGCGGTGGAAAGTAAAAAGGCTAAATTAAACGAGAATAAACTAGGAAAAAGGAACAGGTTAGGTCTAGGAATGTCTAACACCCACGACTCGAGCTAAATTGCATTTTCCAACCAACTACGCGATTTAAGATACTCAACTAAGGTTCTTAAGCCGGAAGATAAGATGGTTCGAAAATCAAGCTAGCTATAGAATTCATTTAGCAAACGCCTCGAGCGACAGAGCTCCAAGCATCATGTGTGGTAAGTAGGCGATGCTCTTACCTACACATGATCAAGGAGGTTAACACCTCGGCAATTTGACAAACAAATCCAAGCCCCACATCAATCTTCGACCCAAAGATTCAAACTTTATTGGGAAAAAAAAAATGCAATTTTACTCAAGCCATGGGGTGCTAATCACCCCATGACCTAACCTTGAAAGACTACTCACACATATCTATAAAGATAAGAGCAAGCAAAAATCTACTAAACATAATTGAAAACATGGCACTAGAAGAAAACTAGCTTAAAAGATAGATCGGGCAACGATATACAACTTTAATGAAGGCGATAATAGCAAAAACTAACTAATTAAGGCAAGAAATTAAATATTAAGTGCTGGAAATTAAAGAACATTCAAGAACAAGTAAGAACAATTCAAATCTAGCTCTAGATCTCAAAAACGTACTCAATCCAATTCCTACTTGTTTGTACAAAATGACCTCACTCCTATTTATATTCCTAATGCATGCGCACGGAATATTCCATAAAGATCCAAAAAAATCTCGACTAAGGCCTTCGGCATCGATGCAATAAAATTCTTCCCATCGATGCCGAGCTAGTTATTGAGCTGATTCCTCTAAGCAGTTAGGCATCGATGCAACACTGGACATCCTATCGATGCCGAGCAGTTTAATGGGCTAATGCTGGAGCCTTGGTAACTCGGTACCCATTGAAGAAATGGCTCCCATCGATGCCGAGCCAATTAATGGCTGTCCCATGTGATGCTTGGTACTGATGGACAATAAAATATTCCATCTTGCTTTGACTAATTCCTTTTAAATCCCTTCGGTCCCGATGGAAGAAATTTACTCAATTGATGCCAAGAAAAGTAATGAGCTGGTGCAATAGGTACTTCGGTACCAGTTGAACTCGAGTAATATCCACCAATGCCAAAGTTGCTCATGCTCCAGCAATTGCCTTTTGTTCTTTGACCTTGACCATTGAATTGCCTTTACCTTGGGCTGCCGTGCTTTGCTTCGCCTTGGTGTCGGGTCACCTTCGTCTCTTGTCATGCCTTAGGCCTTGAGTATTCCGTTTTTGATTATCTTTGAGCCTTAGACATTCGTTGATAGCTTTGGGCTTTAAAATACCTATTTTGAACAATTTTCTACAAAACAAAACTACAAAACCTTACGAGTAAAAGCAATTAAAAATAACGATTTAGACGATAAAATTAATAAAAACTAAATAACTAGCGCACCCTACATTGCATTATTGGGTGCTTATCACACCCCCCAACTTGAGGTTTGCTAGTCCCTAGCAAATAAAGTAACGAAAATTTAAAAACTAGCAACTTGCAATTCATTCCGCTACCACAACTTAGAACATGCTCAACATTGTAAACCAACAAGAGTTCAATCAATCCTGCTTTTTATTTCATTTTCACAATTCACAATTTCAGCATCCAATTAAACAGGCTAAGTATCAAGCAAGTCTAAGAGCAAGCTAAAAAGGTTTGTGTCCTCGAACAAAGGGAGGATACGGGACACAAAACCTTGCGAGTTCAGACTAAACCCAATATCCACCAACGAAGTGCTTAACAAACAGGCAATAGCGAACAAGAAAAACTATGCCTCAACAACTACAGCACTTATTCAACAGAGTTAACAAACTAGCAGATGATTATTGGATAACGAAACGAAAGCATGTCATTCAACTAATTATGCAACTATCAGACAGTCAATCAAAATGGAATTCATGCGCACAAAAGATCAACTAAGGACTTTGTAAGCTTGTAATGACCTTGGTTTCAAAGAAAGAGTTAGCACAAAAATGGGCGACGGTCTATAACTTGCTTGGTCATCTACCCAAATGACCGCCGCCGACTCACAAAGATCAACCAAGTCAAGGGCCAACCCAGCCAAACAAAAGTACGAAGAAGAAATAAAGAGAACTACTAGATAAGTCCTACTAAAACTACTACCACCGACTCAATCACACCAAGTCATCATCCTCATCCGGCTTCTCATGGTATTGAGCCTCGAGCTTCCCCTTTTCATTGAACTCTTTCTCATCCAGAATGTATAATAGCCCATATGTCAAAACAATCCTCTCATATCAAAGTATTCAACCCTCTTTCGAATTCACTTTTGCTCTTTCATAATATTTCTTTGATCTCCTTTCTTTTTTTTTCTCTTTTTGCAATACAATAGGGTCATTTGAAGTGAGATTTGTAGTGAGAGAGATATTGGAGCCAAATTTGAAGGCTTTTTGGAGAGGGAGATGAAAATTTGGGACTTTTGCTTTTGTAGTGGGAGAGGAAAGATATAGAATCATGTAACAATTTTTCGCTTTTTCGCATGCCAACCACTTCTATCACATTCACACCACTCCCAAATCTCCTTGAATCGTTGAAAACCATTTTCACACAACCCTCCAAACATCCGGTTGCCTAAGTTAATTCAAAGAACGGGAGAAATACAAGGATGCAAAATAGGACAAGGGGACTCATTTGTGGTATGATCATGCAAAGAATGCCTTGTATCTTCCCCTAAGTGCGCTTTGATATCCAAAATGATTGAAAATCGACATTTAAACACAATTAGAGATGGACATGCGATTATTTACCTAACTACGAGCATTTTATTGAAAGGTGGGGATATGGGCCAAAGCTTGCTCAAAAGTTTGCTCAAAACTTAAACCGTTCAATTTTCAACTAAGCATGCAAATCAAGAAGCACAAAATTTCTTAGGATTGCTATGAAATCTTGCCAACTAACATTTATTGAGCATGCAACAAGCTATGAAAAAGAGCTAAAAACCATGATAAAAGGAAGAATTGCAAGCAAAAAGCTTTATTTATATATATTTATTTTTTTGAAATTTTAAATTTTCTCATTTTTTTTGGATTTTAAAATTTTCTATTGTTTTTGAATTTTCAAATTTCTCAAATGAAGCAAATAGCACATAAGCTAACCCCTCCCCCCAACTTAAAGCGATGCTATGCCCTCATAGCATGAAGACCAAGAGCGAAAAAAGAAAAGAGTGCGCGAATGTACCGTCCAAGGGGGAATGTCAACCCTTAAAATACCTCGACCAAGTTGGAGGATTTCATGTCAATGTCTCGTTCCAGTCATATTAGATGCTTCCAGGGTTTACTCCTTCAGTTCTGCCAACTTGGAACCACAACTAGTCACACTGGACCATATCCAAAGCTTTATTGGACTAATAACCGCAGCGCATAACCGCACCCATGCTTATGGTCCTGAATGCCTCACTCACTCCGGCTTTAGGTCCAAACTACCAAGGCTGGTGTGGTAGCACATAAAACCTGCAGAAGACTTAGAGAACGACTTTCCACAAGATAAATGACATTAGAACCACCGGCCCGTGTTATCCGGTTTCAAACCAAAACAAAATTAAAAGACAGAAAACACAAAGAAAACACAAAGAACAAGTAAAACATGCGAAACAAAATGCAATGCAATGCACCACCCGATCATCACGCGATCAAACGAGTCATACTTTTCTTCCCATTCCTTACCGGTGGGGTATGAAATGGGTGGCTATACTAGACCGTTGAAAATGTGTTATGCTAGCGCCCGTAATAAAATTTATCGCTTGACCTCGCCAAACAATTAAGTCCAGTGTCCCCTACGATCAAAACAAAGCAAGATAGAATACAACCTAGCGTGCACTCCAGGCAATATCACACCTCACCCACAGACCTAAGTTGCCACCGATAGGGGCATATTCGGAGAGTATGGATCGTTACCGATAAACTATTACCAAGAAAAGCTAATGAAAGCCCTTTTTTCACTAACATAGGTGAAATCTTTTCATGTGAAACATCTCCAAGACTTTATTGAAAGCAAGAAAACATGACAAAACTAAACATGCAAACAAACAAGCTAAAACAAATACTAAACATGCATAGCTAACTAAAACATGATAAAGCAAGAAAGAAAAACAAGTATGTACAATATTTACAAGTTTTGCCCTTCGAACCGGAGCTGGGCACACGATCCTTCTTTTAGTAGCGGCGTGCGAAGCTATATATACCCAAGTTAATGGTGGGTACCCCCTACCTGGGGGCCGGGTCCGACAAACAGTTAAGTTCAGCGGTTACGCTTTCGCTCCCCGCGCAAACATAAAGAAACAAGCTAATCAACCGTGTAAACTGGATTGACTAGCGCCTCATCCGGCTCTCCAACCTCGAAACTGCCGAGAAATGGTTTAAGCCTTTGTCCATTCACTTTAAAAGATTGACCATTAACAGGATTCACAACATCAACCGCATCATGATGGATTCGAATAATTAGCATGCCATTGAGAATTATTAGAAGAAACAGAGCACTCCAAGCTACACTCTTTGCCAAAAATTGAACTCTACCATGCCACAAGATAAGATATTTTGAGTAAAGCAATTGCCGAATTCGTTTTAAAAACTTAAGTTCTACCAAGTGCATAGCCCAAACAAAATTAATTTTCAAGTAGTTGACAAAATCTACAATATAAGGATGATAAACCAGAAGAAAATCGTCAACACCAAGAAAATCAATTCGTTCTATGATTGGAAACTTCTCAAAAATAGGCCCATATGCATTTTGTTTTTCTAACAAAGAGTATAAAGAATTTACCTCACCATCCATTTCCTTAGTAGTGAGAAGATCGAGGCACGGAGAACTCGAAGGGACAATTTTAGCTTCCATGAGCTCCAACTCTTCAAAGATTGGTCCATAAGCATCTTGTTTAGCCAACAACGCATACAAGTAATCCACTTCGGCATCCATTTCCTTAGCGGTGAGAGGTTTTTCCATCGGATCTTCATAGTAGATGCCCGACATTTCAAACATGTTCATCTCTTGAGCAAGAAGTAATTCCTCCGGGGAAGAATCAAAATACGGGAGATCGGAAGAGACAACTTCAGCGGTGAGGCATCTTCCCCCGGAATCATCATATAGAGGGGGATCCACAAGAGAGGGAAGAACCTTCTTCTCGATCGGTGGTAGCTCCTCAAACTTTAGGGTCCAAGTGTTCATAGCACAAGCTTCATCCCCATCGAGCAACGCATGTAAATAACTGACTTTAGAAGATTCGAGAAATTCAGCCTCTTCGGCTGTAAGAGCAACTTCCAAAGGATCACTATAAAGCAACTCATCCACATGTTCCTCCGCCAAAGAGTCAATAAAGCTCACTTCATTCACATTCTCGTCATCTCCTATCTGACTGCTCACATTGAATACATTGACCTCCATCTTCATGTTACCGAAGGTCATGTTGAGCATTCCATTCCGGCAATTGATAACTGCATCTGCTGTGGCTAAGAAAGGTCTCCCAAGAATCACCGGAGTAGAAGCAACACAAGAATCAGTCGGATTTGTATCAAGAATCACAAAGTCCACTGGATAGATAAATTGACCCACTTGTACCAAAACATCTTCTACTACCCCTCTTGGAGTACGGATGCTCCTGTCAGCTAACTGAAGAGTGACTCGAGTAGGCTTCATCTCCCCCAACCCAAGTTCTTGATAGACAGAAAACGGAAGTAGATTGACACTTGCACCAAGATCTAGCAAAGCTTGCTCGATACGCTTTCCTCCGATGGTAATCGAAATAGTAGGACTCCCCGGATCTTTGTACTTCGGTGCGATGTTTGTCTGAATGATGGAGCTCACTTGTTCGGTCAGAAAGATCTTCTTTTGGACATTCAACTTCCGCTTTCGAGTGCATAGATCCTTAAGAAACTTAGCATAAGACGGAATCTGCTTGATGGCATCCATAAGGGGAATGTTGATCTTGACTTGATTGAACAGCTCATGCAACTCCGCATTGAGATTAGGTTTCGCCAAAGCCTTCAAGCGATAAGGATAAGGTGCCGGTATTGAAACAACTTGAGGATCCGGTACACTTTCCTTCTTTTTACCCTTTTCCTTCTCCTTTTCTTCTGAATCCTCCTTGCTTGCATCCTCCTTGGGAGATTCCCTAAGGATTGGTGTTGGAACTGAACAATCGATAGAAGGAGGCAACAAAGTAGGCTCTGGAGGCATCTTCACTTGATTATCCACAACCTTCCCACTTCGAAGAGAAATAATAGCCTTTGCTTGCTCGGGGAAAGTCACCGAAGAGCTAGCAAAGTGAACACCTTGAAAAGTTGGAGTGGAAGTCATTTGGGGATTAGGTTGAGTCTGTGTTGGGAACTTCCCTCTCTCTTGTTGTAACATCCCCACAGTTGTTGTCAATTTACCCAACTGATTCCTGATATCATTCATCATCTGAGTTTGTTGCTCATTGATAGTAGTTTGGCCTTGCAAGAGAGCACTGAACTGATCTTCCCAAGAACGCTTAGGGGGTTGTTGTTGAAATTGAGAGGGTTGTTGAAATTGAACAGGTTGTTGCTGAAATTGGTTTGCATGAGGGAATGGAGCAAGAGGAGCAAACCCTGGCGGACTTTGAGCTTGAGGGAAACGGAAAGCATTCTGAGGTTGCTTCCAAGGCAATTGAGGAGCGGGAGGTTGAACTTGAGAAGAACTCCCTTCATTAGACTGATTCCAACGGAAGGCTGGATGATGACGTGTCCCTTGATTATAAGAGTGAGAATAGGGATCAAAACGTTGAACTGCCTGAACCTCTTCTGGAGCAATCCCATTGATTATGTTCTTCAAAGCTGGAATATTAGGACAAGCATCGGTAGTGTGCCCCACCATCTCGCAAATAACACAAACTTCCTCAACTTGGCGAACCACCTTCACTTCTTGAGACTGAGCACTCTTAAGTTCCAACTTATCCAACTTACAGGCAATCTCCTCCAAACGGGTTTCAAAAGCTGTATGCTCCGCTATAGAGAATTTTCCTAAACCAGAAGGCCCCTGATTGAACATCGCCCTATCCCCTGGGTCTGCAAACTGCCAAGTCTGAGTCTTCTCAGCTAGTGTCTCATACAAATCCCAAGCATCCTCCAGAGTCTTTCCCAAGAAGTCACCTCCTCCCATAGTATCCAAAAGCTGCTTACTTTCTTGGGAACAACCTGTGTAGAAATAGTTCACTCAAAGATACAACGGGAAGTTTTGGTGAGGAACCGACATAAGCAAATCCTTGTAGCGCTTCCAATACTTATGATAAGTCTCCCCATCCCTTTGCTTGAAACTTTGAATCTGATCAATAAGTAACTTAGTCCTGCTGGCTGGAAAGAACTTAGTAGTAAAAGCATCCTGAACTGCTCCCCAGTTGCGCAATGATTGAGGTTTGAGAGAATTGAACCACTGCTTCGCTTTGTCCTTGAGAGTGAATGGAAATAACTTCAAGCGAGCTTGCTCAAGTTGCCCTGGAATTGTAACAAAGGAATGCAAGACGTTTTCGAACTCCCGGATATGCAAATAAGGATCCTCCAATTCTCGCCCCCGAAACTCTGGAATAACCCGAAGCTACTCGGCCTTGAATTCAAATGTGTTGCCAGCAGTTGGAACCGGAATAACGATAGGAGATACTTGTGGAGCCCTTTCTGGATTCAAATAATCACGAAGAGTACGAACTGGAGCTTCGTCGGCCATTGGGCCTTTGCGAATGCGATTGCGATTAAATCTGCGAGGCGGAGAGTGGGCAGGATACGCCCTGACAATGCTACGGATTCTCGGCGGAGACGAAGAACGATAAAGCCGATTGGAAATTGGGCTTCGGTACATAACAGACATACACAAGCAAAATCTACCAACTAACTAATTAACTACCAGCAAACTAACAGACTGGAGGGGCTAGACCGCCACCTCAACTCAACAAACAGAATATGCGAGGGGTTATGCCACCGCCTCGGCTCAGCAATGCAATCAAATAAAGCAAGAAAAACTAACTAACTAACTAGATAGCTCAATACTTAACCGGGCTTCGTTACACCTCAGGTTTGGCATAAGACCAGGTTAGAGGTATCCACCAAGCTAAGTACGACCTATAAGCAAATTAAACTACTAAACTACTAAAAGAAAGAGGCGGAATACTAACAATGGTGTGTCGAACCTCCAAGAAAAACCATATAAAGAAATCCCCGGCAACGGCGCCAAAAATACTTCGTTCGTCGATATATATAATAAGATCACCCCAAGCGTAGGGTATAAGCGTCTAATTGAAGCATAATAATCCGGAAGACCGGGATCGTACCCAAGGGAATAATTATACGGCTTTGCTGGATTTGTAGATGCAAGTACTGGTTTTTGGCCTTAAGACAGCCAACTTTGTTTTGCTTTTGCGGTGGAAAGTAAAAAGGCTAAATTAAACGAGAATAAACTAGGAAAAAGGAACAGGTTAGGTCTAGGAATGTCTAACACCCACGACTCGAGCTAAATTGCATTTTCCAACCAACTACGCGATTTAAGATACTCAACTAAGGTTCTTAAGCCGGAAGATAAGATGGTTCGAAAATCAAGCTAGCTATAGAATTCATTTAGCAAACACCTCGAGCGACAGAGCTCCAAGCATCATGTGTGGTAAGTAGGCGATGCTCTTACCTACACATGATCAAGGAGGTTAACACCTCAGCAATTTGACAAACAAATCCAAACCCCACATCAATTTTCGAACCAAAGATTCAAACTGTATTGGTGAAAAATGCAATTTTTACTCGAGCCATGGGGTGCTATTCACCCCATGACCTAACCTTGAAAAACTACTCACACATATCTATAAAGATAAGAGCAAGCAAAAATCTACTAAACATAATTGAAAACATGGCACTAAAAGAAAACTAGCTTAAAAGATAGATCGGGCAACGATATACAACTTTAATGAAGGCGATAATAGCAAAAACTAACTAATTAAGGCAAGAAATTAAATATTAAGTGCTGGAAATTAAAGAACATTCAAGAACAAGTAAGAACAATTCAAATCTAGCTCTAGATCTAAAAAAAACGTACTCAATCCAATTCCTACTTGTTTGTACAAAATGACCTCACTCCTATTTATATTCCTAATGCATGCGCACGGAATATTCCATAAAGATCCAAAAAAATCTCGACTAAGGCCTTCGGCATCGATGCAATAAAATTCTTCCCATCGATGCCGAGCTAGTTATTGAGCTGATTCCTCTAAGCAGTTAGGCATCGATGCAACACTGGACATCCTATCGATGCCGAGCAGTTTAATGGGCTAATGCTGGAGCCTTGGTAACTCGGTACCCATTGAAGAAATGGCTCCCATCGATGCCGAGCCAATTAATGGCTGTCCCATGTGATGCTTGGTACTGATGGACAATAAAATATTCCATCTTGCTTTGACTAATTCCTTTTAAATCCCTTCGGTCCCGATGGAAGAAATTTACTCAATTGATGCCAAGAAAAGTAATGAGCTGGTGCAATAGGTACTTCGGTACCAGTTGAACTCGAGTAATATCCACCAATGCCAAAGTTGCTCATGCTCCAGCAATTGCCTTTTGTTCTTTGACCTTGACCATTGAATTGCCTTTACCTTGGGCTGCTGTGCTTTGCTTCGCCTTGGTGTCGGGTCACCTTCGTCTCTTGTCATGCCTTAGGCCTTGAGTATTCCGTTTTTTATTATCTTTGAGCCTTAGACATTCGTTGATAGCTTTGGGCTTTAAAATACCTATTTTGAACAATTTTCTACAAAACAAAACTACAAAACCTTACGAGTAAAAGCAATTAAAAATAACGATTTAGACGATAAAATTAATAAAAACTAAATAACTAGCGCACCCTACATTGCATTATCGAGTGCTTATCAACAGCCCAATTGGCTTCCTTTTAAGGAATGCCAATATTCTGCTTCTATCAGAATCCAACCCATCCTCCACCTCCTGGTGCCAATTGAAATGGTGAACGAATTCTGGGGAAGTGTCTTGATTCCTAGATTCCTTTCGATAGGATTCTCTCCTTCAACATCTCACTTTGCCAACTGCAGTTTTGAGATATACATGCCTAATCAATGTGCCAGGCAATTTGGGCTAGCTCAGGGCATTCCTGTTCCTTATACTCACCCCAGAATTAAGGACTTAATCAATACTCGACCCATCATTTCTCAAACTTCAGTTATTAAAGAATTGGAAGGGCAATTTATGGGAGTTAGGGCTGGTTATGAATTCAGGGGTTTTGTGGCTGAACCCCCTTCAACCTCAAATTTTGAGAAATTTTGGGCATGTGTAACGCCCATACTTTTCAACAAGGATTTAAACAATTGCCTTTTTAGGCTTGATCCGGAGAGCTACGAACCAGGTAACTCGTTACTCTTACTCCAATTTTCTTTAGTATCATACCTCAGACATTCTTTTTACGTCACTAAATTTGTATTATCATATTTCTTAGTCTCAATTCCCAAAGAGATACCTATCTCCAAATCTTTCAGCTCCAACAAAGGGAAGAAAGCTATGACAGCTGAGGAATTATACAACTTAAAGAAAAGAACTCGTAGTTCTCAAGTTGTAGGCCCTAATCTAGATCCTCCACTAATGGCAGATGCAATGAAGCCTTCGAATCAGCCAGATCAGTTGGCTGATGGTTCAGAAATTTTAGTGCAATTTCAAAGAGTATTACTTTTACTCTTAATGTTTAATTGACCATTTATTTATCTATGTTTGGTCATTCACTGAATTAACTAATTCTCTTTCTTTTCAGAAAGTCAAAAGAAAACTTAAGTTACCCACAGTCTCAGATGATGAAACTGGTCAAGATAAAGGTTCCACTATTGGCCTCTCAAGTACTGATAAACCTCCAGCTTCAATGGATATTCCTGCTCCTGTTCCAATAGTCACAGGGATTGTGCAACTGGAACAATTGGGAAGAACAGACGTAGCTGGATTAGCCTCATTGGCAGAAGTTACCAAGGGATTAGCCAAAGCCTCTGCTGACAGTCAATTGGTAGTTGATGGCCAAATGATAGATGAACCAACCATTGACCCCTTGTCAGATACTCCCAATCAGGAGCAAGAATCTCTTGGAGGTGACGAAACACCTTTTGACCTTAATCTTGATCTTATCTCTCATGGTCACACCGAAATCACACCTCAAATAGTCCAGCAAGGTGCTGAATCAATATCACCACATGAGCAAGGGTCTACTGATAAAAGAAATACAGAATCCTCCCCATCTGCTCCTTTGAAGGTCGCTGGTGAAGTGCATGTGTCATCACCTATCATGCCTACAGAATCCTCCCCATCTGCTCCTTTGGAGGTCGCTGGTGAAGTGCATGTGTCATCACCTATCATGCCTGCTCAGCATGAAGCTCCATTGCTGACAGAGGTGACTAGGGTTCAGGATCCACCACCGGCAATTGAGGTTCTGCCAGTCCTTGATCAAGGACTAATTTCTACTAATACTCCTGCAGCTTCACCCTCCTCTGTCAATAAGGGAGGAAGTCATAATATAGCAGACCCTGTGTTGGTCCTCACTCCTACTTCAGATCTTGATCTCATGCTTAACCAAGCCAAGACTTACTCAGAGTCTTATTCTAGATCAGTGTCTGAATTCTCAAAGTCTCTTACTCCATCCTCATTCTATCAGTTAAGTGAGGAAACCAAAGAGGAGGTGGAGTCATTTTTTAGGATGTTGGAGCTCCCTTTGACTGAGGTTGCTGCTGATTATATTTTAGCTTTCACCAATTGTGTCAATCAGTTAATTGACAAGAGAGTTATTGAACTTGAAGAGCTTTGGTCTAACCTGAGCAAGAACTTGCCTGTTGCAGCTTACTGTCAGAAAGAGATGAAAGAGAAATTAAGCATTATGAACCAATTCGCCAATACTTCTGGCCAACTAGATACAATGGGGCATTCCATTTCTGAATTGAAAGATAAGCTGCATCAGCTGGATACAGAGGAAGCTGCATTGCTTGCCCGTTTGAGTAAGATTAAGGAAGAGAGGATATCATTGCTAGCTCAGAAGGAGCTCCTTAACCATGACTTGGCTGCCATCCCTCATGATGAACAAGGACTGAAGGCAATGATATCAGTGACTAGGGATGACTATTTGAAGAACCAGTCGAGATTCAAAATCATAGATAATCAATGGAGTTACTTTGTAACATATTTCATGGATTTTAAATCACGAATTCAGTAGTTATCTATATTTGGCCTATCTTTTTGTCAAGCTCCATAACTGACTGTAATTAGTAATTTTAGCCTGTTTTAGACTTGTTTCTAATAGTATTCTTTGCCTGTTCTAGGCTTGTTTTGCTCTTTTGTACCTTTTGACTCGTGATTTCACTATTACTAGCCTGTATTCAAAAGGCTCTGTTTGATATATATATGTGCAATTTTCTTCGTCCCAGTGAATCATACTACTGATGCTTGATCATTACTCCCCCACTTGACGGGGCCTTCATTTATATCCAACTTTTATAAGTTGTTTATCGTGTAATGACAATTATAATAACCTTAAATACATAGGTTTAATTATTATGCATGAATTCATCTGGTCAACAAACTCTTCCACTTCTCGATAATAGTGGAGATCATGGCCATGATGCTCTAACAAAAACTGAATCGTCAGTTCCACACCTTTTGAAACTGAACGTGGTAGTTTCCAAAATCTCAGAAAACTGAATCGCCACTATGTTGGCAGTTATTTCAATGCTTTTAAATCAATCATCGATCCTCTTTCTTTTTCTAATAACAAATCAAACTCTTTTCCTTCCTTCAATGATGGCAGACCCCGATCAAAACCCCACAGATATGAAAATCGATGGTGAGACTAACCTTCCAGTTTTCGAAGGAGCTAGTTCGTCTGCTCATGATCCCTACTCTCCCATCGTGGCTACTAGATGGGATGATCCCCTTCCATCCAATCCTCCAGTTGCGTGGAATATTCCACCCACTGAAAGGGTGGTAGTAAGAATGGAAGAGCCACCACTCTACCCAAATTCTTGTGTTCGACGCTCACATGTCAAGGTGAGTTACCAGTTTGCTTGGGTTAGAGATGAACCAAGGGCTACACTACTGGATGCACTGCTTTCCTCCACATTCAAGCCTATACCATTCCAACTAGCAGAGGCAGGTGGTAAGCCGCATTTGGAAAATTATGAATCTCTCTTCGAAAGGGCTAAAAGTCAACAGTACTACTGGAAAGAAGTAGTACGAAAACCCCACTACCCTGATGGTTTTTCTGATGATGAACGTAGTCTTATCCCTCTGCCTGAGAATCCAGACTGGTTTCAAAAACTAGAGAGGCTGAGGTTTGATCCCCCATTAACTCATGCTGCCCAACCGGGATATTTACCCTATAGAGATTCTGACGAAACAACAGCCAAAGAATTACTGGCTGCTTTTGCTTTTTTAGATATTCACATTCTGGTGGAGCATGTCCCTTACTTGAATTTTCTATGGGCATGTGAAACTCTCCAATTTCACGAGAGCATTTTGATTACTACTCATCTTAATGGGTTTAGAGCATCCTTGCCTCTCATAAGGCTCTGGTTGAGGGCAAACACGGCTGCCCATTATGATCCCTTTTAGACCGACTATCAGATACATCATGACAAGGTGACCAGTCTGCATACCAAAATAATGGACCTTGACAACTCTCATTGGGATTTGCCTCCCAATCCATCCAATGCTCTCCTCAAGAAATATCAAAACTGGCAGTTGACAAGGGCACGAAAAAGGGCTGAGCTTCAAGTCCACGCTCAACGAAAAGTAATGGCCATGAGGCCAATGATAGAAAAGAAAATAAAGATGGATGCAGAGGAAGCTGCTAGGGACAGAGAACTTGATTTCCTGACCTATGCTTGGGCCCAATTTCATGGTTTTGTAACTTGGGGTTTCCCCAACTATTTCGAAATTGTGAAACTCGACGCTGATGGCAATCCTATCCCTGCTACTGAAGTTTAGACTTTATAAAGTCTAACTTTTTTGTTTTGTTTGTGATTTTCTTACCTTTTGTATAGGTATGTTTCTTTTGCTTTGCCTTTTAGATAGACTTTGAACAGTTTTATATGAAAAATATGCCTGAATCAGTAGGCAATTTATGTTGATCCATGGCTTTATTATTTTTTATGTTAAGCATTATTGTTTCTTTGATCCAGTTGCCTAAATGTTAACTGTAAATCAAAATAGAACCCATTATGAGGTTTATTGTTTACTCCCATGCGACTGACTTTCATCATAAGTCTCACAAATCAACGGAATCCCAAGGAGATGGAAAATATTCCTTCAAATATTTTCCATTTATTGTCCTTTCATGGGTAATTCCAAGGACTGATTCTAACTGATATGCTCCTCCTCTCAGAACTTTCAACACACGAAATGGTCCCTCCCAATTTGGAGACCATTTACCAAATCTTCCTTTCTTTTTCTTGTCCAAAGGTAAAATTGCTTTCCAAACCAAATCTCCTTCTGCAAATGATTTTTCATGGACTCTCTTATTGTATGCTCTTTCCAATTTCTTTTTATGGGCTTGGATATTATTCAAAGCATCTACTCTAGATTCTTCCAGTCCGTCGATTTTTCATTCATTGCTTCCTCAAATTCAAAATTACCTGGGTCATAATGCTTTGTCACTCTGTGGAAGTAATGTTGATTTCAACAGGCAAAACTGCAGCTTGTCCATACACCAATTCATATGGTGTTGCTTTGGTACTATCCCTTTTTGATGTTTTGTATGCCCATAACACTTTTGGCAGTAATTCATGCCATTCTCTAGGGTTATCTGTGATCATTTTTGACAAGGTATTTTTTATAATTTTGTTTGTTGATTCCACTTGCCCATTTGCTTGGGCGTAGTAAGGTGAAGAATTCAAGATTTTTACTCCAAATGACTTAGCATAAGCCATAACCTCTTGACCATTAAACACTGATGCTTGGTCAACAGTGATTGTTTCAGGAATGCCAAATCGACAGAAAATGTATTCCTCCAGAAAATCAATCACTTGTTTTTAAGCTACACTTTTTAAAGGAATTGCTTCCGTCCATTTTGTGAAATAATCTGTGGCTACCATTATATATTCAAGCTGTAAAGAAGAATGTGGTATAATTTCCCCAATCATATCGATTGCCCAACCTCTGAAAGGCCATGGTTTCACGATTGACTGTAAAGGGAAAGCTGGAAGCCTTTGTATTGGCCCATATTGTTGACATTTTTGACACCCTTTTGCATAAGCAATGTAATCTTTCTTCACATCTGGCCAATAATAGCCATATCTTCTAATTAACCATTTCATTTTTTCACCAGACTGATGAGAACCACAAATTCCTTCATGAACCTCTCTCATGATTGTCATGGTTTGAGGCTTTGCAATACATAGCAACAACACTCCATCTGATGACTTTCTGAATAGATCATCACCCAATAAAATGTAATTAATAGCTCTTTGTTTCACATTTCTATCTGTTTTCTCATTTGGATTTTCCAAGAACTTTCTTATTGGAACCCTCCAATCATCAATTAAGCTTATCTCCATGACATCAATATCACCTATGCTCCTCTCGACGGAGAAAGGTAAAAATCTCTTTTGTACTCTTATTAACTTTTCATGTTGTCCTTCCGGGATTTTCACTCCAGAAGCAATCTGTGCCATTTGATTGGCTTCGCCATTCTCTAATCTATAAATATGCTCCAATTTCACATCATCAAAATATGACATGAAAATTCTAACCTTTTGCAATTGTAATTCCAATAACGGATGATTACATTTATACTCACCTGTCACCTGTCGAATTACTAGTTGTGAGTCACCTGTGATATTTAAATGTCTAATATTCAACTCTTTGGCCATTTCTAATCCAATAATCAAGGCTTCATATTCAGCTTGATTATTAGACAAGATTCTATTTTCATCTAATTGGAAAGAGAACTGTAGTAGTTCTCCTTTTGGGGAAGTAAACACTACTCCAGCCCCAACACCACTATCAGTCTTGGACCCGTCGAATGACATTTTCCAGGGTTTTTATTTCCACTAAATGAATTTCAAATTCATCCTTTTCCAACATCATATTAGGATAATCCGCCAAAAAGTCAGCCAATGCTTGGCCCTTTACTGCCTTTTGAGGCATATATTGTAAGCAATATTCCACTAGAGCCAAAAGCCATTTACCTTGTTTTCCTCTTAGAATTGGCCTTATTAATATATATTTAATAATATCATTCTGTGCAATCACATGTACCGTTGATGGCAACATATAATACCTTAATTTGATTACAGAGAAGTACAATGCTAAACATATTTTTTCAATTGGTTTATATTTTACTTCGCATTCATTCAACCTTCTACTAAGGTAATAAATTGCTTGCTCATGACCATTCTCATTATCTTAAGCCAAAAGACTGCCAATTGACTGGTGACTAGCTGAAATATATAACTTCAGAGGTTTACCAAATATGGGTGGCATCAACACAGGAGGTTTGACTAATGACTGTTTTAAAAACTCAAAAGCTTTTTGATGTTCTCCCTCCCATTTGAAATCTTTTTGAGATTTCAACTTTAATAATGGTGAAAAAGCAAGAGTCTTCTCAGATAAATTAGAAATAAATCTTCTTAAAAAATTAACTTGTCCCAAGAACTGCTGCAGTTCTTGTTTGTTTGTAGGTGGCTGTGCTTCTAAGATTGCTTTTGTTTTATCTTTATCAACTTCAATTCCTTTCTTGTGAACTAGGAATCCAAGAAAATTTCCAGCAGTAACTCCAAAAGCACATTTTGTTACATTCATCTTCAAGTTATACTGTCTCATTCTCTGTAAGACCTGTCTTAAATGGTCAATATGGTCATCAAAAGTATGAGATTTTACAACTACATCATCAATATAAACTTCCATGAATCTTCCAATTAGATCATGAAAAATTACATTCATAGTTCTCTGATAAGTAGTACCAGCATTCTTTAATCCAAATGCCATTACAACCCATTCAAACAACCCAATATATCCTGGGCATCTAAATGCAGTTTTGTGAGTATCTTCTTTGGCAATAAATATTTGATTGTAGCCAGAATATCCATCCATAAAGGACAGAAACTGATGGCCTGCAGTTGCATCCACTAAATGATCTACAACAGGCATATGATATTCATCTTTAGGAGACGCTGTGTTTAAATTTCTAAAATCGATGCATATTCTAATTTTTCCATTTTTCTTAATCACAGGGACAACATTAGAAATCCATTCCACATATCTAACAGGCCTTATATACTTGGTTTGGAATAATCTTTCCATTTCTTTCTTTACTCCCTTCTGTACTTCAGGAGTCATTTGTCTGGGAGTTTGTTGATATGGGACAAAATTCTCTTTAATAGGAATTTTATGTTCTACCAGTGACCTATCTAAACCAGGCGTATCTTCATAGTCTCAAGCAAAATAATCTTTAAACTCAGACAACAAATACTTCAAACGATCCTTCATTTCATCAGGTAAAGAAGCACATACATGAAGAATTCTAGGATCTTCTTCTGTCCCTACATTAAAATCCTCTAACGGATCTTTAACCTCCATCTTAAGATCATCAAGCTTAGCGGGAGCAGCTTTGAGATCCTCCATAGCTAATTCTCTCAAAGTTAAGGGACTATCATCTATCACGCACTATGCCCAATTATAAGAAATAGGCTCATCAGCCTCTAATCTTCTAGACACAATAAAAGAAAACAATCTCTTGAACGTGGCTTTCAAAGTAGCCAACTCTTCATCCACTAGATTCCAGATTTCACTTGACATGGGAAACTTTAGACTCAGTACCACTAGACCTCAATATTATGTTAGGTCTAATAAAATCCTCACTCAATTCTTGCAGGCCATCTTTGATATACTTGAGAAACTGGCTTTCGGTCAGACTTGTACCTGCTGATCTTACTTCTGATTCTTCAATCTTGACTGGCCACAAGTCTTCATCATATAGACCTGCTTCCACATTGTTAGTGTCTGCTTTGAATGGATGCTTGTCTGCCCAATAGATCTCCATGTTTGCACCCTCCTTACTTTTCCCTTGTTTGAGGAATATCAATGCTTGATGCAGAGAAGAAGGAACACATCCATTTATATGGATCCAATCTCTGCCTAACAAGGCATTGTAATTGGATGAGGAATCAATAACAAAGAAAGTGGTATTCATTTTCCAATTACCAATTTGTAACTGCAAAGAAATTACACCTTTAGCAGGTGAACATCCCCCTGCAAAATTCCCAACTGTAACCTCTATTGGAATCAGGTCAGCATCGCTTTTATTCAATACTTTTATCATTCTTGAGGGTAAAATATTTACGATAGCCCCATTATCAATTAGAACTTTGTTGATGGGTTGACCATTGACATGTAACATGATGTACAGAGGTTTTAGATGCCTAACCAGGGTATCATCAGGAGACCTAAGTACAACCACGTCTTTTCCAACTGCATCTTTTTCCACCCTAATGGATTCCTGTTGGAAATCCTCTTCTTGCTGATCATTTATCTTCACTATTGCATCTGTTTTATCTTCCACATCTCCTTCCAGACTAGTTGGTTGATTAGGCTTTGCCTGAAAGGTTTTTGGCAAGACCAAAATCATATTGCATGAGAATTTAATAGGAGAAACTGACCCGAATTGAATAGTATCTAAAGCTTGACCAAATGAGGTAGACTTTGGATCCTCTTCATTCCTGTTGTCTTTAAGATCTTCTTTCATGATATCTGAACTGTCAACAGACAATAGATCATCATCTTCATCATCTTCTAACAATACCTGTTGGAATTCTGCTATCTTCTTTTTCAAACTTTTCTTAAATACTGCTTTCTGCTCTTTGATCGACAGAGCAGAAGTACTTGAAGTACTAGGACCTTGCCCCCCAAGTCCTTGGACTAAATTTGATTTACTGTCTTGCCCCCCATGCTTTTCTGCCTCTTTTGCCTTCTGCTTAGGCATTGTTGGTTCTCTATTCCATACTAAAGGAATTGGTTGACTGGGAACTACTTTGGGCTTCAATTCTGGCCAATGCGTCGATTCTGCTTTCCCATACAAATCTTTCCTTTCTCTTTTTGAAATCTTTCTCTGCAACCTCCTTTTCTGGGTATTAGTGATGGGAGTAAATTCCCCTTCAATTGGGAACTTTGGATGTCTCACAGTATCCCACATATGATGTTCCAGATTTGGTGGCACAATCATTCTTCCACGATATCCATCTCTAAAGGGAAATCTACCTCTAAACCTCATACCCCTGTGATACATACCCCTACCTCTGAACATAGGTGGGTAAATCAAGCTTGGATCAGGTCTCTCTGGCATTGCAGGAATTACTGGATACCCCTTGAATAAGAATGGTACATCATCTTCCCCATACCACTTAATAGATTCAGATGGTATAAATACCCCTGGATCTTCACCTTCAAATATCAATTTTGGACCAACGTAAATTTGCAAATCATTACAACCCATGGTATTGAACCTTATGGAACCTTTAGCATAGGTCCCATTATATTCCTTCTCTGCAATTACTCCTTCTCCAGATTTGATTTCTCTCACACCTTAAACAAAAGTAATTTTCAAATTTCTGTTTGACATGCATTTTCTCTTCAGTTTCCATGATGTCATTCTCTTCTTGAATCCTTTTCTCAATTTGAGATGCCATCTTCCCTTTCTTTAGTCTGGCAGTCACCACATTGACATCCACCAATGGAAATGGATCAATGTCAATTCCCATAACTTCTTTGTTTCCTTTGGCATACTGCAACAAACCTTTCTGAATTAGGTCCTGCACACAATTTCGAAATGTAATGCAGTTATTGGTGTTGTGTCTAAAAGAATTATGCCATTTACAATAATCTTTTCCTTTCCTATCCTTTTCTTGAGGAATAACATGTCCTGGTGATAAAGTTAAGAACTTTTGCTTTATTAGTTCATCAAACAACTGATCTGCTTTTGACAAATCGAATGAATATTGTCTAAAATTCGCCTGATTTCTCCTATTCGGATGAGATGAAGGCATATTCACAGGTTTCTCAGTTTTTGTTAAAGTGTCACACACAATTGGAGCTTTACCAATTACTTGGGCAACATCAATTTCTACGTCACCTTCTACATCCTGATAATATGTACCAAGTGATTTGTTCTTCCTAACTTCACCTTCCATAAGAATAGCCTCATAACCTATGGCTTTTGAAGTAAAATCAAACAAATCTCTAAATTCAGTGCCAGTGAAGTGCTTCTTAAAATCATAGTCCAGCCCCTCTTGGGCAATTTTCACTATTTCAGATTCTGGAATATAGAAATGACACTGATTTCTAATCTTTTTGAATCTGTTCATGTATTGTTCAACAGACTCTGAGGGCTTTTGTCTTATTTTAGCCAAGTCTGCTACAGAAATTTCTGGTGCATGCCTAAAGAATTGAGTGTGAAACTGCTCCTCCATTTCCCTCCAAGAATGGACAGAATTTGGAGGTAAATTAATGAACCATGAAAAAACAGTTCTAGTAAGAGAATGAGGAAACAACTTCAATTTCAAAGCTTCATCCAAATCTGCTTCGCCTATTTGTAGGCAAAATCTACCTATATGCTCAACAGTTGATTGATTTTCTTCTCCATTAAAAAGGACCAAGTCTGGAATTCTATAGTGCCTAGGAAAAGGCACATTATCAACCCAATTTGGATATGATTTTCTGAACATAGGTTTCTCAATCCTTCTGAGTCCTGGACCATACATATCTTGCATAATATTCATGAGTTGAGCCCTCAAATTGGGCTCTTGCATTCTCCTTACCTGATTAGTTAAATCAGGCCTCATTTCATACCCATGTGGATAATCTGGCCTTCTTTCATTTTGATTAAAAATTGGTGGGTCAAATCCATACACGTTGGAGTCACTATTAACCATATTTGGTATGTTTCGATTATCATTCCTATTCACATTTAATTGCTGTCCCCCAATCTCTACGTTATATGGATTTGGGTTTTGGTTTCCATTATTTCCAATTCCCATGTTTATCGGAATTGCAGTTGGAACACTCTGATAAAAACTCTGACTCTGCCTAAGATTTTGATTCCCCAACGGAATTCTATTGACTCCAATAAAAATGGTGTCAAAAGTTGGATTATCATATACCTGAGAGGAAGGTATTTCGATCACAGGATTTGATTGTCCACCACTTTGTCCTGGGTTAACATTCACATGGACTGGTACTTCAACTGTTGGTTGAGTCGTTTGACCCTGTGCCATTGCCTCCTTAACCGCGGCTATCAAAATTTTAACCGTTTCATCTTCTGGATTCTTCAACATTCTTAGAACTTGTTGAACCAAAGTTGCTGGCTCTAACTCTGGGCCTCTTGATTGGCCAATTTCTGGAATCCTCTGATTTGGACTCACTGCATTTCCTTCATTCACATCATTTCCACCATTAGAGTTGGCAGAATTGTTGTTCTCATTGTTACCATCAGTTGGTATTTGATTCCTTGTCTTTGGTGCCATCACTCACTTCCAAATTAGTATGAGCCCTCCTTCTAGCGCCAAAAATTGTTAACTACTTTTCTGGTTTGATCCGCTCGACGGTGAATCGACGGGGATCCTGTTTCGTGATTTGCTGGAATGCGTGTGTGGTAAGGTGGAGTTTGGTTCCTTGCCGTGTTTCAGGACTTCTCTGGAAGCAAACAATGAAGTGGATGGGATATGGAAGAAGTAAAATAAATGGATTTTATTAAATTTCAAAATAGAAGAACAATCAACCGAGAGAGTTGAGTGAACAATTACAAGTTATAGCTACTCCTAGAAAAGAAAAAGATAAAGGCCTGATTGGCGTTGTTTGTGTCTCTAATCTGCCACGATCTCAAGCATAAATAGAGATCTTCTCTAATTTGAATTTGAATCTCCCTCCAAGATGGCAGTTGAGCCTATTCTTGACTGATCATTCTCACGAGCAGTTGTGTCTTTTCTGGCACAAGAGTTTGTAAAACTGCTCACATTGGAAAACTGTTTTTCATGACCAAAAATAACTGCTTCTGGCTTGTGGGGAATAACTGCACATCTCTCCTTTCAACACCTGTATATGAGTTGTCACGAGTAACAAGTCCATTAACTCTTTAGTGATTATCTGAAAATAACCCGCGTATTGGCCACTCGACGGGTCAGTCATGAGTAAAACTTTTGTACTAGTTTTGACTTTGCTCAATTGGGTTTAACCGTAATAGTTGAGGTATAATCCCTTAATAATCTTTTCCTAACATGACACGTGTCAATCAATCGACGGGTTTAAGAAAAATTACAGTAATGGAGCAAACAATGCCTTAAGCCGCAATCTGCAATGGGAGATTAGACAGGACAAATTATACGCGAAATACACACCAACTAAAATCCTAGACAGCATAAGTCTCTGCCATATGTGGAAAGATTAACTTGATAGCTAATTTTTCCCGAGGAGAAAATTTGCAACAACCAACTAAACCTCACTCGCAGGAAATAAAACAAAAGAACAACCAATAACAAATCCACCTTCATAACACGCGAACACCAAAGAGCACAAACAATCCGGCACGTAAAGTTTTCAAACCGAAGCCACATTCATATCATCATATAAAAGGTCTGCCACAAGAACATGAAAACATACCCAAAAGCCACCTTAAAAGCTACTTCCAACACGAAAGAAATCACAAACAACGTGAACACAAACAGTAACAAGGACACAACCACAAGGAAAAACATAAGACGTGAACACCAAAGAGCACAAACAACCAAACCAATTCATTTCTCAGTACTCATCTCCCTCGTCGCCATCATCACCCTCAGCAGACTCAGCACCCACCTCCTCATAATCCTTCTCAAGAGCCGCAAGATCCTCACGCGCTTCAGAAAACTCACCCTCCTCCATTCCCTCACCCACATACCAGTGCACAAAAGCCCTCTTGGCATACATCAGATCAAACTTGTGATCAATTCTTGAAAACACCTCAGCCACACTTGTTGAGTTAGAAATCATGCAAACAGCCCTCTGCACCTTGGCCAAATCACCACCCGGAACCACAGTCGGAGGCTGGTAGTTGATTCCACACTTGAATCCAGTGGGGCACCAGTCAACGAACTGGATGGTGCGCTTGGTCTTGATGGTGGCAACGGCGGCATTCACATCCTTGGGGACCACATCTCCTCTGTACATCAAACAGCAAGCCATGTACTTGCCATGGCGGGGGTCGCACTTTGCCATCATGGAGGAAGGCTCGAATGCACTGTTGGTGATTTCTGCGACTGAAAGCTGCTCATGATAGGCTTTCTCGGCTGAGATGACCGGAGCATAAGAGGAAAGCATGAAGTGGATTCTGGGGTAGGGCACCAGGTTGGTTTGGAACTCGGTCACATCGACGTTCAAAGCACCATCAAACCTCAAAGAGGCAGTCAAGGATGAAATCACCTGCATCATGCATTAAAAGAAGACGAATATGAGAAAGACAAGTCTGAAAGGATGAATTCACCTCCATATGTTTTACTATTCCGACCTCTCATTTGAAAAAATAATAATAATTGAACTTAAAAAATGTCAGTAAAGACTACAAGAAAATAATGGAAAAGATCGGTTCAGACAATCCAAACTCGTTTAACCCCCTAGCAAGAAGAACCCAACAAGAACCATTGGTAGTACCTGAGAAACCAAACGGTTAAGATTGGTGTAGGTGGGACGCTCAATGTCAAGGGAGCGCCTGCAAATGTCATAGATAGCCTCGTTATCAAGCAACACGGAAACATCAGTGTGCTCCAGAAGCGAGTGGGTAGAGAGGACACTGTTGTATGGCTCAACAACAGACGTTGAGACCTGTGGTGAGGGATAGACAGTGAATCCAAGCTTGGATTTCTTTCCATAGTCAACTGAGAGCCGTTCCAGCAGAAGGGAACCAAGACCAGAACCGGTGCCTCCACCAACGGCGTTAAAGACCAGGAAACCTTGGAGACCAGTGCAATTGTCTGCAAGCTTTCTGATGCGATCCAGGCAAAGATCAACTATTTCTTTCCCGACTGCTCAGTGTGAAAATACAAATGCAATCAGAATATTACTGCTGAAATGTGAATCAGAAGAACCAAAAAGGAATTTAAAAGGAGCAAAACAATATACTGGTATAATGTCCACGCGCAAAGTTGTTAGCTGCATCTTCCTTGCCACTGATGAGTTGCTCTGGGTGGAAGAGTTGGCGGTATGTTCCAGTCCTCACCTCATCAATGACCGTGGGCTCAAGATCTAAGAAGATCGCACGGGGAACATGCTTCCCAGCACCAGTTTCGCTGAAAAAGGTGTTGAAAGCATCATCACCTCCCCCAACGGTCTTGTCACTTGGCATCTGGCCATCAGGCTACCATGGAGAAAAAGAAAATAAAAAATCAGGACCAGACTAGAGACAATCCAGGAAAAAAGTTGTTTTGTGATGTAAAACAAGTAGAGTATCGGTCCAGCAGTATTCACCAATTGCAGAAACAAATAACTTCCTTGCCACTCTAGTCCGCGCCAAAAACATAACAGGTATAAAGTTACAGTTCCAAACATATACTCAGCTAATAATGAGCAAACAGGGTACGGACTTAAGCAACATTTTTTCATTGACAACATTTCTTAGTTCTTACAACTGACTTATGCCAGAATTAGACATTACGTGGCTACTCGAATATAGAATATACTTTGCAAACCTAACAAGTAGAAATTAACATGAGAAATCTGATCATTGGTTGAATCACATAAGCAGGCAATCAGTATTGTGTAGAAAATGCAGTTTCCAATTGCCCTCAATCACAACCACGAATGTAATAAATCAGCAAAGGCCTAGATCTATACATGTTGTACGTAAGGTAGAGGAATGAAGTGAATCGGAATACAAAAGTATACTAACTGATTCATATTCTCATGGTACAACATCCAAATATGGGACAACTGTGGGGAATGTATCAGAACTCATGGACATGACGATTTCCTATCCCTAAACATTCATCCGGAGAGTTACAGATGATGTAATGCACATCGCAATTAATTAACCATTAGCAATCATCCTGAAACCTAAATATAACGAAATGAGGATGAAATGAAATCATGCAATAACGCACAGATCACAGGGATCCAAAGCAAAAGCATTAGATCTAAAAAAGTGACACATAGATTCGAAGATATAAATCACAGCAAGATCCATGCATTTCAGTTGGACCAGATCCTATATCAGATATATCAGTTCAAGGAAACAATAGCCTGTTCACTCAAATCCAAAAAAGAACGCCCAAAATGAAATCGTTTCGAAAACTTCTCGCAGATCCAGAATGTAAATTGGATCCAAACGACATCTAGATCTATACATGCGTGTATATGTCAGGATCGAAATGTAATCATTGAGGATTACAATCATAAAATCTAGAATGAAAAATACACAACGCGATTCATCAAAACGTTAGATCTGACGCAGCGATATAGATTCATGTGAGAAAAAGAGAGAGGGATATGTATATACCTGAATGCCATGCTCGAGGCAGTAAAGCTCCCAGCAGGCGTTGCCGACCTGGATACCAGCCTGACCGATGTGGATCGAAATGCACTCCCTCATGATCGGTTAAGCGAGAATGGATTGAAACGTAGATAGAGAAGAAGGAGGAGAGAGAGAGAGATTGCGGTGGCGTTTATGAAGACGCCGCCTGGATTCGAATGCCGATGGGGCTCGGGAGATGCTCTTGGCCTGTGTTTAAATAGGACGGAGGGTGGGAAATAGGTATAGATCTGAGAGGTGGGGATGGGGGGGAAATGATCTAATGCTCAAGGAGCACGGCCACGTGGTATCTTAAACTCTTTATTCATGCATATTTGTGTGGTTTCCACCACACGTATGTGAAGTCCTCACAAATATGTATGGTGGAAAAGAATTTGGAGTACCGCCACGTGGTGCCCGGGGCACTGGATAATTACTCGGATTGGGGAGGTTGTAACCGTTGTTACAGCCGGCTGCCAGCGAATGCCTGATTGGCCAGCCTTTTTTTAACTATTTAAATTTAAATTAAACAATTTTCTGGAAAAAAATAATCCGAAGAGGGTTGACCCAATTTGTTTATTTTCATTTTACGGTATTTTGTTTTTGCGAAGCTTTTTAGTTTTACGTTGGTATTTTTTTTTTTTTTGAATTGTTTACTTGTTTGTAGATAGGAATTAAAAAGTAAAAAAATATGGATGAATTTTATCCAACATTTAGAAAAAAACAAAATAATCTAAATTCAAACTTGCTGTAACATTGAATTTATTCAATTTATTATAGGTCTTTCTGTAAGTTTAGGAGTATTGTGTAATTAAACTCTTTTTTGGAACCTTCGAAATTGTACTTGTAATGGTATTTTTAAATGACCCAATCAAATAAGAGCATTTTTAAGGAAGGTAGTAAAATTATACACCCAATTTAACCTCGGTGACACATGGTAAGTTGAAGAGTCGCTTCTGATTGTATTTTAAGAAATTCGTCAAACGCTAAATTTTCTACTACTTCTTTGACTTTGAGGACTTATTTGGTAAAAAAGAAACAAATTAAGACTCCATTTATCAACAATAAATTTGATGAGGTGAAAATGCTATTTCTCGCTCTCCAAACAAAGAGAAAGAGAGAGCTACGCCGCACTTGGAGTCCGTGTAGCGAGAACAATTCGTTGTAAGTGGCATCCACCAAAATAGTGTAGTTTTTTGGTGGGGGGGCCAACGTTTAATTCCTTTTGCGACCCTTTAAATGGATAACTAAAAAATAATATGACAAATTTTAATAATCCAATTTTAATTACGTCATTGGAGATACCCTTAACAAAAGCGAAGCATGAAAATAGCTTGCTCATAAAAAAAAAAAGAGAGAGAGAATGAATTATTATCTTAAAATAGGAGGAAAAGGCACAAAGTTACAGTTGAACCCAAAATTGATCCTTGGGGCTGCTTACAGTCTTCTACTCTTCCACAACTCAAAGAACACATGGAAAAGGTACCCAGATAATTTTATGGAAAAGGCACATTGCTTTTCTTCTTCTTTTTTCGTTTGATGGTAAAATGGCCTTGCTAAGCAGTCCTACTTACCACTCGCTTAAAAATATGCTAGCAAAGAACTCACCCCCATGTCCTTTTCAAAAGTAAGGAAAAAGTCACATATTGCTGCCGTTCGATTATCCTAGTTGTGTTATCCTTAGTTGGATCTTTATTTATTATCTCTATAATTCGGATGGAATTCTTGTGTTGAGTGTCATTGAACCTTTGACGAATGAAAAATTCCGTTGATTAAAAAAAAAAAAAAAAAACCTCTCTGTTTTCTTCGTTTATTTTTTTTTCTGGTAAGCAATTTTCTTTGTTTTGATACGGATTATCTTTCTTATGCAGTCTTGAATTTTAACCAAAACTTTATTGTTCGGCTCTTGTATTTCGTTGAAAACTCCAATATATAGTCTATATTTTAGTTTTACACTTCCAGCCTTAAATACCAAAAAAGGGTTACAATTTTTACAAAAATCTACAACACCCAGAAACGAAAAGTGGAAATTCTAATGGGTGAAATATATACTGTGACTAATAAATATCTATACAAACCTAATCAAAACTGTGAGATTTGAGTAAAAAATTAAAGTCCCGAGGGAGTAACATGAAAGCATGATCGCGCGCAGATCCACCTAACTTCAATGATTGGTCGAACACATCATTCTGAAAAAAACAGATAAACAATGAAATTCAACTATGCCACCCATCCACCTATCATCCCATTTGAAAATCACATGGCAACACCTAAAAAATAGAATGCATAATGCCCAGCCGGTTCCATATTTTTTTTAGTTCATTGCTTGGGGAATCTTTATTTATATATCTTATATAAGTGCAACGCAATGTAGGTCCTGTGAGTGCAATTTTACATTATTGCCCCGACTTAATAACTGTCAATGCACATGCACATCCACATGCTCGTATTTTCAACCTGTCTCTCCCTCTCCCTCTCTCTCTCTCTCTCTTCATCGATATCTATCCCCGTCCTCTGCCCCCTCTCATTTTAACATGTCCTATATGGGAAAAAAAAAAAAAAAAAAAAGATACCCTTTAGGATTTTTCGAGAGCTTATAAAATGAAAAAGCGTACAAAATTAAGGGACACTTGTTGCTCCTCACAAAATGTCATCCAGCAATACTAGATATATAGTGTAGATAAAGGTAGATGCTCTCTAATAACAAGTTTCAAAATAGGAATAGTAGCGATCATTGAAGTGACCAAATGATGCCCATCCGAAAAACTCAAACTGGCGTTTGAGAAACTTTTGTGTTGAACATGAAAGCCCAGAGCGGATCCAAAACAAACAAACATGAAGCCCAGTCATCAGTGAAACGCTCTTTGAATCTTCCGAGATTGAGGCCCGTTTATCACGACAAGTATGTTGCCCAAACCGTCTCCCTCGCTTTGATCTGTCTAGCGAAAGGCCCATGTCCAGTGTACCATGTTGAATTCCACAGGAATTAGGATGGTTCGTACACAAGGAAGTTTGACTTTCACCTTCCTTTAAAAAATGTGAACATTACTTTCTCTCTTATTAGTTGAAATGATATATATCTCATCCATGCAATACACTTTTTAATAAGCGTGATATCACTTTGTGGCAGAATTTACATTATTTCACCCCAATAGAAAGGAGGGTAATGTTCAAAAAGAGAGAACAAAATTAAATTCGGAGAGATGAAATGGAGATAAAAAGGGAAACAGAATCATTGGGTTGTCGTCTGACTGCTTGGCTGTGGCTGTGGTTGGTGGTAGGTGGGGTGTGGTAGTTCAGGTTGGTGGATGTGGCTGGGGTACGGTGGTGGTGTTGGGTGCAGGTGGTGGTTGTGGTTTGGGTGGGTGGAGGCGGTTGTGTATTGTGGCAGCGGCGGAGTTTACTGTTGCCGGTGTTTGGAATAGTTTTGACTTAGGGTTTGTTTTGGTTCTTGTTTTGGGTCAGGCCCATGTGATTTCTAGGTTTTATTTTTTGGGTCTAGTTCATAGGCGGTGGGCTTTGACTCATCTTTTCTTTTTTCTTCCAACATTTGGTTGGATTTCTCTTTACCTCTCCCCCCATTTGATGTACCCGTTGTCGAGTGTTCTTAATAAAACTTGCATTGCCTATAAAAAAAAAAAAACAGAATCATTGGGAAAAAAAAAAACCCAATACTATTCCTTTTTTTTTTTTTTTTCTATTTTCCTGACTCTACCAAATTACAAAGAAGAGTGATTTTGCTACTCCCATTTTCTCTAACAGCGCTCCTCTTTGTGTCTCTATTAGGTGATTTGTTTTGGAACAGAAGGGGAGTACTGTTAGAGAAAAAGGGAGTGACAAAATCAATTCTCATCACAAAAAAGCAATTGCATTTTTAGCACATTGAACTTGTTACTTATTAACTTTTACGTCACTGACTCAGGCCTCGTTCCATTTTTACAAAAAGTTTATTTTTTTTGGTCTAAAAAGAAGGCTGATTCCAGATCTGGAGCCTTCCGTTTTTTTAAAATTCATTTGACCAAAACGACGTCGTTTCGTTTTGGTCTTTGGTCCACATAGTCTCCGGGTGAAATGACAATATTGTCCTTGCCCCATTTTATCTCCTTGGGCTTTCAGTGTACCGCCAAAACAGAAACAAATTGTCATTTCAACATGGCTCTTTTTAAAAAAGAACAACTTTTACAGAAAAGTGGAACTAGCCTTCTTTTTCTGCAATGTTCATCACCGAAATAGGAAGTTTGGGAAAAGGAAGCAAATCTGGAACTCCTCCTCATCACTGCCTTGTGTTTGGTTTTCTTTTTTTATACAATTTTGAATCAGAAAATTACTTGTAGGTTTAGAAAATCAAGACTTAATTCTCATCAAGGATGAACTCAATTTTTCTTTACCTCTAAGGACAACCTCTTATGAATATTACCCTTTTATACTTAACTAAATATAATTTCACACTTTATTATCTTTTCAAAGTTTTCATCATCCTCCCCCACCCCCACCCCACAACCACTTTGGCCTGTGATTTTTTCCGGCAAAATCTCACTACTTCAAAAAAATAGTGAAATTCACAACTTCTCAAATTTTACTAATTTCAACAACCACTCCGGTCGGTGACTTTTCCGGCAAAATTTCACTACTTCAAAAAATTAGTGAAATTCACTACTCAAATTTCGATGAATTTTTAACGAAATTTCACTACTTGAAAAAAATTAGTAAAATTTATTATTTCTCAAATTTCACTAACTTCCACACCACAACCACCTTTCAGCTGATGAATTTTTTCGTCAAAATTTCACTACTTCAAAAAAATTAGTGAAATTCATCATTATTTCTCAAATTTCACTTCGATTTCAAATTTCACTAAATCTCAATGGGTCTGGATTTCACTTAGTGAAATTCAATGAGAATTTTTGGACATTATTATTGGTGAAATTCACTAATTCGATTACCACCAAATCGACTCCAAACTCAGTACAGTTGAAGAAGACGAAGAGTGATTTACCACCAAATTAACTAATTCGTCCAGCTGTACTATTAATTTTAGTTCCAAACACAGAGAGAGAGAGAGAGACAGTAGCTAGATAGACGGGGAGAGAGAGAGAGAGAGATGAAGGTAACGAAGAAGAAAATGGGCAACGAAAGCACTCCCATTGACACCTTTCCGCCGTTGTCATCGCCTCCCGTCGCCGACCAAGCCGCAGGAGAAGCAGAAACGATGGAGGCGCTGGAGCCGGCGCTGGAGGGAGGCCACGAGTAGAAGCAGCGGCAAGCGGAAGGAGTAGAGGGAATCGGCGGCGAAGAGGCAGATGAGGAGGAGTAGGAGAGAGAAAGGAGGAGGATGAGGGGAGAGAGAAGGGTTATGACGATGAATTCGGCGCCCTCCAAATCGAAGACGGGGAGTGAGGAAGAAGATGTGTGGAATTTGGGGCAATTTCGGGAGAAATTTTCAGACACCCTTGCTGGTGCTTTTTCCAGAAGCAGGTGGAGTGCGTGGGAAGAGGACCTTATCTGAGCCCAACTCAAGATTACCCATCGTAGGCCCAATTCTGTAACTGAAAAGCTCAATCAATACTACGGTCCAGAGCGCCCCAAATTTATTTACGGGCCGGTCCAGATCAGGACGTGCATAATATTATGGGAAACAATACATGTATATGGCCCAATAAAATCATATTACGGATATTGGGCCAAAATATGGGCTATCGTGGGTGTCGAATGACTACTGAATTACCGAGTACAATTTTGCGTAACCGAACATTTATAATCCCAACAATGGATGCCAGTTGTGAACTTGCCGACCATGTCTTATCATCATCGCATAAACTAAGCACCAGCCGAATTGTGATTGTACATAATTAAAGCCAAATTAATCGTAAAAGCAGACCGGCACAAACATTTCGGAGGCCTCAAGACGAATTTTGAAGAAGGGGCTCTAATTTTTTTCTTTGAGCTTACATTTTGGATATTATTATTATTATTATTTTTTTAGAAAATGACTACCAAAGACGTGTTTTTGATGATTATCAAAAATAGTTGAGCTTATATATCGGGTAATAAAAATAGTTGGGGGCCCTAGGGGCCTTACGCCGCCTCGGATCCCGCACGAAAAATTCGAGCCGTTCAATAATTTAAAAGAAAAAATGAGTGAGTCCCTGAAAAATCAGCTCAATCCGCTAGGTATGGGTGCTCGATCCAACCTTCCCATAGTTTATTTAGATTATAGGATTGCGGATCCAAAATAAATCCCCGCGTGACCGTCGGTGGAGAATTGCTCAAAGACCACCGACGGTGGCTGTAGAAAGGATATGACGGAGACCGAGTTAATCTTCTTTTCTTTCGTAGTCAACTTTCAGTCCCTCCATTTTCAATCCATGGCCCATGTTTCACTATATGGCAAAACAAAATTATTGAACCCTAGTTAGTGGCGAAAAGTCTCTTTTAACCATATATCCTTTTCCCAGCTTTTTTCCTCGTCCCCCACACCCCCCCCTACCACTTTTTCTCTGGTTAGAAATTTCAAAAGTTTCCAACATGCATAAAAGGCAAACACATTTCTCACCTCCCTTTTGCTTTAACGAAATCAAATCAATTGTCTTCTTTCCCTCTCTCTGTGTCTAGTTTTAATCACAGAAAAAAGAAAATTAACTTCACGTGTAAATAGGTTATTATTGGGTAGAGGCCCAGTGGTATCCAAGAAACTTGTCGCCTGCTTCGTTTGGATCACCTTTTCCTCGATAATCTTTAATTTTTTTTTTTTTAATACGTCGAGTATTCAAAGAATTACGAGGGAAAAAATTATTGAAAGAATTACGAGTTACGATGAGGGATGTGGTGGCCTCGGTTATCAGCTCGGTAATCTGGTCATGTTATGTGACTTGGGCTCTTGAGGAAACTTGATCGGAATCCCTGGCGCAGGTTTTATTCCTCAGTGACCTGTTCGGTATTGTGCCCGGAGTCTAGCCTCTGCGTACTGCGTTGCTGTCATTGACCCTGTCTCCGCTCAGGATATTCCCGAGGACATCTAAGAAAAGTTGTTACACCATGCGGGACCCATGAGGATCGTGCTGCAGGCGTAATCATTGGGGACGTTCCGTCCCATGTGCTTCTTAACCGCTTCGTCCCTCTCGTCACATGTGATGTCACCGGAAGCGGTTACCTAAGCGTGCTCTTCACGCGCTAGCTTGAAGGCCAAGCAACCCTAGGTCTATAAATACAAAGGGATACTCACCTGAGAGAGGTATGTCATTCAGCTCTAACCCTAGACCTACACACTTTCTCCTGAGATCTAACTTGATCGTCGGAGGGTCACTGGGCTATCCAAGCCCTAGTGACTTATTGCAGGTCCCAGCGGCGAGAGCACGGAGCCACGGGAGGTGGAGTCTAACCAGAACCTTGGTCCTGATCCGGATAAATCGAACCCCTACGAGGGATTCATACCGAAAAAACGAACTGATAGTGAAATACTCATACGTAAGAAAATCGATACACAATCCTTGTTACTAGTATTTGACAAGATTGGACCCCTTTACCTCTCCCCGATAGTGAAGTCCTTACGTCAGGAGAAACGGGGCTCGCCTATTTTAATTATTTGCCTCTTATCATTTTGTTGGTGCTCATTAGCATTCATGCAAAAGTAAAGTTATTCGGCGACAATGGCTATCTCAATAATTTATTACTGTATGCTTTGGAGTCCAATTGTTTTCCCTAACTTTTTTTGTTTTTTTTTTTTGGTGAACCAGACGATAAAATTAAAACTTTACAACGTTCCACAAGTGCTAGCTGAAGTGTGAACGTTACCTTAGCTTTATTGAAATTATTGTTGTTGGGGTTGGCTTTGAGAATAAGAGAAATTAAGTTCACCCCGTAGCAATTACAACATCTAAGTCCATCTATTGCCATTTATTGGTGTCAAAAAAATGACTGTGCCATTTTTGGTGCCAAACTTTCCACCGAAGATGACATATCCGTTTCTCCCACTTAATCTATTTAGGATTCGAAGCCATTTGATTTGCTACCTGGATTCACGTTCTCCTTGAATGAAAAACCACTTTGGTCATTGGCAGAGACGCAAGGTTAATAAAACACGTTACAATAGAGCACCGTTTAGAGGGAACGGACAAATAATTGCAGATCTTTTTTTCATTTTTTTGGTCATGAAGAGGAGTAAATTATTTATAAATTATAGTAACTCTTAAGAGCATTTTCAGCAGTCCCTCAAGCACTTAAAATCAACAGATTTTAAAATTTTAGTACTTTTTGCATACTCCAACATGTCTCAAAACACCATCGCACCCTTCAAATTCAAAGACCGGTAGCACTCATGCCAAACTAATACGATTTTATTGCTCAAAATCGACAATATGAAGACAATCTAGCAATCGGTATAGCTAGAACTCGATTGAATCCTAGTAATGCTATTACTTCACAACACATGAAAAATCTTCGACTACTTTTCTGATCTTTTCCTTTAAGAATAACTATTTTCTTGAAGGATTAATTGGAGTGCACTATATAAACTCATCTTTCAAATTATTGCAGGAAGTAGCAAAACAGACTTTTGAAGTCAAAGTTTTAGCCAATGAGCCTTGCCTCAGTTGGCGTGACCCAAGCCTTCCTCAGTGGAGGTAGTAGTTTGAGCCCCGCGAGAGGCATGAGAGGGGTTCAGGACTATGGACTTACTTACTAGTCTCCCAACTCCTCTAATCTCGTTGATGTATAAACTATGGGAAAAAATAAAGAGTCAAAATTTTAAAAATCAGCTAAAGATGCTCTTGGCACCTAAATTTTTTTTCCTCTGACCAAAAATGGTTACCTAAACATCTTGGCATCTCAAACAATAATTGGCCTGGGGGGGCAAGTGGTGTTGTACGTTCTACTACGTAGCCAGACGGATCATGATGTACAAAACAAACCTAAAGCTAGCAAGCACCATAGGCTACAAAAACAGCCTCTACTCTACCTGAGCTTTTGACTCGGTCTACCTAACAAGGAAAAACAGAGCAACTACAGACTACCAACCCACACCCAATACAGAGAATATAACTATTAACTAGTAGCTAGGAGTATAGGATTCCACAGGCCTTCTCTTCGGCTGGGAAAAATTTTCAGTGCCGAGCAGGTACCACGTGGTGCCCGCTCGGCCATTCGAACCGTCCATTTCATTTTTGAATAGCTCAGATTTGGAGAGAGAAAAGGAGAGAGAAAGTGTTTGGGGGAGAGGAGAGAGAGAATGTTTTAATCCGAGCCGTCCAAAAGTGTATCAGACGGCTCGGATTCGCCGAGCGGGTGCCACGTGGATAATACCCGCTCGGCACTGAAAAATTCCTCCTTCAGCTGGATAATACGTACCAAAAGCAGAGTGACCGGGGACGGAACTAGAATGCCTCCGGCATTGAGCCACTAATGATAAAAAAAATAAAATAAAATTGACAATGAAGTAATTCACCACCTAGTCTTGATGAAAGCACCAATTGAAACTGCATCTTTATTTGTCGCACCAATAAGCATACAAGTGCATGCACAAGCATGGGCACAAGATCCTCTGTTCTTATTTTTTGAATTAAATGTGTGGTGTTGTGAGATAGTGAGAGAATAACATATCTCGTAAAGCGAAAAAAATAATTACTTAAAAAATGAAAAATCTTAGCAAAAACGGGGCCTATGCCATGTTGTATTAGCAGTCGACAAGAAGTATCAAAGGGGGCTGTTCGAACATTTTAAGTAACAGATTCTCCATTTTGATGATTCAAAAATCTCTCAACTAACCCGTACACTTTGTTTTTAACAACTTGTCATCTTACTGGCATGTGGACGAAGTGCATGGCGTATAGGATAAATCAAATTGAGGGGTCCACCGTTTGATTTTCCCCCACAGAGATTTATGGCTGGCGAGTCTAACCTTCAGAGTGGGACGCCCCAAGCATTAATTAGTCTGGTTGGTTGATGGATTTATCACTTGTAAAATTAATTATTATTTGATTTTTGATGTCATGCCGTAAGAATGTAATCTCTTGTCAATTACATAGTGTCAGCGTGGATGACTTGTTTTTGATCGAACCAGGGAGATGATTAGTTGAGGTGCGTGTAAGCTCGTTCGAACACACCGTCGAACCAAGAGATAGAGAGAAATTTCCTTTGCTTCTGTTACAGGAAAGCTAGGACTCCACAGTGTCAGTGCCCAGTTGAATGACTCGAATTGAATTCAAGTCCAGAGGTCGGAAGAGCCAGAAGGCCAAGGAAGACTCACCCCTCATTCTGAGCCCTCCCATGATGCCGGGACTTGAACGGCACTGCACTCTCTGCTTCTGGTCCACTCCCATATCTACTCTCTATAAAGGGGGCAATCATTTACTCCTCTATTGATCCATTTATCCATAAGCCAACCCAATGGGGCCAAGCGGGCTTTATTCTCTCAGATTAGATCAGAGCTGTTCGTGTCGAGATTAATGGCTGGATCGGCCACTCGACACCGCTGCCAAGCACCTCCACTTGACAACATCTCCCATTCCACCCAATGGGGTCTGTCACATCTGGTTTTCTTGGCTAGTGTCAGGGCTTTGGTTAACGGCCCTCCGAGGCTCCGAGGCATTGGTTGACATCATACCAAAAATTTTCGATTGTACGGAAAATTTTTCAATGCCACTTGAGCGGGTACCACGTGGTGCCCGCTCGCGCATCCGAACCGTTCATTTCATTTTTAAACGACTCAGATTTGGAGAGAGAAAAGGAGAGAGAAAGTGTTGGGGTGAGAGGAGAGAGAGGGTTTTAATCCCAACTGTCCAAAAGTGTATCGGACTGCTCGGATGCGCCGAATGGGAGCCACGTGGGCAATACCCGCTCGGCACTGAAAAATTACCTTGTTTTCACAACAAAAGTGAATCTATAAATTCTACATAAACTGCGAAAGGAGTATTACTTAGAGGACCAGGGGCACAACAGAGGCTGTGATTCCAAGACGGTTTTCATCCCGAACTCAAAAGTTTGATCTGTACAGTTATTTTGTAGAGCTCAATGAGCAGACCATCCGAGCGAATAATTAAGTTTATCGGACGTTAATAAATCAAAGATCGAAATATGTTGTTCTCGGAAAAATAAATGGCAAATGCAAATTTGAAAATACAATCGAGAATAAATTTCGTTTAGTTATGCAACTGCCGATGTGTGACTAACTTGTTCTTTTAAGGGTATATATACTATTCATCGAGCTATACGCAATCAACGGTTAGGACCGAGCTCAACCCCACTTTTGAGGAACAGTTGGCCTGCAGGCCTGCAAGTCCGTTCTTTGAGCGCTCGTTAATCTGGAGCACCACTCCTGATTGATACAAAGGACAGAGTTAGTTGTATGATTCACATAGGACGTTGACACGAAGTAGAAATAACATAACGTGAAGACAATTTATGTCATAAAGGAGGCCCCAGCATTCCAACTATACATACAAAACTGCAAACGTCACAACCTCCTTGAATTAAAGGAGTTTAAAAAAAAAAAAAAAAAACCACGAAATTATCCAAGATAGAAAAGAAGAAATTTAAACACCCTTAGCCAACCCAATTCTAGAAAACTAAAGCAAACACTCCTATGCCAATACAAAAAGTTTCAAATGCTAAGAAGATCAGGGGCTGGAGACTGAGGCTGGTGATGTCGTTTGGTATCTCTAGTTGCTTCTGTGTGAGACTCCAAAGCATAGGCTTGTGGCGTTGAGGACCCTGTGCCCATTGAGTCTTCCTGTGTTAAGCTATTCAGCGACTTCGGAAATTCAGTTAGAATTTGAACAACTTCACGCATTGTTGGGCGTTCGACAGCCTGTTCTTCTACACACAGCATTGCTACATAGAATAGGTGCATCACCTCCTCAAGCGGAACCGTGGGAAGCCTTGGGTCGAGGACTTTTAGCACTCCTTCCTTTTTCCCATCGGTCATCTTCCTCACCCATTGTACGATGTCTACTCCATCGCCAAATTCTCCGACCGGTTTTTTACCACATACAAGTTCTAAGAGAACTACGCCAAAACTGTACACATCGCTCTTTTCATCAACCTTCAGTGTGTAGGCATACTCTGCGACAAAAAAGAAAAAAAGGTACAAATTGAAAATGGGGTTCGTCAAAGTCATAGAATGGCGACTTGCACTGTTTTAGTGTAGTAGTTCAAATTAGGTAGAACAACATTTCAAATATGCCTATTTTGACTAGGGGAAGCAAAAGTAGATTTGATTACTGATCTGAACAGCAGCATGTAGTACTTTTAAAATACCAACCAAAACAGTACCTAAGTAGTTAGGAATCACTTGCATACCTAAGCCCCATTTATGAACAACAGGCCTATCACTCGGTGAACAATCCAGAACAATGAGAATCATTTTACCAATATAGTTATTTAATGCCAGAGCCAGAGCCAGAGAAAGAGACTGATTGTTTCAAAAATGTCACTTTAACGGACAACCGACGATCACATGTCACGTTACTTGAAACAGCAAAGTCAAACTAGATCACAATAAGAGCATCCCTTATGGGTAGCCAAACTCATAGTCAAACCCATAATATGGCTGCATATCTAGAAAATTCGACCCCAATGGCTAGTTAAATCCATTGCCAAAAAATCGCCTGAATCTTTGCCAATTTATAATGGTAATTTGGGACGGTAACTAGCTAAAAGATGACTTTAGCATTACCATTCTGGCTCTAAACAAGAAGAATGCATGGAAAATAATGCAAATTCTCTTGGGGGGGGGGGGGGGGGGAGGGAACAAAAAAAGGATTTGAGTCCAGTGAAAGCATTTTTTGATGTTTCACACGTATGTTTTGACAAATAAAGGACTTAAACAAGGAAAGGGCATATATCAACTGAAACACAGAACTTCACATCTTGTCAAATAATTTACGGTTGAAATTTTACCTGGTGCTATATATCCATACGAGCCAGCAATAGCAGACATGCACTCAGAAGTGCCTGAATCCTGCAAGAACTTGGCAAGCCCAAAATCAGCAACATGTGCTTCAAAATTGGAATCAAGCAATATGTTGTTAGACTTCACATCCCGATGAATAATCAACGGTGAGCAATCGTGGTGAAGATAGCAAAGACCCTTTGCAGCCTCCACCGCAATCTTATACCTCGTGTCCCAAACCAAATGCCCCCCTTTCTTCCCATGGAGCACTTCACCCAAGCTCCCGTTAGGCATATACTCATAAACCAGAAGATTTGTCTCATGATTCGAACAAAATCCTAATAGCCTAACAATATAACGGTGTCGAATCCTCCCAAGGGTCTGTATTTCTGCATTGAACCCATGGTCGTGGGTCGATCCGCGGCTCATCACTGGTAATCTTTTGACTGCCACCTCATCACCATTTGGCATCACCCCCTTGTAAACAATACCAGCACCACCCTTCCCAATAATATTATCCTCCTTCATAGAATCCAATACATCATCACAAGTGAAATCCAAACGTTGGAAAGCTGTCAGTTTCCACGCACGAGCCTCGCTTGCCCTTTTCAAGGACCGGGCTTTTAAAATGGCAGCAATTGCAAAAGCTATGGAACACACAAGCAACGCCATAACAAGCAAGAGCTTCAAGGAAGACGAGAATGAGCCTTTGACATGACCTTGGGGAGTGGTGCTTGCAATTCCATCTTTGCAAGGCCCCAAGTATGGGCCACAGAGGTTAGGGTTTCCGAGAAAAGAAGAGGAATTGAAGTAACTGAACTGGCCAGTGCCCGGGACTAGCCCGGATAGATTGTTGTAGGAAAAATCAACAGAAGTCAAGCTTTGCATGGTGGCTATGGCCCCTGGAATGGACCCTACTAAGTGGTTTCCTGACAAATTCAAGTAATTCAGAATCCGCATGCCTGCAGAGACAAAGCAGAAGTTTGTTTATGGGGGTGTGAAGTTTAATTTCGGTGCATTACTACGCCAAAATGAAGATAATTGGTTACATATGCATTAGAAACATGTACTATGATGAAAATCACGAAACCAATTTATCTGACTGGATACTTTGTAAGATTGTTTCACAAATCTTTCGAACTTATACACAAACATATGCCAACTTCAGTTTTACTCAAATTTAATCAAATCAAGGGAGATGCAAATGTTTAACCAACTTTGGCAAGGACATTTTATTCTGTTCAAATTATACATGTGCATTCAAATTTACACTCAAAGTTGGGTCAGTTGGACTATTTCATATCAAATGAAGTTTTACTTAATTTTTTACTCAAGCTTGAGTAAAAATATGGGTGAAGGCCGGAGATACCCTTACCGGAAAAACAATCGGCATTTGCAGATAATATAACAGAAAATCAATAACTATTATATCATTGTATAGTATGTAAAATAGCTGGGACCTCCAATATGCATTGCAAGAAAACTCATGGGTAGTAGAAGAATTTGATTCCAAATTTAGGGGTGCCATTCTACGGTAATCAGTGCAATGCTCACAAAGTATAAGAGCAACAGAAGTTCGAAAAACACAAGGTCCTTAACGTAGGTCCGTTCCTGCATACCTGTAATTGCAGTCGGAATTTCGCCGGAGAGCTGGTTCTGACTAAGGTCAAGATAAGTCAAAACCACACATTCGCTGATCTCTGGTGCAATTGGACCCGAAAACCTGTTATGGCTGAAATCCATTTTCGATAGCTGCTGTAACTTCCCAATCTCAGGAGGAATGGGACCCGAAAATTGGTTCCCGTCGAGCAAAAGCTTCTGGACACCAGAAAAGTTCCCAATACTTGCTGGTAAAGGACCGGTGAGCTGATTATTCGACAAACTAACCTGCCCTAAACTAACCGACACCGAATCATGCCGAGGAAATTCCCCAGACAAAAGATTGTCCTGAAACTCAACTTGAGTCAGCAAAGGCAAGCTCAGCAGCCCTTTCGGTATCGATCCGTTCAGATAATTCTCTCCCAATCGAATTCGACTCAAGGACTGACACTGCCCTAGCGACTCCGGTATCGGGCCAAACAAGAAGTTGCCCAATGCAATTAGGGTTTCAAGAGTATTACCAGCACATAAGTTAGGAGGCAGGGTCCCAGTCAATTTGTTAGAAGACAGATCAACAATCTGTAACCTCCCATTACTTCCCAACCCCTGAGGGATTATTCCAGTGAAGTTGTTTTCCCACAATTGCAACACCTGTAGCTCTGGTAAACCGGTGATGAACTCCGGTATCGAGCCGTAGAGCTGGTTACGGAACAGATTTAAAAGGGTCAGGTTTTTCAAGTAAGAAAAAGAGTCTGGTATCTCACCGGTGAACATGTTGTTCGAAAGATCCATGGATTTCAAGCTCTTTACGTACCCCAGCTCTACAGTTAACGGACCCGAAAACGTGTTCACTTGGAGGAACAACGTGTCCAGGTTCTGGAGCTTGGAAATCTCCGGCGGAACCTCGCCGGAGAGTCCACAGTTGGCGGCGTCGAACCGGATGAGCTTCGATAGGTTCCCGATCTCCGGCGGTAGGCCACCGGAGAATGTGTTGTAGTACCCGATGTAGAGTTGCTGGAGGGTCGAGATGTTTCCGAGTTCGGGCGGAACGATGCCGATTAAGGCGTTTCCGGAGAGGGCTAAGTACTCGAGGGTGGGAAACCGGCCGTACTCCGCCGGGATGGTGCCGTTGAAGTAGTTTCCGCCGAGGTGGAGGTGGCGGAGGCTCGGCATTAGGGTTACGGACACCGGAAGGTCTCCGGTCATGTTGTTGTTGTAAAGGTCCAGCACCTGTAAAAAATGAGGAACCAAAAATTAAGTTAAAAAATGACGAATCTATGAGTTCAGAATTTCCATTGCCTTTGCAATTAAACTAGGAATCCTGAATTTTAGACACTTTTTCCTTTTTGGGTCAAGTTTTCTAGCTACGAATCGGAGAGGTATAGAGCTGAATCTCAGTAGATCCGTAGATGGTTACCGCTCTCAAAATTAAGTTCAAAAATGGGGAATGTGTGAGTAGATAGTTTTCATTGTTTTTTCAAATTAGGAATAGTGTTTTTTCCTCTTCTGTTCAAACGCAGGTGTGAATCTCAATGAATCATGGCAGCAAGCTCACTTACAATATTTTATTTAGTTTGCGAACGGAGAATGGATGCATAAACACAGAAAGTGAGCACATACTGTAGAGAAATCGGGCAGACCAATAGAAACACAATCCGCAGAAGAACAATCAAGGAGACAGAGAGAGACAAATTGATTTTTACAGAACAGTCCGCGAAGCACAAATTAGACCGAATTTCGCGTCAAAAACCTGACGTATAACTTCTTTTCTTCTTTTCTTTTATTTGGTCAAAATAGAAATGGCGTGACTATGTAATGAGATGAGATATTTGCCTGTAAATATCTGAGGCGGGATAGTTGAAGAGGGAAGGTTTCGTTGAAGACATTGTTGGAGAGGTTGAGGTAACGGAGGGAGGAGATGAGGGAGATCTCGGGGGGGATGGGGCCGGAGAGCTGGTTGGCGGCGGCGGTGAGGTTGAGGAGGTAACGGAGGTGGCCGACGCCGGAGGAGAGGGTCCCCGAGAGGTTGTGACCGGAGATGTCGAGCGCCGTCACGTGGCGGTTGCGGTCGCACGTGACTCCGGACCACGTGCAGTAGCTGGTGGAGGCGTTCCACGAGGAGAGGGCGTACTGGGGGTCGTCGGTGATGGCGGTCTTCAGGGAGAGGAGGGCGCTGTACTCCGGTATACGGAGTGGTATCGCGGCGGTTGAGCGGCGGAGATTCAGGTGGAGGAAGAGGAGGAGGAGGAGGAGGGCGGGGAGTCGCATTTTTTGGTTTGGGTGGTTGTCTCTCTCTGGTTTGGGTTTTTTTTAGAGAGAGAGAGAGAGAGAGAGAGTGGGAAAGAAAAAGACGAAGGAGGCAGAGGAGTAGAGGGAGATAGTACACTAGACAGTGGAGAAACGTGAGGCTTTTATATGTGCATTTTTTCCCTGTATTTGGCCTTTCGTTGTCATTTTGTTAAATTGAAAAGAAGGGGGTCCTCTTCGGTCATTTTCATCAGCCGAACTGTCGTGACTCATGTACTACTATTGGATCTTTACCGAAATTATTTTAAGAATTTATTATTTTAATCATCCATACTCCATTTTTTATGTTTATTTAAAGGCGGAGCTAAAAATTTTGATTAGTGAAGCTAAAAATTTCATTCATATGCAATATTTTTTTTATGCATAAATCCAAAAATAACTAATTAATAGATTAATTACAAGATTGAAATGAACTAATAATTCATTTTTGCCTCTTAATTGGCACCAAAACTTGTTATATTTGAAGAATAATGTATGATAGTCTCATTTCTAGCACTATCAACTCTCCGAAAGGAAAAAGGCTTAAATTTTCTATGCATTTAAAATAAATTAGGGCAATTTAGAGATTTTTGTGGGGTTTAAATAGCAAAATTTGGTTGCAAACTATCAAATGTTCTTTAGAAAAATCAAAGTGACTAGTCCCTTTGTGCTTCCAGCCATGTCTGTATCCATTTGAAGCTATTATCTCGTTATTTACTCGATACACTTTTTCACGCATTCATAGAGAATATTGTACATTCATGCGGATAAAAAGAAAGAAAGAAAGAGTGTGGATGGTTAAAAAGGGAGTGTGAAAATCATTTTTCTTATGTATTCCATCCCCAAAACTTTTTGAGTTTATCTCGTTTTGTGGGTTTGTTTATCTTTCTTAATCTTTTTTTTTAGATTTGCATCATCTTTTGTGAAATAATTTGTTGTGCAACTGGCCCCTTAAAGACCCAATCACAACCTGATGATCGTTGACGACCATCAAATTTGAAGGAAAAATAACCAACCAAATAGATACAAAAATAATCGGAGAAACCAAACCACCAACAAAACGAATAAGAGAGACCAATATCTATGTGGTTCAGGCTGTTCAGCTTATGGCTGTAAATCTCCTACACGGGGCAAGCAAATAAGAGATGATTTCACTATGTGAAAAAAGAATGCTCTGAAAAGCTACAATAGTAACAAATAAACAAAACTCTCACAAAGAAACATTCACCATGTCACACCCTTGATTTTCAACATAAATATAAATAATTTTCATAATAAAATCCGGGCGCGGCTATTCGCAACCACGTATTTTCTCCCTTAGCCCACTATATTTCGGGGAGTAGTTGTTGAAAATCATAAATAACATTTCGGTAAATAGCTGTTGAAAACAAATTATATTTCGGAAACTGCATATCGAAAATATGTTCAACATTCGGTATACAACTGCTAATACATACATTTCGGTAAATAGCTGTTGAAAAAAAGATTATATTTCGATAATTGGGTGCTGAAAATGTATCTCAATTTCCGTAACTAACTGTCGAGTATAGTTGGAAATTTTTAACGGGCTATGAGAGAAAATACATGGCTGCGAATAGCCGCGCCCTAAAATTGTAGAGACCCGGACAATTTCTTTTATTATTGAAATGTTTATAAATTGCTTAATTGAGAAAAATGTGGGTCTTTTTGGCAGTAAATTGAATTAAGGACTAAAGGGGAAGAAAAGAAGCTTGAGGGAGTAAATGTGTAGTTTAAGGATATGGGACTATATAAGGTATGTGTGCATTGTAGGAGATCATTTATCTCCACTCCTTCTCTCCCTCTCACGCCGTATCTCTCACCATCTCTTGCTCTCTCTCAAAAAAACCCACCAAAATACCTTAAAGTTCTCAAGAACCCACCCTCATTTCACCTCCTTTATGCAAGCTCGTGCTTGTATCGTGTTGGGAGAGGCTCGGGAAGTAGATCTCGGTTGATTTCAAAAGTTTGGGGCTTGCTTGCTTGATCTCTCATTTGAAGCTTCCATCTCGAGGTAGGGATTTCTTTGCCACTTCTATGTGTGAATGTGTTGATTTAGTGTAGGAATCATGCCTTAAATCGTTAGTTGTTGTGTTGTATTTGACCTCGAGTTTTCTGCACAAAATCGCCGCTCGTAACGTCCCCGTATCGATACGCTGAAAGGATCTGCATTCCAGTAGCTTCAGAAATCTGTCATAACGTAACCGTATCGATACACAGATCTCCGTATCGATACTCCAGACTCTGGAGTATCAATACGCAAATTTCCGTATCAATACTCCTTGGCTTTTTGGCAGTTTTGCCCGAGTTGCTCTTATTTCGATTGTTTTGACTTTCTATCACCTCTAACTCCTTTTGGACACTTCCTAACCTATCCCTAGCATGTTCACTTGATTTCCTATGATCCATTGATGTTGTCCTTGATCCGTCGACCTACCGTTAGTAAGGGTGAATAATGGTTTATTTGGTTAAAATGTTAATAAGATGCAACTTGTGAGTGTTTGATTAATTACGAACGTTTATGGCATAATTGTGATATAGTTGGCATGTTTATTGAGTGAGGAAGTGGTTATTCGTGTCGGGAGTTAATTTAGGAAGTCTCGTAACGCAAGGGGTGGTAATACGAAGATTTAGTCGGTCCCGTAACGCAAGGGGTGGTAATACGGTGATTTGAGTCGCAAGGCAAGGGGTGGTAACATGGTAATTCTCGTGGTGTTGTACGGTAACGCAAGGGGCGGAAAGAGTGAAAGGAGGGTTAGTGATAGTGAGAAGTGTCGATGTTATTTGAGTCGTTTGACATCGTGAGGACTTGACTGTACATTGAACTATAAGCATGTGTTAGAATGATCATATTGAACGTTGCGATACCCTTGAATCACATGTTTCCGTGGTTTGAGCTATAACCTCTTACCCTCATTTCATCTGCACATTTCATCATGCTTACATATAGAATTGGTAAAGATTTTCCTACTAGGCTAGTGTAGCTCAACAAAATCCTTCTTTTCAGGTTCTAATGCTGGGCGATAGATTGCATGTAATGGTGTGCTTGGTCATGAGAAGATATTTTTGGAAGCTAACATCTTTTAGTTACTTATTAATCTTGTGATAGACTTACTTTTGATCAAAGATGGCTTTGTAACTAATTATTCATAAATTTCTTTTGACTAGAAAGTGTGTAATGTTCTGAACACTTTGTGCTTGTATCTGGTTAATTTGGGCCGTGGTGCCAAAGTTGTAATTATCTAAAACTGGGGACGTATTTGTAGCTTGAACTGATGGGAAATCATTTTGGGTATTATCATTTACCTTATGCGAGGATCTTTTTATCGAAAATGGTTTATATATTCATGTTAGAAATCGAGGGCGTGACAAAAATCCTCACAATAATCTGTACAAAATCCCAAGAGTTCAACATTTTCATTTACATATTTGCACTTCCACATCCAAGAGTTTTCAAAAGATTACATCATTGGCTCCAAGACCCAAATTAACATAAGTACTGAGTATTGAAAGAGGGTTAGGAGTTTACAATACTCCATAGTCAAAAGAATTATAAATGAAGTTACAAATATATCTTCCAAAAGAGATTCATAAAGATGACAAAGTAACTTCTCAAAGGTTAGCTTTCAAAAGTACTTTCCACATCCAAGCACTTCGAGCATGTCAGCTGTTGTCTTGGGTTTGCACCTGAAAATAATGAAGGGTTGAGCTACACTAACCTAATAGAAAATCATACACTAACATAATATTCAAATGAAATGCTAGGATAATTTCAAGATCGGAACAAGAACAAGGACCATAGGATAATCAACAATCTTAGCTCAATATTCTCAAATTCACAACTTAACGATTGTCGCACAACTCACACTAGAACCATTCCCTCCATCCACGTGTCCAATGTCTTTTCATCGTAAGTGTCATGAGCTGAAACTCCTGTTGGGTCAATTAAGGGATCCTGATATCCCCTGTCAGGCACCATACCCATCGGTACGTCTTGAATGAAATAAATACGAGTTTTTGCTCCTGTCGGTCCAATTAAGGAATCCTAATACCCCCTGCCAGGCACCCACCCGTCGATGGGTCCTGATTGTTTTTGTTTTGTCAATAGGTGTCCAAGAATCTCATACTCACGTAATGTGTCATTTCAATTCAACCGTGGTTCATGTGGTAATTAGCGTCAAATTCTACCGAACAAGGGCCAAAGATGCATAGAGATTTCACGAACTCAACGAGTACAAATAATCATGCGGGGGTGATTCGGAGATGCTTAGAATAAGTTGGAAGTGATTGGGAATCAAAACAATCGAAGTGGGAGCAGCATGGGCAAAACTGTCCCATAATGATCTGGTATCTATACAACAAAAAGTTGTGTCGATACGGAGACGCCTGGTAATCTTTGATGCTAGTGGAGTCTGGAAAAGCAACGGGTATTGATACAGGCTTTTGTTATATCGATACCCATGCGTTACGAGCAACTATTTTCACAGAATTTCAAGGATCCAATAACAACAACTTCAACCATAGGCACGATTCAAGAGAAGAAAACACTTCTTGTACATATATTGAGCGGTAGAATCCCTACATCGAAGTCGAAGAACGATTTCCAAGAAAGAGAGACCCAACCCTAGCCTCCAAAGTCTACACCGAGCAAAATACGCCTCATTGAACTCAATCCAGTGAAAAGCAAGCTCAAAATCTAGAATATAATGTGGGATGGAAGTTGATTGGTATGAGTTTGAGTGAATGGGTAGGATTTTGAGAGAGAGCAAGAGGAGGAGAGAGAGACGTCAGAGAGGGAGAGAGGCGTCAGAGATGGGGAGGAGAAAAATGATTCCCAACTGTCTCACCCTCCTATATATACTAACCCACCAACACATCACACTTTACACCCTTTCACAATCAATTCTACCACTTTAGTCCTAAATCACATAAACACTATTATTTCACATTTCTTTCTCAATAATCATGCACTATAAAGCATTAACATTGATAAAATAAATACGGGTCTCTACACACCAACTCCACAATAAATCTAAATTCTCTCACAAAAAAGAAAAATAACAATGCCAAAACTATTTTTGTTAGTGTCAAAATTTAAGTGCATAAAAGGCTTGTACCTTATCCAATGTATAAGTTTTTTATGCACTGGAGTTTTAGCATTTACAAAAATAGTTTTAGCATTATCACTGCCCACAAAAAAAAAAAAAAAACTCTAATTGAAATCTCTCACTAAATACTGATTCTCTTTCATTAAGTCTCACAAAATCCCTCAAATTTTGACCAAAAGACGCAAAAGGAACTAAGTTCATTAGAAATATGGTTGAAAACCGTCAACTAAACAAGTTTGCTAAAACATTTCATAAATTGATAGTCACGGCTCCAAGAATGTAAAAAATCACTGCATACAATTTGCAGAACTTCATTAGAAATATGAAATACTAAAATATGAATCACTTGTTTTTATAATCACAGCTATTAAGTAATGATTTTTTTTTTTTAATAAATCATCATATAAACTTTTGTTCTTTCATTGAAATGTGATACGATCTTTCTCTTTTTTTTGTCTTGCTATCTAATCTACCCTATCCAACCCAATAAATTACAATGATGGGCGAATGTGGAAATGAACTAATTCGGATGTTGCGAAATCAACTTTGTTCGAAGATCGGCGAATGCAGTAGCCCACTTTAATATACACTCTCATTGAGAAATGGCAGAGTACTTTTTCTTGCAAGCGTCATACTCAGCGACGATCATGAGTGAAGGGCAACATATCAACAATTAAGTGTAACGACAAATGGGTGCAAGAAAACGAACTGTTAAGTCTGTCGAGGGTAAGGGATGTCGAACAATATATGGGCACCTAGCTCTAATGTATTTTGCACGCACCACTGGTGCAAGATATCCGTTTAATCTTTGTAACGTTCTTTATGTTTCAAAGATTAATAATTTTTTTTATCGTTGTTCAAAAAAAAAAAAAAAAGAGGACAGGGGATGTCAATGAAGTCTGAGAAAAAGTAAGGGATGCCAATGTATTAGTCAGATACCTCAGGGATATGTAAATGTCCAAAAATGCCCTCTACATGTAGTGTAGGTAACTTCTGGGTACGATCAGATGTAAAAATCATATGTGGGCCAGGTAAGTGAAAGCTGGTCAAATAAGGTTGACTGGCATTGAGAGAAAACGACAAGTGTGCTGGCATGGAGAAATTATTCAGTGCTTCAAACTCATTTCTCAACCCCACTCCCACTACATTATTACGTACGTGGAGCTCTGCTATAAGTACACCATTTCGTGTACATTGCCTTTTATGGAATCCACTTAAGGCTATCACACAAATGATCGGATCCGTTTGATTTTTTATAAAATCTACGTGTGACCTAAATATCAAGTGCATAAATTTCACAGAAATCGGGCCTTATTTTTTTTTGAACCAAGGATCCTGTATGACAGGCTGCTTCACAAGACTGTAAGGCGCCCGATCCAGTCATTTATTTCGACAATAAACGACTTGGAACAATAAGAACTTAGATTAAATCTGAGCCATTATCGTCAAAATGAACGACCGGATCAGTCTCTCTACGACTTCTGCAGTGTGGGCATTTTCAAATTCTATTTTTCCGAACACATAATTATTTTACTGTGAAACTAGACTTGGGCGTCACCTCGGAGTAAAGTTTTGTGTTTTGAAAACGAACTTGGGATGAATTGGCGAAGAAAATAATGCAAAAGAAAACTTTAATTATGAGTCATAAAATACTTTATTCTCTTCTGGATACATCCTAAATAAATTTCGGTTCTCATGGAATCCATTATCAGTTATTTATTTATTTTAAAATTAGCCATAAGGTCGGTAATTTAGTTTTCATTTAGGAGAATGACACCAGGTTTTCAGTGGATGTCCTTATACTTTTTGAGTTTTTTAGTCAAAAGGCCAAAACATGTTTAGACACTTTCATAGGGTTTTAGGGTGCACTTTTCTATTATAGGATTTTAGTGGTTTAAGTATTTTCATAAAGTACCCTATGGTTTTATGCACTTTTGTATAGAGGGTATCTAGGGTTTTAGGCACTTTCATAAGATACTCAAGGATTTATCACTTTCGTGGATGCATTTGTCTTTACGTTTGATTCCGAAAGGCGCTTGTCCTTTGAGTTCAAAAAATATAAATAAGAATTTGTTTGGTTAGGTCTTCCATTGTTTTTTGTTGCAAAAAGTAGCGTTATTATGTGAATAGGTGCTCACCATACAAATTAACGGCAGCTGTTTGAGTGAACCTCATCATATCTTAAAAAAGAGGCCCTCTTTTTCGGGAAAAGAAATGAATCTTTATGACCTTTCCTCCAACGGGAATTTACTCAACGATTCCTCCCTAGTGCAAAATGGGAGAAAATGACAAGTTCCTCTCGAATCCGAGGGTGCTGTAATGCACTCATGTGTAGTGCGCGTGTTGAACGACTCATAATCATCGATCTCATAAATCAACGGTTCAGATCAAAAATCAATTATGACCGATAATAAATGATTCTTACCGGTCATAATTAAAAATCATATCTTAACCATTCAATGTCAAGATTGATGATCTGTGTGCATCATACAGGGTGCCTTACAGGACCTTACACTAAACAACTTCCCAATCCTTCCTCCGGAGATCCTAGCTAGTGCACATTCTGATGGATAGATTACAAATTCCTCCGGAGATCCAAGTGCACAAGTTTGTTCCGGAGATCCGACAACAATATTTGGCCTCTTTACACCCACCTCTATCTAATGTGCCTTTTGATATACTATAGTGTCGGATGGTAATCAGGCCGAGTGAGAGAGTTTAAAAATCAGAACATGCATCACGGTGTGGGCAACAACATGACATTACACACTAAACTGGGTTGGACTAACCCGTCATTCTGGGGAACCACATTGACGTGATAAATCACAAGCATGACATGAGCACGGGCACCTTCTAAAAAAAAAAAAAGGACATGAGCACCGACACAGACATGTTATTTCATTTTATGCTTTAATGATATCGACTCATTAAATTTAACTTCATAGAAATGAGATCTATTCTTTTTACAATCAATTAAATAATTTGGATAGTTTTAAACAATTATTCCTATTTTCTTTAAACAATTATTCCTATTTTCTTACTTCTTTATCATCACAAGTGTTTGATTTAATAAGTGATCGACATTTTAAAAAAAAAGTTACATTAAAGTGCAAAATCTTGATAATTTAAAGGAAGAATGGGCATCTCATAGTTGTGATGTTATTCAGGTATAGCTAATTGACAATTCTTTATTCAACTCTAAAACAATTGTTCACAATTTGTATTTACAGTATATTTTGTACCCTTTTCATTATCTTCACAAGGTGCGACTAGGTAAAGGCACAAGAAGAGGCACGATACGAACAAACAGTGGCTAGCACATTGATTCAGCTAGGCCTAAAGTACAACACGATTAATAAATGAGTCCGGCGACTATACATGATACGAAGCATGTTACCAACATAAATAAAATGCCAAAAAATAACCCATATGACAACTGTAGATATGTGGACTCACAGGTTGGGGTGTATCAAGTAGGATTCAGAAATTCTGTAGAGCACCATGTAAGGCACAATCACAGCTTTCCAAAAGTTCCTCACACGGTCCCAATTTAAACACTCGTAAACAATTTAGACGTGCGCTGCTGGATTTCAGATTCCAAGCAGCACCAAGCATCCGAGACCGAAGAGAAACTCCAAAATAATGCCACCAAAAATGTGGGACCTTTAGTTGGCGTTGCGTGAGAAGTACCCTGAGGCAGAGAGCATACAATCCCTTTGCCGGAGACAATTATTTGTGGGGCTGGTTGGTCATGGGGCCAGCTCCTGTCCAGTGTTAGATACCCTCTAGTCCTTTTCAGTTTCGCGGCCTTGGACCCATAATAAAAATAATTAAAATAGTTTTTACTTATTAAAACTCGTCGATAATATTGGAAACAGTCAAAAAATCACTTTGATCTGATACGGTTTGGTATAGTTTCAAAATGGTGTCCGATTAATGTGATTTTTGACGTGACAAATATTCTCAACAAATTCTAAAATATGAACAGTTCCGATCATTATTTAGACCCAAAGAAAGCCCACAAATGGGCGAAACTGGACGGGACCGGAGGCTTTAACACTGCCCGGTTGGTTATATGGAATGGAGACCAGTGAGTGGGTAGAGAGAGAGGATTAGCTGATTACTTTTGTGTTTTCAAAAACCCACCCTTCAGTCCTCCAATTATAAAATTACACACTTTGGGCTCAGTTACAAATTGCCCCAAAGCCCAATGCTCTTCAATCTCTCCCCTTAAAACAAGTTTGTCCCCCATTTCATTTGGTTTCAAGTCTCGGAGGCACTGATAAAACAAAGAGAGGAGAGTCTCGGAGGCTGTTCCTCTTGTCCCTTTCTTTGGACTTCCTCCCTCTCTCTGGAATAACAAAACCCTACATGCAAGCAAATGAGTTCATCTTTTCCTAGGGGTCTACAAGGAAAATGTGACGGTAGGTTACTAATTTACTACTACATATTAAAAAGAAGGATGATTACGAGATCGTAACTCTCTCTCTCTCTCTCTCTCTATCTCTTGTAGAAGTTTACAAACTTCCTATAAGTTGAGCTTTCTAGTTGGAGCTATGTGCGTTCTCTTAATTTCTATTATCAAAATAAGCTCCAAATACCCATCTTATTCCGTCATTCAGATGTTAGGTCCTGCTCCGCTAAGATTTTTATTTTTAAATATTTATTTCTTGTTTTACGAGACAAGTCGTTCTCACAGAATCCATTCTCTTTAATTTAAAAAATAAGTATTTATTTTCCTTAATAAAATGGAACGACCTATTAGCATTAAGTGACCTCATAATTCAATTACTCCAATGATAATTTTGTTGTATTGATTCGAGACTGCATTGAAGTACTTGTTCAGCAGAGTAGCAGACCAACCATAAACGGGGATTTTTCTCCATTAATTTTACGGACTTGGGGTTTGATGTGCTTCTAATAGCAGCGTTTAGGGCAAAAAAAAAAAAAAAAAGCAGATCCCCAAAACCAACCCTCCTTGCTGACTGTCTGGGCACCTGGATTTAGGACAAAATCCCTAATGTATAACGAGGACTACAAAATCAAATACTCACCTTCTCCCAAAATGTTCGTCCAGTTCGCACAACGAGAATTACAAAATAATACATTTTTTTCAAAAAAATTTCAATTTTTTCAACAATATCGACAAGTTCTTTTAATTTATGATTTTTTTTTTCGAATTTTTCCTTGAAAAAATATACTCCATCTTTAAGTTTGTATTTTGCAGAATGTACAGATATTTTGGGATAGAAATAGTGCAAAATATAGACTTCGGACAAAGTTTCAAAACATTGACGATAAGTACAAGAGCTCTTACAATCTCCAATGACGAAAAAGAAAACCATAACATCAAATTATATATATTTTTTTTGGGTGCAAACGAAGTCTTCTCGATTGTCTCCTTTTTGTTTCCCTTTATTGTTTCTTATTCTGTCTTTTTTAGTGTGCTTCTAAGTTGGGGCAGTTAAGCTAGTAAATTAGTAATAGTATCATGATAAGATAGAAAATTGAAACTTAGCTGGTATCCATCAATAGCTGGTAAAACAACCTGAACAAGAATGATAGAGTGGAAATAGGGATTCCGGCTTCTTTCCGATCCCTTTAAATGGATAAGAGATAACGCTCTTTCTAATCTTGACTCGGAAGTCGGGAAAAAATATTTCAATCACACTTCAATGATTGAAATTGTTCATAATTTTTAATTCAGTGAGAGCATCAAGCATGCGAAAAATCAGTTTGATCAATTATCATTTGATATGATTTTGAAACAGAGTTGTTTTTTGTAATTAAAAGATTTAGAAAGGGGTTTTGTTCCATTGTTGCAATCTTATATTTTGCAAGATACTAATGTGTTCCAAAATTATATCTAATGATGTCCAATAAATTTTATTTTTTGCATACTTCGACCATGTTCGGTTTGAGTATTGAGGGAGGTTTATTGGATAATGAAGAGAGAGATAGATAGAGAAATTTTTTTGGAGACCGTGCGCAAGGATTTTGAGAACCCTATACAAACAAGCCTATGTCAACGAGCAAAATAAAATAAACTGTTGCGCGATCATCAACGTGAGATCGTAAGAATTTTTACGGGCTCGGATCGGAGAGGAGCCGGACTCGGGGGATAACTTTTGTTTTCGTTTTCATATTTTTTGTTTTTCGTTTCCATCCGGCGTGGTTTGTTTTCTGTCCCAATAGTGTGGCTCGTTAGGCTTGGGCCTGAAAATTTACGTACCACGACTTTTACTTCTATAGTCCAGAAGCGGCCCATTAATTTACCCATCACCCTATGGCCCCTAAAATAAAAGATATCTTTTCTTCGTGTGATCGGTGAAAATTTAACCGACCACCCTGAACCGAATGGAAGAATCGACCGGAATTATCGGGGTTTGGTCTGGTCCGGTCGGTCCATAAATATCCTCGGTCGGTTTCGATTTGTGACGGAATTTTTTTTTGAATATTCGGTTCAGTTCTGGTTACCTCTTCCTTTGTTCAATGAAAAAGAATAATGATACACAAACACAGAAAATTTTGAAAATTCACTACTTCACTTCTCCATTTTAATTTTGATAAAACTAAAAATATTCTATCAGAGAAGACTTTCTCTTCTCCTACATGAAAAAGAGTAATGATTCACGAACCGAAAATTCTGATAAAAATGTCTATATAGACCAATATTTTCACTACTTCAAATGAAGCATTCGTGATCGTAGGAATATTTTGGTTTATATTGTGATTGGGTTAGGGGCAAAATCAGGATTATATTGACAATTAGTTCTGCTAAATTACTAAGCCATCAAACAAAATTCATTTCTTTGTTCCGGATTCGAAAATAAGTACTTATTTTTTAAGAAGACAATATCAAGCTTAAAAATCATGTGTTTATGCAAATAATTTTTTCAGTAATATAGATCTTATTTGATAGATCTCATTGAGATCTTTTAAATAGTGTAAAAAAAAATTAAAAAAATATTTGTTAATTTTATTATATTTGAGTTTGAAAATATAAAATAAGTACTTATTTTTTAAGAAGAGAATGTGAAACACTTAGGTCCGTTTTCAAGCTCAAAATAAGTACTTATTTTTTAAGAAGCCAATTTGAAGATAAAAATGTGTTTACACAAATAATTTTTTTAGCAAAATGGATCTTGTTTGATAGATCTCATAGAAATCTTTTGAATGGAACAAAAAAATTAAAAAATTATTTTTCATTTATGTTATTTTTTAATTTAAAAATATGAAATAAGTACTTATTTTTTAAAAAGGTATTCTAGAATGGGGTAAGTCGGTGTTTTAGGGAAGAATAATTCCACCATGGCCATTGTTGGTGCCAGGAAGACAAATCGGCCCAGTTGATCGGGCTAAGACCATTTTTGGGCCGATTAACATATGGGAAATTGAATGTTGGCCCGTACAATAAGAGTGAGTTTGGTTTAGCTTTTCAAGGGCCTTTTGTGATGAACTGATGGTTTTTTTGGTTGCTCCCCTTTCTTTTAATTTTTGCAAGTTCAGGTTAAATTTTTATGCCATATTTTTTCTTGGTTTCGAACGAAAGGATCGGAAAAGTAGAAAAAACATAGTTTGAAGTTGAAAATAGTTCATATAAGAAGATGAAAAAGATCCATAAATTCATATGAAGCGATTATTTTTTTAGATCATTCTTGGTCTCTGGACAAAAAAGAGCCGTTGTCGAAGGCGGCCTCCACCATATGTATGGTAACAGATTAATCCGACTCTTCGTGAATTTTTTCTCCATCGGTATTGGCCTTTTGGATGAATGAGAACCCACCATGAAGCTATAGTTGCTCACGTAGTAATGGTGTCGTGCACTTTTTTTTTCTTTTTTTCTTTTTCCCGTTTGGATTCATGTTGGGTACATTAATACGATCTCAATTCAGATATTGTCGCCCTTGTGAACGAAAAATATTTTGCTCGCAGTTTAATTTATAAAATTATAGCCACTAATTTTTCGTTCAAAAAAAAGTTTTTATTTGTTCATATTGGCCCCTATCAAGGCAATAAACTTGATGAGCAAAACTGTTTATTTTAAACCTTATTTTGGCATGGCAATATACACTTTGGCGGATTTGCATTTCAGTGGGAGTTGGGGCAAATAATGTCCAACTCATGGAGAGGTTTTTAAGGAATTGCATAAATATGGAACGGAGGAAAAAAAAAATTCCCCATACATGAAACGGAGGAAAAAAAAAATCCAAAATATGGAGTCGGTATGTAGTCGAATCTGAGTTTGAACCGAAGTTAAGTTGCCCCTTCTATGGACTTAAGTTGCACCTTATTTTCTCTAAGAAAAACAGCCAATGAAGCAAATTGGTAGCTAGTAGCATAACTTCTTCACATTTTCAAGTAATACCAAATAAGAAATTTCAAGTAGCAATTCCTAAAATCTAAAAGCAAAACTATAAAGTGAATGCTAGAAAACATACAACTTATATTCTATATCCTTTCTCTTTTTAAAAGATTACCTAAAAGACACTAATCTCAAAGTAGTTTAAAAACCCAAATTTGAAAGTAACCCAGATCCCGAATTTCTCAAATAACAATGGAAATGGTAAGGAGATTGAAAAATACTCAAGAAATTAAACTCCCAGAAAGTTCATAGAATGGGCAACTGAGGTTTATAGAAGGGGCAACTTAGATCCACAGAAGGAGCAACTTAGTTCCATAGAAGAGGAAACTTAGGAAACCCAAATTCGACTACAACCAACTCCATTTATGGGGAATTTTTTTCCTCTGTTTCATGTATGGCAAGGGCGGAACCAGCAATCTAATCTCCCTTGGGCTAACACAAAATTCATTTATATAAACCAAGAAGAGTTTTATAATTAATGTCCAGCAAACTTGTACATAGATATACGTAAATGTTCATAAATAAATGAAAGAAAAATACAAGAAACCGTACACTATTGAATTTGTACATACCCTATTGAAGTTTTGCCCTACACTGTTTCAAAGAGTGAAGATCATTTATTATCAAAATCTGAGTCGATATCTTTAATAAGTTTTCTTTCAATGTAGACAATCATAGAATGCGCAAGAAAGTGAGGTGGGCTAAAATTTTACATTTAATTTTTTTTTTTCGTTTTTCTTAAGGTCACATGGGCTATAGCCTAGACTAGCCCACCCTTGGTTCCGCCCTTGATATTGTATGGGAAATTATTTTTCCTCCATTCTATATTTATGCAATTTCGAAAAAATCTCTCCATGAGTTGGGTATTATTTGTCCCTGTAACGACCCGGAATTTTGACCCAATTTTTTTCTTTATAATAATGTTATTAGAATTATTTTCTTAATACAATTATTATTATTATTCCTTTTAGATACAAATATGCATGCACAACTTCTTTTTAATTTTCCTACAATACTTGCATGCATGCACAACTCTTCTATCTCTCACTCTCCTACTCGATCTCTACCTCCTCCGTAACCCTAAAACCGAGCACGATTCGTCCGTTCCAAAACCCAATTCCATTAGTACTCGATTTTATTCGAAACTCATCCAATTCTCTTATAAATACATTCCTACTCCGACCCTAGGGCACGCACGAAAATTTTCACACTCCAATCGTCCAGAAAAGAGAGAAAATCGAAAGGAAATCAAAGCTCCAAAGCTATGGAGTTCTAGAGAGAGAAAAGAGAGAGAGAAAAGTGGGTTTTGTAGATCCGTTCGTCTGAGACCCAAATTGATCGTTCCAATCTCATTCTACAATCCCAAGCATCCACGAACATCAACCAATTCGGCCCCAAGGTCTCCCGATCGAAGAAACCGAAGTTTTCTTTCCAAATTGTCAAGTTTCCGATCAAAAACCAATTCCACCCAATTTGAGGTATTATAATTCGATCCGAAGCCTCCTCTAAGTATATTTAATGTTTATAGACATAACCCAATAGCCCCCATAGCCCCATGCATCAAAAACCGGGCCAAAACAACAAAAAAACGAGGGCTGCATTGAAGGTTGCGGCCGCAACCTTCGGTTTTTCCCAGCCGCATGCACCAATCTTCCAACCTTGCGGCAGCAAGGTCAACCGCGAGTCAAACCTTGCGGTTTGGACTATTGTGGTTCGAATTGATTTTTCGACGTCCCAAACCTAGTTTTTGACCCCCGAACTATTTTTCCTAGGTTCCTAACACTTCAAAGTTCATACCTTGTTAAATTCATATTTTTTTTATTTATTTATCTATTTATTAAATTTTTATTCGTTATCGTGTAAAAGTTTATTAACTAAAAATCGTTGCGACCTTATAAACTACTCTATAAATTCCCAAACTATTTTTCCTAGAGTCCTAACATATTAGAGATCATAACTTGCTGACTTCATATTTTTTTATGTTATTAGCTATTTATTTTATTTTTAATTAAAGATACAAACGAAAAATAATTGCGACCTTACAAACAATGATTTTAATATCCAAACTATTTTTGTTAGACTTCTGACATCTCAAGGATGATATGTTATTAAAATAATATTTTATTTATTTCATTAACCATTTATTATTATTTACGCGTTGTTTCTTAATAAAATTACTTTAAAATATTATAAAAGATGTTAATAATTCCGAATAATTTTATTTAGACTTCTTACAGTCCTAATATGATATTTTGTTAATGTAAATATATTTTTAATTACTTAATTATTTATTATCTATTTATTCCTCTTTTGTCAAATTAACTTAATCTTTTTATTTAAAATAATACCACGAACCTCCAAACCCAACTTTTAGCACTCAAACTTGTTATAGAGGACCGTTAGGACTCTTATTAAGGTTATGATAATTATTCTAATATTTTTACCTAATTAATGTATTTAATTAGTATTTAATTAATCTAATTACTTAAGAATAATTAATTAAAGCCTAGAAAAAATTATTTTAAATCTTTATTAAATAGTTCATACCTTATTAATGATTTTGTGGCCATACAAGATTAAGGGCAATGGCCCAGTCATAAAAAGTTATGTGATTGCATTGCCTAATATTTGTTTTGATCCGTCTGTTATTCGTTTTGATTATTATTGAGAATAAAATTGTGTCGATGCTGGATTTGATTGCTATTGTAACGCCCCGACTTTTCGGGAGTAAAATAAAATGATTTCTTAAGAAAATTTTGCTAAATAAACATAATTTTTCAAAATAAAGATTTAGTTATTACAATCTCAAGGGAATCTACTGATTCAAAATATATTAACTTCAGAGCTGACTTGATACTAATCCTAAGCATCCTCGATCTTCATCACTGATACGTGTCGAATCGCATCATCGTTGAATCTCTTCCATTGAATTCGCGCCTCTAGCAAATTGATCGCCAAAGCAATCGATTGCCAGAATATGAACGTATTCGTGAGTGATAAATCACCCAAGAGAATAATCCAACCCAACCACCCCTCTTACAATTACAGCTAGCAAGTAAAACAGGATAATCATGATGCGAATAAGTAAAATAGAGATTTTTCACGCCAACCAGTTCATTACTATCCATTAGCCTAACGTGTGATCCAAAATCTCCCTACGAGATCTTTTCTCCCCAACCGCTAGCCATGCTCGGCCCCATGAGATCACTCCCTTTCTTGTCGTAGATAACCTAAGTTACAATACTACAACAAGGGGATAGCTTATCATGCTTTGATCACAACTAGGGTTCGCCTATCTTATATACCACATCACAATCATCACTTTGGACACTGCAGTTTATCAACTCACCACCGGATACACGCCGCCTACCACCACAAAACATCACCGACACACGCCAGGTTTTATCGTCACAAAATATCTGGAACACTCGCCAGGTTTTATCAACATAAAACGCCACCGACCACCGCCAGGTTTTATCGCCACAAAATATCGGACCTCTCGCCAGGTTTTAAAATCACAAGATATCGCCGACCACCGCCAGGTTTTATCAACGTAAAACGTCATTGGACCAACGCCAAGTTTTATCAACCGAAAACTCTCTGGACTACCGCCAGGTTTTATCAACATAAACCGCCAACGACCACCGCCAGGTTTTATCAACATAAAACATCGCTGGACTACCCGCCAGGTTTTATCAACAGAAAACGTCACTGGACCAACGCCAAGTTTTATCAACCGAAAAATCTCCGGACTACCGCCAGGTTTTATCAACATAAACCGTCATCGACCACCGCCAGGTTTTATCAACATAAAACATCGCTGGACTTCTCGCCAGGTTTTAACATCACAAAATATCGCTGGACCACCGCCAGGTTTTAACATCACAAAATATCGCTGGGCCACCGCCAGGTTTTATCAAAACATCACTGGGCTTACTTTGCCAGGTTTTATCAAAACATCATTGGGCTTACTTTGCCAAGTTTTATATCATCACTGGACTCCTGCCAGTTTCAATTCTCATCACAATCTCATCATATCTCAACATCACGCCTGCAGGCAACCTCTAAACAGAAATAACTTCACAATTTATCCATTACTTAGCATCGTCTATGTGATTTCTATTTCGCATACCACCCCATGTCCCTAGGGTCCAATCTAACATTCAAATGAAGCATCGGCACAATATCAATCTCAATAATAATTAAAAACGAACAACAAACGGATCAAACAGTTATTAAACAATGCAATCACATAACTTTTTATGACTGGGCCGTTGTCCTTAATCTCGTATGATCACAAAGTCATTAAGAATGTATGATTTATTTAATTAAGCTTAAATAATAATTTTCTAGACTTTTATTAATTAATTATAAGTAATTAAGCTAATTAAATACTAATTAAATTCATTAATTAGGTAAAAATATTAAAATAAATATCGTAACCTTAATAAAGGTCCTAACAGTCCCCTATAATAAGTTCAAGTGCTAAAAGTTGGGTTTGGATGCTCACGGAATTATTTTAAATAAAAGGATTAAATTAATAGATGAAATAAGAATAAATAGACGATAAATAATTAAAGAGTTGGAAATATATTTATATTTACAGGATATCATTCTAGGACTGTAAATAGTCTAAATAAAATTATTCGGATTTTTAAACCTTCTGTATAATATTTTACGATATTATTATTAAGAAACAATGCTTAAATAATAATAAATAGTAAATCAAATAAATAAAATTTTATTTTAATAAAATATCACCTTTGAACTGTCAGGAGTCTAGGAAAAATATTTTCGATGTTAAAAATATTTTTTATAAGGTCGTTATTAATTTTCGTTTATATCTTTAATTAAAAATAAAATAAATAGCAAATAACTTTAAAAAGTTATGAAATCAACAACTTATGATCTTTAATAAGTTAGGAATCTAAGAAAAATAGTTTGGGGATTTATAGAGTAATTTAGAAGGTCGTAACGAATTTTAGTTTACAAACGATCTCACGATTACGAATAAAAATTTAATAATAGTAGATTAAAATAAAAAAAATATGAAACTAACAAGTTATGAACTTTAGAATGTTAGGAACCTAGGATAAAAAATTTGGAGTCAAAATCTATTTTTAAAGGGTCGCAAAATCAATTCGATACGACTCAACCAAAAACCGCACGGCTGGCCGAGCGGAGTTCGCGGCCGCGAGGTCCAGCCGCCTGGTTCTTGCGGTTCAGCAACCCGAAGGTTGCGGCCGCAAACTTTCTTGCTGTTTTCGTTTTTTTGTTATTTTGACGAGGTTTTTGATGCATGGGGGCACGGGGCTTATTGGGTTATGTCTATAAATCGTATATATACTTAGAGGAGGGCTCGGATTGAATTGTAGTACCTTGGTTCGGATTAATTTCGTTTTCGATCGAAAACGTGATTTTGGGGAAGACGACTTTAATTCCTTCGATCGGAGGACCTTGGGACCGAATTGCTTGATCTACGGTGATCATTGGGACTGTAGTAAACAACTTGAACGATCAATTTGGGTTTCGGACGAACGGAACCTCGAAACCCACTTTTCTCTCTCTCTTTTTCTCTAAAATTCTATCGATTGTAATTGATTTCTCTCTGATTTTTCTCTCTTTTCTGACTCCGTGGGAGGTGGTAGAATAGTGTACGTGCCCTAGGGTCGGTGTGGTGTGTATATATAGGAGAATTGGATGAGTTTCGAATTAAACCGAGTCCTAACGGTATCGGGTTTTTGCATGGACGAATTACGCACGAATTTTGGGTCATGGAGGAGGTAGAGATTGAGTAGGAGAGTGAGGGAGAATATAGGCGTGCATGCATGCATGTATTGTAGGAAAAATAAAAGTATGCATGCATAATTGTATCTTAAAAATAATAATAATAATAATAATTGTATTAGGAAAATAATTTTTAATAACAGAAAAAAAAATTGGGTCAAAAATCCGGGTCGTTACAAGATTGGACCCTAGAGACATGGGGTGGTATACGAGATAGAAATCACTTAGACGATGCTAAGTAATGGATAAGTTGTGAAATTTCTTTCTTTTTAGAGGATTGTTTGCAGGCGTGATTCTGAGATATGGTGAGATTTGTGGTGAGAAAGTATACAGACGTTGTTATTGTTAAGGGAAAAGGAAACAAATGAAAGTCGTGGGCTAAGCAGGACCTCGGGGGTGGCCGAACAGGACCTCGTGTGATCGGGGGTAGCCTGAGTAGGACCTTGAGGGCAGCCTGAAAGACCCAGTGTCGCTAGGGTGGCCAAGCAGGACCTCGGGGGTGGCCTGACAGGACCTCGTGTGATCGGGGTAGCCTGAGTAGGATTGAGGGCAGGCTGATGGACCTAGAATTGTGAGAATGGCCACGCAGGACCTTAGGCAACCTGACAGGACCTCAAGTATTGGGGTAGCCTGAGCAGGACTGAGGGCAGCCTGATGGACCTAGGATTGTGATTTGAAGCTGGCGGGTAGTCCAGTAATATGATTTGAAATCATGGTAGTCCGGTGATGTCTGTGATGATTTAAAACCAACAGAGTAAGCCCGAGATGATTTAAGACTGGCAGAGTAAGCCCAGTGATGATATAAAACTTGGCAAAGTAAGCCCAATGATGTTTTGATAAAACCTGGCAAAGTAAGCCCAGTGATGTTTTGATAAAACCTGGCAAAGTCCGATATTTTGTGATGTTAAAACCTGGCGTGGGCGATATTTTGTGATGTTAAAACCTGGCGAGAGGTCCAGCGATGTTTTGTGACGATAAAACCTGGCTGATGGTCCAGTGATGTTTTGTGGAATAAATTGATGTCCTGGCGAGAGTCCAGTGGAATAAATTGATGTCCTGGTAAGAGTCCAGTGGAATAAATTGATGTCCTGGCGTGTGTCCAGTGGTGAATTGATAGACTGGCGTGTGTCCAGTGATGATTGTGATGTGGTATATAAGATAGGCGAACCCTAGTTGTGATTCAGGCATGATAAGCTAGCCCCTTGTTGTAGTATTGTAACTTAGGTTATCTACGACAGCAAAGGGAAGTGATCTCATGGGACCGAGCATGGCTAGCGGTTGGAGAGGAAAGATCTCGTAGGGAGATTTTGGATCACACGTTAGGCTAATGGATAGTAATGAACTGGTTGACGTGAAAAATCTCTGTTTTACTTATTCGCATCATGATTATCTTGTTTGCTTGCTAGCTGTAATGTAAGAGGGGTGGTTGGGTTGGATTATTCTATTGGGTGATTTATCACTCACGGATACGTCAGATCCTGGCAAATCGATTGCTTCGCGATCAATTTGCTAGAGGGCGCAGGATTCAATGGAGGAGATTCAACGAATGATGCAGTTCGACACGAAAAGAATATCAGTAATGAGGATCGAGGATGCTTAGGATTCGTATCAAGATTAGAGTCAGCTCTGAAGTTGGTGTATTTTGATTCCGTAAATCTATCTTGAGATTGTATTAGCAAAATCTTTATTTTGGAAAATTATATGTATTTAGCAATATTTTCTTTAGAAATTATTTTATTTTGCACCCGAAAAGTCGGGACGTTACAAATGGTATCAAAGCATAGGTTCAACACTCGGCCTTGAGTAGATTGGGTAGATCACGTTCTGAGAGCGTAAATCCGAATAGCTAAACGTTTACGGTATCTATTGCTCCCCTAAAACTACGATATATCTTACCTAAGTATATCATATAAATATTTATTTACCCGATGCGATCCAGACTCCGAGAAGCTAGGAAATCAAACGTTGACTCCGATCGGAAGGAAGCGATAGAGGAGCCGTTCCCTTTTATTCATTTGTTGGTTGATCAAACAAGACGAAGAATCCTAGTACGAAGAAGACAAATAGACAAATCTCGACAATGGAGGATAAGACACTGTCGAATGAGGCTACTCAGTAAATAGAGCACCGTCGAAGAAGAATTTTCTTTCTCTAGGTAGATAATGATCAAATAAAGTAGGACCGGTGTAGGAACGTTATCGCACGCACTTTCTTTTGATAACCTGATATTTAGAAATCCTTAAAACCCTAAACCTAACCTTGTGGAGCAGTCATTATGAGATTGAAACTAAGGGTCAACAACGTCGCTTTCCACGGTCATCTGGGTCAACCCCCGCCAGCAAGGAGAATACGTGTAGCCCTAATGCCAACAACAACGTTGCCGACGTCGACAACAATGCTTACGTGAATTCCGGGATTTATGCCAATTCGAGCCCCAACACAATACGAGTATCAACAAGGATGCGCCACTCATACGAACGATTACCGCCAGGACTACGCCTAAACTCTCGCCTTAAGCTCCGAACGCCCTCGTCCCTGAAAGATGGATATATTATAGTAGAAGGAGTCTTAGGCCTATGTTTGGCTTGTGATTTTTAGGAATTGACTTCGACAAGGTTCGACTATTAGCCAACCGTGCTATTACCAAAAGTGATAAGAAGTGAAAGGTCATTTTCCATAAGAGAGGCCTTACTCATTTAAGGGGGGTAGACAGGACACCCAACACGCACAAAGCAAGATGGCGTGATAAGCCCTCTAAATGATTGGCGAGCTTCAAGTCGAAAGAAATGGATCATATGGAGTTAGGACCTCCTCAGATTATCTGTGAATACAAAGACGTGTTCCCTAAGGAATTGCCAAGATTACCGTCACCAAGAGAAATAGATTGCAATATCAAGCTACAGCCCGGTACGGTACCAATTTCCATGACCTCGTATCGAATGGATCCGACAGAACTATAAGAGTTGAAAACGTAACTACAGGAACTTTTGGAAAAGGGTTTTATCCAACCCAATACCTCACCTAGAGAGCCCTTACCCTATTCGTCAAAGAGAAAGATGGATTTGGAGCTGTACTTGTGGAAAGGTCGTCGCATACGGATCCTAACAATTGAGGCCGCATGAAAGGAACTGTCCAACTCATGATTTGGAACAGGCAGCAGTAGTGTCCGTCCTAAAATCTTGGCGACATTATCTATACGGAGAGCAGTTTGAGGGAAGGCAAACGAGGTCGCTAATGCGCCGAGTCACAAGAATTGAGGACTAAATAAGGAGGAGCAAGCCTATTAGAACCAATGGGACTAACAGAACATGGTCAAGATCATTCGTTAATAACTTCTGGCTTCGCAGAATCAACAAAAGAGCTATGCCAACAAAAGAACCTGACCGCTGACCTTTCAGACTGAGGAAACGTCGAACACTTTCAAAGAACTACCAGTGGAAAATCTAGGACTATAAAGAGAAGTGCTTCTGAGGAAAATCATTCAACTCGTCCGAGTTCTTTGGCGACATCGGGAAATTAGCTTAAGAACAAACCGATACTATGCGCGCCGACTACCCAAATCTAGTACGCCCTAATTTCGAGGACGAAATTGTTTTAAGGGGGGTAGGTTGTAACGACCCGGAATTTTGACCCAATTTTTTCTTTATAATAATGTTATTAGAATTATTTTCTTAATACAATTATTATTATTATTCCTTTTAGATACAAATATGCATGCACAACTTCTTTTTAATTTTCCTACAATACTTGCATGCATGCACAACTCTTCTATCTCTCACTCTCCTACTCGATCTCTACCTCCTCCGTAACCCTAAAACCGAGCACGATTCGTCCGTTCCAAAACCCAATTCCATTAGGACTCGATTTTATTCGAAACTCATCCAATTCTCTTATAAATACATTCCTACTCCGACCCTAGGGCACGCACGAAAATTTTCACACTCCAATCGTCCAGAAAAGAGAGAAAATCGAAAGGAAATCAAAGCTCCAAAGCTATGGAGTTCTAGAGAGAGAAAAGAGAGAGAGAAAAGTGGGTTTTGTAGATCCGTTCGTCCGAGACCCAAATTGATCGTTCCAATCTCATTCTACAATCCCAAGCATCCACGAACATCAATCAATTCGGCCCCAAGGTCTCCCGATCGAAGAAACCGAAGTTTTCTTTCCAAATTGTCAAGTTTCCGATCGAAAACCAATTCCACCCAATTTGAGGTATTATAATTCGATCCGAAACCTCCTCTAAGTATATTTAATGTTTATAGATATAACCCAATAGCCCCCATAGCCCCATGCATCAAAAATCGGGCCAAAACAACAAAAAAACGAGGGCTGCATTGAAGGTTGCGGCCGCAACCTTCGGTTTTTCCCAGCCGCATGCACCAGTCTTCCAACCTTGCGGCAGCAAGGTCAACCGCGAGTCAAACCTTGCGGTTTGGACTATTGTGGTTCGAATTGATTTTTCGACGTCCCAAACCTAGTTTTTGACCCCCGAACTATTTTTCCTAGGTTCCTAACACTTCAAAGTTCATACCTTGTTAAATTCATATTTTTTTTATTTATTTATCTATTTATTAAATTTTTATTCGTTATCGTGTAAAAGTTTATTAACTAAAAATCGTTGCGACCTTATAAACTACTCTATAAATTCCCAAACTATTTTTACTAGAGTCCTAACATATTAGAGATCATAACTTGCTGACTTCATATTTTTTTTATGTTATTAGCTATTTATTTTATTTTTAATTAAAGATACAAACGAAAAATAATTGCGACCTTACAAACAATGATTTTAATATCCAAACTATTTTTGTTAGACTTCTGACATCTCAAGGATGATATGTTATTAAAATAATATTTTATTTATTTCATTAACCATTTATTATTATTTACGCGTTGTTTCTTAATAAAATTACTTTAAAATATTATAAAAGATGTTAATAATTCCGAATAATTTTATTTAGACTTCTTACAGTCCTAATATGATATTTTGTTAATGTAAATATATTTTTAATTACTTGATTATTTATTATCTATTTATTCCTCTTTTGTCAAATTAACTTAATCTTTTTATTTAAAATAATACCACGAACCTCCAAACCCAACTTTTAGCACTCAAACTTGTTATAGAGGACCGTTAGGACTCTTATTAAGGTTATGATAATTATTCTAATATTTTTACCTAATTAATGTATTTAATTAGTATTTAATTAATCTAATTACTTAAGAATAATTAATTAAAGCTTAGAAAAAATTATTTTAAATCTTTATTAAATAGTTCATACCTTATTAATGATTTTGTGGCCATACAAGATTAAGGGCAACGGCCCAGTCATAAAAAGTTATGTGATTGCATTGCCTAATATTTGTTTTGATCCGTCTGTTATTCGTTTTGATTATTATTGAGAATAAAATTGTGTCGATGCTGGATTTGATTGCTAGATTGGACCCTAGAGACATGGGGTGGTATACGAGATAGAAATCACTTAGACGATGCTAAGTAATGGATAAGTTGTGAAGTTTCTTTCTTTTTAGAGGATTGTTTGTAGGATTCTGAGATATGGTGAGATTTGTGGTGAGAAAGTATACAGACGTTGTTATTGTTAAGGGAAAAGGAAACAAATGAAAGTCGTGGGCTAAGCAGGACCTCGGGGGTGGCCTAACAGGACCTCGTGTGATCGGGGGTAGCCTGAGTAGGACCTTGAGGGCAGCCTGAAAGACCCAGTGTCGCTAGGGTGGCCAAGCAGGACCTCGGGGGTGGCCTGACAGGACCTCGTGTGATCGGAGGTAGCTTGAGCAGGACCTTGAGGGCAGCCTGATGGACCTAGAATTGTGAGAATGGCCAAGCAGGACCTTAGGGGCAGCCTGACAGGACCTCAAGTATTGGGGGTAGCCTGAGCAGGACCTTGAGGGCAGCCTGATGGACCTAGGATTGTGATTTGAAACTGGCGGGTAGTCCAGTAATATGATTTGAAACTGGCGGGTAGTCCAGTGATGTCTGTGATGATTTAAAACCAACAGAGTAAGCCCGGAGATGATTTAAGACTGGCAGAGTAAGCCCAGTGATGATATAAAACTTGGCAAAGTAAGCCCAATGATGTTTTGATAAAACCTGGCAAAGTAAGCCCAGTGATGTTTTGATAAAACCTGGCGGTGGCCGAGCGATATTTTGTGATGTTAAAACCTGGCGGTGGCTCAGCGATATTTTGTAATGTTAAAACCTGGCGAGAGGTCCAGCGATGTTTTGTGACGATAAAACCTGGCGGATGGTCCAGTGATGTTTTGTGGAATAAATTGATGTCCTGGCGAGAGTCCAGTGGAATAAATTGATGTCCTGGCGTGTGTCCAGTGGTGAATTGATAGACCGTGTGTTCGGTGATGATTGTGATGTGGTATATAAGATAGGCGAACCCTAGTTGTGATTCGGGCATGATAAGTAGCCCTTGTTGTAGTATTGTAACTTAGGTTATCTACGACAAAGGGAAGTGGAATTGATCTCATGGGACCGAGCATGGCTAGCGGTTGGGGAGGAAAGATCTCGTAGGGAGATTTTGGATCACACGTTAGGCTAATGGATAGTAATGAACTGGTTGACGTGAAAAATCTCTGTTTTACTTATTCGCATCATGATTATCTTGTTTGTTTGCTAGCTGTAATGTAAGAGGGGTGGTTGGGTTGGATTATTCTATTGGGTGATTTATCACTCACGGATACGTCTGAATCCTGGCAAACCGATTGCTTCGGCGATCAATTTGCTAGAGGGCGCAGGATTCAATGGAGGAGATTCAACGATGATGCAGTTCGACACGGAACGAATATCAGTAACGAGGATCGAGGATGCTTAGGATTCGTATCAAGATTAGAGTCAGCTCTGAAGTTGGTGTATTTTGATTCCGTAAATCTATCTTGAGATTGTATTAGCAAAATCTTTATTTTGGAAAATTATATGTATTTAGCAATATTTTCTTTAGAAATTATTTTATTTTGCACCCGAAAAGTCGGGGCGTTACAGTCCCAACTCCCACTGAAATGCAAATTCCCCATACACTTCTGGTGGCAACCTGTGAAGAGTACTCCATAAGATGCTACCACCCCCTAACAACATCAACACCAAAACCATTTATGGAACCATTTCGTTAAAGTTCTTATTTTTTTGTTTTACGAGATATATTATTATTACACAATACATCACATATAATTTAATAAATAAGTACTTCTCACAAATAGTCTTCTTGACGTGATTCCCACAACTATTAAAATTAAGCTTCCTATTTTTACATGAAAGGTTGGAGGGCTGGACGAAGGCTTCTCACAAGATCTTTCACTGTGACGCAGGATTCTGCTTCCATCTGGATTTCATAAGAAAACAGTGTCATGACTTTGACATTCAAATTACACTAGTAGTACCTATTTACACAAAAGTATTTCAATATCCCGCGATGATTTTCTAAGTACGGACCGAGATGTGAGAAAGTGATTTCTCGATTCAGCTATCCAGATGGGAATCATCATATCTTCAACTAAGTGAGATTCTAATCCCTTTCGACAAAAGAAGAAGAAGAAGAAGAAGAAGAAGATTCTAATCCCTTTGAGTATCGAAAAATGTATAATTGTCGTCTGTGATAAATTTTCTGAGAAAGATCATTTCCTAGTTGAGGTTTCTGAATTAATCCCAACATTAAATTTGGTTTTATCAGGTATGAGGAGAGATTTTTGGATGCAAATAGGGTATTGTACACGTGGTACGTGGAAGCATATTTGAGCCGTCCAACGTGTTTTGAACAGTCCAGATCTGAGAAGAGGGGTAAGAGGAGAGAGTGGTCGGCTGAGCAGGAGAGAGGGTGCTCGGATCTCAGCCGTCCAAAACACGTTTGGACAGTTCGGATGAGCGACTGGGTACCGCCACGTGGTAACCAATTTGCACCCAAATATTGAGAGATTTTTTTGATACAAATAGGATATTATACACGTGGTACGCGGCAGTGCATCTGAGTTATCCAAGCACGTTTTTGATAGTTCAGATCTGAGAAGAGGAAAAAAAGGAGAGAATAACATAGTCAATACTGCTGGCATCAAAATTTTTAAATGCAAGTATTTAAGACCCATATTGTTAAGAGTGAAGCCTCATTACCTCAGCAATAATGGTGATGTCAAGAGCCAAACCTCCAAACCGAGCGACACTCGTGTTGACAATAGCTAGATTGAGCCTCTCCATCTCCCCAAATATCTTCGCCAAAACGCCCTTGTGTTTTTCACAGTGGATTCTCAGCAACACGCTCCTGTTGCAGACTCTGGCTTCAATCTGAGGCAGCGGCTCGCTCGACCCGGAGACAAAATTCTCGTCCACGGCTGCCTCGTCCTCGACCAGGAGCTGTGATTTATTCACGAGCACCACCGATTCGATTGTTTGCCTCGCGGATTGCTCTTCGAGCGTCTTGACCCGGTCCTGGAGTTGTTTCAAGTACTTCACTGCCTCTCCGAGAACAGAGGTTTTATCCATCTGCAGTTACAACACCGAAAAGACTTCACTTCCAACAGGTTCAAGGAGTGTTATGGATTTTATAGAAACTTGATCAGTTGAGTATATATGTTAGTAGTAATTTAATTTCATATATAATGATTGATGAAGATCCCACTCAAATTGTGGATTGCTTCAAAGTTAATTAATGAAAAGCATCCTTTGTGGACCTTTGGAAGAGCATGAATAAAAAAGTGCCTGCCTGTTCTCAATTTATAAAAATACTTGTAGTTCCTTTCACCCTAAAAAAATGCTACTGAGCATCGGGTGGCGGAAATATGGGGTTTTCCACCTCAGCCGAAAAGAATTTAAATGTTTTTCTTTTGGGGGTGGTTTAATAAGTCACAGATTTTTTTTTGTTTTTCTTAGTTGTGTTTTTTTTTTGCTCGGCGACATTCTATTCATGTTGCAAGTTTGCAACGTAGTTAGGTACTCTGTCTTTTTGTAGTGTGTGTGTATATATATACAAAAATTTTCAAGTCCACACCCTCTTACGGTCCGTACAATTCGCATCTCTCATTTTTCGATCAAAATTTGATGATTCGAACCATTCAATATGTTTATAACGTGATTTTAAAAGTACTCGCTAGAAATCGTCAAAAAAAAACAAAAAAAGACTAGGAAGGGGATTTGAGCAATTTTTCATAAAAAAATGCTGACAGAAACTGTTTTATGAAAAACTGCTCAGATTAAGCCCTTCTCGGCCCCTTCCTATGTAATTGCTCAGAAATCACGTTTAAAACACATTTAACGGTTCTGATCATCAAAATTTCATCGAAAATGAGCGGTGCGGACGGTAAAGGGTTTCGATATAAATATATATATATAAAAGGGGGCGGTTCCGGGGACAACAAATTTGACAACAAAAAAAACAACACAAATCTCAATCTCATAGTTCCCGATCAAATTTTTATGATCCGAACCGTTCAATGTGTGCAGAATATGATTTTAAAGGTACCCACAAGAAATTAGCAAAAAATATGACCGGAAAGTGTTTGTTTTGAACAATTTTTAATTGAACCGTTCATAAATCTAAGCTAAAAACTGCTTAGATCAAGCCCTTTCCGGTCTTTTTTTTTGCTAATTTTTCGTGGGTATCCTTAAAATCACTTTCTGATCACATTGAGCGGCTCAGATCATTAAAATTTGATCAAGAACTATGTGTTGTTTTTTTTGTTGTCAAATTTGTTGTCCCCGGAACCGCCCCTATATAAAATATTCCAACATAGGCAAATGGAGTTTCTAAGTTTTGGACCTGTGTGTTAATGAGGATTCAATGACTCTGTGTTGAACTTGATTCTTGACACTAACATAGTGAATCACCCGCCTGGCAACTTGTTATTTAATTGATTGTAGGTTGCTGGTGCAAGGGTTTGAGGAAGTTTCCACCAGGCATATCTATTGCGCGGCTAATCGGTGTGTAGATGCGTTGGCAAATGATGCTCCGGTTTCGGCGGGAAATTTGTATATCTACCAAGTTATTCCTAGTTGCATGTATTTCTAGTTTCCTTTACGCGGATTTGATTGGGGTCTCATACCCTAGAATTGTAAACGTTTAATTATGTTTTTCTTGTTTTAATGAACCGTCTGGTTAAAAAAAGAGAGAGAGAGAGAGAGGATACAAGGCATTATAAAAAGAATGAGAATACAAGGCAATTATCTAAGCCACTTGAACCAAAACCTTTACTATGTACATGGACTAGAATAATACTTACAGTTTACATATTTTTTCATTATTATTGTTTAATTGTAAATATGTGTAGGGCCTCATTCCATGACTTTGCCTAAAGTTTTCAAATATCTTGGACTAACCCTGATGAGAGCGAGCATGGACTTGTTTGGATTTTCTTTGTCTTAATTGGAATGGCCAGTAAAACCCGCAGTATAGTTTGTTTCACAAGTAATATTTGTTGGAGAACAAATTATATGTACCTGCAGTGTAAATATTTATTTCCTTTAAATCAATTACGTTGCCCCACATTATTAAAATAGTTGTCCCAATTAACGGAACATGACGACGTGGCACAACAAAATTGATTTAGAGAAAATAAATATTTACTCCGATAATGTAAATAATTTAATCTCTATTCGTTGTTCGTAGGAAATTGTTGAATCACGTAACAAATGTATGTCTTTTTTTTTTTGGGACAAAAAAAAAAAACAAATGTATGTCCGCATGCGCTTTTGGGAAGTTGTTGGCATAAGAATGGAGGACAGACTTTTTCATGAGGCTCTCCGTGAACAACTTGTTCATGGAGCAATGTAATCTCAGTCGTATATTTGCGCAATTAATAGTTGAGATTTATTTTCAACTATGATTGGTCACAACTAATTATTATCGGTCATAATTGATTTTCAATCCGAATCGTCCAAAAACACTTTAAACGGTCGTGATTAGGCTCCGTAACTTCTTCTTTACGAGGAATGGAGTCGTTATGTGCATCTGATTCATTGCAATTCAAAACAAATATTGTTGAATGGTCCCGAACACTGTTTTGTTGACAAATATTGTTGGTTAAGTAATTCGAGGTCCATGGTTTCCGTTGGCTGCTAACTCACAAAAGTTAGTGAAATTACACAATAGTTCGAGAGTATTGTCGCGTACACAAATGGGGCATGTCTGGGCGATGTGAGACACATTCTATTATACCCTCTTGGACCACAACACATGGCAATTGGACAATGGTCCACCAAACAAAGGCTCAAGCAAGTTTTGATGCTAAGTTGAAAAGCTCAGCTCACATTACTCCTTAAAACCCATGTGTTATGAAGAGGGAAACTGAGGCCTTATAATCAGCACACAAGGGGCATGTCCCTGCGATCTGGGACACATTCTAATAGTACTCTGGACAGTTTTACAACCACACATTCTTGCGGGATCTACCATTAATCTTTGAAAACAAGTCGCCGCATTTATTTTACACACCTAATTAGAACTTCGGGAAAATAAGAGTGATATGAAATTGGAATTATGTAAAAAGTTGTGGTAGAAGAAAGATGTACCTTCTTGAGGCCGGGAACAATGGCCGAAAGAGCGACAAACAGCTGGCTGAGCTGCTCCCTCCGCTTTCTCTCTGCTATTATGTGATCATAAGTCTGTGAAGCTGGCCTAGGATTGCTACTGCCGCTCTTCTTTGCCCCTTGGCTGCTTTTGTTCGACAACAGCATGCCAGCTGCTACCACCTCCTCGTCCTCCGAATTCAATGCCCCCGGGGGTATTTTCGGGTTTTCTGTCGGACCCGAGTTTCCGAATGAGAGAATGCACCCAGAAGAAAAAACAGACGGTTGCTGATCGAGGATAGAGGCGGCCGTACTGTCATTGTTGGTGTTGCTGTTTGTGGGCCAAGTATTGGGCTTGTGGTGTTTGGAGTTTGGGCTTTCGAGGGCTTCTAGGGTTGGTGAAGCACAGAGTAAGTTGGTGGTGGAGCTGCTGTTTGGAATATTGTTGAACAAGGTAGAGGAAGATGAGTTGCTTTCTGAGGAGAGAGAGTTTTGGAAGTCATATCCGAGTGCAGCTGCCAGCTCTTCATCAAAATACTCCATTATATCAAAATGGTCCGTGAATATTGGGTCCTCCATTCCCTACATTTTTTTTTCAATTTGTACTAGGCAGTGGTTAGCATTTGCATTATTTTTTTTGATAAGCAATAAAATTTTATAAGAACTCGATAATGGGTACATCGAGGAGGCCGAAACTCAAGCTACAAGAAGAACCTTGAAGCAAAAGAGAAGGCCAAAAGGAAAGAAAAAAGAAAAAAAAAAACATCCAATGATGGGTATAGTATTGTATTTGATTTTTAACTACCATCTCATAAAAAAAGGTTAAACTGCTAGAGTGATGTGTAAATTACTGTATTATTTATATGATGGGTATAGAGCATACTAGCATTTTGCCCATTCGATGCATGGGGACAAAAAAATTATCAATAAGAACTTGTTCCTTGCTGTCCTGTGCATCAGTGGATCAGCATGAATAACGCTTGGAATAACTCCCTTTTCTCACAAAAATATTAGGTAAATTTCACAACAATTTAAAAAAACAAAAATAGAAAGAAAGAAGATAGGTATTATGCAAAATATTGAACTTAGTAGTTTCACTTTCAAGCAAAATAAAGTAAATATTTTACATCTTCTAAAAAGTGTATAATAATAAACAAAACGATGAAGAGAGAGTTAAGGAGAGAGAGTCCTTTTATTTGTTCCGGAGTATTGTCACGTGGTGCTCCTCCAGCACCTTTTTCACAAGTGTAGGTTCCGTCACCAAATGTGTGGCCTGCATGTTAATGTGTGATAAAAGAAGGTTTTTGGAGCACCACGTAGCAGCGCTCCATGAGCAGTGACAATGTCTAGGCCTGTAGCTTCTCCCTGTCCATGATACTTTGTCTGTTTTTATAATTTAAAAAAACAAAAAACAAACAAGAATTGAAAGACACGAATATTCAGGAAAGGAGAATCCCTGAAGGACTTAATTAACGACAATCTAGATAGGTAATACGGATAGTTGGCTACAAAAGAACGTAAATCCCCACTGGATTATCCAGTGCATTTCATCACTTTGTATCATAAGTATCCTTCTTATAATGAACTCTTCCATGGGCAAGATCAGTTTCGTACCAGCTCAGATGGCCACGGCATCGGTGAGTCCATGAACTCCTCGATCTTCTTCTTCTTCTTCTTCTTCTTAACTTCTGCACAAGGGGCAATGAAAATGACAAGATAATGGGCATTAAAACTGAGCCTTGAGCTATCTGTGTAACTAATTCTAGAAATGGTTTCAAACATTCAGAGAGTAATGGAAAAAGGCTCATTTTATAGGATTCGAGAGAACTGAGGAATAATACAAGTCCTTAATAAAGATATCTCCATGACTGATGGAGAGGATTGGAAAGCTCACATTGGACTGATAGCACACACCTGAGCTCTTTTTGTTTCTAAGGCAGGCTATGGGTTCCCACTCCTTTTATAGAGTTTGCATGTAACTGCCACAGTAAACATTATTTAGGGTGTGTTCCACTTTTTCAAAAAGTGGGTTTTTGAAAAAAAAGGTAAATTTCAAGTCCAAAAATCATGTGTTTACGTAACAAATTTTCCTACCAATATGGATCTTGTTTGATAGATTTCATTGAGATCTTTTATACGGTGCAAAAAAAATCAAAAAAATATTTTTCATTTTTATTATATTTGAGTTTGAAAATTGAAGAAAAAGAACTTTTATAAAAAGAAGGGTTAGTGGAACACCCTCTTACTGTTTCTATTTTGGAGGCTACGTACGGTATGTACGGTCCGAGATAGCGATGTTACTTTTTTCTTACCCTTATTATATAATTCATAACGTCGGACTGTTTTTCCATCTTCTCTCCTAAAACCAATTGGTATTAGGAAGAGTTTCAATTAAGTTTTTTATGACATTCGATATCGCACCCGCAAGTCAGTTTTTAAAGCAGTCGTATGGAGTGACATTTTGTAACCAAATTTATCGGGGCACTACGGGCCCAACACATAACATTTGTATAAAACAAATCATAATATTTGTATAAATATTCATAGCTTTTAGAATTTGTATTGAGTCTTGAGTCTCACAATGGATAAATAAAATAAAAGTTGATTCTTTTTAAATGGGTCAGAGTCCGTTCAATATAGTGGGCCCAAGTAATACGGTGTCTACTTGCAATCATGCCACAATAAGTTGGGTCTCGAGCATGCATGTGTAGATCAATGCATCACACAAAGTCTCAACAATAACATAAGAGTACAGATCATATCGACCGCTGCTGTAACGACCCGGAATTTCAACCCAATTTTTTTCGAATAAAGAAATTATTATTTTAACCAAATAGTCTATAGTAATGGATTAATTATAAAAATATAATTCGATTAAAACCTAAATTTATTTTTGGTGATTAAAATTTATTTAAATGTTACACTAAGTAACTCGTGACCGTATAAGTGTTGTAATAACCCGAAAAATTTTTAACTAATAAAAATATTAAAAAAATATTATTTAGTTGTAATAATATTAATTTCATTATTAAGTAAATAGTAGATAATTACAAAAAAATAGTTATTCTATCTAATTATCGCTTTAAAAATATTTTATAATTTCATACATATATACAATACTCCTATATCTCCCTCTCCTACTCCCGCTCGATCTCTACCTCCTCCGAAAACCCAAAACCGAGCTAGATTCGTCCATTCCGAAACCCAATTCCGTTAGAACTCTAATTAATCAAAAATCATCCAATTCTTTTATAAATACCCGTAACCTCGACCCTAGGGCACGACACACGATTTTCCACACCCCACCAGTCCAGAAAGAAGAGGAAATTCGTAGGAAACAAAGCTCAATCCATGGAGTTTTAGAGAGAAAGAAAGAGAGAGAAAAGTGGGTTTCATGCCTACTCAACCGAATTCCAAATTGATCGTTCCAATCAACCTCGACCCGAGGATCTGAGGATCGACCAATTCGGCCCAGAAGTCCCTGCTAATGGGAAGAAGTTGTCTTCTCCAATTTCAAGTTTGAAAACGAATTCAACTCAAATCAGTACTATAATTCAATCAGAGCCCTCCTCTATATTTTATGTTTATTAGACATAACAAGGACCCCGAGTGCCCCCCATGCATCGAACCAGAGGCCAAGCGAGCGAAAATAAAAAATCAGTTGCTGACCTCGCGGCGCATGAGTGCGGAGCTCCCGACCGCGATGAACAGACGACGATGAGTTTGGTATGAGCTATTATTAATGCGCGTAGTTTGTTTTCTTTTGAGATCGAATTGATTTTTCGACCTTTTAAAAATAGATTTTGACTCCGAAATTTTTATCCTAGGTTACCCACATTCTAAAGTTCATAACTTGTTAGTTTCATATTTTTTTTTATTAAATCTTCGATTTATTAAATTTTTATTCGTAATCGTGTGATCGTTTGTAAACTAAAAATCGTTGCGACCTTTTAAATTATTCTATAAATCCCCAAACTATTTTTCTTAGATCCCTAACTTCTTAAAGATCATAAGTTGTTGATTTCATAACTTTTTGATGTCATTTGTTATTTATTTTATTTTTAATTAAAGTTATAAACGAAAATTTATAATGACCTTATAAAAAATATTTTTTATATCGAAAATATTTTTGTTAGACTCCTGACAGTTCAAAGGTAATATGTTGTTAAAATAAAATTTTATTTATTTAATTAACTATTTATTATTATTTAAGTATTGTTTCTTAATAATAATACCGTAAAATATTATAAAGAAGGTTTAAAATTCCAAATAATTTTATTTATACTTTTTACAGCCCCATAATGTTATTCTGTAAATATAAAAATATTATCAAATATTTAATCATTTATTGTCTATTTAATCCTGTTTTGCCTATTAACTTGAATCTTTTATTCAAAATAAATCCGTGAGCGTTCAAACCCAACTTTTAAGACTTGAACTTGTTATAGAGGACCTTTAGGACCCTTATTACGATTACGATAATTATTTTAATATTTTTACCTAATTAATACATTTAATTAGTGTTTAATTAACTTAATTACTTATAATTAATTAACGAAAGTCTAGAAAATTATTTTTTAAATCTTAATTAAATATTTCTTACATTCTTAAAGACTTTGTGATCATATGAGATTAAGGGCAACGGCCCAGTCATAAAAAATTATGTGACTGCATTGCTTATGAATTGTTTCAATCCATCTGTTATTTGTTTTAATTACTTTTTGTTTATAATTGATATTGTATCGATGCTTCATTTGACTGTTAGATTGGACCCTAGGGACATGGGGTGGTATGCGAATTAGAAATCACTTAGGCGATGCTAAGTAATGGATAAATTGTGAAGTTTGTTTCTGTTAGAGGTTGCCTGCGGGCGTGATGTTGTGATATGATGAGATTGTGATGAAAATTGATCTGGCGGGTGTCGGTGATGATTTGATAGTGGCAGTGTCGGTGATGATTTGATAAATGGCGGGTGTCGGTGATGATTTGATAGGCTGGCGGGTGTCCGTGATGATTGTGAAAAGAATTGTGATGTGGTTTATAAGATAAGCGAACCCTAGCAATATAACGGCATGATAAGCTTACCCTTTGTTGTAGTTATTGGGATGCATACTCGGTACATAACTTAGGTGTATCTGCGACAGTAAAAGGAAGTGATCTCATGGGACGGGATATGGCTAGCGGTTGGGGAGGAAAGATCTCGTGGAGAGATCTTAGATTTCATGTTAAGATTAATGGATAGCAATGAATCAAGTTATGTGAATTATCTCTGTTTTACTTTTACGCACCATATATGATACATTTGTTTGCTATTTGTAAAGTAAGAGGGGTAGTTGGATTATTCTCTTGGGTGATTTATCACTCACCGGATACGTCTGTATCCTAGCAAATCGATTGCTTCGGCAATTGGCGCAAGATTCAATGGAGGAGATTCAACGATGATGCGATTCGACACGAAAAGAATATCAGTAATGAAGATCGAGGATGCTTAGGATTCGTATCAAGATTAGAGTCAGCTCTGAAGTTAATATATTTTGATTCCGTAAAACTATCTTGAGATTGTGTTAGCAAAAGCTTTATTTTAGAAAATCATATTTATTTAGCAAATTTTCTATAGAAATTGTTTTATATTGCACCCGAAAAGTCGGGGCGTTACAGCTGCGCACCGTGAATTCATATAAGTCCAACTCGAACCCCAACATAGTCAAAGAAGTGACAAATCAAACTAAATCAGGCTTCACGAATTCAATAATATAGGGTTGCATGCATGCATTTACTTTCAAAATAATACAAGAAAACAAACTTGAAACCAGGTGGAGTGTGTACACTCAATCCTTGGTATGGCGTGGAAAATTTTGGTCCGTCTGTTGTGAAGTGTTAGAACATGTGTGAATGACTCACCATTTACAAGACTTGTCTTTTAAGTGGATATGAGTCATTTAATGTATATTGGGCCCAAGTGATGTGGTGGACTCTTTGTCGTTACTCCCATACAAATTGGACCTTAAGCATGTAGTGGCGGGTCGATGCATCGGACAAACTCTCAATAAGTGGTATATATCAAAGCCAGGTTGATGATCTTTGGGAAGACTCTCAGCGCACCATTGAATGGGCTTGCACAGAGGACACTCAGTGGAGCAGGAAATATCCAAGGTGAATCCTGATGAAGCAAGGTGGCTCGATGTTGGAGTGTTGTATTGGATGACTCATTATCGATGGAGTTATCTCGTCGGGGAGCACAGTGCTGTTGAATTGATGAGCACATAGGCTCTCAATGGAGTTCTCGTCGGGTAGCATAGTGCCGGTGACTAGGCACGTTGGCTCTCAATTGAGATGATTCTGAATCGATGGAGTGGGTGTAGAATAAGCCCAGTTCGGAAGATAGGGTTGAGAGTGAGCTTGGATGCAGAGAGAGATTAAGGCCAAATGTTCGGTTCACACATGAGGGAGAGATTTGTTAGAACATGTGTGAACGTTGAGTTTCACATTGGATAAACAAAAAAAGAGTTGGACCTTAATATACAATTGAATAGCTCACTATTTACAAGACTTAGCCTTTTAATAGATATGAGTCATTTAATATATGTTGGGCCCAAGTGATATGGCATGGTGAACTCTTTGCCGTTATTCCCATATAAATTGAGTTTTGAGCACGCAGTGACAGATTGAAACATGGGACAAACTCCCTATAGCGAGGAAATATGGCGAGGAAAATGAATTTCCTCGCTAAAAGTATATTATTTGCGAGAAAATTCAATTTCGTCGCCTTTTCTAGCGAGGAAAAAAAATTCCTCGCCAAAAGGCCTTTTCTAGCGAGGAAAATAGTTTTCCTCACCAAAAGGTTACATTTGGCGAGGAAAACAGATTTTCCTCGCCAAATGTAACCTTTTGCGAGAAAATCTTTTTTCTTGCCAAATGTAATTTTTTGATGAGAAAATATTTCGTTACCTTTTTTAGGATTCATTCTTTTTTTATATATTAGTTATTATTAATTATATTCCTATGTATTTTTTAATATCATGACGGTATGACATAATAAACTTTACCATTATGAAATTTATTAAAATAGAAACGTGTTAAAAGGGAACAAATAGTTTTCATCACCAATCGCATTGAATCGGTGAAAAAACCTCATATTTGTCACTTTTCTTATTTTAGTTAGCAATGAAAGATATCTTGAAGTAATGAAAGATATCTTGAAGTGTAGGTATCGATGATTTTTTCCCCGTAAACATAGACGGTTGAATGAGAACATAGACGGTATGTACGGATTTTTGCTACTTGCTAGATAATCTTAGATTTTAGGCTTAATTTGTAAAAGTTGAGTTGAGTTTTAATAATGTACGTCTTTAAAAAGTCTCAATGAAATTTACTACATCAGGTACTAGAATATTGTGTATTTGATGCCTAATAATCAAGTTTAATCCCCAACCAAGATTATAGCATCCAAATATTGCCTCCATGTTTCTTACCAATCCAAAATGCAATTCCTCATCGCTTAACATTATAGTTGTTTGCTTCTGGTAGAATGCAGTAATTCAATTGCTCCTGCAATCAAGTGGACTAGAGTGGTTCGATAGCATTGCAAACAAGGCTCTATCAGAGTTCCGGTTGAGACCGCCTTCATTTCAACATGATAGTAGGAATGTATAGTGATTACCATATTGCTCATTCAACCGTCTATTTCATATGTATTGTGCATTCATGATGTAAATTTTTTTTTCCCATAAACAATTTGTTGATTTTTATTTAAACCAACTTAGGTGATTCTAATGGCATTCCTTTATAACCAGATAAATATGTTACGTATTAATTTCAAATGCAATTTTGTAAGTATCATGGATACTTTTATTTATACATATACATATTGTGTGTGTGTGTGTGTGTGTGTGTGAGAGAGAGAGAGAGAGAGAGAGAGAGAGAGAGAGAGAGAGAGAGAGGGCAATTTAAAATTTTAAAAAATTTGTTAAAGATTAAAAAATTTAAAAAGTATTGTCTTTAGTGCTTCTAGGATGATCTTATATGAATATTTATAAATTTTGTACATATTATTATAGCGATGATGAAAAAAACTACAAGTCTATAATACCCTTTGTATTTGGCAAAAAAGAAGGTCAAACCCACTTTTAAAATTAGAAAATGAGGGTGATTCCTCTTGTTATTCATAATCTGATATTAAAATATTAGTACTAGGTACAAAGAAAACTTATCCCGAAAAAAGCAATTAGTGGTTGAAATTCACTTTGATATATAGGGTCCCACATATCAAACTGAATCTCAACCACTAGTTGCTCTTTTCGGGGACTGTGAGGACAACAAAAATCTCATTTCATAAAAACTAGGATTATCCCATCAAAAAATGAGAATAATAACACATATTATTAGTCCTTCAAAAGTTGTTAGTTAGATAAAATTGTTGTGCTAGCAAAAAATTGACTTGTTCAAATAAAGTTCAGACACTATGAGACTACAAAAAGTAGAAAGGCCAAAATGAATGTCAAAAAAATTAATTTGGAGTGGTGAAAGAGATAATATATAAATAAAGTTTCACCAATTTCATAGAAAGTACAATGTAGTATGGTTGGTAGTTGCTTCGTGTCTAAAGGGAGAGGTCCAAGGTTCGAGTACCAGGAGCTGCGAAAAACGTGTAGAGATAAACTTCTATTTTGGGATTCTTTTTGTTTAGCGAGGAAAAAATTTCCTCGCCTATTGTTTGCATTCGGAGCCTATTTGACGACAAATGGTATTTGCGAGGAAAACATTTAGCGAAGAATTTAACCATTTAGCGAGGAAAAAATTCCTCGCAACACGTCAAAATAGGCGAGGAATTTTTTTTCCTTGCTAATACTTTTTGCGACAAGGCTTTAGCAGGGAAAACTGGCGACGAATATTTTCCTCGCTAATACATTTTGCGAGGAAATCAGGTGTTTTTGTGAGGAAACTAAATCCTCGCTATAGCCCTTTCGTGTTGTAGTGCAACATGAAGTTTAAATACTACTTTTGCCCCAAATTTTAAAAGAATTTTGAGTGTCATTGTTGGGAAATAATTGCATGCAATAATACCTGGCCCCGTTGATGGTGACACATATATATACAAGACATGATGTCATCATACATACTCCCTCCGTTCCATAATAGATGCCAATTTTTGATATCCGTGCCAATTTCAACTCCTTATATCTTTTAATACGGATCTCAAAAAATATGCAATATGGATCTTGTATGATAGTTCTCGATTAATTCTATTATACAAAATTTTCAAACTCATGAAAAACATTATAGATTGAAAGATATAAGCGATGAAAAATGACACGGATTTCAAAAATTGTCATTTTTTTTGGGACGGAGGGAGTATAAGTTTTGAGATTTCTCTCTTTGGTTAAATTTATTTATAGTCGACCAAGATTGCATATAATATATATCTACTTGTTAATTAATTGTACCCTAATGATTTTCCTCTAGAAACTTTGCACAGAACCTTTGGGGTTTTTATTAATTATAAAAATTAATAAATTCTTTTGCTTCGAAAATAAAAAATTTACACAGAACCTTTTGCCAGTATTTTTTAATCAGTAGCAAAATTCAGAAATGCCAACAAAAAGTCCAAAAAAGCATGCTAACAGTTCCTATCAAAAGAACAGTTTATATAGTGAAAAAAAATCTAACCTCTTGGAGAAATCTCCAACTCTTGATCAATTAATCATTGATTATGTCGTGTTTTAAGTTGATATATATAGAGATAATATTATTTATCCCTTTCATTTACTAAAGAAGCAAAATTAAAGTATTTGATGTGGGTTATGACTTCTTTTTCATGCATGGTTAGGATCTTTCTACTTGTATAACCATTGGATACTGATGGAGATAGAAGATTGGTTAATCATAGCACCCGCAAATTATTGAAAACCTAAAAAAAAAAAAAAATTACCATCACGTTATTCAATTCACAGATCTCCCAATTTTCCAAAACGATCAGGAAAATGATTGGGACCAATCCGGATGTAGAAACTGTCTGGAGCTATCGACGTGGGAGGATTAACACCAAATTAAAGTGTATTTTGTTACTTTATATATAACAATTTGAAGAATCATTTTTTATTTATTTATGGTACAGTACTCCAATGGATTCTTCAAATATGACCCTGCAAACACTTTTTTTTTTGTTGAATTACCAAAAAAAAAAAAAAAATTAAACGGAAATACCCATAAATTAAACTAGAGAGCCATAGTCATACGGACTAAGTACATATTACAGACAAATCTAAGAGGAAAGCAAGAACCAAATTTAGGTTCTAAGGTGTCCAACACCCATGGTGTCGACGAAAACAAACTCCCTTGCCGCGAAAGGAACATTTTTGATAATCACCAGCGCCTCCTCTTATTGGGAACCTAGACGAGCCTGCAAACACTATTTGCTTAATGGAAAATGATCATCTTTGCAAAAGATAAAATCCTTCAATGGTAAGATAGTATATACCTAAGGTATCTAAAAAGATTAACCAATAAAGTGATATTAGTGTGACATTTGAAGGGTGCTAGCCATTGATGTGACTTCTACCCTATCTAGGTGTATCTATTGACTTTCAAGGGAAAGGTCTAGGGTTTGAATCTATGGAGAGACGTCGAACTACCTTTTGTTGTTAATTCATTAATTTCTCGGTAACCGTCCACTAATATATACAATCTTGGCGAAAAAGGAAGAAGGGTGCTAGCCGAGATTTGGAGGGTTGAGATAGTTTTTAATTAAGGGATCTGCTGGAGCATCTCAATTGTATTAAAACATTTCAGGTGAGATTTGAATGTTCTGAAATTTTGTATTTGAGAGATTTGCTGGAGATATAATGAGCTATAGTGTTTTTTTTTTTTGGTTGTTGTTGGTACTTTGGAAATATATAAAGATCAGAACAACAGTTTTTGCAACAGAAGTGCAAACATTAGTAGATAGTTACAGCCCAACGATAGGAAACCCTAACTAGTCTAGAAGTTGCCTTAGATTAAGGCTATCCCGACTCAAACTCTCTGATCAAGAGCGGCTGCTCTACCGAGACCACAAGATCTTCATTCTGTTTTGATCCTATCCTAGTAAGGTGGTCGGCACATTGATTCGCCCCACGATAAGTATGGTTCAACGTTGTTCTGGTTCTAACCATAATGGCATGGGTATCATTGATCATGACACATTGCGTGTGATTAACTGAATTTCCCCCATTGAATAACGTGATAGTAGTAGTAATGGCTATCTTTACATCAATCAAAGGTTAATTACGGTGAAGAAGTTGGAGGATTTAACTAATTAAGAAGGATAATTTTTTTTGATCGGCAAAATAAATTTTATTAAGGGGGAAAGGGAAGTAGGGATCCAATCAAAAGTTGGATATACGCCTAGGGGAAAATGACGGTCAAGGATGTGTTTAGATAATTAATATACCTGCCAAGAACATATTCAGTATTAACAAATGTTCTCAGCATGTTCTTGGCGGGTATTAATTATCAAAACACGTCTTGGGCCGTCATTTTCCCTACACCTATAGGGCAAAGTCCAAACACCTTGGGCCTAAAAGCCCAAATACAACAATAAAGATCTACACATCCAGAATATTATACAGGAAATTCCTGGCCGGTCCCAAATTTTAAATGGGGTTCCATGCAAACCCTTTTTTAAAGTGCTATCCCATCTAGACCCTTTTTAAAGATGCTTTTACTATTTTACCCCTATCACTTTTCATACCCCAAGAATTCACACCTTCTAGAATTCACACCCCAAAAAATTCACACCTCCCAGAATTCACACTCCCAAGAATTCACACCCCTCAGAATTCACACCCCAAGAATTCACACCCCAAGAATTCACACCCAACAGAATTCACACCCCGCCCAAAATTCACACCCCAAGAATTCACACTCCACAGAATTCACACGCCTTTACAGAATTCACACCCTTGGATCAAGGGTGAATTCTGTCTTTTGAACATGTGAATTCTGCATTTTAGGACTTGTGAATTCTGCATTTTGTACAGTTTAATTGTCTCAAACCATCAAATCTCTCTGCAATAAGAAAATGAAACCACTAAACCACCAAATTCCCCCAAATTCAAAACCTTACCCCATGGATTTGGAATTTTTTTCAACTTTTCTCAAACAGACAGATACGTGGATGTAAATATATATATACATATCCATATATACACATCACAGATAGAGGGAGAGAGAGGAAATCAAAAATTCACATTCATTTGCACTATTCACACCTCCTAAATTCACACCTTTGAAAAAAGACACAATTCGCACACAAATGAGGAATTCACACATTCGGAAAAGACACAATTTACACCCAAATGAAGAATTCACACCTCCGGAAAAAAAACAGAATTCACATTCCAACATCACATTTCCAAATTAAGAATTCACACCTCCCAGTTACACAATTCACACCTCCAAAATAAAACCCAAATTTGTTGGTGTGAATTCTTGCTGTGAATTCTTGGTATGATTTTTGGGTGAATTCTTGCTGTGAATTCTGGTGAATTTCTTGTGTGTGAAATCAGCTCCGATACACCTCTGAATGAAGAATTCACAGCTAAATGAAGGATTCACCCCTAAATGAAAAATTCACCGCTAAATGAAGAATTCACACCAAAGCAGATCGGAGAAAACTTGAACAAGTCATCAGAAAACTAGTATTACTAGTGAAAAAAAATTACACAATTCACATCAACAAAATCAAAAAGATTCTACAACAACAAAATCAAATTAAAACAATAACCGAGTCGTCCAGAATTTCACAAGTAAAAAACTCGTCTAACAATGAAATTCAAGACTTTTGACCTAAAAGCAAGAGAAAATATCCGCAGACACTCGAGGATTAACAACTATCCATCAACTGCATCAATAAACGGTCTATATGTAAAACAAGAAAGCATAGATTAAAACCTAAATCCGACACATCGAAATACAAGAGTAGATCGAAGGAGTAATATAGAAAACAAAAGCGCTTATCTCAGATCGAGAAACCGAAAAACCACGAAACAAGAATTCACACGCCTTTTCAAAATTCACACCCCAAAATTTCACACACATTTCAGAATTCGTCCGCCCAAAATTTCACACCCATTCTCACCCCTAAATTACACAATTCACACACAAAATTCAGAATTCACCCCCTAAATCTAAGTACGAAAACAAAACCATTAATCAATTCAAATTAAAGAAAACTTTACTCCTCGTTCTGTAATTCAAAACACACAAATCCAATCTTTCTCAGATTACAATCAAAAAACCGCTCGATATGTTCAAAAACTTCAGTGGAGTACCAATTATCCAAAAATATCTTCAGAGGATTACCGGTTGAACCAGTTCAGCGCAAACCCGAGGTCGTCTCGATTCTGATCCACTTCGTCAACTCAGATAGAAAAACCACCAGATCCTCATCCGCCGTCAAGATCCAGAAGGTCTTCAGAGGCTTCCTCACCTGAAGGAGCATGAAAGAATGAAGGATTTCGCGAAACGACGCCGTCGAGTTGATTCGGAGGGAGGTCAATGAGCGGTTGAGGTTGAATGAGATGTTAATGGCTCTGTTGTTCAAGTTGGATTCGGTTCGTCGTGATTAGGAAGGGGATCGCGTTGCAGGAGGGAGTTGATGCCATTGCCGCCGGAGATAAAACCATGAAGGTTGAAGGTGAGACAATAACGGGGTAATTTCGGTAGGTTACTTAAGTCAGGGTTTATGTGGAATGGGTTAGACGCGGGCTGGGCCTAGAGGGGTACAGAGGGACAAAAAGGGACCGGCCAGTCAGAACCCCAATATTATAAGTTAAGCACAAAAAAGGCCCAAACAATTGGCCTACCATCAAGAAGCCCAAAACCAAAAACCTAATAACGGAAACATTTAATTAGGTAAAATTATTTGTTTGTTTGAAGAGAGAGAGAGAGAGAGAGAAAGGGGATTCCAAAATGACGCAGTACAGTCCAGAAGGTGCAAACCCAAGTTTCAAAACGGTTCGCCCAACCGAAACAGAAAAACATGGCAATCATACAAAAAAAGAGGATGGGCAAATATTATTTGTTTGGATGAACGTGACAAATAGTGTTGGTTTAATATATCTATATATAATATCACGTAAACAATATGGGAAAACATTCCTCTTGGGACCCTTCTTATTGTCTTATATCACATCGTGCAATGGTGGTTCCAGAATTTCTTGTTAGGGTAATTGTTTAAAAAAACTTGTTATGAGCTAGCTCTTATAACACATCTCAAATCGACGAGTCGTATTAAGTGTAATTTCAACTTTAATATTATTTTCCAATTACGTGGAGATACAAAAAATCTATAGGCAAGATAGGTCATATGATTGCCCCCCACCCCATGATGGGATTCTGACCATTTACACAATTAAAAAAAGTATAGCTTCATCCCCAAAACATTGTCTTGTCTGTAAGACAAGAGCTTAAAATAATTCTTTGTAACCAAGAAAACTTTTTTGATAAATTAAAAGGAACTTAGTGATCGATGTTTAATTAGTAACTAGCTAGGAGGCAAAAAGTTAGATTTTTCCAATTAAAAATAAATTCATCGTTTTTTGTTTAGCTGGGCAAATGAAACATTTTTACAAAACTCGAAAGGGGTAAATCGAGGAGAAAAGTGTAAAGCATAAAGATGCTTGGCTGCAAAAAGAAAGCAGAACAAATCGTCCAATCAACAGTTGGATAGAACACCTCAAAGCTAGGTTACACCCTAAACCAACAGTTGGATGTCGAATTTAGTCTTTCACCCACATCGCCACTCTTGAATTGATCAAATCCCTCACTTTCCAAGCCTGTGTTGTTACATTACTCAGTTTTGTGACATATATATTTCAAATAAGACTAACCTTTTGGGGCATCTCCAAATGAAATAAGGAACTAACAAAATAGGACGACGGCAGTATTTCTAAGGTTTCGTTTTGCAGACCACACTAATTTTTTTTTTTCCTGTTGACAACAGTAGTATAGATTTCCCTATTTGACAGTCTATTTAACCAGACCACAGATAGAAGTAAGGCAGATAAAATAGATCAATATTTGTAGCAACGACCAGAAATGAAATATTGAAGTAAATAGCACCAACAAAAAAGGAGCAAAAGAGGGGAAACAATAGTGGAGGCCTGGTACTGGTCATGCCATCAATCTGGGTACGTAAGAGCAAGCATGACGCAACCTTCATGTGGCGTCTGTCATGCATTGTGGGAATGAGCAACAGTCAGTCTTGGGGAACTTACCCCATAACAAAACACACTATCAACAATTATTAGTCTTGGGAATGCATGCATGTGCCTTTACCTTTTTCTTCGATCATCATTCTGATCACCGTTCCGTGTAAAATACTATACAAAAGACACGCATCTGCCTCAACAAATGTGGGCTGTCTTTGTTTTTTCTATATATACTAGTATTTTGGCTACCAATAAAAATTAAAACTCTGGGTAGAGTAGAGATCAGTTGTGGACAGATGGGTGTGTGTAACACTCAGTGCTCGGCAATGGACGGTTCATATTTCACTTCGATTGAATGGTTGAGATCTGTTCGATCGAGATAAAATCTGAACCGTCCATTGACAAGACAAGCATAGACGATCCGAATGGAACCAACATCCATAATGTCCCTTAGGGTACAACAAGGTCCCCCATTTCGGTCGGGCACAATGTACTATGAAAGTTATAAAATCTTTACTTTTCTTTCTTACCCGAAGTCTAGACCGTAGTCATATAATCCTTCACAATGGCCCAACACTCGCTATCTCAATCCTTGTACTCATGAATTTTGGTTGTTTTGGAGGTTCTTGAGAGACACTTTCACGCTCGCGCACTTGCACGCGCTTTACGTGACTTGAGTCTAGACACACTTAAATAGAAAAAAAAATAATGATGAAAAATGTACTCCATCCATTCTACTATAAAATTGGTCTCCTACAAATTAAGTGCAATTTCCGAACTTATAATGCATTTTTTACTAAAATAATTTCTCGATTTGTACATTTTTTTCGTAGGGGGTCAACTTTATAGGACAGAGAGAGTAAAAAAGTTAACTAACAATGCAAAATTTTGCCAACTTTGACATGGCAAATTGAAAAAAAGAAATAAGAACAAATTATATATTACTAGTGGTAATCAATATAGATATCATTCCGTCCATCGCGAGAGCAAAACACTAATATGTGCTTGTTCGATTCTTTAGCCTGTTTGATTATTTTAAACAGGTATTCCTCCGTCACACGTCTTTCTCTATACTCTACGAGAATTCATACTTTTTAAGGGGACATTCAATGAATACATTCACACTTAAAAAGATACATTGATTTCCAAAAGGGAAAAATTCAAAATACCTCCCAACCTTTACACCAAAATTCAATTAGACTCCCAATCTTTTAAAAGCTTCAATTTTACTCCCAACGTTATCTTTCGTTAATCAAAACGCCCCCTTCCGTCTGAATGACTAACGGATTTCGTTAAAAGCTCCGTTAAATAGAGTCCCGATCGAATTTCGATGATCCGAGCAGCTCAATGTGTTCAAAACCTGATTTTAAGGGTAGCCGCGAAAAATCGGCAAAAAAAATGACCCGGAAGGGCTTCATCTGAAAGGTTTTTTATTGAAAATAAAAAACCTTTCAGATGAAGCCCTTCCTGATCATTTTTTTTGTTGATTTCTATTAAGTAACCTTAAAATCACGTTTTGAACACATTGAGCGACTCGGATCATCAAAATTCAATTGGGAAAGGGGAGGTGCGGATTGATCCGGATTTTGTTTAAGTCCGGACGTCCGGATTTTGCTTCGGTCTACACCTCCCCTTTTCCGATCGAATTTTGATGATCCGAGCCGCTCAATGTGATTAAAACGTGATTTTAAGGATACCCGTGAGAAATTAGCAAAACAAATAATCGGAAAGGGCTTCATCTGAACAGTTTTTTTTGAATCTATTCAATAAAAAACTGTTCAGATAAAGCCCTTCCCGCATTTTTTTGGCTGATTTCTAGGGAGTGCTCTTAAAATCACGTTTTGAACACATTGAGCGGCTCGGATCATGAAAATTCGATCGGGACGATATTTAAGGGAGCCTTTGACGAAATCCGTTAGTCATTCGGACAGAAGGGGGCGTTTTGATTAACAGAAGATAACGTTGGGAGTAAAATTGAAGTTTTTAAAAGATTGGAAGTCTAATTGAATTTTGGTGTAAAGGTTGGGGGGTATTTTGAATTTTTTCCTTTCCAACAAGGCCCTTATATTTCAACTTTTGAATAAATTCATTTGTAATGCCCCGACTTTTCGGGTGCAAATTAAATAATTTCTTTGCGAAAATTTTGCTAAATAAATATAATTTTTCAAAACAATGGTTTAACCATTACAATTTCAAGATAGATCTACTAAATCAAAATACACTAACTTCAGAACTGACTCTAATCTTGATACGAATTCTAAGCATCCTCGATCTTCATTATTGATATTCTTTTCGTGTCGAACTGCATCATCGTTGAATCTTCTCCATTGAATCCTGCGCCCTCTAGCAAATTGATCGCCGAAGCAATCGATTTGCCAGGATACAGACGTATCCGTGAGTGATAAATCACCCAGTAAAATAATCCAACCAAACCACCCCTCTTACTTTACAGCTAGCAGGCAAACAGAATATATATGGTGCGAAAAAGTAAAACAGAGATAATTCACATAACTTGATTCATTGCTATCCATTAACTTAACATGAAATCTAAGATCTCTCAACGAGATCTTTCCTCCCCAACCGCTAGGCATATCCCGTCCCATGAGATCACTTCCTTCTGCTGTCGCAGATACACCTAAGTTATGTACCGAGTATGCATCCCAATAACTACAACAAAGGGTAAGCTTATCATGCCGTTACATCGCTAGGGTTCGCCTATCTTATATACCACTTCACAATCATCACAATATCACAATATCACTGGGCTTACTTTGCCAGTCTATCAATTCATCACTGGACTCTCGCCAGTCTATCAATTCATCACTGGACTCTCGCCAGTTTCAATTCTCATCACAATCTCATCATATCTCAACATCACGCCTGTAGGTAACCTCTAAACAGAAACAAACTTCACAATTTATCCATTACTTAGCATCGTCTAAGTGATTTCTATATCGTATACCACCCCATGTCCCTAGGGTCCAATCTAACATTCAAATTAAGCATCGACACAATATCAATCTCAATAATAATTAAAAACGAATAACAGACAGGTCAAAACAATTGTTAGGCAATGCAATCACATAACTTTTTATGACTGGGCCGTTGCCCTTAATCTCGTATGGTCACAAAGTCATTGAGAATGAAAGAATTAATTAATTAAGATTTAAAAATAATTTTCTAGACTTTCGTTAATTAATTATAAGTAATTAAGTTAATTAAACACTAATTAAATACATTAATTAGGTAAAAATATTAGAATAATTATCGTAACCTTAATAAAGGTCCTAACAGTCCTCTATAATAAGTTCGCGTGCTAAAAGTTGGGTTTGGATGCTCACAGAATTATTTTAAATAAAAAGATTTAGTTAATAGGCAAAAGAAGAATAAATAGATAATAAATAATTAAATAATTAAAAATATATTTATTCTAACAAAGTATCATCTTAGGACTGTAAGAAGTCTAAATAAAATTATTCGGAATTTTTTTAACATCTTAAATAATATTTTAAAGTATTTCTATTTAGAAACAATGCGTAATTAATAATAATTAGTTAATGAAATAATTAAATTATTATTTTAATAACATATCATCTTTGGGATGTCAGAAGTCTAAAAAAAGTAGTTTAGATGTTAAAATCATTAATTATAAGGTCGCAACTATTTTTTGTTTGTATCTATAATTAAAAATAAAATAAATAGCTAATAATATCAAAAGTTTATGAAATCAGTAAGTTATGACCTTTAACATGTTGGAAGACTAGGAAAAATAGTTTGGGAATTTATGGAATAGTTTACAAGGTCGCAATGAATTTTAGTTTGTAAATTTTTACAAAATAACGAATAAAAATTTAATAAATATCAGATTAAATAAAAAAAATATGAAACCGACAAAGTATGATCTTTAGAGTGTGGGTAACCTAGGAAAAATAATTCGGGGTCAAAATCGATGCTTAAAGGGTCGCAAAATCAATTCGACACGAAACAACAAAAGAGCGCACGGCTGGGCCTAAGGAAGTTCGCGGCCGCGAACTCTGATGCTCTGGTTCTCGCGGCTGGGGGAGCCCGAAGGTTGCGGCCGCAACCTTGCTCGCTGTTTTGATTTTTTTGCTTTTTCGTCGTGGTTTTCGATGCATGGGAGCACGGGGGCTATTGGGTTATGTCTAATAACATCAAATATACTTAGAGAAGGTTTCGGATCGAATTATAATACCTCGGTTCGGATTAAATTCGTTTTCGATCGAAAACTTGAATTTGGAGAAGACGACTTCAATTCCGTCGATCGGGGGACTTCGGGGCCGAATTGGTTGATGTTCGGTGATCCTTGGGACTGTAGTAAGTAATTCAAACGATCGATTTGGATCTCGGACGAACGAAACCAAGAAACCCACTTTTCTCTCTCCTTCTTTCTCTCTCTAAAAATCTATGGATTAAAGCTCGGTTCTCTCGGGTTTTTCTCCTCTCTCTGGCTCCGTGGAAGGTGGTGGAATCATGTACGTGCCCTAGGGTCGGAGTGGTGTGCATTTATAGGAGAATTGGATGAGTTTTGAATTAAATCGAGTCCTAATGGTATTGGGTTTCGGAACGAACGAATTATGCACAGTTTTTGGGTCACGGAGGATGTAGAGATCGAGTAGGAAAGTGAGGGAGAAGAGAGACGCCCATGCATGCAATTATACGTATGTATATAATGATAAAATAATTTTTAAGAGATAATTAGATAAAATAACTTATTTTTTTTGTATAAATCTCTTAAGGGAAATGATTTTATTATTACTAGTAATACTTTTTAATGATCTTAAATAATGAAAATTTTCGGGCTGCACAACACTTATATGCTTACAAGGTAATTATATTTAAAGAAATTTTAAATCTCCAAACCTAAATTTAGGTTTCAATTATATTTTTACATTTAATCCATTATTATAGACTAAAATAATAATTTCTTATTTGAAAAAAAATTGGGTTGAAAATCCGGGTTGTTACATCATTCTTATTGGTAAATGAACTATTTTGGAAGATTAAATACCTTTGTTTTGACATGTTTCAAAGAGCTAGGACTAACAATTTAGAACATCCCAGAATAGTACAAGGGACAAGGAACTTGGAACTGAGGGACTACATTAATTGTATATGTATCATTTCTAACAAAATTCCAATTCGAAATAAAAGAGCCATACGTGTAGCTACTTCCTTCTTAACTTTTATTGGCAAATTTCTCACAGAAAAATAGTCTGCAGACTATGCAAACCTCTTGATTGGTCTCTTCTTTATTAACCAGCGTTGTGTTTGTTTGATGCACAAGACATTAAAAAAAGGAGGATTACTTTTTTATTCCATGTGCATCGAACGGATATAAGATTTAGTCATAGTCATGAGTATTGAGTCATTGTCATATAGTGGAGCATATTTTACAAATACAATAGTAACACCTCACATAGTACCCAAAATATGGTACTCGATCACAGTTATGGTCACCATTGCTCATTGTACACCACCTTAAACAAATGACAAAAACATTCATTCTGTGCACTACGTAACATGAATTTTCAAAAAACCTACATTAAATAAACAACTTAAACAGTCATGTTGTACGAGGGTGGTTATTTTAATTTGTTTTCCTCCCTTTTCTATTGGTATAGCAAAGCATCATTTTTTTTTTTTTATTTGTTGTTAACAGGTGGGTGTCGTTTATTTAGTATATGATATGATTACGGTCCGACAATGGTTGAAGTATTCTGCGTTACATTACAACCTTCCGATAACCCAAAAAAATGGGTGTAATAATTTTGATATGACACAATACGTGAAACACATCGATGACGTGATCAGTAGTACCATCTGTTTGCTCAAAAAACGGTACATATCTTGCGGTCAGGGGACGTTGAGTTCGAGTAATGCGGACGTGGCAAGACCGTGCATGGTCCAAACGGATTAGAGAGTTGTAGTACCTTGATCAGACTTCTTGCAAGGGATTGCTCCACAACCTTTTGGGAAAGGCCGTGAGGATTGGTTCGGATTTTGCCTTACTCGCGAGGGACTTGGTATTTAGTGAATAACAAAATGGACAAGAAACAAAAGCCACTTGTATTTCCGTGAATGAAGTGACAAGCAAGGTACAAGAAAAAGAAAGAACTTAGACTTAGTGATGTCGGAATTACAAGTCTTGCGTGAAAGAAAAATTGCTGGAAAGTAAATGCTGAGAAGCTATAAAAACTGGTAATTGAATGATGAGGCGAGAGCCTTGGGCCTGCCCTGTTTTCCCCTATTTATAGCAGTAAAGACCCTAAAAAACAGCCGATAAGGCCTTGAAAATGCTCCACGTGTCCTCTGCAAAAAACCGCTCCTAACTTATTCAAAAAAGCTAAAAATATGTACCACCATTGATGTTGGTGGTAACTCTCCTGATTGATGCCACGTGGCCATTTGAATTGGTCAAAAAGTGACATAATTTTTATTTTTCAGGGCCTTCTACTATTTTCAAGCATGCACTAACCATTTCTACTATAAACATGGCTCACTTGCGCTCCATGTAGCAATAACTTCCTAGTAACCGTCATAGTGGATGACTATTACCTGAATATGCCTTGAAATGTGTCAACCGTCCCTTGAATTTAGGCTCTGAGAATGCGACACGTGGGACGTCTCCAAACCACTTCCTTTGAACTCAAATTAATTGTAGACGTTGATTGAAAACCGAAATCCCCTGATGGTTGCCACGTGGCCTTTTGAATAGGTCAAAAACTAGCAAAACTCCTACTGTATTTTTCAGGGACTATTCCTTAATTTTGCTCATCCCATTGATCATATTCAACTGAAATGTGCTTCATTGAGTGCCACGTGGCATTCATGACTAATCCTCACGTATTTAGCCTTTTTAATGCTTAAAATCCAGGGGAATGAAGGAATATTCCTTGAGAATCTGCAATTAGATCATGAAAAATCTCAACTATCTTGAAAGTAGGAGTCTATTGCTGAATATTAGGGTAGGGCAAATCTAGTGTACCCTTGTCATTTTTGGATTGGTTCTTCAACCGTTGATTTTTTTCGCCCTTGGATGTGATTGACGTTGACTATCTCATTGACCAACTAAGTGGGCCCACTTGATTTTGACTCTTTGTTGACCATGAGTTCGGGCCCACTTGCCATGTTGCTTAGCGAAATCCTAGTCCTAAAATAACAGGTTGCCCCAAGCGTAGGGCTGAGATCGACGTAGCACAATATCCAGTAAGACCGGAGTCGAATCCACAGAGATGCTAATGTGTGCTGACTCAAAAACTCGAGTTGTTACTATTTAAAATGGCTCTTAGGTAGCCACCCCTTGTCGTTCGGCTGAGATTAACTAAACCTAGAAAATTGTTTGTTCTTTTTCAAATAATTAAAAAGGAGATACAGTCGTAGGGTTCATAGCACTCACAATCAAGCTGGACTTATCTGCTCTATTTGGTGTTTTGAAAAATGTTTTACTTTAGAGAGAAAAAGCTACCTCGAAAGATGAAAACTGTTTACCCATGCGCACCCACATGAGCTCCGACAATGCCTGGGTTCATCTAACGGAAGTACTTTACTTACCTAAAATTGCCTTTTCATTATTATTTCGAAACAGGAGCAGTGTCCAGCCTGTCTACGGTATGCTAATCACCCCGCGATCCTACCTATACGACTACTCACTCATTTTTAAACTAGAAACGGAAGAAAATCTAGTTTGAAACATGCTTCTATTACTCAGATAGAAAGCAAACAAGAGGTATAAACTAAACGAACACCAACGAACAACTTTAATGAAGAACAACAGCTAGTACGAGTTATCGAATTGCGAGTACTTGAACAAAGCTTCAAAAACTTGAAGGGAAAAGAGCTCTGAAGAAAAACAACGTAGTCTAAAGTTGCTAATTAATGTTCGGACCCTTAAAAACGAAGTTTAAAGGGGTATTTATACAATAAACCTCTAAAATATGGAATTAAAAACTATATTTTTTCGTTCGCTGTTGCCACACCACCTATGTTAGCGGGCTATCTCGAGCTTGCATGCACTTTTGGCACCCGATGGTACCAACGACGTCACCTAACACCTCTCGCCTTCGCCTCGACTTCCCACGGCAACGTCCAACCCGGCCTCAAGGCATCCAACCTTGGCGCAAAATCCGCCTTATTTCCTGCGAAACTGACAAAAACACAAAACAAGAAAGAGCACGACATCAAGCAGAACATAAGATAAAACGCGCCTCTAACGCGCTAATTTGCCCTACTTAGGTGGTGTTCCAGTTTTATAGAAAGTTCTTTTTTTTTTTCAAACGGAGAAAATTTCAAGCCAAAAAATCATGTGTTTACGTAAATAATTTTCCTACCAATATAGATCTTGTTTGATAGATCTCATCGAAATCTTTTAAACGGTGCAAAAAAAATTAAAAAATTATTTTTCATTTTCATTATATTTGAGTTTGAAAATTGAAGAAAAAAAACTTTTAAAAAAAGAAGGGAAACCGGAACGCCCCCTTAGGCACTCATATCTATGATATTGCGCGCGTATCACATGTGGCATTCAATCATTGTCTCTTTGTAAAAGTGTCAAAAATGATTGTAAACACTATCATGCAAGTAAAGCACCAAAATCAGCAGCTGAGCTAGATAGTCTAGGCAAGCTACAGAGCTAATGTGCATCGCTAGTGGTTTGGAAGCGATCAAGCGGAGTCGTACAACCTAGGCAAATATGCTATTCGTCTCCCTATATGTTAAACCAATAAATAGGGGTGTAAACGAGCCGAGCCAAGCCGAGCTTCGGCGAGCTTGAGCTCTGCTCATTTATCAAACGAGCTAAAAAATTGAGCTCGAGCTTTAACGAGTCGAGCCCTTAAGAAGCTGAGCTTAATCATTTACTAAACAAGCCTCTTTAATTGAGTCGAGCATCCCTTAACGAGCCCAGCTTTTGTCGGAAGCTCGGCTCGTTTAGTAAACGAGCTGAAAACTCGAGCTCAAACTTGGCTCATTTAGTAAATGAGCCAAGCCGAACCGAGCCGAGCTCGCGAGATGCTCGGTTAATTTACAGCCCTACCAATAAGTATATCACTAGCTACATGAATGACGAGAACCTATTCGTGTCCCCTATATATATCTATCTAATAAAACACAATGGTGTGAGGACAAATTATTAGAATGGTTGAGATTGATTTGATTCAAGGGTTGAGAGGCATTCTTCCAATTCTATTGAAGTGTCCATACTTTTCAACTAAATTACACAATTGCCATGTCTCCTTACCTTCCCAACTCCGTCTCCTATACTCTTCATTCTCTTTCTCCATCGTTCAATTCATCAACGAGAGCACAACTCTCACACTGTTCTCTCCCTCCCTCGGTCAATCTCACACAGTTCACACACTCTCTCTCCGTCGATCTCATAGTGGTTGATCTCATTCCCCCCTCTCTCTTTCTCTCTCCAAAACCCTAATAATCAAATCGGGGCATTCCCTCTATCACCCTATTAATTTTCAATCGGTTTTTATATTGATTTTGATTTTTTTTTTTCTGTAGAAGCAATACACGCTCTACTTCTATTATGGACGATTTTCCCTGTAAAGATTAAGGTGTGATGTACCATGGGGAAATCAAAATCCTAAATGGGTTGAGCCCAGGAAATGCAATTAAATTGGAAAATAGAGAAACCATTAGAGAAACCCAATGTTAGACTTGGTCTTATTTTCGTGTCTGCAAATCAAAATTCTAAATGGGTCGAGCTATTCCAATCGTGTTTATCTCTTGCAGGAATACCCGATCAAATAAGAGGTTGAGCGTCAATAATGTTGATATCTATTTCGATCTTCTTCTCAGGCTTGCTTTGTTATTGTTTGTTTTGCTCTCCACACCAAAAACATGAATTTTGGCAACTATAGCATGAATCAGTTCGAATAGCATGGCAAGTAATTTTAGTTTTTTTTAATAAGCTAAAGCTGAAAACTATTGTTTTTTCTTATGAAAATTTGGTGGACTCTCTTCACTCTTGGTGCAAAAAAAAAATAGGAAAGGGTTTTGGAGGGTCTCTCTTGAAGATTTGAAAAATCTGGTGGGTCCTTATCGATTTGCATTTTTTTCCTACATATGAAAAAGTGAGATGGCAAAATCTATGAGATTGACTGTATTTAAGAACCAATTTTAAAGAGATTGAATTTGTTACTTCACTATATATAAATGGTGTTGTGAAGATCTTTGATGCTGATGGTGTACATTTTTGCTCTATGTTGAGTGTATTTCTACTGCTAATTGCTTCTCTGTGCTTATGTCTGTATTTCATAAGAAAAAACAATAGTTTTCAGCTTTAGCTTATAAAAAAATAAAAACACAAAAGTAGCAACAGCCAACAAGGGAAAAAATTAAAATTAGTTGCCATGCTATTCGAACCGATTCATGCTTTAGTTGCCAAAATTCATGTTTTTGGTGTGGAGACCAAAACAAACAATAACAAAGCAAGTCTGAGAAGAAGATCGAAATAGATATCAATATTATTGACGCTCAACCTCTTATTTGATCGGGTATTCCTGCAAGAGATAAACACGATTGGAATAGCTCGACCCATTTAGAATTTTGATTTGCAGACACGAAAAATAAGACCAAGTCTAAAATTGGGTTTCTCTATTTTCCAATTTAATTGCATTTCCTAGGCTCAACCCATTTAGGATTTTGATTTCCTCATGGTCAGCTTACATCACACCTTAATCTTTACAGGGAAAATCGTCCATAATAGAAGTAGAGCGTGTATTGCTTCTACAGAAAAAAAAATTCAAAATCAATACAAAAACCGATTGAAAATTAACAGGGTGATAGAGGGAATGCCCTGATTTGATTATTAGGGTTTTGGAGAGAGAGAGAGAGGGTTTTGGAGAGAGAGAGAGAGAGAGAGAGGGGAATGAGATCAACCACTATGAGATCGACGGAGAGAGAGTGTGTGAATTGTGTGAGATTGACCGAGGGAGGGAGAGAACAGTGTGAGAGTGGTGTTCTCGTTGGTGAATTGAACGACGGAGAAAGAGAATGAAGCATATAGGAGATGGAGTTGGGAAGGTAAGGAGACATGGCAATTGTGTAATTTAGTTGAAAAGTATGGACACTTCAATAGAATTGGAAGAATACCTCTCAACCCTTGGATCAAATCAATCTCAACCATTCTAACAACTTGTCACCACGCCATTGTGTTTTATTATATAGATAATAATATAATATAACATATACTTACTTTTCGTATAAATTATTTCTGCTGTGTTTGGTTTGGCTTTTGAAAATATTTTTGAAAAATAGTAGGGGTAATAAGTGGAGAGAGATAGAGAGAGAAATAATAGAAGTATGGGGGAATCTAGGGAGAATTTAGTAGGTATTTTTTGAAAAATAATTTCTGAAAAGTGAAAGGAACAAGGCATCATGACTAGAGACCAATAATCAATCTTCACGTGCACGACGTTGATTACACAAAAATAAGAATATCTGTCCACGTTTAGAATCTAATGATGCAACTACCTAGAGAAATAATGATGTGAGATGTTTTATTTTCTCCTACTTTTCAAGTAATTAATTAGTTGTTGGAGGACCCATTTTAGGGCCCTTAAAACATTTTTTAAAAATATAAAGCTGAAAGAAAAAAACGTACCCTACCATGCAATGCAACGACAACAAGCAGTTCCATTATATACAACTAGTTTCCAAGCAAAACAATCAGAAGGCATCAATTAAACTAAACTTTAGAATCATCCAATAGTCTTAGTTTTGGCACTTGTCACCAATAATAACTATCAATAATCGAAGTTGATCGAAAATAGTGATCAATAATCGAAGTTTCTTCTAAAAAAATCGAATTACTGTTTGACAAGTGATTTTTTTATAGTATCACGTTGTTGTCCGATCTATGCACAAAATCTCACTCTAAATTAATCACTGCTCAAATGTGAAAAGAATTTTTATATATACCTAACCACATATATATATATATATTACATGATATGAACATACACATGAGCTCCCTGGCACATGCGCTCATACCATAAGAACAAGCCCAACGTTTCTATGTTGGCAAAAAGGACCATAATTTAACTAATCATTTTTTTTTTTTTTTTTTTGCGAAATTCATGTCTGCCGGTGAACTAACATTGTTGCAAAACAAAAACAAAAATCACTAAGCCAAATCATTTTTGGCAAAATTCAGTGGTTTTTTAAGATTTGACTGCAACTTTGACTTTGTCAAATTTGTTACATCACCTAATGATTAGCACCCAAGATCGCATAATCTTGGTGCTCAAATCCTCTAATTTGTGGCTTCTTCGTATTTAAGTCGTCGTTTTTATTCATTATTGCTCATAAGGTATTTTGTAAGCTTTTCAGGTCAAACGTGCTAACAAGGCAGTTTTAAAGGCCAAGCGATGTTCCGGGATGAACTAGGAGTCCAAAAGGCTGCCGATACTCTTTTCATTGTCAAAAAGACCTAACGGTGCTACGCGAGGCCCCGGAGATTGGCCGTTGGCCATCCATATCATGAAGCGTACCAAAGGGTTTCAAGCAAGGCCTAATGCTTAAGGGATGGCTCTCGAGGGTATCTGAGAGATCAAGGGCCCATGGCATACTCCCGCCAAGTCCCGTTGATCAAGTAATCAAGCATCAAAGTGCCGTCGGAGCAAGCCAAGGCATGACGGCCAATTAAGCTGGGCTAAAATTGCAGAAAAAAGACAAAGGTAGCACTACCATGTTTTGTAGGTAGCGCTACCATGTTGCTGAAATGCCAACAGTTGGCTGGGTAGCGCTACCATGTTTTATAGGTAGCGCTGTAACGACCCGGATTTTCAACCCATTTTTTTTTCAATAAGAAATTATTATTTTAGTCTATAATAATGGATTAAATTTAAAAATATAATTGAAACCTAAATTTATGTTTGGAGATTTAAAATTTCTTTAAATATAATTACCTTGTAAACATATAAGTGTTGTGCAGCCCGAAAATTTTCATTTTTTAATAAGATCATTAAAAAGTATTATTAGTAATAATAAAATCGTTTCCCTTAAGAGATTTATACAAAAAAATAAAATAAAATAATAATTATCTATCATATCCTATTTAATTTTATTTTCTTTCTTTCTTACTTTGCATACAAATAATTGCATGCATGGACGTCTCTCTTCTCCCTCACTCTCCTATGCGATCCCCACCACCTCCGTAGCCCTTAAAACGAGCTAAATTCGTCCATCTCGAAACCCAATTCGATTAGGACTCGATTTCATTCTTCTACCTCAAAATTCTCCTATAAATATATAACTATTCCAACCCTAGGGCACGTACATTATTCCACCACCTTCCACGGAGCCAGAGAGAAGAGAAAAACCCGAGAGAACTGAGCTTTAATCCATAGATTTCTAGAGAGAGAAAGAAAGAGAGAAAAAAGTGGGTTTCGTACCTACGATCAACCGAAACTCAAATTGATCGTTCAAGTCTCTTCCCTCAACTCCTAGCATTGCCAAACATCATCCAATTCGGTCCCAAGGTCCCCCGATCGACGGAATTGAAGTCGTCTTCTCCAAATTCAAGTTTTCGATCGAAAACGAATTTAATCCGAACCGAGGTACTATAATTCAATCCGAGCCCTCCTGTAAGTATATTTATGGTTTATAGACATAACCCAATAGGCCCCGTAGTCCCATGCATTGAATACCACGAGAAAAACGAAAAAAAAAACAAAACAGTCGCCGACCTTGCAGCCGCGACCTTCGGGCGACCCAGCCGCTAGAACCAGTGAACTGGAGTTCGCGGCCGCGAACTCCTTTATGTCTAGCCGCGCGTGGATTTTGTTTTCGTTTCGAATTGATTTTGCGACCTTTTAAACATAGATTTTGACCCCCGAATTAATTTTTCTAGGTTACCCACATTCTAAAGTTCATACCTTATTAGTTTCATAAATTTTTATTTAATCTTCTATTTATTTAATTTTTATTTGTAATTGTGTAATCGTTTGTAAACTAAAATTCGTTGCGACCTTATAAACTACTCTATAAATCCCCAAATTATTTTTCCTAGATTCCTAACATGATAAAGATCATAATTTGCTGATTTCATACCTTTTTGATGTTATTAAATATTTATTTTATTTTTAATTAAGGTTACAAACAAAAATTTATTGCGACCTTACAAATAATGTTTTTAACGTCTAAAATATTTTTTCTAGACTTCTTACATCTCAAAGATGATATTTTATTAAAATAAGATTTTATTTATTTAATTAGCTATTTATTATTAATTACGCGTTGTTTCTTAATAGAAATACTTTAAAATATTATAAAAGAGGTTAATAATTCCGAATAATTTTATTTAGGCTCCCTACTGTCCTAAAATGATACGTTGCTAATATAAATATATTTTCAATTATTTAATTAATTAATGTCTATTTATTTTTGTTTTGTCTATTAACTTTAATCTTTTTATTTAAAATAATTTCTTGAGCATCCAAACCTAACTTTTAGCACTCGAACTTATTATAGAGGACTGTTAGGACTCTTATTAGGATTATGATAATTATCCTAATATTTTTACCTAATTAATGTATTTAATTAGTGTTTAGTTAACTTAATTACTTATAATTAATTAACGAAAGTCTAGAAAATTATTTTTAAATCTTAATTAATTAATTCTTTCATTCTCAATGACTTTGTGACCATATGAGATTAAGGGCAATGGTCCAGTCATAAAAAGTTATGTGATTGCATTGCCGAATATCTGTTTTGATCCGTCTGCTATTCGTTTTTAATTATTATGGGGCATGATATTGTGTTAATGCTTAATTTGAATGTTAGATTGGACCCTAGAGACATGGGGTGGTATACGATATAGAAATCACTTAGACGATGCTAAGTAATGGATAAATTGTGAAGTTTCTTTCTGTTTAGAGGTTGCCTGCAGGCGTGATTTTGAGATGTGATGAGTTGTGATGAGAATTGAAATTGGCGAGAGTCGGTGATGAATTGATAAAGCGGCGAGAGTCCGAGAGATGAATTGATAGGCGGCAAAGTAAACCCTGTTGATTGTGATGATTGTGAAGTGGTATATAAGATAGGCGAACCCTAGTTGTGATTCCGGCATGATAAGCTTACCCCTTGTTGTAGTTATTGGGGGTGCACACTCGGTACATAACTTAGGTGTTCCTACGACAACAAAGGGAAGTGATCTCATGGGACTGAGCATGGCTAGTAGTTGGGGAGGAAAGATCTCGTGGAGAGATCTTAGATTTCATGTTAAGTTAACGGATAGCAATGAATCAAGTTATGTGAATTATCTCTGTTTTACTTTTCGCACCATATATATTCTGTTTGCCTGCTAGCTGTAAAGTAAGAGGGGTGGTTGGGTTGGATTATTTTACTGGGTGATTTATCACTCATGGATACGTCTGTGTCCTGGCAAATCGATTGCTTCGGCGATCAATTTGCTAGAGGGCGCATGATTCAATGGAGGAGATTCAACGACGATGCAGTTCGACACGAAAAGAATATCAGTAATGAAGATCGAGGATGCTTAGGATTCGTATCAAGATTAGAGTCAGCTCTGAAGTTAGTGTATTTTGATTTAATAGATCTATCTTGAAATTGTAATGGTTAAACCATTGTTTTGAAAAATTATATTTATTTAGCAAAATTTTCGCAAAGAAATTATTTAATTTCACTACAAGAAAAATGAATATTGGTGACGAGCTTTCCAATGTGCTGAACATTTCAACCTTCCATTTATGGAAAGTTTCCACTTTAAGCATTATTTTGGGATATTTTAGGGACCTTTTGGTCCATTTGTTGGCTGATTTCTAAGGGCTATAAATACCTTTGTAAGCCATTATTGACCATTATGTACATCTAGACAACTTTAAGTCTCTTTAAGTTTAAGGGCTCTTGTTTACTTCTTTCAAGTTTTGCATTCAATTCCTTTCCGAACTCAAGTAAATAATGGTTTTACGTTTAATTCTCAAGTGTTAAAGTTGTTGGTGTGGATTGGATCTCTATAGAAATCAAGTTTATTTCCGTTTTTACCGGTGAATCATGTTTTCAATACTTAGCAAAATTTCTTGTCCTTTTCCAATGAGTGAATAGTTAATCGGTTTGGTCTCGGGGTGAGGTTTACTCTATGAATTAGTTTTTCAACTGGTTTCGTTTAAACTTTAGCTCAATTTCAATGTTTTGAATGAATTAAACCCATGATTTCTTGTTTTGATCATGGGGCCAGTGGCTTCTTTGATCAATGAAGTCTATCGCCTTATGCTACGTGCTTGATAATCCTACGCGTGCGAACGATCCATTTTCGTCTTTCACTTGCGTTAAATGAGTTCAGTTTGAATTAGAGCATTGAATTGAGTTATAAGTAGTCTTCAGCTTTTAATGCTTTTAGTGGAATCCGGACGGTTTCGGTCCACTCTTTAGTTAGATGAAGAAATCATTTGAAAGGCTAAGCCGTGGGTAAACCAATCCCTCTTGACTCGACCATCTTAACCTAGTTCATGTCCAAGTTAATTATCGTCATTTCAAAGCAAATCACAAAGTTTGCTGCTTGAAAGCCGTGCTACATACTTACCTTCTATTCCAAATTCGCTTAAGAAGATTTCTCTGTGACAACGATCCCGGCCTTACCGGATTTATATGCTATCAATGACCTAGCCCTTTGCCTTATTTGGAGCGTAGGTTGCGGAGTTGAGCACCTAATATGCATCCAATAAACAAATGATTTGTATCAGTATAGTCTAATGGTCTGAATTTGGCAACGTCCAAACCAGCACATTATCCATATGCAAATACGACTATTGTTTTTAGCTTTTTGTTGTTTTAACAAGTCAGAAGATAATTTTGAAAATGCCATTTTGACACCCTAACAGTGCACTTTCATGAAGAGAGAGAAAGAAAGAAGGGAAGAAAGAAGCCAACCTATGTAAATCGTTGGTTGAGAAGAAGCCCTAGGTGTTGGCTTCTTTCTTACCTAGGGAATTAGGAGGGTCAGCTTGACCCGGTCAGGTTTCTTAATATATATAAGAAACGGCAAACTGTTATTTTACAAACATATTCCAATAAATTAACGGAGTCAGCTGTGCACATTAGTTCACAAACCATGGGGTGGTGTGTTGAAATTCAAATGAGAGGGGTGTGATCACACCCAACCCAAATCACATAGGGTCAAACTAGAGACGGAGTTAGAAATTTTTGCATAAAGGAGGGAGCGAATATGCACAATCTAAATTTTTTTTTGATGATAAATTTCTTTTTCAAGGTAAAAGTATGATAATTGTAGGAGGACAGCCTCTACTAGCCTCATTCTGACTCCATTCTTGGGTCAAACTAATTTTTTCCCTTACATTTGTTTAGAATTACCTAACTGTCCTAATTTTGGTTTCTTTAATTTGTGAGTAACAATCAGTTGTGGCAGTTTCTTTCGTACTGCTTGACAGTTATCAAGTTGCCCAATCTATGCCAAAAAATCACTCTATTGTTTTTTTTTTTCCTTTCTTCCGGCAAACGAAATTTTTATAAATTCGAAAGAGATACATCAAGAAGGAAATAAGATAAGTACAAAAACTTACTCGAATGAAAAAGAAAATAAAACGAACATCCAAAAGAATTACTTGTTGGTAATATTAAGATTAAAATAGTCGCATTATAATTACTCTTTACTTGTGTCCATAGTTGAGTACAAGTAAAACAAGATAAGTACAAGTAAAACAATCTTATTAGCACTCTATTGTTGGTGATAGTAAGATTAAGGGCAAATTTCACTTATCTCCCCTGAGGTTTTTGACAATTACAGATACCTCCCCTCAGGTTACTAAAATTGCACTTACCTCCCCTCTGGTTTAGCTGTCGGCTGCAATTCAGCCCATCCGTTTGTCGGACGTAACGGAAAAGCAATAAAGGTGATGAAGTCAGCATAAAGACATTTTTCCATGACAAATCTACCCTTGGCTCAACTTTGCTCCACTTTTTAGTTTCCCCCCAATTGTCAGATTCCCCCCAAAAACGTTGCCGTTTTGTTTAAATAAAAAATTCTCACCACCAATTTGCAATCCTACAGAGCAGAAACGTGATTATGAAAGCATTAGAGACAAAATTTGATTAGACCTCTTTAGAATAATATGATCAGAATAGTAAGATCTTCAAACCCGTTCAAACGGATTAAAAATTGGACCACTTAATTTTTTAACCATATTTTTTAATATATAAACGGTCTCAAAAAAATTAAGTGCTCAAATTTTCACTCCGTTTGAATCAGTACAAAGATCTTGTTATTCTTATCATAGTATTCTAAGGGGTCATAATTAATTTTTGTTTATAGGGCTCTCATAATCACATTTCTGCTCCATAGGATTCTAAATAAAGAACATATACTTAATATGAGAGCCCTATAAACAAAAATTAATTATGACCCTTTAGAATACTATGATAAGAATAACAAGATCTTTGTACTGATTCAAACGGAGTGAAAATTTGAGCACTTAATTTTTTTGAGACCGTTTATATATTAAAAAATATGGTTAAAAAATTAAGTGGTCCAATTTTTAATCTGTTTGAACGGGTGTGAAAATCTTACTATTCTGATCATATTATTCTAAAGAGGTATAATCAAATTTTGTCTCTAATGCTCTCATAATCACGTTTCTGCTCCATAGGATTGCAAATTGGTGGTGAGAATTTTTTATTTAAACAAAACGGCAACGTTTTTCACAGTGGGTAGGGGCTACACGTGGTTGGTAGGTAGCTGAAATACCGTACACTTTTCTCTTTTATTTTTTACATTTTCTTTATTTTTTCTTCTTCTTTATCCGGTTTTCTTTATTCAATATAATACCATGGGCAAATAAGTATTTTTGCTTCCCCCGTTAGGTTCTGTTACCTGCTAACCCTGACAGGGGAGGTAAGTGCAATTTCAATAACCTGAGGGGAGGTGTCTGTAATTGTCAGAAACCTCAGGGGAGGTAAGTGAAATTTGCCCTAAGATTAAAATAGTCGCATTATTAGTCTTTACTTGTATCCATAGACTCCATACGAATGGCCATATATCTTTTTTATTTTTTTTGGTATGTTGGAAATTCAATTAACTAAAAAAACAAGGTTTACAGCAGAGTCATAACACAGAAAAAGGATAGAATAATCCGAGATAAGTTCAAAGAGCACTAATCTAAAGTCTGCCCAAGAAGAAGGCTATCTTTAATCAAGAACTCTTGTAGGGAGATTGGGGTAGTCACTACAATAGTTAGCTCGTCATTTTGTTTGGCTCCCAAGTGAGCAAGATGGTTGGCACATTGATTGGCATTGCGGTAAGTGTGGGATAACTTGGTGCTTGTGCGGTTTAACAGCCCATGAGCTTCAATTATGATGATACTTTGAGCGTGATTACCTGGATTGCCTTCATTGATGAGCTCAATAGCCACAAGAGGATTTGATTTGATAGTAACATTTGCCAAACTTTTCTCCAGGATAATAGTGAGCCCTCTATAAATTCCCCAGAGTTCAGCTTCAAGGCTAGAGTCGTAGATGAGCTTACCAAAGAACCCTAGGATCCAGTCTCTCTTTGAGTCTTGAAACAATCCTCTATAGCCTCCTTTACCGTTTGATTCGTACCAGCAACCATCCGTGTTTAACTTGATTAAACCTGTACAGGAGCAATCCAACTAGCACATTGTGAATGAGGCGGGCCATGCATGCAGAGGGATTTAAAGGCTTCCTCAATCTTGCGCGCATAAGAGTATATTAACTTGGCACTAATGGAAACCACTGAGTCCATATTATCAAAACTTTTTTTATTTCGGTCTTTCCAAATTTGCCAAAGAAAAGTGATAAGTAGAGTAGGCCAAGTTAATATTCCATCTATGCTCGCAGAAATTTTAAACTTTAGGTTCAAATGTAACCATTCAGATAAAGGTCTATCCCAACCCCTTAGCATGCTATGGCCTAAAGTGATTGCATTCCAAAGCTCAACAGCTTTGGGCCAATCTCTGAACAAGTGACCTAGTCGACATGATACACGGCCGTTCAGAGAATGACCATATATCACGTGGTTACATGAGCTCCTAGCTATAGCACATTTAGCTTTGTATTCTCTCCTAGCTAGCAACTTTTTTCTCGATGGTGAAAAGTGTTTGGGTCAGCTGACATACACCTTGACTATTCTTCTCTCTGGTCCGATCAAAGGCAGGCCATGCATACATGCATGCCGGGACTTGAATCGTCATAAATTAATTACGTACATTTGTGTAGAAATTAGTAGGATTTGCATGTATATGTCATAACATCAAGAGAAAAACTCGTAACATACAAACATTATGAACTTATGTTATGAATTTGATGTGAGCATACCCTTCTTCTTATCTCAAACCCTTATTCTTAATCTTTTTTCTATTTTTTTTTTTTTTGGGTACCTCGAAAATTCAGAAAAGAAAGTACAAGATATGTTACACAGCAAAATCATAAAGATAGAGAGAAAAAGAAACAGTAGCACAAGATAACAAAAACTAAGACTTTAATCTTGGATGAACGGCATTGTGGCTGCAGGAATATCATAAGTCACCACTAGGCTTTCATCTTGCTTAGCCCCAAGTCGGGCAAGGTTGTCGACACTCTGGTTAATTGGCGATGCGGTTGGATGTGAGTCAGAGAGATTCACTAGTTCGAGTCATGAACATCTTGGGATCTTCTATTAACGTAGCATGGTTGTGAGCAATGGCAGGATCTCCATTGATGAGCTTCACAGCGATAAGAGTCTGCTTCAATTTCGACTTTGAGGATGCCTTTCTCCAGAATGATATTGAGACCTCTATAAATTGCCCAAAGTTCCAACTCAAGACTGGATTTGCTCGATAATTTCTCGCAGTATCCCAGAATCCATGCACCAGATCAATCTCTAAAGATTCCTCTGAATCCAGCTTTGTCATTGAAATCATACCAGCATCTATCCGTGTTTAACTTGACTTCACCTGGACAAGATAGAGTTTCTTTACCCATGTCGAGTTTCAAAAAAAATTCCTTTTACCGAGGAAAAAAGTACATGACAGACAGAAAATTGAGGGGTTTCCTCTTATGAATTCACTTATTTCTGCAATAATAATTTCCATGACCTACAAAAAAAAAAAAAAAATTTAACATCACAACTTCATGGTTCCTAAAAACTACAAATTCCGTCCCCGTTTTTATTCTTGGACGGACGGGTAATGATGAAGAAAGATAATCTCCATTCTTGTAAACTTATTTTACTTCTTTGTTTTATGTGTTTTCTCGTCTTTTTTAAATTTTTTCTTAGATTCGCATGACATTTTTAGGATTAATCATCCATCTCTACGAGAGTAGTCTAAAAAGTACAAAAATATGACCGAAAGCAAAAAAAAAGTTCACTAAAAATAAAAAAAAGTATCAAATAACTGTCTTATTTATCTAAAATATTGCCTTATTTGAATTTTTTCTACATCTGTTCATATTTTTATACTTTTCCGATTCGTCTTGTCGAGACGAATGATTAACCCCAAAGGTACCACGAAAAGCCAAACAAAAAGTTACGAAAATTAGAAATACCAAAATAAGTTTTTGACTTATTATAAGTTTAGCGTGCATTTCTACAACTTATTGTGAAACATATTAATTAATTAACACTGTCTTAATTACTTGATATAAACACGCTACTGATCAGACGTTTTCTTTCCGGTTACGTTATTCACGACCATTAATTGACCAATTGATTTGTTTTACAATTGAAACCCAAGTTTAGATAATTTCCACGTATCATCTTCACGGAAAAGATTCCTCACAATGATTGCTCGGCAACCTAAAGTGAAAATTCATTACCGTTAATACCGCTTACTATACATATTTAATCATTTAAACTGCTAACCATATACTACTGGTAGTATACAACTTAAATTATGAAAACTAATTATGAAACCCCCTCAATTCTTATTCTATTTTTTATTTTTATTTTTTATCCATCGTGAATCAGCTCAAATTAGATTCATTCCAAAAGTGTATTTATCGAAAACTTAATTTGGTGCAGATATGGTTTTTTTTTTTTTTTCCTTCTATTGATATTGATAGCTATCTGCAGTACGGCTTGTAAAGTTTAATTGTATGCTCTCCTTTTCTTACATGTTATTATATCAACTCTACAAATTTATGGCTTGGCAGTATGCACATAAATGTTTATTTTTTTCCTCAGCAAAAAAAAAAAAATATTAATCTCTGAAGATACAAAGATTAAAAGGACAATGGTATCCGAAGGAAAAATTACTAATCTAAGGCTATCCGAAACCCAAAACGTTGGCAACAGACCAACAAAAAAGGGCCAAGCCCAAACCCTAAAAAACACCCTAAACAGCCACCTAAACCAAAAAACAGCCACCAAACGAAGGGGACGCTTACAGACACAGCCACACCATAGAAAAAACAACAGCCAACACACACAGAGATGAAACCGAAAAAAGACTACAACCTGAAAACAGCCACCCAGCCTCTACAACACAAATAGGAAGTCGGAGCACTGAAAAAATAGCAACAAAACAACCTCAGCAAATTAAACAAGCGAAGAAGCAACCGAAAATAAAGCCCCAGCAACCGTAACAGAACACGAACAGCAAGCTAACAGCAAAAAGCAGCAAAGACAACAGACGAATACCCAAAAAGAATAGAACAACAAAATCAAAACTCCACTGAGATGGAGGCACCTTCCTCCAAATCATCAAAGGCATCATCAACAATGCCATCAAGCTCTTTATCCGACATTCCACCTTCCTCCAACTCAATATATTTTTTAATATTAGCTATTTTAAAACTCTCCATTCTCTCTAAAATTTTCTCTCTCTAAACCTTTGGCCTTCCTCACCGTTGTCGCCGCCGGGGGGGGAGAAGGGGGGGAGTGGCGCCCGTCTCCCCTCCTCCCCTCGGGCTCTCCCTTCCTCCTTTTTCCCCTTTCCCTCTCTCTATGGTCAGATCCTCCATTTCTCTCCTTTGCTGGCCTGATTGCTCTTTCTGCGCTCCTTTCCCCCTTCGTTCGTCGTTCCTCCAATCAGATCCTCTCCTAGTTGGATTCGATTTTGGTGCCTAATGGCGTGGTGGAGAGCGGCGAGCTGATGGTTTTGGGCTTTAGGCGGTGGAACTCGTCAGCCGGTATCTCTTGGGCCGATCGGTCTCGTGCTTAACGGCCTGGGTTTCTTCGTTGCTGGCTGCTTCTCTTCGTTGCCTCAGATCTTTTTTTCTGCCCTCTGCCTTGGTTTGGAGCGTGCATGAGAAACTGGTTGGGTTTTTCCCAGCCGGTGACGGTGGCGGGTGGTGGTATGAGGTATTTGGGCGGCTATGTTGCTTGTTGGATCTGCAGTGGTGCTTGGGTGTGTGGCTGTGCTTCTGTTGGCAGGCACGATGGCGCTGTCTGCTATTGTTAGGGTTTGGGTTGGGTTTTAGGTGTTGGGCTTGGCCCTGTTGGTGTTTTGGGTTTTGATTAGGAGTGTGTTATTTGGGATGGGTTGGTTTCTTTCCAACCATTTAAGTTTTTTAGGGTTTTTCCTCCTGGTTTGGGCTCAGCTTGTTGGGCCTAAATCAAATTCCTCCGTGTGGTTAGGAGAAGAGGATCTTGGGTGGTCAGACCAGTGTACTCAAGCCCGTATTATCTCTGTATTTCGTGTTATGAGTTAATGAATTTATTTTTGCTGATAAAAAAAATATTTTTTAATGTTCTCTCTCTCCCGCCATAATACTTAACGCCAAGAGTAGTGCCTATATCCATAAACTTACGAGCTTGCTTAATTAATTAGGAGTTTTTATTGCATATGTCATCAAAAGAAAGAGAAGAAGTGGGAACGTTCCTATATTTCTTTAACATTTTGGCCTCCTTTAACCCAAATTCGGAGAGAGATTTCTTCTTTCTAATCTTTCTTCTCAATCTATTGAACCTCCTCTCCAATTTTTCAATAGCTTGGTGAATGAATCTCTCTCCCAGGATACTAAGCTCATCACTCCTATCCTTCATAACGGGCGTCAAAAGAGGAGTAGGACTAGTAGTAGATTGGCCCTTTGAAAGGGAGGAGTTTCTCAAAGTGACCAATCCGTCTTCCTTCCCTTTTTTAACATCAAGGTTCTCGACAACATTATCTTTCTCAATCGCCAAAATGTCATCTCTAGATTGAAAATTATTAGATCGACCAATGGATCTCCTTATTTTCACCATTCACATCCTCAGTCCCATTATCAGATCGTGAATTCTTTACTATATCTTCCACATTGACCTCCATCTCTCCTCCGGATTTCCCCTTAGACTTTGAAGGCCACACAGTTTTAGCATTGCAACCCTTGTTACATCTGCAGCTCGCATTGATGAAATAGTAACACCCACATGTTCTTCAACAATTCCAATAGGAAAAACCTTACCATTGAAATCCAAATCTACATAAATGTTGATCATTCTTAATTTGAATGCTATATAATTAAGTTAGGCTCTGTTCTTTTTGAACTTAACTTAAATCTGAAAATTTGTCTTTATTTGAATCATTTATTTATTTATTTATTTTGCACGAATGAGGAGAGAGTTTGGACAGCTTAATAAACAATTTTAATAACTTACATATCGTCTCTTACCCTTCACTTTCTTTCACTCATGCACGATTTTAAGCACTTTCGAGATTTCACTTTATATCTATCGATCAACAATCCCAACGCTCCAAGTTCAGTCGTTCTACCTTTATCTCTCCTTTGTGGGTTTCTATTTATCCAACATTCAATTAAAGCAATTAAAGCAAGCCACCTATATATTGTTCTATGCTCTGTATACTCTTTAATTTCCTGTGGTTTTATATATGCATTGCCCTGTATACATTAATTATACTGTTGCGACTGATTGCAACAATTTATGCACCAATAAGCCCTACCAAAATTAGTAGTATGCAATGGCGGACTCATAAATTAGACATACTGGGGGTACCAATTTTTTTTTTAACCGTAATATATGAGTTACAATTAAGCACATTCACACCAAAATTAATTTTAGCATTCATAATAAAGTAACAATTTAAAGTATATATGTATTTTAATAAACAGCTACTTAGGCACACTTGCGCACCTCGACTATATGCATTACAACAAAATTATCACATATTCATCATCTATTTTCCTATTATTAACTCTATGAATACAAGTTTCGGAGACCAAAAGTGTACAAGTGCAATGTGCGAATTCATATTGAGTATTGCACAAATGATCAGAGACATTGGGGGAGTGGAAACAAATAAAAATAAAAAGACTTACGGGATTGTGGGAGGCTCAAACACAGAACATTTTATTTAGAAGGTCAGCACCTTACCACTACACCAAATGCTACCTACTTGCATGTATTTGACATATATAATATATATACAAAATCGAAAAAGTTTTTTTTTTTTTTAGAAGGGCGTGGGGCATGTGGCGCGTGTGGGATGTGGAATCAGGATTGTCTCTCGCCTCTAGCATTTTTGAGTAGTGTTTTTGAATAAAGGTTGAAAGAGAAATGAGAGTAATGATTGTGAAGAGAGGTAAAAAGTGGAGAGAGATAGAGTGAGAAATGAGAGTAATGATTGAAAAGTTAAAGAGAGAAAAAGTACAAAAGTTACTTTTTCCGAAAATTTGGTTTTTGAGTTCCAATCCGAACAAGGAAGTGTTTCTCCTAAGGCAGCGCTTAATTTGATTGAAATTAGGCTCCGTTTGTTTGGGCGTAAAATATTTTTTGGTAAAATATTTTACCTATTTTTCAGTATTTGGTTGTGTAAAAAATGAGGAAAACATTTTACATGTAAAATATTTTCCATTCATGGGATGAAAATGACTTACCATTAAATCTTCCGTAAGTTATTTTCCGAAATGAACCCGCTGCCTTCTACTGCAATTCTCATTGTTCAGTTTTCTCGATCATAATTTCAATATTTTCAGATCTCTCCACCGTTTAAGCCCCCCTCTCTCTCTACACCATTTTGTCGATTTCTAAACATATTTTTCAAGTGCTAACCAAAAACCGAACAATAAAAGTTTAAAGTTTATTTTCTAAAAAAACATTTTACATGAAAAATATTTTACATTGTAAATATTCTACATCGAAATAAATAGAGCCTAAAGCCCACCTAGTCGTTTGGGCTGACTAAATATGCCTCATTAAGTTTTGGTCATGGGTTGGATCACCAGTATTAATCTAAACATGGGCCAACATGGGCCTAGTCATTTATGAACCCCATAACCTTCAGTTGGACTTGATATATATCGACAATTGACAAGACCATAAAACATTTAAACATAGAGAAAAAATTATTTCCACCTCATGTGGAAACCGTGGAAATCATGGGGTTTTTTACCACGCATTGTGAGCTCTACCGTGCGTATATTATAATAATCTGAATCGTTCATCTTATAAGACTCGTAAAATAGTACATCTTCACAAAAATCAGCTTTATTGGATATAAATAGGTATATTAAAAATTAAATCTTAGTTTATAAAATAGACGGTTATGGATAGTTTAACTTTAAACTTATCTACCATCAATTTTTTAAACCAAATTTCAATTTTTTATATACCTATCCATGTCCGATAAAGCTAATTTTTGGTGAAGATGTACTACTTTGCAAGCCCTACAAGATGAACGCTTCAAATTACTATAATATACGCACAATGGGACCCACAATTGATGGTGGTGGAAAACCAAACTAAGGCATCAACAATTAAACACCAGTGGCAGTTGCTTATTCGGGGAGTAGTATCTGATAAATCCTGTATTCTTCGTGATAGTGGAAACTCTGAATCTCTGGCCGCAGCAGTGTATAGATTATTCCAACAGAAGATTTTGGAACCTTGGCTTGCTCTTAAGTAAATGCTATTCGGGATGCTAACGCTATCTTGGAGGAATGTGAAGCCCAGCCAGGAGAAAAGAGATACTTGCAAAATGTAGAATGTGCCTAGCTCAGAGAATTCTTGAGGCTGCAGCTAGCTCTTCTGTAAGTGCTTTGTTTTTGTTTAGCTGTTTTGTTTTGGATTAATAAGTATGGTCTACTAAGGCCTGCTGTGCATTTTTGTTTTCTTGGTTCTGTATAGTAGTTGGAAAAGTGTAATCTTCTATGCTGTGATGTTTCTTGTGGTTGGGCTTTTAATGGAACACTACTATTACTGAAAAAAAAAGTTGGACTTTGTTCCTCTTACAGCATCTCTAACCAAGCTCCAAAATACAAAAGTAGAGCATAGATGTAACATATTAAGGGAAGATTTTTTTTTATAATTTATTCTCTCTTTTTGCACTTTTATGAGAGAATCTTGGAGGGACTCATGGCACTTTTTAGGGACTCATGGTCTCTTACCTTACTATTTTTCAAAAAACTTTTCAAAACACAAACCAAACAAAGCATTGGTCTCTAAAATGGGAGTAGAGTCTCTATTTTTGGAGATCCAAAAGTAAATTTGGAGACCAAATTTCTAAAAAGTACCATGGGTCCCTCTAATATTCTCTCATTAAATGAAAAAAAAAAGGGAATAAATTACAAAATATCCCCTCAATATGTCACATCTATTCTCTATTTTTGTGTTTTAGAGAATGGGTTGGAGATACTCTAAGAGCTTTCGGGCTTTTTGAGTTCTGTTCTTATTCAAATAAAGTTCGCATATTTTAGTTTTGCGGTAAACTTTTGTGGATTATTGATTTATCTCAACGACATGAATCGAAAAAGTAACAATAATTTACATTTTCCCTGGCTTTTTGGGCTATTTTCAAAAGAGTGATGCTATCCGTACCGACGGATTTCGGACAGAAATCGTACCGACGGCCTCGGTCGGCCGTCCGGTGGCCGGAGACGGCCGACCGAGGCCGTCGGTACGATTTCTGTCCGAAATCCGTCGGTATACATATCATTTCTGTTTTCAAAAATACTCCTAAGGAAAAAGGCGTAACTCTTTAATTACTTTTCCGATTCGTCTCGACAAGACGAAATAATAATCCACAAAAATTTGACAAAAAACTAACAAACGCAAAAAAAAAAAAAAAAATTAAATTAAATAACGACAGAACTCAAAAAACCCCAAAACCTAGCTCTCAGAAGAACAATGCCCTGATCAAGAACTGTATAACGTAGGAAAGTTTGAAAATTGATCAAAATAAAACTAAACCAAGACTTAGAGACAAAAGTAAAAAGTGTTAACAAACAAACGAAAGCAGGGTAAACATATCAGACCCATTCAAACGAAAGCAGGGTATTCGTCTGGCCTCCCCTGGTTACAAATTGGCTTAGGCGGGCGAAAGTTGCCCTAACATATCAGACCGGCCCATTCAAGGCAAAAGTGAAATTTGCTACTTCCTCCCCCTGATCAGTAAAGTAGAGGAGAAAGAAAGAAAGTGAAGTTTGTTTTTTCTACTTTACCATTTGATTAGTAAAAAAGTGAGTTTTCTCAGGAGACCGTACTTACTGTGTACTTGTATTTTTCTTTGCAAAGTCTGTGTCGTGAAGGGAAAAAAAATGGGTGGTGGACTCGTGGGGGGACAATCAACCGGTAAAGGGGAATTGAACTCTCTCAGGCTGGAACTTCTCCGGCTAGTACTAGTACTACCTTTTCCAAAACGTTTCAAATTTTGAATTTTCAAAAGACAGATATTCCCCCAGACAGCGACCTCTTGGTTGCCGCCGCGAAAATCATGAGGTGGAAATAGAGATGCTGAAGGCCCATGTTAGCTCAACCATTAACCGGTTTGATTGCGGTGTTCGAATACAACAAAGCAAATTGTACATTACTTATCGATCGACAGTTACTTAATTAAGAGAAGATAGAAAGTACAATATCTCGTTGCACATCTTTTATAAAATCGGTTTCGCGATACAATGCCCAGTGGCAGTGGGCTGTGGTTGAACAAGGCACAACTACGAGATACTTCTCCTAGCTAGAATTCTCTTGAATCAATGCAAATCAGGACTCCAGTCTATTTTGGCCTTTCAACACAGAAAACAATCAGGGTCTTATTTTTTGAGAAGGACAAATTTTCACTCATTTACTTTTAAATCTCACGTGTTATTACAAAAACTGTGAGCTACGTACTAATAAAGTGGCAGGCGTGCAGCTCATGGTTGATCCCCCTTTGGGCTGTCAATATCTCTTGCCTTTATAAATAAATTTTCCTGATCACTCTTAATATCATGGTGAAATTGTTCATCCTTAATATGCTCTCTTTTTGGTCTGATGACCAGTCAAAAGAACTCTTTCTTTTGTGTCATAATAATCAGATAATGGACCATGGAAAGGTTCATCCATAGTTTTTTTTTTTTTTTTTTTCCCCCTTTGTAATTGCGTAGGTTGCTCAATTAATTATGCAAGAAATGAACATGATATCCTGCCAGTGGCTTCTCCTTTGTGTAAACTAGATTAGTATATTCGTTTGTGTACCATCCTTTAATTAAAGGGCACTATATATGGGCCATGAAATCTTTCATGAACCAATATTTATTACTAGCTACCATATTAATGCTTTGTTTGGTTTGTTTTTTGAAAAAAAAAATTCCAACTCAAAAAACACTTGTTACTGTTTGCTCCATAACTGTGATTTTCTTTTTACCCGTCAATTGGGTGACACGTGGCAAGGGCATATTTGAAAAATTAAGATGTGACTATGGTTTACCATAATAAAGTGAGTTTGAGTTGTAAAACTTGATGAATATCGATAAAATTATGATGAGTGTCGAGGGTAATTTGCTAGTCGAGTAGCCAATAATACATGGCTGGTTTTCTTTATTAATTAAACATTATTTGGTTTGTTTCTTCCGTCGATCAAGTGACAGGTGTCAGAAGGGAGTATGTTCGGTTCTCCCATGATCAACGGGGCAGTTATCATTGATTCAGGATGCAGTTTTCCAGATGTGGATACCTCATTACCCGTGGAAGTTATTTGCCAAAATTTGAAAGATAACTCAACTGCCACTTCGGAGAGAAAGATTCAAATTCATACTTGAGAGAGCCTCTATTTAAGTTTGAGATCGTGACAGTTTTGGGGGACAACACAAACAACGCCAACAGGCCTTTATCTTTTCTTTTCTAGGAGTAAGAGTAGGAGTAATCGTTAAGTAAATTATACTCTGTCGATTAGGTCTGTCGATTTTGTGCTTCTACTTGGAGATTCAATAAAAGTCTCTTTTATTAAGTTTTCAATTTCATTCCATTTCATTCCATATCACTACGTTAGCTTTCAAAGAAGTCCTGAAATACAACTAGGAATCAAACTCCACTTCACAAAACAACCACATTCCAGCAAACATCAAATTCAATTCTGTCAATTGACTTGTCCCCGTCGATTGGATAGACACCAGAAAATTTAGTAACAGTTACTCCTACTTCCAATTATTAATCTCATTTCTCTCTCTACCCATTACCCTTATCTCTAATCATTATTCTCATTTCTCTCTCTCTCTCCCTCCAATCATTATTCATATCTTCAATTATTACCCTAATTTCTCTCTCCACTCGTTACCCCAAAAACCAAACTCAAAAATTCTCAAAAACCCATCCAAACTCAGCATAAACTTCTCTCCTTTTAACAAAGTGCGAGACAATGAAATCACTACATTATCATCATAGGAGGATGCATGTTTAAAGTACACACTTTCATCATGAGTAAAATATAAAAAGTTCGAGGTGTTTATTGATAGTGGACATTAGGAAATGGACCACATTGGCAGGATTGCTGCTGATAGGTTGGATATATTTTTGTTCCTTTAATTTGGTTATGGAGCTAGTAGGGTACTGATATCAATTGGGCAACTTGTGATTTGTTATTTGCCTAGGACTTCAAAACTACCCGAGTTCAGAAAAATAAACGAGTGCAATTTTGCATCAGGAATGGCTAAACCCTCCCCACCCTTGTGCCAAATTCAATGCCAAATTTTGGCGTTGCAATTCTTGGCGCTGAATTTGGCATCAATTTTGACAATTGTCAAACTTGCCACATAATCCGAGCCATTTACTTTACATAAAAAAGGTGATGGGTTTAATCCAATAGAGTAGATTTGAGATTGTGCCAAAATGGTACCATACTGGTGCAGCAACATTGCTATTTTCTTTATTTTGTCGATACTGTAGGAAATTTAAAAATGGCTTTGGCAACAACAGGTGAGCTTGCTTTAAATTGCAGTTTTATTGTCTTAGAAAATATCTATTACTGGTTTCAGAATTACTGCATAAGCTATTTCAAGATTCTATTTTCTTCGTTTGCTAGCCCTCTTTTGTCTATTTTTCAACAAATCAAGCAAATGGAGGAAAGCTTTTGCTAGAGCAAAAACAGGGGAAGATCATGGGGTCCAACAAAATCCTAATAAAAGAAAGAATTATTGAGCAATTCTGGAGCACCATCATATGGTAATTCAACGTCCTTTATAATTATGCTTTCAAATGGAGTCTATGACTAGGTAAATGAGTCTCACATAAATGTGTGATGATTTTGGAGAAAATCAAAATACCAAGTGGCTGTAACAAGGATTAGCGAATAATAATTCAAAACATCCTCACCTAAAAATTACTATGTTTTCAAATGGTGCTCTAGAATTTTTCCCTACAATACTATACGTTTCACTACAAATGTGTGATTCTCACACCATTATGCGATGAGCCGATTCTGGAGACTCCATCCCCACAAGGGCCACAACCAAGTATAATTCTTCGGTGCTCCCAATTAAAACACGGCAACGTGGTTCTCCAGATTCTGTACCATGGCCCCGACACCAGGTATACCCTTTAGGGTCTTTACACGTACCCAGTAGCACCCAAATCTCTCAATGTGCCAAAAAGAAATAAATATTACTAACTCAGCCAAAAAGTCTCACTTTATAAGTAAAATCTCCACGCTTCTCTTCTCTTCTCTTCTCCACTCATCTAATTCCTCCTCAACACAAAGCATCCGTTTGCTGCTGCTTCCCCTCTACACATGAGACAAGGAGGAGGGAGATTTATTTGCAGTAGTACTACTTCAAGTGATGGAGAGTGGAGATTATGCGTCATCCCACATGGACGAATCTCGACCGTCCTTGGGCTTCCCTCTTGGGACAGCCCTCCTCTTGATAGTCGTCTTCACTTTGAGTGGAGTCTTCTCCTGTTGCTACCACTGGGAGAGAATCCGAACACCCCGTCAATCTTCCTCCCGCAACACAGATCTGGAGGCAGATAACGATGGACCACCCTCCAAACCTAAACGCATACGCATGGTAATATCTCCTCCTCCATCAATTACCTCCATTAAAAAAAAAAACCCATCTACGCACATAATTTTAAAGCACAATTCGGGGACACAATTTTGTCAAGAATTGTGTTTTAAAGTGGCGTATCATTGCTTTTAAAAAAAAAATCCTATGATGAAAACAATAAGAAAAAAAAATAAAGTAATCACGCCGAAACACAAAATAATTGGTGTCGTTCGGTTCTGAAACCTACACCATGAGGGAAAAAAAAAACATGGGCAGAATTAATTTCAATATCGATATAGAAGTTTTAGAATTTTCGAAGGAAATTCTCATTAGGATAGATAGACGGTCTTTACATGCTTTGAATTTTTTTGGCACCACTTTGAAGAACTAATGCTTTATATGCATATACAGTGAAGTACCTCTGATATTTTTTGGCCATTGATTTATACTTAGCACAATAGTGTAAGTTCTTTGAATTCGTGACATTCTTGTGTGGTTATTCCGTGTTCTGTCCTCGTTTTTGCGTTTTCCACTCGGCAAAAATATACATATGCCGTGGCTATTGGCCTATTACTAGTTCAATCACTATACTTATTATTACCTACTTTTTCATGTGAATAGGATCCAAAGCAAATCCAAAGCCAAAGCTTGCCGGTACTGATGCCCGGGGATCACATGCCGAAGTTCATAGCAATTCCGTGTCCTTGCGAGCCTCCACGACCGGAGAACATCATCGTACAGGTGCAGAAGCTCCCTAAGCCGCCGCGAATAGCTGTGCCGTTGTACTAGCAAATTGGAGATTTCGTGTATATATGAATCCTATTTACCATGAGAATTACTTGGCCGTGTCCTTGCAAGCCCCCGTTTTACCGGGAAAAAAAAAAACTCATTAAAATCCATATCTTTTGATTTTGTTTTTTACTCATTAAAATCCCACACGCATGAGCTCCACATGTAGGCGAGGGGTCGTGAATGATGTGTACCGGTACCTAAATTTTTTGTCGTTGGAGCCACATCAATGATGCCAGAGCGGTGTGATTCAGTAACGTGGTGAAAGCCGACGTGGCATTCATCGAAGTCATGTATGACATCACACGCAGAGGTGCTTGGAGGCCAAGCAACTCTCTTTGTATAAAAATAAATAAATAAATAAAATTTACAATGTACACCGTCCGTCTCATTTTCATTGTTCATTTTTAAATTATGTGTCATTTTTGAATTACTTATATATTTCAATCTACTCCTCTATCTCATTTTCATTGTTCATTTTTGAATTACGTGCCATTTTTTAATTGCTTATAAATATTGCTTAATTAATTGCCATTTTTTTTAATGGGTTGCCCCAAGCGTACGGCTGGGACTGACGTAGCAATATATTTGGTAAGAGTGTAAGACCGGTGTCGAATCCATAGAGACGGTGATGTGTGTTTATCAAAAACTTGGGTTGTTATTGTTCAAATTGGCTCTTAGGTAGCCACCTTTTGTATTCGATTGCCAAGATTAACTAAACTAAATAAATTGTTTGGTTTTTTTAAAATAATTAAAAAGGAGGTACAGTCATAGGGTTTATAGCACTCGCAACTAGTTCCGGACTTATCTACTCCATTTGGTGTTCTTAAAACGTTTGACTTCAATGAGAAAAAGCTACCCCAGAAGATGCAAACCTTTATGGGAGTCGTTTGCCCATGCGCAGCGGAAAACAATTTTTGGTCCCTCGTTCACATGGGCTCCAACGCTGTCTGGGTTCGTCTAACGGAAGTACTTTACAAACTTAAAATTTGTAACGCCCCGATTTTCGGAAGTAAAATCGGAGGTATTAAATACTAATTCTCGAAAAACTTATTAAATTTAATTTGAAATCCAAAACAGATAATTCGTCCTAAGGATTCATCTATTACAAACTATTGCGAAAATATTGAAAATAGTCTTTAAAGGGGTAAACTAAACAGATAATAGAGCCGTCTTCTAGGATTGATATGGGTCCCAAGCGTATTCTGGCTCAATTCCCACTTCCGGATTCTCTTCGGTATAGAATTGGTCACCTTCGGGATTCTGTGGTTCTTCCTGATTTTCTGCAAAATCTGACACGGATGCCAGGAAATCCGTGCCTGAGTGAAAGAGTTCACCCCGAACTATAATCCAACCCAAATACCCCTCTTACAATACAGCTAGCAAGTAAACAGGATAATAATGACACAAATAAGTAAAATAGACATTTCTCACGTAAACCAGTTCATTACTGTCCATTAGCCTGACGTGTGATCTAAGATCTCCCCACGAGATCTTTCCTCCCCAACCGTTAGCCATGCTCGGTCCCATGAGATCACTTCCCTTTGCTGTCGTAGATAACCTAAGTTACAATACTACAACAAGGGGATAGCTTATCATGCCTGAATCACAACTAGGGTTCGCCTATCTTATATACCACATCACAATCATCACTGGACACACGCCAGTCTATCAACTCACCACTGGACACACGCCAGTCTATCACCAAAAACATCACTGGGCACACGCCAGGTTTTATCGTCACAAAATATCTCTGGAACACTCGCCAGGTTTTATCAACATAAATCGTCACTGGACCACCGCCAAGTTTTATCGACAGAAAACATCGCTGGACTACCCGCCAGGTTTTATCAACATAAAACGTCACTGGACCACCGCCAGGTTTTATCAACAGAAAACATCGCTGGACTACCCGCCAGGTTTTATCAAAACATCACTGGGCTTACTTTGCCAGGTTTTATCAAAACATCATTGGGCTTACTTTGCCAAGTTTTATATCATCACTGGACTCCTGCCAGTTTCAATTCTCATCACAATCTCATCATATCTCAACATCACGCCTGCAGGCAACCTCTAAACAGAAACAAACTTCACAATTTATCCATTACTTAGCATCGTCTACGTGATTTCTATTTCGCATACCACCCCATGTCCCTAGGGTCCAATCTAACATTCAAATTAAGTATCAACACAATATCAATCTCAATAATAATTGAAAACGAATAACAGACGGGTCAAAACAATTATTAAGCAATGAAATCACATAACCTTTTATGACTGGGCCGTTGCCCTTAATCTCGTATGGTCACAAAGTCATTAAGAATGTAAGAATTATTTAATTAAGATTTAAAAATAATTTTCTAGACTTTCGTTAATTAATTATAAGTAATTAAGTTAATTAAACACTAATTAAATACATTAATTGGGTAAAAATATTAAAATAATTATCGTAATCCTAATAAGGGTCCTAAAGGTCCTCTATAACAAGTTCAAGTCTTAAAAGTTGGGTTTGAACGCTCACGGATTTATTTTGAATAAAAGATTCAAGTTAATAGGCAAAACAAGATTAAATAGACAATAAATGATTAAATATTTGATAATATTTTTATATTTACAGAATAACATTATGGGGCTGTAAAAAAAAGTATAAATAAAATTAGTTGGAATTTTAAACCTTCTTTATAATATTTTACGGTATTATTATTAAGAAACAATACTTAAATAATAATATATAGTTAATTAAATAAATAAAATTTTATTTTATCAATATATCACTTTTGAGCTGGCAGGAGTCTAAGAAAAATATTTTCGATATTAAAAATATTTTTTATAAGGTCGTTATTAATTTTCGTTTATAACTTTAGTTAAAAATTAAATAAATAGCTAAATATATAAATTAACTACGAAATCAGCAAGTTATGAACTTTAACATGTTGGGAGTCTAGGAAAATAGTTTGGGTAATTATAGATTAGTTTATAAGGTCGTATTGATTTTTTGTTTGAAACTTTAACTAAAAATAAAATAAATAACAATTAACATCAAAAAGTTATGAAATCAACAACTTATGATCTTTAAGAAGTTAGGAATCTAAGAAAAATAGTTTGGGGATTTATAGGATAATTTAAAAGGTCGCAACGATTTTTAGTTTACAAACGATCACACGATTACGAATAAAAATTAAACAAATCAGAGATTAAATAAAAAAAATTATGAAACTAACAAGGTATGAACTTTAGAATGTGGGTAACCTAGGATAAAAATTTCGAGGTTAAATACGATGTTTAAAAGGTCGCACAATCGATTCGAAACAGAACAAAAACTGCCGCACGGACTGGCCAGTTGGAGTTCGCGGCCGCGAGGTCCGCGGCGCGGCAAGAAATCCCGAAGTTCGCGGCCGCAAGGTTGCGGGCTGTTTTGGATTTTTTTTGTTTTTCTCACTCGTTTCAATGCATGGGACTACGGGGGTCATTGGGTTATGTCTATAAACACTTAATATACTTAGAGGAGGCTTCGGATTGAATTATAATACCTCGAATCGGATTGGATTTGATTTCGATCGAAACTTGACAATTTGGAACGAAAGCTTCGGGTTTCTTGATCGGGGAACCTCGGGGTCGAATTGATTGATGTTTGGTGATGCTCTAGGTTGTAGAAAGAGTTCGGGATGATCGGATTGGATCTTGGTTGGGTCTAGGCACGAAACCCACTTTTCTCTCTCTCTTTTCTCTCTCTAGAACTCCATGGATTGGAGCTTTGATTTCCTTCGGTTTTTCTCTCTTTTCTGGATGATTAGGGCGTGAAAAATATGGTGTGTGTCCTAGGGTTGGAGTAGTGACGTATTTATAAGAGAATTGGATGAGTTTTGATTAATTTGAGTCCTAATGGAATTGGGTTTCGAGATGGACGAATGGAGCTCGGTTTTTGGGTTACGGGGAAAATAGGGACTAAGTAGGAATAGGAGATAGAGAGATGGGAGAGTTGTATGCATGCATGCAATTAGAAAAAAATAGAATTAGATAATTATAGGTATTTATGTATTTTTTTTAAAAAAAAATAGGTGATTGTATTAAGAAAATAATCCTAATAATATTATTATAAAAAAAAATTGGTTCAAAAATCCGGGTCGTTACAAAATTGCCTTTTCATTTTTATTTCAAAATAGGAGCAGAGCGTGTCCGACCTGACTACGGTGTACAACAAATTCTAGTTCTTGCTACGAAATTCTTTTTGACAAAATTAATTTTGTCACAATAAGTTCACTTGTTGTGACGAAATATAATTTTGTAGCATCAAGTCGCCGACAGTGGAGTTGTTTTGACAAAATCAATTTTGTTACGATATTTTGTCACAATAAGAATGGCGGGAAAGTTTCCCGCCGGCCGAAATTGGATGTTGTCATGAAATATTTTTGTCATGAGAAGTTTGTCACAAGAAAGGCATGTTTCGGATATACCATGACAAAATCGTTTGTCGCAACATTAAATTATTATTGCTACAATTCATTTTGTTGCAAAAGATTTGGGATTGTACATATAGTGACAAAAAAAATTTCCTTGCTATTGCTGTAGGTACTTGCGACAAAATTATTTGTCACAAGAGATTTAGTTGTTGTGACAAAATTTCATGTGTGGCAACAAAGATACAAGGGAGAGCTATGGTGACGATACTAATTTCGTCACAATAGTTGGTCGCAATAGTTTTAATCTTGCTACCAAATATTTTTGTCACCATAAATTTGTGGCAATAAAATTTTATTTAAATTAAGGTTGCAAAATAATTGGTCACAACAATGAATTACTATTACTGCAAAATATTTTGTGACAAAATCGTCATGATTGGACACATTTAGGTTTATAGGCAATACACCGTTATAGTCAAGCCCAGCTTGAGAGGCCTAGGCCCAGTGCCTCAAATTTTGGTCCCAAAAGATGGTCCCCGTTAAATTTAGTTTTATATATATATATATATATATATATATATATATTACTTGTTTGCAATACAAATTGTATAAGCTAACTCAATTCAATGGTAAAATGAGGATTGATTGCATGCTTTGGTTGGGTTTGATTCCCACTCTAGACAGTTCTTTTAAGTTTTTATTTGTCAAAAAATTAGGTTTTTGGAAAAATTTGTAGCTAATGGGATTTGAACTTGTGTCTAATAGATCAGAAGTCAACACCCAAACAACCGAACCAAAGCATATTACTTGTGAAATGTTTTCCAGTATATTTATATATAGACACTTGATCGGATGAAAAATATGATTTTATTTATAAATTTGAATCCTGATGAAGGAGCTTTCTAAACCCAATCAAGTAAAAAATTTACGTGAATGATTTAATCGACAAGCACAAAGAAATCAACGGTATCGATCCTCATGGTTGTGTCACAATCACATGGGTACTACACATTTGATCAACTACAACACATGACTTAGTTTACTACCAAGTAATTGAACGTATAGATTCCAAAGGTCATTGTTGAGTCTATTTTTATAATGGGCGATATAACTGTTAGAATTTCATATCTTACCAATTTCATTAGTGTAACCCAAATTGAAGATTGTCGGACATCAGCAACCATGTGGTCAGATAACATTTAATTCCGGTGGTATTAAAGTCTTATAATGTACCACCTGATCACCACCTGAGGTAATTTTTCGTAATCGGAACCGTCTATCTTTTAAATTTTGTAGAAGAGATCATTTATACCAAGAATGAAGTTTATCGGACACCCTTAACCACCTTATTGGAATAGTTTTAGTCGTGGAAATGATTAGACTCATATTTTTTCTCTCTATAAAAGTGTTTCAATGAGGTAATTGTGAGTGTATGATCAATTTGAAATTTTGCATAGAGATTCAATTTGATGAATCCTACAAGATGAATGATACTGATAATCGAGTATTGACAATTCTTTGATTGAGCAAATTTTTTGTAAGACAATATAAAAAATTATGTTAATATTAATGAACAATTTAAAACCCTATAATGGATCCCACACAATAATCAGTACATGTTCAGTACTCATACATACTATAGGTACTGACTGGGTTGCATAGCCCACCTCAAGATTTTGCACGATTGATCCAAACCGTTCAATAATTTTAAAATATTTTTTTAATTGGTCTGGTGAAAATTTACTCAATAGGATAACCGTAAGTGCTTGGAAATATACCACTTTTTTATTCAGAATAAGCATCCAAGATTTTGAATGAAAAAATTGTAATTCGAATCAAGTATTTGTAATTAGAACTTTTCTATGGAAACAGACCATGAGTACCGACCATGGGACTTGACGGGCACGTGGGGCCCACTTCGGGCTCCGCACAATGATCCGAGTCGTCCAATAATTTTAAAATAAAAATTAGGTGGGCTTGAGAAAAATCAGCTCCATTCGATAGGTGTAGGTGTTTGATTCAATCTTTCATTTTTTCCATTCCTACTCCGGATTTGTAAAAAAAATGAAAAATTGAATCAAGCATCTACACGTATCGAATTAAACTGATTTTTCACGGGTGTACTCCATTTTTTATTTTAAAATTATTGAATGGCTTAGATCATCTGTGCGGAATCCAAAATGGGTCCTGCATGCCCGTCGGTACTTATTATCAATTTCCACAACTTTCTCGATTTCAGATTTTCCCCTCAAAAAATTGAACGCTAGAAAAAGAATTCTTGCGGCAAAGGAATTGTGGCTCTGTCAGTTCTCCTATCACCCACTAAAAATTTTCACGGTAAAGGAGTAACCGATTTTTGCTCTGTCGGTCTCCTATCACCCACGACTCCCTTAAATTCGATTCTTAACACACCTCTTCACTCTAGGGTTGTGAAGCTTCGGCGGATTTCAAAGGAAAAAGTTTTGCTTGAGAGGAGTTTTCATCTCAAGGTATTCATATTCTCCATATTCTTCACATCAAAGAGATATATTTGCTCCTATATAACGGAATCTGTGTTTTCTTTTCTTGTGTGTGAATAACTGATCTCATATTTGTTTCCTACTTGATTTGTTTTGTTCAATTCATTGGGCATTATAGTTTGGTCTTGCTTGTGGAAGTAGTGGACTTGTATTGTTCGGTGCAGTGGTGAAATTTGGGGCTTTTTCTAATCTATTCTTTCCCTCAGTAACAAATTGGTGCCTTATGGAAAGAATGACTAAGGCCCATCTAATATAAGTAACACCCTACACTAACCTGGACTAGGTCACTTTTAGAACATGAATTTGACAACGGGGTTGAATGTGTAGAGGTGAAAGCCACCTGTTCGATCAAATGCCTGTTTGATTTCTCCATAAATATGCAAAGTACTTACATACGCAATACTTGTGCAAGTTGAATCTTCACGAAATATGAACCAATAACTTACCCCCTATTGTTTATTTGATAGAATTTAAAATATATATATATTTGCAAAATTAAACTTGCACATGCATCGCATGTGCTTCGGCCTTTAGTATTACCCTATTGCAAAGCTGTAGCGTCTGCGGCCCTTAGAAAACCTTGATCGGCTTCTCCAACAACAAAATATATATAGTTGCGAATCTCGGGAGTGAGCATGGGCAAACTAAAATTTGTACAATTTGAAGATTATCATTAGAGGTTTTTCTGTTGGGTTTTTGAAATATAAGGCTCTAATCATAAGGCTCTGCAACAGATAGTGATCGAGAGAATTCATAGGCATTTCGAGACCAAAATAGTTGCTTCTAGTAAGTCGACCAAGAATATTTGTATATTCGGGTAATCTTTTTTCTATTTCAAACTGATTTACCTAAAAGAAAGACCAGGAATATTTACACGGTTGAACTAAAGGGCTTTTTCTTTTAGAATGGGTAGAACTCGTGGTTAGTACTAATGTGAGAAAAAAGGAGAGAGGGGTAGAGGCATACCTTCTTCTTCTTTTTTTTATCAGGTAGAGGCATACCTTGAACTGTTATTTTTAATCCACATTTCATTATTCTTTTTCATTCTGTCATTACACCTCTTGTGCAACAGACAAATACATACATCTGTTAACTTTGTATCAGACTTGCACGCATATATTAAAGTACCTCTAAATCTTTCTCTTCCTCTAGAAATTCCCAATCATGCAACATATGATCATTTACAAAGTAGAATTCTGTTTTTTGGGCGATTGAAGAATAAAACTCGGAAAATTATACTCTGACTTAGAGATAGAGAGGAGACATGACTTTGTAAATGCTAAACTCTAAGCAGATCTAAATACGCTACGGATCGATCAGATATTCTCGGGCGGCGGCAGCAAAATATGATGGCAATAAATAAAAAAATTGCAAATCTGCTTTTGTTGTGGCAATAAGGCACCCACATGTTTTAGTGGTTACCTTGCGAGACATACCATAGATAGTTCGTGAAACCCCTAAAAAGTAGTTAAGTGAGTGCCATGCTTTGAATCTTGCATATTAGTTAGTGATTATCTGCTATCTAGTCAAATAGATTGACCGGTTGGTGTTTTTTCTATTGGGTACTAGACATTATGCGCTAGTTTATTATTTATCTTTCTCCACTTTCCCTCATTGCACTTAGATTTGTGTTTAGAATTCTATCCCAAGTTCATGGCCAATGGCTCAATGTAGAAATTATTATGTTTGTTTGGTTGGTAATAAGGATAGATCATGGACAAAAGTTGGATGCTAGTTTAAGGACAGATGGTGTTTGACATACGTTGAAGGGGTAAGAGATTTTCTGTGAATTGCGAACAATTATGCTGGGGGAGTGGCAAAATCCGATGTCCGTGTAAAAATTGCAACAATGTGTGCAAAGGATTCAAATCCTTACGTTAGATTTGGTGTCTTAGGTTTTGGTTTGAACAATATTTCTTTTGTTGCCCAAAAATGGCAACCAAGAGGCGGGGTGAAACGGGTTGATTAATAAAAATGCCAATAAAAATTATCTCTAACAATCTTTTACTCAAAACAATATGCGCAAATAAAGAGCGAGAGTTAGAGAGATAGAACCCGATTAAAGTGGTTCGGCCCAGATTTGTCCACGGTCCAGCCTAGTCCACTTCTCCTCAAGCAACTACTTGAAGGTTCCTTTAATCTTCAAAAGATTACAACTTGTAAGTCTTGCGGGTGCTTACAAATACCGAATGCCTCTAGCTTTCCTGAGGAGCTAGCACAACCGCAAGAGTTTTCTCCGAAAACCTCTCGAAAACAATAACACCCAAATTCAATAAGAATTTGGTCTTCTAAGCTTTCAAGTGTTTCACTCAAACACTCACTTAGGAATTTACAAGCATGTAGAGAATGTATGAAAGTTGTAGCTCAAGACTTGTACAATTTTTCTCACAAGGAAATTATGAAAGAGAAAGAGCAATGAGATTTGAGGGCTTTGATCTTTGAAGATATGATCTTGGAATGATGAAGATTGAATGTGCTTGTCTTGGTGCTCATCAATGAGCTCTTGATCCCTTATATAGCTATCCATCCACCTTTTAGCCGTTTGTAAAGTATTGGAGCCGTTGGAAGTTGGTAGGAAACAAACTAGCCGTTGTAATCTGCAGAAAACTGCAGAATTGTACTACCGGTCATCCGCCAGGACTTCCGGCCGGTTTTCCGGTCTGTCAACCGGCCTGTCAACCAGAGAACAGTCCGGTTGTCACAGCTTACTATAAAGACAGCCGGTTTGTCAACCTGTGGCTCAAAAAACCATCTCAATAATTTCGTCAAAGCATGAATTGAGCTCAATAAGTCTTTGTAAGGTTTAATCATTGAATTCAAGAGACTTATGCATTTGATTCAAGGCCTAGAAAATTAGTCCGAAAAAAGGACTTAGCAATAAACGATTTTCTTTTGCCAAATAATAAAAACTTCATCATTATAATCATCAAAATAATAAATAGAAATGCATATAATTTTCCAACAAATTATCATGCATATATATTTTTCAACAATTTCTCCCTTTTTGATGATGGCACAAAATGATAGTTTTTATGCGAATGCCAAGATTATGCCAATAAATCTCCCCCTTAGTATATGCTCCCCCTAAATATGAACTTTTAAGGAATATGAGAGGCATATGCAATAATATGATCGCAAAGTGATCAATGCAAAGTTAGTTTCATGTAGGCAAAGTATATATGAGAAATTTAAGCCCTAAGCCATAGAAATCACACAAACTTAAAACATAAAAACATAAAACCAAGACTTTTCTCCCCCTTTGAGACATCATCAACATGGGTGTGAGGAGGGAAGGTAGGAATGTCATTGCGGTGGATAATATCTTCTTTCATCTTTCTCCCCCATTCTCATCTTTCTTCTTTCCTTCCTTGTACTTAACAAGCACACCTACAATCAAATCTTGCCTTTTGGTACCCACATCATTTTGGGTCCTTGAAAGTTAGCATTGATATGGTTCTTAGGAACCCAAGTCTTCCTACCATTTGAAAAGATTTTGATAGGACAATTCGGAGAGAAATGTGACCAATCTTTCTACAAAAATGACAAGTGAGCTTGGAATAACTAGTTGGAGGAAGATCTTTGTCAAAGAGATTTTTGTGTTGAGTGGGATTATACCCAATTCCGGCTTTGTGAAAAGAAACCATTTGTTTTCCAAGAAGAATATCTAAGCCGTCTTTACCCTTGGTAAGTTTAGCAAGAGAGTTTGTCAAATCATCAACTTGCTTGACTAGAGATTCATCTTGAGGAATATATTTCAAAGCTTCCTTTTCCTGTTCCTTTTCCAAAGAAATTTTCAAGGACTCATTTCCTTCTTCCAAGATATCTCTTTCTTCAACTAGATCACTCATTTCTTTTGAAAGTTCTTTGGCCATTTTCTTAAGAACTTTGTTTTTTGAAACAACCTTTTCAAAATCAACTTTCAATTCTTTATAAGCAATAAGCAATTCATCAAAAGAGTAAGATGAGTCGATATCTACCTCATTTTCATCGGTGGCCATGAAGCACAAGTTGGCGACTTCTTGTTGCTCATCCTCCTCATCGGAGCTACTATCGTCGCTATTTTCCCGAGCGGCCATCATAGCTTTCCTTTTGTACTTCTTTGAATATTTCTTTGCGTATGGACATTCGCTTTTGATGTGGCCGGGCTTCTTGCATTCGTAGCAAATAATTGGATCATTTTTGCTATTTTCTTCTTTGCCCCCATCTTTCTTTGGAAATCATCTTCCTTTGCGAGATGCTATATTTTTGAGGAGTTTCTTGAGTGACTTTGTGATGAGTTTAATTTCGTCATCCTCGCTTTCATCACTTGAGTCATCTTAGATTTTGGACTTGCGTGAGGTGCTTTTGAGAGCAAGATTTTTGACTTTCTCTTCTTTCTCGTTTTTGAGATTGATATGGATTTCTTCGGTCAAGAGAGATCCCATGAGTTGATCCATTGTATATGTTGAGAAGTCTTTCGATTGAAGGATGATTGAAGTGGTAGTATCCCACTTTGATGGCATGGAGCGGAGTACCTTCCTTGTCATCTCGGATTGACTATACGTCTTGCCAAGAGCTTTCAAACCGTTAGTAATACTAGCAAATCTAGCAAACATTTGAGAAATAGACTCTTCCGATTTCATTTTAAAAAGCTCATAACTATGCACAAGGATATCAATTTTAGACTCCTTAACTTGACTATCTCCTTCATGAGCCATTTTCAATTTATCCCATATTTCCTTAGCGGTTTCACAAGCGGATACATAATCATATTCATTTGGAGTTATAGCGCAAAAAAGAAGATTCATGGCTCTAAAGTTCTTTTCTACATTACTCTTATCTACTTTGGTCCATTCATCTTCTTCCTTAGGAATACCGGTTTTCGTAGTAGGAATTATAGGACCATTTGCAACAATTTTCCATAAATCATAATCGGTAGATTGGATAAAGATTTGCATGCGATTTTTCCAATAACCAAAGTTTGAACCTGTGAACAAGGGAGGCCTATTTGAGGATTGCCCCTCGATGCAAGATACGCTACTAGTGGTTGCCATGGATCTTAACTCCTAGATGGTTAAGTCTATAAATAAGAGCCGAGGCTCTGATACCAATTGTTGCCCAAAAATGGCAACCAAGAGGCGGGGTGAAACGGGTTGATTAATAAAAATGCCAATAAAAATTATCTCTAACAATCTTTTACTCAAAACAATATGCGCAAATAAAGAGCGAGAGTTAGAGAAATAGAACCCGATTATAGTGGTTCGGCCCGGATTTGTCCACGGTCCAGCCTAGTCCACTTCTCCTCAAGCAACTACTTGAAGGTTCCTTTAATTTTCAAAAGATTACAACTTGTAAGTCTTGCGGGTGCTTACAAATACCGAATGCCTCTAGCTTTCCCGAGGAGCTAGCACAACCGCAAGAGTTTTCTCCGAAAACCTCTCGAAAACAATAACACCCAAATTCAATAAGAATTTGGTCTTCTAAGCTTTCAAGTGTTTCACTCAAACACTCACTTAGGAATTTACAAGCATGTAGAGAATGTATAAAAGTTGTAGCTCAAGACTTGTACAATTTTTCTCACAAGGAAATTATGAAAGAGAAAGAGCAATGAGATTTGAGGGCTTTGATCTTTGAAGATATGATCTTGGAATGATGAAGATTGAATGTGCTTGTCTTGGTGCTCATCAATGAGCTCTTGATCCCTTATATAGCTATCCATCCACCTTTTAGCCGTTTGTAAAGTATTGGAGCCGTTGGAAGTTGGTAGGAAACAAACTAGCCGTTGTAATCTGCAGAAAACTGCAGAATTGTACTACCGGTCGTCCGCCCGGACTTCCGGCCGGTTTTCCGGTCTGTCAACCGGCCTGTCAACCAGAGAACAGTCCGGTTGTCACAGCTTACTGTAAAGACAGTCGGTTTGTCAACCGGTTTGTCAACCTGTGGCTCAAAAAACCATCTCAATAATTTTGTCAAAGCATGAATTGAGCTCAATAAGTCTTTGTAAGGTTTAATCATTGAATTCAAGAGACTTATGCATTTGATTCAAGGCCTAGAAAATTAGTCCGAAAAAGGACTTAGCAATAAACGATTTTCTTTTGCCAAATAATAAAAACTTCATCATTATAATCATCAAAATAATAAATAGAAATGCATATAATTTTCTAACAAATTATCATGCATATATATTTTTCAACATCTTTTACTAGCTAAAAGGCAGTCTCGTATTGTTTATGATTGAGACAAATGACTATGTCATGGCTTGCTTTGCTTGTGATCTCTTTTTTTGCAAATGTTTGCTTAGGAAACACTTGTTTAACATGGTTAATTTGTGTTTGGTTAATGAAAGTTGTGGAATTGTCCATCCTCCAGTTGCTTAGCTGCTGGGGTACCATAGAACTGGACTGTCCTTCTTCCATGTTCTCCATTTTGTTACTATCCAATTGGTTGCTTCTATCTTAGTTACGTTGTTACTGACTTTCCTTCCAAACTGCTATCAGACACCAACTTTAACTGCCATTTCTCTAATAAGTGCAATTTAGAACTTGCTGCTGATGTTGTCTGCTAGTTTTGCTGCTGGATAGTTTTCTGTTGGATAGTATTTTACTAGTTTTGCTAGTACTGCTACGGCTGCTGCTACTGTACTAGTGGATAGTTTTCAGCTATTTTTGTTGTTGCTGCTACTGTCTATGTGTAATAGCTGCTGCTATCTCGCTGCTACCAGCAATATAAGTCTGCTGCTGTCTCGTTGCTGTTACAAGTCTGCCGTTTAAAACGGAATGCTCTATGTGTTGTCATCTGTTCTAGGAGCTGCTGCCACCTTTGCAGCTGCTATTGGTGGTTCCTCCATGCTGTTCAATACTCCGGGCTGCTACCTTTGGTGATCCATTTTACATTACAGTACTTTGGAATGGTACTATATCCCTTGTCGATGGTTAGGAAACAAATGTATCTCTTGATGTTATTTATTTGGTCTCCATCTCATTAGCTTGCTAGATTATAGTATTATCTTCCATATAGCCACTTGGCGTGGATCTTCAATTTCCTCAATCTTTGTTTTGTTTTGTTTTTCCTCCTGGGGTATGCCCCTTGTAGGCTGTATATTTGGTTGTTCTCTTTTTTATTTCAAGTTGATTTACCCCAAAAAAAAAATTCACTTCATATTGCTCCTCTTATTGTGATGAAATTTCTTGTACAGTTTTGTTGTGACGAACTAATTTTTCTTTTCACAAAGTGTGTCTGGATAAATATTTTTGTGACAAAATTGTGCTTCTGGTGATTAAATTAATAATGATGTTGTGACGAAATAATTGTCACTATTGTTTTATTTTTGTGATGAATGAGTCTTTTCTCACCACAAGCTTATGATGACAAAATTACCTTGCCAATAATAACAAAAAAAAATTTCCTGAACAACTTTCTAATGACAAAGTTTGAGTTTTTGCCACAAAATTATTTGTCATCATAAGATTTTTATACCCTACAGAAATAACTTATTGTGACAAACGTCAACCTAACGGTGACAAAAGAATTTCATATTACGACAAAATATTTTGTCACTACTACTATAACTTTTTGTGACAAACTCTTATGGTCACCATAACTTTTGGTTTCTCGTGACGGGTTGGAAAGTTTGTCACAACAAACTTATTACTACGGGCTTGTTGTGACAAAATAGCGACAAAAATATTTTGTCATTGCAACAATGTTGTGACAAAAAACTAACAAGTAGTGACAAAATATTTTGTTGCAAAATCTAGAATTTGTTGTATAATCACCCTGCGTCCCTACCTATACAACTACTAACTCATCATTAAGCAAGACACAAAAGAAAACATAATTTGAAACATGCTTCTGAAAATGAAATAAACAAAAGATAAAAATTAAACATGTACCAACGAACAACTTTAATGAATAACAAAAATCAATACGAGTTACCGAAGTGCAAGTACTTGAACAAAATGCAAGAAACCCTCGGCAACCTAACGGCATAGAGAAAGCTTAACTTCCCGAATGCTAGGAAACTCCAACTAACTCTCAAGTGAATTGAACGAAAGTTCTGAACCCCTTGAAAAGTAGAGAGGTAAGAGGTTTATGTAGGGTGAATTCGTAGAGAAAAACGTTGAGTTTTCGATGTGGGACTGCAGAAAAATACATAAAACACGGAAATTGAGGTGGCGGGGCAAAACGAAGGCCGGCCCAGCCTTGTGGGGAAGCTGGCCCCGCTCCGGCCCAATTTATTTGGGCTCCAGGCAGGCCTCCCTTGGTGTTGGCCCAGTTCGGGTCCGTTTCGATGCATTCCGAGTTGATTTCGAGCTAAAAACAACAACGATTCTTCCCACGGCGATGTCCAGCTCGGCCTCAAGGCCTCGCAATCTAGCCTTGGCGCAAAATCCGCCTTATTGCCTACGAAACTAACAAAGACACAAAAACAAAACAAAGCACAGGCCGCACGGCATCAAGTGAAAATTGAGATAAAACGGGCCTCTAATGCGCTAACTTGTCCTACTTAGGCACTGATATCTACGATATAGGGCGCCTATCAAAATAGTATAATGTTTTTCATAATTTTAAAAACTTTGTATTATAGAACTAATCGAGCTCTATCAAACAAGATTCAAATTACATATTTTTTTAAATCCACACTAAAAGACATAGACAAAAGATATAAAAAAGACAAACAGAATAATAAGCAATAAAAATGGGATGGAGGGAGTAAATCTTTTATATATAAAATAAAAGAGAGACTGACTCAAGTATTAGAGTGTCCCTAGGTCCATTTTAGACCGGTAGGCACTAACGATGCTCACTTGGCAATTTGCTGTTACGGCCCGTTTGGATGGAGGATTTGTTTTGGGTGGATTTGTAATGATGGGGGATTTGAAGGTGGATATGTAATGAGGGGTGATATGTTAAGAATGGTGGATTTATAATGAGGTGTTTGGATGATTTTTTGAGAAGGGGGATTTGGAAGGTGGATATGATGTGATAAGGTGTTAAATGACTTATTTGCCCCCACTTTAGTATTTTAGTGGACAAATTATTTGAACAGATTTTTTCCGAAGCAAACTAGTCTAAATAGGGCTCGGTAGCCTTGGCGGAAACTTGGGCGGAAGGCCTTTAGGCATGCCTAAAGGAAGCCTGGCTTGGCTCATGAAAACAGAAAACAGCCAAAAAAACACTAACAAAAGAGAAAAGGGGAGGGTAGAAGAGTCAACTGGGAAGCCGGATATACCAACGACACCCCCAACCCAGTTCTTAGCAAATCCCCCTTCTCCCTGGTTTGTAATTCCAACAGTATCAAATCCCCCTTCCAAATTCGGCGTCCTTTTCTCTTCCAAACACCTGATATGGCGAGGAGGGGGATTGGTAATCCGGGGGGCTAACAAATCCGGGAGCTTCTCCCCCATCCAAACAGAGCGTTACGGAGGAAGGACAAATCGGAGCACACGAGGCTAGTGATAGACGGAAGAACGTATCAGCCGGCCGACAATGGACAGCACGACCGCTTCTTTTTCAATGTGAATTGAAATCCTAACCACACCACGAACTTTTGTTTCCTAAATAATTTTAAACAACATAATTAAAAAGAAAACTAAAACACAGGCCATGCCAAGGGGCCCTAATTTGCATTCCATATCCCTTGGTTAAGGTGCCTAGCTAGCCAGTGGGGAGATCTCAGTGCTTTCTACCCCATAGTTTTTGATGACTCCGGTTTTTGATCATTTTATGCACGCTTCCATTAATTCTGGGCTCAATTCTATCGTTCAATTGCAGGGAGCTCAATTAAAATAGGAGCAAAATTCCGTATGAACTACCTGCAAAGAAGTACATACATAACTCCCTCTTGAGTTCTCTTTCACCCCCTAGTTAATTGATGATGGGAGGCAATTTATATATATAACCTTCAATGATTAATTCGTTTTAGTGGAGTTACTACAAAATTCAAAAGTACTATGCCAATTATACCATTTTGTATGAACTTCTAGAAAGGACGAAGTTTTTTTTATTATAATAAAAAATACATATATACTTGTTGATTTATTTATTTCTTTGGGTATTTTTAAATGTGCTTGATTTAGTTATTGCGGCTCTCTAATAGTGATGTTGATATGATATGACATTTCATGCTTGTAATTCTTTTTTTTTTTTTTTGATAGGCCATGCTTGTAATTCTTTTGATATATAAACGCGAAGATATTTATTTATCTTAGTGCCGGTGTCAAAATAATAATTAAAAAAACCATGCTGTTGTGTGCAATTATATAACCTATTATGGATATCCATGTTATATACATAATGCAGATTATGATAAATATTTGAGAACACTAAAGTGAAGAACTAAGGATAAGATTCCCACATAGTATATCATTGAACAACGAAAAAGGAAATAATTAAGTCATAATCATTGGTGTGCCTCTACAATATAATTAATGATACTCAGATTATAAAATAAACGAGTGGAACTTCACCCCATAGACAGTAATCAGAATTCAGAGTATCGTGCGCGAGCTGAACCACTTGTAATTGGGAAGGTAAGGAAAAAAGTAATGTTATATGAGAGAAACCTATTCACAGAGGGGGCCGTTTATAAGCTGTTCACGAAAAACGTGCAATCTCACTCGTCTGTTTCGGTAATCAATGGTTGAAATATGTTTTTAATCTTTGACCCGTAATGAATATCTATTACCGTTAATAGTTTGTCTTTAATCTGGATCGTCCAAAACACTTTTGGACAACCGATATTAGCCTTTGTGAATATTTACGATTATTTACAGAACCTCCGTAAATAAAGATTTTCCCATGCTATGATAGAAACTTATTCAATGAGAGGCCATGAATAAGCCGGAAAACGCGCAATCTCACCAGTCCATTTCGACAATCAATAGTTGAGATATGTTTTTTTGACCGGTAATAAATATCTAATGTGCCATATTTACAATCGAGACTATAATGAGTTCCACATATATAGTGATATTCAAGAACTATTAGTGTGTCACATTAGAATGTAAACGTCAAAGTCATTATTACAATTATCGTTGTTAGTTGTTACTAATGGGAGGCTTTGTGATATTTGGCTTCTGGATTCTAGAATTTTTAGGGTCAATAATGGTTGATTCCTTTGTTTGTCGTCTTGCTTGGTTTCGTACCTCGATGATCTGATCTATAATTTTTTCCTCAAGGGACGCCCAGTTAATTTTGTAACTTGGGTTTTTTTTTTTTTTTTTGGTGAAAATTACTTTAAAAAAAAACACGCTCTCTCAAAGTTGCAAGATGATTTTTTCTAGTAAATTTTTCCTACGCGAACCCCCAACAATAAAGGCCGTATCCTGCGTGAAAGACTTGCTCACGTACAATCCAAGAGGGATCATCTTTCTTTAGTATACATTAACAATTTTTCTCGGTTTTGCTCTTGTGATTCGAATTCGCACCACAACATTCGATGTGGATTTAATGGTTTCGATTCGAAATGATCCTCATTAGCTAACGACTTAATTAGTGCTATTGTTGTGGATATTGGAAAACATTGTGTACTTATAAGGATAAACAGGGGAATCAAAGTTTAATAGATTTGCCTGAAACTGAGGGAACCGATGTAGATATATAGTGGGGGTACTATGAAGCACAAGGCACCACGAATCAATCAAGCTAGCTAGTGCCCTTGTTTTACTAATGATCATTTCATGTTTCCTAGTGGAAATCTCCTTGTAAAAAGTAAGGCATGTGCCAAAAGTATAACCCCCTCTCTTTCAACCAAAGCCTAAAATACAATTTTGAAATACAACTTCGAACACAAATGGGTTCGGAGCCGTTCGACACACAAGATCAGTACACATGCATCGAACGGCTCTAGACGCAGTTGTATTCCGTTGTCGCATTTTTCCCCGAGAAGCGGGAGAAAAAGAACTCCAACGAAAGTTGGCACGTGAGTGAAAATTGTCTAGCGTCACAGGACGAAAAGGCAGGGCGCGAAACTGCTCCAACTGTGGAAAACGAAAGAGCGCTACAATTACAAATCTGCCCAGGAGACTTTGTAAAATTGGCTTCTTAATTCAAAAAGTCTAACAACACAATTTTAAAACACAACTCTAGACACAATCGGATTCAGAACTGCTAAAGGCACAAACGTAGGATAATGTGGGTGTGAATTCAACTTCTAATTCTTCTTCTTTTTAATAATGGTGACTGGTGATTCAATTTTTTTTTTTATGGAACTCAATGGGTTATTCAACTTAAACATCAAAAACAACCAAAGGGCCCCTAGTACTGTCTCTTCTCAACCCAATATCAGATTCATACACGTTGATCAGTTTTTTTATTTAAAAAAAGCAACCTTGAAAGAGAGAAAGGGGCCCAAAAGTTTGAAAGGAGCTTGAAAATTTAAGACACCTTATACGATTAAGAGCCAACGGAACTGCCACCGTCGGACCCGTAGAGTTTGAGTCAGAACTGCAGGAATTGGGATGCTGCCGTCAAAACAATAAACTATCAAAGCCACAGTGCAAGCGGGCAGTTGGGACCATATACAGTCGGAAATTCAATTGTCACGCCGTTATTAGAACGCCAAACTGTCCACAAACTCTTCCGCTGTGTTCGGTTGCAATTTCTGGAACACATTTCCGGAAAAAAAAGTTTGAGTTAGTGTTTGGTTTGATTTTTAGAAATGGTTGTTGGAGTAATGATTTGATAGAAAAATAGAGATAATGATTGGAAATAGGGTAATAATTGGAGAGAGATAGAGAGAGAAATAGGGGTAATGATTGGAAGAGAATAGGGGTAATGATTGGATGAAAGAGTAATGATTGGAATGAGAGAAAAGTGAAAAGTGGAATCTTTTACACTTTTTCCGGAAATGTTTTCCGGAAATTTCCGGAAATTGCAACCGAATACAGCCTTCAGTTTCTTTCATCTCCACCACGGCTTAGAAAAAGGTATAGTTTGGCATTTTCACCCTTGGTTTGTTCCACATTTGTTAAACTATTGTGTGAGTATTTTAGGAAATTAAAAGTGTGACGGAGCTTACAAAAGGAAGACACAAAATTGGTGCTCTCCTTTTATATATTATTATATTATATTACTACTAGAATAGCATAGATTTCCAAATTCTTTATAGCATCTGATCATTCTTGTGTGTGATACACTAATTGTGTCACCTCTAAGATGCTGCTTGAATTCAAGTGGTTGTGCAGCCATGAATAAAAGTTAGGTGAAGAAAATTGTCACCATTTTAATTTGCTCTTCTTTTGATTGGTAATTAGTGTCATCATGAGTTGAATGCTTATCTAAAATGAAATGAAACATCATAACCAACACCTTTTAAGACTATAATGTTTTCTTTCTTTATTACCTGGTAACTTTTCCTTTTGTTCTTTTATTGACCTGAATATTTAATTTTCCTAATTAAACTGGGGATTATGTAGTTTTCTGGTAACCCTTTTTCATCCACGAAAACCTCCGCAGGTTTATAAAAATGAAAACCAACAAAGAGAAGGACCAGATTCGAGACATATATTTATAATTTATGCATGGTTTTTTTTTTAATATTTTGGTATTTGACCAGCTTACGTGCGCCTAGACGAATATCAGAACTATGACGTTGACAACTAAATAAATCTTCAATAACCAGGAAAACCTCCAACAACCATGAAAACAATGGAGATTCATAGATTTTTGTTTTATTTTTAGAAGGAAGCATTCAAAACCCTTGTAGCCCAAGTTGTATTAGGACTGCAGGGCTGTATAATTAATCTTCTACCTTCAAACAACCACTAAACACTATCACTAAATGTTCTTGTTTGATATCAATACACTTGTAATAAAAGAACCAAGGATGGTGAGCCAAGACATGTGTTGAAAAGACAAAATTGCCCTTGAATGATTTGTCTTCCAATTGGTTTTTGCATGTCTTGAGTTGGGGTAGTTTAGGTATTGCATGTTGCCCTTGGTTGCCCGGATTTTATTCAGTCAAGTTGTACTCTGTTTTCCTGATTTTACTCAAATTGTACACTGTTTTCCGTTGGGTGTGGCTCGAGAAATGTACCAAAGGAAGAAGAAAGTTAAAGGGTGACTATTGATGTTCCCTTTTACCCATCTCTCTCTTTCGCGCATAGAAAACTTCCTCTCTGTCTTTTCTCTCTCTAAAACAGAGGCACACTAGCACACACAAAGAAAATCCTTTCTTGCTGTCTTTCGATTGACGCCAAACTCGTTCCCCGCTTATATTTCTGTTCGCCATGCGGGGTCCCACCTCGCCATCGTGGAAAGGATTGGCCGAGTTGGTCGAAGGTAACGGAGAAACTTGACGAGGACGTTGCTATTCTTTTTAGTTCAGAGATAGATACACATATCGAGTGTTTATGTATGCATTTATATGTGAGTTCCATTGTTAGGGTATTGATGATTGTTTCTTTTAATTATCTTTTCATTTGATTGATAACCTTTGCAGAGTTATACAACCTCTCTCTCTCTCTCTCTGACCAGTAGTAAATTTTTATCAAAATTGTGAAAGGATTAAGCCAACTTCATACTATTTGAATGTCTCTTTGTCTTAGTTTCTTTCCATTATATTAATGTTTTAGATAGTAGGTTCAGAGTTAACCATATTGCCACTATGTGTATTGTGGACTTGATAGAGACGAGGACACATGGATGCTGGCAGCGACGAAGATTCAAACTTAAAAATGTTGAGAATGATGACAAAGAACAAAGCTTTTGCGACAGGTAATTGACTTAACTAAAGACAGTAGATGTATGGAACTTTGGATGCACATCTTCATGACGGTTTACTCTTCATTGTAGATCAAAATGATAGGATATAATATCACAGTAAGTTTGTTTTAGTAACAATTTGTAGGGGATCTTGATTAGATTAGAGTAATTTAGCACAACCACATGCATGCTTGCTTTTGTGGCTGTACACGTGATAGGCAAGTTAGATCCTATGGTAACCCAATCAAGTAGATAATTGAAATTCATTGGCTGTTCCGTGAATCTAATTGAATTCGATTAATTTGCGAAATTGCTCCTCAGGAAGAGAGTATTTAGGAAGAGTCAGGTTGGTATTGGTAGGTGGTTTATGATAACACATGTTTAATTGTGTACTTTTTCCTCCATTTCAGGTTAACTGTGAGCGACACGATACGCTCGTTATCAATTATTTTGCTTTTGAACCCAATTTCAGGTGCGGTGTATGATTTAATTTGATTATTGAAGCCTTCAATTCTTCTTTTATTTAGTGGTTTAGTTCTTCTTTTATTTAGTGGTTTAGTGTTCACTCTCGATTTCATTATGTTGCAATGTTGTGATGCTTTGTTTGGTTTCCCAAAAAAAAAAAAGGAACTTTTTAAATTTTCTTCTTCCATTACTCAGAAAAATGGAAGATTTGCTAATCAGAGGGAAATGCATTACTAGCGTTAGATTCTTTTAGTTTGTTTAAACAACTATTTTTAATTTTTTTTGGTTTTTCTTGGCATTAAGGAGGGGAGGGGGGGTTGCGCGCTTTTCTTCACTAACATTACTAAGCGGATCGAAATTGCAAAGTTTTCAAAGCTCCAAAGGATAGAGCTTTCTTCGCCTTGTAACCATCAAAGATGAAATGCAGATCTGCTTCTCAAACTACGAGGACTCTCCTTGCCCCTTTAAAATAGAACAGAGATGCATTTGCTGGTAAATTTTGTAACTCCCAGTCTCCCACCATTCAATCCCGTTGTTCATTCGAATCATGTGGTTGTGTGACCGGCTATGCATTTCGCTTCAATATTGAGTCTTCCTATATACTCTCGACAAAAAAATTTGCATTTATTTATTTTTTGTATCTTGCAATTGTTTTAATTTGATGGCTTTGTAGATGTTAAAGCTTGGTTGTATACTGATCTTATGATTGTAGATGTTAGAGGTTGGTTGTATATTGATCTTATGATTAGATGTAGATTCACTTTTCATTTTTAGATATTTATAAATATAGTTCATATGATTTGGGTAAATTATTAATGTCCCTCTAATACTTGGTTGGAGGATCTTTATGATTGATTGAGTTCTTTGTGCCACTCGACAGATACAATCATGCAAATCTCCTTAAGTGTCGTAGCTTTGGATCTTTCAAACACCAAGTTGTAAAGATCAAAGCCTTTTTTGTTCCAGTTAATAGGCTACCATCAATTACCGGAAGGCCACAGAGTGACTTTGCATTTTTGCTCCGATGCTTGGCAAGAGATCTGCGCTTACCTAGCAGGAGATTGTTTTCTTTAGTGGCAAAGTTGCTTCTCTATTGTCTTCTTGTTGCTTGCTCCACAGTCAGATAGAGTACCTTTAAAGATATGCAATTGTTTCCTATTTAGGCTTTCGTTCCTTTGTAACTCTCTTTTTGCACTTCGTGCATATATTGAATATAGAATTACTTGCAAGATCTCTTTGTTTGGAAGATAATTATTAGCATAATCCATTTAATATCAGAGGTTGAATGATTTATGAATCTGCAAATAACAAATGCAAATAAGAAATACTTGAAATTGTAAATTTTTTTTCTTTATGAAACCACTATTGTCCAAGCTTAAGCAAAGTTCTCGGAGACCGAGCACGTGGTGTCGTGCGAAGCACGTTGAATTACACTAGTATATTAAAACAGAAATCCTATGTGCCCGAAGTTTTTAGGTTTTATAATTATATTACGTTGTTAAATATATATATATGTACCTAGTATTCGAAATTCAAAAGGAAAATTAATTATATCACCGTTTTCCAATAGTTCCAAATAATACAATTCGAAATGGAGATGTTCTTTCACGTAGCTTTCAGATTGAATAATGTTATGGACATGATTTGGATATAGATGTGTTCGATATTGTTCTATATATATGGGCCTCACAGAATGTGTGTTGGACTCACATCTCACATCGGGCGGTTTTAGACACATGTTCGAATATGTGTCCCAAACATTTTCCTTTCAAATTGAAAGTGATATATTTTGTGTTATTTATGTTGGAGAACGGATAGTGAAACATAGATTTTCACCTGACAAAACCTAAGGTAAAGGCTACCTGCTGGGCGATAATCAATAAAAAAAAAGGCTAGCTACTGGGCCTTGAGTAGGACTTGGACCTGTTCTGGGCCTGGGCCTGTGAGCATTCTTATAAAGTACTCCTGGCTTCTGTGAATATCCAGGCTTTTGAACTTCAGCAGTTATTTTCCCTCTCAAAGCCCTATACTTGGAGCTTGGAAGAAGACGACCACAAAAATGGGAGTGATATTTGCATTCCCCAAATTGTTGGGATGCGGTTAACAAATCGTGAAGTGCGAAAATCACTCCCCCAACACAAAAACAATAACAATGAAGTGTTTGTGAAAGTGCCCCACAAAATTCCACCAACAGAGAACTACACACAGAAAACAACCACTCTCCACTCCGCGACTCCCCAATTCTTTCCGACAGATTTCATGTAGGCGCAAAGACCCAGACCCTAATTCCAAGAAATCTAACTCTGGGTTTAGAAAATACAATCCCACATCCCCTGGGTGTGGAATAGTGTTCACTTAGCATTGTTAGAACCTTTCCACCTACTAGTTTAAGTTTTCGGTTGGATACAAAGTTTCTAGATAGAGTATATTTAAGATTTAATAGAGGGCGCGATATAAAGAAGAGGGTGACACAAGTTCGAGCAAGAAAAACACAGATGAAGGCCATACCTCATATCTAGAAAGCTTGTAATTAGCTATTCTTAGGACTTTCGTTGGAGTAGTTTTTGGAGGAATTTCATTGGGTTTTCATTTGATGAATTATCTGCCTCCAAATAGAACTAACCGCGTCTGTTAATTAGGACTCACTGCATTCTTGAATTAAGTAGAAGTTAAGTGTTATACTAGGTGTTTTTGTCTGGCTGCCTGTGCAGATTTGCACCGTTATTTTTTGGCTGTTTGTCTCTCTTTTTTTAGTACTAATTGTCAATAAAGGGAAGGGGGGGGGAGGGGGGATTGACCAGTGTGGCACGTCTCCCGCGGGCATGGCCAAAGGAGCCTATTCACAAGCAAGCCAGACAAGAGGAGCCTAGACGGGCCTCATCATAATGTCTTCACCAATGGTGTAGTTGCAAGAACCCGATGGCCCTGAAGAAATAGACATGAGACATGAATCAGCACAGTACTATTGCCCATAAAGATCAAACCTATGTCCCAAACCAAACCACCACCTCGGGTGGTTAGAGGTGGTGGTTAAATTTATGCACATTAATTAGTACTCGTCCACCGGCTTCCATCTCTATTATAAAACAGAAGGGTGTGGGGACAAGTTGTTAGAACGGCTTAGATTCATTTGATCCAAAGGCTGTAATGTATTCATCCACTTCCCGGTTAAGTGCCTATGATTGTCACATAAATCACACAACTGTCATCCCCTGTGCGTAGTGCCGTAGGCACGGGTTAGCACTAGTCTCTTATAATATTGCAGGTCTGAAATGCTGATCTAAAACATGTCCTTGCAATCTGGTGTGCTAAGTTCTGCATAAATTTGTTTCTTCGCCGAAAATGTGACTTATTCCAAGCATGAAGAAGGGCTGATATTTGACCAATCAGCTGTCTCGCGATCCCCCTTGAAGCATCATTATTCGAAACCGGAACTAGTTGTAAGATTTTGCCATGATTATAAAGTCAGGAGTTTCAACGTAACCCTTAGGAAATTACAAAGATAATATTTAATAATTATTCTGTAAACATTATAATTTGACTCTGTAAATTAAATTATATGAGCTTGAACCCATCCATAATCGTTAAAATGGAAGGTTGGTTTATTACATATAATGTTCATCAAATGGGATTTATATTATGCTGAATGTGTAGTGGGCTGAAATATCTGAAGGTTCAGTGGGTTGCACTGTCGACCCATCATTCAGTTGTCTCAGTTCGTTTGTAAGTGGAAAAGCTACTTGACAGGTCATCCCATTACTTTATCGAACGATAGTCAAGCCAAGAATGATTCACCGAGTTTTGGAAGTTCATCCGAGCGAAGGATTATTCGTTTTTACTCGATAAGATTCCCAGTCTTTCGGCAAGACGTCTTCGCCCCCTGCCTTCGTAGTTGCTCAGTTGAGGACTTTAACGTTCGGCATCCTTTTCGTTCGGGAACGTCCTCGGGTGTGGTCATTTTGGAACGTTCTGAAAGTCCTTGTTGATAAGCCCGATGATAAGCACGTTCGCCTCTCTAATAGCTTATGGGACGTCTCTGCCAGACGCGACATCTCTGACATTGACCTACATGTGCCTGCAAATCTCGTGGGACGGCGTTCATTTGACACGTGACGTCATCCGCGATGCACTTCCACCTTGCTCAGTACTCCAAACCTTTGCCTATAAATAGAGGACCATCCATCTTAGGGTGAGGGTACAAAAAAACATTCTCCACGATAAGCTTCTTCTTTCCCCTAACATATTTCTCTTTCTTCTTCTTCCTCCATATTCAGACTTGATCGTCGGAGCTTCTTTTCAGAGGAACATCTCCCTCCGGTTTACAAGTACACGAAACTCCACGTCACTCTACAACGGTTCAACAGCGAAGAGAAAGGGTTTAGGAGGTCCAAAGTTAAATCAGCCCCCCACAAAATGCTACCATTGCAAGTTGTTGTAGGTGCCTCGAAAGGCTACTCAGTGTCGTCTTGATAAACGGCAACCCGACCACTTAGCACCACCTCAACCTCAAACCCTTCGAGGCTGAGAAAAACTAACTTATCACTCCTAGCCTCTCACTCTCGAAAAGTAACTTGTCTAAATCTTCAGAGTGAAAGAATAGTGGCCGCGCATAGACGAAAGAATAATTTTGCCCGGAAAGACAATTAGTGCTTAACCATCATAACGTGCACCAATATTTTGAAGCGCTGGTCTACGCTCATGTGAAGCATAAGCATGGCCGCATGGGTAGTCTTAAATTTGCTGGGCTCGGTCCAAGCGCTACCCGAACCATTCGAACAAGGCGGGCCCAGCCTATTAGCTCGGGCGACGCCCAAGTTCGGTCCATGGGCTATGTTTGGCACTCCACTATCTATAAAGCTACTCCCTCCGTCCCTAAATAAGTGTTCGGCGCGCAAAACTAGGCCTTCCAAAATATGTATGTTTTTCATTAAAAAATTTAATTTTTTTCACAATCTAATAGAACTCATTGCTATCTATTGATTTGTGAAAAAAATTTGATTTTTTTAACGAAACAAATGCATTTTTTTGAAGGTCTAAATTTGTGCGTCGGACATTTATTTAGAGACAGAGGGAGTATCAATTACTAAACCAACAAAAAGGTTCGACTATTTTCCAACTAGACTGCATGTGCTATTCTAGTAAGGAGAGGAAGATCTCTACATACTATTGTACCTTTTTTCCAGTATTTTCAAGTCGAGATACGTATTATGTATAGTTTATTTCATTTTATGAATCGTATCGGGATACGTATCGCGTATCGTAAGATACGTTAACATAAGCTAATATACAATAAAATAATAGTTATACTTAATTATAATTTAACATGTTGGTATATATTTGAAAAATAAGTGTCTTATATATGAAAAAAAAAATGTTTTTAGTGTGAAAAAATCCAAATGTCTCAGGTAGGGTCCATCACATTGAGACTTTCTCTAGCCAGATTCAGAGAAATCAGAGAATTCTACTACGGAGTACTACAAAGAAAAACAAACAGCCCGAGGGTTAGTCCGGTTGGTTAACTGGGTTTGCTTCCCACACAATTGACAAGGTGTTGATTCTTGGCGTCAGGCCACAAGAAAGTAGTAATTTCTTGTAAATTCTCTTGTCCCGGCGTGGCTGGTCTGCCTGACGGGACAAGCAAGAGGATTCACTGAGGTGTATATAAACTGGCTCGGACACCCAGACCGTCGAACCAAAATGTAACACACAATTAAGTTGGGAAGACAAGGCATGCATAAAAGTCTTTATTACTACTACTTTATATGTATGCAGCTACGGAGGTAACCAAAACTGGAACTTTGCGCATGCAGACAGGTAGATTATATCCATCCATGCCAGAGTCAATGAGAAAACGTTTAATTTTAAAAAAACTTATCCGGAAGAAGTTCCCAATGTCTCAAAACTTCATGTCCCACAAACCCACATGATAGTTTCTAGATCTCAAACCAACCACTGGGCCATTTTTATTTTTATTTTACATTTTACAAATGCATGTCCACTTCTTTAGAGCACTCTTATCAATATTTTTGGGGCTACTTTTTCTCCTTACCCAAATCCATATTTTTATTTATAACCAGTTCTCTGTTTTACTATTTCTTTTTCCTTTCCTGAATGATGGGTGGTTGCTTCATGTGTGAACTTGTTGGTAGTAGTACTCTTTGATTCATTGAAATGATAGGAAAGGAATCGTCAGTGATTAGCATTATAAGTGAGTTTGGATTAAAAAGTAAGGAGTGACTTTTATTCCTCTTTATTTAATTTTTTTTTTTTTACATTTTTTAGTTTTTCTCAAACTTTCGTGACTTATTACTTCGTCTCGACAAGAGGAACCGAAAAAAATAAAATTTTTATATTGGAACCCATATTTTTACCAAAAAAAAAGACAAATTGTAAAAAAAAACTACTCGTATGAGTTTTGACTAAACTTTTTTTACCTTTTCGGTTCCTCTCGTAGAGACGAACCAATAAGTGACACAAAATTAACAAATACAAAAAAAAAATTGAATAAAGACAAAAAAAAGTCACTCCCTACTATTTAATCCAAACCCGCCCATAAGATTTTATATATAAGTGCAGAACCCATGACACATACAGGATGAAACAGGGTTAAATGAGAATGTGAATTTATTATGTGTGGAGAGAAGAGGGGCCGTAGCCCATTTTTGGAGTTAAATTGTCATCGCATTCATTAAGTTCGGTTTCAAGATTAACGAAATGTAGAAACGCCGTCATACAGTGGCGGAGCCAGGACTTGGCCGCGGAGGTGGCACCGTTCAATGAATTTTTAATTACTTGTTGCGTGAAAAAATATGATAAAGAAAATTATGTAGAAAATCATATAATTAGATTTTGTTGTACATTTTTTTTGTGAAATCTGGGCTTGCTCCAACTCTCTTACGGTGTTCGAACAGAAGACATTATGGTACTGATTTTTCTTGATCTGAACTGACCATTCTCTAAATTGCGGCTTTTGCAGTATCAGTACAAGGTATTTTTTTTTGCGTGCCCGTAAATACTTAGTCCAACCATTTTAGTATATAGAAAAACTTAAGTGTTTGAAAGTGCAGGTGACATATACCCCAACCCCCTCTATGTGAGCACTGTCACAAAAATAAAATTTAGGATAAGTAGCTCCAACAACAGGTTTTTTCTGCCTTAACAAGCATCGCAAAAAATAACTACATTGACAAGCTTCAAGAATGCCAAATGTAATCAGAAATCCCTCTTTCACTCTTAAGTGTCAAAAAAGAGTAATCCGTAACTTATCTATATATAAATGTAAAAATTGACATATTTGTAAATTAATTTTATATGTCCATTCACACACAATAATTTGTAAAGAAACATACAATAAAAATTGTGTTAAATTTAAGGAAAAAAATTTAACGTACAAATGCTCACGTGCCTCTCCAATTAGTAAAATCTAAAAAGTTAGAAAACATGAGAGAGAGAGAGAGAGAGAGAGGGGGGTTCCCAAAATACAAAAGGAAAAGTGCCACTAGGAGACTCGAACTCCTGTGGCCAAGGTCAACAAGCAAGGTCTTTAGCCAACCGCACTAGCGTTGTTTTCAAAAAATCATCTCAGTTGTTTTATATTTAACATTATGTTTTGCAAATTTTTTATTTTTTATTTTTGGCGATATTTTTGAAACCGGGGGTGCACGTGCCCCTCCCCCCACCTGGTGGCTCCGCCACTGCCGTCATACCCAATCACTAACATTGATCGCGTTCTTTATATTGGATACATCTACAATTCTACATGTTTATATAATTGGCTATACATATTCGTCCCCTTTTTCTTTTCTTTTTTTGCGAAAGTTAAAAGTACAATCAATGTGAGCCCAACTAAGAAAATAAAGCTTAAGAATAGAATCGATGTAAAGCCCCTTGTTGGGAGGCATATGGTCTTTGATTTCTACAGAAATTATAGGAAACGAATCAAGGACGGAGCCACTTTGAGAAACAAAATCTATCAGACGTTTCCGAAAGGGACGAAAACTATTTCAATGCAACGATTATTTCACTAGTATTTGAATTCTCTTAAATAGTTTTGGGCAGTAATAGAATGAATGAAAACAATATGGAGAAAAAAGAGGGGCTTTGCATTGATGATGGAAGAAAGATCCTGAAGCAAAAAGGAGTTAATAACTAATTTACCAGCTCATGACAGCCACTGCTCACATGATCAAGAAAGGAGAGAGATCTCTTTTGTACTACTAAAACATTACCATAACCACCTCTCTCTCTCTCTCTCTCTCTCTCTCTCTTCTCTCTCTCTCATATTTAAATGAAATGTTTCTTTAAGCATCGTTGTCAATCCGGTTATTAGAGTTGTTGATACGCACAAAACAGAAACAAATTGGAAAAGGCTCTACAGCCTAGGTGGTCCCTTCCCATATTTTTTCCCGGAAAAAGAATCTGACCCAATTGACAAAGGAAACCCATAAATTACGGGTGTAAAATCTATTTAAATCCATTTTATTAGGAGAATAGATGGTTCTCTTCTTTAATTATTTACTTGTTGCCATACCCAGAGTTACCCCTGTCCCAAATTGAACGCCTAGGAAAAGACATCCAATTTCGAAATTAAAAAATAAAATACTTTTTATTAAATTTCTTTGCATCATATTAAAGAGCTCTTGAAGTACTTTAATTTCGTATAAAGAAATTTGGAAAATGATACTTTGAAGTACTTTATTTTTTAAACAGAAAAAATTGCACGATTCTTTGTAAGGAGAGCGCAATTTGGAACGGAGGGAGTAGTGAGAATAGTTTTGTGCATTGCTGTGGACTCTTGACCTGGAATGGTATATTCCCACTCCTCTTCCCCTAACCTCTATAAATAACATATTCTGATTCCTTGCAGATGCATTCACCAGTGGAGAGAAAAAAAAACGACATACCCCACAAACCACAGTCTGGAGTCCCGTAGGTGATGGTCAAGACCTTCTTGTATTTATGGGTTTGCCCGCTACTGATGAATATTTAAGTTTGAAATCCGTTCAATGTTATTAATTTCTTTGGAGCCAGAATATACAAGGTTAATTTGTTCTGGTTTTCATTTTGGCCCTTTGTTGGTAGACGGTGGGATTGGTTCTTGAAAATTATTTGAGGTGCTCGCCGTAAGCTGATTCAAACACTTTAGTTATCAAATAAAATAACTTATCACTTTTACTAGTATTCGATCATGTTAATTCGCTCGAACTTGTATGAAATTTGAAATAAGGAGTATAATAGTTGAGTCATCTTTGCGATCCCCATGGGACGCTATAGTTTATATGGTTTAAAATGTCATTTCATGTAATATTTTATGGATCGGAGAACAATTATATGAACTGTTGGGGACATCACGACACAACAAAAGCAAAAAGGAGAAGAAGAAAAAAGATGAACAGAGGTAGAGGTAAAATGCCTTTCAGATCAAGGGAAGCAACCTCATGCGCAGCTGTGCTCGCAGATCTCCTGATCCATCTGACACGTGTAGTGCGGTTAATTCGGCTATTCATCTCGGTAATGGACGGCTCGAATTTTCATCCGAACAATAAATAACTAAAACATGTAGGAGCTCGGATTAAATTTGAGCCGTTCATGCCGAGATGAGCGGCCAAATTAGCCACACTGTACGGTGTAGTACGGCGGCGGGTGTACTACAGCCCCTCTTATTCCATCTGATAGTATATCCTCGATCACGTTTGAGCAAACTTGGGAATATCATAAACCAGGACGGCCGCTGTTAAGTTAACCTCCTGAAAAAAGGCGTGATTCAATTGAAAAGTTCACCAAGAATTTGAGCAATATATGGTATCCTTTCGGTATTATTCAACTAATGTATTGTCGATCCCGGCATTTTTCGAAGATTATGATGTATCTGTATTAATGCTCCTAAACTTTCTCTCCACTGTTCAATCCAATCGGTTGAAGATTACTTACGTAGATCATGATATGTATAGTAATAATTAAAAACATTTTTGATTGTACGAGAATCCGCAACTCCTATCCCGAATAAATTACTCGGTATTAGTCAAATATACTCAAGAAATAGGTCCAAAATGGATAAACTATAGCAATTGACTATATCTTCATCAAGTTTTTAACTCTTTATGTGTCACATCAATATATAAATTAAATGACACTCTCTCCTTCCCGTATTATTTGCATTTTTAAAGGGAATTTTAATATTTCAAAGGGACATGCAATCAATGCATTTCTTTATCTTCTTCCTATGAAGCTATTATTAATTATTAAACGGATAGACAAAATTGATACTCCCCTGTCCTAATTTGTTTGTCTCGTTTTTTTACTTTTCTATGTTCCAAAGTATTTGTCCAAATTTATTTTGACTTTGAAATATTTCCTTAATATCCTCTCTTTTATGCATCCGGGAGAGTGCTCTTTCATCCAAAATAAAAAGCTTATTCTTGAAAATTTCAAGCTTTTGGAAAGTAATTATTTTGCCTCCTTACTAATTTGAAAATTCAAAATTGGACAAACTGGGATTTATTTATATTTTTTTGGACAAATGGCAATTTCAAAGAGAGTAAAATACTAAAATGGGGCAGATTGAGTAACTAATTAAGGGTGAAAAAAAAAAAGGAAAGGAGAAAAGTTGCCAAGAATCTTCAAGATTGGGGAGGGAAAAACGAGGTTCGATCTCCTCTATCTCAAAAACTCACGTGCTTTTATACTGAGGGATTTTTTCGCGTTAAATTGAGTGATTTTTGTTTTAATCATGAATTCAAAAGCCGAAAACTCTTCGGCACAAGAATTTTCGGCACTGAAAATTCTACCTCCGAAAAACAGTTGAGCCTCTCTTTCTAGGAATACATCACGCCGTTCGAATCAAATCCTTTCCACCACAATTACTTAATAAAGAAGCCCCATTCCCTATCCCCGCATTCATTCTAGTCCCAGTCCACCTCCCGCGGTCCCACTCCAAGTAGACCGATTTAGTTTCCGCGTGGACCCCAGCAAACAAACCATCCCCAAAATTCTCTCTATCTTACGTCTCTGAGAATTTTTTCAGTACCGAGCGGATATTATGTGGTGTCTGCTGAGTGTATTCAAGTCGTTCATTTCGATTTTGAATAGTTCGGATTTAGAGAAAGAAAAAGAGAAGAGAAAGTGTGGAGGTAAGAAAAGAAAGAATATTTTAATTTGAACCGTCCAATATATTTTTGAATGGCTTGAAAGTGGTCGTCGGGCACCAGTGACGTGGTACCCACCCAAAAAATTTCTCTACATCTCTATCAAATCAAATATGGAGTCCGGAAACGAAACATTCTTTTCGAGTAAATCATCACACAACTCAACTTCCAAACCACAATTCCAACAAACTTCTCTCTCTCTCACTACCGATGGAGAAACAGAACAGCGCCATTTCCATCGGCGACGACTCCAAACCCCCTAGCCACAAGGTCAAGTTGATGTGCAGTTACGGCGGCAAGATCCAGCCGCGCCCCCACGACCACCACCTCACCTACGCCGGCGGGGACACCAAGATCCTCGCCGTCGACCGCCGCGTCACCTTCTCTGACATTCTGGCCAAGCTGAACTCCCTCTCCGGTGCCGCGCCCGACGACGACGTCGTCTCGTTCAAGTACCAGTTGCCCGGCGAGGATCTCGACGCCCTGGTCTCCGTGATCGACGACGACGACCTCGAGCACATGATGGCCGAGTACGATCGCGTCTGCGAATGCGTCTTGCCCAAGCCGGCCCGGCTCCGGATCTTCCTCTTCTCCGCGAACCGACCCGGATTGGACCGGACGAAGACTGCGTCCACGTCTCCGCCGCTGAATCCGGACTTCTTGTTCGGGTTTGACAAGGACTACGAGTACGATTACCAAACACGTTCTGTTCAGGAAGCGGATCTTCCTCGGGGTTCGAGCGCTGTTCGGCCCGATTTCTTCACCGGGTCGGATCCGCGGAACACAGCGGAGATGAAAATCCAGCCGCAGATTCAGGGAATTCCGTTCGCCCCTCATGGTTTGCCCGAGACGTTCTCGCGTGAGAATTCGCACGTGGCAGGAGGAGGGCAGGTGGTTTACGGGATACCACAGGGGTATCAGGGGGGTGCGCCGGGGCCGTACGGGGTGACGGCGGTGCGAATGGTGCCGGTGTACAGTTATTTTCCAGCGATGCACGCAGCTCCGCCGGCGATGAATGGAGTGGGAGTGGAGGAGAGAGGACACGTGGCGGGAGACGAAGGGGGGAGGCCGGAGGTGTACAATGGAGTGGTAGGAGTCGTGTCGCCACATCAGATTGCTGACGGTAAGACTAACATGTAGGCCGGCCCCAGTACGCAAGCAAAGCCAATTGACAATGATTTTTTTTTTTTTCGTTAAAGTGTTTATACATAGGATTGTTTGTTTTCTTGGGGTTCTTTTTGCTCCTTTTCTTTGTCTTTTTTGGAGAATTGGGATTTTTTTTTTTTTTTGGGGGGGGGGGGGTGGGGGGGGGGGGGAAGTAATTGGGATCCTTTTTGCTTGGAAAAGGGATTTTTTTGAACAGATGCTATCAACAAGGGTGACAATGTGTAATTTGCAAATAGTCATGATATTTTTGGTTCTTCGAATGTCATTTTTAGATATTTGCTTGTAATATTTTAGCCAATTGAAGTATCCAACATGATCAGGTGGTAAATTCGGATCAAAAGGGGTGCTAATTCGAAAATCGCATGGAGAGTTGTGAGATCAATTCCAGCACAACATCATGCAGCTCCATATTCCTCACAAGCTTGAGACCTCTTCAAATGTCTTAAAAGTTCAGCAGTTAAACATCCACATCTCGAATTGTGCAGACAAAACCCTTAATCCAATTCCCACCCTCATCACGAACTAGTCCTCCTGGCTCCGGCTGCTGCATGTCTAGGAATTCCATTGAAGGCCCCGTCACATTGACTTTGAAAACACTCCTGTGAGGAGCCTGCCATTACACAACTACCCTATCAGTGTTTAGAGATTTTTAAAACGATAGAGCACCAAACACTTTGGCCATTGAATGGTGAATCTTAGAGATCGATTGTTAGGATATACGAACTCAGGAGCAGGATTCTAATTTGTTTAATTTCTCCAATATCAACAGATCGAAGTGATTCCTCCATCCCTTTTCAGTGTCTTTTACAAGAAGACTTGCACTTTCTAGAGAAAAATAATAATAAAGTATTTTCATGCATAATTTTTTTACATTAAATTGACGATCTTGTTAGTTATTTAAATTGGTGCAAAAAAGTTACGAAAACTATGCACAGAATTATTAATTTTTAAATTACATGTCTTTTGTTCAAGATACTTGAAAAGGGACCGAGGAAGTAACAAATGCTTCAACCTCTCAAAATCTATTCCCACTAAGGTCCTGTTTGTTCGTTTGTTTATTATTTCAAAATAAATAATCAGCAAATAACCTTATTTAGTGGGACGGACGACCTGCTTATTTTTCTAATTCAAAAAAAAAGTTTAATTACTGTTAATTATATTAAATAACATAAATGAGTAAAGTCAGCAGACTCAGCACATGACATTCTTCTCGGCAGCATGAATTCCAGAACCACGTTTATTCATTTCCACACCATGACCTCTTCTCATGGAGTGATTATTCAGTGTTGTTGGGGCATCGCCACGTGCTGCTCCGGCGATCCTTACTATGACGGAGACATGAATTTTACTACACTTGGGCGACCATGTATGCAATCTAATAATTTTCTATATATTTTCATAGGATTTTTTTTCTATATATATAATAGTAGAGTGATTTTTTTCCTTTGTTAGGGCGACTGCTAGTGGCATAGTAAGAAATTCAGCTCGGTGGGGGCATTATTAATTAATATTTTCTTAGAATTTTCGATCCTTCATAATAAACAACCGTAATATTAAATAAATGAACTTAGAACGTAAAATTTGCTACAATATACATGTAGATAACGGGTCTTTATGAAAAACAAATGCGTAAAAGAAACTTCTTTTGAAACTTGAGAGAGATATTAGGGGATGTAAGTGTTATAAGGGGAAAAAGATGTATAATTTTGGATACAAATTTGTCATGGCCTTTGTAATTCGGGGGTAAAGCTGGTATTATTGTCGCGCCCCCATTGCATATACATTGCCTCTGCCACTGGCAACCGCCCTTACTGGCCCCTCTTTAGCTCCATCCCTACTATCACAAATTCAAGTACTGAACTTCACTTGAATGTGTGGTTGTAGAGGCCCTCGAAGCACCACATGGTGGTGTTCTGTACTACTAATTTTCTCTTCTTCATGAGAACCCTCTTCTTTTTTGTAGAAAATTAGTCTTAGGTCCATTGTGTGAACTTCATAAGCCCACAAGTCCACCTATAAATTTTGTAAGGTTTCAAGTCCATTTTAGGGTACCCCAGGATTTAGACACTTTCATAAGATTTTAGGATGCACTTTTTTACTATAGAATAGGGTAGCATAGGGTACTTTAGGGTTTAGGCACTTTTATAAGATTTTAGTGTATATTTTCCTATTATAAAGTTTTAGTGGTTTAGGAACTTTCGTAGGGTTTAGACACTTTCATAGGGTACCCTAGGATTTAGGTTGTATGGACTTATGGGCTTATGAAATGTAGACAATGGACCTATCTCAAAGAACCGGGATTTGTTCGGTTTGGAACTCAAAAACCCAAATTTTGGAAAAAGTAGCTTTTTCACTTTTTCTCTCTAACTTTTCAATTATTACTCTCATTTCTCACTCTATCTCTCTCCACAATTATTACTCTCATTTCTCTCTCTACCTTTATTCAAAAATACTACTCAAAACCCACAACCGAACAAGGGCTGCCCATATAAGGTAAATCACTCCTTTTGTTTTTTGTCTTTTGTAAAAATGGGATATAGCCCATATAAGGTATATTTATTAGCTTACTAGAAGCTGGACGCAAAAATGGTTGACGGACCCTGAATTGGGTTGCTCATCGAGAATATCTCAAGCAGGCCAGCCCATCGTTGCATTTTTTAGGCCCAAACCTTACAGAGGGCTGCTTGTGATAATGCTGGGCCAGGGTTAAGGCTTGGCCCTCTAAATGGCCATGGAGAACTAACTAGCTAGCAAGTTTAGGAATCGATAAAAGCTAAGCCATCTAGAACGAACTATCGCATACGTGTTTATTTGGAGGTCTCAAAACTTGTGGGTACGGTCTACAATAATTTTCTCTATCTCTTTCTTTCCACTCATTACTCTAAAAAAACCTCCCTAAACACCCCAAACGAACAATGAGCTCCTATTATTTTCCCAACGAACAATGGAACTTGGAGTTTGATACTCCGTTTTAAGGTCCTTAGAATCAACAACTTACTAAGTAGGCTAAATTTGTTTCTAAAACTCCTTCAGCAGTAAAATCATGGTTGAGGAACACTCAACTCAGTTCAGCTCGATAAGATTACACTGTCTACAAAAATAAACCACTGAAGCATATGGTGAATTTGCGTGATGACAAGATGTCTTTCTAAGTTCACACAGGTACAAATTGTGGTGTAACAAAATATTGACATGATTAAGTCCAAGCTTCAATACTGATCGATATGCCCCAACGTTGGATTTACTCCAATTGTAGACTAAATTTGTCGAACATCCCAAGTCAATTAATCAAGTCGTGTTCCTCCACCCACGCCCCATGACAATAACATTCGTCAAAAGTTTTTTCATTCTCATTATGTACTGTATTTCTCAAACTATGGAGTGTAAAAGGACAAAATTGTCCCTCTTTGCCCTTAAGGCTATCTGATGAAAGACCACACAAAAGTATATTATTGTCTTTTTTCAGAGTAAATTTTTAAATATTACTCTGCTGCATAATGTATTTCTCGCATATTATCTCTATAAACTTTTTCATAATCTTGTTATAATTTAGAATCTAAGTACTAATTTACCATCTAAATATATAAGGAAAATTATTTCCACACTCTCCTTTTAGCCATCCACACTCCCTTCTTTGTTTTTATTCACATGAATTTACAATATTGTCATTGCATTGTGAAAAAGTGTATTGAATAAAGGGGAAGATATTAAATTCAAGTGGAAAAGCCAATAAAATCCAACTCTCTCTCTCTCTCTAACCCTAAAGAAGTTGCCGCCCCGCATCTCCGGCATTCCCCTCCCTCCAGGATTTTAAGCCTAAATGGGTGACGGGAAGGGAGAATTTCTCTCCCTCGTAGGGTTTTTTCATCTCTCCATCTTAGATCTCATAGGTTTTTTCTCTTTCCCTGTTCACCCCTATCCTCCTCCCCAAAACCACCATTCGCCACCCCTCTTCCACCCCTTCCATCATGCAGTCCGACGGCTTTTAGAGGTAGTGTTTTGCCTATCCGGGTCGCTGGAGGTGCCCTCCCTACCGGAGTGGGAGATCTAGGTTGGTGGATGAAGTCTACTTGGATATGGCGGACTCCGTTCGGTTCTGTTACCAATTTTTCTCTTTTTTGTTCTTTCTTTGGTGTCTACTGTGTGAGATTTCTCCTCGTTTGTGGGGGCTTATATCACTCCTGTGGGGATGTTTTTGGTGGTTTTCTGTAATGCTCTGACTGTTTGAAGCGATGAGTTTAGTTGAAATTGGGTATAGTTTTTGGAGTGAGTCCCCTCCTGTTTGGTTTCTTGATCCCTTGTTTAGAATGAAGTTTTCTCTTGATGTACTGTTTCTTGTTTCTTGTGTGGATCTATAATATGTTATCATTTTGACCAAAAAAAAAAAAAGAATTATAAAATAGATAGTGTAGAAATCAATTCCCAATATAATATACGGGGCGGTTCAAGGGACACCCAAAAAAACACCTAAAAAAACATATCATAGTTCCTGATCAAATTTTTATAATCCGAGCCGCTCAATGTGATTAGAACGTAATTTTAAGGGTACCCGCAAAAAATCACCAAAAAAAGACTGGAAAAGGCTTGATCTGAGCAGTTTTTATCTTAGATTTAATGAACGGTTCAATTAAGTTTGCTCAAAACAAGCACTTCCCGGTCATAATTTTTGCTAATTTCTCTTGGGCACCCTTAAAATCACATTCCGCATACATTGAGCGGCTCGGATCATAAAAATTTGATCGGTAACTATGAGATTGACATTTAGAGTGATTTTTTAGGTGTTTTTGTGGGTATCCTTTGAATCATCCCCATATATATATATATATATATAAATAGAAGACACTCTTATAGTTACTATACAACTTAAGGATTTTTCCAGTTGAACATCAGTAGGAGTAAAAACCAAATTGATTGGAACCATAATTACAGTCTCCCGATTATCGAAGCAATTCATGAATGAATTACAGAGAGGCGCTCTCTCACTTCCTCTCTCATATTGGATGAATTGGTTAGTCACGTGGAGTCATAATGGGCCTCGAGTCCCAACTAGGTCCACTCTTTGTAACATACTACTACTAGAAATTTACTCGAATGAGTATATTCCAGTCCAATCACCCAGCCTTCAACTATTTTTTGAGGTGTTACCGATTATGAAAAAAGTATTTTTTTTAAAAAAAAAGGTAATTTGGAGTTTAAAAATTATGTGTTTACGTAAATAATTTTTCTACCAATATGAATCTTGTTTGATAAATCTCATTGAGATCTTTTATACAATGCAAAAAAAAATTAAAAAATTAAAAAATTATTTTTTATTTTCATTATATTTGAATTTGAAAATTTAAAAAAAAACTTTTAAAAGAGGAAGGTAAATTGGAACGGGGCCATTTCTTTTCGGTAACTGAACCTTGCATTAAAAAACAAAAAAATAACAAAAATGACACTCACACAACATGTAGGCTTCACACATGTATACTATTATGTGTGGGTTTCACATGCATATGAGAGACTGTATAAGTTATTGTATTTGAATTGTTGTGTGAGTAGCGTTTACAAGCCGGGGGTATACAACCACTATCAACTCTGCCTTTAAGATTGCCCCAACTATCAAGGAAAAACTATTTCATTCACGCGGTGTCCCAACACTATTTTCACAATAGGAACATGTAAAACGGTGTTGACACCCCACATACATAGCAATGCACCAAAATCACTATATATTACTACTTGACTTGAAAGGGTGATTGACCTGAACCATTTGTTGCATGATATAGTTGGGGCCGGTTCAGATATTTTGAAGGCCTTAAGTAAATTTTAAAATGGGGCGTTGGTTCTTTAAAAAAAAAAATTCAATAGTAATATGAAGTAAAAAAGATTAAACATGATATTTTAACTTTGTAATTTAACTAAAATAATTTTTTAATTTTTTTTACCCCGTTAGAAAAATATGATTCAAACATAACGAAGTACCGCTCAACGTTTTCTTTACCTAATTATGGAATTTTTAACATTGAGAGAATTACTTATTTTAATTTTTTTTTTATCAAAGTTTGTTGAGTGAAAACAATTTTTTTTGGTTTATTTTAGTCAATAGTGTTTTATTTATGAATTTGATATAAAAATTAAAATAAACCAATGGAAAATAAAATCAAAACTTCCCAAAACATTTATGGTGTCCAAAATAATTGAACCTTGGTCTTGAATAACATCTACAACCAGTAAAGCATAGCTATAATCTCAACATCAGGAGCAAGAGTCATTACCTAGACCTTGACCCAAGGGGAACATAAGGAAAAAAAAGTTTTCAAAAGAGCACCACTGGGACTTCTTTTTTTTTTGACATAAAAAGAGAACTTCATTCATATAAAGCATGATATTACAAGAGAAAGGAAAAACAAGAAATATTACAACAAATTTTATCACAAATAAGAAGGAAGAAAAAACAAACGCAGAAATAAACCTCCATAGCCAAAAAACAATCAGTAGACTCCAGTGAGCGAGAAACCATTCCATGAGCCGCAATAATCCAATCATCCTTCAGTAAGCAAGCAATTATTCAAGGAGCCGCAATTATTACCAACCATGCGACACCAAAGCCCGCTTAAACCAAACCGCAACCAAAAGCTAAACGGAAAGCGTCTAACAAAGGACGGTCGAAACAGATGAAGAAAACGAGACTAGAGCTTGCGCTAGAGAGAAATGTGGGTGAGAGTGTCCCTGAGGGAAAAAAAGAACAAAGAAGAAAAGACACCACTGAATGAAGTGCATGAGTGAGGTGAAACATAACCGGTGACAATAATCAACAGACCCGGGAACAGGGGAAAGGACCAATCGGGACGGGAAGGGGAAAACTTCACCGGGGGGACCGATCGGATCCCAACAGAGAACAAGAAAAGGACCGATCGGGACGGAAGGGGAAAACTTCACGGGGGGACCGATCGAATCCAACATAAGTCAGGAAAAGGACCGATCGGGACGGGAAGGGAAAAACTTCACCGGGGGGACCGAGCGGAACCAAAGAGAAGACAGGAAGGATTGATTGGGTCACACACAGCAACCACGCACACATGCAAAAGGCAAGAACCCCAAAACCCAACAAAAGAACAAAAAATAAACCGAGGCCGGAACACCAACGGCAGCGGGAACACCAAACTACTCCACATGCAAAGGCAAAGCTCACTGAGAAACTAAAAAGACATCAGAACCGGCAGGCGGCGGCTGCTGCAAGGGGCGAAGACAAGCGAAGCACTATTAATCGGAGAAAGGGCAGATCCCCACATGCAGCTTCAGCAAGCAGTGATTTTAGAGAGGGCAGATCTCCACAGCGCAGCGGCTTTTCCAAGACAGCCAACTTGCCCTCACAATAATCGGAGAGAGAGAGAGCAAACGGAGAGTATTTTCCAGTTAGTAATCAATCTTTCCGTTAACAGGGCAAAGACGATCTGACTTAGGGGTGGGGCGTCAGCAGGAGCTGCGGCAAGGGGCTTTGGCTAGGTCAGCGGCGGTAGCCTACGGCGGCTCGCCGATAGGAGAGCAGGCCTGATCAGAGACGAAAGGAGAACGGCGGACATACGGCAACGATGACCGGAGAACGAGCCCATACGTACGGCGGAGGACTGGGCTGCGCAGATTGGAAACAAAAGGAAAACCTAGCTTTGGATTTACGGGGAGAGGTGGGGGAGGAGGCGGCAGCCTCCCCCTGGACTGCTATTGATGATCGAGAGAGAGAGAGAGAGAGGGGATCGGAAAGAGAGAGGGGTTTTAGAGAGAAGGCAGAGCCTCTCTCTCTAGAACTTGGTACTTGCTCCTATTTACCACTGGGACTTTAACCAGCAACTTCAATAAGATAGCATGCACCACCACTGCTAGAACACATGATGTGCTAGAATTCGGAACAACATACATATAATATATACACGTTGTATTATATGAAAAACGGGGCCCTATATTTTGGTAAAATTTCAAAGGTCTAAAGCGGCCGCACCTCCGACTTCTTTCCAGGGCCAGCCTTGATGATTGTCGAACGAGTTATCCTTTTACCATCAAGCACGATGATTATGGAACAAATGGTCTCTATAGCCCACTAATGCAGTACAAGATACCTCATCGAGATTTCATTAATATAATTCTTTCATTTTTTTTTTTATCCTCTCATTACTGTAATTCATGACGTTGAGTTTACAGGAGTCTCACTAACTATATCATCCAAGCAAAAGAATTAATTGATGAATACCATTAGCTATTTGATCTGACAACATGTTCAATAAAAATTAAAAGTGGATGATTGTGGTATCAACGCTCGATTAACGAAAATTTAAGATCAAGTATTATTCAACAAATCTATAAAATTTTCTGCGGTTCAAATCATTGCGATGTGATTTTGGTTACATAAACTTATTTAATTAATAGTAGGATCCTTGTCTTGATTGATGACCAACCATTGTGCTTTTTTGGGTTCTGAGAGGGATTGATGACCAAACTATTGTATGGTGATCATGGTTCTACAATTGCATAGATGTAACGTAGTATTTTTTTTTTTTAGGTCATTAATTAATTTGAATCCATTCCAAGAAATCGTTTATCTTTAATTTAAAGAGTAAAATTGGGCAAGTTGCCAATAAAGTCCCTCTTGGTGTTGGTGGAGTCTTATTATATGCATGCCCAAATGACTGATTAATATTTTGGCAATTGGACAAGGGCACGGTTATTTACAGCCACTTATTTGCTAAGCGTACCCTGTGGACCATATTATATACATGTGTTTACCATATTATATATAGAGTACGCTTAGCAAATAAGTGGCTGCAAATAGCAATGTCCTTGGACAAAATGTCTACGTCCTTTTATGTTATTAATAAATAATGATAATTACTTAATGCTTCTGGAAGACTACTCGAGACTCGAGAGTAATCATTAATAGTAGTATACTAAATGAAACCCGTGTATTATACCGTCTAGTGAAAAGGAAAATTATTTTCGGATTCCTCTTTTATCATCATGCTCTCGTTGTCAATTTGCTTTCACCTCTTAGCAGAGACTCACTTAACCATCGGAGTGCCTTTCCGTTGACTCCGGCCAGTGCGGGCACTAACGATGGTTGTCACTTGTGCAGAAACACCTGAGAGCAGAGAGAACAATACATGAGCTCGAACCAGATGATCAACAAAGCCCCTACTAATCAACCAGAAGCCCACACAATTCATTATCCACATATAAAATTACTAAACATGAAGGACAATTGATAATTGCACATGAATAAAAAAAAAACTGAAAAGAAGTGCAAATGGATAAAAAAGGAATGTGAAAATAATTTTTCCCAAATGATAAATATGAAGGACAATTTGATAATTACACATGGATAAAATCATAAAAATAAAAAACAATTGCAAATGGATAAAAATAAATAGCGCGAAAATCATTTCCCCAAATGAAAAAAGCCAGAAAAAATATTGAATTTCACCACTTGAGTTCTTCTCAGGAAAATGATTTTAACACTCCACTTTCTTATAACTGTACTCTATAATTTATTTTTTAGTGCTTCTATTGTGTGTAATTTTACGAACTAAAAGACCATATTTAGAGTGCATTTATAAGAAAATGGAGTGCCAAAATTATTATCCTCCTCCTCAAGCTCTTTGTAGTTTGTAGTGGTGACATTTGCCTCAAAGTGTTAACGAAAACAATAAACAAGTAAGGGAAAAATTATAAAAAATGACATACTTTATTAGAATTGGACAAATAGAAAATGACATACTTTATTAGAATATTAATTATTAATTTTTTTTATACAGCCCATTTTTTAAAACTCCTCCAAATCATAATAAATTCCCCGTTTGCTTATTTGATATATTTCAAGTTCAATAAGACATTAACCAAGTTATAAATCAAATAACATGAATGAAAATGCGTTTCCAATAAAAAAAAGTTGGACTACAAGTTATTGCATTTCGCCATGTTGTTCACACTAACCCAAAACTTCTTTCTCTTCATTTTTTTCTCTTTTTATTTTTTTTTTTCTTTCACCCACCCATATACCATCTGCAAGTCTCAACTTATAGGTTAGTGAAAACAACTTGACATTTTTGAATAATGAAAAGTTATCCATAACTTATTGATCAGCAGAAAAAAGCCCCTAAGATTTTCTTTGCCAGCCTTTAATATTTTCTGTCAAACCCGTAACATGAAGCATATTGAGGATACAAAAGCTAATTCCTGCAACACAACACAACACAACACAACACAACACAACACAACACGTCACAAATAATAAATCCTAAAGAGGGAGAGGGCATGTGCAATTCAGTAACCGAATACTTTTTCTTTGATTCTATTGCGAGAAGAAATTTTTCAGTGCGGAGTGGGTATATTCAATGTGGTACCCGCTCGGCACTCTCGAGCCTTCCGATGCATTTTTGAACGACTCAAATTAAAACATTCTCTCTTCTCTCACCCCTCATCTTTCTCTCTCCTTTTTCTCTTTCCAAATATGAGCCGTCCAAAAATCGCATCGGACGGCTTAGATGTGCTGAGCGGGCACTACGTGGTACCCACCCGGCACTGAAAAATTTCTCGTATTGTGAGGCACAAGCCTAGGGCTGTCCATGGTCCGGATCGGATTGGATTCGTATGAATCCAATCCTAATACGTATCTCACGGTTTTTAGAAAAAATACAATTCAATCCTAATCCAAAAGTCTCACGGTTCGGTCCCGGTTTTATTCACGAATTTCCTTCCAAAAAATAAAATGATACTACTACCATGATCATATTTTCCAAATAAAAATGCAAACACTAATTTTCATAAACATTGTCCAAATTGTAAAGGCATTAAGGCAATAAACATGCTAAAGGTAGCAAGGCAGCAACCAAATAAAACTAAGCATTGTCCAAAATATACAAATTCTAGTCAAGCATGATCTACTTATTACATCCCATAAAAACCAAACAAAAAATAGCTTTCTCAAAACAAACAAGCAAATTAGTAAAATTATAATTATTTATATATATTACACCCACATATCTATATTTTTATTTTTTAAATATCTCACGGTCCGGTTCGGTTAATCCACGGTTTTGAAATGAAAATCCAATCCTAATCTGCATCACACGGTTTTTTAATTTTCAAATCTGTGTCCGGACCATTAATCCACAGAAAAAATCCAAAAAGCACGGATCAAATCGGTCCGGACCGGTTTCATGGTTCTCGATTTTTCTTGGACAGCCCTACACAAGCCAAGCATCCATAAACCAAAAGGTTAAGGTGCATTTTGGCTAAATAATTTATTTAGATTATTTTTTTGTCTGTACTTAAAAAATTTGCATTTATTAGTTTTGCGTCGATATTTGTGGATGTCATGACAAAAGGGATTTACAAAATAAAAAATTACGATCGAAACCCACATTTTTTTTCTTCTTTATTAAAAAAATTGGGTTTTCAATTACAATTTTTTACTTTTTAGAATCCTCTCATCATGACGGCACAATAATTCACAAAAAAATCGACGCAAAACTAGCAAATGTGAATTTTAAAAAAATAATAATAATAAGTCACTTTTCTTAGTATTTATTAACCAAAATTGGCCTAAGTGTAGTTGTAACCATTGCAAATGGATATTGGGAAGATGGTACAGTTTTCAAATACAGTACCCAATAGCATAATGCAGAAGATATTGTAGAAGTATGGACTCGGGACCTGTGGTGCCCGAATGCACTTCATGGGTTATACTTCACAGTTTCTTTAATTAACCTCAATTAATTCCCTCTTAATTAGTAAAGGAGGTAACGAGCTCTTCATTTAGGAGTAATTATGAATCCAACCATACTACTCTCTCTAGAAACAGGATGGGTGTTGTGCATTATCCGAGTCGTCCATTAGGCGATCCAGTGGCTCAAATTTCATCGCGACAATGAACAGCTCGAATGTTACACGGTGAAAATGATATTTGAATCGTTGAATTGCCGAGCGAACGGTTCAAATGGTGCACAGCACGGTGCTGTGGATGGGCCATCCCCGTTTCCCACTCTCTCAATCCTATAAACAATGTCGAAAACTAATATTCACACGTCTCATGAAAATATGAAATAATCAATATGTCTGAAGTTCTAAAGTTTTTATACGTAGTATTAAACAAAGTTTGTAAAATCTTTTTGGTACTAAAAAGTAGAGGTGTTACAAAAATCGACGGATCAAAAAATTCCGAAAAAATCGACCGAATCGGTTCGATTTTTGGTTGGAGTGATGGCGGAAATTTTTCGGACCGGATCGAACCGAAATCAGTTCGGTTTCAATTTCCTGGATTTTTTCCCAGACCGAACCGAACGACTATATATTTTACGTATATACACTTTAAATTAAATGAAATTTTTATATTTTGGGCCGACCAAAATCTCCAACCGGACAGACCCCACCCCGAACCAAACTCAACTCCGGTCGGGATTGGTCCTTGAAATATTTGGACCAAATAGAATTGGGCTTCCGAAATTTTACTCCGAACCGAACCGAACCAAAATCACCCATATTAAAAAGTGTTGCAAAATATAGATAAATTTTTAAATGACGTGAATGGTGTACCACTTTTTTAGACGAAAAAAGAGAGATGTTTTCTATTAGAAAGTAGTACTATAAATAAAATCCTTGGAGATAAAATTATGCACGAAGGGGCCATGTAAAGGGTTTGTGCGGCAAAGCTCTGAATAATTGACACCTCACCCATTTTTCCTCTTTCATTTTTTCTTTTGGCACCTTCTAGAGCAGAAATTTGCTTATGAGAGTCTGAGAGACAAAAATTAATTATGACTATTTAGAATAAAACGATCAGAAGATTAAGATTTTCACACTGATTCAAAAGGATTGAAAATTGGAACACTTTCGTTTTGGGGATTTTGGATTTGAATTTTGAATTTGTAATGATTAGGGTAGGGAGATAAGGGTTATGATTGGAGAGAGATGAAGATAAAAATGAAAGTAATGGTTGAAGATAGAGGTAATGAATGAATTTTGAAGTAGGGTAACAATTTAGAGTCCAAGACTAAAAAACCCAATCGAACAAGCCTTTAATTTTTTAAACTGTCTCAAAAAATTAATAAGTGTTCAAAATTTCAATCCGTTTGAACCAGTATGAAAATCTTATTTTTGTCATCATATTATTCTAAAGGTTCAAAATTACTTTTTTTTTTCTCCAGAACTCTTATAATTAAGTATCTGCTCTATAGTGTTCCAAATAAAGAGTAGATATTTAATATAAGAGTTTTTGAGATAAAAATTAATTATGACCCTTTAGAATAATATGATGATATAAATAAGATTTTTGTACCTGTTCAAACATATTAAAAATTGAAGCACTTAATTTTTTGAGACTGTTTAAAAAATTAAGTGCTCCAATTTTCAATCCTTTTGAACCAATGTGAAAATCTTATTTTTTTATCATTTTATTCTAAAGGGTCATAATTAATTTTTATCTTTAAAACACTCATAATCAAATTTTTGTTGTATAAAATGCCAAAAGAAAGAATAAAAGAGAAAGGATAAGGTGGTGTTCCCCTTTTTATAAAAGTACTTTTTATTATTTCAAACTTAAATATAATGAAAATGAAAAAAAAATTTAATTTTTTTTGCACCTTTTAAAATATTTTTATGAGATCTATCAAATAAGATCCATATTAGTAGAAAAATTATTCCTGTAAACACATAATTTTTAAGCTTAAAATTGTCTTCTTTTTAAAAAAAAAATTTTTTAGAAACCGAAACACCCCTAAGCGAGGTGTCACTTATTCAGAGCTTTACCGCACAAACCCTTTACACGGCCCCTCTTTGTATAATTTTACAGTAAAGATATGAGGACCAACGGAATCCCCATCGAAATCGTACCGTGTATATATACACAAAAAATAGGGTGTTTGATCCAAGTACCTACACACATCGGATGTCGTTGATTCCCGCGCAGGTCCCCTCGGTTTTTTTTTTAGAATTTTTAGACGGCTCGAATCGACCGTCCGGTGGCCTGAAACAACCGACCGAAGCCGTCGGTACGATTTTGGTGGGGCGCCGGTCGGTGTAAATAGCAGGATTCATAATTTTATCTCAAATGGGTTGTTGTAATTGTAAGCAAATTTAGACAATCAGGAAGCAATAGGGTGCGGCCGTGCGAGGATAACGGAGCAGAGCTCGCTCTTTGGGGGCCCTACAGTGACGGCAGAACCAAAAACGTGGCACAACATCGCTGGCCCATTCCCGTCTGACCTGGCAAAAGTCCTCCCGTGATATACACATGTACAAGATTCCCCAAAACAAAAGTAGTATATTTTTCGCAGTCCACGTCCTTCGCCCGGGCGTGGGCCCCACATTCCACGTCACCAACCCAGCCCCGGCCCCCACCAAATCCCAAAAGTAGATTGAATTCAATTTTCGTATCCGGCAAAATTCGTGCCCCTCCCCAAAAAAATTTAAACTCCCCACCTAAAAGACGCTAAACTCCCATCTCACGCCTCGTCCTCTCGCCACGTGTACCCAGTCCCAGATCCAAGCCGTCCGTTCCAGCTGTCCCGGTCACTTCGCCGGGCAGGTTCTAACGACATCTGTGCCGTGCGATCACATCCGCTCGTCGCGTCAGCGGTCGAGATTCTGCCCGAGGCGTCACCGGGCAGATCTGGGTTCCCTTTAAGAAGACGAGTTTGCCCAACGTTTCTTTTCACCACAAAATTAACCTGAGGAGGGTTCCCCCGTTTATTTCCTCCCCTCCCCTGCCCTCCTTCGATTTCTTCTCCGGCCGACGGCGGCGGCGGCGGCGGTGGTTGGATTTTCCGGCGAGATAAAGCCATGAGCTCCCGCCATTTCCTCCCCCTCCCCGGAGACTAGCCGCCGGAAAACCCATCCCCTCCCCGTAGAAACCCTATTTTTTCTGCCCTGTACATGGCATCGGCAGTTTTGCCCAGCAGAAATGAATCCTATTGGGGCGACCGCAAGGTTTATATGAGGAAATACCATTCAAACAAACCTCATTTCAATAATTTCAACCAAACAAACCCTAGCCCTAACCCTAACAGATACCCGACCTCAAGTCCCGCCCTATCTAGACAGATCCACGAGAACGGCACTACGCCTTATCATTGGAAGAAGCACGACGAGCCGGCTTCAAGGCCGTCTCCTGCGGAGAATGGCCTCCGCAGGGAGTACCTGACGTTCAACCTGGCGGCGTACACGAGGGCCGAGCTGAGAGAGCTGGAGGGACGCTTGAGGTCGGAGCTGGAGCAGGTCCGGAGCCTTAGGGCTCAGATCGAGAACAGATCCGCCGCCGCGTACGGCGGAGACGCGGCTGCTCCTCCTCTTCCCCGGCCGCCTCCGCTTCAGGTTGATTTCCCATCGGAACCAAAGGAAAGGCTTGTTACACCAAAGCCCTCAGGGAAAAAACGCGGGATTCCGTTTGGTTCCGGCAGAGGCAGGAAACGGCAAAACGCCGCTGTTTCGGACACGTCTCAAATCGGCAAGCTGTTAACGACCACAATGAAGAGGTGCAGCCAGATATTGGTTAAGTTGATGAAGCACAAGTCCGGCTGGGTGTTCAACGCGCCCGTCGACGCGGTCGCCTTAGGGCTCCACGATTACCACAGAGTCGTAAAGAACCCGATGGATCTCGGGACGGTGAAGTCTAGGCTGGATAAAAAGGAGTACAAGACCCCGCTGGACTTTGCCGGCGACGTCAGGCTGACGTTCGACAACGCCCGGATGTACAACCCAAAGGGCTCGGACGTGTATGTAATGGCGGAGACTTTGGTTGCTCTGTTTGAAAAGTTGTTCGGGCCGGCTTATGCCAAGTTCGAGGACCAGCACCGGCTTCTGGCCGGCCCAATGTTGTTGAATTCGAAGGAATCTGAGGCAATGCGGGGTCGGGAGGATTTGGAGAATACGACGTCGGTTCAACAGGTTGTTGGGACGCCGAGGAAATTGGCGAAGCCGAAGGCGAGGGATCCGAATAAGCGGGGGATGAGTTTTGAGGAGAAGGAGAGGTTAGGGTTAGGGTTGCAGGAGCTTCCGCCGGAGAAGATGGGTGCGATGCTGGATATTATAAGGAGGAGGAACTCTCAGATGACGCCCGATGGGGACGAGATCGAGCTCGACATCGAGGTGCTGGATGTGGAGACGTTGTGGGAGTTGGATAGGTTTGTGTGTAATCACAAGAACAAGACGATGAAGCGACAAGGGGTTGCGAATGCCAAGGTCAATTGAGGGAAATTTTTTATGCTTTGAGTCGATTAATTGGTAATGTTGAGGACTGTTTTGTGCTAATAATGTTGTTTGGATTGAAATGCAGTTGGAACCGTTGATAGAGCAGATGCCGGAGGCGGGGGCAATCCAGAAGGCCAAGAAGGGGTGTGATGCAGGGGAGGAGGACGTTGATATCGGGGAAGATATTCCGGTCAATGTTTTCCCGCCGGTGGAGATCGAAAAGGATGATGGCAGCAGCAGCTCGAGTTCCAGCAGTGATTCGTCGTCTTCTAGTGGTATAACAACCCACACTGGCTCTCTTTGAAAAAATTTGGGGTTATTTTGATTGAAAGGTGAATTGAGAATTCATTATCGTGAATTGGGTTTGTCGTTGTAGGTTCGGATTCGGGGAGTTCTTCGGGGAGTGACTCGGAGGAAGATAGTGTACAGTCCCCGTTTGTCGAATCGAAAGGAGTCGAGGCTCTGACCTAACAAAACCCTGGTTGAATGGTCTGCTTGGTGAATCGATTTTACAAAATCTGTTTGGTTCTTTTGTTCTTTGGCTGGATGGTGCAGATTGGGACTTAATTAGGGGACTGGAAGTTGCTAATGGAAAGTTAGGAATTTACTTGGTTAGCAGTTTAGATTAGGACTAATGAAGGGACATAGTAGTGATGTAAGGTAGGGACTAGAGTAGTTTGGGGCCCCTGATGGAAGAAGAAAATGAAGGGGTTTTGTTTTGTGTATGAAGTGATACAGAGACAACACCACATGGTTTTTTTGTTTGAAGTGGTTGAGAAGCAATTCAGGAATTTTGTGTACAGCTCAAGTCATCAGAAACTCTAATTGAAATCCTGGGACTCTTTTGCCCCCCAGTGATAGATAATGATGATAGCAAATGGTCCTTTTCCCATTACCCTTTTCTGCTCTTTGAACTAGTGCCTTTCCTTGCGTTGGGCTCCAGTGCAGGTGTCAATTATCCGGTCCCTTCAATTGCTCTCATAATCTTGCAAAAAATAGATTTTATGCTTAAAATCAGTTTTGATCGGACATGAATAATTTCATGCGTGAACATATCACCCTTGTACAAGAACAAAATGAACACATCATTTGTGTGCAAGAAAAAGATGGATAAAATTTAGTTTGATCGGACATGGACATGGACATATCACTCGAATGCAAGAAGAAATGAACTGTAGGTGAAAAATGGACTCTACACTATGGACCGCACACTTACCATTTTTTCTTTTGAACAAGTGTGAAATGTGTTTATGAATTACTATATTGATTTTTGGCAACAAATGGTGAAAGCTGGACTGGACAATAGGATTGGCAAATGGACTGGTATTTTCATAGGTTCACTTGTCTGGTGTTGCTACCCTGCTAGTCAAGTATTTTCGTAATTGAAGCTAAATCTGGAGAGAGATAACATGGGTGTAGAGAGAATGATTAGCAACAAATTAAGTTCCTTAAACCATGGCTTATCTTTTGAAGGAGGTTCAGTCCTGTTTTATAGGTGGTCTTTGGGGCGTTAGCGATTCTAATCCGATTCTAATCCTCCGATTATTGCTGTCCACAACCAAAAACTATTATTGGCGAAATGAGGGGAGATTGTGGAATAAAGAGTTATGGTTTGAATTGGAACATTTGCTTGGTGTATATTTTCTTGGATGGCAATTCTATTTGGCTGGTGAGATAATCTCAGACTTCGGGTGTGCTGACAAATTACCATTCACTGCTAGATCCCATACTTGCAGACAATGGCGGAGCTAGGTAGAAGTCGCTGGAGGGTTTGGAGCAGGAACAATGAACGCTTGTTTTGGGAAGAAAAGGAAAATCCAAAACCACCTTTATAATGATTTCAATACTTTTGACAATTTTTAAAATTGTTTGTACCATTTTCCTAAAAACGTTTAACCAATCATAACATTTTGGTTTGGATAGGAATAGACCATTGGATGGATTCTTGAAAGCCAAGGTTTGCAAATCCAAATTCTGGGAATAGTGATAGAGAGCCTGATTCAGACGGTGGTGATCACGACCCACCACAGGATGATTCACAAAAAAAGGTTGCAGGATTCGAAGTATAACCTAAGTACCAAACAAAAGCTAGTGTTCACAGTTTTTTTTTGAATGAGGACAAGAGGGTAATTTCACCTATCAAACTCACCTAGGCAATTGTTGACTAGTGTTCACAGTTCAGGCTAAAGGAAACTTTGCCGAATATTAGGTCCTGGTCAGTATAAGCTTTCTCAAGAATATGTGACTTATCACTTAACATAAATCTCATAACTTCCCATCAATGTCTGCAGTGAACTGCCCTAATTTCAAAGTGTACCAACAACAACTTTACCCCTCCATACGAATTATAAACACCACTGTGAATGTTTACTGATCAAAAGCTCAACCAATCGGAAGAAAAGAGTTATGGAAACAACTTGCTGCCACCTCCATGCAGGTATGCAGGCAACGAGGAGTTTTCCAGGATAACTTTGTGAACTCAAGTGAATATGCAGTTTTGTAACAAAGAAGCAACTGCTGTTTCTTATATGCAAACGGGAAAGTACCAACAAAAAACGCGGCTAAAGAAAACATTGAAGTCTAAACCATTCAAGTAATATTCTATTATGAAGTATTTTCATACAGAATGACGCAATACTTTTATGCAATGTGTGGCACGATGATGGGTGTGCTTTGTTAAGGAATTACAATGATAATATCCAAAATCAATGCCAAAATCATTTCTGATAGAACTTTCATAGAAGTTCCAGCGGTACCTCATCATCCGTTCATAGAAGTTCTAGCTGTAAGTATGTTCCAAATCACAAATTCTTATTCTTCCCTATAGCCAAATAAGGGTTTGCAGCCATAACCATTTAAACATCTAAAGTATATTTTACTACTAGGGCAAATAACAAGGTAAGACCACAATATACTTATGTTGGCAATCTTGATCGCCTTTTATTTCCCTTTTCTTGCTAATCAGGATTTACAGCCGTAACCATTTAGAACCTTCAGAGTATCTTACAAACAACTGATGCAAAGCAGCACAAGCTGATCATCATCTACATACTAGAAGCGATACAGTTAACATCGACTTCTTGTCAAGTAGCAGAAAGATTAATTACCGACAAAACATATGTTTCTTAAGCCGGACACAATCATAACCAGCAAATTCCCAAATAACAAAAGCAATATATCATTTGCATGAACAAGAAGCATCCAAATAGACAATGTACAGAAAACACAAAACTTAGTTGAAAATAGACAATGAAGAAAACTACAATTCTCTCTTGCTCTATTCGATCGAAACAACTCAAAACAGATTATTTGATGCTAATTAAGCCAGCCAGCCTTTTAATTCCTCCTCGACACACCCCACACAAGTTTGGAGACAGCACAGAGACATAACCATGCAACCTCTCTCTCTCTCTCCAAAATGGATCATGCCAAGGGCTGTCGCATCGATGAAGTGAATGATATAGTGAAGCCACCTAAAACTTCAAAAGCAATAAAGTAGAAAATAGATGAACCACACCAATTTCAAAGAACCCAAAATGCACTTTAAACATCGGAGTATTTCTGAACGAGAAATATTATATAGAAGGATTTTCCAATGAGTTAGGCATCTAAGGAGGCAAATAACAGCTGAATCACCAAAAAGAAAAGATATTGGGGAAAAAAGAAACAGAAAAACAAGGGATAAAATTGCAGCTGAACAGTAAAAGGGCCAAATTCCTGGGACCTTGTTAGGACTATAAAAGAAAAGAGGCGTCATGAGAAAGCCAAGGGTATTATTGAAACTTTAAAGGGATGAAAAAGAAAAACCGTACTGTAGTTTAACAGGCTATACGTGAAACTTCAAAGGAGAAAAGTTTGGAAAACTGGTTATAATAAAAGCTTTACAAACATAAGAAGGGGCATGTAAACAAAAGAAGGGGCATGAGGCCCTCTTGGTGTTTAAGTAGCTACGCCACTGATTGTAGGACCCAATCACTGACTTATTGTGCTCCCTCTTCTTTGAACTTATGGTTTTGTGGCTTGTGCAGTTCATCACCTGACTCCAAGACAATGGTCAAACACCTAACTGCAGTGACTACACTGTCAACGAAGAACACTACCAGACCCACAACAACGTTGCTCCAACCAGGCCCGGACGTATCACAAACACCTCGGTCTGAAATTTGTGAACTCGTTTTCCTCAGAGATATGGATCCTCATGCTTCACAAAAACATCCACCGACACCCGAGCTTTTCCCCTCTAGTCTAGACTGATGTTTCTTACCATCATGGGATCCATGATGGCCACCATGTTCATGAAAACAAAATAAAATAACTCCAAGGAATTACCAATTGCCTAGGTTTCTTATCTTCACTATTTGCCTCTTCTTCTCTTCTTCAAATGACAGCTGTTCTGAATTTTATCCAAGGTCACTTCATCTTTGTCCGTGAGACTTTCCATAATGCGTATTGAGCCTCTTCATACACCATAGAAGTTCTGATTATTTACCTCCCCTTTCTTCGTCTATACGGGAATAGTGTAGTTTGCCTTAAACTAAGTGGTCCTTCCTGTACTTCCTAATTGTTCTCTCTGTCTCTCTTCTTTCAACCAACTCATTTGTGGTCTTAGATAACACAGTGGTCCCAACTTCATTCTGGGTTACACAGCGGTGATTGCATTCACTGTTCTCTTATTCTTGTTTTTGTGGGTACTTTTTGAACAGTCATGACATTCCGGTTTAATGAAAGCATGTGAAGAAGATTTCAACCATGACATATCCGTATGAATAAATCAGATGAATCAGTATGAAACAGCAGAGAGTTTCGGAACATATCCTAATGGAATAGACGTATCCACAAGCACCAACATTTCATTTAAATCTTATCACGTCACATGCTTTGACATAACTACGGACAATTGCATACTGAGGTAGAAGACCAAAACATAGAATAACCCTTCAATTTTATCATACCTGAAAAGCAGCTACAATAAGACTTGATATATAATATACTCCATGAAAAACTAATCTTTTGTAGCTGATAATACATTATATATTTTCACAATCAAAAGAACTGGCTGTGTGACAGCATAGCAGTATTTGACTACAAAAACGATTCAAAGCAAAACACTGTGTCCAAATTCCAGCTAAGAGTTGCTTACAGGCATGCTAGTTTCTTTCAAACATCCCATGATCTAGTGAACATCACGTGTTAAATATTGAAGGGTTGGCTGCGGCAGTACCCACTTGAACTTCAAGCAGTTCTAGACGGCGCTCTAGGGTATCAAGCTTCTCATTTAGTGATGCCAATTTGCTCTTCGTTGTAGCCTCTGAAAATGACATATGATACAGTAAGCAGAAAGTTGTATTATTTCAATTCAAACCAAGCTGTACCCAATATACTGTAACTCTTAAATAGTAAAGTTGACGGCAACCATAGATACAAATGTTGAATCAAAGCAATGCCAAAGACTCTGCAGTAGCATACGATTTTAAGGCACAAAACCTAGAAGGCAGCCATAGTCATGCAAAATATATCTGCCTGTTGCCAATTTTCTAATATCATGTTTATAAAAATAAGGTTGTAAATGCTAGACAAGGAACACCTCAAATACAGATTATCTACATGGTCACAATTTTCTAATATCGTGTTTATATCTTCAGGATGAGTACCGCTTGATAAAATGCACGACAATACCAGAAGATGTTCCCAACAGGGTAGCAAGAAATTTAGAAACCTCACAACCTAGGATGATCAGATCACCTCAAGTGGGTTCGACTGAACCCACACAGTTCATATAGCTCCGCCCACATGGAAAACGCTAAACAACTTCAAGAATTCATGAACATTCCCACTTGATTTTAAGAGGAGATCCAAAGACACCTTCAAGTATTCAATGAATACGTATCCAAAGAGAAAATGAACAGATTTATGAAGCACGTTTCTGCCAAAAAATGACTTCTGATTGAAATCATCTTACCATTCATGATACGTATCCTAATACTATTCAACACATCTAGAGGTAAAATCGCAACGTATCTCTAGTCACCACACGAATCTTATGTTCTAAAACATCCACTAATTCGCATACCCTAAATACTTTTCCAATACCCCTATGAACCATGATGCAACACTCAACACATGACACCGTAATTTTCGTTACTAGACCATGGTATTTATGGTTGAAGACTTGAAATTTTAGTCTAATGTTAATTCCATGTAATTAACTACTCCTTCAGCCCCATAATGCTCGTCAAGTATTCTATTTTGGATGCCCCAAAATGCTCGTCTTTGTTAAAAAAATCAAAGTAAAAAGTGCGAATTTTCACAAATTAACACTCGTGAATGATATAGAAACCTAATCAAGATTTTATCCTTAAAAAGTTGAATCTACAGTACAAGACAAAGCAATATGGCCGGAGTAAACACATACTAAAAGCAACATAAATCCTGTTTCGACGGTATAACTTAACATAAAATTCCAAGAAACAAATAAAAAAGAATTATTTTGGGAAAAAAAAAAATTTGAGATCTGAGAAGGGCCGAAATTTTAGATGAGTTTCATTTTTTGGAAATTACCGAATTGGACGAGGAAATCGAAGAGGCGGCGGACGTTGAGGGAGATGTTAGAAATGAACTCTCGATTCTCCCAATCTGCTTGAACTGCTATCCCTACGTTCACTGCGTTCGTTATTCCTCCCGCTCGAGCCATTTCTCTACTGCTAGACCAGTGAGTCTAGAGAGAGAGAGAGAATGCGACTAAACACGAACGGGAAAAAAAAAATTGCAACTAAACGAATTAATAGTACTGTACTAGTAGTATTTATTTTTTAAGGTTTTTTTTTTTTTTTTTTTTGGTTCTAACGGTTTACTGTATTTTTTTGGAGACAAATTTTGATTTGACCAAATAGTGAACACCACAGTTCAAGAGAGAACAGTGAAATGTTTCGGTTCGTTGCCTCTAAATTCAAGATCCGTATGACTATACGTAGTGGTTTTGTTATTGGTTGATTATAAAATCGGACAAATTCGATAAGTAGTGACTCAAGGAATTCGTATTGATGGGGCCATTTGCAAACACAAATTTCACTTGTTATATGCCCTAGCACCTTCTCCACTTCTTACTCAAATCTCGACTCAAAACTCAAATTTGAATAAAAATCACACAAAACTGTTCTCCACTTCTTACCCAAACCTATACTAAATTTGAGTACTCAAATTTGTTAGAATCAAACCCTTAATCAAGTTTTTGAAGGCAAATTTCACACCTTCAAATTTACAACTTTGCCATTAATGAAGTTTTTACTCAAATTTGTGCATATTTGTGCTCGGATTTGATTTTACCCATTGGAGCACACAATACCAAATGAAACTTTTACTCAAATTTTAGTAAAGAGGTGGAGACGCTCTAACCAATCATTAAAATGGAATACTCCAATAAACAACTCACAAAGGTTCATGGATTTTGTCAACTCACAAGGTTCAAATTACGTATTTCACAACTTCGACACCATAAACCCTTGAATTTTAGTGAATGCAATCCTAGGAGAATATTGCCCCAAATCATGTTTTCTCACATATTAGAAACATTGACACTTGATTCTTACTAAACGCAATCCTAAATCAATACCTGTTTAAAATTACTTCTTGCCATAGTTGAGAGAGGGAAATGTGTGGGCAGTTGGGTTTCAGAGACAGTGAGAGACGACACAAAGGTGCAGATTAGTAGTTGTGAAATGCGTTCCAGTGGAAAAATGATTAGGTGGTGTTTCCTCATGGATTGGGGTCATAAGTTTTCGAACTGATGTCAAGTATCAACCAATCAGAAAATTCTACTGTAGTAATATAGTAAGAGTAACTCCTTTCTTCATGGCGTCAGCCTACCCCACTCCTCCACATGTGGGGTCGCTTCTGAATCCAGCCCATGCTCAACATTTGCTCACCTTCTTTTGTTTTTCCTTCTGTCATCGACAGGTTGGTGACATCCTAATCTTCGAAGGCAAGCTCTCATTTTTAAGAATTAATTGAGATCTTGGAAAGAAATAAAAAATAAAATAAAAAATGCATGAAAGTTCCTCATTTTGAAAGATTGTGATTTTAACACTTTAAAAATTAATAAAAAGACTCCAAAATTAAACTGTGTTAATACAGAAAACGACATCATTTTAGAGCTCGTCTATTAATTTTTGGAATGCTAAAGTCAATTTCTGTGTGATCCCAAAATTGCATGAGTTTTCATCGTAACCATCTACAAAGTGGGAGTGAGCATAAAATTGATCCAGACATTTCAATATTCATTTGGGTTAGTTGTATCCAAGGTATTTCATAGGCACCAACAGAAAGCACTATGAACATGAATTCAAGCAAGTAGGTGTACCAGAATTACTTGCTTTTAGAGAGGCATTTTCATCATTAGCCTTTTTTCACAAACTTGTACAAAACCAAATTTCCTTGCTGCGGGTTGCTCCTTGCTCTGGGATTTGCAGGGATTTCCCTCGAAAAATTCGAAGTTTATTCCCTTCAGATTTATTTTGCCTCAACAACTCGACTTTCCTCAATAAAAACAAATCCTTCAATCAAGCATCGATTGCGACACATTTTCGACAATGAAGGGGCTTTTCTACTCTACATGAGCAAAATTTACGTGTAGGGTACAAGCCTCAGTGCCCCAAAATTTTATTCCCATGAACAATCTAACCCTGCTCCTATTACGAGGAACACATATGAATGCTGCAATCAAAACAAACTATATCCAGCCCGGGAAGTCCCTCATATGGGTTGACCATGGAGAAATTTAAACGGAAAAAGAAAACGTTAAATCGCCTCAAAGCAACATTGACTCTGGATTCTCAATGTAGCCTTTAAACGCTTTCAGCCATTCTGCACCAATTGCACCTACACAAGCAAAATCGAATGAATGTAGTAGGGTTTATTAACCCAAACGAATAGACTAGGCTAGCTGTAACTTCAGAAGCAACTTACCATCAATAACACGATGATCACAGCTCAATGTTGCAGACATGAAAGAAGCAAACTGGTATTGTTCCGAGCCCGAGCCAGGTACGACCCTCTTCTCAGCTGCTCAAGAAGTTTTAGAGATGAGGATGGTCTTAAAATAATGAAAAGAAGAGAAAGAACGAAAGTAAATAAGACGGAAATGAAAAAAAAGAAATTAATGAAAAATTACAGCAGTTGTCCCAGAATTTTATCAAGGAAGTTATTAAGAAAATTAAATTTGCCGACTTCTTTTAGAACAAAAGATAGGTTAATTACATACTGATATCAATGTTTTAAGAAATAAGCAAATGCATGAAATGTTAATAGAGTCCTCGATGAAATCATATACATTGAAATCGCAGCATAACAGCCCCATTATCAACGCCTGCTATCAAATACTCCTACATTTTCCTCGATGTACATAACCAAACAGTCGCTGTGCGATGAAATAATTACTATATGGTGGGTAGGGGCCATAGGGCTATAAGATCAACTATGTAACAAGTTGGATTGATTTAAATCTATTAACTTGACTAGCAAGTCTGGAATGGCATATAATAGGTGTAGTCTGGAATATAAATTTCTCTTGCAGTGGTTTGTAGTTGGTGTGTGAAGTTTTATTTTCCTACTATGGCTAGTGGTTTGGTTTTGTTTCTGGTTGTGTTTTGCTACTTTAAGTAGCTTGTGTTGTTTTGCTATTGCTGTAGTGTTGGGGTTCTAGGCAATTCCCTTGCCTCTCTTTTGGTGTTGCTTTCAATGGAAAACCAATTAGCCCCCCCAAAAAGGTCCGCTAATCAACTACATTAATTTCTTGTTAAAAAGACATCATCAGGGCATCCATTATGCTATCCAGCGCAGTCCACGGGATCCTCTGGCAAACCTTTTTATACGTTTACATAATTATTTTCCTGAATTTAGTCTTCCTTGTTGAGGCGGTGGTCACTTGACTGCCAATGTGAAAAATAAACCAAACACATGCACTAGGCGGCCATCTTACCAGAACCAACAGCTAGAATGCCTGCTTGAGGAGGGTTAATGATGGCGCAAAATTGTTTGATGCCAAAGGGCCCTCCCAAATTCGATACTGTAAATGTGCCTCCCTGCAAAATGAAACACACTCAAATACCACGTACAATATGCCAAGGCAGCTAATATTTAAAAAGATGAAGCACTTTTTAACCTCATAGTCTTCTGGCTTCAAGCTGTTCTCCCTTGCCTTTTGGGCCAACAGTTTGACATCATCAGAAATCTTCGATAAACCTTTCTTGTCGGCATCCTACAATCCCAAGGCGGGTGTCTATGAGAACAAACCATGGCAATGAAGGAATACGAAAGTATTCAGATAACAGAGGCAATATAGTAAATCCCAACAAGTATTGTGCATAACAAAAACTTTGGGATTCGTGCAAACATACTGAAGTCTAGGGAAGCAAGAAAAAGGGTGTGTGTATGTCTGTGGTGTGTGTGCGTGTGCATGGGGGGGGTGTGGTTGTGGGTGTGCGCACGTGTGGTGACGCTAAAAGTAAGCAAGCCTGAAGGGAACTGTATCATACTTAGCACTAAGTTGTGCATTGTCATGACTCACCTTGATTACAGGAACAAACAATCCATTGTCTGTCTGCACCGCGACATTGATATTCACATTGTTATACCTGATTATTTTAAACCAAAAAAAACAAAACGCATCACAACAAATGACCCAAAGAAATGAAGTAACAAGGCTTCCCACATGAAAACTTACTGTCTAATATAATCATTTGTCCATGAACTATTGCACTGAGGAACTTTTCGAAGAGCCAAAGCAGCAGCCTGCATGAGTAATTCTACGTCAGTTGGCTAGTTTAATAAAATTTCCTAGACAATCAGAATATATGCCCAAACCACCGGTAAGGGTGGTGTAAAAAGATCTCATGTTCATATGCTCATGTACATGCTGCACTACAAATTGTTAAACATTGTGCTGGTAGTAGAGCTTCTGCTATTTAAGCAACTTACTTTTACGCAAAGCCACTTTCTTCTACCAGGAGTTCAATCTTTCAAACAATGCTACAGTGCAGCTATAAACTCCAGCATATATCGTTACACACACTAAAAGATACAGGTATAAACCCACTTCTTTCGAAACATAGCTAAGCAATGCACTATCAGTTCAGGTGGCAATAAAGCCCACTCTCCTTTGCATATTCGTCAAGCTTGGGATTCCCAATAAAAAAGAAAGACAACCAAAAAGTTAACCATTCCAAGAGAATCATACATACCTTAATTACAAGATCATTGATCGAGATTTTCTTTCCCCCTGAAGCTTCCTGTAATAAGTTGAGTTGGCTCCGTAATCTGCAGGAAGTAGAAATTCAGTTTCTAAAACCTCGTTCTAAAGGTTGAAGCTTTCCAAACAAAGTTGACAACTACTCACTCCATTAGCTTGTCAACACGTGTATCTACAGTCAAATAATAATGTGGAATGGTTTGCTTCGATAATAACAACCGTGAAGCTGTGACCTGTGGAAATTGTACAAAGGATATGAATCAGAAATTAAGGCATGGGAGTGCCGCTAGAAAGAGTCTGTGAACTGAAATTAACAAAAGAAAGCTAGGTTATGATGCTGGCAACAAAACTGGTCATATGACTCATATGTGATACCTTTCTTATCTGAGAATTAGGTATATCAGTGTAATCTAAGGAAGCAGCTCCTGCTGTGTCAACTTTGGGTGCTGCCTTTGAAACTCCCTTCTCTCCAGAAGCTACACAAGAGAGAGAACCAAAAAGTTACTCATACATTAAACTGGGCGAAAAAAATTGCAAGGAAAAGAGGCAAAACATTACAAGTGATAACATCATACAACAGCATCTAGCCTTTAAACCAAGGGAAATAGGCCATAAATGAGAAAAGCACCAAAATCCTTGAAACATAAAGTTATTGTTAGAGTACCCAAGTAATCTTCAATATCAGCCTTAACAATGCGTCCATCTGGACCAGTTCCTTTGATGCTTGAGAGTGGAACCTACAGGAAAGGATGTTTGCAAAATATCAAAACAAGAATTCTGCTATTGTTGGCCTCCTATTCATGGGATTGTTCACAGAACAGTGGGGAACAAATCTATATAATTACCTTGTGATCTTCTGCCAACTTTCTTGCAAGAGGACTAGCAAAAAGGCGATCTTCCGCGGCAGAAGCTGCAGTGGCCTTAGTAGCCTTTGGCTCTGGTGGCATAGGAGGTTCCTCTACTTTTTCTTCTTTGGGTGGAGCCGAATCAGAGGGCCCTTTAGCTGCAGGAGCATCACCTGATTTTGAAGGTTCATAGTCTTTGAATTTTGCAATATCCGCCTCATCTTCCACAGTTATTGCAATTACCTATGGAGAATATAAGAAAAATCTCAATGCTACAAAAGAACACCATCTCTTTCAAAACTTCCAACTCAGCTAATTTTATTTTTTGGCACATACCAACTCAGCTAATTGACTTCAGATTATTTCCATAACTATTTCAAATCACCAGGCTTGACAAAATCTATGATGTCAAAAGCAGGCTCATGGCATGTTAAGCGACTGAAATCAAAAGGACTTTAAGATCCACAATGTGGTTACCGTTTAGATGGATTGCAAGCTCAAAAAACTTCTTGTTTTGCAAAAATCAGTTTTGTTTCAGCAATCTAGTAAAAATACTTAAAAATTTTGTCTTCCCAACAAGTCTTCTGTTCAGATTTTAGGGAAGTTGATCCTCAAAGTGACATCCACTTGTCCAACAGGATCCGACTAAATAATCTACATTCAACAATGTACTAAAAATAAGCCAATAAAGGAGTGGGGTACTTCACGTATTCAAAGCACATTCTCCAGGAAGGACATTATGTGCACAATAACTTCCCTTAGAAGTGAGAACCGCCTAATTGCAGTCATGAGACAGATGCTCCATCTAGTTTATTTCAATTTGGATTAAGGAAAAAAGAAAAGAAAAAAGAGTAGACAGAATAACCAAAAAAGACCAAATTGGGAATACCCCACAGAAGTAGTACCTCACCAACTTTTATTTCTTTTTCTCCATCTCCACGTACTATCTTAGCAAGATACCCTTCCTCCATGCATTCCATCTCAACTGTTGCTTTATCCTTCAATATCAAATAGGAATATTATGCAATGTTAATTTACGCGATCATCTTGTCACTATTACAACAACTTTGCCAACTAGATCCAATAGAAAAGGCAGGGACCCACTGTTTCAACTTCACAAAGTACTTCACCAGGAGAAACTTTATCACCTTCCTTTTTCAACCACCTTGCAATATTACCCTGTGTTGCATGGGAAGAAAAAAGAAATCCTTCAGAAGGAAATCGCAGATGGCGGGACAACAAGTGCTAGCCACATCTAGCATTGTGGCTTGGATTTGTGTCAAGAAAATTATTATCACCACAAACAATGTGGAGGTACAGCAGCCTACCACATGTTCACTTAGAAGGAAATAGTAGATCTAGAAGTGCGTGCTTCTTTTTACTTAAATAAATTACATGCCTCTGTCATTGTCGGTGAAAGAGAAGGCATCCCAATCTCTTGGTGTGCAGGAAGGCCTGCAACATGACGTGGCAAAACAATATGATTCTGAATTACATGTCCAACGCACGGAAAGATCATCATTTTCAGAACAGAAAAAGGACAGAATGCATCAACATTTCATTAAAACAGTCAAAATACTTCACAAAGACTACCCGATTATAGGCTAACAGTTACTGGATTCACAAATCACTGCCCTAAGAGAGGAAAAGGGACGCTGAAGGTGAAAGAACACCATAGTATATTATTCGTTGGAACTTGGAACTGCTTGCAGATATACAAGTCCCTGCTCTAAAAAACCGTACAGATCCATTCTCTTTAGATTGATGTCCAGAGAGGTTAAGCCCCTTTTGGCAACTTCAATACATATATTACCTCTCCAAAAAAAAAAAAAAAAACCTTGCAGAAAAAAGTTAAAACACATTACTTGAGCAACTTTTATCCGCAAGTGAAGTTGTGTTTTCGTACCAACTACCAATACAGTAGTTTGCCAATATAAAAAAAAAAATACCAATACAGAAGAAGGTCCTTAGACATCATAAAATAAGCACCTGACCCCTGCACTTCCCCTCCAAACGGAGGTCAGTACATGCCCCTGCCAATTTTAAAAGACTTATTTTAAAAAGAATGTCATGTTCCCGTGAAACGTCTGTGTCACCATTTTTTGAGAATAGTCGTTCCCCATATCCGCGTCCGTATCCATATCTGTATCCGTGCTACATAGGATTGCAATAATGCTTAGTTTGCTATGTTCACAAGGATGTTGCCAGAAAAATTATCCCACACATTATAAGTACACTAAAAGATATCACAAGCAGCTTTTGTAGGCCCATCTAACCCTCAATATTGAATATGAATGACAAGGATAAAGCTTAAAGATCCCAGGTTTTATTCTTCTGTTCTTAGAACAACATATATCATACATTGGACATTCAAAGTTCAAACTAAACCTGCTAAATATATCTGATGTCACGAGTAAATATATCCAGTGGGGAAAGGGAAAATCACGAGTAAGTTCATGATTCATCTTCTCGTTTCCTTTAAAAAACCCCGAACATTGCATACTTTCTCCATTTCGTTAAACAACAAACGAACTTTCAATCTAAGTGCAGTGGCACCAGCACTCTTTTCCACAAAGCCAATGATATTTCTCTTAGGCTTATCCAATCTAAGTGCCACGGAAGTAACGAGGGAAAAAATTGAGAGAAATAGGCAGACGAAAAGTGGTGTTTCCAGGGGTGGATGGAGAAGTAATGCGTAAGAACCTGTGCTTGAGAAAAGGAAGTGTCAGTCGTTTGTTCATGTCGTTTGCTTGCAGAGGTCTTTTTGTCAAATAAGCTTCCCCTTCAAGAATAACCTTTTCTCATGCTGCCAATCTCCTCTTAAATCTTTCCACCATCCTTCGGCTAATATTATTTTCCTCGTATTCCTTTGAAATGTAAATTGCATGGTAATTACAGACCTAGGAGGCTAGGAAAGCTTAAATAAAAATCTGTTTGACTAATTCCACACAAAAACTAAAGCCTTTAAATGGTGCATTGAGGTCCTAACTAGTTTTACGTTGCCAAGTTGGTTATTCAATTTGAGAACTCAAAGTACGGGGAGAGAGAGAGAGAGAGAGCACTTATAAACTGCAAGCCCAATATATGATGAGAGGCTTCATGCGTACACGTTTTAATTGATTTATGGCCTCGTAGGCCCCATGGACAACCTCGATTGAGCACTCACCAGACTTTAATGCATCAAAAATTTCTTTTTAATCAAGTATAATTTCTTTATTTTCATTATGTTTAGTTGAAATGGCCTGTAGATAAAATTACATTTTTCCAGGCAAGCAGCAAGGAAATCACAAAAGCATGCACAAAGATAAATTTTAGAATTACCCATAAAGGCAGACAATTTTTTTTCATAAGCACCCCATCGAAGGATAAAATAACAGCTTACTGATAATCGAGTAGCTTTGACAAGATTAACAATAATTACAAAAGAATAACTGCTGTTACTGCACTAATGATCGGATACAGCCGTATTCATGGTGTGATATTTCTGTCACCACTAACAAGGAATCTCCCAAAGTCACCAATCTTTATTACACTTGATAATTGTCTGTACGAGGAAAAAATGTTTGATGGAACATACCTGAATCAGTCGCATAGCCTCTCCTGGGGTGCACCAGTGAACTGCCAGCACAACATAAAAAATCAGGAGTTCTGCTTGTAGAATTTCGGATAATAAGCAATTGGCGAATGCATAGACAGTACAAAAAGATGTTTTCTAAAAACACTAGCATTGATGGTACCCTTTGTTGAACACCAAACCGGGTATTAGAATCTCCGTTTTCATTGTTGTCCTCAAAGCATTTCCTCCAGATACTCCCGGTGATAATGCCTAAATAAATGGAGCAAGAGAGCCGTTGATGACTAATTCTCAATAGGTGAGTGTCTCCAAAATAAATAGTATTGTATAATAAGAGCCCATCTCAAGAACGAAAACAATGATTAGGAGAGAGAGAGAGAGAGAGAGAGAAACCAAAAGACCTTGAAGATGGCAGGATTTCTTGCTTTATGACAGAGCAGTAACACAATTAGCCGGTAGTATGGAAAATATACAAATCAGATTAACAGAATGCACGTACATAATAGCAGTTCATGGTAAGAGAGAGCAATAACACAAACACTCTCAATAGAAGTTTCCAAAATCGAAGTGCAGCAAGTTCATGAATTAATTTAAAATACATTTATGATGACTGTGAAGCATCAAAATATTACTTGAAGTAAATCATTGGCTTCACGGCTGGCTCTGTAACTACCGGAGTATGCATAAAGACATTGACTACTAGCCAGGAGTATGGAAAATATACAAATCGGATTAAAAGAGAACAATAAAATTTCAGGGATTAAATAAATTATATTAACGAATCCCAACATTCATTTCACGTCAGAAACACAGTCGTGAGCACCCCTTATAGGCAACCTTTTTGAAAATTGAATCTACCATGAAAAATATTGAATGAGTGTTTTTCATAAAGATTTGGTGGTCAACTGAACAACCAAATATATTGATTAACTATTACATCAATTTGAAGTACAAATGCAAGGAATTCAGATTTTAAACAAACTGAAAAAGTGAAAGAAAAAAAAAAATTTAAATTCGAAATTGAAACATTCTATCAAGCAATTAGCCAACATAAGGGGCGGACATTGTGTCGTACCATGTTTGTGTCGTGTCATATCCGATTCATGTCAAGGTTCTCTAAACCCTAATCCAACCAATTTAGCTTTTGTGTTAATGTGGTATCACTTTTGGTCCATATCGAGTTTGTGTCGTGTTAGTGTGTCATGACAAAATATTTCTTGCTAATTAAAAATAGCAAATGTATGAAGATATCAATTTTTTGTTTCTCCCAAGAGTTAGATTGGCTCATACTAATCCCTATCAGATGGAGTTCCTCAGAAAAATGTGGTATTTTTTAAGAGGATCCCTATTTTGTTAGTTATTTTCTCTTATTAAGTTGACTCGAAAAGGGCAGCCAAAATAATCAAATTGACCTCAAATATGAAACAAGAAGCTATATCAACCCAAATATTCAATGTTACATTAATTTTAATTTTCTTGAAACAAGTGACGTCACTTCACGTATGTCCCTACAACCCTTATTTGAAATATCGTTAAAATCCATAGCTACATTTTTACTAACTGGGTTAAATTTTTGTATTTCGGGTTTCTCGGGTTCAACCCCAACTCGACCCATTTATTATTATTGTTATCGAGGGGTTCCATACTCCCGTCAGAAAAAGGCCAAACCTAACTCACTAACTTCGTGTCGTGTTCAAGTCATGTTAATGTGTCATGCCGAAAATTCTCACCCCTCGCCTACATGTAACAATAAAGGCATAGTGGCATACTAACTGCTTCTGTCTTATATATATAATCAAATGGACCCAACCATAATATAAACAGCAGCAGAGACTCAAAAAAAAAAGTAACACTCGGAAAGCATAGCTTAAGAGGACGGCAAAGTTGGGGATTGTGAGAGGGAGGCAGATTGAGAACCGCACAAAAGTTCCTCAAAAACCATATATACAAAAGGAACAAAAATGCATTGGTACTATGAAACTCTAGTAGGGTTATTCACAAGGGGAAAGGAGAAATAAACATCAAGGATTTTTTTATTATTATTTTAAAGATAAACGACTTCAGTTCTGTTTGAAGAGTTATCTTTGATGAAATTGAACTAAAAAAACATTTTACCAAAACATACACCACTGAGAAATTAAATGGAAAAACTCAAAGCAAACTTCTAACATACACATCTCAAGTCTCAGCTAAGAGAACTTCTAACCTCCACATCTCAACCATGTAAAATCCTTGCTATCATGGGGGGCTATCACTAGATGCGTTCCCTTCATCCTTCCCTAAGATTAAGTTCGGATAACATAAATCTCGAGGGGAACGAGGTATATAAATCCGTTCCGGATCCCATAATTCCTCGAGCAATGACGGGCACAACTTTAAAACACAACTGTGATCCGAACTGTTAGACGCACATGGGGCCACACCACACACATCTAACATATACAATTAGATACACTTATAATCTACCTTGGAAGGGATGCAACCGACGAGAGTACCACGCTGCTTTATGGCGGCGGCGGCGGCGTTGTCGCCGGATCCAGAGGCGAAGCCCCTGGAGAAGGAGGAAAGAGAGAGAGAGTACTTGAAAGCATCGGACGAACTGCAGAGGTTCTTCGATAGAAGCAAAGAAGACGCCTTCCGTCGCGCCAAGGCCGCCATCGCCATTTTCTGCCCTTGTGGTTTCGACTTCTCCAAAGGAAGACAGTTGTCAAAGTTTTACGTCTGCCGTTCTTGGTGTTAATCGCAGTGACATCCCCCTGAGATTGTGTACAATTGCATTGACCGGTGTCGATTTTTATGGAATTGTACTTACCTCCCATATCTTATCCCGCAATAGTAATACATATGTTTATGCCATTTTCGGTCACTTTGGAACGTGTGGAAAAATGAAGGGTAGAGAGGTACATTTCCGAACTAAAAAAAACAACAAAAGAACAGAGAAGGGTAGAGAAGAGAAAATTGTTAAAGAAAATGGAGTAATTATTCAGTCGTCCGGAATTGAGTAATAATTCAGTAGTCTCCGGACCATTCCTAAAGCACATATTTATGTGGAGAGTCTATAAATTTAGTCGTGAACCCCACGAAATGTGAGATTGTGAAGTGGTCTAGAGTATCACGTGGCGGTGCTCCCGAACTATTAAATAATTTGACAAACAAATGTGAGAATAGTGTGGGGAAAATGTAAGGGGAAAGCTTTCCGGGCTTAAAACATTATTTTGCTTTTTTCTTCTTTTTCTTTCTTTTCCATAACAAACCCTTTGTTTTTAATGAGCTACGGAAGAAAATAAAGGGCTGCGAATAGTCGCCCCCTTTGTTTTTTGTCGGTTAAACATTAGAACTAGGTTCACATATAGCATAAGAGTTGCCAAAAAAAAATTGCGGGGTCATATTAACTATGTGGGAGTCTACTATGCTAAAATCAAATCCAATAAACAAGAATCAAAGAAATAACTCCATACGGAGAAGAAAGACTCTTTATAAGGAAGAAATAATAGTCAACGGCCTCCTTATCATCCAGAGAGTTATGATGTCGCATATATCGCCGATCTCGATAATTTGTAATATGCTTCTATTATCCATATATGAGGTATGATATTTACATGTGAGTCATTGTAAGCATGTGTCGGTCTTCAATAACATCTCTGCATTGGGATTAATTGATTGGTCACTACCATTGGGATGGTTGGTAAGTTGGGTATGCTGCTCTTGGTGCTGCTAGCTATGGCTCTACATATGTTGCTGCTCTTTTTCTTGATGGCGATTCGGCTTTGATATATCCCAAATCCAAGGGAAGTAGAAGACTAGGGATGAAAAGTGATTCCCGTTCCACACGCTTATCTTGAGACCTTAGTCCCATAAGAAGATTGACTTTCACTTCTTACCAAGGGAAAATAAAAACTTTTCCGATGCCTTAGTGACTTTGCCTTCAATGGTAGAAATCCCTGTGGGGGTGAAGGTTCAGCCTCTAATTATAGAACAAAGGGACACCTCCGCGCATTAGGTTGGTTTTTCTTCCTCATTGAATTTCTCTTCACATCTAACTACTCAATATTTTAGACAAACAATGTTTTTGGAATCTCCTATGGTTAGATAACTCTATTTCTACAATGGAGAAATCAACTTTTTCTTTCTCCTAAGAGCTAAGAACCTAGCCTTGTTGTCCAGAGGCCAAGCACCTCATTAAAAGGTTGATATGGTATTGGATAGCCGGACCATTTCGCGTAAGATCGGGACTAGAACTACACTTTCTAACATAGATGGTTTATGAATTTCTTGCCAAAATAAGAAAACCGACTCCACTCCAATCCAATTCACGTAAGATCAGTTAATGGTTTTGCAATTACATTTCACTTGCCTTCTAGCAAGCTCCTCAACCTATTCCTAGCCTCCACAGAAAGGCTGCAGCATCTCGACCTAGGCTTTTGAGTAGAAGACTCGCGACAAACAAAAGAAGTGAAGCACACTACATTGGCAGTGAGGTGGTCACTTGTATCAAGTCGCATTGCTTCGTTGACAAGTTCTATGGCACAATGATTTGGATCATCGTGGCGGCTTAGCTCACGTCAAACCAATCTCACTACTTCCACATTCGACATAACGTCCCATATCCCATGACAAAGCAGGGTCAACCGACTGATGAGGGTCAAGGAATATAGAGTCATCGGATACTGCAAACTGGGTGGTGCCCAATCAGAAAACTGCCCCTCAATTCCGCAATTTTTGATTAGAGATAACCGACACAGAAATCTCTCTTAATATAAGAATGACTAATAAGTTGTACTACTCCCTCCGACGATCACAACACCACCGGAAAGAACTCTGGCCAACCCCCATCAGCAATGTTGGATCCGCCCAAGCTGCCTTGGAACTTCCAAAGCACTGATTCATTTACAGATACCCAGAACTACTCAAAGACGAAATCCGAGCACCAAACTGGGTTCCTATGTCAGAGACAATCCCTGTGCACTCTTTCCGGTCACTGTCAGGCCACCAGAGTAGCCGAACGCACGGCCAGTTGTCGGTGCGTGATGCACACGTCAGACCTAAGTCGGGTGCATGTGTCAAGCAACGGTTATATTGTCTGCAGTTTGCAGCAAATTGTTCTATTAGGCATCCCTTGCAGCGCCACTAAGAAGAAAATTGGAAGAGTTCACCCTTCAAAATCTTGGATACTCTATTAGAAAAAGGCATGCCTTACGCCCAAGTTAAGCTCATAACTTGCGTCATTGGTGTCCTTTTTCTTTCATTTCATTTTTTTTTTTTCCGGATTACGAACTGAAATGCAAACCTAAGGTGTGTGCACCATCCCAGAAATGCCACTTATTAATTCAAACAAACACAACAAAAAATCTAGAATGAAGAGATACAATGCTGCTGAAACATTACAGTACTCAAAGTATCCGAGCATGGCAAATTATGAATCAGAAAAGGAAAAACCACATAAAATTAGTACACTTGTGGTGTGTTCACTAGCTTTATTTTGTGCACTAATTGCCAAGACAACCGTAAGAATGGATGTAAGGCTTTTCGATTTCCTTTCAGATCCTTTCACAACAACTTCCTCGCCATTCATCATTCGTGTCTCAAGCAGAGGTGGAGACCGGCAGAAGCCCATTGTGCCTCAGCAAAGCCTCTGGAGACGGTTCACGACCTCGGAATTCCACAAAAACCTGGACAAATCACGCAACAAAGTTAACTATATGGTGGTTGTTTCCGAATGAGTTTTCCAGAAAACTATTTTCTCAAAACACATTTACTCATTGTTTTCGTATTAGATTGGTTGTTACTCAGAATTTTTTTTTTTTTTTTCCTACTTGTGCCATGCAGCATTTATCCCACTATTGAGGAAATATAAAAGGACCAAAATGCAAAATCATCGTGTCTAACCTCCAATGGTGCTTTTCCACCTCCAAGAGCAAGAATAGTTTCCCGGAATCTGTGCCCGGTTTCTTTGACAGCCTACACAAAGTATGAGAACTTGCTCTTTACACATCATTCATGAAATATACTTCCATTCCACAGAAATCCAGTCATCAAGAAACAAATGAATTGATTTTACAGAAGATTCTTATGACTACAACAATCAGTCCTGGCAGAATTTATTGTCAATATGGCTTTTTCATTACACAAGTTCCTAACAAAGAAAAACTGTCAGGAAACTAGAGTCAGTAAAACCCTCTCTTTAACAGCTATAAGTTGCATATAAATGAACAGGATTTTGTTTGCAATAACATGATAAATAAAGGCAATTATGAACAACCATCGTACCTTCTCGTCATTTAATCCAGCATCCTCAAACGCTGAGAAAGCATCTGCAGACAACACCTCTGCCCACTGCAATGTGCATAAATGGTAAAAACATATAAAAAAGATAAAAGCCTCAACTCGATGCATATATCAACCAAAGGGAGGTCATCAGGTATAACATGTCAACCTCAGTAAGCAAGGAAAAAAGGAAAAGAAAGAGAGAACCACAGCAAACAACAAATCAATGAGAAATGTAAAAAATGAGACTAATGAAAGATAGTTTAACGAGAGAGAGAGAGAGAGACATGTACCTTGTAACTGTAGTACCCAGCAGCATATCCACCTAACAATAAAAATACCAAACAACGGATAGGAACAGTACGTTACGAAAGATCAAATGAATAAGGAAACAACATAAGCAGCTTCGAGGAAAAATAAGATGTATAGCTAACAGAACAAAATGAAATTCCTAGGAAGAGCAAACCTGCAAATATATGGCTAAAACTGCAAAGAAATCTGTCCTCTTGCAGTGGAGGGATCAATTGCGTTCGTTTACTAACTCTCTGATCAACATCATAGATTGATTCCGATCCACAAGGAACATACTTGCTATGCAACTCCAAATCAACACATGCAGATCTCAACTACAAAACCCAACAAAGTTTTATGAATCCCTTTGCCGTAAATTCTAGATGACAAGAAATAATAATTCCAGCCACATATCCAAGGACTGTTGATTTTGAAAGCATCTTCCACACAAAGCAATGCATCTTAAAAAAGGATACTAATTTACGAGGCACTACAACAGAACCCAGGGTCAATTTCTGGATCCACCAACTGATGCATTGATAAGTAATTTTACTGAACAATTAATAAGCCTACCCCACAGTAAAAATGAGAACAGAAGCATAATTAACAACTAAGGAATGAAGTTAGAACCTAAGTCATAGTTGTATAAAAAGATATCTCGAACTCCAAACATATTTGCAAATCACGACTTTATGTGAGTAACGAATAACAGTCTAGTGCACAATCTGGTCACACTAGAAGCACTCCAGTTCTTTGAGAATGTACAAATTGCGGTTTGATAGGTAATTTTGTAGGAAAGGAAGGTGGGAATTTAGAAGATACGACAATAGGATAGAGGATTTACAAGATATAATTTATTACCGCCACCTTCCTTCAAGGGTATATCCATAGTTCCTCGTTACTACTAATTGGCGGGCGGGGTGTGAGAGGTAATTATGATTTAGTTTCCCATCTTTCCTTACTTTTTTGGTGGATTTCTTGCACTCCTTTGTACTTCTTCTTTCTTGCTAATGACATCTCTTGCTGCAGATATTAAAAAAAATACAAAAAGTAGTCTGTAGTGAATTCCAAGGCCTTTGAAAATTTAAGATCTCGAGTCATTGGAGAAGTTTACAATGGTACATCCAGCAGTGATAAAAAAATTCCAAACATTAAAACTGCAATCTCGCATAATTATCTTCCCCGAGCAATCCAGTTCACTACTGCATGCTGATGTTACCATTAACACCACACTATGAATTTCCAATTGAAATCAGCACACTATAGTCAAGATATTGGTATGACAGTAATAGCTAGTAAAGAGTTCTCAGACTGAAGTGCTGATACACAAGTTCATAATAGGGTAAATTATAATTAACCCCCTCAAACTATGGCTCATGAACACTTTACCCCCTTTAAATATTTTTTTTACACTTAACCCCCTCTAACTTATAGAAATGTAGAATTGGCTAACTTCCGTAACAGGGAGGATGGATGTAAGTTACCATTTTGCCCTTATGGAAAATTATGGGGTATGGTAGCACAGCAAAATGGCCAAACTAAAATCAAGGAAAAAAGAGTAAAATGAAAGTCTCGAAGACCAACATCCCCCAAATCACAGCCATTGACGACGTCGTCACAGGCTTGACGGGGGCCTTGCGCTGGCCGGGGTAGACGAAGCAGGTGGCGAAGATGTCCTCGCCGGAGGTGGCTGCAGTATGGTCCTCTCCTTGAGGCAGATCTCGCAGCGGTCGCGGAGGCGGCCGGTCCAGATCTTGTCGGAGTGGAGCACTCACCGCACTTGTAGCCGCCAGAGGTGGAGCAGGCAGGATCTTGAAGACGGAGATCTCTGTGACAGCAAAAGACGGAGAGAGAGAGAGAGAGAGAGAGAGAGAGCTGGTAGAAGATAACGATGATATTGTATATATATCTGGTGGAAAGGGTAATAAGGTCTCAAATTTCCAGATTTAGAGGTCATGTGACCTTTTCCATCCAAATTGTAACAGAATGGAAATGAAAGAAGCATTTCTATAAGTCGGAGGGGGTTAAATGTCCAAAAAAATAGTTAAAGGGGATAAAGCGTCTGCAAGACATAGTTTGAGGGGGTTAATTATAATTTACCCTTCATAATATCTATCCCAGTAAAGTATTATGCACTAATGACAGTTTACTTCAGGAGAATGGAATAACTTCTTATCCAAAAAGGAAAAAGTTACAACACAATTAGAAGTACTGCACTGGAACAAAAGAGAAAGCAGAAGATTAAACTTGATTTAGCACAGTAGCTCCTATTTTTTACCTTGTGTAACTTGTTTCTATGATGAATTTGTAGGTTGTATACCATCATCCCATAGAGACAGGTAGATAAAACTTGTAAAACCAACATATGCTTAACAAAATTCAAACTCAACACTAATAATATGAACGAAGAATGCTACACCAGAAACACAATGCAGAAAAAAGAGAAGAAGAAGAAGAAGCAACATGTTACCTGACGAAGACTTAGCAACCCAGCACGAAATGTTCGAGCTGCAAGGAGCTTCCTATATACGTCTTCAGGGAGAGTCTCTCCAGTTTCATAGTGCTTTGCTATGTTCATCAAAGTATCCCTACAGCAATTGGTAAGAAAATTTAGAAAAAGGATTCATACTACAAAGGGCTGGCCCTATACGTTTTGGGGCCCTAGGCAAATTTGAAATATGGGGCCCTTTTATGTTTTCTATATAGAAATTAAAAAATATCATTATAAGTCATTTGAAAAAAAGAACACATTTTTAAGCAAATCAAGTGTCTGAAAAAATTCAAAAGACAATCTAAGCTACAACGGTGAGAAAATAAATTTAACAAAGTATGGATGTGTTTTTATATAAGATTTTTGATATAGATAGATATGAATGTATATGTGTGTGTGTGTGTGTTTTGCTTGTTAATCAGACAATCAAAAAATTGTAATAGTGGCTAAGCCGCTAAGGTACTTGCACAACATTTTCCATTTTGCTAAAGCTTGAAACCTAGCAGCCACAAATAGTTTAGCACTATTAAGAAAAAAAAAAAAAAAGCTTTAAGATGTATCGAACTTGAACCACTCGCAGGAAAAGGCACACAATTAATCAACTGAACCAGAGCACGACATTGAAAATGAATTGACATAAGAAATACATAACTTTTTCATTAAAGTGGGGCCCTAATTTTGGGCCCAAAATTGAGGTCCTTAGGCAGCCAGGCCTGATACTATAGCCTACATTTTGAGATAGTCTGTTAAAGACCGGAGTAAGACAAGACATTACATCTAGGGTAACATCTTTCTGTATGTTGCACAGTATTTTTTGTGTGCTAAGACCTTGATAATACATCCTCCAGCCAAATGACAGCACCAATATTTTAAGATGAGAATGTAGTGAAGTAACATTACCTATGATAACACCAATTTTCCATGAATTGAGAGGGTAATTCAACGGCATCCCACTCTATGCCTCGTATACCAGCAACAAGACCCTCATCCTGCTTTGTCAGCATATGCTGAAGTGCATGACCAAACTCATGGAAAACTGTCTCGACCTGCAAATAACATCAGCAATTGATCATTACAAAAATTAAGTAATGGCTCACTACAGTACAAGGCATAAAGTTTTTAAGATTCTATTTGGATTAAAAAAATGGAGATGTTGTTTTAATAAGCCGATCAGAAAGATAGTTGTTTAACTTGTTTCATTCAACATATCAAATATCTTATCCGACCCCCCTTCAAATAAGTTGTGAATCATTATAAAAGAAGCTTCATCATTTGACTCCAGCAAGTGCATTTTACTTGTCATTTATGTAATCATATATCGATATAGACATTGTGAAAATGGATAAGCAAAGATAAAATGACTAGTAAAATGCATTTACATGTTAGCGCTGCGTAGAGATTGGAATCCAAATGAATTTGATTTTACGCAGGCTGACATAGCACGGTAATGAATACCGGCTGTTCAAAAAAAAAAAAAAAAATGAATACTGGCTGAAGGCATGCAATTAATGGAAGGCAATATCCAGGATGCAGTATTCACAGAGGATCCGGATCCATTCCATTTATCAAATTGGGCTGCCCAAGACCCGTTTCCTTCAATTTTATGGGGACAATTTTCAATATACCACTTCTAGCTTGCTGCAACCAACAAACTACAATTGCTAATCAAATAATCGGCGTCTACATTCAAACTAATATTCAGCACATGCAGCAAAAAACTGTATATGATCCACATCACGTAGAGCAAAATTCAAGATTTGAAGACAATCAGGAGGTAGAAGATCAGCTTGAAGTGGCACCTGAATTGGTTGCTATATATCTGACCACTCCTAGTCAAAGACCCCCAATTGGGACCTTTGACAAGACTTGTTCTAAACAGCTTGAGCTATTGCTTGCTGCTAGTCCAGGTGGACCAGGTCACTTCCGCATCTAGCTATTTTAGAAAATATCAGCAACTGGAGCTAAAAGATAGGTGTACCTCACGAAATGTCATCAGGCTTGGTTTGTCCCCCACTGGAGGCATTTGATTGCACACCATGTGAGCAACGGGCAACCTAGGAGAGGCAGCGTCTCGCGAAAATACACGACTACGAGCAACAACCTCATCCATCCATGCACCACCACGTTTTTCAGATGGACGCGAAAATGGATCAAAGTAGAAGTATGCAATTGGACTGCCGGAAGAATCTTTCACACTGTAGAATTTCACATCCTTGTTCCAAACCTAAAACGTGGGCTATCATAAAATCAGAACATGGACTAACATCTCTATCACAAACCAGCAACCAAAATAAAGAAAGAAAGTGAAACATATTACCGAAGCTAAACCATCTGCTGGTTCAACAACAATCCCAAAAAGCATCTTTGCTAGGTTGAAAAGGCCATCCATAACTTTCGGCAATGAGAAATACGGGCGTAATTCTTCCTGCATAACCAGAAAATCAGCAGTAACATTAAGAGCTCTTATATTCAAGGATGAAAAGCAGTACTGTACATGCCTGATATTTAAGCAAATAAAGCTAAAAACTTAAATGCTAGTAACACATTATAGCCAAGGCCATCCACTAGCGGTTGTCCAACACGTCAATCACTCCAAAGAGTTAAACGCTAAAAATGATGAACAAGAGTTGCTCACACAAGTAAGATTCAAAGTGACAACTGTACACACAGTTAGGATCCAAAGTAAACAGCTAGCAAGATATATCAGAAGAGAAACAACAGCTTCAAAACTCAAAAGGAACAAAGGCCATGCACAGAGAAGCAACACTGTTGGCATATGCTGGTCCAATAGCACATGTCAAAGTCAAAGCATATATCCAGTGACAACTTCAAAATGCCCAGCATTACAAACTTGGAATACAGAAAAAAAAAATCCTTAAGTTACTAATGAACTATTGCCTTGACTGGAAAACTTCAAGCAGCTAATTTGACGAGACAGTTGTTTACCTACACAGAGTTAGAAGTAGGGATGATATCGGTTTGGTCAGTTTTTGGCCGGTTTTTAAAATGAACCGAACCAGTCGGTTTAAGAAATTCAGGAACCGCTACCGACCGACAGGTAGCAAAAACCGTGTGCTTTTGTGTAGAATCTCATCGGTTCGCTTCGGTCGGTTACGTCGGTGTGGATGAGCTCTTTCACAGTTCTAGAGTAATTGTATGAGATGGGATGGGATCTTAACAAGATGAAAGAGTGCAATAAAACCAATACCAGTCACAACGCACAACCACAGCACTGACCATCGCCATAGAAACCACAAACTGTGTTTTTTTTTCCCAGAGCGGAGGTTCTGGGTTTCACATATTGCAGGCGGACTTTGTATCTAGGTGCTGTGCTGGATGTATATTTGTGTTTTTGTGTGTGTGTGTGAGAGAGAGAGAGAAGGCAGGGGAATGAGAAGATGAAAGGTGGGTTTTCCGTTGACAAAGAGAACGAAGAAGGTAGGGGAGGCGCAAAGGAAATAGGGTTTTTATGTTTTGATTTTACTAAGGATGGATTTCATATAGAAAGAACGGCTGAGATCTAATCCGAGTATAACATGTGAAAGTGCTAACATCGGTTTGGTTCGGACCCATTCGGTGATTCTCCTCAACAAACCGAAACTGAACCAAAGATTAATTTATTTTTTTAAAATCTGAAACACCGACCGAAGACCGGTCGGGTCGGTTGTCCGGTTAAAATTTTCATCCGTACTTAGAAGCATATTTGACATTTCCTAAACAAGCACTTTTAAAGTTACTTCCTGAACCCCAGTTTTCAGATCATGCATTCAAAACACGACTTTGGCTTGAAGACAAGACCTCAAAACGATTTTTGCTTAAATTCGTTAATTCTATTTGGCGAAAACTTTCTTCTCTTGTGCTGATCTAGATTGGCTCCCATTGTCGGATTCTTGGCTTGTTATTTTCACAAAAAAATTATTATCCTTTTGACAATATTTGACAGGAATAGTGTGTTGGTGGCAGTGCCAGTGGCAGTGGTTGTATCACATGAAAATCTGGGAGTTTATATAATGGTGAGGACACTTCAATACACACTAGCATGTACCTGGGTTGGAACAATTGCCCATTTCAAGAGTCATGCAGGAAATCACTTAGTTGCAGGAAACTCCTAAAATGGCGCCGCTCCCCCCTTGGGAGCCTGCTTTTGCGCTTCCAACTAAGGAGCTTGAAGGGAACCCGCTTCCATTGAGATAGGAGCTCGCTCCTTACAAAGATGTGAGCTTTTGTATGATCTTTGTATCGGAAAACAGGGATCTGTCACTTGGCTTTATTCATTGATCTTCAATGAACACATGATATCTAGCCCAAGTCATGATATCTTGAAAAGAAAATCATATATTATAACACTAGCCCATTTCTTACATTTATGGTAGACTTGGCCCATATTTTTACTTCTTAAAATTATTGTACTTTTTAAGTGAATACTCTATACTATATTATTTTTATAATCTATGTACACGCTCCTCTCACGCTCCTAACCTTGGGAGCTTCTGTATTCCCTCGCTCCTCCGCTCCCGCCCCCGCTTCATGCAACTAAGGGCAATCATATTAATTGCACCTCTACTGGGATTCAAGAATAAATAGTGCTACATAAGTTTTGTTAAATAACAGTCTGACATATAGGAATATATGATCATTCTACTTTACCCAGGACCATGATGCATTGTGTGACTGCATGTTCTCTTTTGCACTTCTTATGGACTTTTCTTGTTGTCCAAATCTCTTGTAACTTTTTCCTTTCCCTTCAATAATAGTTTTCCAATTGTTGTCATAAAAAGTAATTATGCAACCTAGGGTCAGTCAACAATTCCTACAATATTAATAGAAGAAAGGAGCTCGGTGAGTGACCAAAAACCCATGGTTCTTCTCTACGACAACAATTCCTTCTGCTACCTAATTTAAGAATCTCTATATAATAGTCATCTAGATACAAATTGAGTATGACAAATAGTATTTCATATCTTCATCACTAGAAATTCACTAAATTCAAAGAACAAGGTTGTATATTCCAAAAGAATATGAGAGAGTAAGGGTTTCACCCAAGTTCTCACTCAGATCCTTGATTCCATAACATGTTACATGTGCTTGAATTGAAAGCAAAATCAAGCAAACACAACAGTGACAGTGAGAACAATAGCAGTGACAATAAAACAGTGACAACAATAACAAAATACTTTTGGCATTTGAGAGAGAGAGAAAGGAGGGACCCATACCTCATTTATATCATATCTTGACTCACGAAGCCTCTCACTCCAGAAGGTGATGTCCCAATGGTTCAAATCATTAGCTTCTGGGGTAGCTTGAGTTTGGCAAAATTGTTTTACGTCTTCCATATCTAAGAAAGATTAAGATAAGATCAGGTTCCAAAACTTTCTCCCCAAATGAATATTTGTCATTGGAGCAAACGAAATTCTCCTAGGAAATTCAATTTAACCCTTCAAGGCTTTTAATTATGTCATGTAAAATGTAAAAGGAGAATCGTCATGAAATACTCCTGAAAATATACCTTGGACTGCAGCATTCCAAGAAGCACTTCGAAGGCTTTCTAGGAGCTCTTCAGCTTTGTCAACGGTTGCCATTTTCGTAGCCATGCTTACCTGATAATACTGCTGTCAGTCTACGACAAAGACGCATGCCTATCAAAATCATAAGTCATACCTCAGCATAATTCTCGTAGCCAAGAAGCTTAGCCTTTTCCAACCTAAGCTTCAAAATTTGGTCAATAATTGAGGTATTGTCTAGATCTCCACTAGAAGCACGGCTTACATAAGCACGATAGACTTCCTCACGCAGAGCTCGGTTTCGAGCATGTTGCATCACGGCCATGAAACTTGGAACATCCAATGTAATCAACCACGGCCCATTTTCAGCTGTAGCATTTTCATGGCCCTGCATAACGGATAGACACATGAAGATATCATGGACAGAAATGCAGCCAAATGAAGCAGAGCAGTAAGAAGAAAATACGTATCTCAGGTATCAATTCCAAATACCTTCGATAAAGCTGTTTGTGCAGCCATTCCTAGAGCAGTCGCTGGCAGTCCTTCAACCTGTTGCTTATCTACAATTAATTTTTCAAATTTCTTTGTAGCATCCAAAACATTCTCCTCAAATTTTTGAGATAGTTTCGCCAACTCCTGCAAATCAGTTCATAGTGAAAGGCAAGCAATGGGCAAAGTGGCAAACAAAAACTAAGCAGAGGAAGAAACAAAATTCCCATAGTCAACAATTTTTAATTGGTGCAAGGAATTATTTCAACTACAATACTATCCATCTCTAGAACTTACCCCAAGATAAAAGAGATTTTCATTTCCCTTGGAAGAAGCAAAGAAAAAAGGGAGAGATATCCATATCCCCAGTGTTTGCTTCTGATTAGAATTTCAAATCAATAATGATTTGCTTTTGATTAGAATTCATTGTTCCTCAATGAGCAATGTTGAGATTTCTTATAAATTTGGTATAATCTAACAAAACTAATCTCACCTCCCTTGTCTTAAGAGGCTTTCCAGTTTCCACTCATGACATTGAACATCACATAATTTGCACGGAGTTCATCCAAGGCCTCTAAGACTGACAACTTTCTTTGAAATATGACAAGTTGGGATAGACGCATATTCATTAGTGCAGCGCAGTCATCAAGAAGGTAGAAGAAATGAGGATTTCTTTGCTGGGTCGGACGGACCATTCCTTTTTCAATCCAAAGAAAACACTCCCCACACTTCCAAATATGTTCTTTGATGGATGACGCAAGCAGTTCAGTTGTGTCAGAATGTCGTATACTACCCTTTGAGGGGAAAACCAGAACATCACATGAACAAGGGAAAACTAGTCTCAAAGTACGATGGACACAGAGAACTCTCAAAATAGCACATGAAATGATGCAAATGTTTCCTCATTCTGTCATTCATATTGACAAATATGAAACCATACCTGTTCAATTTTGTTAAATTGATCTCTCTTATCATCTTCAAGAGAGACACCATTAAGGATCGCCTCTTTTATTTGTGCTGCGCATGTACACAGATCCATGAGATGTTAACTCACATATTCACGGAAGATTTTAAGCACAACTATGTGGGCCATAAATTCACTACTCAAGTATTCCATACATTAACATAATGCACAGGATTTATGTTGCAAGTGGTAAATTTCTTGCTTGACGAAGTAGCTTAAAATATTTTGACAAGAACATCTAAAGCAAAGATAGGAGAGCAAAGAGAAACGCCAACATTCCAGAAAATGTATAAGAGTAAAAAGCCATTTCTACTGCATATGCAGAACTTTCTAGCACGAAAGAAAGGCTACAATAAAAGCATATGCAACAAACAACAACCAGAAAACCATAGGGTACAGCCTTGCCCCTTTTTGGTTGGGCAATAGGACCCCTCTCAACTTCGACACTTATACTTCTGTTGACAAGTGAAGCAACCCCAAACGAGGTGTCAAATCTATACACCAGGCCTCTACAATCAATCAATAAACCTTCACCAAAAAGAAGTTCCCGCCAAAACAACTGCAGCTTCACTGCACGAAAACAAGTTTTAAGACTATCTCAATAATTTTATTTTAGATGAGTACAACATACTCACATTCAACTATACGTTTCTGAGCTTCACTCAGTGCATCCCAGTTGGAAGACTCTTTGATATCTTTAAACGCATTGTAGAGGGGTTTACTTTGCCCCAATTTAAGCTCAAACTCAACTTTCTCCGGCTGCAAATATTTTATTTCAGAAAACCATTTATTAGAACAAGTACAAGAAGAATTCAACAGTAAGCACACTCTAAACTTAAGTCCAGAAGAAATGCATTCTCATCCAACAGCCACACTCACCTAAGAAGCAAGTCATAATATAACAGCCAGCTCACCCTTGTCCCAATAACTTCGAGTCAGCTAGATGAATTTCGTTTTTCCTTTTTGCCAGTCAAGGGCTATGTAACAAATTCATATCCATTTGTATAACAATCTTCCCCTCCACCTAGGATTCCATGAAAACCAGTCCTTATAGATTTTCTTTGTTGTTGCATGTACTAGTCTCAATTGTGACCTCAGTCTATTTGCCCTAAACTTATCCTTAAACAGGAGAATCAGTTTCATAACTGTTGAATTAAGTGTTGATGGAGGAAAAACAAAATAGTGGCACTCTTGTATGAATTTCCAGTCCAAGGACTGTGAGATTACAGCAAGAAATCTTGATGCCTCATATGTATGGATGGATGCATGCATGTATGTGTGTGCGTACACACACCCACCCACACATATTCTATAGAAGAAAGTCTATGGTACACACATTAACTAATATTTTGCACTTAAGCAAAATAATTTGTGACTTACACTAAATATTTCGGTAACTTAACAAAATGATCACTCATTCATAACTAGCCTAATAGACACAGGATTTGTCCATAGCAGAGGCCCGAACCACATGTATTTCTACATCAACACCAAAAAGTACAATCCATACATATATATTGCCACTTGCTAGGACTGAGGACAAATAGATTGTGTGTCTACAAGCAGCTTCCATTTAAATTTATGCACGCAACCAAAACATGATTGAAAACTTGAAATTTTAAGGGTTTTTTTTCCAGACATATGCAAAAATCTTAAGAATATTTTATTATCCAAGGGACTTGCAAGGGGGTTAAGCTCCCCTCCATAGTCCATACCCTTATCCTCCATATCCCACCAAACTCGACTACTATGGCTCGGATCTCGGACTAAAAAAGATATCCAAACTGTTCTTCTTGTAGCTCTTGCATTCTAGACTGTGTGCTTAAAAATCATCTGGATTGAAAACTGATATCATTATGAACAAGTCATTTAAAGTCAACGACTTAAGCTCACTGTAAATGATTTTTCTTACAACTACTGATTTCCGATCAAGCTGATTTTTTACACATGTTCATGAAAGCGAGACCTACAAGATAAATGGTTTGGATCTTTTTTGTGGGCCCGGGATGGAGCCAAAATTGAGTTTGGTGGGTCATGGATGATAAGGCTATAAAGGGGGGCTTAACCCCTTGCTAGGACCATACCATAGAACTTTTCCAAATTACCTTAAACAATTAGTATAATGAGTGGGAATATTTAGTGTTGTGTTGGGTCCAAGGCACCCCGGCACCCCCTTGTATCCACCTCCTCTTGCCCGCCTCTTACTAGTACCATAAAATCTAAGTCAAGGGGGAGCCTAAAGAGGCAGTAAAGTGACCGGCTTTCCAAGTGCTTAATTTCCCTTTGAGTCTTATATATCGGTCTAGCATTCCCGGCTGGCTAACAAATAACCTAACAGCTTCCCGGAGGTAGCACCGAACATGCATTTGGTTGGATTGAGACGGAGCTCTTACTTCCTGAGTCTACTCATCGTATTCAAGTGGTCTTCCAATACCACAAAAAATCAAACCATAAAAAACTATAAATCAGTCAACCATAAAGATCGTAACTTCAAACAAAAAAGCGCGTATATATAACTACATTTATAATCAAAAGCAACAATTATTTTATGGTTACCTGAACTTCCTCAATGGCGGAACGGAGTTCAGGAGTATCTTTAACAGCCTTAAGATGATTAACAGCCCCCCAGACCACCGCCAACCGATCCGTGATCTTCTCCAACGGCTCAACCAGCTTCGGCCAAGTAGGCTCCACCGTCCTCTCCAACTCAACTAGTTCACTCTCCTACAAAAAATCAAAGTTCAATACCAATCGACCGAAACATACCTACGTATCCAAACACGCAAAAATGTAAAAGAAACATACGAGATTCTTCAGCAAGGCACGGATACCGGGGCGAACGTGATCGGCTTGGATCGCGTCGAAGGGCGGGAAATAGAAGTCGTTTAGGAGAGGATTGTCTGCGGCGGCCGTTGACATGGTCGGAGGATGAAAGAGGCGGTGGTCGGAGGAGGAGAGGTTGTTGACTTGCGGAGGGTTTGGAGGAGGAGAGTGTGGAAGAAGGAAGATGAACAGAGGGGAAAAGGACGGGGGACTTGTGGATATGTTAAAAAAAGGGGAAATTTCCTATGAAAATGCGGGCCACTATGTGAGGTGAGGTGAGCTGGGCCTCCTAAACCCATTCCTCTGTATCTCTCCATGCTTTTGGGCCCATGACTGTGATCCGAACCGCTTACTTCTTACGTAAGAGAGAATAGGCTACTCCTCCAAGTTAGCAAAAAGATGAGTATGATTAAGAGTATCGAGAGATATGTGAATAAGTTGCACTTTTTCCCGCGTCGGTCAACTTTAGAATAGTTTTACCATTCATTTTCCCCATCAATTTACAACGTTTTTACGTGCAGAGACGGTTGTATGTTGGGGCATATGGGGCTTCGGCCATTGTTTTGGGGTCTTTTTCAAGAAAAATTAAAAATTATTATTTTTTATGGATAATGATAATGTTAAAACTGTTTTTGTTGGTGTCAAAATTCCAGTGCATAAAAGTCCTAAACACTGTACATGGTGCAAGTCTTTTGTGCACTAGAGTTTTGGCGTTAACAAAAATAATTTTGGCATTATCATTTCCCTTTTTTTTTTTGTTAAGAACACCTAGATATTGTATTTTTTGTATAAAGTGTTGTTTAGACATTTAAATACTTTAAGAATGTGTTCATTTTTTGTTCCAAAACTCATTTTCTCTCTTTGCATACGGTCTCTCGTAAGTTTTTCTTCCATTACTCAAAAAACCTCCCTCGAAACTTAAACCAAAAAACTATTAGATTCCCGAAACTTGAAATTTCAAAATTTTGTTGTTTATAGTTCGGCCCTTGCGTTTACGATTGGTTATGTCCCTGTTGACGTGTCCATCGATATTCAATCATATTAATTTTTTGAATGCATGTAGTTAATTGCGCTTTTTACGAGGTGAACGATTCGGATTATAACTGCGAGTCTGAGATGTGTGTGAAAATTAAAAGTACGAAGGAGTATGAAGGAAATGGGTTATGGAGAGGAGATTAACCTAACTTGTAGAAAGACGGATGGGATGATTGAAGGATAGCGGGCCAAGCAAGCAACACAACAATACGAAGTAGTCCGGTTAGTTGGTGGGTGTGCTCTTTACACAATTACCTGGTGTTCGATTCTTAGGAAAAGGCTGTAAGAAAATAATTTCGGTAAATTTTTTAGTTCCGGCATGGATAGCCTACTTTTGGCATGACCGGAGAGGAAATTAATTAAGTTGGTCTGAACACCTGTGACTGCTGGAAAAAAAAAAAGAAGAGAAAAACATAACAGTACGAAATTCATGCGTAATTTGAGCTTAGCTTTTCCATTCCCGTTTTGCTAGTTTGAGAATTGAAGAGTGACTTTGAAATATTTTCATAAGACTTTTTATTAGGGGTGCACAAGAAATCGATCCGATCCGTAAAACCGGTCCGATTCAGACCGAACCGTCCTATTTAGTTCGGTTCTGTGGTTCATTGGTTAGGTTATGGTTCCAAAAAACTAAGAACCGTAAATTTTGGTTCGATTACTGGTTCTCAATAAAAAAACCGTGGATAGAACCGAACCGGACTGCATATAACACACACATATAATATGTATAAGTGTAATTAAATATTTATTTGGATTTGGTAAGTTAATCTTTTCCTTACTCAAATCAATTTATATATTTAGAAAAAATATATCCTTTGTTAGAAAAGGTTTTAATATACTATTAAAATTATAGGAATCCAAATTCCTAAGAATTTTTATTATAGTGAATATACCCAATATTTAGTGTTTTTAATTTTTAATTTTTGTGAACAAATGTTTGGATGCTAATTGGATAGAACCGAAACCGAACCGAAATCGGGCCGGTCTTGCGGTTAGATTCTGGTTAGGTTCTACGCTAATATTGGTTAGGTTTTGGTTCCCAATTTTCTAGAACCGTAAGGAATGGTCTAATTACTGGCTTTCTAGAGAACCGAACCAATCCGGACCATGTACACCCCTACTTTTTATGGTTATATCTTAAGGGAAAATTGTATATAAGACCCCAGAGTTTTGCCAATCTTCCAAATTAAACCCGGTACTTTTAGTTTGAACAGTGAAACTGCACAGTTCCAATCGGGTCTCAATTGATGCCCTTTCTTCACCTCCAGTACGCAACTAAAGAGCAGTTGCTATGGGTAGTATTGATCGATCATGAACCCCTCAAATCCCTTTCTACGGCACTTAGGGCTCGATTGAATCACGGGGAGAGGCGTTGGGTGGTTAAGATTAATCCAAGGAATGCTCAACTTTCTCCATCTCACTCCCACATATAATTTTCTTTTAGCCAGCCTCCACTATTGGTCTCCATGAAGCCGGATGATGATAAGGATAGTAGGATACATGTTTTGTAGTAGTTAGCGAATCCATATTTTGCGGCATCATATATTCCCTTGACAAGAAACAAGAAGCATAATCCTGGAAGTCTAGAACTAAAATTCCCAAACTAAACATATTGTATCCGGTCAAAGTATTTAACAGGTGCCTAACATGAATAAATTGACATCCACCAAACAAGCATATTTAGCGATCAGAATTCCCGTATAACCACACGTAAACCTTTCACTTTGTAACTATGCGTGAGACTCTCATTTCATGCATAGCTACATCCCTCTTGGTATCTATCTGCAAACTCATGGTCCAAAACACAACCTACCGAAGGTTTCCACAATGTGTCGCCAACCATCTCAATCACAGCAGAGGAGAAAATGAAGAAGCTCTTTTGTAATTACGATAAGTTTATTCCCTTAAAAGGGCCTCAGTTAGTATACATATACACTTACATGGAGATGTAACACAAGATCACTTTGGATATGACTGATAAAAGCTCTACAGCCACATCCTCAACATGTTACCCAAATGGAACTCAATGCCCCTCCATCAACTTGTAAAACGATGTACTGTCTGGCTTGATGCCTGCACTACAAGATCATAAACAAACTAAATGTAACCACACAGGCAGAAATTGGTGAATCAAGAATCAGAATGCAAATGGAAGACCTGCAAAACCAACATGTGCATGTGCTACACAACAAAATCGTAAACCCAAAAAGTGTGTTGTAAACCAGCCAAGGAGAGCCGAGTAGTTTGTTTTATAAGCTTGAAAGCCTTGGGAATCCACATAATCTGTTCTAAGTTTGGCTTGTTTACCATCCAAGCTGACATCAAACAAGTTTTAATTGAGCAGAGTCAGAAGACTATCAAGCTTCGTAATGTGTACAAACTTGGCTATTTAATAATTAACCTATCTAGAATGAGCTTTAAACGAGCCAAACATAAGCTGAGCTCGAGTAACTTGGTTTGTATTACACTCTCCAAGTCAACTGTTGGGTTTTGGCCAATGTGATAATGCTCTTGATAAAAGGAAAAGAGAATTTAATGGAATTAGTTTGCTGGAAATGTGAATGGTTCGGTGAAGATAAATGGCTTTGGGTTGTATATTCACAAAGTCCTTGAGCATTTTTATTGCTCTCCAGAATCTTCTTTGGAGGCATTCCAAAAGTGCAAGCTGTGGCAACTCCTCTATATATGTTGCAGTGGGTTTGTGAAGCCAGTGCCGTGTGAAGTTAAAAGAAAAAAGTGTGAGGAGGACTCTTTGGGGATTGCCGGGCACACCGAACGTGAGGTGAGAGGAGAGTAGATGTGAGGGAACAATAGAGATGTGAGTGAAAGCATTGTGTGAGCCATGGTGTTAGGAGCTCGAGGAGGGTTTTTCTTTTGATCTCACATTGTAATCTTCTATTTTTCATATAGTGGAATCTCTCTCCTCCGCCCCCCGCCCCCCCGGAGTAGGCATTGGGGCTGGACCACGTAAATATTGTGTCTTTTTGTGAGTGTTTATTTTTGTTATGCTTCTGTTGTGGGTGGGATTGAGTTTATCCCAACATCAACAAAGTACGCAGTGCACAATTTTGCAAATTTCTAGTCTTCACTCATGTCTGGTTATGCTCGATAACATGCCCCTTCAGGGTAATTGTGTTTTTCTTCCCTTGTATCACTTCCTATGATATCCTGGTGCCTGACTGCATTGTCTTACGTCCAGAAATAGTGAAAAACAAATTTCTGGTTGCCTATCTGAAACAGACATCTGTTTAACTAATGTGTCGTAGATGGTTCATGGGAATGCTCTTTGCAGATAAAGCTTCCTGAAGTTTAGCACAAAATAATCAAGCATGATGGCCTTCCCGCTAAAAAAAAAATGAGACATTGCTGAAATAACATATGACCAATTATCCCAAGGAAGCCATTTACCTGGCGCAGCAGGATTCTGCTTTTAGTTTTTGTATTTCATGGTTTCTTTCTCAAATCCGATCGTTGGGAATTGTTTTGCATAATCCTCAACATCATGTCGGAGCTTTCCAATCTCCGATTGGATTGCACTGGACTGCATTGTTGCCACAAAGTCTTTCAACTTTGTCCCTGCATCAGGAAAAAGAAGAGAAAAATCAGAATGTCCCCTTGTTAGCAAGGTCTAACACAGGGTGAGTATTCGCAACTACTCATAAAATGAATAAATATCAAAATGGTGATCATTCAGAACGAGCAGATAGATGAAAATGGTGATGTAGGGAAAGCAATTTATTTCTACATGCAAATGGATGTTGTTAGGCAATAATACACAATCACTTTACTAACCTTTAGTTGCAGCCTTTATCTTCACAGCCAACTTTACAGCAGTATCAAAGAAGTCGGCAACTTTGGCAAAATCCTCCTCGATGAATCCCCTGGAAGTGAGAGCAGGAGTTCCTGAAAAAGTATGAGAGTTATATTCAATCTTGTAAGTTAAAATAGATTACTAAGGTATAAGCTAGTCAAGGAAAACGTCTCTACCCATCCTGATGCCACCAGGAACCATGGCAGACACATCTCCAGGAACAGTGTTCTTGTTCGCTGCAATATGAACAGCTTCCAACACCTTCTCAACTCTAGAACCATCGATACCCTGTCGGACAAAAATCAGATGAAAATGCAACATTTCCTATTTTTCATGATAAAACTTTGCAAATGGGATATATCTCTTGCGTATTTTACAAGGACATCCAAATTGCTTTATATTGGATCTGAATTCCAAATGGCTTCTGTTAGAGCTTTTGGGAATGGGTAAAAAACATTGAAAAGAATGGATCCATTTCACCTTACCTTATTTTTCAAGTTCACCAAAACTAAGTGGTTCTCAGTCCCACCAGAAACAAGTTCATAGCCATGCTCATTTAAGGTCTGCAGTATGTGAAGATCAGTTAGCGATTACATAAACTGACGAGGGAGAAGCGCTTTGGTAAAAACTTCAGAAGTTCGAGAGGGAGAAAAAAGCTATATTAATGAGAACTTGGCTGTAACAAGTCTTGAAATGACATTGGTTCATACCTGTGCAAATTTTGAGCAATTACTGAGAACTTGCTCTTGATAGGCTTTGTACTCCGGAGTCGTAGCCTGCAAGAATTAAAAAACACAAAAGCAAAGATTGAAAATCTGATCCTCAAGTCTGACCAAGAGTCCAAGACTACAAGTCCCAAAATAAATTAGCATGATGTGCTTGATAATTGGAAACTTTCCAAAAGCAATCCTTATGGACCTAACAAATTTATTTGGCAGCCAATAAGTATTGAAGATTTAGCAAATGCTCAGTCAGAACGTATGATTTATACACAGTTGTTAAACGCGCACCTAGGCTTGAGGCCCAACTAGTCTCAGGTTGCCGAGGTGCATGCCTCTCATTAAGGTGAAGCAAGCGGTGATCGCCTTGAAATGTAGGAAAGAAGTTACAATATACCCCTGAAAGCACAAGACGAACAAACCCTTCTTCCACAATCAATCAAAGTCTTTGTCCACGGACTCCACTCCACACACGACAAACCCGATTGCAGTCTCAGGTACTCACTACTGATTGCCAATCTAAGCTTGAGTATTCTTGTTGGTCGAGCGTAGTCGCGTACCCCTCCTCCTTATTTATCTTTAATTTTAATTATTGGATGAACCGATTTCGTGTCTTATTCATGGGGTTTTGATTTATATTGGTGATGAGTTGTGTTTTTCGCTCATGTAGTTGAAATTATGCACCAGGTCCTCGTCGAAAGTCCTAAGTGACCTTACATGACATACTTGCTTCCTAGTTTTTTTTGTCAATGATTGTGAGAAATTTGTGTCAATTTGCCTTGTTCTTGCTTATATCAAACTTTGGTTATGCTTTTTAGTATCTTTTCTCTACTTGGTGCACCTCGCTTCAATAAGGGCCACACCTTTCCTTAGGCCTCGCACCAAGGACCCAACTTAGCCAATGGTGACCGGCCCTAGTAAAGTAAAGGCACTCTTGGGCGAAGGTTTTTCGACCCTTTTGCACCTAGGTGCGCTTATCTCATTTAATAACTATCAAATTGTACTTTCTTGTTTTAAATTACAATTAATGAGCTTTACAATTAATGAGCTTCAAGCCTGCAAGCAACATGTTATAAGCACACCATACTGGATATAAGATCGAGAAGGTGTCACAGGTTTTTACTGTCAGTTTTCCAACCTGTTTCAGAGCAACTGCTAAGCCAGTGATTGTGTGGTTGTGTGGACCCCCTTGAAGTCCTGGGAAGACAGCCTGATTGATTTTGTCTTCATAGTCATACAACACCTTCAAGAAGAGATCACAGTATAAATAGGACATACATATGAATTCAAACTTAACTAGCGCAATTTCATTAAGTAGAGTGAACAATTACAACTAAGGGAGACACCTCACAATCAAAAATGGATAAAATAGTTGGCTTTAAATAACTTGCCTCTTGTCCTTGTTTATTAATCTCCTTCACTCCCTTCCTGAAAAAAATCATGGCACCGCGTGGCCCACGAAGGGACTTGTGGGTTGTTGTCGTAACCACATCAGCATAATCAAATGGTGATGGGATGACTCCAGCTGCAACCAACCCACTGATGTGTGCCATATCTGCCAACAAGATAGCTTTCTGCTTGTCACAGACCTGTTGAATACAAATGCAAATGTAAAATTGAAGTGTTTAAAGCATTGAAAAGAAATAAGTACTCTGGTGTTGTATATTGTAAACTAAACCTAAATCAACTAAGTGGCTTCACCTTGCGAATGCGTGCATAATCATAGAGGCGTGCATAAGCGCTAGCACCAGCAACTATTAGCTTTGGCCTGAAGAGTGTGGCACTTTTTTCCAGCTGCCATTCAACAATTCCAAAGTGGGTTATGTCATATGCTATGAAAAGTACGCGGTTAAAATAGAACAAGGAAAGAACCGACAACAGGAAAACAGAAGGCTACCTGATCATAGTCAATATAGCCTGTGCTCTCATTCAATCTATATGGCATTGTCTCAAAAAATATAGAAACGGCAGATATCTTCTTTGTGTCAGTCTGCTCATTAGGATGAATCAAAACAGACGAATTAGCAGTGAAAATATTTATTCTCGTTGGAAAAAAATTGCATGAGATATTTCTTCTCCTTCAATATTCCACGATTGGCATAGCACCCAATCATGGTCATTCATATCTGTAAGGGTTCTAAAATAAATTCAGGGGCCCAAGAATGAGTATAATTTCAATTATTCACATCAAAGAAGATGATGACAAAACACTTTTCACGAAGAGTAGATGAATCAATAACTTCATGCACAATAACCATGTAATTCCACAAAACAAAAGAGAGAAGCACCCAACTGCAACCTTCCAATGGAAAAAGGTTAACACAGACTTGTGTTCAAATTCATAACATTAACTGCGATAACCTGTTATGTAACAGGAAAAAGGAAACATAGTGCATAATCACCTGATAGCCATGTGAAAGATGCCCACCATGAGGAAGATCAAGAGCCATGATTCTTTCATGAGGTTTCAATAAGGCAGTGTAAACTTGAAAATTAGCTGGAGATCCAGACAGAGATTGCACATTCACTGCATTAAAACAGGTTATTTGGAACTGAAGTTAGTTCCATGCTTCAAAATTTTCCCTCTATATGCGTGGAGAGGGGCTTAGCATTCTATTGCTGCTTCTTTCCAAAAAAATAAGACAACCGGCTTGGACCACCAAGAATCTTAAAAGTAATAATTGGTTATTGCGTAATGCGCTTGGTTCATGACAATTTCTTCCTCAAATACACTATGGAGTTATTTATATTTGTTAAAGCGCCCCAATCAAAACCACTCGACAATGAGTGGAGAGGCCATCTAGGCTCATACACAAGTTTGGGAGGTGAGACTTAACCAATGTTGGGCAAGCTCTACCATTATTGAAATGCATATTTTTCGTTCTTTATGTTCTATTTGCAAACAGAAATGCAATTACAGTGACTTTGTAAAGTATCAAAGTAAATAAAAAGCAAATGATGCGGGAATGATTACGCTACCTCCCCACTTAGCCGGATCTAACCGAAATGCTTCCAGGGCACGCTTCTGGCACAAGGATTCGGCCATATCAATGTACCTGTGGACCAAAATCTCACACTTTCAGAATCCTTAACCATGCAGTACACAACTAAGCAATGATCATATCACGTATGCATATTCACAAGTACACAAGAAGCATAAGAAAAGAAAAAAAATAAAAGGAAGTGATCCTCATACTCATTGCCACCATAGTATCTAGCACCCGGATATCCTTCACTGTATTTGTTGGTCATTACGGACCCCACTGCTTGCATAACAGATACAGAGGTGAAATTCTCTGAGGGTATCAGTTCCAGTCCCTTCACAAACGTAAGTTGAACTTCATTGAGAGATCAAATTCAAACCAATACTGCATCTTACAACTCCATTCAAGGATATCCTAAATGTAACAAAAGAATTGAACCCTGAACTTCTCTTTCACTTGGTACCAAGAAACAAAAACTCAATTCAACCGAGTTTAGCAAAGTCTTTTCACTTAGTTGAGATGACTTCTTCATCTTTTACTGAGAAATTTAATACAAACCATATCAAACATAATTTTTGAGATTAAGAAGTACGTCAAATTTCAAAGTGATGCACTGCTCAATTGATGTCTGAAGAAACACTTTTGTATCTTCTATTGCTTATGTTTCGATAAGAGTGAATAGAATCTTGACTGTTGAACTTGAAAATGTTGTTATTCAAATGTGAAATTCTGTTTCCGTGTCTGACATTTTATATACATAAAACCGCTTTTCAAGTTATACCTTCCATTGTCTTGCTTTTTCGAGCTCGATGATGTTGGCAATCTCAGGATCGACAACTTCAAGTGGATCATTCAATTGCTTTGGCCACTGTATACACGAGTTTCAATTCAAAGGGCGAACAAACAGATATTAACAATTACCAATCAAAACGAATAAAAATTACATCAAAAGGAGGCGAAACATTAAATCGAACTGTTAACGGGCTTAACTGAGACACGAGATTTCTCCTTCTCGTACACAGCTTCATTCGGCAATGACGCCTGCACAACAAAACAAAACCAAAACCAAAGCTACATAAACACAAATTGTTCACAAATAAAAACAGGTAGAAACCGAAGTTTCAAAATACGAAAAAGTGAAGGAAAAGAAGAAGACCATGTAATAGACGGATCCGCCATTGACGAGGCGCTGGAGTGGCTTGTCAACCGAGGAGGAGAGTCGACGAAGTGCCATTGCCATTGCCATCTTTTTTCTCTCTCTCTCTCTCTCTCTCTCTCTCTCTCTATTATCTTCCTATGACTATCTCTCTTTTGCGCTCCGTTCCGTTCGTTTTGGCTGATCTTTGGTTGGCTGGAGATTTATTTTCATTTTAGTTTGTTCTGTATTTTCTGGTTTTGTCGTTAAAAAAGAACCCCCCAATCCACCATGGCCCACCACAATCGTTGCAGATAGGGAGCGGCAATCAGCTGCTTCCGCGCCCACATCCAAAAGTAGCAGCAGGAGTACTGCCCTGGAAACATCATCTACCAATCTGGGAGTGTCTAAAATTTGAATATAAGTTTCATTTCTCAAATACATTACTTGATCACCGTAATGTCGACAAGTCTCATTTTTCAAATACATCACTTGATGATCATATGCCAATATGCCATCGATGGAATTATTCTACAACCACAATCACATTACATAAATACTTACATCGGTGTATGAGCTATACACACGCTAGCGGTGCAATATGTGAAACCCACAAATTTGTGTGAGTCTCTTGTGCATTTGTTCGAGCAACATGTTTGTGGTTTTAGAATCTTTCATTGATCAAATAACTAGATTACACATGAGCCAATAATGAGGTCATAGTATGGGTACTACCATGCCTTTAAGCACAACCTAATTCAGTCCTCACTCTCGCATTTTGGAGTAGTAGTAATTTGAGATGCTTTTGAAAGACATTTTATGTTACTTAGAACACAATACATACGGATCACTGATTGTCGACGCACTCGCATCTGCACGCGCATACGCATTATGTAAGTTAGAGCACAACATAGACCCCTTGATTGTCATCAACCCATCTAGCTCGATTTTCAAAACCCACTATTTGAAGTTTTATTTTCTCGTATAACAAAATAACGTTTGACATCATTTGCTTTTCATTATCCACACACCCATTACCAACCATGAAAGCCCTATCCAAACTCCCACATTTCTTAGCCACAAAGTGACTTGTTGTCTATCTTCACACGGGCGTGACCTGTGACTGATACAAGTTCTCCACCTCATAATAACATATTCGTAGCATGCAGTACTCCCTCCATCTCGTATTATTTGTCCTCTGCAAAGAATTCAAATAAATATTCGAGAAAACTTGCAATAAATACATATATTCTAACTAACATTTTATTGGACTTCATAAGGCCGTGACTTGTTACGGATACGAGTTCTCCATCTCATATTACTTGTCCTGTGCATAGAATTCATATAAATACTATTCAAGAAAACTTGCAATAAATGCATATATAAACATTTTATTAGACTTCAACACTACTCTTTAGGCATTGCATTTCATTCCAAAATGTTTGTCAAATCCGCGAATACGAGGACCAAAAAAAATAGTGCATTTTTTGAGTAAAAATTCAAACTTTTTGAATAAATTAGAAGAACTCATTGCTATCTAAATTATTGAAATTAAACTTTTCCATAAAGTAAAAGAACTAATTGATATCTAGTAAATTGTAAAATTTTTATCGACAATTTTGTATTATTTTGAAGTTTTCGTTTTGCAAACCAGACAAATTTTTATATTTTGAGACGCAAGTAGTACTTTTAATGGTGGTTTGGATTAATAAGCCATTTGGCTTCTTTCCTTTCCTTTTTTTTTTTTTTTGCCTTTATTTAGAATTTTCGCATTTTTCAATTTTGTGCCATTTTTTTTTCTTTGGATTGTTGATTCATCTCGGTAGAATGAAATGGAAAAGTACTCCATATTAAATTTTAATCCAAACTCAAATTTTGAGCAATTCATTAATTGCTCCAGCTAGTTCCGGGTTCCTTCTGTTTGTGAAACGGTGGGCTTGGAGCCTGGGCCTAGCTTTTCAGCTTTCAACTGGGTTGGTCTGGATACAAAGTGGGCTCGTTTGAATATGGGCTCGTGTTGCTAAGGTGTGTCAGTGGTAAGGTCCCAATGAATACTCAAACACGAATGCCCAAAATTTTATGCCTTGTTTGGATTCAAACTTGAAAAAAAAAAAAAATTCAACTCAAAAAACACTCATTATTCTACTTTTAATTATTACTTTTATTTCTTTCTCATCTCTCCAATCATTATTCTAATTTCTCTCCATATATCTTTGTACTCGTTACCCATATCTCCAATTATTGCCCTAATTTATCTCTCCACTCATTACCTAAAAACCAAACCCAAATTTTTTTAAAACCTCAAGGCATAATTTGTCACTTTTTGAATCTTCAACTTTTTAAGGGACCGTGATCATTACTCTTCAAAACATGTAAATTTTCAAAAGTACCTTCGTTTTGAATTAATTGGATGAAAATTTACATCCAAATTTTCAAAATTACCATCCTTTATAATAAAAATAAAAAAAGTAGTGTCTTTTTTCCACCCCTTTAGTTTTTGAATTATTTTGAATATGAGGATGAAGGGTAAAAAAAAGACACTGGTTCTATTTTTTCTGTCTGACTAATTAATCAAAATGGACAAAGATTATGAGACATTCAAGAAAGAAAAGATAGGCCAAACTTTTGAGACGGATGGAGTACGTAGTATGTGGTTGGTTCTTAGCAACAACTTTTCCCCCGAGTTGTTTTTTGTTTTTTGGTAAATGTCAATTTCATTCACCAAAACACCATGTACAAGAAGGACTTAGTCCTCACACAAAAACCAGAAACCAAAGCACCTACAAAGAGCAACACAGAAACAAAGAGAAACGATAAAAGGCTAGCCCAAACTCAGGAATCAAACATGATCACTCCCCAAGACTTTGAGGTAGAACCCCCATCTCAAACATATTTCCTTGTTGGCTTCAGTTCTGCAATGATCCTTCCACGAACACACCCTGACCCAAAAGACCAACTATGATTGCCTCATTCAACATATTGACAGACTTTACACCCCTACCAAACATCCCGGCATTCCTTTCTAACCACAGGTAGTAGATTGCAGCTGAAAAGGAGAGTTTAATTAACTCAACTTGAAAGGACTTGTGGCTGCAAAAAGATATAGCCCAAACAAGCTCAGAATTCCAAGTACTAATCCCTTGCTGAACCAAACATTTGAGAAGCATAGATTCCCTCACTTCTTTAGCAAAAACACAATAAAAAAAGAGGTGTTGGTGAGATTCGGGGGCCTCTGCACACAGAACACAATTTGCATCCACATTCATGCCCCAAGTTCTTAATCTATCCTTAGTAACAAGTTTCTCCAAGCAACAAAGCCAACAAATAAAAGACCATTTAGGTACCCTACCAGGAAACCAAACCACTGAAGTCCACGACATCTTCACCCCAAGAGGTCTAATAGCCTTCCAAGTAGGGGTGTAAACGAGCCGAGCCGATTCATTTACTTAACGAGCAAAAAACTTGAGCTCGAGCCGAACGAGCTGAGCTTAGCCATTTACTAAACGAGTCTCTTTAATCGAGTTGAGCCTCCCTTAACGAGCCGAGCTCCACTCGGCTCGTTTAGTAAACGAGCCGAATACTCGAACTCGAGCTCGAGCTCGTTTACTAAATGAGCTGAGTCAAGCCAAGCCTTACGAGCTTTGCTCGGTTCATTTACAGCCCTACTTCCAAGTGAACCTCATACAAAACTATCCACTTGGAGAGGGGTCCAAATAACGTCATCATCCTTTTCAAGGTTAGGCAAGAAAAAACTAGCCATAATATGTTGAGTAATTCTGTTATGAGGCCTAGGCCAACCCCAACACCGGCGCGCTATTAATTATTCACAATAATTGAACTCACCGTTGCAGATAAAGACTACTGCCGTAAATGAAACACAACCTTAGGGTGCCAGTTATAAGCCAAACCCAAGTACGTACTCTGACCATTGCCAACCACATGCTTCACCATGCCTTGAGCCAAAACCCATAGCTTTAACATAACTATGAAAATACATGGCAAAAAATAATCTTGTGAAATTTTTTGGCTAGTGTGATGTACGTAGTGATGTTTGTCTACAATTATCTGCTTCATAACATACTGCTTCCTTGCAGCACTTTGTATGGGTTCAAAGGATTCCAAGGACACGGACAGCACACAAATGAGGACATGCAGCACAAAAATGAGGTACATAGCTCAATGCATGAACCACACAGAGAGTAGGGAGACCGAACCCTGAAAAATTATTAGGTCATCCCGGAGAACCATATGACATTGTTTACGTACATACTACTCTTGATAAATAGAATATCACAACGCATCATCTATAGGCAATTAACCGATTGTATTCCAACAACCTAACAAATATAAATCATCATACGACCCATTTTACAAAACATTTCGCAAGGATGTAATTAATGTAGAATACCACAAGAATATATTATTAAATATATAAGCCTAGCTCCAATAATTTCTCTCGGATGGCCGGACCCTAGTGCCCGAATTGTTTTTATGTGAGGTGTGCCACGCCAATGGAGTGACAGCCAATTGACAGGCACCCTATGGTACTCCCAAATCCTTACACCAGAAAAGGGTTCAAATTCCACCAGCCCCGCTCTATATCTCCCGTTTTATATATCCATGTCGAAATAGAATTTGCCTTGTAAAAACAAGAGAAAGGTGTGCCATGCTATTACAGACCGCGACAAGAACGCATTCCCCGCAAGTTTTGGTAGGGTTAGACTGGCAAATGGGGTTTGTTTTTGGCTGTTCCAAAATCACATGCATGTTATGCTCGTACAGATTCTCTTTCTATTGTCTTGTTTCTCTTGTCTTTTCATCAATAGGTTTTTTTTTTTTTCCTTATCTTCAAATTTTCCATCCCCCAACGCAACCCGCACATTTCACGCAAATCTATGTATGTGTATTTTCACCCTTTTTTAGGAGTGTACTAGTACTAGTTTTCCGCCAATGAGTGAGTGTACATTGGGTAACTTGTTACTCCAATTACTTGGTTAATTACGTAGTTGCATATATGCATGCAATGCAAGACAGTGCTAGAATTTATTTGGGGGGTTACCTAGCTAGCTAACCCCAAGGTCTAAAACTTTCACTAATTTAAAAGGCTGGATTTTTTTTCATTTGTTTGAGTTGCGGACCGGAAAAGATAGGATTATTTCATCTCTAATTTCATCTAATTCAATGTTTGATTTGGATTACTTATGGGGATAAGAAATTGTATTTTTAGAAAAAGTTTTTGAAAAAAGAAAGTTTTGAAAAAGAAACAGTTTTATTAGAAAACAATTTGGGAAAAAAAATTTAGAACTAATTTTTGAAAAACTATTTTCTTAAAAAAAAAAATTGCAAACAGATTTTTGGGGGAAAAAAACTAGTTTAATTATTTTTTTTGAAAAAAAAAGGTTTTTTTAAACAATTTTCAAACAAAATAGTTTTTGAAAACATTTTTTGAGAAAAAAAAGTTTTAAAAAACATATTTTTATATTTTTTATCAAAAATAGTTTTTGAAAAATAAGAAAGTTTTGAAAATAGTATTTTTTAAAAAGTTTTTGTAACACATTTTTTGAAATCAATCCCAATATCATCGAAATATTTTGGAAAGGAATCTCTTCTTTGTTAATCCTACGTAATTCCACCTTACCCTGAAATTGGAATAATATAGTATCCCTCATAGATGGATAAAACTAATACTGGGATAAATAATCCCAACAATTATTTCAGGAACCAAACATGGAATAAATCAAGATTAGGTACAATTAATCCTGTTTCAGACAATTAATCCGCGAATCAAACGAAGCCGACTCTATCTTACAATCATGATCGTATGCCATGCACCAACTTGAATTGCTCAATCGCAAAGATGTCATTATTGAATTGCTCAATCGCAAAGAAGAATCATTGGTTTGCACCAGAAATAAAGATACATGCCACGCACTTCTTTATTCAGCAGCTACCATCAATTAATTTCATACAACCACCTAGTAATCATTTCAGGAGGTACAGTATATCCATCCAAAGTCCATAACCTTTTGAGCTTTGCAACAAACTACTATTTTTTTTTTTTTGGCCATATTTTATAATTAGCGGGGGTTAGTGGGAAGTTAGTCAACAAAGAGGATCAGAGTCTATTCATAGCCCTAAAACCCCAAACCCCGCCCCTCGTGAGACTCAAACCTTGGTCTTCACGAAAGGGGAACATGAGCAAATTATCTCACTAATCATGATTTCTCAACAAACTGGAGTATATCAATTATATGAGTTTAAATTCTACTAATTTGGGAGGCCGTGTAGAATGAGTTGTGCGGACGCCGGACAACCAACGAATAACGGGCAAGTTACCAAATGGCTCATCCAAGCTTAAAACCGCATTTAATTAATTTCTCTCTCTCTCTAGATCTCTTTCTGATTCCTTCAACATTCCTCAAATTTGAAGCCAAAATTGCACACAATCAACAATATCAAGCATTGTTCTGCTTCTTGTGGCTGTTAGTGTGTGTTGATCCTACCGGACATCATGAATTCCGCGTAATTCTATGGGTACCGATGTATAATGCATTGATGGTGCACAGATTACCCCATGGAGCCTACTTACGGATTTCACACGAATGATCTTAATTATTTATTAATTTTAAAATAATTTTTCGAAAGCTTGTGCGAAAAGTTAGCTCGATCGGAAATAATTTAAGTGCTTGATTTAACTTACCGAATGACCTTGTGAAATATCAGTACAATTGGAATCAATTTTTCATGCAGAATAAGCTAGAGATTACGTGGTGCTGGTAAATGGATGGCGAGATGTTTGGGGCGGTGGTGTATCAAGGGCATTGGATTATTTTTCTCGATCAGTTTGCCATGCAATTGAATTGACGGAAGGGAATGGTGGAGCACTGTATCCAAACCCAGTTTATGCCGTGGAGAGAGAGAGAGAGAGAGAGAGAGAGAGAGAGAGAGAACATGGTGAATTTAAGCTCCAATTGTGATTTGCTTGAAAATACTGTAAAAGGCTACGTATAAATAAATAACAAATTTACGAAATGTTCAGAACTTCAGACAACAATTTCTTTTACATAATTAGTCTTTTATTAAACCACGGATGTATAAGCACATTTAGTTGGACGAGGTTTTTCTTCAGCATAGATTGCACGATTTTCAAACTGCCCTTGACGTCACATCTTAAAAGATTACCAAAATCCTTCCTAAAAAAGTGATTTTCGCACTTTTTTTTTTTGTTTTTGTCTTTTAAGTACTTAAAAACACAATATTGCCCATAAATGTGCCAAAAAATAGAATTATTAAAGGATAATGTTGTAATTTCACATGAATAAAGACAAAAATAAAAGTGTAGTTTTAAAAAAAGGATCGAAAATGCGAAAATCACTCCCCAATAATAACACAAAGGGACGACGCTAAGCTTGTCACATACAGAGCAACAAAAGACTTCTACAACTGAGTTACAGATACGTCCTTGGGATCCATTCGGGAAAAATGCCAAGAAATAAAAACCAAATCAAATAAACTAAAATCATTTGCAGTTTGATTGCTTATTTAATTGGTTAGTGCTTGATAATTATCTTATCTTATTAGTATATATATAAGTTGAGCGACTCAGCCACCGACCCAAACAGCTTATTTTCAAACATTCCTCCTAGGATTGGGAGATTATACATGAATATAACCAACCACATTAGGTACTACTTTATTCTGAAAACCAGGTTTACTTTTTGACTTGTGAGGATCAATTATAACATATTACACTAATCAAGCACATACCTCCTTTTTAGGTGGCAAGACCTCACCTAAAAGACAGCAACCTTAACAATCATGATGCCATGAAATACAGGCCCACAAGTCCGCGCCACAGACCCACAGCACTATTAAGAAAATACTCCCATCCCTTCTGAGGTCCCGTTCTGTTAATTAAAAGAATGAGATGTATTGTCAGAGAATAAATTGTCTGACTTTTTTAGTAAACTAAGTCATTCGAAAAAATCTCGGCTCGTTTAGGGAGGCTCAGCCCAATTAAGAAGTTTTGTTTAGTAAATGACTAAACTCAACTCGTTAAGCCTCGAGCCGAGTTCAAAGCTAAGCTCAAGTTGTTTACAACCCTAACCCTCGATAGTGAACAATAAAAATAGTCCAAAAAAATAGCGGAGGTGCGAGTGAAGTAGCCTGGACACATAAGCTATCACAAAAAAAAAAAAAAGGATAAACAGATTCCTCTATGCTTTGTTATAGGGGTGTAACCGGTTCGGTTCGGTTCGGTTCGGGGGGAGTTTTGACGAAACCGGTTGAAACCGGTTCAGGGACTAGAAGGAACCGAAACCGAGTTTTGATGGTCATTCGGTATATATATATATATATATATATATATATATATATATATATATATATATATATATATATATATATATATATATATATATATATATATATATATATATATATATATATATATATATATATATATATATATATATATATATATATATATATATATATATATATATATATATATATATATATATATATATATATATATATATATATATATATATATATATATATATATATATATATATATATATATATATATTCAAAAACCGAGAACCGAACCGGTTTCAAAACCGAACCGAACCGACCAATGAAAAAAACCGAAAAAATGAACCGATTCGGTTCGGTTTTTCGTCTCGGTTCGATTCGACCGGTTTTTTGTTCACCCGTACTTTGTTATAAACCAACCAATGGCTGCAACAGAAGTGTGAACAGCATCATTTCCTTCACAAAGGTGGGAGGACTGAAGTCAACACATCTACATCTCCCGTGACATGGCCGGAACCGATCCGCACGTCGGCCACCGCCGCTCGTCGTACTTCTCCGGTTGCATGTCGCCGTCGTGTGTTCCGGTGCAGGAAGAGTGCTACACTCGGATCCACGATCAGCTTCCTCCTATACCTATTGGCAGTACACATGACACCCGGAGACGGAGATGGCAGAAGATCATCAAGAAGCTAGTGAGAGAGAGTAAAAGCATCTACGGATCTACGAGGCCTCCTCCTCCGACGTTTCGGTACGATGCCGTTAGCTACTCCCAGAATTTCGATGAGGGGTGCCACAGGGAAGAACTGACCAGCCGGTGTAATCCCCAGGTGATTAGAGTGAGAGAAGTCAGATTAAGAAACGTGTACTCTACTGATTTCAAATTTTCCAAAGTTTAGATCGATCGTTGTTTTAATTTTGAACTTTATAAATGCGTTGATTGGGGATTGCAGGAAGAATGTATACTGCTATGAATTTTGCCTTGTTATGCTCTGCACCTAAATTCAATTTGGATCTGAAAGAATTAAATGCTAAACTATTGAAAAGGTTCCAATCAAGACGACGAGATCTGGCTCTGAAATCTAGTCTGGAGGTAAAATAAACTCCTCGTGGATGAAATGCTTATTTTACGTCACATAATCCTCTACTAGAACCCTTCATTCCCGTTCTCGATCTTCGTTCCGTGTTACCACACTGAATTCTTGTTATTGTGAATTTTAGTGATTGGACGTGTTTTCGTATTGCGCTTTTTACTCGCGCGTTCCTGAACGCGCGTGTGCATTATGGACTTAGTCGTTACCTTTTTTTGAAACGGCAAGGACTAAAGTCCTTAATGAGCTGAACAATGCATTGGTTTTTAGCAATTTGAAGATTTCTCTTCGATAGTTTAGTAGGTGGTTTTTTTTGCCTTTCCATTTTGTCTTTTGCTCTGTTTCTCTTCTTTTTTCTCGTTTGTTTTCTTCTTATGTTGTTCTTCTTTCTCATTTCTTTCATGGATTGAGATTTGAGATTCATGTGCCATAACATTTTCCATTTTGACAGTACAAATCCGCATGTGGTGAAAACGTCTATTTTGAGTGTCGTACTTGATTCAACTTTCCTCAATCGTTAGGGATGAAGTAGGTTGGTTTGAAAGTTTTAAGGACGACATAAACGGGAAGTCTAGGTACACTATATCCATTCAGTACACTATCCACTACATTTTTTATAGGGCACATTTTGGGTCCCACAAAATACAGAAAAATATCCATAAATTTTAAAATAGTATGTTATGGGGTCCTGTAAAAAATCAACTCTGACAAATATCGGTAAGTATTATTTTTAGATTCAGAGGGGCGAAACTGTGCAATTGAGCAGTTTTGCTCATACGAATTAAGAAATAATACTTATCGATATCCGTTGAAATTGATTTTTTTACAGGACCCCACAAAAAATATAGTGAATGGTGTAGTGGATAGATGATACATTCGGGATAGTTTGAGAGATAAAAAGCGAAAATAACTCTCGACATTGTGTGTTGATCTGATTATTCGTACTTAGGACAAATTAATTTGGAAGCTCAATTTCACTATTCCATAGAACACCTAGCATTTCTAATCAGTACCCCTAGCATTTAGCATTTCTGAAAAAATGAATTGTCTTGACTAGTGAGTATTTTTTGACTAAAATACCGAAAATAACAGAAATGTTGTTTAGACTACAGCGAGAACTCACCCTCAGCATTATTTCCTTTTTTGTTTTTAATTACCCTAATGGAAGATTTTATCAAACCAATTCAATAACTGAAAGCATTAATTTTCAGTTTGATTTTGATTGCTTATTTACTGTGTGCTTGTTTTTTTTTTTTTCTTTACTAGTAGACAGGCACACAGTAACTCCGCCTGGCTTGTGCTTAGAGCCTTATTTTTAGTTACCGGCCGGTCTCAAGCCTGGATAAATGAGGAGGGTTGTGCGTTAGGTAGCTGACAGCCAGCACGTAAAAAGCCCGTTAGATCTTTATGACATGAATCCAAATATCTGTATGAGCGGATGTAACCAAGAATATTAGGTACTACTTTATTTTGAAACCAGGTTTACTTGTTCGTTTTTTTTTTTTTTACTTCGAAATATTATAAATAGCCAACTAGAGAGTTTACAGCATAGGTGCGTAGATGGATCATTGAGGTTTACTTGTGACGATTAATTATATATGTTAATGCTACCCCAACCAATTCGCACATACCTCTTTTTTAGGTACAATACCTCACCTAAATTAAAAGGCAGCGACCTTAATAATGAAAGACAGGCCCGCAAATCCCCCACACGGTTCACAAGTGATCACTAGTAAGAAAAGGCTAAAATTTCAGCCCAAAATTTGGCCGGGTGTCAAAACTTGTAGTTTGCACTTTGCCCTCCTAAGTCCTAAGGATCGAAACTTCCAAAGCGTGATCAGTTCATCTGGGACTTCGTTCATTTAAATTTAATAGACTCGCGTGGAAATAAGTTAAACTCCTTTAATATTCACGTGAGCAACCTACGATTAGTCTGAATTGTGCGTAAAATAAGAAAAATTAGTTTATGTTATAGAGCAATGCTCTTCTCTCACTAAAAAATGTGTGAGTCCCACTTCCAAGTGTGTGGACCCCATACACTTTTGCGAGAGAGAACATTGGTTCTAAGAGCATCCACAATGTAATAATTAAAATTGAATAACCAAAAATTGTCACATCATCTTTTGGTTATTCATTTAAGACATTGCTAAGATTAGCAATGTAGATGTCCACAATGTAATAATCAAAATTGAATAACCAAAACTTGCCACATCACTTTTTTAAACTACAAAAATTCTAAAAACTAAATTTTTTGACAATAATTTGAATACTATTTTAAAAAAAAAAAGTTTTTCTAAGAAAATAGTTTAGTAAAAAAATTTGAAAATAAATTTTTTCAAAAAGAAAACAGTTTAAAAAAAAACAGTTTTTATATAAAAACACTTTTTACAATAATACTGTTTTTTTTAAAGTTTCTGAAAAAAAAAAAACAGTTTTTAAAAATAACTTTCTGGAAACATAGTTGAGAGAGAGAAAAAGTTTTATGTAATGATGAGTGTAATTGATTGAGAAAATATGGAGACCATTAGATTTGATTATTGGTAAAAAGGTTCCTAGTTTTGATTATTCAAAGACCAAAAATTGATGAGTTGCTAAGAGGTTGCTAAGTTTGGTTATTACAATGTGAGCACTTTTTTGAACAAACATTGCTAACTTTAGCAACCTTTTAGTTTTGATTATTACATTGGGGATGCTCTAAGGCTGGAGTATGGATTAATCTCTCTCAAAATTATGGAAAAGACTACAACGCATACCTTTATTTGGGCGTGTATTATGAGCACCCCAAAAATGTTACGATTCATGAAGGAACTGTTATAAAAGATATTGCTGAAAAGTTACGATTTTAGTATAAAAGTTACGAGATCCACCAAAATGTTATGATTCTAGTAAAAATGCTACAAATCCTTAACATTACAAATTTTATTGCTGAAAAGTTACCATTTTTATAGTATACAAATTATGAGATGCGCCAAAATGTTATGAATCATATTAAAAATGCTACGAGTTCTATTGCTGAAAGGTTACGACTTTTAGAACAAAATTTACGAAACGCATCAAAATATTATGAATGAATTATACAAGAGGTTCAGATAGCATGCACTTTTTAAAAGATGTGTATTTTAGACTTTCACCCGAAAGAATTTTTTGTTTTGCAATCACATTTTAAATACTATATGTAAATAACAAGTAAGATAAAATCTATCAATACAGTAACATCTATCAATACAGTAACGACATGTCGTCAGAGATGGTCACCAAAGTAATAGTCTCCGTCTTAAATTATTGTGTTTAATTTTTTTAGCACCTCTCAAAAAATTATCAATATTTCACGAAAAAAAAAAAACAAGCACGACAATTTGGCGAGGGGGAGTATTTTTCCGTAGGGGCAGATTTTTCCATACTTCGAAGTTCGAACCGAAGCTCGTCTCTTCGATTTTCTCTCTCTACATCCTTGACGCGGAGTCCGGCAGGCATCTTTCTCTCTCTATCTCCCTCACCAGGTGAGATCCCAAAGTCCATTCACCTCCATTACGCTGCAATTGTGCCCTACATAATGGTCTCTCTTTATCCATTGAAAATTTCCGAAATATATCCCATACATTCTCCTTAATTTGAACGTTGATTCTGTTCTGCTGATTTGGTTCCCTCCGCGCGTGGTTCGAATATCAAGTGATAGACGCAACACTCTACGGTAACAATCAGGGCCGACTTTGAGATTTTGGAGGCCACGATTTTCGAAAGTGAGGTACATTATTGTAAATGAAAATCAAATATAAAGTCTATAAATGAATTTTTCAAAACCAGATACATGTATTCAACGCTGAAAACCCCACAAAAATACAACATACCACAATATTTCAAAAGCATCATTATCTTTACTTAAACATCACTCTTCTTCTTCTCGGTTTTTCCTCTGGCCGTAGTCTTGTTGGTTCTTCTTCTTTCTTCATTGTATTTGTTTGTAATGGGAATTACTGGAGGAGGTAAAATTCTTTCCACCGGTGGAGGAATTCTGGGGTTTTTCACCACAGCCCATTACGGGTCTCACAAGACATCTTTTGTTATAATCTGAACCGTCCATTTTGTAGGGTCCGTAAAATAGTATATCTACACAAAAATTGAGATTTATCGGACGTCAATAGGTATATAAAAAATCTACTTTTGATTTAAGAATGGACAGTCATAGACAGTTTAACTTCAAAATCTATGACCGTCCATTCTGTAAACCAAAATTCAATTTTTGATAATATCTATCGATATCCAATCAAGTTGATTTTTTTCATGAATATACTACTCTATATATCCTACAAGATGAACAGTTCAGATTAGAACAAAAACATTTCTATGGGGCCCACAGGCAGTGGTGGAAATCATGGGGATTCCACCTCTGACGGAGAGAACATACTCTCTTACTGGAGTAGCGTTTAAGGGGAAAAGATGCATCCATGCACCCACCACACAGAATAATTTTGAAGGGCCCCAGAGATCTACAGCGATCCCCGTGATCTTTTATTCATCCTTTTTGTTTTTTCCTCCGTTCCTTGTTCCATTTTTACTGGGCATTGGGCCTTAAGTGTAAAATATATTCTTGGATTTAAAAATGAGCCCTATAATAACACATATATACTAAATCAAATCAATCTGAGCCTTATGTCCTAATAACTTGAAGTCGGCTACATGAATCATTTTTCAATTTTGTCGAGAGCCACTTGCTTACACAAATTTACTATACTCAAATTTTTTTCGCAGCATAGCCTAATGTTAATTTAGGTCTACCTCTCCCGGTAGCATTGCTACCCAAAACTATCCTATCCGCTCTCTTTGCTACTGCATCTCCTGGTATACGGTAGACATGCCTAAACCACCTTAGCCTATTCTCCATCAACTTCTCTTCTATAGGTGTTACACATGCCATCTCACGAACCGTTTTATTTTTAATCCTATCTCGTCTAGTCCATTACCACACATCCACACATATATACTAGATACTAAAAAAAGTGGAGGCCTTACTTTTTGGACATTTTTGAGGTGTTTAAGGCTCACGCCTCTTGGGCCCTAGCCCAGAGCCGGCCACGGTAACAACCAATCAACACAATCACTCCCAAGCAAGAATAATTAAGTTCAACAGCATCCAATTGAGAAAGCTTGAAGAGATTTGGATTTCTTCTAAGCTTAAATAGTTGTCCAACCTTATTTCAGGCGGGGAAAATACCCTTTGTGTGGATTATCAAGTCCTACTTTAATAATCCAATCTGCTAACCACAATCCACTGGGCAGTGGATAATGCACGCGTACTGTTAGAAAAGTAAAGAATTTCAGTACTTTTTTTTACGAATATCAATTTACAATCACGCATATCTATACCTCTTTTACAGATGTCATGCACTTTTTGTACGTTAATCAATGCACTGAACTGTGGTTAGCATTTTTCTCAGTTTTAATTTGCACTTGTTATTACATTACCCGTTTGAGGAATTAATAGCTTCTCTCCAGTCCAGTATTGTTACCCGTGCATTCTCTAGAGATTCATCGTAAAGATTTTGTGTGTATATCATCTATAAAAAAAATATAGGAGAATAAACATCCTTGTTCCATAATTGTAGCTGCTTGATTGCATCCATTTACCTGAACAAAAAAGATGGATGGTTTAGTTTAAAATCATACTTGTCATACAATTTTCTGGTTAAACTGCGATTAAATCATGTGGCTATAATTGTTTGTCAAGTTGATTTTGTTAATGGATGATCAATGCCCTGGAGCCTATAAAATGAAAGGATCGGATCACCAGGATAGAAAGCGTGGTGGGTGCCATATGCCCGAACAACATGATCCAGTTGTGGGCTCAAGAGAAACTATTTCCCTTGTTTAATGTGTCTACTTTTTTTCTTCCAGAAAATGTTATTTGAGTGATGTCATTGATCGGATGTTCTTGGTGTAGCTCAAATTCATTAACTTGTTCAAGCATAAAGATATTTGATCTTGTTGTTTGATTTACTTGTCCTGTTGCAGTTCTCCCTGGGAATTCGCTGAATTTGTGAGTCGCCTACTTAATCAGTCCGCTGGATACAGAGTAACATCACACTATACACTTTCGGGGTTACTTATAATGCTTGTTCACTGTTGCAGCCTGTGTATATCCTAATTTGATCACATTTGTTGTTTATTTAAGCATGTCTGCTGCTCATTTACCACACAATATGGAAAACCGAATTGACGGATAAAATTTCATTTATGATTTCCTCAGTTCCTCCGAGGTGAACCCCATAGGTCTATTTCAGCTCTTATTAGGATATCTTGAAGGTTTTGTACCTCCATCTTACTTGGATAATTCCTTATTTGCCGAGATATACTTAGTGAAGTCTTATGTGTTGTCCCTTTATTACCGTCCTTTTAGATGGAGATCTTTTGTGCGATTTCCATGCTGTGATCTTTTCTAAATTTAGTTTCGGATACTAGCGGTTCTTCTTTTTTTTTTTTTTTTGTTTTTGTTTTTACTGCATATGGATTTTCTACATTGCTCCGGTTGTCTTGTATAGAGTAGGTGTTATGATTGGAGGTCAACAAGTCGGAGGAAAATCTCCAGCCAACAATTCTTAATATAGTCAATCTGCGTTTAATGGTTGAGTTTGCGACAGTGTTTTTAGATACTTTGTTCCTGCATATAGAACTAGGAAAGTTTCCTTTTAAATATGAAAACGTGTAAGAAAAAACAAAGGGCCAGTCACAGAGAAAAAACAGGGGAAAAAGGCCTGTTTTCCCCCTCTTCTTTTGGTTGTAGTAAGAAAGGTAGCTATGTAGAAAAATCAAAAGCAAAAATGCCATGGAGCTTGATGTTCCTGAGCCTGCTTGCCTGCCTGATTTACTATGTAGGAATATAAAAGAGAAGGATATACGTAAAAAAACGTTCAGACATCAGTAGTTTTAAGTTAAGTACAGGGGACAAAAAAGGCCGTTGGAACCCAAAGCTTTCTTTACAGTTTACTTCTTTTGGATGATCTTTGAAGTGGACATAAAATGTAATTTTCTCCACTCTTCTGCCAATGGTACTTTACTGTTGTTAAAATAGGATATAAGCGATTTACTCATGTTGGGTCTTGTATCAGTTGTATGACCAATGTACATCAACGAGATGCCGTTCTGCTGCTGTTTGCAAGATAAGCTGAAGGACATTTGATGGTGTTGGTCCCTGTCAATAGGGTAAAGGCTACAATACTCGCCCATAATAGTGTGAATTGCATATGCACGGTCGTAGCTACACCGCAACAATTCTTAACTAACACCGCATAATGTTATACTACACCACAAACCTCCTAACCTTTCTGACCACAAAACCCTCACAACACACCACAAAGCCTCATAAACATTCTCACCACAAAGCCTCGAAATAAAACCTCATAACCTTCCTGGCCATATAACCTCATAACCTCATAACACAAAACCTCATAACCTTCTGACCACACAAAGGCTCGGAACAAAAAACCAACATAAATGAAAAGTTGAAATAACCACAAACCCTCACAACGTAGACTTCTCTAATGGTACACCATTCTGTAACTACAGAATAGTAGTTCATAGCATTCACAACAGAGCCTTATAACGTTGCTTGTGGCATGCAGTTGTTAATTGAGGGAGTTGGGAGGGACGAGACTTGATACAGACCTCAGCTCTGCATTATATGTGCAGAGTGGCATTTTTTTTATGCACAACATACTCCGTGGAGTAAATGCTGGGTAGCATCGATAAATGATGGCTACCGTCATTATGTACTTTTTAGTTAAATTAAAGTTCGATACAGAAGTACACATCAATGGAATGCAAATAGTTGGAACGTCTTCATAGAACAAGAGGTCTGGTCATCTTGAGATGGAACAAGCGTGTTCACCTGTGAGCAAGGCAATTGTAAGCAAATCAATGTACTTTTCTAGATTTACACTGAAGTGTGTGATTCAAGGAACCAAATTTATCCAGTTCATGGGTTTCTTCTTTTGTTCAACCTTGATTATTGAGAAGCTGAGAACATTGAGACTTGATAGATGTAAACAAGTTAGTCATGTGGCCTAACGTGCTTGCTGCATTGTGAAAATGCTATAATGCTGCCAGCATAAAACATATTCGTTGATAAACCACCGCTCATTTCCATGCTATACATTTGTTAAGAAAGCCTTGGGTGAACCCAGAGAGTTCAGCCTAGTGGCAAGTTGAGTCGTGACAAGCATCTCAGCAAGCGAAGATCACAAGAACCCCCATGAGGCACTTGACCTTTTGGGGCCAACCCTAGGTTACGCATGGTAATTACCCTTATTTTTTGGGCAGAGGGACTGCATGTTCTCAGAAAGAAAAGAAGAAAGCTTCGAATCGATTGTTGTCCTTATGCACTGTGTAACATTTGATGAGATATCATTGGGATCAAAGACTACATGGAACACTTCAGATTAGTAACTTGCTTTCCTAGGGTGGGAAGAGGAGGAGAGGACTTTTACCTGGATCTCATAGCCCTTGCTGGTATCTCATGACTCTCTGGTTGCTGGCTTAACTGCAGATGGATTGGCACATATGAGTCCTCTCCGATGCTGAAACCATTTGAATTGGGGGTGCTTCCGGTCACCGCTATCACATGCCTTGTGCCATAAACCTGAGACAGGAAACCATGTGCCTGGTCAGGAAACTAATTACACACGTATACATTTTAACTGTTTGATGGTAGTGATTGTAATGTATGAGTCTATTCAGGATTGTGATAAGATTTTAGTTTGCAGTCCAACGAGATACCTTTTTATACAACTCCATGTTTTCTTGACGAAGGAGGTTTACCTTCTTGTAGAGTTCAATATTCTCTTCATGTACGATTTTCCCCTGCATAAATCCAACAAAGATTAGCTTTCATAGCAGAAATTATCATAGCCAAAAGTTTTGAGTAAAGTAACTGCTTTCATTTGGAGAGACCTTTCGATTTAGCTCTTGTGCCTCATCAATTAGAATCTGTTCCTGTGGAAGTTGGAAAACCATGTAATGTAAGTAGAAAAGTCATATCAGCAATAACAGAAGTTCTTCATAGAAGGCCACCATGAGCTCAACTGTTCAGCATTCTTTAAGACTAAGGGGTTCTTACCTTTTTCGTGCGGACACCTTGCAAACTTGTCTCCAATTGGTTCTCCAGATTTTGTAGATCTTTGACACTCAAACCATAAAGTTCTTCTCCCATCAATTGTCTGCCTCATCAAAAGTGTTATCTTTCTTTGGCTATCAAATGTCAGGCATGTTTCGTATACTAATCATATTAGAGTCTTTTTTGTATCAGAGATATGGGGAATGCAATGTTACATCACGTGTGGATCTTCTAGATTTTTCCAGCCTTTGTTAGGAATTTAACTGCTTGCTGATCATTCTTTTGGCCCCCAGTCTGAGAAGCATCCAATCAACAAGCTAAGGTGGAAGGTCCTAGACACTAGAGTCCCCCTATTTTTGTTTGCAATTTTGACTGACAAACATTTATTGAGTTGTAATTTTTTTGGCTTGATTTGAGGGTATGTTGTTTCCAATGAGTTTTAATGCTTTTGAGAGTTTGTACAGGTCCTTTGAATATGTTCCTTATAGATTTAAATCAAGCGATACACTCTATGTCTTTCTTTAGAAGCATTTAGCTGGCCTCTTTAAGCCGAGTGAAAGGTTGTCCAATTTCAACTTCGATTTGGAGAATACCTTGGTAAGCTTATGTTTCCTGGTTTTTGAACAAATTTTTTGATACAGCAAAATGGAGAAAAAGAGTAAAATCTTCATCATATTGACGCTGGATGCCGGCCGGCGCGAATGAACTCACAAAATAAAAGAAAAGGAACCAAAGAGAAGAAAACCCTAATTCTATCTTTATTTTCATTATCCAATGTAACTTAAGAAGGTTAACAAGCCTAGTATTTATAGTCTAGTTACAATGTTTCTGGAAATAAACATATTTCCAAAATTAAAATAAACAATAGATTCCTAAATAACATATTTGCTTCCTAAAATAAAATATATCAAAGATCAATATTTATGAATTCTTTTGTCCGCGCTTCATGTTCGTGCGAGTGATATTGGGTCTTATGTGATCCCCATCACAGATACATATGTAAAATCTTCATTAGATACACTTATTTTCCTAATAATATTTTTTTGGTAAACTTGTCAAGCACAATAGTTCCATAAAGTACTAGATGCTATCAATGTGTTGACTTGTGTGTTGATTTCTGTTTTTTTGTAATAGTCAATATGTGTCATAGCTACAACTTGTTACTCTTCACGATTTTCTGGCTATATGATCATCTAAGATATCAGAGATACGTTAAAATAACTTAAGAATGATCCTTTTGACATAGCCAACTATTATTTTATGAAGTTTTCAACCTACGAACAAGTTTATTCATGATTGAATAAGAAAAGATTACCGAGGAAGAATAGTTTTACCTATGATTTTCTTGCAAGTTGTGTAGTTGTTGCCTCAAGATCGCAGCTTCCCTTTGCCAAAACTAACAAGTATGATGTCACAGATTAAGTGTATAGAGAATCTGAGTTTTCAAACATAATCTGCTTATTTAAAAATCTAGTCAATGAATGTAGCACGAATGCATGACACTAAAACAAAACTAACATGATAGGAATTAGGATGAGATATATATGCTCACTCAAGATATAAGCCAAGCTACTAAACCATTTTGTTGCACTGGCTTGGGCCATAATACTTCCATCAGGTTTCGAACTGTTCTCGAATTTTTTGATTGTAGCTAGAATCAACATTTTGACATCCTTCTTTTTCCCCTTGAATTGGTTTTTGAGGGGCTACCTATGCAGCACGAAGGTCACATGCCAGTGTGGACACTTGCCGGACACCGACACTCACCAGACCTGTGTCTGACACTCAAATCAAAAGCATCTTTTTTTTTTTTTTTTTATATCAGCAAAAGTATCCTATTTTTTCTCAGCGTTTTTAGCTTGGACACTCTAAAAATTGCTCCGGACACTTGCAAAACAAGTGAGGGGTGTTAAACGAAATAGTAGACTCTATTCAAAAGTTACGAAAGTATTTTTTTTATGTGACGCATGACAGATAAATAATGAAATGATTGTTGTACAAATACTTTTGTGAGTGATAGATATGACTAAAGGTATATATGGCGTAACATGTTTACAATTAGAGCCTTATTTTTGTGAGCGATGGATGTGACTAAAGGTATATATGGCGTAACATGTTTGCAATTAGAGCCTTATTTTATAAATTATTCATATGGTAGTATACATAAATATTTTCCATAACGTGTCCCCCAACGCGTCGTATCCTCCAATTTTTTAAATTTTATGTGCCAGAGTATCGGTGTAGTGTCTGTGTTGTGTCGTGTCTTGTGTCCTCGTCAGTGCTACATAGAGGGCTACCCATTCTAGCGTACCAATGTTAAAAACTCCAATAAATTTTCTTGGGATAGGGAAAAAGTTTGATGGTAAAGTGAGCTGGAGTTACTGAACATGCCAAATTCTGCAATCATATGTATATGTTTTGTCTGTTTTTTATTCACTTGACATAATCTCAAATACTAGTGTGCATTTTTTTTTTTTTTGAGCATACATGACTTAACTAATTTCTCCCACTAATTCTTACCCAAGAAACATGGATCCTTGTATGGTCCTCATAGTGGATGTGCCTGTTTATCTAAATACAAGCTTTGAAGATGTTTGAAGTCATTCCTTCTCCTTTGTTTTGAAATTACTGCTCCTTTCTCCAATCAGCTCATGCATTTTACTTATTATACATCCAGGCACTATAAGAGAAGATCTAATCAAATTAGTGATTAGGTTTTTGTTGGTCCTTATAGGTGTCAACTTCAGGTTAGCTTGTACTTATTACGCAAGTAATTAATTTGCAGAACTTGCTTTCCTGTTCAACTCTATATCTTGCTACCTGCGAGAAGAAGCCATTAAACAAATTCGGCATGTCGTTCGTATACATGATCCTCAAAAGTATCTAGCAGCAAACTTTCTATTTTAGTTGTGGATGTGTTCTATTCTACAATCCCATTCAGTCAAGACAAACGGACTATCTTATAATGGAATCATGTCAACCATTTTGCCATCATCCAGAGAAACTTTGCAGCATAATGTGTGCATCTTACCGATTTGTGGAACAATTAGGCACTAGCTTACTGTTAAATAGTTGACCGCCAACTCGGGTCTAGTAACTTTTTTCTTTTATATTTTCAATATGCGCCCTCCCTGTGACCAAACTCTCTTTCATAAGTGGGCCAAACATGTGCGTCGAAATGAAAAAATAGGCTTCTTTTTTTTTGGGTAAGTTAAAAATAGGCATGTTGTTGACTGTCAACTCTTCTTAATGCTCAAGTTGTTATAGAAAAGGAAAATTGTTACTATCCTTAGCATTCGTTTCCTGGGTTGATAGAAACAACTGATGATATGAAAGGATCCACACTTATTTCAAGTTGAAATAATGTAGTATAAACCAGTGTTACTAGTGCACTCAAGCCGTAATTTACATTTGATGTCTACTTAGTGGATCTGGATGTCGATTCAGTATCAACCGATGAATTTTTGACCATCTATTGACATAAGTATAGAACCATTTGAGTATTTTTTCCAGATTGTTGAATCACGGAGTAAAAGACTCTGCATGGTGAGAAACAATTCACCGCATTCATCTAGCATATAGCTCCTTGATTTATTTGACCCATTACCTTGTGAAGTTTATAAGATTTAGAACACGGAACTATATATCGTTTTAGAACCTGCCACAAGTATATTTCCTTTAACTAAGAAACATGCCAAGGTCCCAAGTGGTGCTCTTGTGACTGCGGTTGTGCTTTCTTAGCCAAGGAAATAAGCTTTGCCACATTTCCACATCCCATTCCAAGTAAGATGCTGGAGTAGGACAAACTTGGAGCTGACTGTTAGAAATAGAGGTTTTGTGAAATTTCTGGATAATGACAATCTTGCAAAAAAAAAGTGCTTGAAAACAGTGTAGAGAGTTTCGTTCAACTCTCGTGGACACTGTTATTTTGATGCACTTCTTCGTGAACGTAATTCCATTAAAAGATAGTTCGTTCCTATTAGCCGAAAAGAGTTCTAGAATGGTATGAATCCATTCCTTTGCTTGCTGTAGTACTTTTAAGTGTTTTCTGATCACTAATAGCAACACTGGCATTTTCAAAAAAAAAAAAGAAGCAACACTGGCAGGTACTATTCCAGCCCCTTAAATTCCTACGCATGCTTTTGGAGCTGTGCCTAATGTCTGCGATGTGCCTGCTCCTATACAGGATTAGCGAGCAAAGGTGCTAGCGCACAACTAAACCAACGTTGTAGGAGAACTCTGTACTTGTTTTGGTTCTGCATTTAACCAATATTTCCATGCATATCTTGCTTGGACTACATAGGGAGAATTTGGTTTTCACGATATGATGAAGGGATGCGAGTTATAAATCTGGAAGTGAAAAACTGTGGTTCAGAATACGTTCCTTCGAGATTGGAACTAAAAAAAAATAAATAAAAAATTTCCATCTTCGAGTTTCTGTTTACTGTACATAGTAGAATCCATACATAATGTTATACAAATTGAACATCTCATTTTGACAGGCTTGTCAAAATATGTGACAAATCTGCAGCACTCATGCATTACAGGCAAAGCAACGGTATCTCAAACACGCCATTACTCTGTCTGGATAAGTTGTAAATTAAGGTACGTACATAGGGTGTTAAAGGAAGCGTACCTTGACTTCTGAATCTTGATTATGAAGTTGATGTTCCTCTTTGGATTTATTATACCGTTCAATCACTGTTTTCATGCTGACAAGAGTAAACATATGAGTGATCGGATTGCGCGGTTGTATTTATCATCTTTAATAAGAATGGAGAGTGGCAGTGTAATGTGTTGTGCAATTGCATCACATTGAAGACTAAAATAGGACGCGAATCGTTGAAGAAACATTAAGAATGAAAAAAAGTATACGTGGAATCGAAGTAATCACTACATCCCGATAACGTTAACTTTGTCAATTTATGTTATCTTAGGAGTATAGTATTTCATAGTTCATGGATACATCTGCATTTGCAATATGGATTTATTTAGGTATGAATCAATATATGCATACTGGAATGCAAATATCTGCATTTACAAATTTTGTAATTTTTTTTGAACGGCAAAAAGAAATGATTAATCTTCAAATTTGACAAGACTAATAGGAGCTAGGAAACATCTGAAAAGACCGAGGCCGAGACATATGTCCAAATAGCAAGTGGGGATCTGATTTTCTTTCAAAACTTTCAGGTTATGCTTTGTGAAAACTAGAGTTGTAAGGATATTGTTTTGGACAGCAAAAAGAAGCAGCTAGATCTCAGTTGTCTCCCATGGAGGAGGTTTGTGGCAGGACATGAAATGGACCGGTCCATGGTTCCTAATTAGTGCTGTTCATCTTTTTGGGGTATATTCTCATCTCACATTTTAATTCTTTCAATTTTGTAATGAATTTTCTTTTTTCCTGTAAATGTAAGAGATTTGCGTCGAACCATGCAAACATGGTGTTTATATTTTTCGTGTGTGCTTGTATATTTCGTGGATGAAATTGCGATAATAATGCCGACATACCAAAGTGTTGAAATACAAAGAGAAATAGGGACAATTAAGAAACTGCAAAGCGTTGAAATACAAAGAGAAATAGGGATGCCAGTTTTTTCCCGTTGTGATGTTGGTCTGCTCGTATCCCTTTTAATCGTTGTACCTATTCCAATGATTAATAAATTTCTTTTTCGCCAATTAAAAAAAAAGGTTCATTTTCAACCGAGCTAGCTAGCAAAAGTTTAAGGAGTCAAGCAGTATATTTAAAATAACCTTGAGTCCTTGATCAGAGATCTCAGTAGCCTTTGATTTTGCTTTTTTCGACGAGGCCCACAACTTATTTTAGAACAAATCCCACGAAGAAAATAAAATGCAAACTTCTTAATTTTCTACTATCTCACTCGATCTCTCGTGTATTGACTAACATAACACATGGTACAAATGGTACACATGGAGACACAATGCAGCAGTGTAGTCTGTGTTCTAATACATAAATCCATTGTATATACTTGGGTGTAACCGGTTCCGGTTGTTGGTTCAAAGATGATTTTATACCAGGCTTAACTGAATTATGTCAAAAGACTTATATCGGAGGAGTTCTATTCGGGTCGTTGGTTCAGAGATGATTTTTTATACTAATCTTAACTGAATTATGTCAAAGGACTGCTATCGAAGGAGTTCGATTCGTTCGGATATTTCGGGACATTTGGGGTGGCCTTTAAAATTCAGCCTCGTCATGAGGCACATGTCAAAAAGAATCTAATAATTTGTTTTTGGCTGAAGTGCTAGAGGCCGAAAAACAATTAAACATTTAAACAATTAACTCGATCACACTTAAAATAAAACAATTCAACATCCAACAGGAACAAAGAAACTATGCCAAACAGTAAATATTCTTGACAGCGACATTTCAGATTCAGTCGAAGTCGGATGATTTTCTGTAACCAAGACCGAGGTAGAAAAAAATTACTCCATAAAACTGAAACCGATTGATCCGTTGCTTAGACCAATCGAACCCCAAAATTTTTTTTGATCGGAAAAAATAAATATATATATAGATAATTCGACAAGGGTACGTTGAAGAAAATAAAGAGAAAGAAATAGCACCCGCTCTATGATATTAACACATGAAGCAAGGTGATAAACCAAAAAGAAAGAAAAACCATACAACCATCGAACCCAAATTTTCCCAGTCGGTTTGGTTTGATATTATGTATAGAATAGAATAGTAAATGGTGCAATGCATCGATCACGGTATGAAAATTATTAATGTGCCCAAATTTTCAACAGCAGCAAGCTAGGAAATCAAAACTCAAAAGTACATCATACTACGTTAAGGATTAGCTAGTGGAGAAATATAAGTTTCGAATACTTGATTCCTTTTCGACCAATGCTAGGAACTCAATTTTAAAACTCAAATCCGGACGCAACCGCATTCAAAATCGTTCGATGCAAATGGTCACAAATACATCGGACGGCTCCGAATAAAACTGTGTTTGGAAAGAAAAACTTTCTAAACCAAATTAAAACGGTTCAAGATAAGAATGCCATGACTTATGGTGACCCCAAATAAAGAATTAAATAGCATCTTTTATTTGATTTTTTTCTTCATAGAATGCTCTAATAATGACAAATTACCTAACACAATGGACTAGCTTTCTTGACTATCTTGTCCTGCTCTGAAATTCCAATAAAGGCACGCAACCAACTTTTTTTAAGTATTGTATATTTTTCCTACAATGTCATCAACTTGCACCACTCATTCTCAACTGTTACAACTGTAGCTCATATGTTACGTAAGAAGAGATACTAAGGAGTTCTAAATAGAAAGCTAGATGCCGGAGTAGAGAGAAACGAGTGGAGCGAAGTGACGGCATTTGGCCCATCACTGATGATCCAATGAAAGTAGACTGGAGCGTTCTGTAATTTGGGGGTGTAGCCTCCAGCGGTATGGTACGGTATCGTACAAGGGTATTTTTGGAATAGAGGCCAATATCAGGTTAGGATTAGAATAGAGTTGATATAAATACTCTATGTTGTAAACTCTATTTCGTACTATGATAATAAGAACAACAGCCGCTCTCGTTCCCGATATTGGGGAACCACGTATATCTTTGTGTTGAATTCTTTACTGTTTTATACTTGTAAATTGTGCGTGTGTGTGTCGATCCTAACATCAACCTCCATGAACATGAGGCCTTGATTGGATGCGGGATAAATTTTGAGGGTATTATTTATGGAGGGGATAAGATACCCCTGCCATATGCAGGATCCAATCGGGGCCTGAGGAAAATAATTTGAAGGAGGAACTAAATGGGAAGGGGCTCTTGTTATATATATATATATATTTGATATTTAAGGTGCTAGCTGTATATATAGTAGATACTGTATTTTCTTTATAGACCCATTTTTAACAACTTTTTAAAAAAAAATTTCCTAAAAATAAGTAGGAGGGAAAATGGAATTGGCTTCCATCAAGTTCTCCAAAATGGATTTGAGGAAATTTGAAGGCCTTCTATGAGTACAAGTTATAATTTGATGATTTCGACCTTTCATCTCTTATATAGTGAATTTAATGTGTAGGTCATGTATTCATGTAATAAATCAGCTTAGTCTAATATGAATATCAATCTCATTAAACCACGTTCTCTAAGAAAAAAAAATGAAGGTCAAAATTTATCGCCATTCATTTTGTTTGGATGATATACTTAACGCTCTATAAAATGAACCGCTTGAATTAACAAAATGAGATTCGTGATAAGACTCCACAAGCTCCCTCAAGTCTATTTCAAGGCCTGATAGAATTTAGGGAAATTGGTGAATATATGACAAGAGGTTGCATCGATCGATCTCTAAGCATTAAGACTTGAATTCATTACCAGATTTCATGGATAATAGCTTTAATAGCGCATGACACTTGCACCTTGGCGCCTAGAGACTAGACGAGGTGGACTAGTTGGCTCGGGCACACTGTGTTATTAATTTTAAAAAACACATGCTTCTTGGTGCGACTCAAATCACTGGATGAGTGAAAGATCGATCACACTGAGTTCCATTTACTCACTCTCACATAATTTCTCTTATGGAGTCCTCACAGTGTTGCATCACTCATACAAATTGCAATGGATATGAAACAGAGAATTTCAAATGGAAGATCTCTCGATACACATACGATCTAGCTAGTTCTACATCGTTACGATCTAGCTAGTTCTACATCGTTGCTCTGAACTCATGACTTCGCTTATTAGGAACTAGGGGATGCCCGTGCCTAAAGACACATCAGAATGTATCATAGTCTCAACTTAAATAAATTGTTCGTACAACCCGATTGCTTTATGGGATGATTGTAATCTCCACAAAACGTCAAATACCATTTTGGGATATTTTTTTGTCTGATCATATAAGACAACATTATTTTACATAGAGATATATTACCTAAAAAGTGAGGATAGAAAGAGATTTATTAGGAGAATGTTTGATCTCTGTATCTTTTAACATAAAGTGTTCTAACGGTTGTAAAGGTTTCTCCAATTTATATGCTTAGACATGTTCAACAAAAATTGCTTTGTTTTATAATTAGAAATGTCATCTTTTATTTAAAGTTTAGGTTACTAAGATAAATATAGAAAAGTCAGACTCACAATGGTTAGATCCATTGCTATTTTATTTCTTTTTTCTTCTCTTTTTCTAAGTAGTTGATCCAAATACAACCTGAACGAAAAGGAAAGCATCTGTGTGTGAAGAAAGCTAGCTAGAAAGGGGTCTTTGAACCCTAGAGAAGTTTCATGCATTGCAACAATTTGAGCCTACCATTTAAGTAGTAGACTACCCAAATAGGTTCAGTGTGGAAAGCTAGAAAGGGGTCTTAACTAGGACAGCTTATTCTCCTAACCCAGAAGTTTCAAGTGTCTTCATTCCAAATACTAAGTTCAAAACATGTATAAAGTCCATGCCTAATTAATTAGTCAACTTACCTGCCTCTCTTTTACATGATTTCTCTCAAGGAGTTCAGTTCCAAATTCCCTAGTAGTACTCTTGACAAAAGCACATTTCCAAAGCCTTCAGTCAAGATCATCACATTTCTAATTAAACACTAGCTAAGGGCTCACTAGGGTGCACTTAGGGGTCAGGAGAAAGGAGATTAGGATTTCAACTTGTCTTCTAAGGTGCTAATCTAACTATCCTAATAACATTGACCTTTGCAGATGAAAAAAAAAAAAAAAACTCATGGCTCGCTGGGAGGTTCATGTTGGTGTTGATCTCCACCAACTTCTGCAAGCCGATTTACATACCATGTGCATGGTTTCCCCTAGATTACCTCCCCATTGATTTCCAATAGCGCATAAGGCGCAAAAACCGAACAGTTGGTGGATCAAATATATATTTCTTCATGTTCCACAGCCACAATTTTCTGAACTTGATAACCATGCACTCAATATTTTACGATGAGTAAACATGATAATTATACATCTAAATGCTAAATAATATGCATGATAAAAAATGACAAGTGAAGTACATTCGAGCAATGGTATACAGGGAAAGGCTGTCTAGGAAAGGCTAACCTCTGAAAGGTTGGTTCATGATCACCACAACCGTGTTTCGTGATAATATGTTTTCCGATAATAATGATGTAAAAGAAAATCTATATACCAAAAGTTTTCAAACCTGGTGCTGGCGAACTCATAAAGCTTGCCAGTGCTGGAGAAGATGACCAGACCCACTTCTGCATCGCACAGAATCGCCAGCTCCTTTGCCTTCTTCAACAGCCCGTTCCTTCTCTTTGAAAAAGTCACCTGCCTGCTCGTGGTGTTATCGATCCTCCTTATCACTATCTTTCCTCTACCCATCCTCGCTTTTCGATTAGGGTTTCTAAATCAACAACAAATATAAATATGAACACACATGTACATAGGGGGAAAGAGCATTATTGAGATCCATACGACTCGAACATGGGATCGAATATCATCAACAAAAAGTGAAAGAAGACTTGAGACAAAAACCTTACACTAATTCAGCTCTCAAAGATGAGACTAGGTTTAGATGGAGAGAGAGAGAGAGAGAGAGAGAGAGAGAGAGAACTTCTTCTGTCAATGGGATTTCTTTCCTCTCAAAGTCAAGAGCTTTTTTATAAGCAGAAAAAGTTGGTTTTGAGCAATACAAGACACACAGCTAATGTGAGCAGTTTGGTATCTATAACAGCTAAGTTAAAGATTAGTTTAAACTTAAACTAATCCCATATTATGCATTAAAAATGTTCTTCAACAGTGCTGGAGTGACCGGAGGGGCGAATCACAACTTATATATATTCATTTTCCGGTACTATTTTGATAGCGCCGTCGTAGCCGGTATCTACCATCGACACGTGTGGTTATCAGCCTTACTTTTAATACTTCTAAAAGAGGAAAATTTATTTCCTGGGTTAAGCAGTAATGGCATGCGTACAGAGTGCACAGATGGGTTGCCCCGCTTCGAAGCTTCGCGCAAATGATCCAAGATGTTCAATAATATTGAAGTAGTTTTTTGACTCGCTCTAATAAAAAATCAGCTCAATCGAATGAGTGCGAGTGTTTGATTCACTCGCTATAACTTTTCTTCAAAGCTCATTCAAGATTCTGAATTTTGAAGGAAAAGTAGAAAGATTGGATTAAGCACTTTTAGTTATTTGATTGAGCTGCTCTTTGCAAGACGCCTCAAAAAATAATTTTAAAATTAATGAACAATTTGGATAATTTGTATGAAACCCTAAACTGCGCCCCACATACCTATCTGTGCACAATTGGTCTGTACTCTCTGTGAGCTGTGATTAATTAAGCATCCACTACTTTCAACTCCATGGCTGCCACTTATATGAATATAAACCCTTTTCGGTCAAAGTGACAATCCATTTTAATTACATTTTGAGTACCATGTTTGGATGCCATTTCATGTGTTAATGTATTGATAGAATCTTTAAAAGTGGAGTCCATTGAACGTTTTAGTGTGATGATGTCACACGAGAAGATGCAATAATTGCAAGTACCCCAACAAATACCCTGAAAACAAGAAATTAATGGTTTAGAACCAATGATATCTTTTTTTTTTTTTTTGGGGGGGGGGGGGGGGGGGGGTTTTTGGTTTAATTTGTCAGGGTTCGTAGCATTACTCGAGAAAATATTCAAAATGTGAAGCATACATTTTGTTATTGTACCGCCACTTAACTTTCTATGCCATGGTGTACATTGAGGATATTGTTCATGGTCTAGAACTCATACAACTGTATAGTGTAAAGGATCGGCCACCATTGAATTATGAGTGATTCTATTTGAACCCGAAAAAGTTCTTTCTAAATCCATTCTCCTACTACACCCCATTGAAAAATTTATTCAAGTTCCAAAATATACCCCTCATCTTTTCTTTTCTTTTTTTGTTGCTAAAATGGTTAGAAAATGTCATTCATACGAAATAACATACAATCAAAAAGAGAGTTATGAATCTTAAAACAGAGAAAATAACCAGGAGGTTGACAAACCTATAAATTGATGTGGTTGGAATACTACAAAAGCCATGTATATATAATAAATAAAAAAAGACTTAAGAGCCAGTGCTTCAATTGTTTGCTGTTATCAATGCTTTTGCTGTTAAAAACTCTTTCTAACCTATTGTTTGCTCTTATCCTAATCGCAATATACAAGTTAAGGGGTTATTTAATTTGACCTTTTAACATTTCTTTACTTCTTCATCCAAATTTTTGAGTTACATATGGAGTAATTTTAATTATGTACATGTGCGGATTTTATTTTAGTTCCGATCTCTAAGTTGAATCTTAAATCTCTTTGGCTAAATTTAGCGACGGTGTTAGAAGACTCATAATTTCGGTGTATCTTTGGGTGTGTGAATGTGTATTAAAGGGCATAAAAATGGGCCGATAATAGTAGGAGTGTAAATGTGTATTAAAGGGTGTAAAAAATAAACACAAATACATATTTTCCGTGTCTTTTAGTTTGCTTGTCGTCAGCCCAGTGATCTGACAATAGCAAGACCATTATAAAAAAAAAAAACTATAATGCTGAAGACCTTAAAATGACATTGCCAATCAAGAAGCGCGCAGTTTATAACGGAGGGTAAGCGGTTGGAGCTGAAAGTTCTCCCAAATTAGGTAAAAACTAAGATGCCATTCTTTTCCGTTTGTTACTTTGCTCCTCAGCATGCAATTGGTGGTGAGTAGTTAAACCAACCAAAAATTAAGATAAAGTAAGATAATCCTATAGGGAAGAAGAGTAATTTTTCGGTTTCCAATTAGGTAAAAAGTGATTTGGTTCATATTAATTAATTAAATTATTAACCTGGAGGCATACTTCTTACCTGCCAAATTAAAAGTCGAAGAAAATCATATTTCTAGGAAAGGAACGTCTTTTGTTTTTTGAAATTTGCAAATTTAGGTAAAAAGGAGATGTACTAATTAGAGTATATTATACAGAGGCCATCTTCTCTTATATTTACTCAGTGGTTAAGCCAAACCAACAACCCTAATTAGATATCCAAACTTGAAACTTATACTCACCTTCTCTGAAAATGAAAATTATGGGGTCTCCTTTGCTACAATACAATAGATGGATTAATTCGCCTTCACCCGTGATTGGATTGTTTGGAAACAGATAAAATGTCACAACTGCTTTTCTTATTGCCTTTTTGGCATTAACAAAATCAGATTTGGCATTAGCAACGCCCACTTTGTTCCCTTCTACTTTTACCATTGTGGAAATCAATGATCGGTAAATTGCATTCTAAGAAGAAAATTAACCCCAAAAATGTACAAAAATTCCAATAGCAAAAGGGTGGCGAATGAACTAAGCCGAGCTTGTAAAAAACTAGTTCCACATCAACATGATCCAGACAAATAGTCTACGTTTGAAGATATATATGAAGCTTGTAAAGCTTTCAACTCAAACTTAAACAACAGCTAGCCAAGATCGATCCAATCCTCCTCCGATTTTGGAATCTGTTAAAAAATGGTTTGGAATTAAGAACTGTCAAGGTGACTCCATGGTGCACATTTTCCTGGACACACCAGTGAAGAAGCTCAAGTACCACTCTCCGCCAATCGAGGGAAGCTCTCGGCACGCCTTTATTAGCTTAGCCCCATGGCAAACAAGCCGTACTCTAAAAGCATGAGTTATACTACTATACTATTAGCATCATCATTTTGGAACTATTTTACGACATCTCACTTGTTAAATTAAGGTTTAATGACATGTATTTAGTGGCTTGTGTCCGGTGTATGGACCGACAATCTTATGCATTTGTCGGTGATTGTCTGCTAACATGGCCAAATTCGATTGGCTAGAGCCCATGTGAAAGGAGATTTCTTAAACCAATGAGATTCGTTCTTAGCGTTAATTAATACTAATTATGGGACACCTAAATCTGGATTAAGAAGACCCCAAATCCGATGGGATTTTATACTAGGAAAAAAGTGGGGCGCATATGCGTCCAACTATATGACCTTAGCCAGGTGTCAATCATCAACAAATGATGGGCGAACAAAGTCCAAGAGGAAAGGTGGTCTAAGATACACATTCCATTTGTTTATAACCCTAATTATGGAAAATTTTCACTCTGCTGAGTCATCACAGCAATGGGAAAAATTTTGGTTCTTTGATTCTTTGATCTTAGCAAAAAGCTGCACATGAACTTATACATCATAATTGTTCGTTTAAGTTTACCAAGGGGAGGAGATATGGCCTTTTTCGGAATGGGAGAGGTATGTCCCTTTTGGGAAAGCCATTCCCCTATGCTTAACATGGTCCATTGTTTTTATTTTTTTTATTTTTTATCGGCAACAAAATTTCTTAATACTCAACAGATGGTACATCGAGAAAGAAGTTCAAGCCGAAGATATGCAACATGACACACAAAGAAAGATACGAAATGTTGGATGCAAATAAAGATACAAAGAAACATCGAGGAAGAAGTCCGAGCCGAAGTCCAAGCAAATATAAGACAAGGAAAGATAAGCAACCAACGAAATGTTGGACGCGAAGAAAGATACAAAGAAACACAGTACATCCAAGAATCATGAGCACTTCAACTAGTAGCATCAACATCTACAAAACAGCATCACGAACCAGAGCATCAGAGCCCTCCGATCGAAGAGCTAGATGATCCGCAAATCCAATGAAGTTGAATCAAAAGGAAAACCGCAGCAATAGCCAGAGTAGCAGCAGGTACAATGAAGGTCAGCCCCATGAAATGGGCAGCAAGAACTCATACATGACCAAATTAATCTCACAAACAGCAGGGACAACATAACCACCAGCAGCAGCAGAAAACAGAAGCAAAAATAATCGGGCAGCAGAATCAAATAGGGCAGAGATAACTTCCAAACTTAGCAGCAGCAACAAAAATAACATCAGCAGCACAAGAAATCTAGTAGCATCCCAATAGAGACAATCATGATTGTCATAACCAGCAGCAGCAACATATATAGAATGAAATCAGAATCAAAGCGTGTAGCTATCATAGTAATCAGGACACCATTTATCGTAGAATGAAATCAGCAACGTAGTCATCGTTGGTCGATCTTTTTTAGAGACTTTTAATCAGTGGAGATTTTTTAGGGTTTACCTCTGATTCAACCTTGCATTAGTGAATGTTTGCAGTAGCGATCGGAGTAGAAGTATTACCCAGTAAGGCAGTAGTAATGAGGAAGTAAATTAAATTAAAGGAACAGCACCTTTTCTTTTGCAAATTGATATAATTCCATTACCTTCATATACTTTTCTTGTCAATCAAGAACTGGAACCAGTTGACAAAAACTTCAATAGTTCAATGACTAACTCGAGAATATTTCAACATTAAGGGCCAATATAGAATACATACATACATATATATATATATATATATATATATATATATATATATATATATATATATATATATATATATATATATATATATATATATATATATATATATATATATATATATATATATATTTGACGGATACAACTTTGAAACTTGACCTTTGTGACTTGAGGGTTAACTATTCAGCTTAATAAGCCAAACAGTTTTTTTTTTTTGTACTTATTTAATTTTCTTTCGCATTTGTTAGTTTTTAATTATTTTTTTGAAAATTATTGCTTTGTTATGACAAGAGTAATCTAAAAAAGTAAAAAATTATAAATAAAATTTAATTTTTTTAATAAAGACGAAAAAATTGGCTGGTCACCAAAGCCTAGTAACCACCAAAGCCCGGTCAAATACTGTTAACTTTGGTTACAGATTCGTGTGGGCCGGATGTAACTAATAAGGCCCAAAGTAACCCACCGAGCTAGCCAAACCGTTAGTTCACAAGGTTTAATTAATATGGCCCAATTAGTCTTTCATTGTGAAATTCCGCTGCCGCGCAGTGCGCTAATGTCTTATGGAGTTGTACGTAGTTCTGTATCTTGGTGAATTCTAGATTTTATCACGATGAGATTTCGCCTAGTTTTTGAAGACGACAGAGTAGGTCGTTCGGATAAAAATTTCAATTGATCGGATTTCATGATCGAATAACGTTTTGTTATAAACGGATGAATGACTAGTGTGATTCAGAGTATTTAACCGTAAGAGACAGATATATCTTGTTCAAATGGGTACCAAATGTTCGATTTACTTGATTTAAAACAAGAGTGTTCCATGAGTTGTCCGATTTTTCACCGCCGCTTTTTCTTTCCCGACATTTGTATTACTGGCAGTAAATTTATGATGTTATTGCCACCGGAAATACTCTTGCCGGCAGTTTTTTGGACTGTTAGCAGCGGTTTTTTCATGCTGCTAAAGCTAAGCAGTGTCTGAATATAATAGCAAAACAGTACTTAATTTATAAATGATAGCCCAAGAGAGCCTTAATACTTTAGGGACGACTCATATCAATTTTTCCACAAGTAACCGAATATAAATATGTGTTTACAGTTGCAGAAATACCTTTGTTCTTGAAAAGAGAAAATTAATTAGCAATATTTACTACTCCACCTTTATATCATTTTCTTGTTCTAATTAATTTGTCCGTTAATTAACATTGTCATTTTCATGTACAACAGTCCAAGCCTCCAAATTAACCCAGCGACTAGCGTTAATTAATGACGTTGTAAACTTATACTAATTATATAAATAAAGCAACTGACCAGGACATATTGCAGTTACTTTTCTGTCAGTCTGTTAATCAATTTGATCAGAAGCTATTAAATTAATTAACAATGGTCACAAGACAAGTCTAGCTTGACTTAACGAAGTAATTAATTAATACTAGGGGTGGCAAATTGAACTCAGACTCATTAACAAACCCATACCCATCAACTAAAAAATAGACCCAACCCAACCCATTTATTAGTTGGGTAAGAATGGGTTCAAACCCAACTAACCCATTATTGATTGGGTCATAATTGGGCATTAATTGGGTCAACTTAAATAAACCAATGGGTCTTGAAAGTAACCCACCAAAAAAATAGAGCTGAATGGCAGAATGGGAGTTGTCTGCCCCGACGGGATCCACGGCTGTTAGCCTGTTACGTACTCCATTGTCCATCAATGGAATGAAAAGATTCTTCCATGGGAGCAGCTCTCTCTCTCTCTCTCCCTCCCTCTCTCTCTCTGTGTAGCGTTTATTCAATTCTTCTATGCTAAATCACTCGCGTCCAAAAATATTTTGGACTGTCCGGATTAAAAATCAATTGTGACCGATAACAATTGTTTTTTACCAGTCAAAATTGAAAACACATCTCATCCATTGATTGCGCGAATGGACTGGTGAAATTGCCCGTTTTCACGGTTTCGCCGTGAATAAGTTTCTCTCGAGGTATTTAGTCCCGCATAGGGTTTGGATTAAAAAGTTAAGTGACTTATTTTTTTGTCCTTAATCAAATCTTTTTTGCATTTATTCATTTTGCGTCAAACTTTTGTGACTTATTGATTCGTTCGACGAGAGGAATCAGAAAAGTAAAAAAAATTTGATCGAAAGTAATTTTTTGAATAAAGACAAGAATAAGTCAATAAGACAAAAAAATTACTTATTCTTATCTTTTTGAAAAATTTTATGAGTTTCGATCCTAATTTTTTACTTTTCCGATTCTTCTCGACAAGACGAATTAATAAGTCACAAAAGTTTGACGCAAAACTATCAAATACGAAAAAAAATTGAATAAAGACAAAAAAAAGATATATACATCTCACAAAGGGCTAGTTTTGATTCTGATCGAATGGAAAATTCAACTTATGAATGAAAAACTGGCTTGTTCGTGGCTTATTTTTTTTGTCCTTATTCAATTTTTGACACTTAATTTGTTGCAAAATGGCGAGGATTGGTAGAGGATTGTTTCAATGGGTATGGTTTACGAAGTTTTGTTTTCGAGGATCTTGTTAAGAACACTGGTATTAGCTTGAACAGGCACGACGAAGAAACTCGTGAGCTGTTGAATTAGTACAAGGGGTAATTTGGTAATTTTAGTTCATATGAATATTTTAGTCATTTAAATTTTTAGGGGTAATATGGTCATTTTAGTATATATTGGTATTTTAGTTATTTTAATTGGGCTAATGGGCGGGTCGGGTTGAGTTTTAGATAAATGGGTTGGGTTTGGGTATGGATAATTAGACTAATAATTAATGGGTCTAAATGGGTTAATGACCCATTAAAGACCCAACCCACTAACAACTTGCCCAATTTGACTCAACCCCGCCCGTTTGCCACCCGTAATTAATACTAACAAGGGTCAAAAGTCAAGATACGTTTGCTAAGTAAATAAATTAAATTAACTTCTTGACGATGACAAATATAACATCCTAATTAATCTCTTTAAAATTGCATCATAATGGAGAGACGACTCGGCTAGTTCCTCTTTACCGTTGGGAAAACTTTTTTTTTTTTCTTGGGAAATTCAACTAAATGGGAGTTTCAATGAATTAAGCTCCGTTTGTTTGGGCGTAAAATGTTTTACATTAATTGGATGAAAATGACTTACCCTTAATTTTTCCGTAAGTTATTTTTGAAATGAATCTGCTTTCCTCTACTGTAATTCCCACAGCTCAGTTTCCTCAATCGTCAATCTTGACCCATGTTCAATTCCTATATTCTCAGATCTCTCAACCGTTTAAGCCCCTCTTTTCTCTACACTATTTTGTCAATTTCTGAAAATATTTTTAAGCGCTAACCAAACACGAGAAAATAAAAGTTTGAAATTTATTTTCAGAAAAAAATATTTTACGTGAAAATATTTTACATTGTAAAACATTTAAGATCGAAACAAACAGAGCTTAAATGAAAAAGTAAAAGTAAAAGGTAAGTGGTAACCACAATCCAATGAACAGTGATTAATGTGCAAAAAACTGCATTAATAGTTAATTATAAAAGTGTATAAATATTTGTTAAAAAAAATATTAAAACTCTAGGCTCCATTTGTTTCGAAGTAAAATATTTTATGATTTTTTAAATGACAAATAATTTTCATGTAAAGTATTTTTTAATATTTGGTTCACAAATAAATTTACTATCTCTATTATAAAACAGAAGGGTGTGGGGACAAGTTGTTGGAACGGCTTAGATTCATTTAATCCAAAGGCTGTATTGCATCCTCCCACTTCCTGGTTAAGTGCCCATGGTTTTCACCTAAATCACACAACTGCCATCCCCTTCCAACCGGAATGCGTAGTGCCGTAGGCACGGGCTAGCACTAGTAAAAAAATATAACAGGAGAAATAGGATAAAAATAGATAAGGGATCCGAAGAGGGGGGAGATAGCCGAGGATCTCCGCCTATACACTTCATGATGTATATATACATATACTCATGATTGAGGAAAGGATAAAAACAAAAGAAAAATCATATTTATAAAACTTCGAGAAGATCATGGTCATTGATACAATCAGAAGTTCTAGCCTATAGGTTAATTGCCATCTTTCCCTCTTTTCTCTCATCATTCAAGGTTAATTACCTCTTCAAAGTTTAATTTTTAGGAGGGTAGAGGTGAAGAAAGCGAGAGGTGAAGAAAGCGAGAGAAAAGACCAGTGCCTAGATAAAGATAACTTATGGATACTTTGAGAGGAAAACATTTTCAATCATATAGGCCGGGTAAAACATTTTATTTTGAAAAATATTTTACATTGTTTTTGTCCAATCAAATAACAAAAAATAAGTAAAATATTCAATACCCCATCCAAACGAGTCCTATGTGTGTTAGGAGCGGGAAAACTAATACTCCTTCTCAATACCCCATCCAAACGAGCCCTATGTGTGTTATCTCAAGTCCAGTGGACTGTTGTTTTTTTTTTTTTGGATAGGTACTTCTTTGACATTAAAAGCACAAACCACATATACAAAATCTATGGGGCATACCCTAGCTAGGCCTGTCAACGGGCCGGATCGGGTCCGGATCCGACAGATCCGGATCCGATAAGATCTGGATCCGATCCGAATCCGATAAGACTTAAATCCAATAGTGGAAATCTGGATCCGATCCGAAAAATTTGGATCCGATCCGAAAATCTGAATCCGATCCGAAAACTTTTTTACTTTAAAAATTTTAGCAAAAAAAAAAAAAATTTTTTTTTTCAAAAAAAAATATTTTCCAAAAAAAAAATAAACGAAAAAATTGAAAATAAAAATACAACTTCTTAAACATTTTTTTTTTCAAAATAAAAAATTTACTGTACTTTTAAAAAAAATTTCAAAAATTTATAAAAAGTTAAAAAAAAATAAAGCTCGGATTCGGATTGATAACGGATTTAATCCGATCCGATCCGGATCCGATAACGTTACCGGATTCGGATTATCAGATCGACGTTATCGGATTCGGATTCGAATTTGGATTCGGATTCGAATTTGGATTCGAATCCGGTCCATTAACAGGCCTAACCCCAGCTGCACAGAAGCTTACAACAGAAAGCAAAAACAATACTCTACATCACTATACTTGAAAAGCAAAACCTATACAGAGGCAAGAAGCAAAGCAACTACAAACCTAATATCTAGCTGGGCCACACATACTCCCAGAAAGCTGTCAATTATCACATAACCTCCTATTTTCCTGAATGAGACAATGGACTGTTGTTAATTAGTAGAACCCCGATAATCAAACTCATAATCAAATCAAATGCATAAAAAAAGATTAAATAATCCTGTAAAAAGTGTAAGATTTCAACCTGCAATTGAAATTCGACGTCATCCGAGGCGCCAATTGCCAAATTCAAGACAATTAGAGATAAAAGTCCAACTATCCAGAAGCTTAGTCCAGCGAAAGATGATGACCCAATTAAGCAACACAACACAAACATTAGCCAGCGCGAGTCAGATCCTCCGTATTCATTTTTTGGTGCACAAATGGAAGTGCATGCATGGTATCGATCCCGTTACGTCTGTTAGAGAGTATTGTCTCGTCACATTACACCACAATCTGTAGGGAATTTCACCGCATCTATATCGGGACTAAAGCTAAAATTCCACCGCGTGTGGGTGGTACATGTTACTGTGTTAGTATGTTTAGCATCAAGGCTATGTAAACCTAGGCCTTGTCCAACCAGGTCTTTGACGTTGAATTTTAGTTTTTCTTTTTTTTAAGTCTATTTTTTATAAAGGCTGAAAAATCATGGGTACGTATGAATATCGAAGGTCGAGGCAACGTATGTTCCTCATTTGAATTTATGTCCGGATGAAATATATGTCAAGAACGAAAGAGTCAACTAATTAAATAGGAAATGAAAAATAATAATGGAGTAGCTTTTTTTTTTTTGAAAAGAAAGTGAAGCACAAGCTGCATATCTTAAAATTAAAAGTTATCTAATCTTTATCTTATATTGTTTCCGATAATTTCACTAACTATGAAGGTAATGCTGTATTAAATCCCAAATCTGATGGGAATAGGCCTAATAAGCACGCTTTGCGCGCGACCACCTATCTAGTACTATTAAGGCTGTGTTTCAGTTTTGCTTTCTTTTGCCAAATCACTTTTTTGTGCAATGAACAGTGCCAAAACCGAATGGGTGTTCCACTTTCCCTCAAATTGTTGTGCTTTTTTAAAATGTTTATTGACGTAATGACTATATTGCCCCTTATATCAAATAAATTTCCCAGAGATGAAAATGGGGGAAGGGCAATGTTGTCATTTCACCGGGAACTGTGGGGAGACAGAGACCAGTACCTTTTTGAAAAAAAGGAAGGTAAAGAATCTGGAACAACCCTACTTTTTGGACCAAAAAAAAGGAAGTTTAACCAAAACTGGAACACAGCCTAAAAGTTTAAAACATATTCTTCTCAACGTACATGGCAAAAAAAAAAAAAAAAAAAAAAGGTCAACTATTCTTCTTTACGCGATCGAGTTTTTTTGGGTTATAGTCCTATCCGCTTATTCTCAATTTTTTTTCCCCACGAACCAGATCATTTTTTTTTTTTATCAGCAAAGAAAGGTTTTCTTATCATTAATAATTAGTAAAAATGATATAAAACAGAAACCCTGTAGTGACACACCAGGAAACATCATGGACAAACGGTAGTCTCTCACCTGTCACTACACCTCATCTCACAATTTTTATTTTAAAAATAGGAAAACACCCAAAATTGGTAAGACACTAACAAACACCTAAAGAAACCTGGCCCAAACAAATGGGCAAGACCCAAACACCTGAAAAACAAAAACCCGAACCATATCATTCCAAATATTATATATAAGAACAACAAAATACAATAAAAGTGGACACTACTGCTCCGAAAATACAGAAGACAACGGACAAAAACAAAACAAAACAAAAAAAGAAAAGCTGCCTAGAGCCAAGACACCGGAGACGGATCCATTGGTCACACTCGTGGAGGGGGTTGGAATGGACAAGCATGGAGTGGTTAGATATAGATACAGAGCAAACTCTCACGTGGATTTTTATTTAGTTCAGCTTTGTATCATTGAACTCACTTCGTGACAACAATATAACAAACAAGAGTGAATTTCAGAGACAACACTTGTAATTTGCTCGTTTTTCAACTACCCCTTCCACTTTATTTTTAAACACTCGCATCCTTTGTATTTCAGACAAGTTTGGAACTGTTAGCAATTCCGTCAAACATAACAGTATATAACCCGATATCCGAACACCCATTTTCGTCGAACCAGCCCAGCCCAACCCAGCCCAGCCCACAAAAACATGTTCGCAGAAGGTGGGAATGAGTGCGAAGAAGCGCGTGAATTGTATCTCTCCTACGGAGCATCAAATTGGTCAAACCAAAACGTAGGCCCGAATTAACTAATCCATGCCAGCTTTGAAATTGCTGTATACGCATCAATATAAATTGCAAATTTGATTAGGCCAACTGTATCACAACTCTCTCTCTCTCTCGGGGCTGGATTAAGAATCTCATAATTCCTCAACAATCAACAAGAGCCAAGCAACCAATCAAGTTTCTTGAATTTCATACGTTGAAGTCCTTAAGAAGCTAAATTCAAATGGAAAACATATTGGGTCTACTGAGAATTCACATTCACCGGGGTGTAAATCTTGCCATCAGAGATACGAAAAGCAGTGATCCTTATGTTGTTGTCCGATTGGGCAAACAGGTATGCCATTTCTCTCTCTCTCTCTCTCTCTCTGGTTTTGGAGTTAACAACGCTTGAAGAAATGTAAAACCGTGGCTAATTTTGCCCCATTTTCTTGTTTTCCGTTAGACATAATAGGCTTTTGGGATCTTCGTCCAACTTGTTTGTTTGGGCAAGGTTTTGTTTGGATCAGGCTTCTCTATGCGGTACGAAGTTGGATTGAAAAGAGCGGCTTGTGTAATTTCGACAATTCAAAAGTATTTTTAATACGTAGTAGTTAACAATGTTATAAAGACCCATTCCAGAAAGAGGAAAAATCTTTTAAGATCTAAATTATTGATGGCGGAAACGGACAACTGAGCAGAGAAGCCTCGTTTTCCTCCCAATTTCTTCACTCTTACCTTTCTGTCCTTAATGAAATTGCAGAAATTTCCGGATGAGCTAACCACCAATCCTTCTGTGAAGCTCACCGATTCGAAATATTTTTAGTTTCTAATGATAATGATATTTCTTCCGATGAATAATAATTTCTAATGATGGTGTTTATTTGGTTTGTTTGAAGCAGAAACTGAGAACTCGTGTGGTGAAGAAAAATGTGAATCCTGTGTGGGACGAAGATTTGACGCTTTCTATTGCAGACCCAAATACCCCAATCAAGCTTGTAAGTTTTTTTTTTCGTTTGATGAACTCAATTAATGAATGACAATTCCAGGTATTAATGACGTGTTAGTGAAATATTTGTTAAATCCAACGAGGAGTTAGGTTTGGCGGTTGGAACGTGGATCGACTTGGTTTAAAGACCCATGTTAGAGTTAAGTCTCTTGGTAGGTTTCAACCTGCTTCTAACATTCTCTATACGTCGCCGAGCAAAAAAAAAACATTCTCTATACGTGCGAGAGGATTTTTTCTTCGTCTCCGAGATAGATGGGGTGAAATTTAGTGCAAAAAGCAATATTATGTGACTGGGCAATGTTTCCGGTGGAGGTTTTGGTTATGTGACGAGGCAAAGTTTGGTTTAGTCTTTGTTCGGTTTGGAATTCCAAACCCAGGGTTTTGGATAAAGTAACTTTTCTACTTTTTCTCTCTCTAACTTTTCAATCATTACTTTCATTTTTCACTCTATCTCTCTCTACTTTTTACCTCTCTCCACAATCATTACTCTCATTTCTTTCTCTACCTTTATTCAAAAACACAACTCAAAACCCACAACCGAACAAAGTCTTAAGACCAAGGAAATAAATTAGTCCCTCTAAAATCATCCTTGCCACCACATAAAGGGGAAAAAAAGGACAAAAAGGGGAAAAAAGTTAAAAAGAAGGGGAAATGATTTTGCCACACCATTTTTTGTTAATGACACACCCTGCAAGTGTATTTTTGCACCAAAAAATACACTTACAGGGTATGGCATTAATAAAAAATGGTGTGGCAAAATCACTAGCCAAAAGAAGTTACTTCAAGTTGTTGAGAATTAGCAAAGCTTGTGATAGCTGTCAATGCATGTCAACCTCTGGAAATGATAGATCTGATGCATATTTAAGGTTCTGTTTGGAACTTATGGAAAAGATAGAAAAATGCTTTTTTTTTTCTCCCCTATTCTCGTAAGATATTCGTGCTAATTAAAATGCTATAATGTTGATCTTTTATGGAAATTTGCAGATGGTATTCGACAAGGATACCTTCAGTTTCGATGACAAAATGGGAGATGCAGAGTTTGATATCAAACCCTTGATAGAAGCTGTAAAAATGCGTTTGGAGGGCGTCGCTAGTGGAACCGTAGTCAAAAGCGTAAAACCGAATCGCGAGAACTGCCTATCCGAAGAGAGTTGTGTTATTTGGGTCGATGGAAGTGTAGTCCAAAATATGTTTCTTAGATTACGGAATGTGGAATGTGGTGAGGTGGAGTTGCAATTGCAGTGGATACATATTCCAGGTTCTAGGAATTTGTAGAATAAACTACTCCTTCCGTTCCAAATTAGATGTCAATTTTTGATATTCGTATCAATTTCAATTCATTTTATCTTTCAATATGGATCTTACAAAATATACAATATGGATCTTGTTCTTTTGACTTGTTTGAAAAGTTAAATGCATTAAACACCAACAGAAAGATGAACGGTGATATATATAGCATTGGAATCCCTACAACAAAAAGTGCTTCGATGATGAGCTCGAAAAAGAGCAAAAATATCACACGAGCAAGCAGGGCAGACCGATCTTGGGGCATGTGGGACTGTAATAATAAAAAATATAGATATGCAAATCGTCACTACTTTTGTGGGACTGTGACTCTCACACAGAGAGAACCACCAAACTCCTAACGAACTCGTTTACTAAGGGAATTTGTTGTTGTCCCTTAATTAGGGGTGTAAATGAGCCAAAAATTCGAGCTCAAACTCGGCTCGTTTACTTAACGAGCAAAACGAGCAAAAAACTCGAGCTCGAGCCGAACGAGCCAAGTTTAGTCATTTACTAAACGAGCCTCTTTAATCGAGTCGAGTTTCCCTTAATGAACCGAGCTTTTGTTGAACGAGCCGAGCCGAGCTTCACTCGGCTCTTTTAGTAAACGAGCTGAATACTCGAGCTTGAGCTCGGCTCGTTTACTAAACGAGTCGAGTCGAGCCGAGCTCGCGAGTAGCTCGGTTCACTTACAGCCCTACCCTTAACCAACTCTTTGAGGAATAAAATTAATTTAGTAAATAAAAACCAGAAAGTCAACCACCGGACAAATCTCTCGACGAGTAGAGCATTCCTTTTAAATTACAATTAGGTATGAGCTCATCTCCATTTTTTTTTTTTTGATCCGAATACACATTTCATTAAGATGTCAAGCGGCACTTACAGCGAAACCATCCAAAAACAATGAAAAGGAGATTACAAACCAACCCATCACAGGAAAATTCGTAAGGAAAACAGGGACAAAGAGACGCAAAGTGTCTAGATCCTAAGCGCGAGCCAAATGCTCTCTTCTCACCGCCACTATGGGCGGGACACGAGGAGTTAGCAATCTATCCAATATTCGCCTCGGGATGACGTAGAATCCAAACCAGAGATAAGCAATACAAAACCGATCGAAACAGATAAGAAAAAGCAAAATAGAAAATGCAGCATCGTGGACGAAACCACTAAGCACGCCGGCCAGCTTTGGCCGAACCCCGTACGACGCCGGATATTGAGGCACAAATGAGATTGCGAGCCAAAACGAAGGAGATGAAATCTCCAGCAAGCCTCCGCTGACACTCGAGGCTCCGAGCATGGAGATCGAGGTAGAAATCCTCTTGGGCTAAAACTCCGATCAAACCACGACTTCACAGCGCTCGATGACTGCAAAAACTCTTCGGCCTCTTCAAATCCCCAGGGTAAACCCACGGTTGAAAATTTGTAGAAACCAGGCTTCACGGCCAAGCCCCGGCCCTTATTCGCCCACCGCCTCATCCCACCAGATCCGGGGGAACCACAGACCGGTAACAAGCCGAACTGGGAAACCAGTCGAAGAAATCCGGATAAGCCGAAGAAGCAAAACAGAAAAGCAGAAAAACCAAAAACCCATCATCTCCTCCTCCGTTATTAACCCTAATCACCCCACACCCCGCACCCCCACACCCCATCAACGCCACCAACTGATTTGAAAGGCTCAGAGGAAATCGAGCGGAAGGAGGAACTCTAGACAAGCACCCAGTCCTCCAAGCTGGTTGCACAGCACGAAAATCCCCAAATCAGAGGGCGAGAGCAGGTTAAAGGAAGGCGGAAAGAAGGGGTGGAGAAAGGAGGGAGCTGGAGGAGGGAGAGGAGAGGCAGGACCGGTGAGAACTCCCCCCCCCCGGAAACCCTAAACAGAGGCGGTGGAGGTTTTTAGGGAGAGAGAGAGAGAGAGAGAGAGAGAGAGAGAGAGAGAGAGAGAGGTTTTTGGGTCAATGTTTCTGGATCTGATATGAGCTCATCTCCATACCTCGCTAATTTCTCCATACTTCTCTTAAATTGTAGTATGTGGGCCCATTACGAGTTTATAATTGTCATGAACTGTTCATCTAACAAAACACTCGCAAATAGAACATATATAGAAGTTTGAATCGGAATCAATTAAACATGTGAAATCTAACAAAACACAAGAAAAATATAATTTAAACTGAACTAAACACAACGTTTTTACATGTCTATCAATATCCAAGCAAATTGATTTTAATGCAAACATGTTCTCTTAATTGCGAGTTCTAGGAAATGAGCGAGGTTGGATTATATTTTGAGCCTTTGGATGGGTTCATGAAATAAGAGTCTTACGAAATTTGACTAAATGAACTGAAATAGAGTGCCCCCTCCCCCTCTGCGCTCCTTCTCTCTAACCTTAAAAAAGTCGCTGCCCCCGTCCGCCTCCTTTCCTTCCCTCCCAGGGTTTACACTCCAATGATTGATGGGAGGGGAGAGATTTCTCCCCCTCGTAGGGGTTTTTTCATCTTCCAATCCCAGCTCTCAGAGGTTTTCTGTCCTTCAATCCCCCTTCACCCCCATCCTCCTCCTCTACAAACCATCATCCGTCGCCCCTCCTCCGCCGTGTAGTTTGATGGCTTTTGGAGGTAATGCTTTGCAGAACGTGGTCGCCAGAGGCGTCCTCCCCTGCCTGTAACGACCCGCCTTTTTCTAGAATAAACTCCAAAATGCACTGATCAAAAACTAATATTGCTATCCGAAAATTTTAGCACAAAACTAGATAAATTTTTATGATTCAATACTACTAAATTTTTATTCTTTTCAGCAAAGAAAATACGGGGTATTACACTGCCGAAGTGGGAGATCTAGGTTGGTGGATGAAATTTGCTCTGGTATAGCGGACTCCGTCTGGTTCTGTTACCTATTTTTTTCCCTTTTTTTGGGTTCTCTTCTTTAGTGTCCCCTGTGTGGGATTTTTTTTCCATTTGTGGGGCTTCTATCATCCCTATTTGGGTGTTTTTGGTTGTTTTTTGCAGTGCTCCGTTTGTATGAAGCGATGGGTTTAGTTGGAATTTGGTGTTGCCTTTGGACTGAGTATCATCCTGTTTGATTTCTTGATCCTTTCTTTAGGGATAGAGTTTCCTTTTGATGTACTATTCCTTAGATGTATAATATCACTTATTGTCATTTTGAAACAAAAAAGAAGAAGTCTTCGATGGCTATGGAAATTGTGAACCCCTTCCACCTCCATGCTAGGGACAAAATTTGGGGTGTTAACATGAAACACCTCTTGCTTTGGAATTTTTATCAGCTCAATAGTTACCCAATGGGTTGTTCTAAATTTGACCCCGTGGGCGGTTGTTAACTGGGAAGCAGCCAAATGATAATTTCCTTCTTACACGATATTGGATCTCCGAGCTCATGATTGGAAAATTAGGTTGCTTTCAATTCTGAAATGGCCACATCATAATTTCCATGTACATGTGTACAACGAAATGGGAATTTCAACGAAGCTGCCGCAAGAATTAAAAACATTCAAAATCCTGTTAAAAAAAACAAAAAACAAAAGAAGGGACCATATTCAAAATGTTAGGCATGCAGTCCATTAATCTTGTTTTACACCTGATAACTGATCATCTTCCGGTGCCAGCCAAAGACCAGAGATAACACCGGGGAAGGGATTGCAAATCAGGGCGCGCGCCAGCCAAATCAAGGGCCTTATCTCCATCCAAACACCCGTTAAACCCCGCAAGCAGAGGCAGACGTAGGGAGGTGCAAGTGGGGGCTCAGGCTCTTGCGTATCTCCCTAATTATCCCACTAACTCTATTATATTTTTAAATTAATTTAAAATATTTATATATAAGATCGGCCCTGTAAAGTCTCTTGAGTGAAGAAAAGTTGATAAATTCTCTCGAAATGTGTGAAACACCCCCCCCCCCTAAAGTTTCAAGTTATCCACCATTTTTCAGTCGTGGCTATAAAATTAACGCGATTATGTATAAGGAGTAAGCTTCTAATGCGGACCTCCGCATCCAAGCAAAGTGCGGACCTCCCCTTTCCCGATCGAATTTCGATGATCGGAGCCGCTCAATGTGTTCAGAACTTGATTTTAAGGGTACCCGTGAGAAATCAGCAAAAAAAAAAAAAAAAAAAACACAGGGAAGGGCTTCATCCGAGTAGTTTTTGTTTATTTTTTATTGAACGGTTCAAATAAAAACTGCTCAAATCAAGCCCTTCCTGGTCATTTTTTGGCCGATTTCCATGAGGTACCTTTAAAATCACGTTCTGAACACATTGAACGGCTCGGATCGTAAAAATTCAATAGGAAAAGGGGAGGAATGGGGTGGTCCGCACTTTACTTGGATGCAGAGATCCGCATTAGAAACTTACTCTATGTATAAGTACACAATCTCTTCTTTTCAGAGCTAGAAGTAATTAAATAGCAATATTTGTATTATAGATTATATGTTTTGTTATTCATGTAAAAATACATGTGATTCGGGCCCCCGCAAAGAACAAATCCTGCGTTCGCCATTGCTCGCAATCTCAACTCTATCGGTGTCGAGTTGTGTTGAAATATTGGATTGAAAACGAAGACTTACAAACAGTTTTCCAGAAATTTTATTGGCGTGCTTGGGGAATTTCCTTATTGTTTCGTTTGTCCACTTTTTTCGCCAACCAAGTTTTTTCGTTCTTTTCTGGATCGGCTATCAGCCGTGATCAGCTCAAACAGTTATTCAAAAACAAACGGGGAAAATCCGCGAGGGATAAAATTCCAGTCCAGCCATCCAGAAGCATTAGTCAACGAAGGGAGGCACAGCGGCCAAACCATCAGCCAGCGTGTCAGAGGGATCAATCGCGGGAGTCAAAAGTCAACTTCGCTGTGCTCCTTCGTCCCATTTTATTTGCCATGCACGAAAGAATTTCTACCTTTTTTTTAAAGTGACATGCAATTAAAAAATCTAATTGAATTTTTTATGTGTTGTCCGTGTTTCCCTATTTTAGTAATTACTAGTTTAAATCATTTTTGATGTTTATTTTATGAAAATATAGGTACATTTTTCTTTGATTTTATAGAAAGTAAACAATTTTAGAACATCCTCATATATACTCCCTCCATCCGAGTTTGTTGATATATTTTCGGCATTCTTGTCATGTTTTACGTCATCTGTATTTTTCAGTTTATAATGTAGTTCATGATTTTGAAAATCTTTTATAAAGAACTAAGTAAGATTTATCAAATATGATCCATATTATATATTTTTAGAGATTCGTATTGAAAGATATGTTAAAATTTTTAAGGTGTATGGAATAGTGAATGTGAACAAACAAATACGGATGGAGGGAATATGTAATACTAGTAAGCAACCAAAATGGGACGGAGGCCAAAATTAAATGAAAGATTTGTTGAATGAGACTACTCCCATAAAGATTACTATAGCCTTCACGGTCTTTATCAATAAAAACTAAAGAGTGTCTTCCCTCTTACATCACACAAGACAAAGTACATTAGTATTGTGGTGCAAATAAGTTTGGATTTTGATATTTGAGCTTTTTTTTTTCCTCTTCTGGTAGCGCTCCACTTTGTTCATGAAGTTACGAATAACTTCATGTTAAAAGTGGAACACCAACAGTAAAAAAATGGAGTGCGAAAATCAATTTCCAAAAGTTTTTACATTACTTTAAGTGAATGGTTTTGAATAAGCAAGTGCAGCCGCTAGTGTGTTTGTGTGTGTGTGCATGCTTAATTCTATAAACGAAGATGATCATTAGCATTGTATCAAGTATATGCTGGTAAAAAAAAAGAGAATTGATTTTCATATTCTCTTTTTTATATTCATATATATTTTTACTTTATAACAAAAAAAAATACATACACTTTAAATTTTGAATTAAAAAAAACAGAGTGTGAATATCACAAATGGAGGGCGAATATCACTCCACTAAAGAAAGTATATACCAAAAATATATGCTCATATCAATTACCCACTACCAGTCCCAGAGTGCTGACCCGATTACCCAAATAACCTTTCTAGACGAATCCGGCCCACTGAATCTTCTAGAGAAAATTGAAAAACAGCTCTCGTGATTTTTCTTGACTTATGTTTTCTTGGGAGGAAAAAAATACCAATCAAACCACTTATTACAATGAAGCTTCAAAATGGCTGTATAAAAGCACCACTGAAGAAGATCCCTAGCAGACTCCAATAGAATCGAACCCAGGTTCTCTTTCCACTTTTTGGAGAAAATCATAACGCATATAAAATTCATCACCAACCAACGACCCACCCCCCTCTGGTTATCGGGAAAAACTGAGAGATGTCTGATTCATCGATGGAGAAAATGTTGGGTCTCCTCAGGATCCGCATTCACAGGGGCATAAATCTTGCCATTAGAGATGTCCATTTGAGAAGCAGTGATCCCTACGTTGTTGTACGGATGGGCAAACAGGTAATTTATCCTTTACCCCTCTCTCTCTCTGGTTCTGGATCTCGATCCCTTTCACTACACTTATTTTGGGTTTTGACAAAAGCTCTCTCTCTCTCTCTCTCTCTCTCTCTCTCTCTCTCAGCTGATGTTTGTATGTTTGGTGTGAAGCAGAAACTGAAGACTCGAGTAGTGAAGAAAAATGTGAATCCAGAGTGGAACGAAGATTTGACGCTTTGTATTGTAGATCCAAATACCCCAATCAAGCTTGTAAGTGCTTTTTCATGTATTTTACTCTTCGGTAACCCAATAACGACCAGATCCGCCAAGCGTGACTGTGACGCTGATAGAATTTTAGAAAATATTACTCCTAAGATACACTATTGCGCATTTCACTTACTAAAATACTTATTTTTTAGATTAAATCGAAAAATAATTACTTAAAAAATATGAACATTAACGGAACATGTCCATATTTCTTTTTGGTAAATGAATGTCCGGGCCAGCTGGGCTAATTTTGGGGTCCTGGAGGTAATGACCGGGCATCCCCAGTAGCCAGCCCTAAGGTTTGAAATATTTGCCTCCATGGGATGGAACGTGTGACTTTATAGAGGAGCACTCTTACTTTCTCACAACCACTTGACCAAACCCTTGAGGTCGATATACTCTATATTTGATTTTTGAGTATTTGTTTTGGTATTTAGTTTACTTTTAATATTATTCCTTCGTCAAGGGGTAAAGTAAGTTTCCTTTTCCTTTTGTTTCCCAGTACGCAGGATTTTTTCCTATTCTAAATCAAGTTGTAAAGCCTTGGATGTACTTTGAATCCCCTCCAAGCCATTTTACCCAATAGCTTTCACTTTCGACGATAGTGACAATGGTAGGGACGATGCTCTAAACAGGCTAACAGCACCTTTGGATTCAGTAATTTGGTGAGAAAAGAAATTAAGGGTTTAATGATTTGGTGAGAAATGAAAGAAAAACGTACGAAATACTAGTACTGTTTTTTGATTGGCTCCTTATGAGAAAGGGCTCATCACAACTATTCTCACAATCAAAAGGGCCCCTAAAGTATTTTGCAGAGTTGAGCTAAGGATTGAAACGATGAGTCCAGATCCTCTCATGTGACAATCCACAATTCTCAGGCCACACTAGATCTAAGGTGTCACTGAAACAATAGGATACACCGCTATAGGGACGGCCCCCGAGTCATTTTGACAAATTTTGATACAAATTTCGAAATACTCTGTATATATATGCTGATTTCTTTTTGTAATTGCAGACGGTCTTCGATAGGGATACGTTCACATTTGACGACAAAATGGGAGATACTGAGTTTGATATCAAACCGTTCATAGAAGCTGTTAAAATGCGGTTGGAGGGTCTCCCAGACGGAACCATAATCACAAGAGTAAAACCGAGCCGCCAAAACTGCTTATCTGAAGAGAGCAACATTATATGGATCAATGGAAAGACAGTCCAAAAAATGTTCCTCAGACTGCGAAATGTGGAATGCGGTGAGCTGGAGTTGCAGTTGCAATGGATCGATATTCCTGGTTCTAGGGGTTTGTAAACTTAATAGAACCGGATTAGGGATCCCGTATCGTTGCTCTATATCGAGATATGTAAATGAGTGAAATTTTTGTACAAATTTTCGGATTTACCTAGTTCTTTCGACTTTCCCTTGGTAATGAACTCGGTTTGTCCATCAAAAATCCGTTCATATTTTTCGCGCATTCTGGTCTAATGTGAAATATAGAAGTGAAGTTTCAAGGGAACAAGTTATACTTCTAACGAGTAGCATTCAAAAGCTAAAGCTTCTCAAAATCAGAGTAGAAATCCAACAAAAGTTGCCTTGTGCTCATATAAATTGATGAAGCATTTGTGATGCTAGGGGTTCTCTTCAAGATATCTCAAGTTCGAATTTAATGAACTGAGCTAATAATTGTATCCTTTTCCCATTGGAATGGAGTATTTTCCATATACATATGCTTTCTAAGTCTTAACTTGTGTGCATCACGGCTTTTATGTTAGGGGGACGAATTCTATCGTTCATAAGCGGAAATACCAATTAAATTGGTAATCCCGAAAAAGTTTTGAACCTATGAGAAAGTCAACTCGTAAGTCCCATGCCACGTACTTCCCCACCAACTCCAATACCCTAATCTAATCATTCATTCACCAACTCCAATTCCCTAATAAAACACCGATTTCTATTTCTTTTATCTTTTGCATACGGAAGCTATGAGGTTTGGGTTGATGTTTTAGATTCCAATAACTAATTCCGACTATTATAGGGAAAGATGAGTAGCAATCAAAAAGCTGGAAAGTCTTCGTGGACTACTCAAAATGGCGAAAGGGCTTGTAACTCAATGTTATTTTCCGGTCCTCTCACTAGGGAGGTCAGGGTTCGAGTCCGATCGTGAACATTTGTGCGTTGACGGCAATGGACAGACTCTGAACTCTCCGTGGACTAACTTATTAACTCTCCTCTAATCCCTGCCGATGTATAAAGTGTGGCAAAAAAACAAAAAAAAGATAGACTATGCAAAGTCTTCGCTACTTCTTCATCTAATGGTAGTTCCTTTAGAACCCCGTATTTGATAAGTCGTATAGTTATCTAGAATAGTGCTTGACGATTTTCTAGTCTTAAAACAAAGGGTTGCTCCAAGCGAAGGGCGGATACTGACATAACACAATATTCGGTAAGACTAGAGTCGAATCTACAGAGATGGTGATATATGCTTACTTAAAAACTGAGATTGTTATAATTAAAACGGGCTCTTAGGTAGCCACTCCTTGTTGTTTACAGCTGAGATTAACTAAAAACCTAGAAAATTGCTGAGTTTTTCGAACAATTAAAAAGAAGGTACGATCGTAGAGTTTATAGCACTCGCAACGATACCCTGAAAGATGCGAACCGTTATGGTCGTTGTTCACCCATGCGCAGCGGGGAATAAGTTTTGGACCCTCATTCCCTCGTTCACATGGGCTCTGACGATGCCTGGGTTCGTCTAACGGATGTTCTTCAGTAACCTAAAATTGCCTTTTCTTTATTGTTTGAAAACATGACATGTCTGACCTAGCCACGGTGTGTTAATCACCCTGCGACTCTACTTATACGACTACTCACTCATTATCAAACTAGAAACGCGAAAAACTCTAATTTGAAACATACTTCTAAATACGAAATAAACAAAGATACGAATTAAATAAGTACCAAAGAACAACTTTATTAAAAAACGAAAATTAAAACTAGTTACCGAAATGCGAGTAATTGAATAAAACTTCAAATAACTGGAAGGGAAAAAAAAACTCGGAAGAAAACTAATAATATTCGGAACAAAAGAATCGTCGACAGCCCCGTTCTTCGTCTTCTGCGTCGAACAATAATCGGCTGTCCCCTTCTTCGTGTATGGCCGCAGCCCCTTTTTATTTCTACTGTTTTTGCATCCGAATAATCTCTTTTTTTCGAAACTCTTTTTCCTTCTTCTTTTATAATTTAGTGTTATGAATACCGTTCCGTACTGGCCAGTACGTACCGATTTGAGAGAAAACGGTACTCTAACCCTTCAATACCGTTTCGGCCCCAATACCGGACCTTACCGGGCAATAGCGGGAATACCGGACGCGCACGCGGTAATACGGAAATTACGGCCGGTATTTTGAGCAACAGAAACTTCTTTTTTTTTTTTTTTTGGCTTTTTCTGGGTTCAGCTCTGGGTAAAAAAAAAAAAACGAAGGGGCAGAAAAAACAAATTTTTTTTTTAGCAAAACATGGGCTTAACTATATTACGTGCGCAAGGCTCAAATCCCGGATTTGCACCCCCTGCGCGCGATTAACCCGTGATGGGCACCCGGTTAATTGGTTACCAAATTGTCTTCGGCTACGGCCCATTTTCCTGAGCGCACGAGACCTCTCATTGGGTCTTTCTTTACAAGCCCACTAGTGTTCAAAATCATTTAAGATGGAAAAGAGTTTTGTAAGGGACAAAAGTCAAACACATAGGTATTTTATGATGAATTGCATGGTATGAGACATTTTTTTGATTTATAATTATATATAATTATTATATATATTGTAGTTGTGGTAAATCCGAAACGGTATCCCGTATTTGACCGGTACTAGTTCGTACCGTACCAATAGAAAATCAGTACCCTGACCAGTACGGTATTCATAACATTGTTTATAATAGTGCCCCAGCCGTGTACCTCATGGGCCCACCCTGTAAAGAAGCTGCCAATTCAATTTCTTCTTTCTCATTTTAGTCCTAGCCCAATTAAGTCATAACCCAATTAAATTAGTTGCAAACCCATCACTGAAGTCATTTGCTCGTGCTCATTAGATTTGTCTTTGCTTAATGGGAAAATGACGACCCAAGACATATTTTGATAATTAATACCCGTCAAGAATATATTAAGAACATTTGTTAATGCTGAAAATGTCTTTGGCGGATATTAATTACTATCAAAACACGTCCTAGGCCGTCATTTTACTTTGCTTAATCTCATCAAATCTCGTACTCTTCAATTTCGGACTATTTTGACACCAATTAAATTTCAACGGCCAAAGTATCAAACACCGTTTAATATTTTCATTTTGCATATTTTATTATTAAATCCTCCAAATACCTACAACATAAAAATTAAGTATTAAAACACCAAGTGATAAAATAAAACGACTTAGCAATGATAAATTAGGAGGCGCTAATGTGAACATTTATTCGCTTATCAAATAGCTAACAAAATTAGAAAATAAATTCAGAAAATTGCTCACCTGAAACGCAATTTAATGTGATCAGACCTTTTGAATTATAATGGACATATAAAGAAATCACAACCAGTTAATTTATTTCAGTAATTAGAACCAAAAGCAATTTTGAACTTTCTAGTAGAAGGCATTTTCTTTAGAAAACTTTTATTTATTTATTTTTTCACTTTGGATTCCCGGAATCACCTTCTCTCTGTAAGTACAATTTTTAATAAGTTTTTTCTGCACTTATTTCTCTATGTCTCTCCACTTATTATCCGTAAAATCTCCCTCAAATCTTTACCAAACTAATACCAAAAGCATGCACTTGGAAACTGGTATTCAATCAGTTGGTCCATGGGTGGCCCAAACTAGGAGCCCATTGAAAGCAAATGGGCTAGAGAAGGGCCAGGAATTGGGACAGATGGGAGTAGTGGTCCTTTTCTTGGTGGTTAACCGACTGCTTCTCCAACCAACGGTGCTGGCTCAGTTTGGTTAGGGCTCCTATATTGAATCTCACTAGGAGGTTGTGTGGCCCGAGATCTCCGGTTCGAGTCCTTCCTCCGCTGGTTCGAGGTTGTCTAGCTTCTTCCACCTGACCTGCACCACGAAGCACGACTAAAGACCACACCGAAGGAGCCCCGGTATGGCCCTCCGGCGCAAGGATGAGAATGGTGCAGAGAAAGAGAGAAAGAGCTAGGGTTTTGAGTAGGGGAAGCTGTGTACCTTTTAGGGTTGTGAATCCTCTGTATTTATAGACCCTTCCTAGCTTGCTCTCCAAGTTCATACACGTGCTCTGCATGAGCTGAGTGACGTCACTGTGGTGTCACTGGATTAGATATTTGTAACCGTTCTAGCGTGAGCTGTCCTTTCCCATGTGCTTCCTTCATTATCTTTATAACCGTTTCAGCACGTGGGAGAGCAAGCAGTCAGTCCTCACCCGCTGCCAAGGCCTGTTAGTGGCCGAGCGTCGTTCTCAGCCGAGCTCAGCGCCGGACCATGTGTGGCTATTCTTCATTGGGACGGCCAATGGGGGGTGCCGAGCATGATACATCGTCGGCTACGGACGCGCCTGGGGTGATCTATGAATGAGGAAGCGACGAGCCCCAGCAAGGTTGCCGAGCCTGGATGCAGGTTCGGCCAGGGCTTCAGCGAACTATGTTCGGCCTACTACAATAGCCCCTCGATCTTTGCTGACGCCGAGCGTGAGGTGGGGATCGATACTAAGCTTTGGCCGAACGTGGAAGATGCCGAGGATGGATTATTGATGATGGAAATGAGATCAAGCTGGACTTAACCCGTCTTTTCACCTGCACAGGGTAACCGTCTGGGGCGCCCCCCAGTGCGAGAGCGCCAAGTGTCACTGTGCAGCTGGGTACGGCTTGTGAGAGGACGGTTGGCGTGGGCGAGAGATTCTGCAGGCTGTCACTTCAACGCCACGTGTCACATGTTGAATGGACGGCTGTTCGGCGGTGTAATAATGGGCGGGAACTTCGAATCTCCAACCCTAGCTCTATATAAAGGGGTTGCATGAGGAGAGAGAAGCCACCGTTGCTTTCTCTCTCTAAACCTCCATCGTCAGAGCTCTCTTCTGCGCCTGTTCGTCTTTTGGTTTTGATTTGCAGCAGATTCTCCATCAGATCTCGTCGAAAATCACAGGTATGAGTCCGTTTTCTGATTCTCTATACGTTTTTCCAGTTTTTGCACGCTTTTCCTGCCTTTTTCTTGGGTTTTTGTGGTTTTTTGTTTTGTATGAACAGTGCAAGGCCTGGAGATGAACGAACTGTTCATCTTCGCCTTCAACCTGTTCTTCCGAGCACAGATCCTCTTTGATCTTGTGCTTGGCTGATGTTTGGGTTGGCCGAGCCCCATGTAGGTAATAGAGAGTTTGGCCGATGGTAGGCTTGGCCGAGCCCCACTTTATGGTTTGTTTTTAGGCCGAGCCCCCGATGAATCACAGGGTTTCCCGAGCTTGAGTCTTCATAGGATAGGAATGGTGGGCCAGTAGGTAGCCGAGCGTAGAGATCCTTGCCTTCTGGCTGATGACGAGGTTTCTCATCGTTTTCCTTTGTTTTTGTTAGGTCTGGCTCACCAAGTCATTGTCATCTCTTCTGACTTCGAGAGCTCCGGGGACGGCTTCGCCGAACTGTTCATCCGAGATTACCTGGAAAGGCGAAGAAGCCGACGACGGACCTCCTCCATTGCGTCCAACATGTCTGGTTCTAGTGATTCAAACGCCGAGCGAGATTACGAGTATGATGGAGGGTTTCTTACCGAACCCGAGATATCTTTCTCCCAGTTGACTCATTCTGACGCCTAACATGAATTGGGTCCCGAAGCCGAGTCCAGGTTTAACTCGCAGGCCGAAGTCGCTACTTCGCGGTCTGCGCCTAGCGGGGCCCCGTCCGAGGATAGGGAATTTGCCGATCTTTTCGAGAAAGGTCAGGTTTGTCCTTATGCCCACTACTTCAGTGGGCAACCCGATGAGTATGAAGACTTCTGCCGAACATACGACATTCCTAATGACGTCGTAATTAGTCAGGTAGCTAGTAATAAAATTAAGGACAAAAGGGAGCACCATCCTGAGCACATTACGGTCCCCCTCATGGCTATCTGTGAGGTTGGGCTCCGTTTCCCTCTACATCCATTTTTGAGGGAGCTGTTGGCCAAGTTCGGCTTGGTGCCTCATTTTTTTGCTATCAACAGTTATCGGATAGTGATGTCCGTGATAAAGCTGAAAGAACTGCACAACCTCGAATTCACGGTCTCCGACCTTTTCCACACATACATCATGTCTAGGCACGGCAAGACAAACCGTAGGTACTTGTCAACACGTAGTGGCAAAGAGCCCCTGATAGACGGTCTACCGGACATAGACAAATGGGCTAATTTTTACGTTGAAGTGAGTGGGAACTATGAATTCGGCGACCAGACGGTGCGGATTCATACCGTGCCGAAGATAAAAGATTTCCGAGGTTGTTTCGAATCTTCTCTTATACCACCGAGCATGATTCCCTCTTTGCTTGCTTGTTGCTAATCTTGGACGATTGACATTCATTTGCAGATCACCGAGCGATCACGAAAAGACAACAGGACTTGTTCGTCAAAAAGAACGTCGAGACACTGAGGGCTCAAATCTGCAGAGACGCTCCTACGCTGCTGGGTTACGATCCCTCGTATAAGGGAAAACTGAGGAGGAAAGAAAAGTCAGGGCCGAGCTCGAAGGCTGGTGGGAAGAAAAAAGTGGCCGAGAGAAGAGGCGGTGACCCTTCAGTCCATCCCAGAAAAAAGGAGAAGGAACCGAGGGTAAAATTCCCAACGCTCAAGAAATCGGCGGACTTCTGGTTTCAAAGTAGCCAGCCTTCAAATTTCGAGGGTATTGACATTCCCCCTCTCCGGACAATTATTCCGCATTTTCCCGACGACATGGGCCGAAGGAACGTCGTCAAGATAAACATCAGGGACGGCACTGCGGAAAGACAAAAAGCCGCCGCGGACGGCGAGCATGCCGCGAAGAGGCAGAAGACAACCCAAGACTTCTTCCCCGCCAAGCCCTCAACGACGTTTACCAAGGAGAGGGACCAGACGGAGTCATCGGCTGCGGGTGGCTCCAAAGCTTTGGAGAGGGCGACGGGCTCGGGTAACCAAGCGGTTGCTCAGGAGTTTTCTCCTTCTTATGCCATGGCAGAAGGCAGGATTATCTCCATAAATGACAGCGTGAAGCTGGAGCCTGGCCTAGCCCCAACGATGCTCCAGGGTTTGGCGCTGCCAAACGATATGTCCAAGGTTCCGGAGGAGCTGCAGCCGAGCCTGGTCCATGCCAGTGCTTACATTGTTCAGGTATTGATCGAACTCAATTTTTTTTTTTTGATTGTCACCTTTGCTGTCACGCAGGCCGGTCAGGCCGTACTTCGGGCATACAACCAAGCCAACCTCCTGACCGCCGAGCGTAAACGCTACCACGCCGACTTGAAAGCCGAGCGTGAAAAATCGAGAAGCTACAAGGGGAGCCTTCAGATGGCGAAGACCCAGATAGCGGAGCTCGAGAAGGAGAAGGAGGAGCTGGCTGAGAAGCTTAAGAAGGCCGAGCGTGAGCTTGGCCAGACGTTGAGGAGGGAGAAAAGGAAGATGAAGGAGGTCGACCAAAAGGCATATCAAGCCGGGTATGACCGTGCTGGGCAGGAGTACATTAGGGATGCGCGGTCGATGGTAAATGACACCGTCCAGGATAGGGTCCCTATTGCTTACCGAGCCGGCTACAAGGCTGGCGTGGCAGTTGTTGGTGAAGGGATGCATATCGATCTTGACCTGAGCAAGATCCCTGCTCCAGTGGTTCCCGAGCTTGAATTGCCATGTACCGAGGAGGAGTGTGCTCCGCTCCCTGATGAGGAATTCCCGGAGAGTGAGGAAGACCTCGAGGACCTCACCATTGTTGATGTTGAGGACGAAGGGGAGAAGGTTGACGAAGCTGCTGAAAAGAAAAGGGCTGTTGATGCTGCAGGAGCAGAAGAAGTGCAGCTTGCCGAAGCTAGGAATGCCACTGCTGAGGGAAATGCCAAGGCCGATGCTGATGCCGCAGCTTCGAAGGATGCTTCTTAAGTTTGAATTTTCATGTGTTTTAGCTTTTTGCTTGAAGTCAAACTTTTCGGACTGGACGACGCCGAACTCGGTGTTTGCCGTTTCCAGATGTAATAGTATAGGGGGTCGGCACCGAACGATTTACCATGCCGTACCTCCTGTCAGGAACTTCTGCTACACTTGTTTTTTTTTTGTTGTTTAATGAATGTGTGGTTTCCCATTCTTAGGATGAATCTGTTTTGCCGTGCTTGAACATCTTTCTTCATACTCTGAGAAATTTTGACAGTTCTGTTTGTTTGGATTGGTAGATATCCGTAGCCCCAACTTTGGTATAGGTTCGGCTTTGAAATGTAAGCTGGTGACAGCCGAACCTGGACCAAAGTAGAGTAGGTACCGAATGCGAGTAGGTGGGTTCGGCCAAAGTGCCTGCCATGTTGCCCTAGGGACAGAGTATAATTGCTGAGTGGGTGGTTTGCTCACCAAAGTGTGAGTGTAACCTGACTGTGGCCGACCTTATTGTCTTGCCAAGTCAAACCGAAGCCCATATACCAGCCGTAATGTGTGTTATGGGTTCAGTGGACCGTATGTCCTATTTTGCTTCTTTGGGCAGTATGGCCGAAGTAGACCCTTAGGGTCGTTTGTGTGTGACCGAAGTCATCGTTTGTGGGTGGCTACTACATGCCGAGAACAACAAAGTATGCAAAAAATGTGAAAAAATGCGAAGTTATATAATTGGAAAAAACGATTACCGAATCAAAAAGTTGAATTCCCATTAACTTGATAGAACAAGCAGCAAGTGGCCGAGGCCCCTTTTTTTTTTTTTTAACATAAAAAGCAAACAAGAAAACTGATAAGATCATAAGTTGATAAGACGTGGTGAAGCTGTTTGGAAACTAGCAGTAAAGCCGAGCACGGGGGTGAAAATCACATGTACGCCCTTTTGAGGTTCTGGGCATTCCAAGGGTTGGTAAGTACTTTTCCATTCATGTCCTCCAGGATATATGCGCCTTCACCAGCAATCTTGACAACGCGGAAGGGACCTTCCCAGTTCGGCATGAATTTCTTCTTCTTAGTCGCCTGGACCACCTTTCGCCAAACTAAGTCGTCAGGCTTGAACTTCTTGACGCGCACACTGCGGTTATACCCTTTGGCTACTTGCTGTTGGTAGTCTGCAAGCTTCAGCCGAGCGTCATCACGCTTTTCTTCCGCGAGAATGAGTTCCTGGGCGACAGCCTCGTCATTGGTGGCAGGATTGAAAGTCTCAGTCCTGAGGGTGGGGAACTTAGACTCCAAAGGTATGACGGCCTCCATGCCGAACGCCATGGAGAAGGGTGTTTGGCCTGTTGAACGGCGTGGTGTGGATCGATATGCCCAGAGAACCCGTGGCAGCTCCTCCGCCCACTTGACACGTTTCGTGGTTAAGCGACGTTTGATACCGGCACAGACAGTCTTGTTTGAGGCCTCGGCCTGGCCGTTCCCTTGGGGGTACGCGGGAGTAAAATTGAAGAAACGAATGCCGAACTCTATTAGAAGACTCGAGAGGCCGTTCCCGACGAATTGCGTGCCGTTGTCAGAAACTATTGCGTACGGAACGCCGAACCTTGTAATTATGTTCCTCCAAACAAACCGCCGAACATCAGCCTCGGTTGTGGTTACCAAAGGTTCAGCCTCCACCCATTTGGAGAAGTAATCCGTTGCTGTGATGAGGAACTTGAAGCCCCCAGGGGCAGTTGGCAACTTCCCGACGATGTCGAGCCCCCATTGGGCGAATGGCCATGGACTGGTTATGGGGGAGAGGTTTTGAGCGGGCTGCTTGGGTATTGGGGAGAACAGTTGGCATGGTCGGCATTTGCGGACAACCTCTTCGCAATCTTTCTTCATATTCTTCCAGAAATAGCCTTGACTTAGCGCTCTCTGGCATAAGGAACGTCCGCCAGAGTGGCAGCCGCAGCTGCCTGAGTGAAGCTCGTTGAGGATCGTTGGTACCTGCGTAGGGTGGACGACGAGTAGGTACGGCCCAGAGATGGACTTTCGATAGAGTTGGCCGCTGTCGGATAACCAGTAGTATGCAGCCTTATTCCGGATTCGGTAAGCTTCCTTCTTGTCATCAGGTAGAGTGTTGGTCCTGAGGAAGTCCACGATCTCATCCATCCAGCTTGGGCCGAGCTCAATGTTCAGCACTTCGGGGGGAGTGTCAAAGCTTGGTTGACTGATGCAGCCGAAGTTGATAGTGCGGAATTCTGAAGCCTTGGAGGCCGATGCCAAACCAGCGAGAGCGTCGGCGTGGGCGTTGTGTTCCCGGCTTATCTGCTCGATTTTGAAACTTTTGAACTTAGTGATAAGTTCTGCTGCCGTCGTCTGATACTTCATCATTCTTGGGTCCCTGGCTTCGTAGTCCCCTAACACTTGATTCACAATCAGTTGAGAATCGCAGTAAACAACAAGGTTATCGGCTTGCATTGCTGAAGCAGAACGTAGACCTGCTAGGAGGGCTTCATACTCGACCTCATTGTTAGTGGCGGGGAAGTCAATGATGATGGAACTTTCATGCATTGTCCCACAAGGGGAGACTAAGACTACACCCGCACCTGCTCCGTTATTGTTTGAGGCGCCATCGACGTGCAGTCTCCAGGAGTTGCCCTGAAAAAGTAGCCAGGGTTTCTCAGCATCTATCGGTTCGGCCATAGCTGGTAAAGGAGGCGTGTTGAACTCTGCTGCATCTTCAGGGGTGAGTTCGGCAATGAAGTCGGCGAGAACTTGGCCTTTGATTGCTGTACGAGGCTCGAAGTGGATGTCGAAATTGGCAAGTTCGACGGCCCACTTGAAAACTCGATTGGAGAGGTCGGCCTTTCGAAAGAGAGCTTTGAGGGGGTACTCTGTTAAGACCGTGATAGTGTGGGACTGAAAATAGGGAAGTGCCTGCCGAGACGAGAGCTAGAGCCAATTTCTCCAAAGGGAGATAAGCGCGTTTGTGCGGGAAGGAGTGTCTTGCTCTGGTAAAGTAGATGGGCATGTCATCGGCTCGTCCGTCGGACGAGAGCGGAGCTGACGCATGGGCTGAGACTGCCAAATATAGATAGAGCGTTTCGAATTCTGCCGGCATCACTAATAGAGGTGCGGAACACAAGTAGCTCTTGAGCTCGGCTAGCGCCTTGTCGCACTCTTCCGTCCATTCGAAACTTCGCCTACTTCTCCCTTTTAAAGCATGAAAGAAGGCGTGGCATTTGTCCGAAGACTTGCTGAAGAAGCGGTTGAGAGCAGCGGCCATGCCGGTGAGTTTCTGAACCTCTTTGACCGTACGTGGTGGGCGCATGTCTGCTACAACTTTGATCTGGTTGGGGTCGGCTTCAATACCTCGTCGGTTGACAAGATGGTCAAGAAACTTATCGGCGCTCACACCGAAGGCGCACTTCTCTGGGTTGAGGCGGAGCTTGTGGAGTTTGAGGACGTCGAATACCTCTTTCAGCTCGGCCAGATGTTTGCCCTCCTTCTGACTCTTGACAACTAAGTCGTCAATATATGCTTCCAAAATATGGCCGATCTGTTCGTGAAGCATTTTGTAGATTGCTCGGTTGAAGGTGGCGCCTGAGTTTTTGAGCCCAAAGGGCATGACTCGGTAGCAAAAGATGCCGTGCGGAGTGATGAAGGCTGTTTTTTCCATGTCATCGGGGTCCATGGCTATCTGATGATAACCACGGTAGGCGTCGAGGAAGTTGAATCGAGCGTGACCGGCGGTGGCGTCCACTAATTGATCAATTTTTGCCAGTGGGAACCAATCTTTAGGACAAGCATCGTTGAGGTTGGTGTAGTCGACGCAGACTCGCCACTTGCCGTTTTTCTTTTTGACTACAACTGTGTTAGAAAGCTAAGTGGGGTACTGTACCTCCTGGATTGCATTGGCTTCGAGTAAGCGATTGACTTCCTCAATGACGGTGTCGGCATGCTCGGGAGCTGAACGTCGAGCCTTCTGGACTACCGGCTTGGAGTCCTTCTTGATGTTGAGTGAGTGGCAGATGAAGTTAGGGTCGACACCAGGCATCTCGTTGGGCGTCCAAGCGAACACCTCCATGTTTTCTTTCAGGAATTGAAACATTTCTTCACGCTCGGCGTCGCTCAGGGAAGAGCCAAGCAAGAAGAAACGAGATCCGTCCTCATTTATGGGCATTTGAACCAATTCTTCTTCAGCTTTATCTTCGGCCTTGTGGCTGACGTCTTCGATGACAGCCATGTCCGGGACTTCAACCCATTGGACTTGTTTTGCTTTGGAGGACGTGTGTACAGCTGAGACGTAGCATTTTTTGGAGGCAACCTGGTCGCCTCTCAGATTCTCTTGTCGGCCGCTGGTGCCAATGAAGCGGACGACCTGGTGGTAAGTGGAGGCAATGGCCTGCATGCTGTGCAACCAGGCTCGGCCGAGGATGGCGTAGTACGGGCTTGGAGCATTGACGACGATGAACTCGACGGATACGGTCCTGGAGCCGACGATGACCGGAAGGTGGATTTTGCCAATTGGCCAGACGGGAGCTCCGTTGAATCCGATGAGAGGAACCACGGTGCCTTGTAGGTCCGACTCTGGGAGATCAAGCTTTTTGAAAAGGTCGTAATACATGACCTCTGCCGAGCTGCCCTGGTCGATGAGGACACGTTTGACGTCGTGGACACCAATTTGAACAGTGACAACAAGTGCATCAGAGTGGGGGGTTTGCACATGCTCAAGGTCACGCTCCGTAAAGGTAATCGTCCATTTGGAAACATCCTGCGGATACGGTCGTTTGGATCCACAGCCGACAGAGAGTATCTGTTTGGAGGACGAGGCTTGAGTGATGTCGGCTCGGAGAGTACCTTCGAGTTCCTTTGTTACTGGACCGTGGATAACGTGTATCATTGGCCTTGGTTCGTTGGGATTGGGATTGCCGGTTGGCTGTCGTGCTGGTGTTTTTGCTCGGTCGATGTACTGATCGAGATGGCCCTGGGCGGCAAGTCTCTCAAGGAGTGCTTTGTATGGTGCGCAGGCTGTCGTGTAATGGCCGAGCTCGTTGTGGTAGGAGCATTTCTTCCTTGGGTTCTAATCTGGTTGACCAGTATCTGTGCCGAGCTTACCAGTTGGCCATTCGAACCACGGCTGTCTCATGATTTCTTTCAGGAATGACCAAATGGGTTCCTTGAAGTATGTGGTCTCGGCGACGTAGTCATGCACCTTCGGCTGGCGCTTCTTGCCGTCTTTGATGTTGTTCACATGTTTCTTTGAATGGGGTTGCTGGGTGATGGCTGGGGCAGAAAGCTGTTGGGTGGATGCGGGCACGGTCCTGATTGCGTTTGGCATCCCCTGTGCCGCCCTATCAGCGTAGAATTCTTTCAGTGCGCAAAATCGTTTGACGACACGCATGAGTTCGCCCATGCCGTGGGGCGGGCGGATGGCGAGTTCGTCAAGTATCTTGCTGCCCGTTTCCAGGCCATTCTTGAATGTACGCGCAGCCCAGTATTCGTCGGTCCCAGGTATTTCGTTGAAGAGCTGCCAGTAACGTTCGGCGTATTGCCTGAGGGTCTCGGCTGGGAGCTTCCTCATCTGGGACAAGGACTCAGGCTCCTTGGCAGTCTTGTTGCTAGTGATGAAGCGGGTATTGAACGCGCGCTCGAGGTCGACAAGATTCCGAATGGATCCAGCGGGCGATTTGTTGAACCACTGGAGTCCAAGGGAGCCGAGGCTGGAGGGAAACGCCTTGCACTTAATCTTATCCTTCTAGGTACAGAGCTCGATTGTTTGGGGGAAGTGGATGAGATGGGTGTAGGCTTCACAAGTGGAGGGGTCGAATTTGGTGAACTTAGGCAAGTGAAATGTAGACTCAGGTGAAGTGTTGATTATATGGGAAGTGAAAGGTGAAACGTCGAGATCCTTCAGCTGCCTCTCAAACCCAGGACGTGGAGGTTTGCCGAGCTCATCCGTCTTCGTTCTTTTTGATTCTCGTCCTTTGGGTTCCTTGGTGGTCGTCTCTGAGCCTCAGTTTATCCCTCAAGTCCGTTGTTGTTCGGCGTGGGCCGTCGATAGATTTCTCCCGTTCATGACGAGTTTTGTTATCGTCATGCGCCCCTTCATTTCTTACGCCCTTCCCGTGCCGTCGGTGACGGTGCTCGGCGATTTTGTTCTCGGGGGGGATCTCGCCGAGGCGTTCAGAGACGTGGCGCCTGGTCTGTACGGAATCTCGGCTTTGGTGCGAAACCGTGGTGCGAGAGAATTCCGCACGACCAGTTGAGTACGTGCTCGTGAATGACTCGGTGTCTCCCGTCCTGGTTCGCTCTTGGTAGTTTCTGGAACGGTGCGTTCCAGATGCGGTTGGTTGCTTGTACAGAATAATTTCTCTGGCGTCACCAGGTGCTGGTGTGAAGCCAAGGCGGTCCTTAACGGAGCCACGCTGGTCTACTTCGAGCGGGCGCTCCAGCGGTGGTGGTGGAGGCGGTGGGGGTGTGTTCTGGTTCCCTTACCTCGCGCTCCTACCGGATCTGGATGTGGTTGGAATAACGGTCTGTTGCATGTGCTGCTTCATTTGAGCAACTTCTGCTCTTAGCGCCGCAAGCTCGTTGTCTCGTTCGTCGTCTCGACGTTGTAATAGGCGGATGTAGGACGCCGTAACTTCCTCCGCGGCTGGTGATAGCCCGGAGCTGGCGGGGATTGAGATTGACATGTGTCTCTCCGGGGGTGGAAGGATGATGTTTCCACTGGCGTCCTTGGCCCCAGAGATAGCTGCGTTCGTGAGATCACCGCCCATTGTGGTTGGATTTGAGGTTGTTTGTGGAGGAAGGGAGAGGTGTTTGAGAGAGGAGTGAGCCGTTTGAATCAGAAGCGTTTCACGTCGGGTTCACCAATTGTGTGGCCCGAGATCTCCGGTTCGAGTCCTTCCTCCGCTGGTTCGAGGTTGTCTAGCTTCTTCCACCTGACCTGCACCACGAAGCACGACTAAAGACCACACCGGAGGAGCCCCGGTATGGCCCTCCGGCGCAAGGATGAGAATGGTGCAGAGAAAGAGAGAAAGAGCTAGGGTTTTGAGTAGGGGAAGCTGTGTACCTTTTAGGGTTGTGAATCCTCTGTATTTATAGACCCTTCCTAGCTTGCTCTCCAAGTTCATACACGTGCTCTGCATGAGCTGAGTGACGTCACTGTGGTGTCACTGGATTAGATATTTGTAACCGTTCTAGCGTGAGCTGTCCTTTCCCATGTGCTTCCTTCATTATCTTTATAACCGTTTCAGCACGTGGGAGAGCAAGCAGTCAGTCCTCACCCGCTGCCAAGGCCTGTTAGTGGCTGAGCGTCGTTCTCAGCCGAGCTCAGCGTCGGACCATGTGTGGCTATTCTTCATTGGGACGGCCAATGGGGGGTGCCGAGCATGATACATCGTCGGCTACGGACGCGCCTGGGTGATCTATGAATGAGGAAGCTACGAGCCCCAGCAAGGTTACCGAGCCTGGATGTAGGTTCGGCCAGGGCTTCAGCGAACTACGTTCGGCCTACTACAGAGGTCAAGAGTTTGAATATCCTTACATGAGTGTGAGTGTTCTTCCCTCAGAGAGAATTTTCCTGTCTTTGTTTGTATCTTCCCTATAATGGGGTTGTTTATGATATTGGTTGAATTGTTGAGTTTGGTTATCTTGTGGACTTTTACCATTGATGTAGCGTCTCAGATTTTTTACTTTGTATTTCTGTTTGACAGGAAAAAAAAAACGATTCAGTCATTAAATAAATTATGTGCGTGAAGTAAGATAAAATGGACAAATGTTACTGAACCACCTTATCAATTTAGTAGTGATCGTTTATATTAACTAGGTACATGGCGACGTGCAAGGCACGTCCGTTCTGTCCGTTGAGTCATGCCTGTTGAATTAAACGGTGTTGAGCATTTTTGAAAGCTAGGTTGCATAATTTTGATGTAAAGTTTCATATACATAAGTGCGCCGTATTTATGATTACAAAAGGCCCAACAAAAGAAAGCTGCATAAGTTTGTTCGATATGCTTAAGTAGAGATCTGCTGGTTTGTTTTTTCTCATGCCAAAATTACAAGTAAATAAATCCATAAAAGTATGAGTTTACTTATGTCCAGTGGTTTACAACACATGTATGGAAGTAAAAACCAATACACGACTCGAAAACAATCTCTGCATCAAGCTATAAATAAATTAGACTGGAAGTTGTACATAGCAAAAGGCTTGCTATGACACATAGAACATTCAAGTTGTATAAGCACCCAAAACCAAGCTTGCAGGAAAGGATATTCAAAAAATATAAACTATCTTGTATAAAAACAAGTAAACTCAATACCTCATCCTTTGCATGCCACTGTTCAAAATTCCGCAAAGCTCCTGTCTCAAAAACACAGTCTGAATTTTGCGGGTCTGTCTTCATTGTTAACTCCATAGAGCATTTCATGCATTTGAATAAAACCTGAAAATTTGGATTCCCAAGTATGTTTGCAAACAATTTCAGCATTCTAGTCAGCTAGTCAACCAGTAGTGACACATTCATGCATGTCTCATCTAAGCATAGAAGGGCACATAATAATGAAGATGCTCATGGGAAGCATATCATCCTAACTTTCATCCACTGGTTCTTGAGCATTTGAAATGATAAACCATATTTAGCAATAGAAAAATCAAAATCTTTGAATACCGAGAGATCATGGATGTTTTTTTGGACAAAACCAAAGAGTAGCAGTGATTTCAAGAATAGAAATAGACGTAATGAATCAAAAAGGAGGTTCACTGAATGAACTATATTCTATAATTACTTTCCGAAAAACAAAATATGTCCGAGTTCTGTCCTAAGTTGGGGAAGACCAACTGCACCCAAGGACAAGATACATTTATAGAAACAGTATACCAAAACCTGCTATTGTCCGACAACCAAGGACATGAAACATTTATGTTCAAGTTCTGTCCAAGTTCTATCCTAAGTTCTGTCCTAAGTTGAGCTCTATCTAAAACAGTATAGCAAAACCTGCTATTGTCCGACAACCAAGTAAATGCAGCTCATCTAAAAAGAATAAAATAAGTATTAGAGAGTACCAGCTCTGACAATACTTTGGGCATTCCCTAATTTGGTATTGATGTTTGTTTGCGACACAACTCACACAATCCATCCTTAGTAGGAGCCATGGTGCACCTATTAGCATAAAAGAATAAAAGATCAGCAAACTTAAATGATTAGCAAGTCCAATTATCTTTACTTGCTCCCTCTGCAGCCAGATAAAAGATCAACAAACTTAAATGATCAAAATTTAAGAAAAATGACCATCGCTCAGTACTATATGACATGAATCAATGCATCTAGGGATCTACCAATCAGAAATTCTGTCCCTTGTAGATTGTACGCTAATCGGAATACTACAACAATCCTAAATATTTATGTGCATCAACATATCAACAGATCAACCAATCAGAAATTATGTCCTCTAATAGTGCGTTAATCAGAAACCAACCATTACAATCCTAAATAGTTATGTGCTAGATCTGATTCCTCCCACAACACATGAAGACCAGGTTCTTTCAGTCCACTATGTAACTGTTGGTATGATGGTATCAGAGTAAAAAGCAAATAGGGTTCGTCTCTACATATAAGAAGGTTACCTTAAGTAAGGTAACGACATGCCAATCATAAAAGGGAGCTATTCTAAAGTGTGTGCGACTAATGCTGTTGGCTTCAGAATCGAGGAGGCATGCTATCTGCCCAACCCTAAAGGTAATAGGATGTTCTCTCATGCTTTCCATCAAGTGGAATCATTTGCCAATAGGTTAGGTTCATAACCCCATACAAAGAGAATATCTCAACGGTTTATTGCAACATGAAAAGTACAGACCTGACAGAAGCACTCACCAGTCATCAGTAAAGCACATACTCTTGACTGTTTCATTTTCCACTGACTCATTACCTCAAACTACAGTTAAAGCAGGACCAGAAAAGTTTACCATCATTCTCCCAATCTCAACTATGGGAGAAGTGATAAACCTACATTGTCTTTAATGTACTCCCAAGTACCAAGGATGGAGTAACTAAGTACATCTATAAAACTTTCTACCATTCAAATGATATACCAAATTGAAATATCACCATTCTGGGCATTCCCTAAGGCTGGTCCCATCAATCCGTGTTACTTGGAAAGCGTAGACAGGGTACACACCAAGCTTCTAGGCTTCCAGCCAATCAAAGTTTCTGGCATCCTACTAAAACATATGCAGTGCAACAGTTTTCATCCCTGATAGTGCGATTTATTAGGGACCAAAAAATGATGCTATGCTTCTATAATGTTATTATTCTCGATGGAATTGTTGGCGTACCAGGACTGCAGTCACATGAGCTAGAGCAGTTGGTTTCACTAGGAAAGCCCTGGTTCCCCTAATATGCCGAAGAACATGAACAAGTCCACTTGTTCATGTTGGATGTATTAGAAACCTCATCTTCCAAAGGGGAAAATTATATTTGTAAATGCAGAATCTAGAATATAGAACTTGACAAAAACAAGATAGGTGCTATGCGCATAGAGATGTTCTCTCTCTCAGAACCAGATTTTCTTGCATACGGTAAAGAAGCTGAGGGGCTTTCGACTTCTACACAATCAATACAAAATTGCTTAGTGGAGTGCACAGGTTTCCATTAACCACAAATAATTTGTTGAATCCAGGTCAAGCAAAATGAGACAAGCGAGGGCAACTGCTGCTTGGAGCTTCATTTATTCTAGCCCAAATTCTGTACTGAAAGCTAAAGAAGCCAATTAGGACATGACATCAGAGTAAGAAAATATATACCGCATGTGTAATAAACAAACAAAAGAAAATGTGTCTCATGATGGTCAAAGTTTAGTATACATACATGGGTATACAGAAACTTTAGCTCAAATTGGTTTGATAAAAAGCTTTCTTTCTATCTCCAAAACCTTAGTCTTCTTTCCCTAAACTCAATTATTCTCTCAATAGTTCAAATAAAATAGGTCACATACAGAAACAAAGCATAAAATATAACCCATAGCTAAAGAAATCAAGTATGACCACAATAAACCTAAAAGCATAAAAGCAACACATACAGCTCTTCTAGTCCATGGCATAAGCAATATAGTTTTAACTAACACATACACAAAAATCAGAGATGGGAATACAAGATCAATAAACAAATGGAAGAACATATGAATAGAGCACATATATGTAATTTTTACCAAGTCCATACTCTTGCACATTAATCAAAATTACGAAATCACAAACCTTATTGGTCCTAAGTTCAAAGCAAATGAAAAACACAATCATCATCCCAATCCAAATTTTACTTCAACACAAAAGGTCAAAAAGCTAGAAAGATAGAAGAACACCAGGTAAAAGATCTTTGCACTAAAATCGAACATACATTGATTAATCTTAAAAGTAGCATATTACCAGTGGGAATTTCACTCTTCTAAATATCTTCTCCAAGAGAGCTAGAGAGAGGACACCGCACCTGATCGAGTTAATACATGCCTAAAGCGATGGGGCCACAGACTTAGGGTTTGGATTTTGTGTGAGTTGAAGAACCCTATATCGAACAAAACAATACAAGAGCATAATAAGAACCCTAAATCAAACTATCGCACTATAGAATTGAAACTATAAATTGAAGAACTCTGAAGACTACATAATTAAGAATCTGCAAAAAAATAAAATACAATGGAAATAATACTGATCGGAAAACCGAATTTGTTTTTTTGGAAAAGCTTCTCTTTCTTTTTTTATTTGGTTAATTCGAAAATTTGGAAAAAGCTTCTCTTCCTAAATAGAAAACTACGATTACTTGATGCACCCAGAGCTGCATCCGTCCATGATAAACAATAGCAGCAGATAAGGGCTACAAAAAAATCTGTTTACAATAATCAGTTGGCACAATCCAACCCCAACAAAAGCCCAATGCAAACTATAGAAAAGATAGAGCACATTCAAGCTCAATCACATTTAAATCTGAAAATGAAACTTAAAAAATTGATCCCTAGTTTGTATATTAAGGCTGAACAACTGATGAGCACCCAATATTACAGATTTTTGGTGCGACTAGTCCCGTTGTATATCATTTTATCTTGCGTTTATTTAGCTTTTATAGTGATTTTGCGCGTAAGGCTATCTGTTGAGCGTTTCAGGTAATGCGCGAATAAGAGGGTTTGTTTTGGTGTTTCGAACTGCCCTTGAGGGCAAGCGAGCAGGCGAGGCCTGGAAGAATTCAACCGTCGGGGCTTGAAGATGAAGAACCATAGTAGCCGGACGTGCCATGGCCGTCGGGTGTCAAAACGGGGCACAAGGGACTTGGTCTGCCATAAAGCTTAACCGTATCGATACGATTTTTGGAGTATTGATACGGTTTCAAAACAGAGAGAAATCCAGCCTTCAGTGTATCGATACGGTTTTCGGAGTATTGATACGGTTTCAAAACAGAGCAAAATCCAAGCTTCAGCGTATCAATACGGTTTTCGGAGTATCGATACGGCTCATCTACGGGGAACTTTGGACTGCAGCCAAAACAGAACCGTATCGATATGATTTTGGAGTATTGATACGGGTGACTTACCGACTTACTTTTTGACAGCTTTTTACTTTCCATAAGTGGCAAGTTTCCACTTTTGGCTGCTTTTTGGATATTTTGTGTGGAGAAAGAAGGTTTCTTGTATAAATACTCCTCTCTCTCTCACTTGTAAAGGAGTAAGTAGTTAGTTTAGGTTAGTCTTTTGCTTTAATTTCCATAGTTGTCTTCTCCAAACTTTCTCTCTTGCAATTTCCTTAAGAACTCAAGTAAGTATTTAGTTTCGTTTAATTTGTCGTGTGTTAATGTTGTAGTTCCTCTTAGATCTTCATTAATATCAAGTTTATTTTCGTTTTCATTGGTTAATCATATTTACCTTTTCTAGCATAATTTCTAGTCTTTTAGCTATGTGTGAGTAGTTGATAAGGCTTGGCCATGGGGTGAATAACACCTCGTGACTTGGGTTAATCTTGCCTTTCTCAACAAAATACTTGAGGTTTGGTATGGAAAATGTGAAGGGTTCGCCTTTTATGTAATAAAACTTGCCGATGTTAATCTCCAGTGATCATGTGCTTGCTCACATGGTTCCGGAGCAATGTCTCGGTTCGTGTTTGCCAAAAGAACGAAAGAGCTCACTTATTTTCCATACTTCATTTCTAGTCTTTGGTTTCATAGCTAAATCTTCCGGTTGATAGCCTAAGTCGTGCGATTCAACCGCGTTTTCGTTGAGAATGATTAGTTGGCTTAAGTTATGGGCGTTAGTAACTCCATTGCCTTGCCACTCGTTTAATCTAGTTACACCTCATTTCTAGTCTTTTACTTAAGTGTTTAACACCGTTCAAAGCAAAACCAAAAGTTGGCCATCTTAAACGCTGAAAACCTTTACACCTACAATCCGAACAAGCTATATTTGAGCTCCCCGTGGATCGACTTGGACTTTCTCGCTATACTATGCAAATCGTTAGTCATAATCCGGTTTATAAATAATTGAATTTGACGGCCGTTTGGTAAATTTCAACGCCTACCCAATGGACGCATCAACAACAGATTTAATTTCTATTGCAAAAAAAAAAAAAAAAACTAAGCAGATAATGTATAGGGACACAACTTCTCACACAACGGCTAGTGGGAATGATATTTCAATCAAATAAAGCCCAGCCGTGGGACTCACTCTCAAGTCTTTTCTTCTCCCAGTTAACACTGAACAGTCCCAGTCCAGAATTACCGGTGGAAAATCGCAAATAACATGCCACCAAATAAACTCAGTAGCAACATAACTGTTAAAACCTAAAGCACCCCGAAAATTAACCTTAGCCATACGATAAATACAAATTACTACAACTTGAATATTCAAGAGGAGAAAAAGTCCACTCCACAACCCTGGATATGGCATCACCCATGCATAACCAGAGAAGCGCTCCGGGAAAGAATAAAAGACCTACAAACTATATGAATACATCCAATACCGAAATTCAGACGTCCAATACTTCATTAGGAAAAACCCCTCTCAATCAACTAAACTAAAATGAATGAATTAAACGAATCAAATTACTTACATTCGGATTGTGTAGAACCGTTCTTGCAAGGACCAGTAGATATCAAAACCCTACCAGAATTAGACTAATAAGAAACAGAGATGTGAATCGAAAATGCAAGAAAATAAGGGGTATATTGGAGATCTATCAAACATAAAGCAAAATAAGAGGGACATTGGAGATCTATCAAATGGATATAGGAGAGTAAACCAGATGATGAAGACCTAGTCGCGTGCGGCGTTCGAATTCCCGATCGTCAATGCAATGGGTTTGTCTTCTTCTCCGGCTAGGAGGTTGTCCGTGGCGCTTGGCAATGAATGGTTTTGGTGAGTTACACCGGTGAGATTTCAGTCGTCTGATGGTGTTGAGAGAGAAAGAAGGGGTTGACAGAGACAGAGACAGAGGGGAGAGGGTGTTGAAGAGGATGGCGGTAGTGTGGTTTTTGGGGATGCATACGGAGGAGTGGGGGGAATACTTGGATGCATGAGAGCCACGTGTACTCCCACAGAAAAAACCACAAAAAGCCAAGGCCACATTTTCATTTGCCTTCCCAAACACTTGTAATTACCAAAATAGAAGCAAGTGATAGTCGTAATTACCCTTCGCCTCTAACCTTGTTGCTGCCCAATCGAGGGACAAAATTGCCCAAATTGAACAGAAATTGGCAAGCGATCCAATTGCCCAAACATGATCTTCTTTAGAAGAGGTTAGATACTATAGTAAAAAAAGGAAGCAAAAGTACTCCTTAGACAAACCCATTTTGAACAATCAAAAAGTTTCAGTACACAACAATTCAAATTCAACCCTCACATACAGCTTGACTTTCTTGTGAGCCAGGTTGATTGCAAACAACTTTTAATGGAGCCCATCACGAGTTGTTTGAACATCTAATACACATCATAAGTTGTATGAGTCGAATATTAGGTAGCTAGCTAACTGAAGCTTGATTCGAAAGCTTAAGAGTAAGGACAGAGCTTTCTTCTGTTTTAGGTGACTACATTCTTTTAGTAATAGTGTAGATAGATTTGTTGATTGATTTATGAAGGTTTGGGTCAAAATTTATGGAGTTCGGCTCCTCTCTGATTCTTCAGAAATTGGAGGAATCTCCAATCCAAATTCAACGGTTAGGATTTTAACATTACACCCACCTCATTAAAAAGCCATAGGATTGAGCACAGATAATTATTAGTCCACCCTCTCTCCCTCAACACCGACCAGAATATCAATATAGTCCGCTTTTTTATTCTCCAATTTTTAGAAATATTCTGTAAGAGCATCAGCAGTGGAATAAGCAAATGTGAATAATCAAAACATGCCACATCAGATTTTGATTATCCATTTAGAGGTTGCTAAAGTTAACAATGTCAAATCCCACATTGGTTATTTTTTGCCTATAATCAAAACCAATGGGCCCTCCAAACTTTTTCCCTTCATTTCATGCATATTTTTTGAAAAAGCGGTTTTTGAAGGGAAAAAACAATTTATGTTAGAAACATTTCAAAAAAAAAAAAAAGTCTTTTGAAACAAAAAACAGTTTTTCAAAAAACACCTACACTTTGTTCACTTAAATACTGTAAATACAATTTTGGAAATTTTGAAAGAATTGTATTTAGACAAATAGTTTTGAAATTTTAAAAACTATAAATGTAGTTTTTTAAAAACAGATTTTGTGTAAAAAATAGTTTTTTGAAAAACACACTTTATTTACTTACGGTTTTTAATTTTGAAAATTTTGTTTTCTGTAAAAAAAAGTTTCTGAAAAAAAAATCTGAAAGTTACAGTTTTAAAAAATTATTTTTTGAAAACATTGTTTTGAGGGAGAGAGAGAGAGAATGGAAGAGAGAGAAGATTTTTGTGTAATGTTGGTGTACTTGATTGAGAGATAAAATTTGGTTATTGACAAAACATTGCTAGCTTTGATTATTGAAGAGTCAAAATTTGATGAGTTGTTAAGAGGTTGCTAGATTTGGTTATTCCAATGTGAACACTTTTTTGATCCAATAATGCTAATTTTAACAATTTTTTGTTTTGCTTATTCTACTGTGGATGCTCTAACAACTAGAAGAACTAAATCAAAAAATTTTTTAAGTGTCACAGACAACTACTACTTCTATCTTTCTTGGACTACTTCTATCCTTCTTCGGACTATCTCGTGTCTTAATTATTGGTACCGGTATCTCCCCTCTATCTAGATGGAAGGTTGGTTATAACAAGATTGAAAAATGATTTTTGAATTCAAGTTCATCGGTTCATCTTTTGAACTTCAAATATTCCGACGAGAAGGCTCTAGTCTGTTCATCTTTTGAATTGATCGTTTCTAAAATCAGATTTCAGATTAGCGCTTGTTTAGGTGATTTACGGTTATGCACTGAGTATTTTTTACGGTTATCCACAAAATATATAGAAGTAAACATGATTTCTAAGAATATTTGAAAAATTCTGAATGCTATGTTGGAACGAACTAATTTTGAAGAACAAAAGCATTTAAACTGCTTTTTAAAAAGTTATTTTAAATTATGATAGAAAATACTATACGAGAAGTGGTCTTTCTATTGTCAGCCCAGTAAGCACACAAGAAGAAAAGAAAAACACGTATTATTGTGTACTTTTTACACTTTTTAATACACATTCACAGAGTTGTGGTTTTAGAATTTTCCTACGAGTGAAGTTGAAGTGTTCAAATATGTAATTTAGAATCACTTTAACATTAATGTGTGGAACTTTAAAAGGGAAAAAGCTATGCACTTATTAGTGTCCAGGACACAGCAACAACAATGCCTGAACCGTGGATCTCAAATCTCTCATAATACCCCATTTAATTGAAAACTTTCACAAAGTAATTCCATCGTGTGGGCAGCATGCTCTTGGAAAAAGGATTTCGTTCCTCTTCTGCCAAAGCGGCCCTAAAATCGAGGGAGCGCGAGCGGAGAAGCAAACGCTCGGAATACAGAGTCGCCACTCGGGTTTTGAAGGTCCGACACCCGAAGAACCGTATTTTGAAGCACCTGCCGCGCTGTTTGATTTGAAAACGTAAAGGAAACCAGTCCGTCATAACCATATTTGAGTTCGGAAGCCAGGTTACGAGAGGGAAAGGGTTTTAAGGCACCCCTCTCGCCCAATCCGGAGATCGGTCTCTACTTAGTCATTTTGAAAACATTGCGATTTTTCTTTTATTAATCAATTTTTAGCCAGTTAGGGTAGGGGAATAGTTAATCGGAGATTAAAATTGTAACACTTTGCAAGATGTGTTTGATTTAACATGGATGGATGGAATGCTGAAAAATAAATGAGATAAAGTTCAACACTGTGATAAAACATCAAAACAGTGCTTGGTATGAGTTTGTCACAAACAGTGACCAGCTTGCATGCATGGATCTACGTGCATGCAAGCACACCATCGCGTACGTGACACTCCCATACACTCGCGCGAGTGTTGACATCTCACCAACAGATTGAATTTCATCTCCTTTTGGGCTCTGGAAGGACCAGTGCTCACCTAAGGGGCAAACCAAGCAGTTTATATGTACTGGAAAGTAAAATAATATTACAAACAGATTGATTAAAATTGAATTACAACCCCTAAACAGTGGGGGTGAATAAACAGGGGCATAAGCCCTAGTTGCCCATGCAAGGGCAGCCACTGGGAATCCGAGGACCATCGCGCGACAGAGTGAGACACTCGCGCGAGGGTCCTGATTGGACTTGCAGGAATTGCTTTGCATGCTTGGGCTCTGGTACATACCCAGAAGCAACCCAAGGGTATTCCAAACAAAATAGAAAAGCAAACTAAGCTAAGCTATGGTTTTTAGCATGCAACTCAGTGATTTATCATCAAGCATGCTCACTAATATTCATGAGTATAATGAAAACAAGAAAAGACCAGCATCCCATCCCCACGTGGTCCATTCTCACGCAGACAGAACTGTCACGCGAGTGTATGGGACCATTGAGCGCGGGTTTGCCAGGCGACAGTTTCTTGTAACCCTGCTGACTTTAGGGCCAGGACTGGTATTGATTACTAGCCTTGGCCCTACTAGCCTCCCTTAGAGATCAAAACAGGAAAATAGTAGGTATGCTATACCTTTGGTTGAGCTTGAAAAAGTGCTTAAACTTTAAGTTGAGTTGAGATTGAATGCTTTTGAGTGGTAGAAACAAGGTATGAAAATTAGGTGTAAGATTTTGTAACATTTTTTTCAACCCAAGGTGTATGGATTGTTCCAACCCTTTATGTTTGAATTTTTTAAACCCTTTTTATGGAAGACCCATGGGGTATTTATAGGGCAAGACCCTTTCATTAATGGAAACTCTCCATTAATGGAATTTATTCCATTAAAAGAAACCATTCCATTAATGGAAAACATCCTATTAATGAAAACATTTTATAAACGTTCCATTAATGGAAACCTTCCAGAAATGGAAAGTTATAGGTCGGTTGCAAATTTAACCAGTGCGCGCGGGTCAAAAATCGGTGCGTGCCAGTAGGGTTCCGAGAATTTTAAAGAGTTTTGAAAACACTCAAAACTCAAACATGCTATTACTCCCGGGGTGTTCTTGATCCATTTCATCATCGGGGAATCAAAAAACCAAAAGTAAACTAATCCGGAAATCCAGATTGGGGTGTCTACACATCCACATGTGAAGGTGACCCCACATTGAAAGCCCTAGACATGTGAAAGAGCCCTACACATGTGAAGGTGCCCTACACATTGGATGCCTCTTCGTACTTAACTTCTTATTCGTCAACATAAGTACGTATAATAAAAGTATATGTAACGCCCCGCTTTTTCGGGTGCAATATAAAATAATTTCTATGAGAAAATTTTGCTAAATAAATATGATTTTCCAAAATAAATATTTTGCTAATACAATCTCAAGATAGATTACGGAATCAAAATACACTATCTTCAGAGCTGACTCTAATCTTGATACAAATCCTAAGCATCCTCGATCTTCGTTACTGATATTCTTTCCGTGTCGAACTGCAACATCGTTGAATCTCCTCCATCGAATCCTGCGCTCTCTAGCAAATTGATCGCCGAAGCAATCGATTTGCCAGGATACAGACGTATCCGTGAGTGATAAATCACCCAGTAAAATAATCCAACCCAACCACCCCTCTTACTTTACAATTAGCAAACAAATAGAATATATATGGTGCGAAAAAGTAAAACAGAGATAATTCACAATACTTGATTCATTGCTATCCATTAACTTAACATGAAATCTAAGATCTCTCCACGAGATCTTTCCTCCCCAACCACTAGCCATGCTCAGTCCCATGAGATCACTTCCCTTTGTTGTCGCAGGAACACCTAAGTTATGTACCGAGTGTGCACCCCCAATAACTACAACAAGGGGTAAGCTTATCATGCCAGTATCACGACTAATGGTTCGCCTATCTTATAAACCACATCACAATTCTTTTCACAATCATCACTGGACACCCGCCAGTCTATCAATTCATCACTGGACACCCGCCAGTATCAATTCTCATCACAATCTCATCATATCACAACATCACGCCTGTAGGCAACCTCTAAACAGAAAATAAACCTCACAATTTATCCATTACTTAACTCGTCTATGTGATTTCTAATTCGCATACCACCCCATGTCCCTAGGGTCCAATCTAACAGTCAACTGAAGCATCGATACAATATCAATTATAAACAAAAAATAATTAAAACAAATAACAGATGGATCGAAACAATTATTAAGCAATGCAATCACATAACTTTTTATGACTGGGCCGTTACCCTTAATCTCGTATGATCATAAAGTCATTAAGAATGTAAGAATTATTTAATTAAGATTTAAAAATAATTTTCTGGACTTTCGTTACTTAATATAAGTAATTAAGTTAATTAAACACTAATTAAATACATTAATTAGGTAAAAATTTTAGAATAATTATCGTAACCATAATAAAGGTCCTAACAGTCCTCTATAATAAGTTCGAGTGCTAAAAGTTGGGTTTGGATGCTCACGGAATTATTTTGAATATAAAGATTTAAATTAACAGACAAAATGAGAATAAATAGACAATAAATAATTAAATAATTGAAAATACATTTTTATTTACAGAATATCATTATAGGACTGTAAATAGTCTAAATAAAATTATTCGTAATTTTAAACCTCTTTTATAATATTTTACGATATTATCATTAAGAAACAATGCTTAAATAATAATAAATAGTAAATTAAATAAATAAAATTTTATTTTAACAACATATCACCTTTGAACTGTCAGGAGTCTACGAAAAATAATTTCGATATTAAAAATATTTTCTGTAAGGTCGTAACTATTTTTCGTTTGTAACTTTAATTAAAAATAAAATAAATAACAAATAACATCAAAAAGTTATGAAATCAACAACTTATGATCTTTAAGAAGTTAGGAATCTAAGAAAAATAGTTTGGGGATTTATAGAATAATTTAAAAGGTCGCAACGATTTTTAGTTTACAAACGATCACACGATTACGAATAAAAATTAAATAAATTGAAGATTAAATAAAAAAAATATGAAACTAACAAGGTATGAACTTTAGAATGTTAGGAACCTAGAAAAATTAATTTGGGAGTCAAAACCTATTTCTTAAAGGTCGCAAAATCAATTCGAAACCAACAAAAAAAATCACGCGCGGCTAGAAATAACAGAGTTCGCGGCCGCGAACTCTGTTTTGCTGGTTCATGCGGCTGGGATCCCCGAAGGTCGCGGCCGCAAGGTCGGCGACTGTTTTTATTTTTTTGCTTTTTCGTCGTGTTTTTCGATGCATGGGGGCACGGGGGTCCTTGGGTTATGTCTATAAATCATATATATACTTAGAGGAGGGCTCGGATTGAATTATAGTACCTCGGTTTGGATTAAATTCGTTTTCGATCGAAAACTTGAATTTGGGGAAGACGACTTCAATTCCTTCGATCGGAGGACTTCGGGGCCGAATTGGTTGATCTACGGTGATCCTTGGGACTGTGGAAAGTACTTCAAACAATCAATTTGGATCTCGGACGAACGGAACCTCGAAACCCACTTTTCTCTCTCTCTTTTTCTCTCTCTAAAATTTTAGGGATTAAAGCTCGGTTCTCTCGGGTTTTTCTTCTCTCTCTGGCTCCGTGGAAGGTGGTAGAATAGTGTACGTGCCCTAGGGTCGGAGTGGTGTATATATATAGGAGAATTTGATGAGTTTCGGATTAAAACGAGTCCTAACGGTATTGGGTTTCGGAACGAACGAATTAGACACGATTTTTGGGTCACGGAGGAGGTAGAGATCGAGTAGGAAAGTGAGGGAGAAGAGAGACGTCCATGCATGCAATTATATGTATGTATATAATGATAAAATAATTTTTAAGAGATAATTAGATAAAATAACTTATTTTTTTGTATAAACCTCTTAAGGGAAACGATTTTATTATTACTAGTAATACTTTTTAATGATCTTATAAATAATGAAAATTTTTTTTGGGCTGCACAACACTTATATGCTTACAAGGTAATTATATTTAAAGAAATTTTAATCTCCAAACATAAATTTAGGTTTCAATTACATTTAATCCATTATTATAGACTAAAATAATAATTTCTTATTTGAAAAAAAATTGGGTTGAAAATTCGGGTCGTTACAGTATATGTTGATGTGAACCCTACGTGTGGTCCTTTCTGTATTCTTGTTGAATCACGTAAATCTTTATGTCAATAATTTCTGTAAGTTTTGCATGATTATTCTTTTTGCTAGTGTAACATCCTTTATAATTGAGGTGCTTTTATGTTATACTTTAGAAACTTAAAGGGCTAAGATGCAAATTTTTTTTTAAGAGCGTGCATGTGTGCCGTGTGTGCTATGAGGTGTGTGTGTGTGCCTAATCAAAAAAAGAAAGAAAGAAAACCCAGAAGAGGTTCTGTTCTCTCTACGTTAGAGAGAGAGAGAGAGAGCAGTGGTGGAAAGAAGAAGGAAGAAGGAAAGAAAGAAGGGGAGTTAGGCTAGGTTGTATTGGAGCTTATTAGGTAATTTCATCTTCTTATGTGTTGAATTCATGTTTTCCATGCTAGGGTTCTTGTTCTACATCTTTTATGCACTGAATTGAAGCCATGGTAGAGGATTTTTGAGGTTGGAATTGAGTTTTTATTCCAGAAAATTCGTGTATATGATGAACAAGCATAATTGTGTTTGAACAAGTTGATAAACTGTCTTGTTTTGACGAATTTTTCTCATCGTCGTGCTGATCATGTTATTTTCTGATAATTTTACCGTAGATGCCTCTGTGAGTTTAGTTTATGCTGTAAAAATTTTAGAATTTTTCGAGTAGTATGGAAAAAGATAAAAATCACGAACCGAGCTGGTGTCTGGTTCGCGTCTGTGCTGGCAGCACAGACACGTGTTGGAAAAACGGGCGTAACTTCTTGCTCGGGTGTCTATTTTGCGAACCGTTTCTTGATTCTGAAACTAGACTCGTATATATTTCTGATTTTGTAAGGGTTGTGCCTTAGTTTGGTCTGAGCAAAATCAGTTTTGGTTCCGAAGTTGGTGGTTTGTTATTCTGGAAATCTGGACAGATTTTGGAGTTATGTTCTTCATCCGTTTTGTCGTAGTTAAATGTACTTACTGATTATGCGCTCTCACGAGTCTTAAACATTGATCAGATGGTGATGTTTTGGTGTTGGAATTATTGGAAAAGATTGAGTATGTGATTTTTTATGAGCATTCGACACGCGGACTGTTCTGCTGGAACTATATTTTCTGTTTTAGATGGATAATTTCAATTGAGCATATCTTAGTCATTTGGAGTCCAATTTGGGCAAATTTTATATCTACATTGATGTGCTAGAAGTCTTCTTTCTAGTGGTGGTGGTTTTGTAATATTCTTTTGAATCCATAGAGAAGTATGACCAAAATACGAGCAATGGTTCTGCTAAATAGTGAGTTATGAGATCTTTGGCCTTGGAATACGAATTGGTGAATATACTTTTGTTCGGTATTTGTTATGTAGTTGAGTTAATGCAGGATATTGTTAATGCATTTGTCAAGCCTTTCAAGTATTTATATACTAAAATGTTTGGCTTGTGGATAGGTGACGAGTCGGTGAATCAAGGAGCACCGAAACCATAGTTGTACTTTCTTTTGGAGTACAAAGTGAGTGTTTGATTCATAGATGTTGTTCTATATTGAATTGAACTGTTGGCTGTGTGCCCGGTGATTGGCTTTATGCCAAAAGGCTTTTATGCCTTAAGTTATTGGCTGTGTGCCCGGTGATTGGCTTAATGCCAAAGGCTTATGCCTTAAATTATTGGCTGTGTGCCCGGTGTTGCTTTTAAATTGCTTGGTTTACTGTTTAGCAAGTAGAGATTATCTTTGGCTGTATCTTTAATATGGAATTGCATCTATGTCTCATAAACACTCCCGGATTCCATTCTGGAATCCAGTTTTGCAGGCGTTGTAGATATCTACTGCTGATCGTCTTGTGGTTGTACCATTGCTTAGGGTAGCGCGTTAGGGAGGCTTGACGAATTTTTGGCGAGATATTGTAGATAGAGATGTAGTTGCAGCCTATGTTAATATCTGTATAGTTTAACGTTTTCTTAAGACTTCCTCTGTGTTTGTAAGAACGATAAGTTTTGCGTTATCAATAAAATGACTTTTGATTAAATTAATTAATTGCTAGAACTTGAGTTCAGGTTTGGTTTGGTGGTTGTAGTTGCACCCTCACGTCGGTTTGGACTCATTTGAGTGCTGGCTCGGGGTGGGGTGTGACAGCTAGTGCTTTTATTTGGTTTGTTTTCCAACAAAATTCTGCGGTTAAATACGTATGATTCTACGCACCTCCAATCCACTCCTCCATTTGTATCTTTATTTCCCTATTTTAGAGAATAGAAAATAATCAATTTCTTGAAATTTGTTTCTACCTCCATTTTTCAACAAACTCCCTCCAAACATCAAACGTTCACCATTTTTTTTTCCTCTAAAAATTCAAATCATTGTTTGAAACTAAGTTTGTAAATGATAAATGTACAAATATACACTTGTTGAATAAAATATGATTTCAAAACGTGAATAGTAAATCCCAACAGGGATTTGGCTACTTGGCATGAGACAGCAATGTCGATATTCACGAAGACTAAACATTTCAAACCTTAAGACCACTGGAGTTTGCTCAGTAGTTAACTTTAGAGTCTCGGGAATAGTCGAGGGGCATGCAAACTAACTTGAATACCCGATTACCGAAAAAAAAAACTATGAACAAGATAATGGAGGACATCCTCCATAATTTTCCGATACTCCATATTTGAAGTATCAAACTCAATCATCTCCATTCTTCTCAAATGGAGGAAGATATGGAGTATACTGTATAGGTTGGAATAGTATTGTAGGCGAAATTTGTGTTCAACAAGTATTTTCCTCAACAACAAAAAAACAAAAAAAACGAGGAATTATGGCACGGTGTGTGGGTTGGAGATACCCTCAGTTGGCAATATCATCCTCACACTCTAGAAAGTCTAGATCCACCGCACGACTTGTGGACTCACTTCGGATTCCACAAAAATACAAAAAAATACTCCTTATTCATAAATTTTAACAGAGCTGTTTAGCCCTACGAATACACACCTACCGATATCCCTTAAAACTGATTTTTTGTAGTCCCACAAAAAATTATTTTAAAATTTTACAAATATTTTTCTATATTTATATTGGGTCCAAGAGTGAACTCTACTGATAGGCGCGTAAATATTCAATTACGGGCCTCCTAATTTGCCATTGCTAAGGCTATTTATATTATTATTTGGAGTTTTATGCTTTATTTTTGTGTTATAGGTATTTGGAGAGTTTGATACAAAAATATGCAAAGTTGAAATATTAAACGGTGTTCGACATTGGGCCGTTCGAATTCAATCAAGTGGAAGGTCTAAACTACAATCGGAGTGTAAATTGCTATTCCCCCCGACACAAAACCCCCGGCCCCACGTCCATTTTTCCCACGTTACCCCTCCCCTCCCTCTTTCTCTCTTTCATTTTATTTTGTTGTTATAAAATTTGAAATTGTAATAACTTTTTCTTGATGTATTTATTTAAAATAAATTTTATATTTTTAAAATCTACTCAATGAAACCTATCAAATGAGCCTAATATTGATGATGAAATAATGAAATATGGAAAAACTATATATTTTTGTGGTAGTTTATACTGTATAAAGAGGTTAGAAAATTAAGTGTTCTAAAATTCAATCCGTTTGAACGGGTGGAAAGATTTTGGTTTTCTGATCATTTTATTCTAAATGATCATAATTAAATTTTGAGTGTAGGGCTCTCGTTGATTAATTTTAAGAAAGTCATAGAATCAAATATCTTTTAGGGTTAATCAACGAGAGCCTTACAGTCAAAATTTAATTATGACCATTTAGAATAAAATGATCAAAAAACTAAAATCTTTCCATCCGTTCAAACGGATTGAATTTTGGAATACTTAATTTTTTAACCATATTTTTTAATATATAAACTGTATAAAAAATATGGTTAAAAAATTAAGTATTCCAAATTTCAATCCATTTGAACTGGTGAAAATATTTTATTTTTCTAATCATTTTATTCTAAATGGTCACAATTAAATTTTTACTCGAGGGCTCTTGTTGATTAATCCTAGGAGATATTTGATTCTACGACTTTCTTACGATTAATTAACGAGAGCCCTACAGTCAAAATTTAATTATGATCATTTAGAATAAAATGATCAGAAAACTAAAATCTTTCCACCCGTTCAAATGGATTAAATTTTGAAACACTTAAATTTTCTAACTTCTTTATACAGTATAAACTACCACAAAAATATATAGTTTTTCTATTTTCAGCCTTCATTTTTCTTAATTTCTTTTCCTATTGATCAGTTCTTCTTTTTCTCTTATTGTTTTTTATTTCGACAAACCAAGAGTTCGTATCAACTTATATATGCACATTAATTAATCCGGAAGTGCCGAAGTTAACAAAGCAAACCACCGGTACTTCCAAGAGGTTTTTTTTACTAGCGATGCGAGTCTAACCTGCAAGCTCAGCAAGGGCGGCTCCACATGGTGTTGAGGGAGTTCAAGTGAACCCCTTGAACTCGAAAAATGCACTAAAATTTTGATTTTTTTTTTTACTTATAATTCCATTTTTCTTCCATACCTTTCATATTGTCGGCACTGAATTGTTCAAACGGATTGAATCACTATTGAAAATTGAAACACTTATTTTTGTAACTATATTTTTTAATCTATAAAGGACAAAAAAAGAAAAATAAAACAGTCGGATAAACATGATCAATTGAAACAATTTTTTTTTCTCTCAATTACTTTACAAATAGAATTAGACTTGAACGTATTATTAAAGAGAGAAAAAAATTCAAATTGGAAAGAAATAAAAGGAAATAAAATGAAAAAAAAGAAGTAAACTAGAGACTGCTGGAAGTCAAATTGGAAGTAAAAAATTCAAATTGGAAAGAAAGAAAAGGAAGTCAAACTGTCTTCCAACTGCTGGAAGTTAAATTTTTTGTTATGAATTAGAAAAATAGAGACAAAAAGGTGGAGAACATCTTTCAAGATCTACATCTAATAATTCAATATTTGAAGGACTAAAAAGGGAAATGCCGTAAACGGATTCCATGATGAAATAATCAGAAAAATAACATCTTTGCATTGGTTTAAACGGATTGAAAATTAAAACACTTATTTTCGTACCTATATTTTTTAATCTATAAAGGACCAAAAAAAAAAAAAAACAATCGGATAAACATGATCAATTGAAACATTTTTTTCTCTCAATTACTTTACAAAGTCTAGAATTAGACTTGAACCTTTTATTAAAGAGAAAAAAAAAGAAAAAAAATTCAAACTGAAAAAAAAGAAAAGGAAATAAAATGAAAAAAAAAAGGCAAACTGAAAAAAAAAGGAATAAAAAGAGAGAAGCAAACCGTAAAAAAAGAAAGAAAGAAAAGGAAGGGAGAGAGAGAGAGAGAGAGGGGGGGGAGGGTGTATTTCTGAAAAAAGAAGGTAGGGCCGGGAGGGGGGATGTGTAAGAGGGGGGATTAGCAGCTCTCATCGGAGTAATGATTCCCAAGTCAAATTGGCGGAAGATTGTTTCAGTGAAAATGAAGAATTGGACTTATGTTTATTAGATGGGCCCAGTGGTTCACAGTTGGTTTGACTACATGGTGGGCCCAGAAGGGAAAAATGGAAGGCTTAGAATTAAAAGAAAAAGAAAACGATTATAGGTTTTGGTTTTGAGTCGGCACTTCTCACTTATAACAGGACGGGAACGGTGGGCGGAAAAAGGGGGAGATCACTTTTCGAAGGCAGAAGACGACGGACGGCGCTCTCTCTGCCGGAATTCAATTTCGTTTAGTTTTGAAGTTTTGTTCAAGTATTCAAGCTTTCGGTAACTCGTTTCAATTTCTATTTTTAATAAAAGTTATTCGTTTGCATTCGTTAAGTATTAATCTTTTGTTTATTTTTCTTTCTTCAGTATTAGAAGCATGTTTCAAATTAGGGTTTCTTCTTTTTCATGCATAATGATTAGTGATTAGTCGTTTAGGTAGGGTCGCGGGATGATTAGCACACCGTGGCTAGTTCGGGTACTGCTCCTATTTTCAAACAATGAAAACGATTTAAGATTGGAAAAATACTTTTCGTGGACGAATCCGGGCATTGTCGGAGCCCATGTGAACAGTGGAATGGGAGTCCAAAACTCATTGTCCGCTGCGCATGGGTATACGGCGACCATAGGGTCTCGTATCTTGCGGGGTATCTTTTTCAATCTAAAATTAAACATTTCTAAGAACTCCAAACAGAGCAGGTAAATCCGGACTGGTTACAAGTGCTATGAATCCTACGATTGTACCTCCTTTTAATTCTCTGAAAAGTGCATTCAATTTCTAGATTTTTAGTTAATCTCAACCAAATCAACAAGGGGTGGCTACCTAAGAGCCCGTTAGATTAGTTAACGACCCGAGTTTTTAGTCAGCACACATCACCGTCTCTGTGGATTCGACTCCAGACTTACTGAATATTATGCTGCGTCGGTCTCCGCCCTACATTTAAAACAACTCATTAATTTAGGACTAAAAAATCGTCAAGCATCTACTAACCGTACGATAGACGTATGCGGTGGTTGTAGACCTTTTGCACTCCAGAATCTACAATCTTACACTCCACACCACACTTCAACTTAACCACGTGACATTAAATATCACCACACACGTCTATCAAAAAAAAATCACCACACACGTAACGTAACAAAAGTCATTTTGTCATATTACTCCAGTGAATAATTTATCATGAAAAACATAAAGTCTAGGATCACCGCACTTGATCCAGTGCACGGGCCACCGTATGTTGTGTGACGTCTACTTTGAGCCTTATAAAAATAGAGAAAATATTTATAAATTTAAAATAATTATTTATGGGGCCCTTAAAAAAAGGGAAATGATATTGCCACACTCTAAATTGTTAACGCCACACTCCTGCAATGTATTTTTTGGTGCAAAAATACACTGCAGGGGTGTGGCGTCAACAATTTAGGGTGTGGCAAAATCAGCTCCCTACAAAAATTAGCTTTAACAAATATCGATAGGTACGTTTCTTGAATTAGTCTTAGTTTCGCCTCTACAAATTTAGGAAACACACCTATTGATATGAATTGGAGTTGATTTTTTAATGTACCTCATAAATAATTATTTTAAAATTTATAAATATTTTTTTTTTGTATTTTTATAAAATTCAGAATGGATCCCACATGGTGTGTCGTGCCCAATGCATCGACCAAGTGCGGTGGTACTACTAGCGTTGTTGAGAAAAAGCTTTCTACAGGAAGGTTTGGCTATCAACCAGCCCCCGTCATGAATTCGTTGGCAAGTAGAGTAGCGCAAGGGCGGGTAGGGTGTCCCGCCTTTCCTACAAGTAACAAATAAATTACGGAACTCTTTCTTTTCTTATCTTTGCAGATCTAAAGTCTTTTCCTAAAAGGAAAAAACGAGTCACTCTTTTTTAAAAACCGAGCTCATTGGCTCGCGGAACCCTTTTTGTAAAATACTTGAAATATTCTTCGAATATTCAAGAGGTGACCTGACACACCTGAACTCTATGTCCGGTGGCGACTCTAAGTTATTTTCTAAGCCCCTTTGTAGCCCCAACCGAACCTGATTCTCCTTTTCCCGTAATACATAGGCAGCTTGATGAAAGCTCGGTCCCTTTTATAAAATCCTCCCCCATTTTCTAAAAATAGAACTATATTTTAAAATATCTGAACCCTTTTTATAGAACACAAAACTCATTTCCTTAATAACCATGTTGCAATTCATAGGAACCGGATCACTTATCCTCCCTCATGCCCTTTTTCTTTTGAAGGAGGGGATGAGGATAAAATCTCGGGTGTGACACCTAGCGCGAAGAAAACCCAAAACCTGATACTAACAGGAACCGCCGCCGTTTGCTGTTACAGAAAGATCCACCACCACCAGTCGAAACTCCTCTGACGTCCACCTAGCCACCTCTGGCCAACACCACCTAGCATAAGATAACTTGATACAAAAAGGATATATTTCACAAGCTTGAAATATACCTGTATTTTTTTTAATCTTGTAAATGTAAGTGAGAGAGTTATATGGTAAGTTTTGAATTTGAATTCTATAATAAAAAAAATGGAAATGGGAAAAAGAGTGTTCACATTTCCTTATTCGAAATATGATCGATGCCATAAATAATGGAATGTGTTGACTCATAGGATTCTTTTTGTCAATGCCAAAACTGCAATGCATAAAATTTTTGTAATATGTGCAAGGTATAAGGTTTTTATGCACTAGAATTTTGGCACAATAAAAACTGTTGTGGCATTATAATTTCCCTTGTTCAAAGGGAAAATTGGCCATAAGGGCGGTAAAATAGTTTGCATTTAGGAGAAGAACACTAGCAAAATAGTTTTCAGTGGAGGTCTTTCAACTTTTTGAGTATTTTAGCCATAAGGTCAAAATATATTTAGGCACTTTCATAGGGTTTTAGGATTCACTTTCCTATTATAGAGTATTAGGGTTTTAGTGGTTTATGCACTTTTACATATAGGGTACTCTAGGGTTTTGGGCACTTTTATAAGGTACCATAGGATTTTAGGTACTTTCATAGGGTACCCTAGAGCTTTAGGCACTTTCATAAGGTACCCTAGGTTTTAGGCACTTTTATAGGCATATTTGTCCTTATGTTTGATTGCAAAAAAAGATTGTCCTTGAGTCAAAAAATGTAAATAAGAGAGATTTTTGGCCAAGTTTCTCTTGTTCAAATATCTTTTGTTGTAATGTTGTGTTTGGATGGGTTTTTGAAATTTTTTGAGTTTGATTTTTGGGGTAATGAGTGAAGAGAGAAATAAGAATAATGATTGGAGAGTGAAGAGAAAAAATGAGAGTAATGACTGAAAATAAAAAACAATGAGTATTTTTTGAGTTGAAATTCCAAACAAAGCATTTGTTTTTGACAAACAATTTTAAGTTCTCATCCAAACAAAGCATTTGTTTTTGGCAAACAACTAAAAATGATTGAGTAGTCCCACAATCGAGAAGTGTTTGAAAAAGATACACGAAGAGTGTTCCGTTGCCACATGTTTGTGTATCGCATAAAGGCCGGAAGAATAAAGCAAGTATCACGTACGAGATTATGGGAAGGATTCTGTCCAGTTTTCTTCCAACTCGTCCTGACCAATTTTAGACCATTCAGGGGCCTTTTTAGGGCCCACAATAATGATCCAAACCGATTAGAATTTTTTTTTTTTAGAGCTCGTCAAAATCACTAACCATGCCAAAAAACACTTCAATTAGATATCGTTTGATATTCCCTCCGTCCGTTTTTTAGAGTAGTATTTCATTTTGGATTATTCCTTAATAAATGTCCATTTTGTAAAGTAAGTGGGTAAAAGTTAGTGAATTTTCTATTTTGCCCATAAAAGTAGATTCCATTTTGAAAAGTTAGTGAGTAAAAATGTAATTTGTAATGTTTTCAAAGAAGGTAAGGAAGGAAATTAGAGGTAAAAGTTGATATGAAAGGTGTAATGATATCTTTTTAATAAATTGAAGTTACGAAACAGGACACTTAGAAAGAAACAAAGGGAGTATGATTTTTAAATGAATTTCTCTTCATATAATTGAGTCAAATGGGTTACAATTTATTGTTGCACACTTTTTTTCTTACAAACTTAATTCACTTAGAAATACAAAACGATATCCGATCAATGCTATTTTTAGTGTGGTCAATGTTTTCGATGAACTAAAAAAAATGAACTATTTCGATTATTGTTAACCTTCCAATGTTCCAAAATTGAACCAAGCTGATTGAAAGAAAACTCTACAGGACCCTTGTCCACAGTCTCGTACGTGGTACTAGTATTAAATGTTCGGTCACATTCACGTACCTGGTACTTGTATTAAATGTTCGGTCCATCCCTTATGCTACTCCTATAATACAAAAACATGTGGCAACGGCTCTTCGTGTATCTTCTTTGAGAAAGCGATTCTGGCCCGTTTCATTACGGCCCTGTTTGGCTGGGGAGAAGGCCCCGGATATGCCATGTGGGGTAGAAATTTTATATCCATCTCAAAATCAATTGGTAATGAGTGGATATGTCTCAAATGTTATTAAGTGCTCACCCATTCCACTCTCAAGCAATGTGAGACTCTATTTCCTTAACATCTCCCCTCACGTGCAGCCGCGTTTGACGTCTGTCAAGTGTGGCCACTTTAGGTCCTATCATCGTGCAACCTTTTTGCTGGTCTGCCATCGTGAGGTATGGATTGTAATTTTTTAAAATGTGGGGTGGAATGGGCCCCGCTCTGATACCATGTAGAATATATCCATCTCAAAACCAGTTGGCAATGAGTGGAAAGGTCTCAAATGTTATTAAGTGCTCACTCATTCCACTCCCAAGCAATGTGAGACTCTATTTCCTTAACAAACGGGGGGATTAACATCTCCCCCTTCTCCTCATCTCCGGTGTTTGGAAGGAAAAAGTGTTGTCGGATTCGCAAGAGGGATTTGAGCTGTTGGGATTAATTACAAATCAGGGAAGAGGTGGATTTGCCAAGGCTAGGGGTACCTCCTGTCGTTCACTAAGTGGGGTGGTATTTTTACCCTTGTGCCCTCCCCTTTCTCTTTTGTCACGCCTGGTTTATCTTCTGTGTACAAATGATTGAGAAAAGATATATATATATATATATATATATATATATATATATATATATATTTGTAGAGAGAGAGGGGTACTATTTGCCGCTTGAGCCGAAGTGTTGTACCCATCATTGCTGGTAGTAGGGGAATCAGTAAAGTTTTTGGAGGTGTGGACGGAGAAAGGTAGAAGGAGTAGTGATGATCAGAGCAAGAGGCATACGGTCGGAGTGGTGATGATCGACGACGACAGCAGCAGCAGACAGAGAAGACGAGACATTGTAAAGGATGGGTTGGGTAGGGGCATGGGTCAGAGGAGGTTGTGTACAAGTGTACTAGATCCATATTGACATATACATATACGTTTTTAATTTTTTTTTGAGAAATAATAATTTTTTTCTAATAAATTATGGTTTACTTTTAATTTTTTTCAAAAAAAATATTTTTCTAAAATGAAATTAAGTTTAAACATTTGAGGAGGCAACTCAGTCATTTAACATCAAATCCACCTTCCGAATCCCCATTTTCAAAAAATCATCGAAACGCTGGATTATCAATCCACCATTCTTAAGAGGTGAGTCCATCCATTTTACATATCTACCCTCAAATTCACCTCTCCTTTTATATTCACCCAAAATCATCTCCTTCATCTAAGCGGACCGCAAGATTCTTATTTTTGCTTTACGAGACCGGTCCTTCTTTCACAATACATCACATTTAATTCAAAAAATAAATACTTATTTTTGTTAGCAGAACGGGGCCCAATCATTTCTGTAGAGGTGTTCTGAGTGTTGAACCGATTGGCTTGGCTTCAATTTAAGTTGATCAAATTGATCCTATTTCGATTATCAAAAATCGAAAAAAATTCCTAATCCAGGAAATGGGAGAAAAATTTACAAAAATAAAACTGGCGAAATAGGAAGGGATTGACTGGGTCTCACACAAAATTTACAATCATGCTACAAACACAACACAACACCAAAAAAAAAAAAAAATGCTACAAATACCACACCAAACACAACTCCTCACATACATATGAGGCCCACACACTTGAATGATTTGTACCAAGTATTTTCGCAAAACTAATCCTTTCATTATACCCACTGAACTCGGGGATGATGTTGTGCACACCATTTTGTACACATCTGGACCGTTGATCTCGACAAGTAACAATATGGATTGCACGGTACAGTGCGTATTCTCAACCGTCCAACCGTTCAACAATACGCGTGGACCGTTGATTGCCAAGATCAACGGTCCGGATGTGCGATGCTTCGTTACAATTTCAGAATCATACTGGATTAAAAGATTTGAATTAGAATTGTGATCAAGTCTAATAATGTATGTTTTGTGTTTTGTCAAGCAATAGGAGAATTCAAGTATAGATATTACGTTAAACTGAAACAACTCCACATGCAATTACTATAAGGCCAGGGCAACTACTACTACTCCTATTAGTGAGGCAAACCAATCCACATGAGATGTAATAATCCTGGTCATCTAAGCTACCCCACTTAAACGGTTAAACCTAATGCACGTTCGCTTACTATATATTTTTGTAGGTGTACAAAAATAATGTCAATTACTCTAATTAAGACGGGGCAGTCAAGCATTTAATTAAAGAGAGAAGATCTAGAGGAACTGTTTCCTAAACTGAATCAGTTTCAACACATCTTCTCTTCATCATATTAAGACGACTACTAACTTGCAAAATTTCAGGGAAAAAAATAATACTCTCTCCGTTCTCATTCCTTGGTCCCAATTAACATTTTTTCTCGTTCCAAAAAGATTGTCCCATATATTTCAAAACTAAATGGGTAATATATTATGGATTTCCTCTTTTACCCTTTCATTTTTAAAATTTGTAGTACAAAAAAGTGAGAAAAGGTAGGGTAAAATGAGAAAAATAAGTTTTTTGAAAGTGTAATGATTGTGTTCTCTTGTATAACTGAAATCCACAAAAAATGACTAAAGAATGAGAACGGAAGGAGTACAAAACTGGGGCTCCGAAAATGAGTAGTTGATGAGAAGGCATGGAACAGAGTAATTATTCAGTGCCCTGGGGCACGGCCACGTGGTGCCCCAGGACCATTCTCCACCACACATTGTTAAGGGGCCCAAACTATGTGCGATGGAGAATGGCCTTGGGGTAGGCACGGACCCAAGGGGTTCACGCAAGGGCACGTGCCCCCACTCGATTTTGTAAAATAAATATAAATAGATTTGAATATTTAAATTATATCCAATAAATTTATGATAATGTTTTATTAAAACTAATCTTCATTTTATTTACGAGGATTTTTTGTTTGATCTATTTTTTATAATGCGAATTTTCATACAATTTTTTGTGTGCAAACACATCCCTTTCTTTATTATAAGAGATACAGTTTCACATATAGTCACCAATTTGTTACTATACCAGTGCAAAGTGTATTAATAAAGGAATTATGGACGTATGTGGTAAGTTTACTAATTTGTGTGCCCCAATTAGCACAAAATTCTAGATTCGTTTCTGCTTTGGGGCACCATGTGGCATAGACTAATTTTTCCATGGACCGAGTTGACGTGAAGATATGAAACGTAGGGGTTTTCTCCATCTTAAGATTTATATTTGAAACCTCTTAGGATTTCTCAATTCCTTTGGAGCTATAAAATACAGAATTAAAATTTTTTTTGATCCTCCTCTGATTTTAATTGGCTCCCAGTAAATAGGCGATGAAATTAAATTCTAAGGATTAATTCTATACGTTTATAAGATGGTCCGAACAATTAAGTTATCAGAAAGGAGAATGCCAAAACGACAACCACTATATATGGCCCCACATTAATATAAAAGAAAAACACTTCTTAAGAATTCCACTCGCTGATTCTACGGTAAATGTTGAAAAGTAGCAGCATTGAGATTAAAGTGTACACTGTACAGTCTGTACACGTAGGCCTGTGAACGGGCCGGATCGGATCCGGATCCGATAGATCCGAATCCGATAAGACTCAAATCCGATAGCGGAAATTCGGATCCGATCCGAAAATCTGAATCCGATCCGAAAACTTTTTTGCTCCAAAAATTTTAGCCAAAAAAAAATATTTTTTTTTAAAAAAATACAACTTTTTTTCAAAAAAAATATTTTCCAAAAAAAAAAAAAAGAAAAAATTGAAAATAAAAATACAACTTCTTAAACATTTTTTTTTCAAAATAAAAAATTTACTGTATTTTTAAAAAAACTTTCAAAAATTTATAAAAAGTAAAAAAAAAAGAAGTTCGGATTCGGATTGATAACGGATTTAATCCGATCCGATCCGGATCCGATAACGTTACCGGATTCGGATCATCGGATTATCGGATCGACGTTATCGGATTCGGATCCGGATCGGATTTTTCAGATCGGATCCAGATCGGATCCGGTCCATTGACAGGCCTAGTACACGGTTAAAAATCGACGAGGACAGTTAGTTGATTTATTAAATAATACTATAATAATAGACAAAGGTTCAGTTACTATACTGCTCTCTCTTTTGTTTTGGTTGGGATTGTGGGACAGGGTGTCTAAACCAGTTTATGTGTAGTTCGATTATTCTCCTTCCTGATCCGGTGAAAAACATGTTATCTATGCCGGAACTAAAAAATTCACAAAAGATTTTTTTTGTTTTTTTTTGGATGACTTGGGCCTAAGAAGTTGTCAAGTTCATCCTATTGCTAAAATTTGTAAGTTAATGAAATTTATTTTTGCTGATCAAAAAGAAGGAGTTAAGTTTCGAGTTAAGGATATCTGGTTTATCAGAAATGATATGAGTACCGAAAATGGGGGAGGGAAAATGCACCGACCGCCGCCGACGGGCCGTCTCCGGCCACCGGACGGCCGATCCCAGCCGTCCAAAAATTCTAAAAAAAAAAATTGAAGGGGCTTTCGCGGAAATCAACGGCATCCGAAATGTGTAGGGTGTTTGATCCGAGTATCTCTTTTTCGTGTATATAGATATCTCCCTTTCGGTACATATAGCAGGACTGGTCTCCAGCTTATCCTATTGCTACTCTATGTGGATTAGAATTCCCGGTTTTCAGGTTTTGTGGCGGGGGAACATGCACGTCAATAACTTGTATTTGGAGCCTCAGAATTTAGAACAGAAAGAGATGTGTGCGCTTACTTTGCATGCGTATAAAATCCAGAGACTACGCTTTATTTTTTAGCAGCTTTACTTGAAACTTTTTCAGAATAAAGGAAAGAAATGGACATGCTGCAGGTTCCATTAGGAGTGAGAAAGGGTGCTTGGACTGAGGAAGAAGACTGTCTTCTGAAGAAGTGCGTTGAGAAACACGGAGAGGGGAACTGGCACCAAGTCCCTCGCAAAGCAGGTCAATTCCCTTTTAGAGAGAGAGAGAGCGCGCAAAATTTCTATGATGTCACAGTGCGGTATTGAGGCACTATGCCCCATTTAATATAGACCATTAGATTAGGTTTTAGGTTAATCTGGGACCTTGGATTAAAACCACCTCCGAAAAGTAAGGTGGTTTTGCGTTTTTTCAGCCGTTATGCTTACCGTGAACACTGTCTCTTCTTACCATATTTTATACTGATACTTACCACAACTAAAGGTTGTACTTCAACGTTTTTAGGTGTTTTCAAAATAATTTTAGGAGAGAGGGGGATGGATCCAAGGGTTAATAGGAGAGAGAGGATGGATCCAAGGATTGAGTTTGAAAAAAGAGATCCAAAAGGGTTTAAAAAAATGGAGACATGATACCGCAATACCGCTTTGGGGCATGATAGCTGGAGAGAGAAGTTGCTTGATAGTACCAAGTACCAACGGTTTGCGAGAGTTTGGTCTGCTTTAACTTATTTTATGGTTCTTCTATTTATCGTGGTTGCTAGTGAACTTTTTTTTTTTGTTCTTCGATATTGTCGTCTCCGAGAGAGGAATAACAAAAGTAGAAAAAAGACGGATGAGTTTTGGAAAAAGTTGCGGAAAGATAAATGAATCTCAAAAAAGATGTTAGTTTCGCATTATTACTATAGGAGTAACTTTTTTTATTATACTTTTATCGTCAAGACGAATGCTAGCTTATTAAAAAAAAACTGAATGCAAATCTAATGAAACTTAAAAGTAAACTCAAAAAATCTAAAATAATGAATTAAAGCTAAAGGCCGGCCCTTTTTTTTTTTTTGTATTAGCATTCTTTTCTTTTTTGTGATAGTAATTCTTTAGAGAGAGAAAAAATTGTTGGAAATTTGAATGGCCTGGGGGGGGGGGGTTACCAAGCCATAACTCTCCCATACTCATTGTGGGAGTTTTTCCCCTCTTCAATGTGGGGGGTTACTCTCCTTCATTGCTGCCATTCAATCCCGTATTCAAGAGGCTGCATGAATACAAGGGTCTTTTGCTGCCTATAAATAGGACCAGCTCTCTACACATTTCGGTACCAATTCACACAGCAACACACTAGCATACTGTTACAGTAAGAGAGAGAGACAAGCGCTGAGTTAGTTCGCCAAGACGTTCTTCGGTGGTGTTCCGACGTTCGTGGTCCGAGCCGGATCAATCCTGGGAGACAGACGCCGAGTAACCTCAACACCCACTGGTAGGCGGCGAATCTGTTTTAAGGACACCGTGTGAAACACGGGTTTCGGTTCCCAAATCCATTTTGTATTTCGGTTTGCAATTCAATTTCTGTAACTTCATTTTGTTGTAATTCTGTTCGTGTGTAATGTAATAGAATTCGTATTCTGGATTCCGTTTGAAACATTTTGGATAACAAGCTTAAAACAGATTTTGATCATATGATCTACAATCGGATTTCCAGAAAACGTATTCTGTTCGAGACTAACATTTGAGTTGCAAGAACAGTTTGGTGACAGATTAGCTTCCTGGGGGATTAACCATTGGTGTATGCGTTTATGGAGTAATTTGGCAGATTGCTCAATGTTCAATAAAATCACTTGCAAACCTGTTTGGCTTCGGCCGTGGTTAGCCGTGCGCGGCTAGCCCATAGTTCTGATATGGGATAAACTGGATGGCTTCGGCCTTGATCTGTCATGCGTGACTTGATCACATTGGTAACCGAAAGGCTATGGCCAAGGCAGTCAGTGCGGCTGGGCCTTGGTTCAATGGGCCTATGGCCAAGGCAGTCAGCACGGCTGGGCCTTGGTTCAATGGTGTTTGGCCTCTGGAGCAGTCTACTCGGTTTCTGCCGTGACACTGCTCGGCCTTAATCGATTGGTAATCTGTTATGATATGCTCGATGGAAGCAATTTGTGTCTGGCCTTGTGGATAGCCAGTGGTAGGCGTGTTAAGGTTTCTGTGCTGTGTCTGGATTGAGCATCCAAGTGGAAGGCTGTTCACTCAGTCATAACACGTGGCCTTTGTATGGCTAGTACACAATTTGATCTATTCGAGTATGGAGAAGTTGGACGATCTCAGTATTGCACATAACAGATTGTGTATACCGTTTACCTTTCGGGGGCGCTGCCCCCGAGCCCCCGCTGGATCCCCGCTGAGGGCCAGCCCTCAGACTCCCGCCCGGGGGCGCCGCCCCCAGGACCCCCGTCAGGGGGCACGGCCCCCTGAGACCCCCGCCAGGGGGCGCGCCCCCTGGGACCCCCAGGTTACATGGTGTTGTGGGGGATGTTAGACTTAGCTTGTTTAATAGATTGTTAATCTATTCATGTATAGCTTGTCATTTTGAAATTGAGATGTGTTGTCTTATATGTGGTTGTTCCTAATTTCAGGAAAACAATGACAACTGTGCAAGGGAAAACAACTGTCACTGGGAAAGAGACTGGAAATGTCAGTGGCAGTGGCAACGGTGCTGTTTCAACTCCTGCTCCAATTGCTCCCACTCCTGGGATTCCATCTGTCCCAATGTCTCATGTGGAGAGGCCAAACAAGTTTGTCGGGGTGGATTTCAAAAGGTGGCAACAGAAGATGTTGTTCTATCTCACCACCTTGAACTTGGCAAAGTGGCTTGTTGAGGAAGCACCTGTTATTGCCGAGGACGACCCGGACACTCAGAAGCGAATTGAGGTGGCCAAATGGAAAGAGCATGATTACATGTGCAAGAACTATATCCTGAATGCTCTGGACGATTCGCTATATTCTGTGTATGGCGAGGCTCAGTCAGCTAAGGAACTATGGGATTCCTTAGACTGGAAGTACAAGATCGAGGGTGCTGGGTCCAAAAAGTTCGTTGTGGGCCGGTTCCTTGATTACATGATGGTGGACTCCAAATCTGTGGCGGTCCAAGTCCAAGAGCTACAGCTCCTGCTCAATGAAATCAGGACTGAGGGGATGATTCTGAGTGAAGCATTCCAGGTGGCTGCTGTCATCCACAAGCTACCCCCGGCATGGAAAGAATTCAAGAGCTATCTCATGTTCAAAAATAAGGAGATGACCTTGGAGGCTCTTTTCATCAAGCTTCGCATTGAAGAGGAGAATCGAGGTATGGACAAGAATATCAAGTCCTCTTACATGGCCAAGGCGAATGTGGTGGATCATGGTCAGTCTTCGGGGACAAAGAGGCACTAGAATGACAGGCGTACTGACAAGCGGTCTGACAAGCAAGCTGGTAAACAGAGGGACAAAGGTGTTAATCTGGGCCCGAGAGGTGGTGTTGCCAAGAAACCCAAGGAGAAGTTTCAGGGTACATGCTTCAACTGCAACAAGTTCGGGCATAGAGCTTCGAAATGTAAGAAGCCACTTAACCATCGTGCTCAGGCACACTTGGCTGAAATGGAGGCTGCAGTGGCTGATCTCAACCTCTCAGCTATGGTATCTGAAGTGAACATGGTTGGTTCCAACCCACAGGAATGGTGTGTGGACACTGGGGCTACACGCCATATTTGTTGCGACAGGCAATTGTTCACTACCTTCGAGCCGGCTGCTAACGGTGAGAAGTTATTTATGGGGAATTCCGCTACCTCAGATGTTGCGGGACAGGGGAAGGTGGTCCTGAAGATGACGGAAAGAGTTGACTCTGAATAATGTGCTGTTCGTGCCAGATATTCGCAAGAATTTGGTTTCTAGCTCACTACTGAGCAAGCACGGTTTTCACCTGGTTTTTGAGGCTGATAGGGTCACTCTGACTAAAGCTGGAATGTATGTAGGGAAAGGTTACATGACCGATGGTCTATTTAAGATGAATGTAATGACTGTTATCCCTACTATCAATAAAATGAAATCCCCTGTTGCTTATGTGCTTGAGTCTTCCAATTTATGGCATGGTAGACTAGGTCATGTTAATTATGATTCTTTGCGTAGATTAATTAACATGGACCATATTCCAGCTTTTCAAATTAATAACAAACACAAATGTGAAACTTGTGTTGAGGCGAAGATGCCAAGATCTTCTTTCAAACCGATAGAAAGAAATACTGAGCCATTGGATCTAATCCATACAGATGTGTGTGATTTGAAATACATTCAAACACGGGCAGGCAATAAATACTTCATCACGTTTATCGATGATAGTACCAAGTTTTGTTGTGTATACCTGCTAAAAACCAAGGATGAAGCCCTGGACAAGTTCATTCTTTACAAGAATGAAGTTGAGACTCAACTTAATCGGAAGATTAAGATGTTGAGAAGCGATCGAGGTGGTGAGTATGAATCACCGTATGGTGGATTCTGTGCCCAACACGGAATCATTTACCAAACCACTGCACCATACTCACCTAAGTCCAATGGAATTGCTGAGCGCAAAAATCGGACTTTGAAGGATATGATGAATGCTATGTTGATCAGTTCTGGGTTGCCTCAGAACATGTGGGGAGATGCAATTCTCACTGCTAATTATATCCTCAACAAAATCCCTTGCAAGAAAGTAGCCAAAACCCCTTATGAATTGTTCAAAGGTAGGAAGCCTACCTACAATTACATGCGAATGTGGGGGTGTCTTGCGAAGGTGGCCGTACCTCCTCCGAAGAAGGAGAAGATAGGCCCAAAAACTGTGGACTGTGTGTTCATTGGTTATGCAGAAGGTAGTAGTGCATATCGATTTCTTGTTTATGAATCAAACATATCCGATATTCACAAGAATACTCTCATGGAATCTAGGAATGCGACATTTTTTGAGCACATATTTCCTTATAGATCCAATGGAGAGTCAAGTTCGGCGAAGCGGACTTTGAGAACTACAGGTGGAAGTAGTCGCGCCCAAGAAGAAGAAGTTGAATTTGAGCCTAGGCGTAGCAAGCGGGCTAGAACTTCTACTTCTTTCGGTCCAGACTTTCTAACTTATCTATTAGAAAGCGAGCCTCAGACGTTCAAAGAAGCTGTTAGCTCTCCGGAAGGTCCATTATGGAAAGAGGCTATCAAAAGTGAGATTGACTCCATTCTGCAAAACCATACATGGGAACTGGTGGATCTACCGCCAGGCAGTAAGCCCTTGGGCTACAAATGGATTTTCAAGAGGAAAATGAAGGCAGATGGGTCAATAGATAAGTACAAAGCTAGGCTTGTTATCAAAGGATATAGACAAAAAGAAGGCCTAGATTACTTTGATACTTACTCACCTGTGTCCAGGATCACATCCATTCGGATGATCATTGCAATTGCTGCATTGCGAAATCTTGAGATACATCAGATGGATGTCAAGACGGCTTTTCTGAATGGCGATTTAGATGAGGAGATCTACATGGAACAACCTGAGGGTTTTTCTGCGCCAGGACAAGAGGGAAAAGTCTGTAAACTTGTTAGATCTTTGTATGGTCTAAAACAAGCACCGAAACAATGGCATGAGAAGTTTGACAATGCTGTGTTGTCAAGTGGTTTCAAAATCAACGAATGTGACAAATGTGTGTATGTCAAAGACACAGCTGATGGCTACGTGATTTTGTGTCTTTACGTTGATGACATGCTCATTGTAGGTAGTAATGATAAGATGATCAAGTCTACCAAGAACATGCTGAATTCTAAATTCGACATGAAAGATATGGGCCTTGCAGATGTAATTCTGGGAGTCAAGATCACCCGAACATCTGATGGATTTGCTTTGTCTCAGTCTCATTATGTTGATAAGATTCTGGAGAGATTTGACAAGTCTGGTACAGAGATTGCACGTACCCCTGTGGATTTAAGCCTCCACTTATCCAAGAATGTGGGGGAATGTGTGTCTCAATTGGAGTATTCTCGGATAATCGGGAGTCTCATGTACTTGATGAGTTGTACAAGGCCTGATATAGCTTACTCGGTAAGTCGATTGAGTAGATACACGAGCGATCCAGGACTTGATCACTGGAAGGCGATAGTTAGAGTGCTACGCTATTTGAGGTATACTCGTGATTTGGGGCTGCACTATACCAGATATCCGGCAGTACTAGAAGGGTACACTGATGCTAATTGGATATCAGACATGAAAGACTCAAAATCCACGAGTGGATATGTCTTTACGCTTGGTGGTGCAGCAGTCTCTTGGAAATCTTCAAAACAGACGTGCATTGCACGTTCAACTATGGAATCAGAATTCATTGCTTTAGATAAAGCAACTGAAGAGGCAGAATGGCTACGCCATTTTGTAGAAGATATTCCAAGATGGCCGAAACCTGTGCCTGCAATATGCATTCACTACGATAGTCAATCGGCTATTGGAAGGGCACGGAGTAACATGTACAATGGTAAGTGTAGACATATACGACGTAGACATAATACCATTAAGCAAAAGCTCTCCACTGGGATTGTCACTCTTGACTATGTCAAATCAAAGGACAATATTGCGGATCCACTGACCAAAGGGTTAAATCGAGAGCTGGTTAATAGTGCATCGAAGGGAATGGGGCTAATGCCTACTACGCTCAAGTTGCCGTGAAGGAAAACCTATCCTAGCCGACTGGAGATCCCAAGATCTAGGTTCAATAGGACAACCTACTCGCGAGCAACAGAGAACGATCACTGAGGAGATATGCTCTCCTACCCATTCCTATGGTACGAAACAGTGATACCTGCAAATGGAAACAGGTTAAGCGTTGGCTTTTAATGGCTCTTATGCGCTGGCGTGCCAGGCGGGGTATAAGCAGGATACCCTTTATAAGAAGGTCACCTATGTGAGTATGAAGTGGGGCCGCTTCTATGAGAATTTGGAAGGCAAAATTCTCGAGATAATACTTGCAGAACCAGGCGGGGGTGTCATGGCCGAAATGAACCCAACAGTGAGAACTAAACGGCGTTAGGAGAAGCTCCTGTGTGAAGTCTATTGACTCGATTTACACCAACGGCAGAACAGTTCAAGACATTACGTTCACTGGTCAGCCAGTAAATCCGATGGGCTTTTACGAGGGAAGGTTCAAGGCCAAAAGCTACCTATCCTATGCAGGAATTATCCGTTGTGCTCTCTCTCCAAAGTCTGCATTAGGTCTGGTCCCAAGTCCATTCATGTGGGGGACTGTTGGAAATTTGAATGGCCTGGGGGGGGTTACCAAGCCATAACTCTCCCATACTCATTGTGGGAGTTTTTCCCCTCTTCAATGTGGGGGGTTACTCTCCTTCATTGCTGCCATTCAATCCCGTATTCAAGAGGCTGCATGAATACAAGGGTCTTTTGCTGCCTATAAATAGGACCAGCTCTCTACACATTTCGGTACCAATTCACACAGCAACACACTAGCATACTGTTACAGTAAGAGAGAGAGACAAGCGCTGAGTTAGTTCGCCAAGACGTTCTTCGGTGGTGTTCCGACGTTCGTGGTCCGAGCCGGATCAATCCTGGGAGACAGACGCCAAGTAACCTCAACACCCACTGGTAGGCGGCAAATCTGTTTTAAGGACACCGTGTGAAACACGGGTTTCGGTTCCCAAATCCATTTTGTATTTCGGTTTGCAATTCAATTTCTGTAACTTCATTTTGTTGTAATTCTGTTCGTGTGTAATGTAATAGAATTCGTATTCTGGATTCCGTTTGAAACATTTTGGATAACAAAAATGTGTATCAGCATCCTTTTCATTTTTTGTATTACAGGATTAAATAGATGCAGGAAAAGTTGTAGGCTGAGATGGTTGAATTACTTGAGGCCAAATATAAAGAGAGGAAATTTTGTTGTGGATGAAGTTGATCTCATTATCAGGCTTCATAAGCTGCTTGGCAATAGGCAAGTGCGCTCTCTCTCTCTCTCTCTACATTTTTGTTCTATTTTCGAATCCCATGCCAAACTCTTTATTAGAGTAATAATCTTATTTCCTATCTGTTAACACTCATGCTCATTGACGGCCTTGCCTTTAAATTTGTTTTATTGATTATTCTTGTTAAAGAAAAATGCTAATCAACACTAAGATTTTGCTGAGCAAAAAAAAACACACACTAAGATTTTGGCTTTTTCTTGTTTTATTCTTATTCAAATTTCTTTTGCATTTGTTAGTTTTGCGTCCGGCTTTTGTAGATTATTGTTTCTTCTCATCAAGACGAATCAGAAAAGTAAAACATTATGACGTTTACGTACCCAAATGTTTTTTAAAATATCCAAGATAAATCTTAAAAAACTGACTTTTAACACAAAACTCATACATGTGCCCTTTCCAAAAACCACACCAACCAAAAGCAAAATGAGTTGTTTTAATTCTCTAGCTCCATAGCGGTCTTTTTGGTTTTGTATGTGGCGCACTTGAGTATTATGTAGAGTGGAGATAGTAAGATCAAAATAAACTTATAATTTTAGAGCTATATCAACAAAATGTACTACTCCGTACAAAAAGGAGTAGTTACTTGTTACACTTTCTTTATGTCCTCTTTTTCTTAATGATTGCAGAGTTATTTATAAATAAAATAACTCTTTATAACTCTTCAAATGGTCACAACATCAGATTTATAGCATATATAATAGGTGTTAATGATATTTTTGGCAAAGTGAGGCTCCGTTCCAGAAACCTTCTTAAAAAATAAGCAGCTTATTTCACATTTTCAAACTTAAAATTAAAGTAAATGAAAAATATTTTTTTAATTTTTTTTGCATCGTATAAAAGATCTTATCGAGATCTTTCAAACAAAATTCATAGTGCATATTTTTAGATTTCAACAAGTTCTTAATTTTTGAGCTTGAAATTGCCTTCTTAAAAAATAAGACTTAAAGTCCGTTCTGGACAAAGGATTATTAAAACGTTTGGACTTTGAAGACTAGCTATATTGGAATGCACATTTTGCAAGCGACTCTTCAACTTTTCAAGTGTATCACCAGAGATAAGATTTTGATCTACAATTTTGTTTGTTATCATTCTTGGAGATGCTCTTAGTTACACGTTTTCCTTCTTATGTTGCAATTTTGGGAAATAAAATTTTTCATTTCGAAAAGCACGCTATTAAAAAAACGAAAATAGCATAGACTACGTTGACTGTTTTGTCCCAATATGTGTGAGGATTTTATGATGGAAATGTAAAATTTTAAAATATAAGAAAGTAAAAAGAATGATGTCAAGACTTCCATATTCACCATATCCATTGGTTCTTCTCTTTAAACAGATGGTCGCTAATTGCGGGTAGACTTCCAGGTAGAACATCAAATGATATCAAGAATTACTGGAATACCCATTTGCAAAAGAAACCGAATGATAACAGGGAAGATGTACAGAAATCAAAAATGACCCAGAGCACGATGGAAAAAACCAAAGTCATACGGCCTCAACCTCGAACCTTCTCGAAGAATCTACCTTGGCTGATGGGTAAAACTATCATTACGGATAAAACTGATAAGACGAAAGAGAATTTTTCCATGCCATTCCCAACTCCTTCATCGGGGGATGATGACGGAATATTATGGTGGGATAACATGTTGTCTGATCCTGATATTAACAAAGGAATGATAACATGGACCAATGAAGAAGTGATTACGGAAGGTGGAGGTGAAAAGGTAAAATCAGGTATGCAGGGAGCTGGTAACGATCCTTTTAGTTGTGTTCCAAAAGATGATCAGAATGATTGGAGTGATTTTTTTATGGACAATAACCTTTGGGATATTTTAGGAGATGATCAAGTAGTACCGTGACGTTTTTTTTTTTTTTGAAATATTTAGTATCGATCGAGTTTCGTCTTTTATGATTTTAGTATTTGCTTTTATCGACCAAATTAAGAGGGACTTTAATAAAATAGCGGAGACGATATATACTCCCTTCCATCCCTTTTTAAATGTCATATTGTAACGCTCCGGAATTTTGGGTACGTTAAATAACATTTGATTGAACATTAAAAGAGAGTTTGGCTCTTTATTACATCATAACTCCCATTGGGGTCCAATATTTATACAAGGAGGGATCTAGGGTTCCTAACTACAGCTCCGCATGCTCCTCCATCCTACCCAACTCCTCGGCTCCAAAAGCCTCCAAGGTGTACGGTCCATCTTGATCATCTACAAAGTCTGACACATTATACCAGCGTCGCCACCGATATAATATGTCAGGGTCACCAAAGGTAACACCATGAGCTACGAAAGCTCAGCAGAACAATCCCATACCCGCTAACCCATAACTTATACGTAGCAGGTCATAGATACATGATAATAACCAAACTAACACATGTGCATTCAATAACTTCACATTTAGAGATGTACAATAACACATGCACATTCATTACTCAGTCGGCGTAAGTATCCGTGTCATCAGAGTTTCTCCTACGCAGCATTTCGTAGACCGTGTCACCATTTCACTTTTCATTTCCAAATCAACATTTCGAAAAGCATTTCTCATTTTTTGTTACCAACGGGCTACCAAGTCCAACCACGTTATTAAATCTTGCATTGGCTCCTCTTCGCGGATAACCAAGCCCAATTACCAATGAAGCTACCACGTCCGACTCCGTTAGCAATCTACACAATGGGCTACCAAGTCCGGCCTCATTGCGGTTTTCGCAAGTCCACACAAAGGGCTACCAAGTCCGGCCACCTTGCGGGTTTTCACAACTCACATAAGACTACCAAGTCCGGTCATTATGTAGTTTCAAAAATCCTTTTTTACCAAGTCCAATTATTTCCTTTATCCACACCCTAGGTGGCATGTTTCTACTTTCTCGATTTTCGTGTCTCGTAATCATGCATAGACTTCGTGGCGGGACAAATCACTTTAAAGTAATCTTGAAACCAAACTAGCAAGATCATCCAATTCTATATTACCTAATCGTACTCAAATTATTACTTAAAGCATAACGCCACATGTACGGACGCCCTTGGAGTGGAAAGCCACTTATGCTTTATCAACAACAAGTAATGCAAGCAAATATACATACATGCTCATAATCATCCTCAAGACAATAATATATTACCAAAATCCGTTCTTTCTTCCTTTGTGGAAATTTCAAAACAACATATGTTTATTGACGTAGAAATCGTTTGTTCAACATGTCCACACTTCCCTCGAAGTTTTAGTAAAACAAGTTTACTAACAAATCCTTAGTATCTTAACTTAACATGCATTTAAACATAATATACGAACTTCTAGTCATACTTAGGATTAACAAGTAAAGGAGAATCTATCTCAAACCATACGAACATCATACAATATATCTCAGAGTTAGCGGTTAAGAATAACTTACAAGATCATGCTTTCATTTCAAGAACATAAGCAACATAACTAGAGTTATACTAGGAAAAGTAGATAGGAAAATCTACGTAGAGTTAGAGGTATAAGAAGATTCTACCTTAATCCGAAACTAGTCGGGGCCGAATAAGCTAGTTGGAAAGTGCTACGGGCGTTAAATGCTCACAATCTGGACCAAACTTTGGATGGCAGTAACTCGGTCAATATTTGGCCGAATATGATCGTTCTTGAGTCTAAATCGAAGATCTCGAAGGTTTCTATAACTTTCGTGGAGGACGTTGTTCCTAGAAACGACTTTCGCTCGGAGAAAAATGGTGATAAAGAGATCGACAGTAAGCTGTCTGGAATCTGAAAATCCAAAATTTGACTGAATTTCGGATGTCGATATCTTGGTCGTTTCTTAACGGATTAGGGTGGTTCTTGGGTCTAAGTTGAAGATCTCGAAGTGCTCCACAAGTTTCTAGAAGGAAGTTTATCCTAGAAACTAGTTTAAGCAGGAGAAAACTGAGGATTGGTGGATGGACAGTAGGCTGTCCAGAAACTGGTTTCTTAGAGGTTTTAGAGAGAAGTGAGAGCTATGCTTGGAGGTGTGAGTTGAATGAAAGTATGGGGTGCTATTTATAGGCAAATGAAGCTCTCTCCCTCACTCCACTTGGCCGGCCACTATCTCTCTCTCTCTCCCTCATGGATTTGCTCCATGGACTTGTCTTGTCAAGCAATAGTATTCCAACCAAATGCCACTAGGTCAAATAGTGTTCAAAGTACACACCCACATGTCAAAATACAACTCACATACACCTCACTCTCCCTCTCCCTATTCGGCCACTCTCTATCTCTCCTCTCCCATAGATTTGTTTCATAATCTTGTCTTGTCAAGCCAAAGTACAACAACAAGTGCAACTTGTTCAATAGTTGTCAAAGTACAATGCATGCACCTCATCTCTCTTCTCATCCGTCCCCTCTCTCTCTCTCTCTCTCTTGGTCAAAGTACTTCTATGTATATATATATATGGGAATGGTTCAATGAACACCCTAATAAAACACCAAACGGGGACACCCAAAATCTCAATCTGATAGTTCCCGATTGAATTTTTATGATCCGAACCACTCAATGTGTGCCGAATGTGATTTTAAGGGTGTCCGCGAGAAATTAGCAAAAAAAATGACCGGGAAAGGCTTGATTTGAGCAGTTTTTATTTGAACCGTTCAATAAATAATTGTTCAAAACTGTTTGGATCAAGCCCTTCCCGGTCATTTTTTTGTTGATTTTTAGCGTGTACCCTTAAAATCACATTCTGATCACATTGAGCGGCTCGGATCATCAAAATTTGATCGGGAACCATGAGATGTTTTTTTAGGTGTCCCCCTTGGGTGTCCCCGGAACCGCCCCTATATATATATATATATATAAACTACCCAGTAATTACTCATCCACACATCTCCGACTCCTTCAGACACAACCCATCCACCACCCCTAGCTCACTACTCCCGACTTGGCTCTGATACCATTTGGGGGCGGAAGGAAGACATAGTAAGTGAACAACACATTATCAGAGTAATTCAGGCGGCTGAGCCGACCATTAACAGTAAATTAAACAGTTAGTAAAGGCGGCAGAGCCGACCATGAACAGAAATTAAACAATTAGGTGGCAAAGCCAACCATGGAGAATTATGAACAAAATTAAAATATCAGTTTAATAGATAAAGATCAGAGAGGATCAACTCATCAGTGAACATTACCAGTAACATACTTACTGGTTTAACAGGGGGAGGAGGAGAGAGAGAGAGAACTTCAATTCAGAAGAGAACTTCAATTCAGAAGTTTAACATTTAGAGAGAAGAGAGAGAATTAGATCCTGGTCTAATTCGGGATGATTAACCAGAGCCAACTCTATCCTTTTATAGATGAAGGATGAGAGGCAATACAATTATCAGGGGTTCATTGTGAACCCTTTGGACCTTCTACTTTCGGTGGAAAAGTAAACAGGACTTCAGCAGGTGAATAAACAGTGTCAGCAGTTGGATGAATAGTACCGTTGTCGGCTGGATGAATAGTAAAAAAGTGAACAGTAGTTTACTATTCATAATTTTAAGTGCCACTGCTGAGCGGTTTTGTGACTGGATCCGGTGGCGCTGAGGAGGCCAAATGCTGATCAGTGCCATCATCCAAAAGGGTCCTGGGCATCTTGGAATGCAGACCCATATGGGTTTTTATCAGTTGTTGATCCTTCGGAAGAGTTGTCTTCTTCTTCCTGGCTTGCTTGGGCAATTAATTGTTGAGCCAACATGAGCAGTTGTGAGCATTTTATTTTTGACTTGGATGGCCTTGACGACCGTTGAGCAGGGCTATTGAGCCTGATGTTTGAAACTGTGGGGGAATCAATTTGAACAAGAGGGTCTTCTTGCTTGACTGGTTGAACTTGTTTTATTGGTGTTGGGATTTTAACAGGCGTTGGAACTTTGACTGGAAATTCCAACATAACTTGATCAATTATCTTCTGGTAGTTGTAACTACCCCACCACTTTACTAAATACTGTCGTATAACAGTTCTGTCTTCAATATTGTATCTCCATTTAAAGATCCACGGGACCTTATATTTTGATACAAACCGCAGCAGAGCAGGGAATTGACTAGTGTGATTAGTGACTTTACTTATTCTAGCAAAGTAGTTGACTTGATCCATCAATTCAGCAGGCAAAATATCTGGGATGGCTCCATTCTGGTGCCACCATCGGTTGAACCATGAAGGAATAACTGAGTTGAATTTGTGGTCAAATTGGATGAACCACGAATGGGTAAATGCTTCATTTTCATAAAGGAGGATTTTGAACCAAGCATCAATGTAGTCATAGTAATTATATTCAACAGAGTGATCAGAAAGTTTTTTGTGAACAGAGGGATGACCCCATTGATCAAGGCTAACAATGTTGTGAATATAAAGTGAGTGGTAGATCACTTTATTGGGGTTAATCTTGTCTTTGATTGGTTTAATAAGAATGGATTTGTGGAGTTGGAGAATATCCCTGTAGAAAGATAGGGATTTATCAGGATGAGCAGGAACAAAATGCCATCCGGGAGGAAAGAAAGAGTTTACCAGTTCAATGGGTTGATGAACATTTTGGTGTACAGGTTCAATAGAGAAGAGTTTAGTAGTTACTGGTTTGAGCAGGTATTCCGTTGGGGTAGATGTTTTAGCAGGATAATTTGGTTGACTGGATTGACCAGGTTGTATGGACTGACAGAAAGGATCAGGGGCAATGCATGAGCTAGATGAAGGGATATAAGCAAGGGCAGATTTGTACTCAAGTTTGGGGGGATCTGCCCAAGAACTTGGTATCTATTTTTACTAGGGTTTTTACTGGATTGATCAGCCCACGAGGGTAGGGTTAACTGTTTCTTCTTGTCCGCCATTTTCTGCAGGAGAAGTTAGATTAAATATTATATAATGCAGCGTGATACCCTGCAGGAAATATAGTGAATAATGTCTCTGCTAATTAAGTGCTCAGTGGTGCAATGAATGCTTAGTGAGTGCGCGATGTCTCTGGTGTACATGATGATATTTAATCACTTACCAAGGAGAAATTCTCGAGTGAGAAAATCTGGGATTGAATTTTGACTTCCTTTAATATATTCAATTTTGAAATCAAAAATACTTAATATAGATTGCCATCGGGCAAAGATTTGTTTACTAGCAATATTTTCAACATCTTTTTCCAAAACATATTTAGCACTTTTACAGTCAACTCTGACTAAAAAGTTTTGGTTTAATACATCATCCTGGAATTTAGAAATACACAGGACAATAGATAGTATTTCCTTTTTAATAGTACTGTAATTACTCTGTGCCGTATTCCATCGACCAGAGTGAAAACGAACAATTTGTTCAACAGAATTGAGGTTAACTCTTTGGAGGAGAATCCCACCATAACCAATTTCAGAAGCATCTGTTTGAATAATTTTAAAAGAGTTTACTGTAGAAATCACTAAACAAGGAAGAGTTTTAACATACTGTTTAATTTTTCTGACAATGTCAGAATGAGTGGATGACCAAGGGGGTGGATTAGTTTTTAATCGGTCAAACAGAGGTTGACAGATTTTTCTTAGATCTTTATAAAATTCAGCAATATAATTTAATGATCCAAGAAATCTTTGTAACTGATTTTTATCAAGAATTTCATCAGGAAATTTATCAGCAAATTGGATGGCTCTACTAATTGGTGTTATAGTAGACTGATAAATATCATATCCCAAAAATCTTATTTTTGTTTGAAACAATTTAATTTTTGGAGCAGAAATTACTAAGCCATTATGCTTAATAAGTTGAACAAAAGATTTTAAATGTTTCCAATGCTCATCAATTGAGTTTGAGAAAACAAGCACATCATCAATGTAAACAATAATAAAATGACTAAATGGGTTAAATATGTCATTCATTATGTTTTGGAATTCACTAGGAGTATTTTTTAATCCAAATGGCATGACATTCCATTCATAATGACCAAAGGGGGTAGTAAAAGCAGTTTTATATCGATCATCAGGGTGTAACTGGATTTGCCAGAAACCACTCTTTAAATCTAATTTTGAAAAAATGACTGCTTTACTTAATCGGTTAATCAAATCTTTTTTATTAGGAATAGGATATCGAATCCATTCCAGAACAGCATTTAATGGTTTATAATTAATAACAAGGCGTGGTACACCTCTTTCTTTTTCAGCATTTTTATTAACATTGAAAGCAGGATAGGACCAGGATGATTTACTATCTTGAATAATGTTATTAGCCAGTAAAATAGCAATTTCGCCTTTACAAGTTTTTAAAACATCAGGGTTCATTTGAATAGGCCTAGATTTAGTAGGGATTTGGGATTCATTAAAACCTTTAATATATGGTAAAGTTACTATGTGCTTTTTCCTATGCCAAAAGGCACTTGGAAGATTAGCACAAATTTCATTTTCTAATTTTTCCTTAAATTCTTCAATCTGTTTATTAAGAAAAGTAGTGGTAAGCTGATCTTCAATCTTTTTATAATTAATTTCTTCTTGCAAGAATTTTAACTGATTTTTCTTTAAATTTATCTTATCAATAGTTAAATAGTTTAACTGTACCAATTCAGGTTTTGTTAAGAATTTAAACATAACTTGTTGACCAAAAGGTTTAGTAATTAATCCTTCTTCATTGGTGGTAAAAGGATAAAGTAAACAGATAAATGGTGTTCCTAAAATCAAATTATCAGTTAAGTCGGGAACTAAAACAATAGTGCTTTGAAAACAAATTTTATCCTGGCAAATATGTGCATTAGGTAGCTTGTATTCTATATCCATTTTACTATTATTAGCAGCCCTTAATATAGCAGTAGTTTTATGAAAATACATTGTAGGTACTATACCTTGAGCAATACAATTTAAATCAGCACCAGTATCAATGAGAGCATTAATTTCTATTTGATAATCTCGTATTACTAGTTTAACCTTCGTATACCATTTCTGGTAATATTCTTTTTTATCATTTTGACCATTTTTAATATCTTTGTCAGAATTTTCAGACCCAGATTCTTTTAATTTTTTAATATCTTTTTTAACAATTTTAACTTCATGTTTTAAATCTTGTGTAGTTGTGTTATTAATTTTTACCAATTTATTATCTACAGATTTATTATCATATTTAATAACTTTCAGTTCTTTGGATTCTGTACTATAGGTTTTTTGGGAAGAGGTTGAGCAAACAGAAGACAAAGACATAGGTTTAGTAGGAATAGCAATTTTCTCTAAATAATCAAAGAAGTATATTTCAATATTATTATCTTCCATGTATTGTTGCCATTGGTCTATCATTTTATCCTGTTGACTAGATGAATATTTACTACGCCAATTTTTTCTTTTTTGTTTATTCTTTTTTAATTTAAATTCTTCATATAATTCATCATATTCATCCTCAAAATCATTATTAGTAATCCTAGTCAATACACGAAGTGCTGGATCAACTTGATTTGGTGGATTAACAGGAGGTGTTGTTCCTTCAAAATCAGTAAGAGTAGGAGACCCTGGAGATGTCTCACTATCATCAAAATTTGACTGTGTTGAATAACTAGGTTTACTAATTTGTGAGCTTGTTTCAATTCCTCTTAATTTAACATGGGGATTCATAAGATTCTTATCATGCCTAGGTAGGCTAACAGAACTACTTGACCTGCTTAATTCCTTAATCCTAAGGGGTGGATTTATCCTTTGTTGATCAAAACTAATTCTAACAGTACCATCTAAATATTGCTTAATATAATCTAGATCAACAGTATCATTTTGCATCTTATGGGGATAACTATCATTTTCACTAACCCAACTGGTGGGTAAAGTAATATCATTCCAGGAAATAGTCTTGGGTACTTGAATATTGGCATTAGTATTACTTTGAATCAAAACAGTTTTATCCTTAGGGCTCTTAACCAAAGCATGAATATTCAAATTAGTTTTCATACACTTGTAATAAATACGATAAATCAAGGCAAGTGTGTGACTGCCTTCAAGCATATTAGTAATAGCACCAGCAGTTTGAATATTTAAAGTTAATGCTTTTAATATGTTTTTATCCTTTAAACTAAGAGGTAAATCAGGATAACAATTGAAGTAAATTGGACCATTGTGCAAACTTGACTCCATTAGTCCAAGTAAACTATCACTGTAAACAGTAAATCTAGCATCTCTGAGAGATAACAAAACAGAAGAGTTTAATCCTGTTCTAGACAGGGGCTTAATAGCAACTTGGATTAGTCCAACATGAATATAATTATATCCTCTGTCGAGGTGTCGTTTAACAGATTCTTTACTGAGAAGAGAACATCTTTCCTCTTGTTTAGTAATAGCATAAACTTGTTCAACTGTTTTAGCAATTTGATCAGTTCTAAAAGAATCACTTAAAAAACTAGATCTATAAATTTCATTAACAGGTATTTTAGGGATATTCCAATTTTGGAAATCACTACTATTTAAATCTTGATATTCTTGTTCTTCTTGGTTTACTATGTCAGGGATAGCCGTTAAATTAGAAGAAGAACTAGCTGAAGAATTGCATCTAAACATTCTGTTCATTTTAATAAATAGAGCCTGGAGTGAATCGAGGGACTGGTGGATGAACCTGTACTTGTATCTGCCGAGAGAGACTGGTGGATGAACGATACCTGGGTAATCTATTCCTTTTTCTAAAAGAAACTGATCCGAGACTTATATATAAATTAATCTGTCTATTTAAACTTAATTTTGAAATTCATTTTTCACTCGTGTATAGACCCATAACTTGTTAAAAACGGATCCTCATAAATCCACTTCTTAAATATTGTTCATCTGTCACCTGTATAGACCTATATCTTGTTTAAACAAACGGATCCTAAAATCTTCACTACCTTGCTGCTGTTTCTATTTTACTACCCGTTTTGGCTGCTTCCAACACTCTTCTGCCCTAGACGCCTCCCTGGCTAAAGCGGGACTTACCATGGCTGGATCTGACCATTAGGATCGTACTTTCAAAACAGCAGTTTGATAACAAAAATCAGGCTTTAGTTTGTAAACCTAGATCATCTACAGATGGCAAACTACCAACATCAAATTGGTGAAAGTCAGGGTTTAGTTTAAAATCTAGATCATCTACAGTCGTTCCATTTGTTTTTCAAAACTTAGAAAATAAATAGATTAATGAAGATATAAGAAACATTTCCATTTTCTTTTACAAACAGGAATAAACTACCCAGTATATATATATATATATATATATATATATATATATATATATATATATGCACATTTATGGAAAGAACAAGGAAGGTAAGGACAAGACTACTTAAATGCACACATGGCTTATGATTATTATTTTTGTAGGAGAAAGTACTATCATATCTTTCACCAAGAGTCTCATGGGAATATTGGACAATGCTATTATCCAAGGGATAATGATTTCCCTAATGGTTATTGTCCAAGGGTCTAACAATTACCCTAGCATGTAATAACCAATGGTCCAAAGAAGTAATGATGAAGGAACACATGACTTGTCTTGTCATCCTATTTGGCAATCCTAACATCTATTGTCCAATGGGTAAAGCTTTTCCTAGCATGTAATAACTAATGGATAAAGATTTCCCTAGAACTTATCGTCCAATGGATAAAGATTACCCTATCATCTATCGTCCAATGGATAAAGATTACCCTAGTATGTAATAACCAATGGTCCAAGAAAAGTCATCATGAAGTACAATATTTGCTTTTGACTAGACTATTCCAACTACTAGTCAAACTTGGTCTTCTTCCTAACAACTATTGTCCAATGGTCAAAGATCTTCCTAGCATGTATTAATCAATGGATAAACATTAAAAAGGGTAAAATGGTTCATCTAGGGTTAGGGAGAAGTGATTAAGCTAAATGGGCATTAGGCTATTCTAACTAATTGATTAAAGACTAACGATACTTAATCTAGGCTTTCATTGCTCGAGTGGTATTTTGGGTTTTATTTAGTAGGAAATTGCCTAATAACGGAATATTAAAGCCCGACGGTGCCAAACGCCAAGGCAAGGCGTGAGCGTGGCCAAGGCAGCCCGCTAGCAAAGCGGTGACCAAGGCGTAGCCAAGGCAAGGCGTGAGTGTGGCCAAGGCAGCCTGGTGGCAAAGCGGTGGCGGTCCCGGTACAAACAAGGCTGGTGGCCAAGTAGGCCAAGGCGGCTAAGGCGCGCGCCAGCTGGTGGCCAGCGGTAGCGGTGACCAAAGCAGCCCGGTGGCCATGCAGTGGCCAAAGCAAAACAACCCGACAATGACTGACGCCAGGCGAGGCAGCCCAACAAATGACCGACGCCAAGACAGTGTGCACCCGACGCTTAGCCGGTAGCGCGACAATGAGCCGACGCTAAGGCAAAGGCGGATAAATGAGCCGACGCTACAGTAAGGCTGATGCGACAGCGAGCCGACGCCAGGGCAGGTGTGACAGCGAGCCGACGCGAAGGCAATGCAGGCGCGACAGCGGCCCGAATCCAAGGCAGCCTAGCCAAGCCAAAGCAAGGCAGTCAAGTCAACGGTCAAGGCAAAGACTAAAAATTAACCATTTTGGCCTCGATGCAACGCTCTAGGTTAGGAAAATGTAACTAAGCCAAACGGTAGTTAGGGTTGTTAACTAATCGATTGCCATGTAATTCTAGGATTTTACTACAATTGCCAAGTAATTATACCAAGGTCTTAATAGGCATACTCGTCTTTAGAAAATGACCTTAATGCCCGGGCGATGAATACCAATCTCCTAAGTCATGAAACCTAATTACGACGGATTATTAATCGCTAAAAAGGATTTATAAAACAAATAAAGAATTTTCAAATATAACAATAAAATTTTAATAAGTCAATAACGACCGATTTTTGGATGTTAAAAATGAAATCCAAGTATTAAAATAAAATTCAAATTTTTATTGACAAAAAATCAGGGTCGTTACACATATTTTACAAGAAATTAAAAAATTGCATTTTCTCAACCAAAAAATATATATGCGCTATTATTTTTTTCAGGAAAAAAACGATTAAAACTTACATGATGCATAAATGCATCTGCAAAAACCCTCACAAGATTTTTCTTAAAATGGAACACTACTCGTCGTAATTCTCTGCATGGGGCATGGTCGTGAGGACAACGTCGCTTTTCGATTGTGGTCCTTTCAATTAAGCCATTTCTAATGTAATTGTCACAAAACCCGAAGCGGTGACCCCGAGGAACTCTTGGACGATAGATAATTCATGCTGTGCTCTTTTTACTTTTCAAAATTTGTGTTTTTAAAAAATTTTCCTTAAATTCTTCCTACGTTGTCTTCTGTGGTCCTTTCAATCAAGCCGTTTCTAATGTAATTGTCACCAACACCGAAGCCATGACCCCGAGGAGATCTTGGACGAGAGATAATTCAATGACCCTGAGCCGTCGTACCGTCCTCTATCAGTGCTTTGGCCAATTATCCTGCTCTACCTAATGGAATATGCGCTTTAGTGGAACACACGCGCGCGTCACTTGATATTTATACTGTCACTGAGCGTCATGGGTCCGAGTTGACGGCTCCTCTGGAATGACATGTTGTACCTTTGGAAGCAAATGACAAAATTCCACGATGACTTTTGTCCAATCAGGATTCTCTCTCTCTCTCTCTCTCTCTCTCTCTCTCTCTCCCTCAGACCTTCTGGGAGTAGTATTATTAAATGTGGATTTGAATTGAAAAATTAAGTAATTTATTTTTTGATTTTTATTTGGATTATTTTGCACTTGTTTCTTTTGCGTTAAAGTTTTATAACTTATCAATTCGTTTCGACTAAAGGAATTGAAAAGGTAAATTTTTTTTTTATCGAAACTCATAATTTCTTCAATAAAGACAAAAATAAGTGAAATTTTTCTTATCAAAACTTTTTTTTACTTATTTTGTCTTTTATTAAAAAGTTATGAGTTTTGATAAAAAAAATTTTAATTTTTCGATTCCTCTCGCCGAGACGAATCAGTAAGTTACAAAAGTTTGACGCAAAACTAATAAATACGAAACTTTTTTGAATAAAGACAAATTAAGTTACTATTTGACTTTAATTTCAATCCAAATCCCCCCTAATTCGGCGGGTGAAGAATAGTTTGATTTTGTCTTTATTCAATAAAATTTGCATTTGTTAATTTGCAAAAAGAGGGAGGGCAAAGCTTTTGGTTTTTTCATTTTGTCAGGAACAATGATTTTTTCATGTTGTCAAAGAGTTGAACAATGAAAATAGATGACGAGTGCCTGATCGAATTTATCAGCTCATTTTGGAGCAAGGTTCAAGTCTCCCGATCTATTAAGATACCTCAGTTGCGTATATTACTGCCACCTTTCACTTTTTTTTTTGTTGAAGACCATTTTCCACTTGACACCTATCGTAATGATAAACCGCTCTACATTAAATTTTTATGCATTATTGACTTTTGCACTTTCTATTTTTATCATTCGCACTCACTTTATTATATGATGTTAATCCATTAAGTTATTTCTTCATATCCAAAAAAAAAAAAAGAAAATTAATGAAGGGGTAGTGTCGCAATTGTGAATTTACATATTCCTTCTGTCTCTTTTAATTAAGTATCCAGCTTCGGAAGTTCAACTTATTATAGAGACACCATCATTACACTTTTTCACATTAACTTTTACCTCCACTTTCCATAATTACCTTCCACGGAACCATTGTTATTACATTTTTACTTACTAACTTTTCAAAAACGAATCTAATTTTTGAGGTAAAATGGAAAAAGTACCTACTTTAATTTTTTTTCACCAACTTTACAAAATGGATATTTATTAAAAGACAGTGCGAAATGGAATAGTATACTCTAGTAAAGGGACGGAAAAAGTAACAAAGAGTGAGATGGTAAAAACGAAAGTGCAAAAATCATTATTCTAAAATTTATATTCAAGAGTGGGGTGTATTATACACTCCTAAACACATAGCAGGTGTAATTGACTTAGCATTCCCCAAATTATCATACTCCCTCCGTCTCAAATTGGATATCAATTTTTGAAATCTGTGCCGATTTCAATTTGTTATATTTTTCAATGTGGATCTCAAAACATATGTAATATGGATCTTGTTTGATAGTTATTGATTAGTTCTATTATACAAAATTTTCAAACTCATAAAAAATATTATAGATTAAAAGATATAAGCGATGAAAAATGACACGAATTTCAAAAATTGTCATCCTTTTTGAGACGGAGGGAGTATTATTCATTTCGTTTTGTTGATATTCCAAAAACAAATATAAGCAACGAAAAAGAAAGAAACAAAGAGATTTTTTTTTTATTAATGTTCAAAGTATCATAAAAAACAAATATAGATGAAAGATAATAAACCGTTGATACACACCAACCGCAAGATAGTAAACAACTGATACACACCAATCGTAACTCATTCCAACTATAAAGCACGTACCCCCTTTTTTTTTTTAAGACGGAAAATTTATTAATCTTTAAAAGCAGATTACAAAAATTAAAAAGATTCAAACCTGCTTCAAGCTTGTTGAGAATATAAATAATAAAGTTGCCTATCTCTCTATCAGCTTCAGTTTTTAGATAAGTCGGTGATTAACAATCTAATATGGTATTGGAGCAGGCAATAGATCTTGGGCTCGAAACTCACCGCCTACTTAATGATTAAAATTTACACGTGTTTAGCCCGCTTATGAAAAAGAGCATGACTTCACGTGATGGGCGTGTTGAGAATATAAATAATAAAGTTGCCCCTCTTTATAACAGTTTAAGCTTTTAGATGAGTTAGTGGTTAACAATCTAATAAAGCTGGAAAAGAGAAAACTCACAAAGGAAAACAACAGCTCCAGCAACAATAAGCCAACACGGACCCAAAGGGAGAGAATAACAAATCAAGGTAGGTAAAAAACCAACAAAGATATCACTCCTAAATAGACACCTATCACCTAATATCCAAAGCAAAAACCAAAAGGAACACATCCTAAAATCCAAAAGGGTCACACCCAACCAGGTAAACCGTAACCAAGAAAAAATATCAAAAACAAAGCCTAAAAAATCAAACAACACCCAGAGATACCTAAGAGTCAATCATTATGTTGAAAATCATGCGTCTTAGCCCTTTCCTCATCTTCGGTTTCCATACTCGCAAATTGTCGAATATGATCCTTCTCATCACCCGAATAATGAAGGCCCATGATCTTATTTACGGTCCAAAAAGCCTGAGCCTCATTTAGATGATTTTTGTTGATGCCTTTAGAAGAAATTGGTAAAGCAGCAGCAGCAACAACTGATCTAAACAGAACACCACTTTACTTCTTTTTACCACCTTTCTTCTTGGACTTAGGAATGCTCAACATATTTTTTACTAACTTCTGCTTCCATTTTCCTTTCCCCGTTTCCTTAGCCTCCTCAATTGGATTAAGATACACAACTAGATGGAGGCCTTCAACTGCCTTATCATTTAAAAAGCCTACTTCTGAAAGGTTATAAAAGTCTCCATCAGATTCCACTATCTCTGTAACTTGGATTTTTACCCCTGCACCACCTTCTAAGCAAGGAAAATTATCCCCTGCAATAATTGTTACAACATCATTCAAGGAATGGGTTGTATCCTTAGCAGCAATTTCGGCATTATCAGGTTCACAGTCGGCCACAAACTGATTATGCCCATCAAGATTGTAACGCCCCGATTTTCGGACACGTTAATTAAATCATTTTTAATTGATTTAATAATCCATAAAACTGATTTAGGAAATAAAATTTTATTAAACAGAGTTTAGCAGTGGAAATTTCAAACACTAAATTCAAAATTTCTTAATTTTCTTACAACTCCAAAAATAACACAAAATTTGACAAATGTGATAACACTTTTGAAAATTCAAATAACACTATTTCAAACTAATAGAGCTTCTAAGCGTAAGACATCCAAGACTCGACAAACTCTCCTTCCTCAGCTGGGAGGTCCTCACCCTAGCCTGGTATTGATCAACTTCCAGAGGATCCTGTTCTTCGGTCTCCTGATATCCTGCACCCTCTGCCAAATTGATCGCCAAAGCAACTGATTTAGCAGGATACAAACGTATCCGTGAGTGATAATTCATTCAGTAGAATAATCCTAACTCTACCAACCCTTACTCTACAATTAGCAGTTCAACAATATAACAATTGATAATATACAGATGGTATAGAATAATAGCACATCGTCTTTTTTTTTTTTTAACTATCTATCATCTTACATGAAATCTAAGTAACCTCTCCACGAGATCCTTTCTTCCCACATCCACCAACTTTGACCGTCCCATGGAATAACTTTCCCTTTATTTGTCCTGCACCAGGGTTCTAAGCGAATACTACTAAATTATTTATTCAGTCTGGATTCGCCTACAACCATAATAAAGGAACAGCTCACCATGACAACTCAGCATTAGAGGTCGCACTATATCATTGTCAGGATCCTTTACCGTCTTCCAGCTCTACACAGTGGGTACTTTACCGTATCTCTAATCTACACACTGGGTACTTTACCGTATCTCTAATCTACACACTGGGTACTATACCGCATTCAGGGATCCTTTATCGTTTCCCAAAATACTGTACTCGGAGTCCTTTACCGTCCTCCACACACACATTGGGCACTGTACCGCATTTAGGATCCTTTACCGTATCTCAAATATTGTACTCGGAGTCCTTTACCGTCCTCCACACACTCTGAGTATTTTCCATACTCGGGGTCCTTTACCGTTCCCCAACTCAACTAAATGTACTTTACCGGTACCTAACATCCTCAATCAATTTTACCATTTTATCCTTTACTTAACCACGTCTACGTGAGTCACTACTCGTAACTATCCTAGAATCTAAATCCATTGTAGCACGTACAATTTGATACAATCAATCAACAGCTCAAGCATGATACATTTCAGTGAGACAACAATATAACAATTTGATAGGTGCAAATAATTAAACACATATAAGGGATATGACTTTGGCCGATGCCCTTTTCGAATATTTAAGTTTTATTGAACAAGTATATATTCTTATTAACTTTGAGGATTTTCATTAGTGTTTTCGTAACCCTTAGGTTTGGTTGGTATACGATACATTCTAAAGGTTCATTGTACAAATTAACGAACTTAGAATTTCAAATAGGGGAATTTGCACTTACACCCCTTGTACTATCACCGATTTGCACATACACCCCTTGTACTTCAAATTTAGGCACTTACACCCCTTGTACTTTGGACTAAAGTGTAGCTCTTAAAAAATCCGTTAAAATGAATGGAAAAGCAATTGGCGGGAGATTTCCCTCCAAAATAAGGAAAAAAAATGCCCAAACTAACCCTAATAGCTATTTATATGCCCTATCAAACTCTCATTCCAAAAAACAGAACATCCAAAGCCCTCCCTTCTCGTAACCCACTCTCTCTCTAGTCTATTATTGTCAACAGAAAAAATAGTAACATCTAGCACTATATCTCATGTCTCATCAGCCCCAAAAGATCTGCAAATGTAGCAACATAAACACCCAGCAACACAGGAAAAAATGGACTTACACTGGCCAAATCCACAATATAAATGGCCAGCAATAACAACAAAAAAAAATATACGTCAAATGCAGATATTTAGTACCAGGTAGTTCAATTGAGAATTTCTAAACACAAGCCGTAGGCTAGTTATGTACCCTTTGGAGTAGAAATATTATTGACGATGTGTAGTCCGGTTGATGTTTAACATGAGGAATCGATTCTTAAGGTGGTGTTCACATGTCATACGATACTCATTTAAGGTACCGGGTAGTATGCAATACATTTCTAGCTAAATCTTTTTGCAAAGAGTGTTCTTTGATTTTCTCATATTTGTACTCATTTGATCTCTACGCTTATTGACTCGGTTGGAATATTTGAAAGATTTAGTTTTATAGATTATTGTTGAGAAATCTGTAGCATTTTGGAGGTTTTTAGGCCCACTATGTATATTTATCTTGAGGACTTGTAATTATTAGAGATGTAATTATTTTGAGGCAACATATTTTTTACACTCAACCTGCACAAGAGTTTGACAGGGCTTATAAATGGCTATCAGGGTTAGTTTGGGCATTTTTTTCCTCATTTTGGAGGAAAATCTCCCGCTAGTAGCTTTTCCATCTATTTTAACGGATTTTTTGACATTTGCACTACAGTCCAAAGTATAAGGGGTGTAAGTGCCTAAATTTGGAGTATAGGGGTGTATGTGCAAATCGATGATAGTACAAGGGGTGTAAGTGCAAATTCTCCTAATTTAAATTCTATTTGTTGATCAGAAAATATAGAAGTAATTTTATCAAAGCTAACTGTAAATGGGTAAAGTAGATAGATAAAAGGCATTTCTACAATGACTTTATCTGTTAAGTTTTTAACTATGATGAATGAGGTTTTGAAACAGATATTATTTTGATAAATACTAACAGTGGGTAATTTATGCTTAATTAATATTTTGCTACCATTTGCAGAATTCAACCTTTTAGTGGTTTTTTTGATAATATTGACTAGGTATGATTCCTTCTTGAATACAATTTAAATCTGCTCCTGTATCTATAAGGGCAGTAACCTCAATTTCATAATTTTCAATTAGTAGTTTAACTTTGGCGTGCCATTTTTGGATGTTAATTCTTGATATTAAATTTAATCTGTTATTTTCTAGGTTACTAGTTTCTTGTTCTAAATCTAACCATGGTTCTTGGCGACTATTTGTTTCAAGACTTTCTAAAGATTCATCAGAAGAGTGACTAGTTGTTTTGAATTTAATAGTCCTTTTCTTTTTACGTGGAAGTTGGTTTTTAATCAAAGTTATTTCCCTTTTTATTATTTCTACTTCAAGTTGTAAATCTTGTAAAGTAATTTATTTATGAGTTTTACTAAATCTTTCAATAGTGGTATGAAGGTTTACTATAAATTTATTATATTGAGGTTGTTTATTTTGCTGTATTAAAAGATATTTTAATTTTTTAATATACTGTTATTTCAATTCCGGATCCCCTATTTTACTAATAAGATCAATTAATAGTTCTTCTTCTGGTAATTTTTTGGTAAGTACATTTATTATTTTCGTACAACAGTTGTTAGTACATACCATTTTTTATTTGGTTTTCATTAGAACTATTGTTATCACTAATGGAATGATATTGTGATGATTGGATTATTTCTTCACTGTCTGAATTACTTAATTGTGCTGTTTTGAATATGTCTAAAATTTGTTGTTTATCATTATCAGAAATATTAAGTTGATTAATTTTTTGTTTAACTTTGCATTCTATTTTGTAATGTCCATTTTTCCACAGTTATAACAGATAACATTAGTTTTATTAGGTTTAGTAGGATGCTTCTTCTTATTATTTTGGGTTTTGGGTTTTTCATAATATTTATCTTTGGAAGATTGTGGTTTATTTTTAGAATGTTTGTAATTTTTAATTTTGGTTTCAATCTTTTGTCTCCTTCGTGATGGGGCTACAGGGGGTAGACCATATTGTTCACAGAAATTTTCTAACTCATATTTAGCTTTATTTTTATTCTTTTGGGATTGTTTACTAATTTTCATATCAATACACATTCTTAATCCTTCTTTTTGAATAATACTAACTATATCCCCGTATGTTCATTTATCATATTCAATTATTCCAGTTGGTTGACTAAGGACATCTCTAATTTTATGAGCAAATAAATTGGGTAATCCATTAATGAATTTTTCTTTCCAAAATGACATAGTACAATAATCTGTAAGCATGACTCTACAAATAAAAACATCTTTGTACCATATAAAATCACTTAATGTTGGGCAGTGTAAACTACTTAATTGATCATGTATTCTAGAAGTAATGTTAATAGATTGACCAATGAAATGTTTAATTATAGTGTAGATTAAGGTATTGACTCCATCAGGTATACCTCTACCAATTTCATTATCAAAGATTGGGAGGTTGTCTTCATCAGTTTGAACAGCATGAATTATTTCTTCTCTTGACTCAGTATTGAGATATTTATCCCACCAAGCTTTTAATACTCCAGTAAATCCGGAGGTTAATAATTCTACAATTTGTGGTTGGTTTAAATTAGTATTGCTTAAGTAACTATTAGCAACCATTGACATGTGATTTAATTTTTCTAATATTTGGTGTTCACTTAATCCATCAATATTCCCTTCCTATAATTTACTGGATGAAACCGAAAATTGATTAGCAAGATTATTTTCTTCATATTGCAAATCGGGAGGAGTAGGTCTAGAATACCAATTTTTGGTAAGACTAGTAAGATTAGTTGAGGGGTAAACAAGACGTTTGATGTTGTGACTAGTGAATTGTGTTTGGAGTTTTGTAATAGTTTCATCAGAAGATGAAAGTTGACTAGAGGTATCATTTGCTTGTGTCATAACAGTAAGTTGGGGTGTTACTGGTTCTGTTTTAATAATTAATTTAGTTAACATATCTTCAATTCTTTGAATGTTTTGATTTTGATCTAGGCTAATTTGTGACCTTTTTTCAAGAAGATGGATAAGAGGTTTTTCTACTTGTTTACTAGCTGAGGGGATACTACTAGATGTTTCTACCTCAAGTTTAGTATCTATTTTGTCTAGTTGTTTACCTATGATTTTAAGACATTGATTGGTGTAATTAATTTGTTTAACAATTTGTTTGCACTCAGATCTTTCAGTGGGTAATTTAAAAGGAGAAGCCATTACATTAGTTCCTTTGTAGTCAATTATTATTGAATCTAGGGGTGGATGACTGGAGTTTGTAATAGTACTATCTGATTTTTTCCATTTTGTTTTTGTAAGAGTGGTATTAGGTTTGTGCGAACAAGGGGCCCTCGACAGAGCTCAATGGGGAAAACGGATTCATGTAGCCGACCCCAAGTGATTGGGACATAAGGCTCGGATTGGTTTGGTTTGGTTTGGTTTGGTATTAGTTTTAGTAATATAGAATTTTTCTACGTAATCGAAAAAATAGATTTCAATATTTTTGTTTTCCATGAAATGTTCCCATCGGGCTATTATTTTATCTTGTTCTCTAGATGAATATTTGTTTCTATAATCTTTCCTTTTTTGTTTATTCTTTTTTTATTTGAATTCTTCATATAATTCATCATAATCAATATAAGTATATTCATCAGTATCATTATTATCATTAACTTTACTTATTACATAAATAGAAGGATCTATTTTATTTTGTAAATTAGTTTTAATACTTGGGTTAATTAAAATTTTATTTTGATACTCTTGTTCTTCTTGGTTTATTATGTCTGGGATAGAAGATAACAAAGCCATAGAGAAAGAACTAGCTGGAGAATTACACCTAAATAATCTATTCATTATTTATAGAGCCTAGAGTTAATTGAGGGACTGGTGGATGAATTATACCTGAATATGAGAGGGACTGGTGGATGAATGATGCCCGGATAATTTATTTCTTTTTCTAAAAGAAACTGATCCGAGACTTATATCTAAATAAACTATCTCTTATACTTAATTCTAGAATTAAATTTAATATTTCTAAATTTGATTCATACATGTTTAGAGGATACCGTTATACACACATACCCGATGCCGACTTGGATCATACCGTCACATACACACATACCTTTTCAGTTTTTCCCTAACCATAAACTGCCCTACCCTGGGACTTACCAACAGGATCTTTTACAGGGGACCTATGGGGTGGCTTAAGTGAACAGTGTCCAAACGATGGGAGGCTTTAGGCGGTGTCCAAACAAGTACAATAAAAAATAGACGTACTAGTAAAAATTCTTAGAACTAAGATAATAACTAGAGTATTTAACTATAAGAATCGTTCCAACTACTTTTAGAAATATGAATAAATTATCCAGTAATTACTCATCCACCAATCTCTAACCTACTCAGTAGTAATCCATCCACCAATCACTACACACTACTCACTACTTGGCTTTGATACCATAAGGGGGGAGGAAGACATGACACAGAGGGAAGAACTGGCTGGTAAAAGATGACTGCAAAAGTGCAATCATCTTTTGAGGGACTGGTGGATGAATGATACCTGGATAATTTATTCATTTTTCTAAAAGAAACTGATCCGAGACTTATATCTAAATAAACTATCTATTATACTTAATTCTAGAATTAAATTTAATATTTCTAAATTTGATTCATACATGTTTAGAGCATATATATATATATATATATGTGTGTGTGTGTGTGTGTGTGTGTGTGCGCGCGCGCAGTTAGTGGTTACTCTTATTAACTTCAATATAACCAATCTAATCATATACGTATATTTTTTTCTAGAGACTTAATTAACATTTAGCTAACATCTATATATTCCAGAACACTGAAAAAAAATGTTGTCATGTATTTAACATTTGCAATCATTCAAAGCTTGTTCTACCATAACAAGACAAATATATACAGTGGGGTGAAACCCCTGTTTGAGGTTAACTTGTAAACCATTTGGGTTAAATCCATAAGCATACAAAGTCTAGGGGTTATAGTGTAATAACAACTTAGTCTCAAAACAAATCCAGTAATGGGAAAAAAAATGGAAACCGAGTACTGCATTTGTTCTTTTTATTTCGACATGGAATCCGATTCTCGTTCCTTCTAAGCATTTAAACTAACACATAGGAGTAAAAGTATACTTAGGGGAAAGTAGGGAAAAGATTATTCAACCTTTAATCCGGACAAAACGATCTGATGGAGTCCGGTGGGTTTTTGTTTGGTGGCGAAACATCGGTATTCTAGCAGCAACTTTGGACTGGAATAACTTGACCAAACCTCTGCCGTTTTGGACAATTCTTGTGTCTATCGTGAAGATCTTGAAACGCTCTACAACTTTCGTGAAGAAGTCTAAACCCGAAAACCACTCTAAGTAGGAGAAAAACAGAGATTTAGAAGGGTCACTGAATCTGCCTGGAAATCAGAATCCGAGAATTTTACCAAACTTTGGACGGTGATAACTCTATCAATACTTAATCATTTTGGGTTATTCTTGGGTTGAAATCGAAGCCCTCGACGCCCTCTACAACATTCGTGAAGAAACTCAGGCCTAAAAACGACATTAATTAGGAAGAAACAGGCCGTGAACAGAGAGGTACATGATATGGACGAGAATAGAGTTGGTTTTGTTTTTGTAATGGACGTGGAGTAATATAGGGGGAGTAGTGGAGAAAGGTGGGAGAGTGATATAGGTGAAGGTGATGGAATGTAGGAGGGAAGTGAGAGAGATAGAATCGGAAGAGATAAGGGAGAGATAGGTGAGGAATGGGTAACTAAATCTCATAAATTGTGGGATGGTTACAAGCTAATTAATAATGCATATGCTAAATAAATTTTAATCACAAAAATTTAATCTAGGTTCTAGTTTAATCTAATTATACTTTTAAATAATTAATCGATTACTATAGATTATTTGATTAAAAATAATTTCTTTATTAAAAAAAATAAGGCAAAAATCCGGGTCTTTACAAAGATTAGCCTCATTGAGCCTAGAATCATCCTCACTACTTACTAAGTCACAGTGAATTCCATTCCCATGTCGATCGAACTGTTCTGCAACCAGAGAGGACCCATTAGTTTCACTCCCAAATACTGAAATATCCACCTCATCATCCTTGTCCCCCTCCTCTTCCTTTGATTTTTCATCAGAATGTGAGGAAGAAGCTAGACTTACTCTAGGAATTTGTTTCTCCGCTTCATGTGGTTGGTTGCACGAATCTTTCATCACCTTAACTTTGTAACTCTTACCTTCAACCTCAACAATAATCCACTCATCAATTTCCTTGAAAATATTAGTGGCGATTAGAATCCTTGAAAATATTAGTGGCGATTAGAATCTTAGCCTCTGCAAAAGATGACATCTCCATTGTCGATTCATCTGTAGATATGAAAGAACCCCATAATTCTCCAATAGATTTGAAGGAAATATCACTCCATACATTCAGCGGAATCCCATAACAACATAACCACATAAATCTTTCAGCGCACGCCGCTTGACCCTCCTATGGATTAGTTTCAGAGAACCACCTTTGAAGACAACACTCTTTAACCATTTTCTCCATTTCATCTATGCTAGGACAAGTTAAAATCATAGACCATCCACCCAACGCCTTAATATCAATATTGTCTAAGCCCATCCGTGCCATCTGGATCTTCTTTTTTTTTTTTTTTTTGATCCGCCCATCTGGATCGTCAATTCATTGATCGAGATTAACCTATATAATTTTGCCACCGCACTGCGGTATAGCCACCCATTACCAGCAGGTTTTAGTGATACCCTTCGACACACTTGATCTGTACTTTCCAACCCCTTCTCTGTCTCCTTCCTATTGCTACCGTCTTTATTAATTTGTTTCACCTGAAACCATTTGAGCAAAAGATTTTCCATGAAAGTAGCTCTTTTGCCCGCTTTTGTCTGTATCAAAGTCAACACCTTGACTCCTAAGAATCCCATGAGAACTAGTAACCATCGTTGGAAAAGAGGAATCTTCAAATCTGATTTGTTCTTATATTGATCAACAAAAGATGCTTCTTTGACCTAAAGCTTTTGTCACTAACCCACAAACCATTGGATTTTGATATTGCAACCCTTGCTCAGACATGACAATATCTAACAAACCCAAATTTGGAACCAGTTCTTTTGCTATGCTTATTAGGAATAAAAGCATCTTTGACAACACCATAATTAATGAAAGTTCTCCTGAGCCAATCTTGATTAACCTTTGTGGGTGAAGTAGGTTCCGCTGACTGTGCTTACGTGTACAAATGTGAGCTGGAGAGGTGCGATTGGTCGATGGTTAATAGAAGGAAAAGGGGAAAAAATCTTGTGGGGTGAGGGAAAGAGCAAGAGGTATGGAAGGAACCAAGGCAGCGTGTTCCTCTTGTTCTCCGCGCAGGTGACACCTGGCCTTCTCTGGACCCGAACGGGTGAGGTCAATTCCTCTCCGGGGAAGAATGTTCTCATTCCTCAGAATCAGTGCTCACACCCCTTCCTTTCCAGAAAATTAAAAGTCGATCTCTATAATCATTGGGAATGTCAGGTGTTGGTCCAAATAGCAACTCAAGAGGGAGGGTGAATTGGGTATCTCAATTATAATGCGGAATTTTAAAAAAACTAATTTTGATCTACTCAACCACAATTCCAATTTCAATGATATAGTATTCTACTCATGCAATATTAATTGATATGCAAAACTGAAAATAAAGAGAGTAGGGAATATGTCCTTAGAAGGTATTAATTATCAAAACACATCATAGCCCGTCATTTTCCCAATTTCTTTTTGACACACAGTGTTTACATCGTGCTCAACATAAGTGTACGAATTCCACATTAATACATTGTGGAGGAGGAACCAGACACCACTTGACGGCGGCCCAGGGGTCATTGAGATCCCGTTTGTTTTGAAATTTTAGATTTGAATTTGTAGAGAGAAATAAAGTAATGATTGAAAATATGAGTAATAATTAGAGAGATCTAGACAGAAAAATAAGAGTAATTTTTTGAGATAATGAGTAAAAAGAAAAATAAGATAATGATTAGAATCAAACATCCAAAACTCTTAACCAAATAAGGTCTGAATGAATATCTCTCGTCTAAGAGTCCCTCGGGGTCACGGTTTCCGTGTTGGTGACAATTAATTGGAAGGGCTTAGTTGAAAGGACCACAATCGGAAATGGTGGATACTGAAGAAAAGAAGGGTAGACGGTTCAAAAGTGGACTAGAGGAAAATGTTCGAACCAGAATGACGGCTTATAAAGCAAAAGACTATGCGGATTTGGTTGAAATGGCGAAGGAGGTGGGTAAGGATGTTGAAGACATGTTTAGCAGACGCGAACAATCAAAGAAAAGTAAAATCGAGGCAAGACAGGCTAGCCAGGGGGGAAGATCTGGCGGGTTTTATAGAGGTGGAGGTGGATTTCAACATTTGAAAGGTCAAAATGAGAGTAAACAACAAGGCAGTCAAAGCTATGAGGCAAGTAAGCCAAGTTTTGGTAGGGGGAGTAGTTCAAGTGGACGTGGTACTCCTTTCCAGTGTTATCGGTGTGGGTCACCCGATCATCGTATGAGAGATTGTCCGGAATCGGGGAAAGGATTTAAAAGTTTTAGATGTGGAGAAATGGGGCATATTGCAACTCATTGCACAAAACCGCAAGCTTCAGGTGCATCTTCTGGTGGCAGTATTCCGGCTGGCCGTGGAACGAGTTTTAGTGGGTCTGTTGGTCGGGGTGGTAGAACGAGTGGATCTACAGCACCGGGGAGAGTGTTCGCCATAACACGGCAAAATGTTCAGGCAACCCCGAATGTGGTGACAGGTACTTTAATGGTTTGTGGTGTTAATGCACAAATTTTAATTGATCCTGGTTCTACGCATTCTTTTGTGTCAAACTTGTTTAGTGTGCATTTGAATAAGCATTATGTGTTATTAGACACTGCTTTGGCGATATCTACTCCTGTTGGAGATGTGGTGATAGTTGGGGTATCTTTCCCCAAGTGTGTGGTGAGTGTGGGCGGTAGAAATCTAGAAGTTGATTTGATTCCTTTAGTAATGTCTGATTTTGATGTTATTTTAGGAATGGATTTCTTATCCACACATCATGCATCTTTAGATTGCTTTAATAAAGAAGTTGTCTTTAAAATACCGGGTGAGTCGGAAATTAAATTCTTTGGTGATAGACAGACTTATGTAATTGGTATGTTATCTGCTCTTAAAGCTGTGAGTATGTTGAGGAAGGGATGCCAGGGGTATTTGGCCTATGTTGTTGACACGGAGAAGAAACCGTTAGAGTTATCGGATATACCAATTGTGAGGGAGTTTTCGGATGTCTTTCCAGATGAATTACCAGGAATTGTACTTGATAGGGAGGTGGAATTTACTATTGAAGTGATACCAAGAACCAATCCTATTTCTATTCCACCGTATCGAATGGCACCAGCTGAGTTGTTAGAATTAAAAATTCAATTGAAAGATTTACTTGACAAAGGGCTTATTCGATCAAGTATTTCACCATGGGGTGCACCAGTTTTATTTGTGAAGAAGAAAGATGGTACTATGCGTATGTGCATTGATTACAGGCAGCTGAATAAGGTAACGATACGGAATAAGTATCCGTTGCCTAGAATTGATGATTTATTTGATCAGTTGCAGAGAGCGACCGTCTTTTCGAAAATTGATTTGAGATCGGGATACCATCAGGTTAAGGTGAAGGACAGTGATGTCTCCAAAACGGCTTTTCGAACGAGGTATGGCCATTATGAGTTTCTTGTTATGCCTTTCGGAGTGACTAATGCTCCAGCAGTATTTATGGATCTTATGAATAGGGTGTTTGAGCCGTATTTGGATTTGTTCGTCATTGTGTTTATTGACGATATTCTGATCTATTCTCGAACTAAGGAAGATCATGAGCAACATCTGAGAATTGTATTGCAGACATTACGTGATAAGCAATTGTATGGTAAATTGAGCAAATGCGAATTTTGGCTTGAAAGTGTTGCGTTTCTGGGTCATATGATCTCTAGAGATGGCATTTGTGTAGATCCAAAAAAGGTGGAGGCAGTAGTGAATTGGGAAAGGCCGACTAATGTTTCTGAAATCCGAAGTTTCCTTGGTTTAGCAGGATATTATCGGAGATTTATTCAGGGTTTTTCTTCTATTGCCTTGCCTATGACCAAATTGACTAGAAAAGATGTAAAGTTTGTGTGGTCTAATGAATGTGAAGACAGTTTTCAGGAATTAAAGAATCGGTTGGTGTCTGCGCCGGTATTGACTATTCCGATGGGTACCGAGGACATGGTGATTTACACTGATGCTTCTCATCAAGGTTTGGGTTGTGTTCTTATGTAACGAGGTAAGGTTATTGCTTTTGCTTCGAGGCAGTTGAAAAATCATGAACATAATTATCCTACGCACGATTTGGAGCTAGCGGCTGTCGTTTTTGCACTTAAGTTGTGGAGGCATTACTTGTATGGAGTGACTTGTGAAATCTATTCTGATCATCAAAGTCTTAAGCATTTGTTTACATAGAAGGAGTTGAATTTGAGGCAGAGAAGGTGGATGGAACTAATTAAAGATTATGATTGCACTATTCATTATCATCCAGGGAAAGCGAATGTGGTTGCTGATGCTTTGAGTCGGAAAACAGCAGCGAGAATGGCTTGTATCCAGTGTTCAAGGGTTGTAAATTTTACTGAGCTGAAACAAATGGGTATGGAGTTCTTTTTGAATAGTAATGAAGTTTTGTTGGCACAGTTTAGTATTCGACCTTTGTTTGTGGACCGTATTCGGGATGGACAACGTGATGATCCACATATGGAAGAAATCAGAAAGAAGGTAATTAAAGGTAAGAGTTTTGGATTCAGTATTCGAGAGGATGGTATGCTTTTGTATGGACATAGAATGTGTGTTCCAGATGAGGCAACTCTAAAAAGAGAAATTTTGGATGAGGCACATAGTTCAGCTTATGCTATGCATCCAGGAAGTACAAAGTTGTACCGTGACTTGAGGGAGTTTTATTGGTGGGTTGGTATGAAGAGAGAGATTACAGAATTTGTGGCTAGTTGCTTGACATGTCAACGAGTGAAAGTTGAACATCAAAGACCGGCGGGTTTGTTGCAGAATCTTCCTATACCGGAGTGGAAATGGGAACATATAACAATGGATTTTGTGACAGGGCTACCGCGTTCTCAGGGAGGTTATGATTCAATTTGGGTTATTGTGGATCGATTGACTAAGACGGCTCATTTTCTACCTGTCAAGACTACGTACACTACAGATAAGTATGCTCAAATTTATGTTAGTGGGATTGTTAGATTGCATGGAGCGCCTGTGTTTATTGTTAGTGACAGGGATCCGAAGTTTACTTCTAGATTTTGGGTGAGTTTGCAGCGAGCTATGGGTACCTCACTGAAATTTAGTACAGCTTTTCATCCTCAAACTGATGGGCAATCTGAACGGACCATTCAGACTTTGGAGGATATGTTGAGGGCATGTGTTCTTGATTTTAAGGGCAGTTGGGATGAATATTTGCCGTTGATTGAGTTTGCCTATAATAATAGTTACCACAGCAGCATTGGCATGCCACCGTATGAGGCTTTATATGGCAGGAGGTGTAGGACACCAATTTGTTGGAACGATGTTGGTGAGAGACAGATGTTAGCTCGGCAAATGGAGCAATCAGGCGAGGATCGGATGCTAGGTCCTGAAATGGTTAAACAAACCGTTGATGGAGTTCAAATCATAAGAGAGCGTTTAAAAATTTCGCAAGATCGTCAAAAGAGTTATGCCGACAAACGGAGAAGAGATTTGGAATTTGAGGTGGGTGATCGTGTATTCATTCGTGTATCGCCTTGGAAAGGGGTGGTTCGTTTCAAAGGAAAGAAGAAATTGGCACCAAGGTACATTGGGCCGTATGAGATTACTGGAAGAGTAGGAGCAACGGCTTATCGATTGGCTTTGCCAACGGAATTGGCACGATTGCATGATGTATTCCATGTTTCAATGTTGAGGAAATATGTGCCGGATTCGACACACGTGCTGAATGATATGGAACCAATGGAACTAAAGGAGAATTTGACTTATGTGGAGGAACCAATTCAGATTTTGGAGCGAGGGGAGCGTATCCTTCGTTCAAAAGTAATACCGTTGGTGAAAGTCCAATGGCGTAATCATTCGGAGCGGGAAGCTACATGGGAGACGGAGGAGTCTATGCGAAAAAGCTATCCGCAATTGTTTGAACTTGGTAAGTAATTTCGGGGGCGAAATTTCCTAAGAGGGGGAGGGTGTAACATCCTTTACAATTGAGGTGCTTTTATGTTATACTTTAGAAACTTAAAGGGCTAAGATGCAGTTTTTTTTTTAAGAGCGTGCATGTGCGACGTGTGTGCCTAATCAAAAAAAGAAAGAAAGAAAACCCAGAAGAGGTTCTGTTCTTGCTTGATCGATTTCGGTACCTAAAACTAGGGTCGCCCCAAGTGTAGGACTAGTTATCAGTGCAGCATATTAAATTCCGGAAGTCCGGAGTCGAACCCACAGAGACGAAAAGAATAGCCTAGTGGAAACGGGTTTTCTTTTTGCTTGGCTCTTAGGTAGCCACCCCTTGTGCAATTCAGTTGAATTACTAACTAAATGAATGGAATTAATTTACGATGAATTAAAAAGGGAGAGTACAGCCGTGGGAACTCAGCGTCCGTAACTAGCCTAACCAATGTTTACTCGGTCTACAATTATTCAATTTGTTGATTTTAGAATAGGAAAAAGTATCCCTAACAAATGCATACCACCTGTCACCAGACTCCGTGCGCATTCGAATTCCGGCGATGCCTGGGTTTGTTTGTTAGAAGAGTTTTCGTATCCTAAAATTGCTTAAACGTTCTGTTTTATTGAATCCGAGGTAAACATCAATTAGTCTAGCCACGAGGCGCCTTCGCCCCGCGGCCGCACCCTATAAAACTACTCACTCATATTTAAGCAATAATCAAAGAAAACCCTAAATTGAAACATACTTCTATTGCTCGGAATACATAATAAACACAAAATCTAAATTAAACAAGAACCAATGAACAACTTTAATTAAAAACAGAAATTAAAACTAGTTAGCGTAGTGCAAGTAATTTAATAAAGCATCAAAAACTTAAAAAGAAAAACAACTAATTAAAACTAACGGTATTCGGAACAAGAATCGGCAGCCCTGTTCTTCATTTACGTCCGTCGGAATCAGTCATGCGTGTGACGAATTCCTGGATGGCCTCCTTTTAGCTTTTTCCACGGCAGCAGCCTTCTGTTTCGTCCGAAACCTTTTCCTGTTTTTTCCCCAAAGCTGCCGGCCCTCTTTTCACCAGTAGGTCAAATTATTTATATAAGGATTGAATACTTTAATCACACAAAGGCCCTTTGGACCTCTTGAAATAATAAATGAACCATTCAAATTTAAATTATTTTGCATTTAACCCCAAACTTCTTTAAAATCTTCTTTTATATCCAAAGTCTCGGACAACGGACTCGAGCAACATGCAATTGCACTTTGACACCCCGGCAACGTACGAACCGGCCTCAAGGTCACGCTTTCCAACCTTGGCGCTAAAACCGCCTTATTGCTTGCGAAACTAACAAAAACACAAGAATATACCAAAGCAACGCATCAAGTGGAAAATAGGGAATAAATTACATAACAACGTGTTAAAACTACCCTATTTAGGCACTTATATCTATGATATTGCGTGCCTATCACACCCCCTAACTTGAAGGTTGCTAGTCCCTAGCAACAAGAAGAATAAAACAAATAAATAAAAGGATAGATCTTTTAAACCCCCGGGCGGCCCCGGTAGGACGAGTGAAGTCTCGTGAGGGTTTTCAGCAGTGATCACCCACAAAACACCAAAAATCCTTTCACATGAAATCCGAAAAACCGTAAGACAGCTCAATGATACCCAAACGAAGAACATGAAGCCATCGTAAAAAGATAACGGGCATAAGCAGTTCTAGATGCTATCAAGCCAGAAAAATAAATCATGGTACCTAAACTCAGCGTGTGTGAACAAGGGCTTCGGTCACATGTGAAAAATAACTAAAAGTTCTCTTCGGACCGAGTCTTGACTTCAAATCTCACCGTGTCATGCACTCAACAAATGAAATCACTCGAAACAAGGTGCATATTACTCTCAATATGTGCAGGCGGAAATTGTGAAAATGAAAGCGAAGTATCCTGCACAAGTTGACACGAAAAGAAAGCTTTATATGGTGGACACACGATCTCATGAACGGAATACCAAGTGTTGGAAACTCTCTCTACCCATCAATTCACAACCCATTGCCCCAAGGATCAAATAGGACTTCAATTCCGGTGATAACATTAGGTAAGGGAAAGTATTTCAAGGCTAGGTAAAAAATTCAAGTGTCCGAGAATAGGCCAACAACAATTCACATAGGGCAAATAAAATGATGTGTGCCCTCCTTTTTTTTTTTAATTTTCCTTCTTTTCAACTCCACCACATCTCTCTTCCCTACTTTTAACACAATCTCTACATTAAGAACAAGTGTTTCTCCTTTCCACAATAATTCGGTGTCTTCCCTTTTTGCTTTTTCTTTTTCTTTTATCTTTTTTTTGTTTTTGTTTCCTTTTTCTTTGGGAACGATCACCAATCAATAAAACTCAATTCTCACTACATTTACTCTCTCTTTCTCTTCTGAAAAATATACCTCCACATAATTACTAAGCCTTCTCAAGACACAATATAGATGGTGGAGCTCAACAAGAAAAGGGTATCATACGAGAGGCTCAAATGGGCTCACAAGAGATAAATGTATGCAAGAAAGAAACAAACCGGCTCAAAATAACAAAGATGGCCTATAATCCTCTCCAAGAGGCAACCCAACCATGCAACTTTCCACACCTAAGAGATAAGCAGAAAATTTAAAACATTCTCAACACTTGACAACAAAAATAATGAGACCCACAACGAATTTGCTCTTTCGTGACAAACAAGAGTTTATTTGACACCACTCCAAGAAAAGATAGGCTCTAAACTCACATGGGCATAAGTCTCCACTAAACAAGCCATCGAAAACATTTAAGCCATAACTCACTAGTAACCAAAGCCCAAATAGACGTGAAGTACAGATGTGCTAAAAATAAATGTCATGACAAATTCTTCGTGACAAGCTAGCAAAAGAACTACAATGCCATCACTAATTAAAAAAAAATGACTATCACATCTCAAACTTTATCAATCACGAGCCAATCTCAACAGCCTTCAAGTCTCATGTAAAAAAAATCCACCATTTTTTTTTTTTTGATTTTAACTATGCAAAATGAAACAAAACAAGTACGAAGTACACCCTCCCCCCAACTTAGAGCATGCTATGTCCCCAGAGCATGAAGACAAAGAAAAATAAAAACAAAGAGAAGGAAAGAGTGAACCTGGGGTGGCAGCCAACCACCATGACCTCGGCCGATGTTCGAGGAATTTTCTGTCACAGCTACCGTTCATCATTGGCAAAACTTCCAAAGGTTGCTCCTTCGGCCCACCTTACGAGGCCACAGCTAGTCACACAAGACCGCGCTGAGGGCTTCGGGCTTACAACCGCCACACATAATGGCACTCATGACTTAGAGCTCCTGAATGCCTCCATCACCCCAGCGGTGAGGCCTAATCTACCAAGGCTGGTGTGGTAGCATGCGTACCTTGCCAAAAGACTGAAACCACAACTACCGAAAATATGCAAATGACATTAGTCCTACCCGGCACGTGTTATCCGAGCCGCAAACAAACAAAATAATAACAATAATAATAAAGAAAGAACAGAAAAGAACACCACCAGACATTCACGCAGCCTCACGTGTCATACTTTTCTCCCCGGTCCTCCCCCAACTAATAGTGAGGAACGAGTGGGTATACAAGACCAAAAAGACAAAAGAAAATAAAAGAAAACACACATTTTTGGAATTTTGATCTTTCTATTTTTTTTTTTTTGGAATTTCCTGATTTTCTATTTTTTTTTAAATTTTTTTTAAGAGAGAGAGAGAGAGAGAGAGAGAGAGAGAGAGAGAGATAAACATGGATCACGAGCATATATCCTTCCAACAAAAATTATTACCATGATCACACTGCCCCATTCCACACTCAATGTCAAAAATTGAACTCGACCACACCACAGGAAAAGATATTTCAAATAAAGCTTTTGCCGAGTTCTTTTCAGAAACTTACACTCCTCTAACTGTGCATTGTGAACCAAATCGATTTTCAAGATGTTGATGAATTCAATAAAATCAGAATGAGAAAATAAATTATCCACATCAAGAAAATCCACATGTTCAACTCCCACCAATTCATGTTCCGCAATCAAAACCATTCCCTCCCAGTTTGGTTGTTCAACTAATTCCACCTCAATAAAATTCGGCTCCTCACCAATGTGTGACTCACTATCGGCCTTAACCGCCGTGTCGAACTTTTCCCACAAGGAGTCCATAAACTCCGAATCCCCAACTAATCCCATCTCAACAACATCTTGCTTCTCAATAGTAGGAGACCAACTCTTGGTCTCATACTTTTTGTCTTGCTCGTCCATCAAGAACTGCAAATAATCAATTTCAAGATCTAACTCTGCTGCAGTGGGATAGATTCCTAATGAATTGTCCTGCATGAGCAAGGACTCAAATGTAGGGGTAGGCTCAAAGTTCGGGGATGTGATAGGCTCAAAGTTGGGGGACTCAAGGGTTGGAGGCTCAAAGGTAGTAAGCTCCTCAACCTCTTCTAACTTGGAAAGTTCCTCTAAACACACACCGCCCCCTTCAACAACAATAAGTAGCTCTACTTCCTTTTCTCTAACATCTAAGTTGGCCTCTAAATCAGGAACAAAAGATTCCAAATCTTCGGCCAACTCATCAAAGTAATCCAAGCTCTCATTGGTGGTTTTGTCTAAAAATGCACCATCAAACATATCATCTATAAGCTTACGCGTTATAGAATTCAAACCCTCATAAAAAATGGTAACAAGATGCATCGTTTCACAAGTATGATCCTTCCAATTGAGTGTGGGAAATCTAAACGTCCACCAACAAGATGAAAAAGACTCATCATCAAATTGATAAAAATTTTCAAGTGCTAGTAGAACATTTTGAGTTTCATACATGGATGAAAATTTTCTGAAAAACTCATCTCTCACATCTAACCACGTAAAAATATAGCCGAGTTTCAAAGAATGAAACCAACTCAAAGCATAGTCTTGCAAAGATGATGGAAATATCCTAAGTAGACGCACTCCATCGTTCTTACAAAGCTCCTCAAGTTCTGCAATATGCAAATATGGGTTCTCGGAACCAAAACCATGGTATTGGGGCAATTTGGGAGGAGCTCGATCATGAGTAAAGTAGTCCGTAGTTGGAAACATATAACTACGCATCGACCTCTTGTCTGCCATCACTCCTACAAAATGACTCAACCCTAAAAACTATAAAACAAAAGAAAAGAAAAATAATTTAAAATAAAATGATAAAAACGTGAAAAAGACTCAACCCTAAAAACTAGAAAAGAAAATAAAAGAAATTTTAAAAAAAATGATTAAACTAGAAAAAACAAAAACAAAAAGAACTACCTGATTCCGACTACTCGTTGCCGTCCCCGGCAACGGCGCCAAAAATGCTTGACCGATTTCGGTACCTAAAACTAGGGTCGCCCCAAGCGTAGGACTAGTTATCAGTGCAGCATAATAAATTCCGGAAGTCCGGAGTCGAACCCACAGAGACGGAAAGAATAGCCTAGTGGAAACGGGTTTTCTTTTTGCTTGGCTCTTAGGTAGCCACCCCTTGTGCAATTCAGTTGATTTACTAACTAAATGAATGGAATTAATTTACGATGAATTAAAAAGGGAGAGTACAGCCGTGGGAACTCAGCGTCCGTAACTAGCCTAACCAATGTTTACTCGGTCTACAATTATTCAATTTGTTGATTTTAGAATAGGAAAAAGTATCCCTAACAAATGCATACCACCTGTCACCAGACTCCGTGCGCATTCGAATTCCGGCGATGCCTGGGTTTGTTTGTTAGAAGAGTTTTCGTATCCTAAAATTGCTTAAACGTTCTGTTTTATTGAATCCGAGGTAAACATCAATTAGTCTAGCCACGAGGCGCCTTCGCCCCGCGGCCGCACCCTATAAAACTACTCACTCATATTTAAGCAATAATCAAAGAAAACCCTAAATTGAAACATACTTCTATTGCTCGGAATACATAATAAACACAAAATCTAAATTAAACAAGAACCAATGAACAACTTTAATTAAAAGCAGAAATTAAAACTAGTTAGCGTAGTGCAAGTAATTTAATAAAGCATCAAAAACTTAAAAAGAAAAACAACTAATTAAAACTAACGGTATTCGGAATAAGAATCGGCAGCCCTGTTCTTCATTTACGTCCGTCGGAATCAGTCATGCGTGTGACGAATTCCTGGATGGCCTCCTTTTATCTTTTTCCACGGCAGCAGCCTTCTGTTTCGTCCGAAACCTTTTCCTGTTTTTTCCCCAAAGCTGCCGGCCCTCTTTTCACCAGTAGGTCAAATTATTTATATAAGGATTGAATACTTTAATCACACAAAGGCCCTTTGGACCTCTTGAAATAATAAATGAACCATTCAAATTTAAATTATTTTGCATTTAACCCCAAACTTCTTTAAAATCTTCTTTTATATCCAAAGTCTCGGACAACGGACTCGAGCAACATGCAATTGCACTTTGACACCCCGGCAACGTACGAACCGGCCTCAAGGTCACACTTTCCAACCTTGGCGCTAAAACCGCCTTATTGCTTGCGAAACTAACAAAAACACAAGAATATACCAAAGCAACGCATCAAGTGGAAAATAGGGAATAAATTACATAACAACGTGTTAAAACTACCCTATTTAGGCACTTATATCTATGATATTGCGTAGAGAGAGAGAGAGAGAGAGCCGTGGTGGAAAGAAGAAGGAAGAAGGAAAGAAAGAAGGGGAGTTAGGCTAGGTTGTATTGGAGCTTATTAGGTAATTTCATCTTCTTATGTGTTGAATTCATGTTTTCCATGCTAGGGTTCTTGTTCTACATCTTTTATGCACTGAATTGAAGCCATGGTAGAGATTTTTGAGGTTGGAATTGAGTTTTTATTCCAGAAAATTCGTGTATATGATGAACAAGCATAATTGTGTTTGAACAAGTTGATAAACTGTCTTGTTTTGACGAATTTTTCTCATTGTCATGCCGATCATGTTACTTTCTGATAATTTTACCGTAGATGCCTCTGTGAGTTTAGTTTATGCTGTAAAAATTTTAGAATTTTTCGAGTAGTATGGAAAAAGATAAAAATCACGAACCGAGCTGGTGTCTGGTTCGCGTCTGTGCTGGCAGCACAGACACGTGGTTGAAAAACGGGCATAACTTCTTGCTCGGGTGTCTATTTTGCGAACCGTTTCTTGATTCTGAAACTAGACTCGTATATATTTCTGATTTTGTAAGGGTTGTGCCTTAGTTTGGTCTGAGCAAAATCAGTTTTGGTTCCGAAGTTGGTGGTTTGTTATTCTGGGAATCTGGACAGATTTTGGAGTTATGTTCTTCATCCGTTTTGTCGTAGTTAAATGTACTTACTGATTATGCGCTCTCACGAGTCTTAAACATTGATCAGATGGTGATGTTTTGGTGTTGGAATTATTGGAAAAGATTGAGTATGTGATTTTTTATGAGCATTCGACACGCGGACTGTTCTGCTGGAACTATATTTTCTGTTTTAGATGGATAATTTCAATTGAGCATATCTTAGTCATTTGGAGTCCAATTTGGGCAAATTTTATATCTACATTGATGTGCTAGAAGTCTTCTTTCTAGTGGTGGTGGTTTTGTAGTATTCTTTTGAATCCATAGAGAAGTATGGCCAAAATACGAGCAATGGTTCTGCTAAATAGTGAGTTATGAGATCTTTGGCCTTGGAATACGAATTGGTGAATATACTTTTGTTCGGTATTCGTTATGTAGTTGAGTTAATGCAGGATATTGTTAATGCATTTGTCAAGCCTTTCAAGTATTTATATACTAAAATGTTTGGCTTGTGGATAGGTGACGAGTCGGTGAATCAAGGAGCACCGAAACCATAGTTGTACTTTCTTTTGGAGTACAAGGTGAGTGTTTGATTCATAGATGTTGTTCTATATTGAATTGAACTGTTGGCTGTGTGCCCGGTGATTGGCTTTATGCCAAAAGGCTTTTATGCCTTAAGTTATTGGCTGTGTGCCCGGTGATTGGCTTAATGCCAAAGGCTTATGGCTTAAATTATTGGCTGTGTGCCCGGTATTGCTTTTAAATTGCTTGGTTTACTGTTTAGCAAGTAGAGATTATCTTTGGCTGTATCTTTAATATGGAATTGCATCTATGTCTCATAAACACTCCCGGATTCCATTCTGGAATCCAGTTTTGCAGGCGTTGTAGATATCCACTGCAGATCGTCTTGTGGTTGTACCCTTGCTTAGGGTAGCGCGTTAGGGAGGCTTGACGAATTTTTGGCGAGATATTGTAGATAGAGATGTAGTTGCAGCCTATGTTAATATCTGTATAGTTTAACGTTTTCTTAAGACTTCCGCTGTGTTTGTAAGAACGATAAGTTTTGCGTTATCAATAAAATGACTTTTGATTAAATTAATTAATTGCTAGAACTTGAGTTTAGGTTTGGTTTGGTGGTTGTAGTTGCACCCTCACGTCGGTTTGGACTTATTTGAGTGCTGGCTCGGGGTGGGGTGTGACAGCTAGTGCTTTTATTTGGTTTGTTTTCCAACAAAACTCTGCGGTTAAATACGTATGATTCTACGCACCTCCAATCCACTCCTCCATTTGTATCTTTATTTCCCTATTTTAGAGAATAGAAAATAATCAATTTCTTGAAATTTGTTTCTACCTCCATTTTTCAACAAACTCCCTCCAAACATCAAACGTTCACCATTTTTTTTTCCTCTAAAAATTCAAATCATTGTTTGAAACTAAGTTTGTAAATGATAAATGTACAAATATACACTTGTTGAATAAAATATGATTTCAAAACGTGAATAGTAAATCCCAACAGGGATTTGGCTACTTGGCATGAGACAGCAATGTCGATATTCACGAAGACTAAACATTTCAAACCTTAAGACCACTGGAGTTTGCTCAGTAGTTAACTTTAGAGTCTCGGAAATAGTCGAGGGGCATGCAAACTAACTTGAATACCCGATTACTGAAAAAAAAAAAAACTATGAACAAGATAATGGAGGACATCCTCCATAATTTTCCGATACTCCATATTTGAAGTATCAAACTCAATCATCTCCATTCTTCTCAAATGGAGGAAGATATGGAGTATACTGTATAGGTTGGAATAGTATTGTAGGCGAAATTTGTGTTCAACAAGTATTTTCCTCAACAACAAAAAAACAAAAAAACGAGGAATTATGGCACGGTGTGTGGGTTGGAGATACCCTCAGTTGGCAATATCATCCTCACACTCTAGAAAGTCTAGATCCACCGCACGACTTGTGGACTCACTTCGGATTCCACAAAAATATAAAAAAATACTCCTTATTCATAAATTTTAACAGAGCTATTTAGCCCTACGAATACACACCTACCGATATCCCTTAAAACTGATTTTTTGTAGAGTCCCACAAAAAATTATTTTAAAATTTTACAAATATTTTTCTATATGTATATTGGGTCCATCAGTGAACTCTACTGATAGGCGCATAAATATTCAATTACGGGCCTCCTAATTTGCCATTGCTAAGGCTATTTATATTATTATTTGGAGTTTTATGCTTTATTTTTGTATTATAGGTATTTGGAGAGTTTGATACAAAAATATGCAAAGTTGAAATATTAAACGGTGTTCGACGTTGGGCCGTTCGAATTCAAGGGGAAGGTCTAAACTACAATCGGAGTGTAAATTGCTATTCCCCCCGTCCCCTCCCACACACACACACACACACACACACACACCGGCCCCACGTCCATTTTTCCCACGTTACCCCTCCCCTCCCTCTTTCTCTCTTTCATTTTATTTTGTTGTTATAAAATTTGAAATTGTAATAACTTTTTCTTGATGTATTTATTTAAAATAAATTTTATATTTTTAAAATCTACTCAACGAAACCTATCAAATGAGCCTAATATTGATGATGAAATAATGAAATATGGAAAAACTATATATTTTTGTGGTAGTTTATACTGTATAAAGAGGTTAGAAAATTAAGTGTTCCAAAATTCAATCCGTTTGAACGGGTGGAAAGATTTTAGTTTTCTGATCATTTTATTCTAAATGATCATAATTAAATTTTGACTGTAGGGCTCTCGTTGATTAATCTTAAGAAAGTCATAGAATCAAATATCTTTTAGGGTTAATCAACGAGAGCCCTACAGTCAAAATTTAATTATGACCATTTAGAATAAAATGATCAAAAAACTAAAATTTTTCCACCCGTTCAAACGGATTGAATTTTGGAACACTTAATTTTTTAACCATATTTTTTAGTAATATATAAACTGTATAAAAAATATGGTTAAAAAATTAAGTATTCCAAATTTCAATCCATTTGAACTGGTGAAAATATTTTATTTTTCTAATCATTTTATTCTAAATGGTCACAATTAAATTTTGACTCGAGGGCTCTTGTTGATTAATCCTAGGAGATATTTGATTCTACGACTTTCTTAGGATTAATTAACGAGAGCCCTACAGTCAAAATTTAATTATGATCATTTAGAATAAAATGATCAGAAAACTAAAATCTTTCCACCCGTTCAAATGGATTAAATTTTGAAACACTTAAATTTTCTAACTTCTTTATACAGTATAAACTACCACAAAAATATATAGTTTTTCTATTTTCGGCCTTCATTTTTCTTAATTTCTTTTCCTATTGATCAGTTCTTCTTTTTCTCTTATTGTTTTTTATTTCGACAAACCAAGAGTTCGTATCAACTTATATATGCACATTAATTAATCCGGAAGTCCCGAAGTTAACAAAGCAAACCACCGGTACTTCCAAGAGGTTTTTTTTACTAGTGATGCGAGTCTAACCTGCAAGCTCAGCAAGGGCGGCTCCACATGATGTTGAGGGAGTTCAAGTGAACCCCTTGAACTCGAAAAATGCACTAAAATTTTGTTTTTTTTTACATATAATTCCATTTTTCTTCCATACCTTTCATATTGTCGGCACTGAATTGTTCAAACGGATTGAATCACTATTGAAAATTGAAACACTTATTTTTGTAACTATATTTTTTAATCTATAAAGGACAAAAAAAAAGAAAAATAAAACAGTCGGATAAACATGATCAATTGAAACAATTTTTTTTTCTCTCAATTACTTTACAAATAGAATTAGACTTGAACGTATTATTAAAGAGAGAAAAAAATTCAAATTGAAAAGAAATAAAAGGAAATAAAATGAAAAAAAAAAAGAAGTAAACTAGAGACTGCTGGAAGTCAAATTGGAAGTAAAAAATTCAAATTGGAAAGAAAGAAAAGGAAGTCAAATTGTCTTCCAATTGCTGGAAGTTAAATTTTTTGTTATGAATTAGAAAAATAGAGACAAAAAGGTGGAGAACATCTTTCAAGATCTACATCTAATAATTCGATATTTGAAGGACTAAAAAGGGAAATGCCGTAAACGGATTCCATGATGAAATGATCAGAAAAATAACATCTTTGCATTGGTTTAAACGGATTGAAAATTAAAACACTTATTTTCGTACCTATATTTTTTAATCTATAAAGGACAAAAAAAAAAAAAAAAAACAATCGGATAGACATGATCAATTGAAACATTTTTTTTTCTCTCAATTACTTTACAAAGTCTAGAATTAGACTTGAACCTATTATTAAAGAGAAAAAAAAAGAAAAAAAATTCAAACTGAAAAAAAAGAAAAGGAAATAAAATCTAAAAAAAAACAAACTGGAAAGAAAGAAAGAAAAGGAAAAAAGCAAACCGTAAAAAGAAAGAAAGAAAAGGAAGGAGAGAGAGAGGGGTATTTAGGAAAAAGAAGGTGGGGCCGGAAGGGGGGATGTGTAAGAGGGGGATTAGCAGCTCTCATCGGAGTAATGATTCCCAAGTCAAATTGGCGGAAGATTGTTTCAGTGAAAATGAAGAATTGGACTTATGTTTATTAGATGGGCCCAGTGGTTCACAGTTGGTTTGACTACATGGTGGGCCACGAAAGGAAAAATGGAAGGCTTAGAATTAAAAGAAAAAGAAAACGATTATAGGTTTTGGTTTTGAGTCCGCACTTCTCACTTATAACAGGACGGGAACAGTGGGCGGAAAAAGGGAGAGATCACTTTTCGAAGGCAGAAGACGACGGACGGCGCTCTCTCTCCCGGAATTCAATTTCGTTTAGTTTTCAAGTTTTGTTCAAGTATTCAAGCTTTCGGTAATTCGTTTCAATTTCTATTTTTAATAAAAGTTATTCGTTTGCATTCGTTAAGTATTAATTTTTTGTTTATTTTTCTTTCTTCAATATTAGAAGCATGTTTCAAATTAGGGTTTCTTCTTTTTCATGCATAATGATTAGTGATTAGTCGTTTAGGTAGAGTCGCAGGGTGATTAGCACACCGTGGCTAGTTCGGGTACTGCTCCTATTTTCAAACAATGAAAACGATTTAAGATTGGAAAAATACTTCCCGTGGACGAATCCGGGCATTGTCGGAACCCTTGTGAACACGGGAATGGGGGTCCAAACCTCATTCTCCGCTGCGCATGGATATACGGCGACCATAGGGTCTCGCATCTTGCGGGGTATCTTTTTCAATCTAAAATTAAACGTTTCTAAGAACTCCAAACAGAGCAGGTAAATCCGGACTGGTTACAAGTGCTATGAATCCTATGATTGTACCTCCTTTTAATTTTCTGAAAAGTACATTCAATTTCTAGATTTTTAGTTAATCTCAACCAAATCAACAATGGGTGGCTACCTAAATGCCCGTTAGATTAGTTAACGACCCGAGTTTTTAGTCAGCACACATCACCGTCTCTGTGGATTCGACTCCAGACTTACTGGATATTATGCTGCGTCAGTATCCGCCCTACGTTTGGAACAACCCATTAATTTAGGACTAGAAAATCGTCAAGCATCTACTAACCGTACGATAGACGTATGCGGTGGTTGTAGACCTTTTGCACTCCAGAATCTACAATCTTACACTCCACACCACACTTCAACTTAACCACGTGACATTAAATATCACCACACACGTCTATCAAAAAAAAATCACCACACACGTAACCTAACAAAAGTCATTTTGTCATATTACTCCAGTGAATAATTTATCATGAAAAACATAAAGTCTAGGATCACCGCACTTGATCCAGTGCACGGGCCACCGTATGTTGTGTGACGTCTACTTTGAGCCTTATAAAAATAGAGAAAAATATTTATAAATTTAAAATAATTATTTATGGGGCCCTTAAAAAAAGGGAAATGATATTGTCACACCCTAAATTGTTAACGCCACACTCCTGCAATGTATTTTTTGGTGCAAAAATACACTGCAGGGGTGTGGCGTCAACAATTTAGGGTGTGGCAAAATCAACTCCCTACAAAAATTAGCTTTAACAAATATCGATAGGTACGTTTCTTGAATTAGTCTCAGTTTCGCCTCTACAAATTTAAGAAACACACCTATTGATATGAATTGGAGTTGATTTTTTAATGTACCTCATAAATAATTATTTTAAAATTTATAAATATTTTTTTTTTGTATTTTTATAAAATTCAGAATGGATCCCACATGGTGTGTTGTGCCCAATGCATCGACCAAGTGCGGTGGTACTACTAGCGTTGTTGAGAAAAAGCTTTCTACAGGAAGGTTTGGCTATCAACCAGCCCCCGTCATGAATTCGTTGGCAAGTAGAGTAGCGCAAGGGCGGGTAGGGTGTCCCGCCTTTCCTACAAGTAACAATAAATTACGGAACTCTTTCTTTTCTAATCTTTGCAGATCTAAAGTATTTTCCTAAAAGGAAAAAACGAGTCACTCTTTTTTAAAAACCGAGCTCATTGGCTCGCGGAACCCTTTTTGTAAAATACTTGAAATATTCTTCGAATATTCAAGAGGTGACCTGACACACCTGAACTCTATGTACGGTGGCGACTCTAAGTTATTTTTTAAGCCCCTTTGTAGCCCCAATCGAACCTGATTCTCCTTTTCTCGTAATACATAGGCAGCTTGATAAAAGCTCGGTCCCTTTTATAAAATCATCCCCCATTTTCTAAAAATAGAACTATATTCTAAAATATCTGAACCCTTTTTATAGAACACAAAACTCATTTCCTTCATAACCATGTTGCAATTCATAGGAACCGGATCACTTATCCTCCCTCATGCCCTTTTTCTTTTGAAGGAGGGGCTGAGGATAAAATCTCGGGTGCGACACCTAGCGCGAAGAAAACCCAAAACCTGATACTAACAGGAACCGCCGCCGTCTGCTGTTACAGAAAGATCCACCACCACCAGTCGAAACTCCTCTGACGTCCACCTAGCCACCTCTGGCCAACACCACCTAGCATAAGATAACTTGATACAAAAAGGATATATTTCACAAGCTTGAAATATACCTGTATTTTTTTTTATCTTGTAAATGTAAGTGAGAGAGTTATATGGTAAGTTTTGAATTTGAATTCTATACTAAAAAAAATGGAAATGGGAAAAAGAGTGTTCACATTTCCTTATTCGAAATATGATCGATGCCATAAATAATGGAATGTGTTGACTCATAGGATTCTTTTTGTCAATGCCAAAACTGCAATGCATAAAATTTTTGTAATATATGCAAGGTATAGGATTTTTATGCACTAGAATTTTGGCACAATAAAAACTGTTGTGGCATTATAATTTCCCTTGTTCAAAGGGAAAATTGGCCATAAGGGCGGTAAAATAGTTTGCATTTAGGAGAAGAACACTAGCAAAATAGTTTTCAGTGGAGGTCTTTCAACTTTTTGAGTATTTTAGCCATAAGGTCAAAACATATTTAAGCACTTTCATAGGGTTTTAGGATTCACTTTCCTATTATAGAGTATTAGGGTTTTAGTGGTTTATGCACTTTCACATATAGGGTACTCTAGGGTTTTGGGCACTTTTATAAGGTACCATAGGATTTTAGGTACTTTCATAGGGTACCCTAGAGCTTTAGGCACTTTCATAAGGTACCCTAGGTTTTAGGCACTTTTATAGGCATATTTGTCCTTATGTTTGATTGCAAAAAAAGATTGTCCTTGAGTCAAAAAATGTAAATAAGAGAGATTTTTGGCCAAGTTTCTCTTGTTCAAATATCTTTTGTTGTAATGTTGTGTTTGGATGGGTTTTTGAAATTTTTTGAGTTTGATTTTTGGGGTAATGAGTGAAGAGAGAAATAAGAATAATGATTGGAGAGTGAAGAGAAAAAATGAGAGTAATGACTGAAAATAAAAAACAATGAGTATTTTTTGAGTTGAAATTCCAAACAAAGCATTTGTTTTTGACAAACAATTTTAAGTTCTCATCCAAACAAAGCATTTGTTTTTGGCAAACAACTAAAAATGATTGAGTAGTCCCACAATCGAGAAGTGTTTGAAAAAGATACACGAAGAGTGTTCCGTTGCCACATGTTTGTGTATCGCATAAAGGCCGGAAGAATAAAGCAAGTATCACGTACGAGATTATGGGAAGGATTCTGTCCAGTTTTCTTCCAACTCGTCCTGACCAATTTTAGAGGGTGTTCCGGTTTCTAGAAAAAGTAACTTTTAGAAAAAGAAGATAATTTCAAACTCAAAAATTATGTGTTTACGCAAATAATTTTCTTATCAATATAGATCTTGTTAGATAGATCTCATTGAGATCTTTTATACAGTGCAAAAAAAATTAAAAAATTATTTTTCATTTTCATTATATTTGAATTTAAAAATTGAAGAAAAAGAACTTTTAAAAAAAGAAGAAAAACCGGAACACCCTATTAGACCATTTAGGGGCCTTTTTAGGGCCCACAATAATGATCAAAACTGATTAGATTTTTTTTTTTTGAGAGATCGTCAAAATCACTAACCATGCCAAAAAACACTTCAATTATATATCGTTTGATATTCCATCCGTCCGTTTTTTAGAGTCTAGTATTTCATTTTGGATTATCCCTTGATAAATGTCCATTTTGTAAAGTAAGTGGGTAAAAGTTAGTGAATTTTCTATTTTGCCCATAAAAGTAGATTCCATTTTGAAAAGTTAGTAAGTAAAAATGTAATTTATAATGTTTTCAAAGAAGGTAAGGAAGGAAATTAGAGGTAAAAGTTGATATGAAAGGTGTAATGATATCTTTTTAATAAATTGGAATTACGAAGCAGAACACTTAGAAAGAAACAAAGGGAGTATGATTTTTAAATGAATTTCTCTTCATATAATTGAGTCAAATGGGTTACAATTTATTGTTGCACACTTTTTTTTCTTACAAACTTAATTCACTTAGAAATACAAAACGATATCCGATCAATGCTATTTTTAGTGTGGTCAATGTTTTCGATGAACTAAAAAAAATGAACTATTTCGATCATTGTTAGCCTTCCAATGTTCCAAAATTGAACCAAGCTGATTGAAAGAAAACTCTACAGGACCCTTGTCCACAGTCTCGTACGTGGTACTAGTATTAAATGTTCGGTCACATTCACGTACCTGGTACTTGTATTAAATGTTCGGTCCATCCCTTATGCTATAATACAAAAACATGTGGCAACGGCTCTTCGTGTATCTTCTTTGAGAAAGCGATTCTGGCCCGTTTCATTAAGGCCCTGTTTGGCTGGGGAGAAGGCCCCGGATATGCCATGTGGGGTAGAAATTTTATATCCATCTCAAAATCAATTGGCAATGAGTGGAGAGGTTTCAAATGTTATTGAGTGCTCACCCATTCCACTCTCAAGCAATGTGGGACTCTATTTCCTTAACATCTCCCCTCACGTGCAGCCGTGTTTGACGTCTGTCAAGTGTGGCCACTTTAGGTCCTATCATCGTGCAACCTTTGCTGGTCTGCCATCGTGAGGTGTGGATTGTAATTTTTAAAATGTGGGGTGGAACGGGCCCCGCTCTGATACCATGTAGAATATATCCATCTCAAAACCAGTTGGCAATGAGTGGAAATGTCTCAAATGTTATTAAGTGCTCACTCATTCCACTCCCAAGTAATGTGAGACTCTATTTCCTTAACAAGCGGGGGGATTAACATCTCCCCCTTCTCCTCATCTCCGGTGTTTGGAAGAAAAAAGTGTTGTCGGATTCGCAAGAGGGATTTGAGCTGTTGGGATTAATTACAAATCAGGGAAGAGGTGGATTTGCCAAGGCTAGGGGTACCTCCTGTCGTTCACTAAGTGGGGTGGTATTTTTACCCTTGTGCCCTCCCCTTTCTCTTTTGTCACGCCTGGTTTATCTTCTGTGTACAAATGATTGAGAAAAGATATATATATATATATATATATATATATATATATATATATATATATATATTTGTAGAGAGAGAGAGGGGTACTATTTGCCGCTTGAGCCGAAGTGTTGTACCCATCATTGCTGGTAGTAGGGGAATCAGTAAAGTTTTTGGAGGTGTGGACGGAGAAAGGTAGAAGGAGTAGTGATGATCAGAGCAAGAGGCATACGGTCGGAGTGGTGATGATCGACGACGACAGCAGCAGCAGACAGAGAAGACGAGACATTGTAGAGGATGGGTTGGGTAGGGGCATGGGTCAGAGGAGGTTGTGTACAAGTGTACTAGATCCATATTGACATATACATATACGTTTTTAATTTTTTTTTGAGAAATAATAATTTTTTTTCTAATAAATTATGGTTTACTTTTAATTTTTTTCAAAAAAAATATTTTTCTAAAATGAAATTAAGTTTAAACATTTGAGGAGGCAACTCAGTCATTTAACATCAAATCCACCTTCCGAATCCCCATTTTCAAAAAATCATCGAAACGCTGGATTATCAATCCACCATTCTTAGGAGGTGAGTCCATCCATTTTACATATCTACCCTCAAATTCACCTCTCCTTTTATATTCACCCAAAATCATCTCCTTCATCTAAGCGGACCGCAAGATTCTTATTTTTGCTTTACGAGACCGGTCCTTCTATCACAATACATCACATTTAATTCAAAAAATAAATACTTATTTTTGTTAGCAGAACGGGGCCCAATCATTTCTGTAGAGGTGTTCTGAGTGTTGAACCGATTGGCTTGGCTTCAATTTAAGTTGATCAAATTGATCCTATTTCGATTATCAAAAATCGAAAAAATTCCTAATCCAGGAAATGGGAGAAAAATTTACAAAAATAAAACTGGCGAAATAGGAAGGGATTGACTGGGTCTCACACAAAATTTACAATCATGCTACAAACACAACACAACACCAAAAAAAAAAAAAAAAATGCTACAAATACCACACCAAACACAACTCCTCACATACATATGAGGCCCACACACTTGAATGATTTGTACCAAGTATTTTCGCAAAACTAATCCTTTCATTATACCCACTGAACTCGGGGATGATATTGTGCACACCATTTTGTACACATCTGGACCGTTGATCTCGACAAGTAACAATATGGATTGCACGGTACAGTGCGTATTCTCAACCGTCCAACCGTTCAACAATACGCGTGGACCGTTGATTGCCAAGATCAACGGTCCGGATGTGCGATGCTTCGTTACAATTTCAGAATCATACTGGATTAAAAGATTTGAATTAGAATTGTGATCAAGTCTAATAATGTATGTTTTGTGTTTTGTCAAGCAATAGGAGAATTCAAGTATAGATATTACGTTAAACTGAAACAACTCCACATGCAATTACTATAAGGCCAGGGCAACTACTACTACTCCTATTAGTGAGGCAAACCAATCCACATGAGATGTAATAATCCTGGTCATCTAAGCTACCCCACTTAAACGGTTAAACCTAATGCACGTTCGCTTACTATATATTTTTGTAGGTGTACAAAAATAATGTCAATTACTCTAATTAAGACGGGGCAGTCAAGCATTTAATTAAAGAGAGAAGATCTAGAGGAACTGTTTCCTAAACTGAATCAGTTTCAACACATCTTCTCTTCATCATATTAAGACGACTACTAACTTGCAAAATTTCAGGGAAAAAAATAATACTCTCTCCGTTCTCATTCCTTGGTCCCAATTAACATTTTTTCTCGTTCCAAAAAGATTGTCCCATATATTTCAAAACTAAATGGGTAATATATTATGGATTTCCTCTTTTACCCTTTCATTTTTAAAATTTGTAGTACAAAAAAGTGAGAAAAGGTAGGGTAAAATGAGAAAAATAAGTTTTTTGAAAGTGTAATGATTGTGTTCCCTTGTATAATTGAAATCCACAAAAAATGACTAAAGAATGAGAACAGAAGGAGTACAAAACTGGGGCTTCGAAAATGAGTAGTTGATGAGAAGGCATGGAACAGAGTAATTATTCAATGCCCTGGGGCACGGCCACGTGGTGCCCCAGGACCATTCTCCACCACACATTCACTACAAGAAATTCGGGCTTTGCCAGCGGCCAAAAGCGTTGGCGAAGGTGTCGCAAAGCGCTGCTATAGACCTGCATGGTCTATACCAGCGCTTGGATAAAGCGCTGGTGGTCTACCGTCGGTATAGCCCTGTACCAGCGCTTTTTGCAAGCGTTGGTATATCGAATCTTGTGCCAACGCTTGCAAGAAGCGCTGGTATATCGAATCTTATGCCAGCGCTTTGTTTCCCAGCGCTTTTGGCCACTGGTATAGGCACACTTTTACCAACGCAACAACATTGGTGTAGGTCTAATTTATTTATTTTTTTATAAACTTTTACTAGCGCTAAAAAACGCTGGTATAGGTTCTTTTTTTTTTTTAAATATAATTTCTACACATTCAAATAACCCTAATAGAATAGATATTAGCAACTTTCGCCACATATATCACTAACTTTTCCTAAGAACTCAAAAATATCGAAAAACAAAACAATTCATTCTTCATTGGAGAAACAAATAATCCATAGGAAATACCACAACTTGAAGGTATGTTCCATAACATGTCAACATTCAAAAGTAGATCAAATGTTCATAATCCTACCAAAATATCACAATCCAACAAGTACGCATATTGCCTAAACTACATGGAATAGAAAACTAATCAAAAGTCGACGATGGCATCCTTAACATCTTTCCGAAAGAGCTTTCAAAATGACAGGTTGAAATCACACTTTGAGCTAGACCGTCCTATTACCTGCAATGTAAATGGCGAAGAATAAGAACCAAGATTATCTTTTAATTAACTCCCATGATATTATATGTAGCAGTCACTGCCCATAACGGGCACCAATTCTAACAGAACAGCCAAATCAGAACAACAACAAACAGACCAGTTCCATGACTTAAGAACGAAAATGGACAGTAATGGCAATAGAAACTGAACAAACTGAACAGAAACTGAAACTGAACAAACAGCCATAACAGAAACTGAACAAACAGCAACAGAAACTGAACAAACAGCCATAACAGAACAACAGCAAACAGACCAGTTCCATGACATAAGAACGAAACTGGACAATAATGGCACACAAGCAACTAAACGAACACTAATGACAGTAATGGCACACTCAGAAACACTAATAACATTTAGGGTAGCTATAATTCCACGACCATTTACTTTAGTGCCACGACATCTTAACCAGTCTGACAACTATGCCCCTTACCTCTTACCCCTTTTCTTTTCTCATCCATATTGCCAAAGGGTAGCAAATCCTACCTTTATCTCCCACTTTTTTCCCTATGTCAAGCACCACCTCATGTGCTCATAATTCATCTGCTCCTCTAACCGCCATTCATGTTTATCAAGCACACACCATCCCATCAATCCATTTCACCATTGACCTAAGTCATGTTAGTTAAATCCAATGAACGTGCACGATCTGCAGCTTCCCAAGATAGAATATGGAGATATAAAAAAGCAAAAGTGGGTCACTGTTTTCCATTTTTTTCTAAATGACGGAAATCTGTTGTTGGTATCTTCCTACTGTCTAAATGCATGTACAGAGTGTGGGTTCAAAGAGTGATTTGTTGCTGTTTCTGCTTCTCAAAACGAAAAAGAGGGATTTTTGGTACTGATTTGGAATGAAGGGAATCGAAGGATAGATCAAAGGAGAGAAAACCAGTCAAGTCCTGTGGTGTGTGCCCGTGAGAGAGAGAAGTGAGACGAGGAGATCATGGATTCGATAGGCAACTAAGCAATTCTGTTGACTATTTTGGTTGATTCGAGCACGAGGATGGTTGGAACTTGGAAGAGTGAAGGGTTATGAGGACAAGGAAGCATTGTAATCTGACAAGGGTATAATAGTCAGTATACTTCAAATGTCGTGGTACTATATAAAAGACTCGTGGCATTATCATTAACCTAACATTTATGGGCAGAAACACTAATGACAGTAATGACAGAAACACTCAAAAAAACTAATAACATTTATGGCAGAAACACTCATGACAGTAATGGAACACTAATAACATTTATGGGCAGTTATGCCATTACTGCCCATAACATTTGTAGCTGCAGAAACTGGACAGTAATGGCACACAAGGAACTGAACGAACACTAACAACAGCTATACCTGACAGTAACAAATTGAACAAAATGGACAGTCCAGTACAGACAGTGAACAAACCAAAACTCTTGGCAAATGACATCCAACATTGAAAAGGCAGTATGTTTAGCAAGTATGACAATGGCAGAAAATGGGCAGGAATTAGATTTGGCTTCCATTGATTGCAGTATCGGCGATACGTACTTATCTTTGGCTAGGTATGATGAGGCTATTTTAGCTTAACAGAAAGCGCTTGTGCTATTTAAGTCAGTCAAGGGGGAAAACCAACTGTCCGTTGCCTCAGTCTTTGTCCGTTTGGCTGACTTATGATGGGAAGTTATTCAGATTCTCACGATTCGTTGGAAAGTACTATTTCAAAGTTTAGGGAAGTCGGAGAGAAGAAATCTTCTCTTTTTGGCATCGCTCTGAACCAAATGGGTCTTGTGTGTGTACAACTTCATGAGATAAATGAGGCTGCTGAGCTGTTTCAAGAAGCAAGGAGTATTTTCGATAGTGAATATGGACCATATCACCCAAACACATTGGGAGTTTATAGCAATCTTGCTGGAACTTATGATGCATCGGGCTAGCATCTATTATTCATCTTTTTTCCTCTTCAAAAATCAAACACTTGTTTATGATGCCATACTATTTTCCTTGTTTATGCGACAAAGGGTTTTAGCAGTGAAACAAGATAAAGATCAGAAAATTCTGCACATTCTGAATTCCAAGTTTTTGTTTTTCTCTATACAGGACAGATGATGCAATTGAAATATTGGAATACGTTGTTGGGATATGACAGTAAGACCCAAAACGTTATTTCCAACTAAGTTATATCAAAATGACATAAGAAGTTTATAGATTGTAACACACATTTCCAACTAAGTAAATTTAGTTCATGTACAATGTAAGAATGTACCTCCATTAGAACATTCGATGTCATGACTTGCGTGCGATGATCTTTGATGTGCGTGTGGAGAATTCTGATCAAAGGAGCCATTACAACCGTCTCGAACCTAAAATATGCAATGGAAAATTTGCATAAGAATCTAAACAAATACATATGACTAACTTAACTAGTCTAATACTTTTATTGAACTAAAGTGGTATAATACATATTACATATTTCATCACGTTAAGAAAATAGAATAACCTGTAATCCAGTAAACTCAGGCATATGTCTCATCATGAAAGCCACTTGTTCTTTTAAAGTGCTCATTTCAGCCACTTGTTCTTTTAAAGTGCTCATTTCAACCACTTGCGCATGCACCTTATCTTCTAGTTTACGTATAGTTTCTTTGTCTCTCATTCTCTCTTCTTCATCAGCCACATTAAACCTTGGGGAATTTGAGATCCATGTGAGAGACTAGGCTGTGAATGTTGCTCTATTTCACAAATTTCAAGTCGTCTTTTCTTTCCCATGCCTATTCAAACAAACAGTAGAAAATTCAGCCCCAATCCAATTGTTGAGCTTAATGGTTATCCACTCCTATGGTTTCTTCAAAGTAATCCAATTGAGAAAGCAGTGTTTTATTACAATAACAACCTCAAATAACTCTCGTTCGCTATTTTGGGAAAACTCTCACAGATTATGTGGTAACCTTCCACAAATTATTTCTATAGATCATACACAAAATCAGAAATACAGTAGCAGCAAACTTGACAAAAACTGAGACTACTACAACAACAAGGACATCTTGAGGCAGTCAAAAGTGCCCCAATAGGATAACTAATGGGGCATTTCAGTTAACAGAGCAGTACAATGAAGTGCCGCATGTATCAAACTCATTCTTTCCTCACAGAGTTCTTTTTCTATATAAAATACATCAAAACCATGTCTAACCAACAATGACTTCGACTAATAATTTTTTTTCAGATGAAAAATCATGCTTAACACAAACTTGCCATATTTCACGAAGGTCTTGAACTGATAAAACTTTTCAAACTTCAGAAGTGGGTACCTTGGGTAGGATATCCTGTAGAGAATGATGATACTAATTAAGAGAGCCCAAATATGACCTGCACAGAGAGAAAATGCTGCCATCATTCTAAAAATTCCACACAGAATATTGATGAGAATGTTAGAATATGTGAACTGAAATAAGAAATAAGTGAACAACATAAGGTAGCTGATCAAATAATTAAAAAATAACATAAGGTAATCTTTGTCATCTAGAACAAGCAAAGAACCAATTATCTTGTCCTAAAGAACCAAACAACATGAGCTAGTTGACTGACAGACGATTGTCACAATTGAATAAACCATAATGATAGGTAGGTAGCTCAAAAAGGGAATCTGAAAGTATCCCGAAAAGAGAAATTAGCGATTCAAGCAAAAATGGCATCATATCTAGGACTTCTATCTGTCCTCTTGCATCCGCAGTAGGCAGTATCACTGGATGCAGATAGAGAGGGAAACAAAAATCTATTAACAAAACCCAAAAAGGTTTTTTTCTTTTTTTTGGTCAAACGGAAATTTCCAAAAAGGCTTTTGCCAAACCAAGAACCCCACCACATGCACAAGAAAGCCGCTAGACGAATCATAGATCATATAAAGCATACATAAGCAAACTGAAAGAATTAAGCACTGCTGATATCAACACATCCTAATTTCATCTTCTCTTCCTGCATGTGAGTGAACAAGTCATAACAAGATTGAAAAAGCATTAAAACATTACAGCGGTAAACAACTACAGTATCAAACAAATATAGCCTCTTATTGCAGCCACCATCAGGCCACTGATAATAAAACATAGTACAAGTACTAGGAGCAAATTGTAACTAAGGATGCAAAATTAGGCCTAAAAGAGACGCTGTGTGCTTCCAATTGAGAAAAAGCAAAACCTTACACATGCATCGATGTTTTATGTTGTCTCTGGCAAAACCCTACACATGCATTCGAAACCTTCCCTATGAATCTACAAAGAAGCTTAGGGATAGATCAATAGAGAAACACATAACGGAGAGAAGAGAAAGGGTGTACAGGGGGCCGTTTTTTAAGCAGATGGGAGGGGGCGCTTGAAATCTGAATTTCATTCTGAACGTGTAAGGAAGGGTGCTAAAGGGAAAAGCTAAAAGCGCCAAATTTAAAAATTTTAAGTAGCAGTTCAATTAAAACGCGAAAACTTTAAGAACCGGCACTGTATTGTTAAAGTAAAACAGGTCCATCTACTCAAATGCCCCTTCAGGTCAATTAAAACGCGGCACAATTTAGCAAGCGCCTCATTACACGGCTTACAAGGCATTTCTTTGAAACTGCCGCAAGATAAGTGCTAGGAAAGGCGTATTCTTGACAGGATTTCAACAGCAACTGAAAGCTACAGCTCAACAGCAAGTGACCCAGACTATACTTCACAGAGAACAACAAGACAATACCAAAACAGAACGGTACAGAACAGAACTGCAAGCAGCAGAATAGTATGCATCCTCCCGGCATGGGAACAAACCTTGACCTACTTCTACTTGATAAAGTTATCTGGACATCTATTGCCGTCTATAGTCTTTGTTTGAGTTGTTCTCTCTGTGTGGAAATAAGCATACTTTCTAATTTCTATTTCCTCTGTAGCTATCAGACAATTACATGGAGGAACTCTGTGCAAAATCAAGGTTTGTTGAGCTTAATGGTTTGTTTTCTTGGTTCTTGTCATTTCTGTTACATTTCTACAGCAATTGAAATTACAACATGGCCCACAATTGCATGGATACCAAAACTGAAAGTGACCATACCTAAAGTGTTCATATGGAACCAGACAAATGAGTTTCTTTCATGCCCTTTACATGTCTAAAACTTTACTTTTCTCATACCCTTCGAAAGTTCAGACTAACTATTTGGTCTGAAACTCAAAATTGAAGAGCAAAAGAGTTAAGCCAAAAAATTTAGACTTCACATGAATACTACTTCTAGCTAAGGTTTAAGCCTTCCCATTTGAAGCACAAGGAAGACAAGAGGGGTTGCCGGTCACCTATATACACATACACACACAGAGCTGAAATCGGTCACGGAGTCGAATATTGCAACCTAAACTGGTCGTTTGGAACAAAGATAAAACAAGGCATAAGAATATGATCTATAAAGGTAAAATGAACTCTTGCAACCAATAAATAGCTCCTGCAAGATTTATTACTAACTTGGTGATTTTTTTTTTACAGTTATGTGTCACTTTTCAGAAACGTAGACATCTAAATCTGAAGCTACAATGTCAATATCCAAGGATTATATTACGTTTAGTGGCATGCTCATAGTCAAATTATGAACTCTAACTTTACCTTCCTCTTTGTGAAGGTATGGGAAACCATAGATATGTCATGAGGAACATAAAGACCATTGGCTGGCGTGTAAATATGAAGCACCACTAAACTATCAGGAACCTCTTCTTGAATGCTGCCTAACGAAAGGACAGAGCCATATTTTCTGACTAAAAGCAAACAACCTATACCACTGACTGATCCACATTATAAATTTCAATCTACAGATTAACCTAAACATATTGTCGACATCCATCTAGAAGAATCCTAGTAAATTGGTTTTCTTTTTTTTCTTTTCTTTTATTTTTCTTCATGTTTTCAGTTTTTATGTCATTGGGATAAAACAAGATTAGTACATGCAGAGTCGAAATCAGTCACGAAATCAGTCACGGAGGTTTCAAAAAATGATCTGTATGAGTGCATTCACTTCATTTTGCATGCAATGGCCACTGTACTACGCTTAATATTGAACAAAACCACTGCTAAACCCTTCCCCCAATTTTCAAAGCCCTAATTTCTAAACAACCAAACAAAATCCCAAACCCGAACTGAGAATCTTAGTCCACCAATACATATGCAATGTTCAGAGAGAGAGAGAGAGAGAGAGAGAGAGAGAGAGAGAAAGTCGTACCTCAGCTATGGAGTATACACCCAGAGTATCTCCTGAGACGATCTAAATGTGGAAGAAATTGAGTATGGCTGCGATGGCACACGCGGGAGAGAGAGAGAGAGAGAGAGCGCAGGAGAGGGAGCGAGAGAATTTCATTTGGAGGAATTTCGGTCGCGCCATTAATTTGGTGGAATGGTTCAGGGCGCTGGGCGCCATTAATTTGGCGGAATTGGTTTCCGTGGGAAATTTGGGGGTTTTAATTGTTTTGGAGAAGAACCTTGCTACAGGCACAGCCAATTTATGCATAGATTGCGTAGTGAGGCTCATTAAGGGTCTCATACAAATAATTCAATCCGTCAATTATGTTTAAAACATTTTTTCAAGGGTTTTCGCGAAAAATTAGCTCAATCCGATACCTATAAATGCTTGATCTAATCATCTAACTTTTCATTAGGGTTTTTAGAGAATGAAAAGTTAGACGATTAATCAAGTACTTATAGGCATCGGATTGAGCTGATTTTTTGCAGGGCCCCTTGAAAAAATGTTTTAAACATAATGAACGGCTCGAATCACTTGTATGGGACTCATAGTGAGCCCCACATAAAAATCTATGCACAAATTTACTATGTCCACGTACTTTATGTTTGGACGAACAAAATCTATTCTTATTCATTCAATTACATTTTAATAATAGTCGATCTGAATCATTAGCATTTCACGTCACACTAATTCCATCAGTATCACCTAAATCGAAGATCATCGGATATCGACGATCACCTAATCGGACAACATTTGATGCATCCCGAGGCATGAAAGTGCTAGATTGCAATATTCAACTCCCCACATGAGTCTTTTTCATTTTAATCAAAACCGTCCATCTTTTACATATTATGGAATACAGCATTCATATCCAAAATGAAGTCAATCGGGTGTCAATACACACTTGATCTAACAAAAAACACATTTTCTTAATGAAATTGTGTCTCAATAAAGAAGCTTTTGAAACCCGATCGAGATAATTTTTTTACAAGAATGATATAACCAACAAGGAAAACAAAATCAATGGTCTGGATTGTTGTAATTGTGTCATGATCGAATAGCTACCATATGTTCAAATACATCACAAGACTTGGTTCATAAATAGTTACATTGAACGTATATAGTTTAAAGGTTGTTACCAACTAAATTTGTACAGTGGTCGATCCGAACCGATAGGATTTCACGTCTCACTTATTCCATCATTGTCACCCAAATCGGTGACCATTGGATATTGGCTACCATCAGATTGGGAAACATTTGATGCATCCCAGGTCATTAAAAATATTTAATTGCAAGACCCGACCTCGAAAGATTCTTTATTTTTCAATTTGGACCGTCTATCTTTTACATAATATGCAGTTTATCAATCCTACCAAGAATGAAGTTGATCGAGTATCGCTACACATCTGATCGAACAATCACAATCATCCAAACACACAAATTGCGTCCTAATCAACGAGCTTTCCAAACCCATATGAGTCAAATTTTTACGATAATGACTTAATCGATAAGCAAACCAAATCAATGACTTCGACTGTTAAAATAGTTTTGTCATATTCAGATTCACTAAATAATAGTATCAAAGAATATTAGAAAATGTATAACGTATAATATAATTACACATTGTTTGGTATCTTCTTTATTTAAGCCTATTCCAATGCTTTTTCTTGGGTGATAGTAAATGAGAGGTCTATTCCAGCGCTTTTGTTGGGTTACTGGTAAATGTCCGGTTAATTCCAGCGCTTTTACTGGGCCGCTGGTAAATGTCCGATCAATTCCAGCGCTTTTATTGGGCCGCTGGGAAATGGTCGGTCTATTCCAGCGCTTTTGATTGGGCCGCTGGAAAAGCCTTATTCTAGCAGCGGCTAGAAAAAGCGCTGGTATAGAACTCCTATTGCAGCGCTTTTTCGAGCCGCTGGTAAAAAAAGCGTTAGGAGATCCCATTTTTCTTGTAGTGATTGTTAAGGGGCCCAAAGTATGTGCGATGGAGAATGGCCTTGGGGTAGGCACGGACCCAAGGGGTTCACGCAAGGGCACGTGCCCCCACTCGATTTTGTAAAATAAATATAAATAGTTTTGAATATTTAAATTATATCCAATAAATTTATGATAATGTTTTAATAAAACTAATCTTCATTTTATTTACGAGGATTTTTTGTTTGATCTATTTTTTATAATGCGAATTTTCATACAATTTTTTGTGTGCAAACACATCCCTTTCTTTATTATAAGAGATACAGTTTCACATATAGTCACCAATTTGTTACTATACCAGTGCAAAGTGTATTAATAAAGGAATTATGGACGTATGTGGTAAGTTTACTAATTTATGTGCCCCAATTAGCACAAAATTCTAGATTCGTTTCTGCTTTGGGGCACCATGTGGCATAGACTAATTTTTCCATGGACCGAGTTGACGTGAAGATATGAAACGTAGGGGTTTTCTCCATCTTAAGATATATATTTGAAACCTCTTAGGATTTCTCAATTCCTTTGGAGCTATAAAATACAGAATTAAATTTTTTTTTTTTGATCCTCCTCTGATTTAATTGGCTCCCAGTAAATTAAATAGGCGATGAAATTAAATTCTAAGGATTAATTCTATATGTTTATAAGCTGGTCCGAACATTTAAGTTATCAGAAAGGAGAATGCCAAAACGACAACCACTATATATGGCCCCACATTAATATAAAAGAAAAACACTTCTTAAGAATTCCACTCGCTGATTCTACGGTAAATGTTGAAAAGTAGCAGCATTGAGATTAAAGTGTGCTGATCAAAAAAAAAAAAAAAGAGATTAAAGTGTACACTGTACAGTCTGTACACGTAGGCCTGTGAACGGGCCGGATCCGGTCCGGATCCGATAGATCCGAATCCGAAAAGACTTGGATTCGATCCGAATTCGATAAGACTCAAATCTGATAGCGGAAATCCGGATCCGATCCGAAATATTTGGACCCGATCCGAAAATCCGAATCCGATCCGAAAACTTTTTTACTCCAAAAATTTTAGCCAAAAAAAATTTTTTTTTTTTAAAATACAACTTTTTTCAAAAAAAAATATTTCCCAAAAAAAAAAATAAAAGAAAAAATTGAAAAAAAAAATAAAACTTCTTAAACATTTTTTTTTTCAAAATAAAAAATTTACTGTATTTTTAAAAAAAATTTCAAAAATTTATAAAAAGTAAAAAAAAAAAAGTTCGGATTCGGATTGATAACGGATTTAATCCGATCCGATCCGGATCCGATAACGTTACCGGATTCGGATTATCGGATTATCGGATCGATGTTATCGGATCCGGATCAGATCCGGTCCATTGACAGGCCTACCTTTGTCTATTATTATAGTATTATTTAATAAATCAACTAACAGTCCTCGTCGATTTTTAACCGTGTACTGTACACGGTTAAAAATCTACGAGGACTGTTAGTTGATTTATTAAATAATACTATAATAATAGACAAAGGTTCAGTCACTATACTGCTCTCTCTTTTGTTTTGGTTGGGTTTGTGGGACAGGGTGTCTAGACCAGTTTACGTGTAGTTCGATTATTCTCCTTCCTGATCCGGTGAAAAACATGTTATCTATGCCGGAACTAAAAAATTCACAAGAGATTTTTTTTGTTTTTTTAGGATGACTTGGGCCTAAGAAGTTGTCAAGTTCATCCTATTGCTAAAATTTGTAAGTTAATGAAATTTATTTTTGCTGATCAAAAAGAAGGAGTTAAGTTTCGAGTTAAGGATATCTGGTTTACCAGAAATGATATGAGTACCGAAAATGGGGGAGGGAAAATGCACCGACCGCCGCCGACGGGCTGTCTCTGGCCACCGGACGGCCGATCCCAGCCGTCCAAAAATTCTAAAAAAAAAACCGAGGGGGCCTTCGCGGAAATCAACGGCATCCGAAATGTGTAGGGTGTTTGATCTGAGTATCTCTTTTTCGTGTATATACATATCTCCCTTTCGGTACATATAGCAGGACTGGTCTCCAGCTTATCCTATTGCTACTCTATGTGGATTAGAATTCCCGGTTTTCAGGTTTTGTGGCGGGAGAACATGCACGTCAATAACTTGTATTTGGAGCCTCAGAATTTAGAACAGAAAGAGATGTGTGCGCTTACTTTGCATGTGTATGTATAAAATCCAGAGACTACGCTTTATTTTTTAGCAGCTTTACTTGAAACTTTTTCAGAATAAAGGAAAGAAATGGACATGCTGCAGGTTCCATTAGGAGTGAGAAAGGGTGCTTGGACTGAGGAAGAAGACTGTCTTCTGAAGAAGTGCGTTGAGAAACACGGAGAGGGGAACTGGCACCAAGTCCCTCGCAAAGCAGGTCAATTCCCTTTTAGAGAGAGAGAGAGCGCGCAAAATTTCTATGATGTCACAGTGCGGTATTGAGGCACTATGCCCCATTTAATATAGACCATTAGATTAGGTTTTAGGTTATTCTGGGACCTTGGATTAAAACCACCTCCGAAAAGTAAGGTGGTTTTGCGTTTTTTCAGCCGTTATGCTTACCGTGAACACTGTACTTACCACAAAATAAGGCATACTTACCACAACTAAAGGTTGTACTTCAACGTTTTTAGGTGTTTTCAAAATAATTTTAGGAGAGAGGGGGATGGATCCAAGGGTTAATAGGAGAGAGAGGATGGATCCAAGGGTTAATAGGAGAGAGAGGATGGATCCAAGGATTGAGTTTGAAAAAAGAGATCCAAAAGGGTTTAAAAAAAATGGAGACATGATGCCGCAATACCGCTTTGGGGCATGATAGCTGGAGAGAGAAGTTGCTTGATAGTACCAAGTACCAACGGTTTGCGAGAGTTTGGTCTGCTTTAACTTATTTTATGGTTCTTCTATTTATCGTGGTTGCTAGTGAACTTTTTTTTCTTTTTGTTCTTCGATATTGTCGTCTCCGAGAGAGGAATAACAAAAGTAGAAAAACGACGGATGAGTTTTGGAAAAAGTTGCGGAAAGATAAATGAATCTCAAAAAAGATGTTAGTTTCGCATTATTACTATAGGTGTAACTTTTTTTTTTAAATTTTAGTGATAATTTTATTTTATTATACTTTTATCGTCAAGACGAATGCTAGCTTATTAAAAAAATACTGAATGCAAATCTAATGAAACTTAAAAGTAAACTCAAAAAATCTAAAATAATGAATTAAAGCTAAAGGCCGGCCCTTTTTTTTTTTTGTATTAGCATTCTTTTCTTTTTTGTGATAGTAATTCTTTAGAGAGAGAAAAAATCTGTATCAGCATCCTTTTCATTTTTTGTATTACAGGATTAAATAGATGCAGGAAAAGTATTCGGCTGAGATGGTTGAATTACTTGAGGCCAAATATAAAGAGAGGAAATTTTGCTGTGGATGAAGTTGATCTCATTATCAGGCTTCATAAGCTGCTTGGCAATAGGCAAGTGCGCTCTCTCTCTCTCTCTACATTTTTGTTCTATTTTCGAATCCCATGCCAAACTCTTTATTAGAGTAATAATCTTATTTCCTATCTGTTAACACTCATGCTCATTGACGGCCTTGCCTTTAAATTTGTTTTATTGATTATTCTTGTTAAAGAAAAATGCTAATCAACACTAAGATTTTGCTGAGCAAAAAAAAACACCCACTAAAATTTTGGCTTTTTCTTGTTTTATTCTTATTCAAATTTCTTTTGCGTTTGTTAGTTTTGCGTCCGGATTTTGTAGATTATTGTTTCTTCTCATCAAGACGAATCAGAAAAGTAAAACATTATGACGTTTACGTACCCAAATGTTTTTTAAAATATCCAAGATAAATCTTAAAAAACTGGCTTTTAACACAAAACTCATACATGTGCCCTTTCCAAAAACCACACCAACCAAAAGCAAAATGAGTTGTTTTAATTCTCTAGCTCCATAGCGGTCTTTTTGGTTTTGTATGTGGCACACTTGAGTATTATGTAGAGTGGAGATAGTAAGATCAAAATAAACTTATAATTTTAGAGCTATATCAACAAAATGTACTACTCCGTACAAAAAGGAGTAGTTACTTGTTACACTTTCTTTATGTCCTCTTTTTCTTAATGATTGCAGAGTTATTTATAAATAAAATAACTCTTTATAACTCTTCAAATGGTCACAACATCAGATTTATAGCATATATAATAGGTGTTAATGATATTTTTGGCAAAGTGAGGCTCCGTTCCAGAAACCTTCTTAAAAAATAAGCAGCTTATTTCACATTTTCAAACTTAAAATTAAAGTAAATGAAAAATATTTTTTTAATTTTTTTTGCATCGTATAAAAGATCTCATCGAGATCTTTCAAACAAGATTCATAGTGCATATTTTTAGATTTCAACAAGCTCTTAATTTTTGAGCTTGAAATTGCCTTCTTAAAAAATAAGACTTAAAGTCCGTTCTGGACAAAGGATTATTAAAACGTTTGGACTTTGAAGACTAGCTATATTGGAATGCACATTTTGCAAGTGACTCTTCAACTTTTCAAGTGTATCACCAGAGATAAGATTTTGATCTACAATTTTGTTTGTTATCATTCTTGGAGATGCTCTTAGTTACACGTTTTTCCTTATTATGTTGCAATTTTGGGAAATAAAATTTTTCATTTCGAAAAGCACGCTACTAAAAAAACGAAAATAGCATAGACTACGTTGACTGTTTTGTCCCAATATGTGTGAGGATTTTATGATGGAAATGTAAAATTTTAAAATATAAGAAAGTAAAAGAATGATGTCAAGACTTTCATATTCACCATATCCATTGGTTCTTCTCTTTAAACAGATGGTCGCTAATTGCGGGTAGACTTCCAGGTAGAACATCAAATGATATCAAGAATTACTGGAATACCCATTTGCAAAAGAAACCGAATGATAACAGGGAAGATGTACAGAAATCAAAAATGACCCAGAGCACGATGGAAAAAACCAAAGTCATACGGCCTCAACCTCGAGCCTTCTCGAAGAATCTACCTTGGCTGATGGGTAAAACTATCATTACGGATAAAACTGATAAGACGAAAGAGAATTTTTCCATGCCATTCCCAGTTCCTTCATCGGGGGATGATGACGGAATATTATGGTGGGATAACATGTTGTCTGATCCTGATATTAACAAAGGAATGATAACATGGACCAATGAAGAAGTGATTATGGAAGGTGGAGGTGAAAAGGTAAAATCAGTTATGCAGGGAGCTGGTAACGATCCTTTTAGTTGTGTTCCAAAAGATGATCAGAATGATTGGAGTGATTTTTTTATGGACAATAACCTTTGGGATATTTTAGGAGATGATCAAGTAGTACCGTGACGTTTTTTCTTTTTCTTTTTGAAATATTTAGTATCGATCGAGTTTCGTCTTTTATGATTTTAGTATTTGTTTTTATCGACCAAATTAAGAGGGACTTTAATAAAATAGCGGAGACGATATATACTCCTTCCATTCCTTTTTAAATGTCATATTTTACAAGAAATTAAAAAATTGCATTTTCTCAACCAAAAAATATATATGCGCTATTATTTTTTTCAGGAAAAAAACGATTAAAACTTACATGATGCATAAATGCATCTGCAAAAACCCTCACAAGATTTTTCTTAAAAAGGAACACTACTCGTCGTAATTCTCTGCATGGGGCATGGTCGTGAGGACAACGTCGCTTTTCGATTGTGGTCCTTTCAATTAAGCCATTTCTAATGTAATTGTCACAAACACCGAAGCCGTGACCCCGAGGAACTCTTGGACGATAGATAATTCATGCTGTGCTCTTTTTACTTTTCAAAATTTTGTTTTTAAAAAATTTTCCTTAAATTCTTCCTACGTTGTCTTCTGTGGTCCTTTCAATTAAGCCGTTTCTAATGTAATTGTCACCAACACCGAAGCCATGACCCCGAGGAACTCTTGGACGAGAGATAATTCAATGACCCTGAGCAGTCGTACCGTCCTCTATCAGTGCTTTGGCCAATTTAGACAGGGGCTTTGTCCTGCTCTACCAAATGGAGAATGCGCTTTAGTGGAACACACGCGCGCGTCACTTGATATTTATACTGTCACTGAGCGTCATGGGTCCGAGTTGACGGCTCCTCTGGAATGACATGTTGTTCCTTTGTAAGCAAATGACAAAATTCCACGATGACTTTCGGCCAATCAGGATTCTCTCTCTCTCTCTCTCTCAGACCTTCTAGGAGTAGTATTATTAAATGTGGATTTGAATTGAAAAATTAAGTAATTTATTTTTTGATTTTTATTTGGATTATTTTGCACTTGTTTCTTTTGCGTTAAAGTTCTATAACTTATTAATTCGTTTCGGCTAAAGGAATTGAAAAAGTAAAAATTTTTTTTATCGAAACTCATAATTTCTTCAATAAAGACAAAAATAAGTGAAATTTTTCTTATCAAAACTTTTTTTTACTTATTTTTTGTCTTTTATTAAAAAGTTATGAGTTTTGATAAAAAAAAATTTTAATTTTTCGATTCCTCTCGCCGAGACGAATCAGTAAGTTACAAAAGTTTGACGCAAAACTAATAAATACGAAACTTTTTTGAATAAAGACAAATTAAGTTACTGGTTGTGTTTGGTTGAGAGTTTAGTTTAGTTTAGTTTTGGTAGTGGGTAGAGAGAGAAATAGAGTAATGATTGAAAATAGGGATAATGATTGGAGAGAGATAGAGAGAGATGAAAAAGTAGTAATTGAAAAAATAAAATAATGATTGGAGAAAGAAATAGGGTAATGATTGAAAACAAAACTAAAACTAAAACTAAACGGTTAAACGAACAAAGCCATTTGACTTTAATTTCAATCCAAATCCCCCCTAATTCGGCGGGTGAAAAATAGTTAGATTTTGTCTTTATTCAATAAAATTTGCATTTGTTAATTTGCAAAAAGAGGGAGGACAAAGCTTTTGGTTTTTTCATTTGTTCAGGAACAATGATTTTTTCATGTTGTCAAAGAGTTGAACAATGAAATTAGATGACGAGTGCCTGATCGAATTTATTAGGTCATTTTGGAGCAAGGTTCAAGTCTCCCGATCTATTAAGATACCTCAGTTGCGTATATTACTGCCACCTTTCACTTCTTTTTTTTTGTTGAAGATCATTTTCCACTTGACACCTATCGTAATGATAAACTGCTCTACATTAAATTTTTATGCGTTATTGACTTTTGCACTTTCTATTTTTATCATTCGCACTCACTTTATTATATGATGTTAATCCATTATGTTATTTCTTCATATCCAAAAAAAAATAATAATAATGAAGGGGTAGTGTCGCAATTGTGAATTTACATATTCCTTCTGTCTCTTTTAATTAAGTATCCAGCTTCGGAAGTTCAACTTATTATAGAGACACCATCATTACACTTTTTCACATTAACTTTTACCTCCACTTTCCATAATTACCTTCCACGGAGCCATTGTTATTACATTTTTACTTACTAACTTTTCAAAAAAGAATCTAATTTTTGAGGTAAAATGGAAAAAGTACCTACTTTAATTTTTTTTTTACCAACTTTACAAAATGGATATTTATTAAAAGACAGTGCGAAATGGAATAGTATACTCTAGTAAAGGGACGAAGAAAGTAACAAAGAGTGAGATGGTAAAAACGAAAGTGCAAAAATCATTATTCTAAAATTTATATTCAAGAGTGGGGTGTATTATACACTCCTAAACACATAGAAGGTGTAATTGACTTAGCATACCCCAAATTATCATATTATTCATTCCGTTTTGTTGATATTCCAAAAACAAATATAAGCAACGAAAAAAGAAAGAAACAAAGAGATTTTTTTTTTTATTAATGTTCAAAGTATCATAAAAAACAAATATAGATGAAAGATAATAAACCGTTGATACACACCAACCGCAAGATAGTAAACAACTGATACACACCAATCGTAACTCATTCCAACTATAAAGCACGTACCCCTTTTTTTTTTTAAGACGGAAAATTTATTAATCTTTAAAAGCAGATTACAAAAATTAAAAAGATCCAAACCAGCTTCAAGCTTGTTGAGAATATAAATAATAAAGTTGCCTATCTCTCTATCAGCTTAAGTTTTTAGATAAGTCGGTGATTAACAATCTAATATGGTATCAGAGCAGGCAATAGATCCTGGGCTCGAAACTCACCGCCTACTTAATGATTAAAATTTACACGTGTTTAGCCCGCTTATGAAAGAGAGCATGACTTCACGTGATGGGCGTGTTGAGAATATAAATAATAAAGTTGCCCCTCTCTCTAACAGCTTAAGCTTTTAGATGAGTTAGTGGTTAACAATCTAATAAAGCAAGAAAAGAGAAAACTCACAACGGAAAACAACAGCTCCAGCAACAATAAGCCAACACGGATCCAAATGGAGAAAATAACAAATCAAGGTAGGTAAAAAACCAACAAAGATATCACTCCTAAATAGACACCTATCACCTAATATCCAAAGCAAAAACCAAAAGGAACACATCCTAAAACCCAAAAGGGTCACACCCAACCAGGCAAACTGTAACCAAGAAAAAATATCAAAAACAAAGCCAAAAAAATCGAACAACACCCAAAGAGATACCTAAGAGTCAATCATTATGTTGAAAATCATGCACCTTAGCCCTTTCCTCATCTTCAGCTTCCATACTCGCAAATTGTCGAATATAATCCTTCTCATCACCTGAATAACGAAGGCCCATGATCTTATTTACGGTCCAAAAAACCTGAGTCTCGTTTAGATGATTTTTGTTGATGCCTTCAGAAGAAAGCCCCGTAAAGGTTTGAAGATGCTCCTAGGAGGGAGTGACATTGTGTTGGGAGGTACAGCGGGTAATTAAAGCTTCATTGAAAGCCCCGTAATTAATAAGTCTGGTACGTTGTGCCAGTATTGAGTGTCATGTCGGTCATTTATACCACAATCAATAGTGCTTACCAATAATTTTAAGGGTCCGTTCCGGAAACCTTTTTAAAAAATAAGTACTTATTTCTCAAACTTCTTATTCCACCTTTTTATTTTTTCCAAACAAAAAGTTTCTTTAACATTTTCAAACTCAAATATAACATAAAAGAAAAAAAAAAATTTTTTTTGCACCGTATTAAAGATCTCAATGAGATCTATCAAACAAGATCCATAGTGAAAGAAAAATTATTTGCGTAAACACATGATTTTTGAGCATGAAGTTACCTATACAAAAAATAAGATTGGAACCTATATAATTGGCGCCGACGGACGAAAATCGTACCGGCGGCCGGCCGGGCCATCTCTGGCCACCGGACGGCCGATCCGAGCCGTCCAGAAATTCTAAAAAAAAAAACCAAGGGGGCCTACGCGGGAATCAATGGCATCCGAGGTGTGTAGGATGCTTGATCCGAGTACCCTTTTTCCGTGTACTTATCAAATATCATACGTACACGAAAAATGGGTGCTCGGATCAAGCATACTACACACCTCGGATGCCGTTGATTCTCGCGTGAGCCCCCTCGGTTTTTTTTTTTAGAATTTTTGGACGACTCGGATCGGCCTTCCGGTGATCGGAGACGGTCCTGCGCGGTCGCCGGTACGATTTCCCTCCCCGGCGCCAATTGGAACCTATAAAATTCTTGGGGAAATAAGTGGTAACTTCTTATTTTTGTGGAACAATGCTTATTATTGGACAAAAAAGAAGAGCTTCTTTCCATTCTGGAACACACTCTAAGTGAAAAAAAATCGAAAAAATTAACAGCAGGACACTTTGCAGGGATTCGTACAAAGACAATCATGTTTGGTCTTATTTCGGATCTCAAAAAAATCTAGAAAAATATCTATAAATTTTTGAATATTATTTTATGGGGTTATGTAAAAAATCAGCTCCTGTAGATATCGGTAAGTATTACTTTTGGATTCGTAGGGGCAAACTGAGCAGTTCGTCCCTACGAATCCAAAAGTAATACTTACCGATATCCGCAGGAGCTGATTTTTTACATTGCCCCATAAAATAATATTCAAAAATTTATGAATATTTTTCTAGAATTTTTTGGGACCCGAAATAAGGCTAAACACGATTGTCTCTACACGGATCCCTGCAAACTGTTTCTGCTCGTAGCAGGACTAAAAAAAAACTTATTTCGAAAGTGTCTCAAAAAACCAATCAGTAATTGAAATTTATTTCAATGATTAAGTTACACACATTAAAGTAAATCTTAATCACTAATTGCTCTTTTTGAGACACTTTTGGGGTAAGTTTTTCTTCTCCCTAGCATTAATGCTTACCCAATTATTTACACAAACCCACTCATATTTACATTTTGACCACATACACTAGACCTTCAATGTTTGTGGGGCTTACCAAAAAATGTGAATGCGTATAAAGTGTTTATATGTGTATGAGTATTTGTGGTTATATAATGTGAGTAATTGTTTATGATATACATAAACGTGTGGCAACAGAACACTCTTCGTGTTTCTTTTTCGATAAAGCAATCATTCAAGTTTGTTGCCCACAAAAAAAAAAAAAACGAAGCCAACAACAAAGCTCCATGATGTTACCGTCACATATTTCAGCCGTTGTTCTTAAAGTTTTTATTCCTATTTTAATTAGTATATATTTATGGTCTTTTTTTAAACTTTTGTTACATTTGAAGTAAAAATATGACCAAAAGCAAAACAAAAAATACCACACGGCTGGAATTTGAGCGGAGATGAATAATTAATTTTAAAAATTACGACAAAAAATTAAATATAAAATCTCGAATTGTAAGAAATACCCAATAAAAAACAGATCAAACATTTAGGAAGAACGGATATCGTCTATTCCATAACGTGGTACTATTTCGAGCACAAAATAGGGGAAATAACGAGGGAAGGCGAAAGGACTTGATTTCCCTGCAATTGGTCTAGAGTTTGATATTAATAAATAAAATAAAATAAAAAGGGAATTGATTTTGGCACTCCCCAAATTGATAACCACACTCTCTAGGACAGTGCCGGATTGATTTTGACACTCTCCTTTGGAAGTGCGGTTATCAATTTGGGAGGTGTCAAAATCAATCCCCAATAAAAACCTCTCTTTTTTTGTCAATCGATAGAAGAAATCATTTTACAGCAGATATGAAATACAGAGTACAAACCCGGGACACTATATCAATTGTGAAAATCCATGAGACAACTTAGCCCAACAACTCAACCATGCCAATTCAAAAAATAAGTCCATTATAGGGTTGAAACAAAGAAAGAAATAAAAGCCCTCTAAGGGAAGAACACTCACATACAGGTGGGAATACTCGAACTCCTCACCTCTTAGTGAGATGCAAGAGTTCTGCCTAACTAAATTAGCCCTAGTTGTTAAAAACCTTGAAGGAAACAAAAGTTTAACACTCAGAACCGATTGGCTTGGCTTGAAATCGGTCCTACTTGGATAATCAAAAAACAAAAAATTCCTAATCCAGGGAATGGGAGAAAAATTTACAAAAATAAAACTGGTGAAATAGGAATGGAATGGTCTCACACAAAAATAACAATCATGTTATATACACAACTATTCAAACACAACCCATCACCTACATGTGGGGCCCTCACATGTGTGTAGGCACCACATGTATGTCATGTGAGTATTTGTGTTTGTGTTGCGTTTGAATAGTTGTGTACCAAGTTTTTTTGCAAAACTAATCCTTTCATATACCCACCGAACCTAGGGCTAGTGTTGTGCGAGTATTTGTGTTTAGTGTTTGTTTGTTTGTTTTTTTGCTCAGCAAAAAATTTTTTTATTAAACTTAAAGAGGGTACATTAAGTAGAGGGGAGGAAGAGAGAACCAAAAAGTCCACCACATCCCAAAAAGATAAGGAAAAATACACCCAAAGTTACCTAAATAATGAGTCTTGTAACACCATCAATATTTCTTTTGATAATTGTGTATGGTGTTGTGTACCTAATATTTTTGCAAAACTAATCCTTTCATATACCCACCAAACCCGGTGATGGTGTTATGCACATCCGGACTTTTGATTTCGACAATTAACGGTTGGTGTTGTGCGTAATCTCAACCGTCCAACCGTTTGGTAATCTAAACCATTGATTACCGAGATCAACGATCCGGAGGTGCGCGGATTAAAAAAACGGTCCGGAGGCGCGAATTAAGATTATTAAGTCTAATGTATGTTTTGTATTTTGTCAAACAATAGGAGAATAAAAGTATAAAAATTATTACATTGAACTGGAAACAACTCCACATGCAATCACTATAAACTTAACCCTATTACTACCTCCATTAAGGAGACAAAACAATCCATATGAAATGTAAGAATTCTGACCAACTGAGCTAGCCTCAATTAAGCCTAAATGCATGTTTGCCCACTATTTTTGTAGGTGTACAAAATTGTACAATACTAAGAGCATCCGCAATGGTAATAATCAAAATCAATAATCAAAATGTGTCAGGCCAGCATTTGATTATTCATTTATTCCATAATCAAACTTACAAACCTTTACCTTCACTTCGGTTATTTTTACATCTCTAATTCAAATAAAACCCCACAATACACAATGCATATCTGTTCAAGCACAAATGAGTCCCAATTACGCACCCAACCACACCAAATTATTCGTCTCAATAAGACGATTCCAAAACTGAAAAGTCGGTCGCTGGAAACATTTTCATGCGCCCTCACGCGCCACCTAAAGCAACTGCGCGTGATATCACCTGCTTTTACTCGATTTGGCGCGTGATGCGAGTGGATCTCACGCGCAACCTCTTTAGGTGGCGCGTGAGGGCGTGTAAGGAGGTTTATGATGACCAACCTTTTAGTTTTGGAATCGTCTTGTCAAGACGAATATTTTGGTGTGATCGGGTGCGTGATTGAAATTTGTTTACGAAAAATCCGAATTTAGCTATTGAGTTTTGGTTATTGGTAAAAGTTATTAAGTTTGATTATGAAATGAATGAAATTTGGTTATTTGTTCAAAGACACAAAACTTTGTTTATTACAATATAGAGTATTTTTTGAGTATTGTTGTTAAATTTGCTTATCCACATATATTTACTTATCACAATGTAAATGCTCTAAGTTGTCGATATCTCCTCTATTTTATTAAGTCTCTCTTAATTCGATCGATAAAAACAAATACTAAAATCATAAAAGACGAAACTCAATCAATAATAACTATTTCAGAGAAAATTAAAGTGTCGTGGTACTATTTGAGATCATCTCCCAAAATATCCCAAAGGTCCGTATTATCCAAAAAAAAATGTCACTACCACTTTGGTCTTCTTGAACACATCTGAAAGGATCCCTACTAGCTCCTTGCATACCTGATTTTTCCTGTTCGCCCCCACCCTCCATAATCACTTCTTCATTGGTCAATGTTATCATTCCTCTGTTAATATTAAGATCAGACAACATGTTATCCCACCACAATATTCCATTATTATCTCCCTGTGGAGGAGTTTGGAATGGCTCGGAGAAATTCTCTTTCGTCTGATCAGTTTTATCCGTAATGACAGTTTTACCCATTAGCCAAGGCAGATTCTTCGAGAAGGTTCGAGGTCCAGGTCGTATGACTTTGGTTTTTTCCATTGTGCTCTAGGTCATTTTCGATTTCTATACATCTTCTTGAATTTGATCATTCAATTTCTTGTGCAAATGGGTATTCCAGTAATTTTTGACATCATTTGATGTTCTTCCCGGAAGTCTACCTGCAATTAGCAACCATCTGTTTAAAAAGAAGAACCAATTAATGTGATGAATGTGAAACTCGAAAATGGCATATAGATTAAATTATGATCATCATTAATTATGGATGTATACATCACAAAAAGTTAATGATTATTATGGAAAGGTATAGTCTGAAATTTCAAAATATATTTCAAAATTTGACATTTCTATCATAAATTCTTCACACATATTGGGATAAAACAATTAACGCAGTCTCACAAATGATTTAGGCTAGTTTTGAACAAATAACGCAGTCTCACAAATGATTTAGGCTAGTTTTGAACAAATAAGTCAAAAGTTACACAAATCGGGATAAAATAGTTAATGCAGTGGCAAGCTGGTTTGTCCTTATTTAAAAAAAATTCGCATTTGTTTTGTTTTGTGTAAAACTTTTATAAATTATTGATTTGTCTCGATGAGAGGAATCAAAAATTCATAAAAATTTGACACAAAACTAACAAATGCGAAACAAATGAGTCAAAGTGACTTATTGATCCAAAACCAACCTAATATATGAAAAATTGAATCAATATAAACTTTTTGTCTTTGCTATTTTTTTTAATAGCCCTTTTCATTGCTTTTCGTAATGGAAAAACGTCTTTCCCAAAATTGCAACATAATAGGGGAAATGTGTAACTAAGAGCATTGTATATGAAGATTTAACTTCGGTGATATACGTGACAAGTTGAAGAATCAGTACTCTTACAGTCGAATCTAAATTACTCATGTATAATTCATAAGTCTGTGTAGTGTTCATTAGCATTTTCCTTTAACAAGAATAATCATTAGAACAAATTTAAAAGCAAGGCCGTCAATGAGCAAGAGTGGGAATATTGCAGAGAGAGAGAGTGCGCGCTTGCCTATTGCCTAGCAACTTATGAAGCCTGATTATGAGATCAACTTCATCCACAGTAAAATTCCCTCTCTTAATATTTGGCCTCAAGTAATTCAACCATCCCAGCCTACAACTTTTCTTGTATCTATTTAATTCTGTAATACAAAAAAAAAAAAAAGAATGCTTTTGCACACATTTTTTTTACCTTAAATTAATTTTTTTTAACTTCCATTAGCTTTGCATTCAGTTTTTCGTAATAAGCATTCGTCTTGTCGATAGAAGTATAATACAATAAAATTATCGCTAAGCTTAACAAAAGTTAATTAGAAATAATGCAAAAATAACAGCTTTTTTTAGATTCATTTATCTTACCGTAATTTTTTCCAAAACTCATTCATCTTTTTTCTACTCTTGTTATTCCTCTCTCCGAGACGATATCGGAAAACGAAAAAAAAAAAAGTTTACCAACAACCAAGAGAAATAGAAGAAACCAAAATGTACCTGCTTTGTCGGGGACTTGGTGCCAGCTCCCCTCTCCATGTTTCTCAATGCACTTCTTCAGAAGAAAGTCTTCTTCCTCAGTCCAACCACCCTTTCTCACTCCTAATGGAACCTGCATGTCCATTTCTTTCCTTAATTGTGCAAAGTCCCAAAAAAAAAAAAAAACCAATAATCAATAAGCATGTGAAAATTTTCAGGTAAAGCTGCTCAAAAATAAAGCGTACGCCTCTGGATAGAATTTATACACATGCAAAATGAGCACCCGCTTCTCTTTCTGTTCCAAATTCTGAGGCTCCTAAGACAAGTTACTGACGTGCATTTTCGCCCACCACAAAACCTGAAAACCAGGAATTCGAAAGGCCATTCCACTTTTTGAAAAAAAGAAGTTTTTGAAAAGAAAGTAATTTCAAGATCAAAAATTATGTGTTTACGTAAATAATTTTCCTACCAATATGGATCTTGTTTGATAGATCTCATTGAAATCTTTTAAACGGTGCAAAAACAAAATTGAACAATTATTTTTCATTTTTGGTATATTTGAGTTTAAAATTACCTTCTTTTTAAAAAAGAAGGTTTTGGGAGAAAATAAAACAGGTAATAGGATGAGCTGTAAACCAGATATCCTTAATTCGAAACTCGACAACTTTTTAGGCCCGGGTCACAAGAGATTTTTTCTCTTGTGAACTTTCTAGTGCCAGAATAGATGACATGTTTTTGACCGAATATGGGAGAAGAATAATCGAGTTGCATGTAAACTGGTCTGAACACCCTAACCCTTAAAAGTTATAAACCCAACAAAAAAAAGAGGATGAGAGAGACAGCACTATATTCGTCTTTCCCAACAAAAGTAAAAAATTTCGACCGAAATCCAATTTTTTTTGAATTTCGACGAAAATTGGCGGGAAAGACGAATATTTGGATTTCGATCGAAATTTTTTACTTTTTAGATTCCTCTCGTCATAACGAAGCAATAATCCCCAAAAAATTGACAATAAGCCACAAAATGCGAAAAAAATTTGAATAAGAACAAAATAAGACAAAGTAGCTTATTTGTCCAAACGGGCCCTTAATACATCAACTAACAGTTCACGTCGATCAAGTGGTCCTGTGCTTCTTGTATAAGTGGGATGGTTCCCGAAGCTTCCCGATAAGTGTCTTTATCTCTGCTCATAATTCAAGTGTCTGGGGTAGTTTATTCTTAAAGTCTAATTTCATCGCACGTGGACTTAGAGTGAGTCCAATTAAAATCAAAGCAGAACTCCATAAAAAATAGCGCTTCAGAAATTGATAAATCCTGAAAACTTTCGAATGTAAAATCTAAAAATGGAGAAGAAAACTCCTACATTCCACCCGTTCACGTCAACTCATTTTCTGGGCCCAGTTTCTATGGAGTACTTGCGAATGGAGTGCTGTTTTTCCGCTTTGGAAACAGTTTGTCTCTCTTTAAATGCTTGACTGCCCTGTTTTTTGACGGCACGTTTTCTTTTACAAGGTAGTATTGGATTGCAATTTTGTACACCTACAAAAACCACACACTAGGCCTAGCTTCCTAAGTGCTTACGCCAGAAGCTCACGATCCTAATCTTGCGAATGGGCACTAGATGCACTCCGATGAACCAATATCAGCACAAAACTCACAAACCAATGGCGAAAAAATTATTAGCCAAAATCCACCACCGAATCTGGGAAACCAAAGTCCGGGGTAGAGGTAACCGAACTAGGAGAAACCCAACCGAGGAAAAAAAAAGTAAATAGAGAAGTAACTCTACAGAAGAAAAACTGAAAAACAATAAATAAATCCACTTGCTCCACTTCTCTTTTATTTGGCCGACGCTCCATCAACCCCAAACACGATGGATTTGCATCAACCGGGAGGGTTGAAGGTGGAAGGAAGGAAGGAAACAGAGGCAAACTTCACCGAATAAAGACATCGTCGAATGGACTGAAGAGCACATGACATAGCCTTTGGAGCAAAGCCGCGCCACCAGATTTGAGTTAACGCCGGCTGTACAGCATCTCGAAATGCCGCCGGAGATGGGTAAAAGGATGGTGGGAAAAGGTAAGGAATGGTAAGGAGGGCAGAGATCATTTAAGGAAGAGTACTAGAACAAATGTGATATCGAAGAGAGAAGGGAAGGAGGCGGGGAAGCAGGAGGGGGGAGGTGAAGGTGGGAGGTGGTGGCCACCCCCTGGCAAAACCGTAGAGAGAGCAAGAGAGTAATTTAGGTTTTTTGTCCATTCCAATTTCGCGAGGTTTTTTTTTTTTTTTGTAAATTTTTCTCCCATTTCACGGATTAGGAGTTTTTTGTCTTTTGATAATCGGAATAGGACCGATTTGATCGACTTAAATTCAAGCCAAGGCAACCAGTTCTGAGTGTTGAACTTTTGTCTCCTTCAAGGTTTTTTCAGGCAAAAGGAGAGGGAAGAGAGCGGGAGAGGTGACTAGTGAAGCAAAAATAGGTGAGGGCAAAATGGTCTTTTTAGCCATTCCGCCCAACGGCGTTAGATCCCTCAAACGAAAACTTTAATGAGGGGGTCGGCCGTAGCAAAAATTCGTGGAGGCAGTGTTCGTAAAAATGGATAAATGTTAAGGGGTGTCTCGAAATAACCCTAAAAAAAAAAAACCATAATGAGTTGATGTGAAAGCATGGAAAAGAATGATTTCCAAAATTGGAAATGATTTTCATGAAAACAGCAGTTCAAAACATTATGATCTGTCATCATTAATGACTACCAACTTGCAAAATTTCAAGGAAAAAGAATTTCCATTCTCAAGTTATAAAAAGCTGTGGGGATCCCAAAATGAATTGACGTGAAAGCATGGTAGGGGTTTTTTTCATGGGGAAATTATATTAAACCCTCTTGAACTACCAGCTCGACACACATTCCCCCTTTAATTATTAAATCCAACACTTAATCCCCTTTATCTATGAATTGGTTTGCACCCAAGGCCTGCCGTTTGCAATATGTTAGTGTTTTGGATGGAAAGTGACGATTGGATGACTGGAACTCAATTATGGGACTATTTTGCCCTCATCTACTCTTTTTGTATGAAGAAAACCCTAGAAAAGAGCTGATTTTGGGATCTTCTGTTCCTGCAGTGAAACAACACAATTAAGAAAGTCTTCAACACAAAACAACCTAGTCTTCAACTCCATCGAGGTAAACGTGGACGGAGACCGGCGGAGAAGAAGTGGGGGAGCCGAGTCCGGGCGATGGCGTAGAAAAGGCAGTCGATTCGAGGGAGGTTGCGGTGGCGTTGGGCGTGGTCGTAGATGGGTACGACGGCTGCATTGATGACGGTGTGATCCCAATCGTCGACGGTGACAAGATATTTGATGAAGAGTTTGATTTCTTCAATTTCTATATCTGACACGAACTGCTTGAGCGACTTGGTGTTGAACTCGGGGCTGGTGATCTTGCGTTGCGCCTTCCAGAGGTGGGCGTCGACGTTGAGATGCCCAGGCCGAGGAACTCGTGGGTGATTCAATCATGGAAGCCTTGTCGGTTGCAGAGGAAAGAGATCATGAGGAGGTGCTGAGGATGGGTTTAGGATTGGGGGATGAGGTTTTGGTGGTGGCATGAAAACTACTTCTCCAAAATCGGGAAACCCAGAAATTGATAACCCACTGAAATTCGGCGCCGGAGCCAACGATCGGAGACGCTGACGAGGTATACAACCGTTGACGATCGAAGAGCCGACGAGGTAACTGTTCAAGACCAAAGCTGTCCACGATCGCTTACAATGACGCCGATAGAAGTCGCCGTCGAGTAGAGGCGACGATGACGCCAAGAGGTGATAAGACAGTTGCGTCTGTGTTTTGCGCAGTTTTGCTTGGCAAAACCTCTGAATTCCTCACCTGAGGTTGCTGGAGATGCTATAAGTCGACGGCGTCGGGTTTCGACAGTCGTTCATGATAGCAGTGAACGCGTGGCTGTGAGCGGTAAGTTTTAGGGGCGCCGAAGAGTTGGTAGGCTATGGTGTAAGGATGATAACTGGTGGTGCAGGTGGTAAGATGATTGGGTGGTGCTTGGTTCAATGGTTTGACGGCGGGATAGGATATTGAGGTGGCCGGTTGGATTTCCTCTTTCAGTTGCAGAGGGGAGGTGAGAGGGATTAGGGTTTACCAGTGGAGGGATTGGGCTGGGTAATAAGGTAATTTCAAGACTTCTGTTAACGCCATCCGCGCGATTTCAGCAAATGGTAATTAAATGGGGTTAAGTGTTGGATTTTGAAGTTAAAGGGGGGAATGTGTGGCCGGGTGGTAGTTAAAGGGGGTTTAATGTAATTTCCCCTTTTTCCATCTTACAATTTCGTATTTGAAACTTCTTAAGATTTATCAACTCCTTTGGAGCTATTTTGTACGGAGGATTGCTCTTATTTTAATTGGCTCCCTCCAAGTAGACAGTGAAATTAAATTTTAAGAATTAATCGATCGTTGTGTGCATAAATTGGCCTGAAGTCTTACTTGATCCGAAAGGAGAACGACAAAACGTCAAGCACTATTGTTCCACATTTTGAAAGAAAAAAAAACACTTCTAAAGCTAGTATTCCAATTGATTGAAGATTGAATCTACGGTAAATGTTGAAAAGTGGAGTATACTGTACTAGCTTGAAATTAAAGTGTACACGGTGTAGCAACTTCACTTTTAGCGGTTTAAAATCGACGTGGACTGTAAGTTGATTTATTGCTCCATAGAGAAAAGTTCTGCTACTATATTTAGTGCTCTTTTTTTCTTCATTTTTTGGGTTGTGTTTGAGGGTTAGGGTCTTTTTTTGGGTTGGGTTTGAGGGTTAGGGTGTCCAGACCAGATCAGTTTACGCAAAATTCGACTATTCTCCTCGTTGATCCGATCAATAAGGGAAAATGACGCGCATGACCTATTTTGATAATTAATACCCGCCAAAGACATGTTGAGAACATTTGTTAATGCTGAAAATGTCCTTGACGGGTATTAATTATCAAAACACGTCTTGTGCTCTAGAAAATTCACAAGAGATTTTTTTTCTTGTGATCTAGGCCTAAGAAATTTTCAAGTTTCGAATTAAGAACATCTGGTTCACGGCTCATCGGATTGCATCTCTGGTGGTAGAATTCCTGATTTTCAGGTTTTGTGGTGGGCGAAAATGCACGTCAATAACTTGTGGAGTATTTGGAGCCTCAGAATTTAGAACAGAAAGAGATGTGTGTGCTTACTTAGCATGTGTATAAAATTCAGAGACTACGCTTTATTTTTTGGCAGCTTTACTTGGAACCTTTTCACCTGCTTATTGATTATTGGTTTTTTAAGGACTTTGCAGAGTAAAAGAAAGAAATGGAGATGGTTCCATAGGAGTGAGAAAGGGTGGTTGGATTGAGGAAGAAGACTGTCTTCTCAAGAAGTGCGTTGAGAAACATGGAGAGGGGAACTGGCACCAAGTCCCTCGCAAAGCAGGTCAGGTTTTATTTTTTTCTATTTTTAGAGAGAGAGAGGAGGGAAGATGGAGGTTGCTTGATGGTACCAAGTACCGACGGTTCGCGTAGGTCTGGTCTGATTTAACTTATTTTATGGTGCTTTTATTTATCTTGGTTGCGAGTAAACTATTTTTTTGTCTTTCGATGTCGTTTCGGTGAGAGGAATAAATAACAAGAGGAGAAAAAAGATGGATGAGTTTTGGAAAAAGTTACGGAAAGATAAATCTCAAAAAAGATGTTAGTTTCGCATTATTACTAATTAACTTTTTTAAAAATTTTAGTGATAATTTATTATATAAGATGGGAATATTGGTTTAGCAAGGTTATAACAAGACAAAAGCAAAAAGCGTTACCAAAAAAAAAGAAGACGACAAAGGCATAAAAGAGAGAGAGAGAGAGAGAGAGAGAGCTTGCCTATTGCCAAGCAGCTTATGAAGCCTGATAATGAGATCAATTTCATCCATAGTAAAATTTCCTCTCGTAATATTTGGCCTCAAGTAATTCAACCATCTTAGCCTACAACTTTTCCTGCATCTATTTAATCCTGTAATACAAAACATGAAAAGAATGCTCTTTCAAATTTTTGTTTCCACGTAGAATTACTATATCACATATGAAGTCTGTCTTTAGCTTAAATTAATTATTGAGTTTTTTTTTTTTTTTGAACTTTCATTAGCTTTGCATGGCATTCGTCTTGACGGCAAAAGTATAATAAAGTTATCATTAAAATCTTAACAAAACAAATCATCTTATTTTATGAATTTTTGGTGGATAGAGAGAAGATAATAAAGAGACTGGTGGAGGGTGAGAGGAAAAAGTTGCTAGGTAAAACACAAATTGTGCTTTTCCAGTAGGTATTTTTGCTATTCTTTGTGTACATGCTCTTACGGTCCCTCTTCCATAATAATGTATTCCTATTATTGTTGGGCGCACCACGTGAACATCCTAATCCATCCAAAGACACCCCATTTGGTTGGGCCAATTTAGGCAATTTCGGAGTGGGGCTTAATTTGTCCCAACTCTCCAGGAAAAGTACTCTTAACCCGTACTCTGCAACATTTAACTTGCTGCCTTAGAGTTCGGAAAATATCTACATGAACCAAATGGAGATTGCTGAGGTTAGACCTGTCGGTGTACATTACTAGTGCAACACGCGCGCGCGTCACATGATAATTATAGTACTGTCACTGAAGTGTCACGGGTCCGAGTTGACAGCTTCTCCGCAATGACATGTTCCTTTCGAAGCAAACGACAATATTAGCCTCCATGAAGGCTTTTCTTCGCGACCAGAGGGGAGTGCAGTTGGCCTCTTTTACATACTTCTGTGTACATGGGTAAGATTTGGTTCCCGTAAACCTCACCCCCTCCGCCCCCAAGTCCCCTAGAATAATATTTTTATTGTTGTGGTTAGGTCACGTTCCACTTTCTTTCTAAATCTTCTTTTTTTTAAAAAAAGTAATTTCAAATTCAAATAAAATGAACATGAAAAATATTTTTTTTGATTTTTTATGCACCATTTAAAAGATTTCAATGAGATCTATCAAATAAGATCCATATTAATAGAAAAATTATTTGCGTAAACACATGATTTTTAAGCTCAAAATTACCTTCTTTTTTTAAAAATTCTTTTTTCAAGAATGTGGAACACCACCTTAGTGAGTATGGTGCTAGTGTTAGTTCATCGGAGCGCATCATGTGCTCATTCGCAAGATTGGAATTATGAGTTTCTCACTTTATAGGAAGCTAGGCCTACTTTTTGGTTATTGACTTCTTTTGGAAGTGATAAATGTCCTTTTAATGTATTCGGTTATTTTGTACTATGATTGAAAATGAAACTTCTATCATTTTGACAAAAAAATTAACATTTTTTTTAAGCAAGGTCTCACACAAATTAAATTAATCCTTTCGTATACCAAAGTTGTTCAATTAGACCAGAGAAACTTTGTTTTTATGAATCGGATGTACGTACACACATGCGCGATGCTTTGTTACAATTTCAAATCATACTGAATTACACTACTACAATAATAAATAAAGGTCACACTAACGAGGTTCACAAATATCACGATTTTAGTAAAAGCTTGATAAAGAATTGTAGGCTAAATTTTGAATCTCAATTTAAGTCAAAATTTGAGATAAAAAATGATGCTTAATATATTTTATCTTAGTTCTTTAAAAACTGTGATTGTAGATAAAAGACCTCAGTCTTTTGACGAGATAAAAGACTGAAACCTAAAAAAGACCTCACTCTCGCAGCGTGATAAAACACTGACGTGAGGAAAAAAGCAAGATAAAAGACGTTGCTCTTGCAGCAACATAAAAGACTGAAGCCTAAATAATACCTCACTATGCGGCGTGATAAAAGACTAACTCTTACAGCGAGATAAAAGACTAACTCTTACAGCGAGATAAAAGACTTAAGCCTAATTTTTACCTACTTTGAAGTTCCTAATTTTTTTTAACCACTAGTCTAAGCAATATAAAGTTACGATGAACCTATATGTCTATTGTTTTAATCACCTTTTAAGTTTCTTAGGAAAACTGTCGGACCGTTTTTCCACCATCTCTCCTAAAACTAATTGGTGGTAGGAAGGGTTTCGATTAAGTCTTTTATGGCATTCGACATCACACCCGCAAGTCTGTTTTTAGAGCAGTCGCAGGGAGTGGCATTGTGTAACTAAATCCATGGGGCACTCCGGGCCCAACAATTCCTCCCTCACGATGACTCTCCCGCGACTCGAACCCGTGACTTCCTAGCTCTGATACCACTTGTCAGACCACTTTTCCACCATCCATGGGGGCACTCCGGGCCCAACAAAAACTTATGTGTGTCCCCATCTGCTTGGGATATTTGGATGATAGTACACAACCAACACTTGTCGAAAATTGGGGGTTTAAGTTGAAACCTAATTTTAGATATTCAATTTTATGTTTATATGGTAGAAATTCTTGTTGTGTTTGCTAGAAACTGTTTGGATGACTTCCAAGTGTTTGACACATAAGGAAAAGAGCAATCATATTATTTTGGCTTAGCCTTGTCTAAAAAGGATTAAAATCCAATTGGCCGGGAAGCCACCACTGAAATTGAAATTCAATATAAACTCAAAATTCATGTGAAATGGTTAGTTTATAGAAAAATCTAAAGTTTGTTCATAATGTTACAATCTGCAGGTTGTGATAATTTTCATGAAAACATAAATCACATACTACAACAAAAAAACACTATTGTTGACTAAATTTACCGACTAAAACTAATTTTTTCGCCACAAGAAAATTCTTTGGTGACCAACAATTAATTTTGATTAGCAAAAGATCTGTTATCGTATTTTTTATATATTTTAATATCAATTTAATTGCATTTCAAATAATTCAATAAATTTTAAAAAAATGAAAAGTTTTCCCATTTTAAGAAGTATAAATTTTTTTTATTTTCCTAATATAACAGAAGTTCTTGGCTAGCTTATAAGTCTTGGAAAATCAATCGATGGTACGTGAGTTTGAAACTCAGCATCGCCAAGATAAGATGATCTAGTAGATGTAATGATTTTCCATCTCAATTTGAGGAATGATCATTTTGAACTTTCAATTACAACTTATAACAGTGATCTAAAGTAAAATACTTTCGATCTCATCGGAAAGATCACGTTTTACGAGCTAGCCACAGTTAAGCCTAATGCATGTTCACCCACTACTTTTGGGAGGAACGGAGGCCGTTGTCCTGTGCCGGTCAAAACAACATTGTCCCAAGCCCAAAATCTTGATCCGAAATGTTCACTTGAAAGATCTCATCGCTTACTATGGTCCTGCATAAAATCAAGTCGATCGAGTATTGATAACTTATTGAACGAATCATCTGTTTACAATGTTATTATCAATGTCCAAAATATTGAACCAAAAATAAGAAAAAAGAGTGATTTTTTCACTTGGTTATGGATGCTCGATCAACTTGATTTTTTGCAGGGCCATAGTAAGAGATGAGATTTTTCAAATGAACATTTCAGATCAAGTTTTGGGACTCAGGACAATGCTGTTTTGGCAGGCACAGCAGCCTGTTGTCCCTCAAGGGACAACAGCCCCCCTCCCTCCCTATTTTGTAGGTGTATGTACAAGGTACGTGTTGTCAAATACTCTAACTAAGACGGGTTGGTCAAGCATTAATTGAAAAAGATCTAGAGGAACTGTTTTCAAAACTGAAAATGATTTCATGACAACGATGATATGTCATTATTGATTACTACTCTCTCCGTCTTTAAATAAGTGTTCGGTGCCAAAATCTAGGCCATTAAAATGCATTTATTTCGTTACAAAAATCAAATTTTTTTCACAAATGAATAGATAGCAATGAATTCAATTAGATTGTGAAAAAAATTTAGATTTTTTAACAAAAAATATTTTTTTGTAAGGCTTAAGTTTGCACGTCGGACATTTATTTAAGGATGAAGAGAGTACTTATCTTCACATTTCCACACCTTAAAAAATAAGTATTTATTTCACATTTTCAAACTTAAAAAATAATGTAAACGAAAATAATTTTTTTGATTTTTTTTGTACTATTCAAAAGATCTCAATGAGATCTATAAAATAAGATCCATATTGCTAGAAAAATTATTTGCATAAACACATTATTTTTTAACTTAAAATTATTTTCTTAAAAAATAAATATTTATTTTAAGTTCTGAAACGGAGCCTAAAGCCTAACTTGCAAAATTTCAAGGAAAAAAAATAGGGGGAATTTCCTTTCACAAGTACTCCAAAGAAATTGGGGTCCCGAAAATAGGTTGACATGAAGGGATAGGATGTAGGGGTTTTCTCCGTCTCAAGATTTTATATTCGAAACCTCTCATGATTTATCAATTTCTTTGAAACTATTTCATACGAAGTTTTGATTTGTACATGATAAGATTAGACTCTAAGGATTAATCGTTATGTGTATAAACCAACCCGACACTTGTAGAAAGCACTGGACCACTTTTCGTTTTCTTTTTTTTGAAAGGCGACGTGGACCACATGATCGACGTAGACTGTTAGTTGATCTATTAAATACTAATAGAGAAAAGATCAGCAACTGTAGCGCTCTCTTTCTTTTTTTGGTTGGGTTTGAGGGACAGAGTGTCCAAGCTAGATTACGGGTAACTCAATTGCTCTTCTTCTTTATTCGGTCAAAAATATGTAATCCATACCGGCAGGAGAAAATTCACAAAAAAAAATTCTCTTGTAACCTTGGCCTATGAAGTTATCAAGTTTTGAATTTAAAATATCTCGTTTACGGCTCATTCTATTGCTACTTTGTGTGGTTTAGATTCACAATCTGGCTTATCAGTAGTCCCCTTATGGGGACTGGACAGTGCAGTTGGCCGGATATCGGCTTGTACTGAGGTTATTTTCATAATCGGGATCTTTCATGTCGTACGTAGAACTCGTTGGAAACTTTAATCACATCGAAAATCATGTTAATCGGATACTTATTAATACCTAATCGGAGTGACTTTTTGCTTTATTAAACTAGTGTTGATGGGATGATCCAGTGTGGCCATATCCATTTTCAGAAACATAAATGTGATCCAATCAGGAATTAAACAGTGTTTAGATAATATGATTTTTGACATGCTTGAATTTTTCGACGAGCTCTATGACATGAACGGTTTCGATCATGATAACAAACTCGGTACGAGCCAGTATCCAGCCAACTGCCCGGTGCAGTCCCCATAAGAGGACTTCCGACAGGCCAAGTCCACTAGATTCGAATTCTCGTTTTCAGGTTAGTGGTGGGCGAAAATGCACGTCAATGGCTTTTCTTTGGAGCCTCAGAATTTGCATGTGTATAAATTCCAGAGGGTTCGCTTTGTTTTTTAGCACTTTTACTTGAAACTTCTTTCACGTGCTTATTGATTATTGGTTTTTTTTAGGACTATGCACAAATACGGAAGGAAATGGACATGCTGCAGGTTCCATTAGGAGTGAGAAAGGGTGCTTGGACTGAGGAAGAAGACTGTCTTCTGAAGAAGTGCGTTGAGAAACACGGAGAGGGGAACTGGCACCAAGTCCCTCGCAAAGCAGGTCAGTTTTTTGGATAAATGAATCCCAAAAAAGCTGTTAGCTTTGCGTTATTTCTAATTAACTTTTGCTAAGATTTTAGTGATAATTTTATTGTATTATACTTTTACCGTCAAGACGAATGCCATGCAAAGCTAATGAAAGTTCAAAAACAAAAACCTCAATAATTAATTTAAGCTAAAGACAGACTTCATATGTGAAAGTAATTCTACGTGGGAAAAAAAAAATGTGCAAGAGCATTCTTTTCATGTTTTGTATTACAGGATTAAATAGATGCAGAAAAAGTTGTAGGCTGAGATGGTTGAATTACTTGAGCCCAAATATTAAGAGAGGGAATTTTACAGTGGATGAAGTTGATCTCATTATCAGGCTTCATAAGCTGCTTGGCAACAGGCAATTTCTCTCTTCTCTCTTCTCTCTCTGCATTTTTATGCCTTTGTCTTCTTCTTCTTTTTTGGGTAAGGCTTTTTGCCTTTGTCTTTGTTATAATTGGCAACAGGCAATCTCTCTCTCTCTCTCTGCTCATTTTTATGCCTTTGTCTTCGATCTTCTTCTTTTTTGGTAAGGCTTTTTGCCTTTGTCTTGTTACACTCTTGCTCATTGACGGCCTTGCTTTTAAATTTGTTCTAATGATTATTCCTTTTAAAGAAAAATGCTAATGAAGTAATGGAGACGGAACAATTATAAGAATTATACATGAGTAATTTAGATGCGATTGTAAGAGTACTGATTTTTCAACTTGTCACGTATATCACCAAAGTTTAATTTTGATCTACAATTTTGTTTGTTCTCTCTTTTGAATATGTCTTTTTTTTTTTTTTTTGAAAGGCGAGAAATTTGTTAATCTTTGAAAACAAATTACAAAGATTAAAAGGAACCAAGATAGCTTCAAGCTGAAGGAGAAAAACCATGAAGAGAAACAATTGCTTCAGCAATCATAAGCCAACACGGATCTCAAGAGAAAAGAAACAAACCAAGTTGGCAAGAAACCAACAAAAGAACACCTAAGGCCAAAGCAAAAACCAAAAGGGCACACCCAACTAGACAAATTGCAGTATGATCAACAGCTAAAACACTCGAATAAACACCTAACAGACGCCCAAAAAGACACTAAGAGTAAACCATTATTATGGATATTATGCACCTTAGCCCTTTCCTCATCTTCGGCTTCCATATTCGCAAATCGGCGAGTAAGATCCTTTTCATCACCTGAATAATGGAGGCCCATAATCTTGTTAACGGCCCAAACAGCCTGAGCCTCATCAAGATAAGTGTTGTTGATGCCTATGGAAGAAAAAGGTAAAGCAGCAGCGGCAACAGCTAATCTCAACAGATCACTTTGCTTCGTTTTTCGGGAAATTCATGGCCGGTCGTGTTTTTTACCTGCTATCTCATCCAAACCTTTTTTTAAAGTGCTATCTCATCTAGACCTTTTTTAAATATGCTCTTACTATTTTGCCCTTGTAACTATTTACACCCCCAGATTTCATACCATTTGCAGAATTTACACCCCCAGAATTCATACCCCTTTTAGAATTCACACATCTTTTCAGAATTCTTCACGTGAATCCCAAAAAAATTCAAGAATTTGCACCAAAAAAAAAAAGAGAGGAGGAGGCCATCATCTACCCATAAGAGATTAAAATAAGTTCTCATCACTATTTCTCATGAAAAAGGAGATTCAGCAATAAGATCCAGAGAGAGAAAAAGAGAGAGGCCATCATCTTCTTTCTTTTTCCTTTTCTGCAACGTTACTCTGCTTCTTCTTCTTCCTCGTCCAAGACACGCTAGTTTCACATACTGGCGTCGAATTACACGTGTGGTGGCTACACAGCTCCATTTTTTACGGGTCTGGTACCAATCTATTCGTATCGTCGAGATACATGAGACTCATGTATCAATTTGAGTCTTGGATCAGATTTTCGTTTTTACAGTTTTGAAAAGTAACTCTTCGGACGGCGTGTGAGGGCCACACCGAAATCTTTCCTGCGACGGAAAGGCTTCATAAGAAATGTCAGACTATACCTTTCCATAATTATCATTAACTTTTTGTGATGTATACATCTATAATTAATGCTGATCATAATTTCAACCTACAACATTATATGCCATTTTCCGGTTTCATATTCACCACATTAATTGGTCATTCTCTTTAAACAGATGGTCGCTTATTGCGGGTAGACTTCCAGGAAGAACATCAAATGATGTCAAGAATTACTGGAATACCTATTTGCACAAGAAACCGAATGATAAAATTCAGGAAGATGTACAGAAATCGAAAATGACCCAGAGCACGGTAGAGAAAACCGAAATCATACGACCTCGACCTTGGACCTTCTCAAAGAATCTACCTTGGCTGAGGGGTAAAACTGTCATTACAGATAAAACTCAGACAAAAGAGAATTCCTCCGAGCCATTCCAAATTCCTTCACCGGGAGATGATGACGGAATATTATGGTGGGATAACATGTTGTGTGATCCTGATATTAACAGAGGAAAGATAACATGGACGGATGAAGAAGCGATTATGGAGGGTGGGGGCAAAAAGGAAAAATCAGGTATGCAGGGAGCTGGTAAGGATACTTTCAGCTGTGTTCAAGAAGATCAAAGTGGTGGGAGTGACTTTTTAATGAACAATATGGACCTTTGGGATATTTTGGGAGCTGATCTCAAGTAGTACCGTGACGTTTTATTTTTCTTTGAAATATTTAGTATCCATGGAGTTTAGTCTTTTATGATTTTAGTGTTTGTTTTTATCAATGAAATTAAGTGAGACTTAATAAAATAGAGGAGACGATACTGACAAATAAAAGACTAAAAGAAAAAGATCTCTCCATTCCATTTTAAATGTTATATTTTACACACACAAAAATTGCATTTTCTGGTTCACAAAAATATATCTGCGCTAGCATTTGTCCCCAAAAAAATGATTAAAACTTACATGATGCATAAATGCACCATCAGCCAAAAACCCTCAAAAAGATTTTTTTTTTTTTTAAAAAAAGAACAATCATCATCTTTCTTGTGCATAGAGCATAGTTGTAGGAAAAATGTGTTTACTATTTGTGATAAAACCAATAATATGAGTGCAATAAAATCGGAACTCAAAACCTGGAAATTGATGGTAACAAATTGGTGATCAAGGCGAGTGTGACACTCTGTACTTAAGACAGATTTCGCCCCCCGCTACGGTGCTCACGGTTTGCATTGGACGATTGTCTCCCAGCACTACTTGATCGGAATCCCCCCAAAGCAGCACTTCAATTGGAGAGCCTGACGAACCATCTTGTGTTTGTAACTCTCTCATATGAATGTACTTGAATCAATGAAAAATCAACTTTTAAAAATGAATGAGGAAAATAATATTTATAGGCCAACTCGCAACTCTACGAAAAGTCACGAAGGAAAGAGGCACACCTGTTCGTGAAGGACGCGTCCGTCCACGACGAACGGATGCCAATGAAAAGATGCAACTCCAAAATAAATTAATTTTCATTCACGCTTAAAATAAAATATTATATCCTATAATATTTTCCAACAATCCCCCACATGAATGAAATTGACTCGATAACCAATGCAAAACAATGCAAACGATAGAGAGAGTACACGTGGAAATTTCCTGCATAGGATAGGTAGCTTTTGGCTTTGAACCTTCCCTTGTGAAAGACTATCGGATTTACTTGCTAACCAGTGGACGTGATGCCTTGAACTGTTCAGCGTTTTGTGTAAACCAAGACAATAGAATTCACACAGAATCTTTCCGAACACAGATGGTTCTTACGGTTGTGCCCATTTTGGCCCTGGAACACCGACTGGTTTCAGAGAGTGCTTTAGAATTCAGCCTTAGAAAATTCTCACAGAAGCGGCCCCTTCACACTCACATAGGTGATCTTTTATTAAGGGTATCCTGCTATACCCCACTTGGATTTACCAAGGTATAAGAATCATTAAAAGTTAAACTTAACCTAAAACGCTGCAGGCATCACTGTTTCACCATGGGAATGAGTTGGAGAGATTTCTCCTCAATGATACTCCTAAGTCTCATACAACTCGGTTGTCCCGTTGAACCTAGATCTTGGGATCTCCAGTCAGCTAGGTTGGGTTGCCGTTATAGAGACTTTTAAATAATAGGCTTTAATCTCATTCCCCTCGATGATTATTTGTTCTCTAGTCAAAATTTCAAACTCAACGGATCCGTAACAAATTTTTTGACGTTTCATTCTTAAGTGAGAACAAATGTTTAACGGTTCGATGTCTTTAATATTGAGACTTACCGTTAAACATGGTCTTCTATGCCTTTCTAACAATTGATGGCCATCACATTATAACTCTGGCATAGAATTGGACCCTCGTTGGAACATCCTCTAAGAGATAGCACAACCATCCGCTTATTAGCCTCTTTGTCTAAAACAATGAGTTGATCAGACTTCATCGTAGACCTTGCTATAAACACATAAGGATTTCCAAATCATTGTTGCATTCCAATTGTATAATTAAATCCAGCTTTGGATTATAAAACTTTAAATTGGATACTCACATCACCATACTTTACTCTTTTAGTATAGTTAAACATCTCTCATAGTGCAACACGTAAATATTGTGGAAATTATAAATATTGTTTCCCCCACAATTCCGAAATTAATTCAGAATTCAACAAAATAATTTTCGTAGTTTATGACATGACACAAACAATGTCTAAACTTCTCTTCATCTCTCGTGTTTCAAGACGCAGGAGCAAGAAACAACCCCCACATTGAGTGTCTCACCCAATAACGAGTAACTCTATACTCAAATTGAGATGATTTTGTGCTAACTGCACCTTGCATTCTAAGTATCTTTGCCGATTCAATAGATACTCTTTATAGCATATAAACCAATTTCAGTTTATTCAAAAGTATCTTGTGGGGAGTAGTTGTTGATAACTACCAACCGCTTAAGATCGTAGAAACTAAAATATTTCATTTTCAGTTTCATGCCAAATCAAACATAGCAACCCGATCTGCTGGGTTTAAACGCAATCTCAAATAATTCAAGCTATGAATTTACACACCTTGCTTGTCCAATTGATTTGGCCCCAAATGACTTTCTTGAAAGTCAAAAGACATGCAACTTGTCACCCATGGTTATGTCCTCAGGCATAACCACAACTGGCACACTTCCTTGTGGGATCTGATATGTACAAATATACAGATGCATTCAGATCAAAGTCGTTGACCTCACAACCAATCATATTGGTTTTCCTTTTCAGGCACTAGAACTGCTCCAATAAACGAACACCAATTTTTCCTTTATAGAAAACCACCAATGAAACAAACAGCCGTAATATTAATTCCTATAAACAGTAACATGCATGTGTGACATGGCATTTCGAAACACATGAATATTCGTCCTGAATATTCAATTGTTAGACCACTAACAATTAAATCAAAACAAATTGCCTTAATCCATTTTTTTTTTATTCACCCATAGTCATGCCTCTTGGAATAAATACAAAGATCGCATCTCTTAGTTTGAATCTAAGAGTCACATCTTTTGACGTAAATTCAAAGGTCACACCTTTTGATTTAACCCCGAAAGTCACATCTCCACCGGTGCAACTGTTCAATAGGTTTAGATACCAAGTTGTCACACCTAAGAATACAAAACCATAATTGCATATCGCAATCCATACTAAAAGAGTGCTGAGTGAAACTCTAAATGCATCCAACACACACCACTAATGCTGTCTTTCCAAATATTAACAACAAAAACGTAGTATCATACATAATACTAGAGCATGGATGAACATGTCATGGAAGGAGTACAAGATATCAAAGTTTGGAACTGAGTAACCGGTTTCAAATGTCAAAGTACACATGAAGAGTCATTAACCAACCATTATGACTCTTACAACAATTGTTCACAACCAAAATGAGCCAAAGCACCATTTCAAAATAAACCAATTTTTGATGTAAAGGCACAACGGTAGCAAGGGTAGTTGTCCAAAAACCAATAAAGCATTTGAGATATTAGAAACTAACAATTTCCATATCTTGGAATTTCAAGCCTCAGATTTTGCACTTAGTGACAAGTCACAACATGACTAGCCACTACTTGGAAATTTACGGTCAAATTATGGGATTTTCAATTTCTGACCTCGAATTAAAAATATAGGCTACCAAGGGATTTGAACCCAACAGAATGTACCTTACAAGAAGGATCTATACCAATCCACAGACCATGCTTTTGTCAAATCGCATAAGAAACCGAACTCAACGTACATTTCCGATTACTAACGGCCGAAGAGACGTGCCTCCCTAATTATCTTGCCACTTTTTAGAAAATCGAAACCGAGGAAACAAATAAACTACGGTTGTAAAGCCATCTATCAAAGTAGTCAAAATAACAAGTGATCAAAGGTTATATATTGTCAAGCGAAACAAATTTACGCTATTCAAACACCACTCGGTGTCAATAAACAGTCACAATGATTCATAACCACAGAGGAAGTAATCAACCAATGCAACAACTATAACAGTTAGAGTGCCACTTAGCAAATCTATCTAGTCTTCACTGCCAAAATTATTACTGTCAACTCTATGACAAATAAGCATCCAACCCTTTCAGACATGACTTAAAAACCTTCATGCAAGAACAATTGGAGCCAAACATACACGTGTACCAACAAATGCATCGGTGGCATCCTAAGCCACTCTATGCTTTGTTTTTAATCACATACTTATATATGCCTTGAGAACGTCATTACTAGCATACATTTTCTGGACAGAATAGTAAACAATTATCGGTGCCATTTTCCATCGGCATGCCAATACGATTTTAACCGATTTCCGCATAGAATTACAGAAGATTCCAACACGAAGAATCAAAAACATCACAAAAAGTAAACAACACTTCTGTCTTAAGATTGTAGGAAAAATGTGTTTACTATTTGTGATAAAACCAATAATATGAGTGCAATAAAATCGGAACTCAAAACCTGGAAATTGATGGTAACAAATTGGTGATCAAGGCTTGAGACAGATTTCGCCCCCCGCTACCGTGCTCACGGTTTGCATTGGACGACTGTCTCCCAGCACTACTTGATCGGAATCCCCCCAAAGCAGCACTTCAATTGGAGAGCCTGACGAACCATCTTGTGTTTGTAACTCTCTCATATGAATGTACTTGAATCAATGAAAAATCAACTTTTAAAAATGAATGAGGAAAATAATATTTATAGGCCAACTCGCAACTCTACGAAAAGTCACGAAGGAAAGAGGCACACCTGTTCGTGAAGGACGCGTCCGTCCACGACGAACGGATGCCAATGAAAAGATGCAACTCCAAAATAAATCAATTTTCATTCACACTTAAAATAAAATATTATATCCTATAATATTTTCCAATAGCGTTTTGCCCGTTTGATGCAAGGGGACAAAAAAAAATTAGTGAGAACTTTTTTTTTATCCTCTTGTATTTCAGTGGATCGGCGCGTATACCTCTTAGAATTTACTTCCTTTTCTCACAAAATAATTAGGAAAACATCCCAACAATAAATAAACAAAAAAAATTGAAGAAAATAGATCGGTTTCAATTAGTATTTATTAGCTATTGATTTACCTTAGTTTCATTTTTAAATGAATTAATATATATATATATATAGTATTTTGTAAAAAGTATAGAATAATGAATAAAAAAAATTTATGTAGGAAAGAGAGTATATATGGTATAAATTTGGTCGTTAGGACGACGTCGCTTTCCGATCCTTTCATTTAAGCCCTTTCATAATGTACTCCGTATTAATGTGGAATTCTTTTTGGGCACGGCTATTTGCAGCTATTTATTCGCTAAGTGTACCATGTGGATCATATTATATACATTTGTGTACCATATTATATACAGGGTATGCTTAGCAAATAAGTGGCTGCAAATAGCAGTGCCCTTCTTTTTTCTTTTTTTATAATCATTAATGTGGAATTCACTTAAAAAAAAAAATTAATGTGAAATTCGTACACCTAGACTGTGCACAAATTGTGCACAGATTTTTTTGTGAGGCTCATCATTGGTCTCACATAAATGATCCAAGCCGTTAATTAAATATAAAACATTTTTTTTAGGATTCTATGTGAACAATCAGCTCAATCCAATACCTATAAATGTTTGATCTAATCATTTAATTTTTTAGGATAATAAAAAGTTAAATAATTGGATTGAGTATCTATAGGTATCAAATTGGACTAATTTCTTGCGAAAAAATTTCGAAAAATATTTTAAATTTAATAAACGACTTAAATCATTTGTATGGAATCACTAATGGGCCTCAAAAAAATTTGTGCACGTATAATCTGTGTGGACAGACTTTCTGGACAGAAATTCCGTCGTCGACCGTCCTCAATCATCAGGACCCCACTTGCTTTGTCTGTGTCTTAAATTATGTATATATAGTAACATTTATGAATTGGGCCCGCGACCCCAGTCACCTCCAAGTTTGATTGTTTGTATATGCCCTTTTTTTTTCTTTCTCCTCGGGTGTTTATATATGTTTCATTGCACTAAAACTCAAAACACTTGATTAATAACATGCTTACTTCCGAAAAAATAAAAAAATACTCTTTCCGTCCCAGTTTGGTACCCGAATCTGCGCAATTTCAAACTAAAAAAAAAAAAAAAACATATGTCAATATATTATTTTTTTTAATTTTTTACACCAAATTAAAGTGCTCAATGAGCACTTCAATGATCACTTTAATTTGGTGTAAGAAAATAATTTTTTTTTCTTAGTTTGAAAATACACAGATTTCCGTAGGAGGCATTTAAAGTTGGACGGAGGGAGTAGTACACTTCTACCCCTGCTGTCTCCCCGAACGTGTCCTGACCGTCTCCCCCACGTGTTCGCCCTTCAAAAGTTAATTTAAGGGTCAGGCCATGTGGTGTGTCCCATACGTATCTGATCCAATGTCGAATACTTGGATAGGAGTGTTGGTACTTCATAGATAGTTAATCTTTACAAGAAATTTTGCTTTTTCCGGCATTTCATAAATGCCGTTAAAAGTTAAAAAAATGCCGGTAAATTGTATTATCGATATTTGTTAGGTATTACCTGCATTTATTATAAATGCCCTCTAGGAATGTGTCAGTAAAGACACAAATGCCGGGAAAGACACCATAAATGCCGGGAATTGTTGGACTCATTTGCGGCACCGCACAAATGCCGAAAAAAATTGTACCATATAAGACAAAATGTCACATGTGCGCCATGTGGTGCCCACTTGTCCGCCACATGTCACCCACGTGGCGCACAAATTTTTGGAGAAATTGTTTGCCCCAAGTTTCGAACTCGTGATCTTTGTCTCGCGCGCGCGCGAATCTGACACCTGGGCTAGCCACCATATTGGGTCTCCTTGCACAACGAAAAATATTTATATTATACGAAAATTTTTCCCGGCATTTTTTTCAACAAATGCCGATAATAGTGTGGCAATATTTGTAACAACCCGTAAATTTTAATTAATAAAAAATATTAAAAGTATTAATTAATTCTAATAATATTATTTTCCTTATTAGGTAAATACTAGATAATTACAAATTAATAATTATCCTATCTAAATTATCTCTTTTATTTTTTTTTAGTTGCATGCATGCATGCAACTTTTCCATCTCTCCCGCTCCTACTACTACTCGATCTATACCTCTTCCCTAATCAGAATTTTCGTTCATATCTCGTCCAAATCCAAGTCCTAAAAGGATACAACTTCTTTAATCCAATTTTTATCGAATCTCTCCTCAATTCTCCTATAAATACCTCATTACTCCGACCCTAGGGCACACCACAATACTCCACACGCCCCAAAAGTCCAGAAAAGAGAGGAAAATCGAAGGAAAACAAAACTCCAATCCATGGAGTTTTAGAGAGAGAAAGAAAGAGAGAGAAAAGTGGGTTTCGTATCTACGATCAACCAAAACTCAAATTGATCATTCAAATCTCTTCCCTCAATCCCAAGCATCCCCAAACATCATCCAATTCGAGCCCAAGGTCACCCGATCGAAAAACCCGAAGCCTTCTTTTCCAATATTCAAGTTTCGATCGAAAATCAATTCGAACCAATTCAAGGTATTATAATCCACTCTGAACACTCCTCTAGGTTAATTTAATATTTTTATGCATGACCCAATATCCTTCGTGACCCCATGCATCGAAACCAAACCAAAAAAAAAAATGTAACCCAGCCGCGACCTACGGGATTTCCCGCCGCAAGAACCAAGCCGCGGACCTTGTGGCTGCGAGGTCAAATAAGTCCAACCTTGCGGGTTGGACTGTTTTGGTTCGAATGTGTTTTGCGACCTCCCGAACACCGTTTTCGACCCCCGATTTATTTTTCCTAGCCTTTTAACACTTCAAAAACCATACATTGTTAATGTCATATTTTTTATTTATTTATCTATTTATTAAATTTTTATTCGTTATCGTGCAAAAGTTTATAAACTAAAATTCCTCGCGACCTTATAAACTACTTTATAAATCTCCGTACTATTTTTTCTAGACTTCTAACACCTCAAAAAGATCATAACTTGTTAATTTCATATTTTTTATTTTTTTATTTTTTTATTAAATTTTTTATTTGTTATCAATCAAAGTTACAAACGAAAAATCTTTGCGATATTCCGAATAATTTTTCTAACATCCAAACTTTTTTTCCTAGACTCCTTGCATCTCAAAGATGATATGTTGTTAAAATAATATTCTTTATTTAATTAAATATTTATTATTATTTACCCATTGTTTCTAAACAAAAATACTTTACTATAGTATAAAATATGTTATTAATGTCCGAATAATTTTATTTAAACTCCTTACACCCCTGAGATGAAACGATGTTAACCTCAACATATTTTTATTTATTTTTTTAATTATGATCTATTTATCCTTCTTTCGGCCATTACTTAAGATCTTTATTCCAAAATAATTCCGCGACCCTCCGAACCCAACTTTTGACACCCGAACATGTTGTATAGGACCTTTAGGACTCTTATTAAGGTCACGATAATTATTCTAATTTTTTTTCCTAACTAATGTATTTAATTAATCTAATTACTTAAGAATAATTAATAAAAGCTTAGAAAATATTTTTTTAGTCTTTTATAAAAGTTCTTATCTTATTAATGATTTTGTGGCCATACAAGAATAAGGGCAACGGTCCAGTCATAAAAAGTTGTGTGATTGCATCTGCTTATTATTTGTTTTGATTCGTTTGTTATTTGTTTTTATTTATTATTATGATTAAAATTATGTCGATACTTGATTTAAATGCTAGATTGGACCCTAGAGACATGGGGTGGTATACGGAGTAGAAATCACTTAGACGATGCTAAGTAATTGATAAATTGTGAAATTTCTTTTCTTTTAGAGATTGCCTGCAAGCGTGATTTTGAGCTGTGATGAGGTTTGTGATGAGATGGAAACTGGCAAAGTAAGCCCAGTGATGAATTGAAACTGGCGGGAGTCCAGTAATGAATTGAGACTGGCAAAATAAGCCCAGTGATGATTGTGAGGTGGTGAATAAGATAGGCGAACCCTAGTTATAATTCGGTCATGATAAGCTTCCTTTTGCTGTAATGAGAGGGATACACGCTGGGTACATAACTTAGGTGCAATCTGCGACAACAAAAGAAAGTGATCTCATGGGACAGGGCATAGCTAGTGGTTGGGGAGTAAGGATCTCGCGAATGAGATCTTAAAAGTCACACAGAGCTAATGGATAGTAACAAACTGGATTATCTGAAGTATATCTGCTTTTACTTTTCGCATATTTATTATCTTATTACTTGATAGCTGCAAAGTAAAGGGGTAGTTGGGTTGAATTCTACTGTAACGACCCGGAATTTCAACCTAATTTTTTTTTCGAATAAAGAAATTATTATTTTAACTAAATAGTTTATAAGTAATGGATTATTTATAAAAATATAATTCGACTAAAACCTAGATTTATTTTTGGTGATTAAAATTTATTTAAATGTTACATTAATTAACTTGTGACTGTATAATTGTTGAAATAACCCGAAAATCTTAAATTAATAAAAATATTAAAAGTATTATTTAATTCCAATAATATTAATTTCCTTATTAAATAAATAGTAGATAACTAAAAAAAAAAAATAGTTTTCTATCTAATTATCGCTTTAAAAATATTTTATAATTTCATACATATATACAATACTCCTATATCTCCCTCTCCTACTCTTACTCGATCTCCACATCCTCCGTGACCCAAAAATCGTGTCTAATTCGTTCGTTCCGAAACCCAATACCGTTAGGACTCGTTTTAATCCGAAACTCATCAAATTCTCCTATATATATACACCACTCCGACCCTAGGGCGCGTACACTATTCTACCACCTTCCACGGAGTCCAAAAGGAGAGAAAAACCCGATAGAACCAAGCTACAATCCATAGATTTTTAGAGAGAGAAAAGTGGGTTTCGTAACTAGGCTTAACCGAAATCCAAATTGATCAATCCAATCTCCTTCTACAAGCCCAAGCATCCATGAACATCAACCAATTCGGCCCCGAGGTTCCCCGATCAAGAAACCCGAAGCTTTCGTTCCAAATTATCAAGTTTCGATCAAAAACCAATTCAACGCGATTCGAGGTATTATAATTCAATCCGAGCCCTCCTCTAAGTATATTTGATGTTTATAGACATAACCCAATAGGCCCCGTGACCCCATGCATCGAAAGCAACCAAAAATCAAAAGCGAAACCCAGCCCGCGACCTTGGCAGCCGCGAGAACCAGAGAACCGGAGTTCGCGGCCGCGAACTCCATTTAGGCCAGCCGTGCGTCTTTCACTGTTTTGGTTCGAAGCGACCTTTCGACGTCCCGAAAAATGTTTTTGACCTCCGAATTAATTTTCCTTGATTACCCACACTCTAAAGATCATACCTTGTTAGTTTCATATTTTTTTTTATTTAATCTGATATTTATTAAATTTTTATTCGTTATCTTGTAAAAATTTACAAACTAAAATTTATTGTGACCTTGTAAACTATTCCATAAATCCCCAAACTATTTTTCCTAATTTTCTAACATGTCAAGGATCATAACTTACTGATTTCATAAACTTTTGATATTATTAGCTATTTATTCTATTTTTTAATTAAAGATACAAACGAAAAATAGTTGCGATCTTATAATTAATGATTTTAACATCTAAACTATTTTTCTAGACTTTTGACATCCTAAAGATGATGTGTTATTAAAATAATAATTTCATTATTTCATTAACTAATTATTATTAATTACGCATTGCTTCTAAATAGAAATACTTTAAAATATTATTTAAGATGTTAAAAATTCCGAATAATTTTGTTTAGACTTCTTACAGACCTAAGATGATACTTTGTTAAAATAAATATATTTTTAATTATTTAATTATTTATTATCTATTTATTCTTCTTTTGAGTATTAACTTAATCTTTTTATTTAAAAATAACTACATGAGCATCCAAACCCAACTTTTAACACTCGAACTTATTATAGAGGACTGTTAGGACCTTAATTAAGGTTACGATAATTATTTTAATATTTTAACTAATTAATGTATTTAATTAGTGTTTAATTAACTTAATTACTTATAATTAATTAATAGAAGTCTAGAAAATTATTATTAAATCTTAATTAAATAATTCTTACATTCTTAAAGACTTTGTGATCATATGAGATTAAGGGCAACGGCCCAGTCATAAAAAGTTATGTGATTGCATTGCTTATGAATTGTTTCGATCCATCTGTTATTTGTTTTAATTATTTTTGTTTATAATTGATATTGTATCGATGCTTCAGTTGACTGTTAGATTGGACCCGGGACATGGTGGTATCGCGAATTAGAAATCACGTGGCTGATGTTAAGTAATGGATAAATTGTGAGGTTTATTTTATGTTTAGAGGTTGCCTGCAGGCGTGATGTTCTGATATGATGAGATTGTGATGAGAATTGAATGGCGAGAGTCGGTGATGAATTGATAGACTGGCGGGTGTCAGTGATGATTTGTAAAAAGAATTGTGATGTGGTTTATAAGATAGGCGGACCCTAGTCGTGATTCTGGCATGATAAGCTTACCCTTCGTTGTAGTTATTGTGTGCACACTGCACATAACTTAGGTGTTCTGCGACAACAAAGGGAAGTGATCTCATGGGGTGAGCATGGCTAGTGGTTGGGGAGGAAAGATCTCGTGGAGAGATCTTAGATTTCATATTAAGTTAATGGATAGCGAATGAATCAAGTTATGTGAATTATCTCTATTTTACTTTTTCGCACTATATATATTCTGTTTTCAACTGCTTAGCTATAAAGTAAGAGGGTGGTTGGGTTGGATTATTTCTTATCGGGTGATTTACCACTCACGCGGATACGTGCGTATCTGGCAAATCGATTGCGGTCGATTTGCCGTAGGCATGGATTCAATGGAGGAGATTCAACGATGATCTGATTCGACACGAAAGAATATCGATAATAAGACGAAGATCGAGGATGCAGTATATCAAGATTGAAGAGCTCACGAAGTTAGTGTATTTTGATTGGTAGATCTATGAAATTGTAATGGTTAAACCATTGTTTTGAAAAATTATATTTATTTAGCAAACCTTCATAGAAATTATTTATTTTTCTCCCAAAAAGGTAAGCAAGTGGTATCGAGCATAGGTTGACAACCTCGGCCTTGGGTAGATTGGGTAGATTGGAGAAATTCACGTAGAATTTAGTATATCCTTACGTTAATAAGATAACGTTATCTGTAGTATACCAAAACCTATCGTTAATTAGCTAAACGTTTACCGTATCTATGACTCTTCTAAACTACGATATAACCTGTCTAAGTATATCATATAAATATTTATTTACCTATTGCGGACTCCGAGAAGTTACGAAACCAACGTTAATTCCGACCAGAAGGAAGCAATAGAAGAATCATTCCTCTTATAATTGATTGTCCGATCGAACGAAGCGAAGAACACCAGTCCGAAGAAGACGAAGAGACAAATCTCGACAATAGAGGAAGAGTACCTGTCGAAGAAGAATTCTCCCTTTCCTAGGAAGATAATGATCTACAATGGGTCGAATAAGATAGGACTAGTAGGAGATCGTTGTTGCACGCATTTCATTTCGAGAACCAGGTATTTAGAAACCCTCGAGACTCTGAACCTCGTGGAGTAGTCAAGATTTAGTACCCAGGGTCAGCGACGCCACATCCTACGGTCATTTTGTCAACCCCACCAAACAAGGACAATACTCGTAGCATTGATGCCAACAACAACATTACCTACGTCAAAAGCTTCCGACAACGGCACCCTCATTGGTCAACCAAATCGAGAAGCTACTTGAAGTCATGAACGTCCAAGAAGGTGGTGATAATTTTCTCGCAAGAAGGTTCTATTCTTTTAAGGGGGATAGAAGAGACTACTGACAATCGAACATATAGTTTCCATTCTCAACTGATCAATCATATTCTAACTGATCACTATATTAGGCTTCCATTCTCAAAATCTTCTTCCTTCGCAATCATCTTCGTAGTGACCCTTCATTTCTAGAGCTACGAATCCAACTAGAACGTAAATTATTAAGATTCTTATATAATTTCCAAATATTAAATTCTTTATGACACGTCTCTTTAGGTGACACGTCTCTTTAGGTATCCCTCATAATTTTCATGTTTCAAATTTTCTGTTGTAGATAAGATTACATGGTGACGATCTTATTGGCCCACTTGGGCATGTTAACAACATTCCTGATCATTCGTATGTTTGCATAATTCATAATTCTTCGATGATTTATAATACTAGCACCGATTTTAGTGATCCTTGTTTGCTCAATTAAGTGTCTGTATAAGACCACTCATTTTTTTTCCTCCATTCCTCTTAACTCTCTTGCAAGCCATCACCTTTAAATATCTCTCTGCCATTCAAAACCATAACTTTGTAAGCCCAAACCAATTTCATTCGTTGGAGTTTTTCAATTATCTGAATATTTATATATTTTGGTGATGCCCCTTCCCTTTTGAATTGTGTGATCACTCTTGATTGACGGGGTTCAATCTTTGAAATAACTATGGCTTGTACTACTTTCGAAGTGACAATCATTCATCCTGATCCTCTTTTTCATTCGATTGATTGTATTCTAACCTTCCGCTGTTTGCATCTCTTATGACTCTGCTTAAAATCACATTCATTATGACTCTCCATTGTTAGAGCTGCAATTTCAATTAAATCTCAAATCATTGAACTCTTATCTATTCCAAGCACCTAACTCTCGTGACATTTTCTTTTGAGTTGGGTATTCTTAACAAATCATTTTGTTCCAATCTCTCTTAATTTAATTTGATTTGAAGTCAATAGTGTGCTCAATTATGAGTATAACTTCTCTGATCTATTGAATACTTCATATTCGGAGCAATCCTCGTTTATTTTGATCAGCACACTATTAGTTATCCACAACCTTGAATTCTTTTGATATCATATCAAAATATTCCTCCAACCTTTCAAAACCCTAAATTCACAAACCTAGTTCGAGTTTCAATGTTTAAGTTATTTATTCCTTGAAAACTGATATCATTGTGCTTCACTTCCTTAAACTTTGTATTCTGTTTCGAGCTAATCAGATCCAATCATTGTTCTATTAATGATTTTTTTTCTCTATTTATGGATTCGTAAGTCATTGTTTACTCTTCACTTGTACCTATCATTTTTCTTTTCTCTTAATTAACTAGAGTTAGATGTTTTGTTTTGAAACGAACGTGGTGCAAAATAAATATCTAAGTTCGGTTTCATCGGTTGGACCTTGTCATTCTTCAAAACCTATCGATAGATCGATATTTCTTATAAGAACTATTGTTAAATTATTCCAGTGAAATGTTTGGTAGATCAAATACTTGTTTGTATCACTCGCATATAAATTTTCTGATCAGCACTATTCCAATGATGAAATACTTCAAATCCAAATCATTGAGTTTGACTTCAGTTAACTTGATTCTCGTTGTTCTGGTGTTCCAACTCAATTCTAAGCAACTCATACCTCAGGACTCGTAAAGGAGGATCTGTGTGTACTTTCTATTAGGTTCTATGACCTTCAAGTATTTGAGTCATGTTTGAAATCTCTTGGAAATTCTCGCCTTCTCGTTTCTTTTGGGAGAAAAGTACAATCCATCCATCAAGTAAGAGATAAGAACCAAACTTTCAAGAACTGACCAAGGAAGGAGATAAGTTGATAACTCTCAATCACTTGAAGCCAATGAAAGAGATACGCCGACAAGAGGATGAGACCATAGACTTTCAACATACATTTTGTTCAAACGCGCCTTAGGATCACTCGATTTGTCAAGAAAGGAAATTTATCGCCTCGCCACATTGGTACGTTAGAGATCTTGGAGCAAATTGGAGAAGTTGCCTATCGCCTAAACGTTGTAATCACAAATCGCCAAAATTCACGTTATCTTTACAATTCCATGCTAAAGAAAGATTTGGCCCATTCCACCACGTGCTCGATTTGGAGGAAGTCACTCTAGATGAGGAGGCAATCTTCGAAGAACAACCGGTGAGAATTTAGGACCATAGAGGAAAAGTTACCCGAGGATGAAGAATCAAATTAGTCAAGGTCTTGTGGAGACACCGAAGATTGGAGAATCAACTAGGGAACGAGAAGACCCGATTCGTGCCAACTACTGACAATTCCATTCACCATAGAGTACGCTTTAATTTCGAGGACGAAATTGTTTTAAGGGGGATAGGTTGTAACGACCCGGAATTTCAACCTAATTTTTTTTTCGAATAAAGAAAAATTATTATTTTAACTAAATAGTTTATAAGTAATGGATTATTTATAAAAATATAATTCGACTAAAACCTAGATTTATTTTTGGTGATTAAAATTTATTTAAATGTTACATTAATTAACTTGTGACCGTATAATTGTTGAAATAACCCGAAAATCTTAAATTAATAAAAATATTAAAAGTATTATTTAATTCCAATAATATTAATTTCCTTATTAAATAAATAGTAGATAATTACAAAAAAAAAATAGTTTTCTATCTAATTATCGCTTTAAAAATATTTTATAATTTCATACATATATACAATACTCCTATATCTCCCTCTCCTACTCTTACTCGATCTCCACCTCCTCCGTGACCCAAAAATCGTGTCTAATTCGTTCGTTCCGAAACCCAATACCGTTAGGACTCGTTTTAATCCGAAACTCATCAAATTCTCCTATATATATACACCACTCCGACCCTAGGGCGCGTACACTATTCTACCACCTTCCACGGAGTCCAAAAGGAGAGAAAAACCCGAGAGAACCAAGCTACAATCCATAGATTTTTAGAGAGAGAAAGTGAGAGAGAGAAAAGTGGGTTTCGTAACTAGGCTTAACCGAAATCCAAATTGATCATTCCAATCTCCTTCTACAAGCCCAAGCATCCATGAACATCAACCAATTCGGCCCCGAGGTTCCCCGATCAAGAAACCCGAAGCTTTCGTTCCAAATTATCAAGTTTCGATCGAAAACCAATTCAACGCGATTCGAGGTATTATAATTCAATCCGAGCCCTCCTCTAAGTATATTTGATGTTTATAGACATAACCCAATAGGCCCCGTGACCCCATGCATCGAAACCGAACCAAAAAAATCAAAAAAACGAAACCCAGCCGCGACCTTCGGGCGGCCCAGCCGCGAGAACCAGAGAAACGGAGTTCGCGGCCGCGAACTCCATTTAGGCCAGCCGTGCGTCTTTCACTGTTTTGGTTCGAAGCGACCTTTCGACGTCCCGAAAAATGTTTTTGACCTCCGAATTAATTTTCCTTGATTACCCACACTCTAAAGATCATACCTTGTTAGTTTCATATTTTTTTTTATTTAATCTGATATTTATTAAATTTTTATTCGTTATCTTGTAAAAATTTACAAACTAAAATTTATTGTGACCTTGTAAACTATTCCATAAATCCCCAAACTATTTTTCCTAATTTTCTAACATGTCAAGGATCATAACTTACTGATTTCATAAACTTTTGATATTATTAGCTATTTATTCTATTTTTTAATTAAAGATACAAACGAAAAATAGTTGCGATCTTATAATTAATGATTTTAACATCTAAACTATTTTTCTAGACTTTTGACATCCTAAAGATGATGTGTTATTAAAATAATAATTTCATTATTTCATTAACTAATTATTATTAATTACGCATTGCTTCTAAATAGAAATACTTTAAAATATTATTTAAGATGTTAAAAATTCCGAATAATTTTATTTAGACTTCTTACAGACCTAAGATGATACTTTGTTAAAATAAATATATTTTTAATTATTTAATTATTTATTATCTATTTATTCTTCTTTTGAGTATTAACTTAATCTTTTTATTTAAAATAACTACGTGAGCATCCAAACCCAACTTTTAACACTCGAACTTATTATAGAGGACTGTTAGGACCTTAATTAAGGTTACGATAATTATTTTAATATTTTAACTAATTAATGTATTTAATTAGTGTTTAATTAACTTAATTACTTATAATTAATTAATAGAAGTCTGAAAATTATTATTAAATCTTAATTAAATAATTCTTACATTCTTAAAGACTTTGTGATCATATGAGATTAAGGGCAACGGCCCAGAGTCATAAAAAGTTATGTGATTGCATTGCTTATGAATTGTTTCGATCCATCTGTTATTTGTTTTAATTATTTTTGTTTATAATTGATATTGTATCGATGCTTCAGTTGGTTAGATTGGACCCTAAGGACATGGGGTGGTATGTGAAATCACGTAGGCGATGTTAAGTAATGGATAAATTGTGAGGTTTATTTTATGTTTAGAGGTTGCCTGCATGCGTGATGTTGTGATATGATGAGATTGGGATGAGAATTGATACTGGCGGGTGTCGGTGATGAATTGATAGGCGGCGTGTGTCCAGTGATGATTGTGAAAAAGAATTGTGATGTGGTTTATAAGATAGGCGGACCCTAGTCGTTGTGATTCTGGCATGATAAGCTTACCCCTTGTTGTAGTTATTGAGGGTGACTTAGGTGTTCTGCGACAACAAAGAGAAGTGATCTCATGGGGTGAGCATGGCTAGTGGTTGGGAGGAAAGATCTAGTGGAGAGATCTTAGATTTCATGTTAAGTTAATGGATAGCAATGAATCAAGTTATGTGAATTATCTCTATTTTACTTTTTTACACCATATATATTTTGCTAGCTGTAAAGTAAGAGGGTGGTTGGGTTGGATTATTTCTTGGTGATTTATCACTCACGGATCGTCGTATCTGCGCCGCAAATCGATTGCGGTCAATTTGCGAGAGGGCGCAGGATTCAATGGGAGAGATTCAACGATGATGCATTTCGACACGGAATATCAGTAATGAAGATCGAGGATGCTTAGGATTCGTATCAAGATTAGAGTCAGCTCTGAAGTTAGTGTATTTTGATTCAGTAGATCTATCTTGAAATTGTAATGGTTAAACCATTGTTTTGAAAAATTATATTTATTTAGCAAACCTTCTCATAGAAATTATTTATTTTTCTCCCAAAAAGTCGGGGCGTTACATATACTACGGGGTGAACTCTTTCACTCAGGCACGGATTTTCTGGCATCCGTGTCAGATTTTGCAGAAAATCAGGAGCAAACACAGAACCCCAAAGGCGAGCAGTTTTATACAGAGGAGAATCCAGAGGTGGGAGCCGAGCCAGAATATGCTTGGGACCCGTATCAAACCTATAAGACAACTCTGATATTTATTTATTTCTGTAAAGACTAATTTTTAATATTTTTGCAGTGGGTTCTATTAAATAAATCTGTAGGTCGAATTATCTGTTTTAAAGTTTTTAAACTTTAATTTAATAAATTTTCAGAAATTAATATTTAATGCCTCCGATTTTATTTCCAAAAATCGGAGCGTTAAAATATTATTTTGGCCGAAAATTTGACTTTTGCCGGCATTTTTTTTAACAAACGCCGGTAATAATTAATAGTGGCTTTTCGGGCATTAATTAAAATGCCGGGAATGACCATTGTTCTTGTAGTGAATAGTACTAAAAGAGTTGTTGGTGGTCAAATTCTAGCCAAACTTTTGGAGTAACTATGACATGATCACGTATTTATTTATTTTTACAACTCAGCGTTTACATGTCAGCTTGCGCACAATATGATTAATCCCTGGAGACTCAACCCCACTATTCACTAGCGGAGAGTGATTAGAACCAGTCCATGTATTTTTATAATGTCTTGTGTAGATTACGTATCTATATATGAATATATATCTATCTTGTGTTATGTACGTGTTTTGGTGTTTAAAAGCTCCTCCATAGCGGTTCCATCTCGAAATAAGCACATGGGCTTTGGCCTGGTTATGGTTAGGGCTGTAAACGAACAGAGCTACTCGCGAGCAGCTTGAAACTCGGCTCGCTAATAGCTCGAATCGGCTCGGTTCGTCACCTTAATGATCGAGCTCGAGCTCGGAATTTAAGCTCGTTACATTAACGAGCCGAGCTTGAGTTTCCCAATACTCAGCTCGAGTTGACTCATGAGCTCGATATATATATATATATTATATATATATATATATACACACATATATATATATATATATATACATATATATATATATATATATATATATATATATGTATATATACACACACATATATATACATACGCCATACGGTTCCGGTGAGGATCCCTCATTTTGTTAAAATGTGGGACTCCCCTTCCCGATTGAATTCGATGATCCGAGCCACTCAAAGTGATCAAACGTGATTTTAAGGGTCCCGAAAGAAATCGTCAAAAAGAATAGCTGGGAAGGCATCGGCGATTTTACGAGCAGTTCAGAAAAAACTGTTCGGATGAAGCCCTTCCCGGCCATTTTTTTTGCTAATTTCTCGCGAGAACCCTTAAAATCACGTTCTGCACATATTGAACGGTTCGGATTTTCAAAATTTGATCGGGAAATGAAAGTCCCGCATTTTAACAAAGTGAGGGATCCCTCACTTGATCCATCACGTATACATACATATATATATATATATTAATATATACATAATAAATATATATACGTACACATACATGCATGCCCATACATACACCTACAACCACTTGGAAGGCAGGAAGATTCAAAGGCAAAGGGATGGGAGTGAAGTTGTATTTTTTTCGATGTGGGACAAACTTCTTTCTCAAAGAACTCCCTCCTCCCTTGTCTTCCAATCCCACATCGGCCATCCAAAGAAACGGAGCAAGGCAGAGTGCCTTTATAAGGTGAGGGCTCCCACCTGCTACGTGTGAGCGCCACTGCTGGAGCTCGGCTTGAGATTTTTGAGCTGGGCGAGCCGAGCTCGAGCCTTGCTTACATCTAGCGAGCCGAGTTCGAGCTATATTTTTGAAGCCCGTCTCGAGCTCGAGCTTACCAGTTTTCTGACGAGTCGAGTTCGAGTAGTTTAAAGTTCGGCTCGACTCGGCTCGTTTACACTCCTAGTTATGGTGTTGTGGTTAACAAGTTTTATCGGTAGGGCAAGGCCAGTCATTGGCCGCCATGATCGTGGGATTGAACCACTAGCCAACACGGATTTTTGGTTTCGGTTTTCTTGCTCGGAGCCTGTCGTGCCAGCGTAGGTTTGCCTCGGAGATTCCCTCCAATGCTTCAGTGTGAGAACTCGTACACGTCCTCGATTGGCACGCTTTGCATCCTCGCCTGAAGACAGCCGACATACTTTTTGGATAGCAGTCCAAGGCACTTGATTGTGCACCTGTGGTTCGATAGCCATTGAAGATTATTGCTATCTGTGGCTTGGGATTTCATCAATCTTTTGGGGATTGAATGTCTGAATTCCATACTCCATATATTCGACTTTCATTGGCGGTGTGAAGTCGTTCCTGGTCTTAGACATTTATCTTCCTTGTTTTGAGTTTCTTGTTCATTCTTAGTTGGATGGATTTGGTAGTTTCCCTTGTCATTGTTTCCGGATGGATATCTATAGATATCGTTTGACTTCTTTAAAATGATACTCCATCCGTCCCTTTTTAAGTGTCCTGCTTCGTAACTCCAATTTACGACAGGCTCCGACCTTCACTTTCCCTACTTATACATAATCATTACACTTTTACTCACTCACTTTTCAACATAGAATCTACTTTTAAAGACAAAATAATTAATGCACCAACTTTTATTCACTAACTTTACAAAATAAACACTTATTAAGAGACAGTCCAAAATAAAATACTAAATTCTAAATAAGGGACAGAGGAAATATGATTGTTCTTCGGATTATAAAAAAAAAAAAACCTCCTCTATTGCGAGCACTACCATAGGAGAAGTTTTTGCTTTATGGTTTCGCACTTTTAGGAGCAAGTAAATGAGAAGACAGAGTAATAGGTAGCAGCTCTTAAATGGAATAGGCCAATGCCCTGAAATAGCTTCTCCTGCACGAAACAGGCTATTATTAGCTTACAAGAATGGAGTCTTCAAATAAGGCTTCATTATTCATTCGTTTTTAGATTATAGTAGTATTTTGGTCCTCCAAAATAATTTGGAGGATGTTGGGTTGGAGATGCTCTTAAAGCATTGAGCATTTTCAACGCACCCTCCATTCCTACATATTTTCAGATTATACTCTTTCACTACATCTTCTTATCCTGCAAAAAAGTTTGAAGAATTAAAATATGGAGATAATGAGAAATGAAAGATCGATTGAAGCTAGTACATCCTCCAATACACCTTTCTTCACCTTTTTAAAAGAGTAACGGTTTTGCTATTATCAGTTCATTGTGTTGACGATAAGCACAATAGAAGACAAAAAAAAACTCGTATTTTTGTGTATTTTTTACACCATTTAATACATATTCATACACTTATTATTTTCAACCCATTAGGCTGATTTTAAAATTTTTCAAAGAGTAAATACGGAGATATAGAGCGTTTAGAGGGTACTTTGCAGATGCCCTAGGAGATACAACAGGTAATCAAAAGCTTCATTGAAAGCCCCATAAAGTCTGGTAGGTTGTGCTATTATTAAAGTGTCATATCCGTCAGTTATGCTACAATCATGTTACAGTGCTTACCATTAATGCTAGGTAAAACTTATCCCAAAAAGTGTCGAAAAAACCCATTAATTGTTGAGATTCGTTTTGATGATTGAATATAACACATCAAAATGAATCTCAATCACTAGCTGTTTTTTGGAAATATTTTTAGTATATTTTTTTTTGTCCCTAACATTTATGCTTACCCAATTTTTTACACAAATCTACTCATATTTGCATTGCGGCCCACACACATTATATCTTCAGTGTGTGTGGGACAAAAAAAAAGTGAGTATATATAAAGTTTGTGTGTGTGTGTGTGTGTTGAATATTTATGGTTGTATAATAATTGTTTATAACATACATGAACATGTGGCAACGGAACACTCTTCGTGTATCTTTTTCGAGAAAGCCGACAACAAAGCAACATGATGTTACCGTCACATTTGACCAAAACAAAACAAAAATACTCCATACAGCCATTGTTCTTAAAGTTTTACTCCTATTTTAGTAAATTTGTAGTATTTTTAAACTTTTGTTAGCTTTGACGTAAAAATATGACCAAAACAAAACAAAAATACTCCATACAGCTGGTTTTTGAATAGGTGTCAAGTCTAATGAAATAGTTGTCAAGTCTACTGTATGTTTTGTTGTTTTGTCAAACGATAGGAGAATAAAAGTATAAAAATTATTAGTACATCAAACTGGAAAATAATTTTGCAATCACTATAAGCTTAACCCACCTACCACCGCAAGGGATACAAAACAATCCACTTGATATTCAAGAATTCTGAGCTAGCCCCAATTAAACTCAGGGCATGTTCACCTTATCCCAATTCTTGTAGGTGTACAAAATTGCAATCTCTAATTAAGATGGCGCAACCACCGAGGTGGTAGTTCAGTTGGTGAGGGCCACTATTCCCCTCAACGCAGATGGCGGCAGGTGCTCGAAACTCGTCTGCAGACCAAAGGGGATGATTTTTCACAAATTGTGCACTAAAGTGGTGCCGTGGTGACTGTCCGTCCTCCCAGACGGTAGTTATGACTCGAACAGGACATTCCATTGGCAGGCAGAGGGCTCTTATGGTCACGCCCAATGGAAGTTGCTACGCTGGTCGTTCCCTTCCACCATTTTTTATATTATTATAAATAAATAAATAAATTAAGACGGGGTAGTCAAGCATTTAAAGAGAGAAGATCAAGAGGAACTGTTTCCAAAACTGAAAATGATTTCATAAAAACAACACCACATGATGATATATATGTGTCATTATTAATGACAACGAACTTGCAAAATTTCAGGGAGAAAAAAAGAAGAGAATTTCCATTTCTCAAGTAAAAGAGACTGGGGCTCCGAAAATGAGTTGACATAAAGCCAAAGGCATGGAATTAAGGGTGTCAAGTGGGTAGGGGTGATACCGGTCCGGTTTCGACCGATTTTGGCAATTTTTTCGGTCGAAACCGGTTATCCGGTTTAAGGATTTTTGAAACCGGAACCGGTTGAGATGAAACCGGTCCGGTTTCGACCGGTTCAACCAGTTTCGGTCCGGTTTATCCGGTTTCATTCATGGGCCACATTGTGGGCCCAACACATCAAAAAAATTCACAATTCAACCCACAAAATATCAAACAAAAATCCATAATTCAACCCCTTTTTTTGGGCCCAACAAAAAAAGATCAATTTTGAGCTCAATACATCAAAAAAAACCCATAAAAACATAATTAAGCCCATTACACAATTTATAGGTTTTTAAATTACAAACCAAAGGCCAAGCCCAACAAGAAAAATAAAATGAATGTTCGACACTTTTAGTTCAACAACACTGGCGTAGAATGAAAAATTAGGGCTCAATTGGTAAAGGGGTATATATATATATACGGTTTATCCGGTTTCAACCGGTTTTTAGAAAACATAAACCGGAACCGGAAAACCAGTTTCTAAAAATTTTAAAACCGAAACCGGATCGAAATTATTCAACCGGTTTAAAAAATTCGGTTCCGTCCGGTTTTTCCAATTTCAGTCGATTTTTCGGTTTCGTCTAACACCCACTTACACCCCTACAAGTGGGTGTGTTTGAGCCAAATTGAGTAAGTTGTAAATGAGCTAGGTCTATAATGGGTTATTGGCCCATTTAAAATTCATGAGTTATAAGCTCAATTATCCATATTCAACCCAACCTATTATTTAAAATTAAACCTGACCCGTACGTTAACATACCCATGTACATTGAAATGGCCATGTTACCCTAGTACATCTAAATGACTAAAATACCCATGTACATGAAAATTACCATATTATCCCTATGAGTGGCAGAGAATCATTTCATACAATATGCACCAATTAATACGTACCAATTATTCCTCCATTGTACCTCTTCAAATTCTTCATGCAAAAAAATAGTTTCGGGAATAGTCCAAGGAAATAAAAATCGAAGTAGACATACAATATGTAAAAAGTAGAAAACTGAGTGATTACGATGATAAAGGCAGCCGCGGAGCCAACAAATTTGAAGAACGCCGACAGTTACAGTTACTAGGTTTCAATGAAGGGAGTTCGTCAAATGAGCAGCGAAAAAAAAAGTATGTGGTTGTGGAGTATTCACAGTTAGGTTTTGGAACAAGGCTTTTTTGTACGAAATATATAGTATTTCTGTAGCATTGCTAGGAAGACCTAATAGAAGGCTCAAAATAAATCTTGTATCGGATCCATTCTCCAGGAGGGTTTTAAATTAGAGGTTCACTCGGGACAGGAAATCTCCTTCTGGAACCAAGTTTGGCTAGGGAACACATTCCTTAAAGAGGAGTATCCTCGCCTCTATCTCATCTCTACTCAAAAAGAGATGGTGATTAGTGATATTAAAGATGATAAATGGAACTTACTATTCCAGAGAGGGCTACGGGATTGAGAAATTCAGCAATTTGAGGATCTGCTTTTGAGACTACAACCGGTGCATTTGGATCCAACCAAATGTGATTTGTTGAGTTGGAAATGAGCTCCTGATAATTGCTTTTCTGTAAAGTCTGTGTATAATAGATGGGAACAAGTGGGCTTAACAACGAATCGGGTGTTGGGTTCGATTTGGAAAAGCATTTCCCCACCTAAAGTGGAAATTTTTTCCTGGATGGCACTCCAGGACAAAGTGGCTATGAAATCAGCTCTACTCTACCGCAATATGTTATCTGAGGGCCAATCGGTGATGTGTTCATTCTGCTCTTTGACTGTAGAAACGCCGGAGCACCTCTTTCTCCATTGTCAATTTGCATGGGATGTTTGGTCATTGATTTTAGACTGGTGACATGTCAGTTGGGTTTGTACGGCCTCCTTGTTAGACCTCTTTACATGGTGGTTAGATTTTGGTTTCAAAAATCTGGAAAAGTTCATGTGGGAAACAACCTTCCATGCTACTATTTGGTCTGTATGGCTGGTAAGAAATAATATTGTCTTCAATAATACTTCTTGGCGAGTGGAGAACCGTGGGGAGCTAATTAAAACCAGAGTTGCTATGTGGATCAAAGTGAAGTTCGATATTAAGGTACACTCAGTGGAGAATTTTAAGGGTTATCTTGATTGAATGAGGAAGGTCAAAGTGTAAGTTCTTTTTTCGTGATGATGGATACGATCCAACTTTCTGTTGGATGGTCATTCCCTTCTTCCTTCTGTTTTGTTTTGTTTCTGTTGCTCTTTAAGCGTTTGTTGCTTATTGAGTGCTCCCTCGATGTACCCTTTTCGAGCCAATAAAGTTTTCGTTTTGCCGAGCAAAAAAAAAGTTGTTAGAAAGTGAAACAGGACAATATAGTGTTCTAGGAACCCCGTTAAACATACCCTAAAACTCAATTCTAAAGCTTCCAAGTTCCATCTTAAACATCTAACAATTTCTACCCTAAAACTCAGTTCTAAAGCTTCCAAGTTCCATCTTAAACATCTAATAATTTCTCTCTCTCTCTCTCTCTAAAGAAGCCGTTGCCCCCCATCTCTCTCCTTTTTTTTTTTTTTTTTGCTCAGCAAAACGAAGAAATTTGTTGACTCGAAAGGGGTACATCGAGTGAACACTCAATAAGCACAAACGCTTATAGAGTGGAAAAAGCAAAACCGAAAAGAAAACAAAAACAAAGAAAGAAAGAGAAAAACCATCCAACAGAAAATTGGATCGCTTCCACCCTCACAGAGCACGTTACACTTTGACCATCCTCATTCCATCAAGATACCCCTTAAAATCCTCTACGGAGTGAACCTTAATATCGAATTTCACTTTAACCCACATTGCAACTCTGGTTTTGATTAGCTCCCCAAGGTCCTCCACTCGCCAAGAAGCATTGTTGAAAACCAAATCATTCCATACCTACCATATGGACCAAATTGTAGCATGGAAGGATGTTTCCCACAGGAATTTCTCCAAATTTTTAAAGCCAAAAATCTAGCCACCTTGTAAAGAGGTCTACCAAGGAGGCTGGACAAACCCAACTGACATGCCACCAATCCAAAATCAAAGACCACACATCCCAAGAAAATTGACAGTGGAGAAAGAGATGCTCCGGCGTTTCGACATACAGAGAGCAGAAAGGACACAACACCGATTGGCCCTCATGTATCATATTCCTGGAAAGGAGAACTGACTTCGTAGCCACTCTATCCTGAAGTGCTAGCCACCAAAAGATTTCCACCTTAGGTGGGGAGATGCCCTTCCAAATCGAACCCAACACCCGATCCGTTGCGAAGCTCGTTTGTTCCCATCTGTTGTACACGGATTTCACAGAGAAGCAATTATCAGGAGCCCATTTCCACCTCAACTGATCACGTTTAGAAGGGTCCAGAAGCACCGGTTGTAGTCTCAAAAGTAAATCCTCATATTGTGGAACTTCCCAATCCCGAAGCCCTCTCTGGAACAGTAGATTCCAACTACCAACTTTGATATCACTAATCACCATCTCTTTTTGAGTAGAGATGAGGTAGAGGCGAGGAAATTCCTCTTTAAGAGTTGTGTCCCCCAACCAGACTTGATTCCAGAACAAGATCTCCTGCCCCGAATGGACCTTTAATTAAAACCCTTCCTGAAGGATGGATCCAATACTAGAAGTGGTCTCCCCAACCGAACAGATGTCTTTCCAAATATTGGATACTTACCTGAAGAGGGCATCCGAGGTAACCAACATCTTGGTTCCAGATTGTATTTGCATTTGATTACCTTCACCCAGAGCGAGTCATTGTCCTTATGAAATCTCCACCACCACTTGGCCAAGAGAGCATGAATTTGAATCATCAAATTCTTGACCCATAATCCTCCATACTCTTTCTTTTTGGAGATCACATCCCACTTGACTAGGTGTATCTTTCTTTTATCCACCGTATCACCCCAGAAAAATTGCCTCTGGATCTTAGCTAACACCTTGGCAACTGACAACAGCATTTTGAATAAAGACATGAAGTATATAGGCAAACTTCCAAGGGATGAGTTCATTAAGGTAAGTCTACCCCCAAATGTGTTAAACCTTCGATGCCATACACTTAGCCTTTTTTCCATTCTTTCAACCACCGGATCCCATGTTTTGATTCTATTCGGATTAGCTCCCAATGGTCGCCCCAAGTACTTGATTGGCAAGTGATCAATTTTGTAGCCCGTAACCGACGTAAGGGAGGTAACATCCTGATGTCTCACTTTAATCCCACTCAAGGAACTTTTGGAGAAGTTTATCTTTAACCCTGACATAAGGTGAAAACATCGAAGAATTCTTTTGATATTAGTCAGCTCTACCGTGTCGTTATTACAAAAAATGATCGTGTCGTCAACAAATTGGAGATGAGAAACCACGACCCCATTTGATCCAATCGGTCCAATTGTAGCCCCTCTAATGATGTTCAGTTCCTTTGCTCTTTCAAGCAAAATGTTGAGCCCTTCAACCACAATATTGAAAAGAAAGGGAGATAGGGGATCCCCCTGTCGAATGCCCTTCTGAATTTGGAATTCCTTTGAAGCAGAACCGTTTATCAATACTGACATAGACACCGAGGACATACATTCCTTAATCCAAGCACACCCTTTCGCCGCAAAGCCCAATTTTGCAAATAAGTCAAGTAAAAATCCCCAGTTGACACAATCATAGGCTCTCTCAAAATCAATTTTCAGAATCAAACCTCCTTGAGTACTGTTTTTCCAACCATGAATAATCTCGTTTGCTATAAAAACACCATCCAAGATTTGCTTGCCCTCAATAAACACAGCTTGTGATTCACCAATAAGGGGAGGTAAATGGCGTTTGAGTCTATTAGCTAAAACTTTAGCAAGGACCTTATAAACCCACCCTACCATACTTATGGGTCGAAATTCTTTAAAAGACCTGGGGCAATCAACCTTCGAAATTAGAGCTACAAAAGTTGAGTTGATACCTCTAGTGAGCTTGCAATTAGAGTGGAACTCAACAAAGAATTGCACCACCAGCTCCTTGATAAAATCCCACCCTTTTTTGACAAACGAGAAGTTGAAACCATCCGGGCCCGGAGCCTTGATACTGCTGCAATCCTTCAAAGCCGCAAGAATCTCCCCTTCTTCAAAAAAATTTTCCAACTGACTAGAAGTGGCCGGATTTAGAAATCTAGGGAACGCTCTGTCTATGCTTTCTCTCCTCTTTAAAGTTATCACGAAAAAAATCAACCGCTGCAGCCTTTATTTCCAGAGGATCTTCTAGCACTTTGTCATTCACCTTTACTGAGCCTACCATGTTCCTTCGAAACCTATTATTTGCAATAGCCTAGAAGTACCTCGTATTTTTACCCCCCAATTTCATCCAGTTCAACCGTGATTTTTGTCTCCACAGAGTTTCAACCAGTCGAGATAGCCTCGAAAATTCTGTTTTAGCCTTACATCTCAAGGCTTTCTCCTCAGAATTAAGTGTTCTCTCCTCCAATAGAAGATCATATTGATGAATCTCTGCTTCCCTTTCTTGTAAAGCCGTGTTGACACCCCCAAATTCTTCTTTGTTCCATACCTTCAGCTTATCTTTGATTGCTCTCAATTTCTGCAAAATAACATAGCCAGCCCAACCACTCACCTGCGTATTCTCCCTTGTTTCCTTAGCAAGAGCCATACATTTCGGGTTTGATAGCCAGATATCCATGAACTTAAATGGTCTGGGGCCCCAGTCTCTACCATCATCCATCAGCAAAATAGGACAATGATCAGAGATAGGCCTGTGAAGCCCCCATTGAAGAACTTTGAAGCTATCCAGCCAATGTTGAGAGAGCAAAAATCTGTCCAATCTACTAAGGATAGCATCGTCCTGGTAGTTGGTCCAAGTATACTTCCTCCCAATCATTGGGATATCAATTACCTCTATAGAATTACAGAAGTCCAAAAAGTCCTTCATTCCTCTCTCCAACCTTTGACACCCTTTCCTTTCACTGATAGAAGTAATCTCATTAAAATCTCCCCCCATGCACCACGGTACCGGAGAGTTCCTCTTCAGTCCTAATAATTCATCCCACAGGATTCTCCTGCTACCCACCTCATTAGGAGCATATACGTTCACCACACAACAAGGGAAAGAATTATAAATCACACTATGTAAAATAATGAATGATCTGTGGGAGACAATATTGTCTACTTTGAAAAAATCTTTATTCCAAATGGACAATAGTCCCCCAAAAGCCCCAATAGCGTTCGAGGTAGCAAACTTGAAATCTTCACTGCCCCACAATTTCTGAACAGCACCTCTATCTAAACTTTCCAATTTCGTTTCTTGAATGAACAACAAATCAGGCTTTCTATTTTTAATAAGCTTAGACACGAATTTTTTTTAACACAACTCCCCAAACCCCTAATGTTTCATGATAAAATCAGCATAAAACTAGATAACCCAAAGTAAAAATCACCAGAGGGGTAGAAAAGCTACCTGCGCGCTTCTCTCTCCCGCAAAGTCGAGTACTCCTGAGCCTCCATTTCTATCATCTCGCCAATAATCACATCATCATTGGGCCGGAAAATAATACCCAACTGACCTCCCACTGCCATAGTGGCCCTGATCTCCCTTAGGACGGCTAAGTCGATTGGATTAGGATCTTCAGAAGAGAAAGATGAAATTGTCTCTTGCTGCTCCGAGTTCGGATCGTCCTCCTCACTAATACACACCAGATTGGACATTTGTCTGTGTCTCCTTCTTCAGCACTCGGCATCATTAAGGTCCACCACCAGGTTAATGCTCGGAAGCTGGGAAACCCTCACAAGCTCAGTAGGATTTTCAGCTCCATTTCCCCCTTAATTATCTTCAGCTTCGGCAAGCATCGCATCAAAGGTGCTTCCAGCTTGGACGACTCCATTAGCACCAATAGAGGTAGATTTGGCACCAGATAAAAGGCCCAAATCATTCACCAGGGTAAGGGGGATATTGGGCCCAGCCTCATTAATAAAGTCCAATACCCCTTACTGGGCCAAAAAATTTTCTTTGGATAAAAGAGTATTGTGGGTCCCAGAATCCACTTCTGCCTCTCCTTTTCCCACCTTGTTCGCCTTTTCCACCGAGTCTTCCACTCTTGATTCAAACAACTTTGAGCTGGTTTGATGGCATGCATTGACAAGCATTAAATGCTCTTCTGCCCCGGCTTGCATCGAGCCCCCGCCTCCTCCAACAGCTTTACCAGAGGAGAAGTCCCATCCTTCACTTACCAAGCTAGTTCTATTGGTCACAAGGTTAGTAACAACGTCAGCATCTACTGCCTTCTCACTGCTGAAACTGAAACTTCTGGTTGTCTTCCCCATGGCTTCACCCCCACCATTTTTTGCCGTAGCCGAAGGACAGAAAGCTTCAAAATCATCTGGAGAAACAAAAGATGAAGTTTCTGAAATTTTTAAATCATATCTCACACCTTGAACCTCAATATTGATCCACGAATCAATAGGAGTGGCTTCCTCTGTGGCTACCAAAACTTTCCCTTCTGCAAAGGAGAGTTCTTTGAGTGTTGAATCTTCTAACAAAATGAAAGAACCATACACCTCTGCTATCATCTTAAAAGTTACGGCATTCCAAATATTTAATGGGACTCTTTTACAACTTAACCAAACAAATCTCTCTAGGCATGCTGGTTCACCCTCCCATGGTTTCACACGAGCAAACCACAGCTTCATCTGTGGATTCTGAATCATCTCGTCCCTCACCTCCTGGTTCTGAAACGTAATCAGTACAGACCTTCCACCCAAAGATCTAAACTGGGCCACACGATCTGTTTTCAGACTGCAACTCACTTTCAGCTTGATCATGGGCACCACCCTGTTCAGCACTGCTACTACACTCATATGGAGCCATCCATTTCCACTCGGTTTGATCTTTAATAAGCTCTTCGAGATAGCCCCTGCTCTTGAAGATTCTCCCCTTAGAACTTGGGCAAACGACTTGTTGATTCCAGCTGCTTTGTCAAAAGGTTCACCCCTTCTGTTCATCATACCCACCTCTCTTCTATTCATCAAATCCACCTCTTTACCATGTCTCTGTATTGAGTTTCCATCATGAAATAAGCCAGCCTCATTCATCGGGGTAGCCCTGAGATGTTTCACCCTGGGCTTGTCTTCATTGAAGCCAAAGCTGGCCTATTTTACAAAGAGCCTCTCATTATCCACCCAGACACCATTCAATCTGGATACCGCCACACTAGCTGCCGCGTAGCAATCAAACCTGACAAAATCGAATTTATTGCCTGTATGCATGCTTCTCTTCCGCAGTATAAATGCATCCTTAACTTCCCCAAACTTGCTAAAAGCTCCCCTTAACCAGGACTGGTCTTTGTACTCGGGTATGTTGTCCACAAACAGAGTGAAAGTGCCCTGACTTCTTTCCCATCTCTCTCCTTCCCCTCCCCTCAGGATTTTATGTCCTAATGGATGATGGGAGGGGAGGAATTTCTCCCCCTCGTGGGACTTTTTTATCTCCCAATTCTAGAACTCAGAAGTTCTCTCTTACCCTCTTCACCCCCATCCTCCTCCTCTCCAAACCACCATCTGCCGCCCCTCATCCGCTCTTCTGCAGTGCAGTCCGACGGCTTTTGGATGTAGTGCCTTGCAATTCTGCTCCGGTACAGCAGAATTTGGAAGGGTGGATAAAGTCTGCCCCGGTACGGCAGATTCCGTCCGGTTCTGCTATCAATTTCTCTTTTTTTCTAGTTTTTTTTCGTTGGTGTCACCTATGTGGGATTTCTCCCTGTTTGTGGGGCTTTTATCATCCCTATGTAGGTGTTTTTGGTTGTTTTCTGCATGGCTCTGTCTGTTTGGAGCGATGAGTTGGGTGTAGTCCTTGAACTGAGTCCCCTCCTACTTCGTTTCCTGATCCCTTGTTTAGGGATAGAGTTTCCTTTTGATGTACTGTTTCTTGGATCTATAATATCACATATTATCATGGAGAAATCTACTGTCAGCCCAAAGGGCTGACTATAAGTGGGTCCGCTTGCTTCTTATTTTTGTACGTTTTCTCAGAGCATTTGGCAGGTAAAAGCTCTACTCTCTAAATGCCAGAAATACCCTCCTTTCCCTTCTCTCATTTTCCTCGAAACTAGCACTCCTTTCTCTTCCCTCCCTTTTTCCTAAACGTAACTTTCCTTTCCCTCCTATTTCTTTTACTATACTCTTTTCTTTTTCATTTTGATACTGCATTTTCTTTACCAGGTCTTGGTGCTTAAAGGTTTTTCTGGTGGATCTTCAACAAAATAGCAAAAAAAAATTAAGTGTTCCAAATTTTAATCCTTTTGAATGGATGGAAAGATTTTATTTTTCTGATCATTTAATTCTAAAGGGTCATTGTTAAATTTTGACTTTAGAACTCTCATTAATTAGCCCTAAGAAAGTCGTACAACCAAATATCTTAAGGCTAACCAACGAGAGACCTAAAACCAAAAATTAATTATGACCCTTTAGGATAAAATGATCAGAGAGATAGGATCTTCGTACCAGTTTAAACAGATTGAAAATTAGAGCACTTAATTTTTTAACCATATTTTTTAATATATAAATTGTAGGTTGAAAAATTAAATGTTCCAAATTTCAATCCGTTTGAATGGGTGAGAAGATTTTATTTTTCTGATCATTTAATTTTAAATGGTCATAATTAAATTTTGACTTTAGGACTCTCGTTATTTAGCCTTAAGATATTTGGTTGTATAATTTTCTTAGGGCTAATCAACGAGAGTTCTAGAGTCAAAATTTAAGTATAACCATTTAGAATGAAATGATCAGAAAAATAAAATCTTCCCACCCATTCAAACGGATTGAAATTTGGAACACTTAATTTTTTTTCTCAGATTTCCCCCAAAACAAGCCTTGCAGCTTTTTTCTTTTTTCTCTGTCCCTGCATCTCAAAAAAATACGTATTTATTCTAATTATAATGAAACTAAAAACTTTTGTCATAAAACACTGCATAAGGGCAAAAAAGTCATTTAACAGCTTTTTACATCAATCCCCCTTCCTTATACCCCAATTAATCTTCCATCCAAACCAAGTATACTATTTTATTCCACTTTCTAATACCTCATCCAAACTAAGTACTATTTAATATCCCCTTCATAAATGTGGGTCATCCCTTGTTAACTAATATCCTATACTATCCAATCCCTCTTTCTTGCATAATACTCCAAACATAATTCTGCATCCAAACGAGCCCTCTATAGGTAATTGTCTGTGTGGTTAGCAGCATTGTTTGGTAAAATAGCTTTATTTCGAAAGTCGAAAAAAAATATTCACACTGGAGCTGTGGAAAGAAAATTAATGAACCATTGGTCATTGGAGTGGTAAAAAAGAAGGTGCATCTCAGATGGGAAAAAGGGTAATGGGGTCAATTTGCCTTTACAACTCCCATCAGTCAATCACATGGGAGGAAAAGGCTGGCAATTGTTTGAAATTGGGCAGAAGTACAACCCTTTTTGGGCACGTGCAGAACACCACCGTCAGCCCACAAGGCTGACTATAGAGGGACCGTATTATCATTGTGGCAAAAAAACAAAAAAAAGATTCCATCTTAAAATTTTATATTCGAAAACTCTCAAGATTTATCAACTTCTTATACGGAGTTTTCTGATTTCAATTAGGCTTCCTGGAAATAGACAGTGAGATTAGACTCTAAATATTAATCGATTCGTGCATAAACTGGCCCGAGTACTTGAGCGATTGGAAAGGAGAATGCCAAAACATCAACCACTATTGGCCCACATTGGAAAAACAAACTTGTAAGAATTCCGCTTGATGCTACAGTGTTGAAAAGCAGTACAACCAAGAAATTAAAGTGTACACGGTGTAACATCACATTTAGCGGTTTAAAATGGACGTGGACTGTTAGTTGATTTATTACTCCATAGAGAAAAGATCAGCTACTATATAGTGCTATCTCTTTTCTCTTTTTTTTGGGTTGGATTTGATGGTCAAGCTGTTCAGGCCAGTTTACACAAAATTCAACTATTTTTCTTCTTGATCTGGTCTAAAATAGGACATTTATACCAGAATTAGAAAATTCACAAGATTTTTTTTTTTTTTGTGACCTGGGCCTAGGAAATTGTCAGATTTCGAATTAAGGATATCTGGCTCATCCTATTGCTACTATGTGTGGTTTAGAATTCCTGGTTTTCAGGTTTTGTGGTGGGAGGACATGCACGTCAATAACTTTACCTTTGGAGCCTCAGAATTTAGAGCAGAAAGAGATGTGTGTGCTTGCTTTGCATGTGTATAAAATCCAGAGACTACGCTTTATTTTTGAGCAGCTTTACTTGAAACCTTTTCACGGGCTTATTGATGATTGGTTTTTTTAGGACTTTGCAGAATGGACATGCAGGTTCCATTAGGAGTGAGAAAGGGTGGTTGGACAGAGGAAGAAGACTGTCTTCTGAGGAAGTGCGTTGAGAAACATGGAGAGGGGAACTGGCACCAAGTCCCTCGCAAAGCAGGTCAGTTTTTTTTTTCCTCTTTTTAGATCGAGAGAGAGAGAGGAGGGAAGATGGAGGTTGCTTGATAGTACCAAGTACCAACGGTTCGCGAGAGTTTGGTCTGATTCAACTTATTTCATGATTCTTCTATTTATCTTGGTTGCTTGTAAATCTCTTCTTCTTCTTTTTTGGAAAGAGGAATAACATAAGAAGGAAAAAGATGGATGAGTTTTGGAAAAAGTTATGGAAAGATTTGAGTTTCAAAAAAGATGTTAGTTTTGCATTATTTCAAATTAATTTTTTCAAAATTTTAGTGATAATTTTATTGTATTATACTTTTATCGTCATGACGAATGCTTGCTTATTACAAAAAATTGAATGCAAAGCTTATGTAAGTTCAAAAAAAAAACTCAAAAAATCTAAAATAATTAATGTAAGCAACTGCTAAAGACAGACTTCATATGTGATAGTAGTAATTCTTCAAGAAAAAAATTGTGTAGTAGCATTCTTTTCGTTTTTCTTTGTATTACAGGATTAAATAGATGCAGGAAAAGTTGTAGGCTGAGATGGTTGAATTACTTGAGGCCGAATATTAAGAGAGGGAATTTTACTGTGGATGAAGTTGATCTCATTATCAGGCTTCATAAGCTACTTGGCAACAGGCACTCACTCGCTCTCTCTCTCTCTCTCTCTCTCTCTCTTCGTGTGTATGTGTTCCGTTTTCGAACCCCATGACCAAACTCTGTGTAGTAATGATCTTACTTCTTGCCTTTGCCTTTGGCTTGATATAACCTAGCTAAACCAATATTCCCAGTACTCATGTTCATCGGCGGCCTTGCTTTTAAATTTGTTTTAATGACTATTCTTGTTAAAGAAAAATGCTATGGAACACTGAATAGATATAAGAATTATATATATGAGTAATTTAGATGCGATTGTAAGAGTACTGATTCTTCAACTTTCCAACTGTGTATCAACAAAGTTAACATTTTGATACACAATTTTGTTCGTTCTCTCTCTTGGAGATGCCCTTAGTTACACGTTTCCCTTATTATGTTGCAATTTTGGCAAAGAAGTTATTATGTTGCAATTTTGGCAAAGAAGTTTTTACATTTCGAAAAGCAATGAAAAGGGCTATTAAAAAATAAAAAATATCTAAGACAAAATGTTTATATTGGTTCAACTTTTCATGTATTAGGCTGGTTTTGGACGATTAATGCTTTGTTTGGTTTTGTTTTTGAAAAAAAAATTATGAGAGTAGTAGAGGTAATAAGTGGAGACAGATAGAGAGAGAAAAAATTGGAAGTAGGGAGAATCTAGAGGGAATATTTTGAAAAATACTTTTCAAAAACTAAAAAAAAATAAGGCATTATCACTTAAAAAATCGCATTTGTTAGTTCGTATCAAATTTTTGTAGATTATTGATTGTTCTTGGCGAGAGGAATCGAAAAAGGTAAAAAAATTATGATCATAATTTTGAAATTTTTTGAATAAAGACAAAAATAAGTCTATGCAAAAAATTATGAGTTTCGATCATAATTTTTTTCTTTTTCGATTCCTTTCGTCGAAGACGAAATAATAATCCATAAAAAAATTAACGCAAAAACAAACAAATGCGAATTTTTTTAAATAAAGACAAACCGGCGTGCGACTGCGTAAACTGTTTTATCCCGATATGTATGGCTTATTGGTTCAAAACTAGCCTAAATCATTTTTGAATCTGCGTTAACTGTTTTATCCCAATATGTGTGAGTATTTTATGATTAATGTCAATTTTTAAAATATATTTTCAAATTTCAGACTATACCTTTCCATAATTATCATTAACATTTTGTGATGTATACGTCCATAATTAATGCTGATCATAGTTCAATCCTGCAACATTATATGCCATTTTCAGGTTTCATATTCACCACATTAATTGCTTCTTTACTTTAAACAGATGGTCGCTAATTGCGGGCAGACTTCCGGGAAGAACATCGAATGATGTCAAGAATTACTGGAATACCCATTTGCACAAGAAACTGAATGATCAAAGGAAAGATGTACAGAAATCGAAAACGACCCAGAGCACGATGGAAAAAACCAAAGCCATACGGCCTCGGCCTCGGACCTTCTCGAAGAATCTACCTTGGCAGATGGATAAAACTATCATTACAGATAAAACTCAGACAAAAGAGAATTTCTCCAATCCATTCCAAACTCCTTCACCAAAGGATGATGACGGAATATTGTGGTGGGATAACATATTGTCTGATCCTGATATTAACAGAGAAATGATAACAAAGACCAATGAAGAAGCGATTATGGAGGGCGGGGGCGAAAATGAAAAATCAGATATGCAGGGAGCTGGTAGGGATCCTTTCAGCTGTGTTCAACAAGATGAGCAGAGTGATTGGAGTGACTTTTTTATGGACAATATGGACCTTTGGGATATTTTAGGAGACTATCAAGTAGTACCGTGACATTTTATTTTTCTTTGAAATATTTAGTATCGATCGAGTTTCGTAGTTTCGTCTTTTATGATTTTAGTATTTGTTTTTATCGACCAAATTAATAGAGACTTTAATAAAATATTAGAGGTCGAGCATATAACCAGACGCTTGGTGACACGGGTTCGACTCTTGCAACGACTGAATTCCTTACTTACCCGATAGTTACCCAAAAAATAAATAAATAAATATTTGAGGAGACGATACTCCCTCCATCCCTTTTAAATGCCATGTTTTACAACAATAAAAAGTTCAGTTTCTCATAAAAAAATAAAAAGAAAAAGTATACTTGCGCTATCAATTTTCCAGCAAAAAAATGATTAAAACTTTACATGATGTGACCATAACTTTCGCTATCATAAAAAATATATATGTACTTGCACTATCCCGTCGCTTTACTGACCCCGGGCCGTAGTTCCAGTCCCTCATCTATAATAATGTACTCCTATTATTCACTCATTAGCCGATTGCAATACGAAAATTCTAACTTGAATTCATACCCATTTTACATATTCATATTCATAATAGGGATGAGTTTCATATACTGAGTGTAGTGTGTGAAATTCATCCCTATTATAAATAAAAATATGTAATTGAGTATGTAAGTAACTGTGGAGATAAAACGATCCCGGGCCGTCGTTCCGATCCCTTCTCCACGTGAACTTCACATGTAGAAAAGAAATTCCTTGGCCGACCGTCCTCAATCATCAAATACCCACTTGGTTTGGCCAATTTAGGCAATTTAATTTCAGAGTTGGGCTGTGTCCTGTCCTGCTCTCCAACTCTAACCCGTACTTGAAGTTGTAAGTACTTTTTGAATTGGGTCCACGACATCAATCACCTCCAAGTTTAAATTAGAAACGGATTCGGCTTCTCTGCAGGTTCAATTTCAATCGTTCATCTTGATAATCAATTATTTGAATTGTTGAAATTTTTACCGGTAAAAATATATTCTTTCCAATGAGAATTGGAAAATAAATCTGGATAATTAAAAATATCATTTGACGGTTGCGATCACTTGAACCGCACCTTCGCAGTCCAAAACTAGACCGCAAACAACCCAGAGCAACTATCAAGCTAGATGTTTGGAATTTTTACATAAAAGGTGGAGTAATTGACATTTACCCTTTTTTTAACATCCGCACTTGCCTTATTATATGATGATGATGATGATGATAAATTCGCTATGTTATGTCTACATATCCGGGGGGGACCCCATCAATGGAGGGGCAGTGCCCGCAGGGGTGAATTTACATACTATTAACAAAGAGTGAGATGGTAAAAAATGAAAGTGCAAAAATTATTACCCTAAAATTTACATTCAAGATTGGTGTGTATAGCGTTATTATACACTCCTAAATCTGGCATGTGCATGGTTTTAAAAAACGGCCATTTTCGGCGAAGTATCTGTCAAGACTAGGAGTGGGAGGAGGAGGAGTAGGAGGAGGGGGGAGAGAGAGAGAGAGAGAGTACTGACCGTCGGAGTCGGAGATGACGAAGCTGGAGCAGCGACCAGCAGCTGCAGCTGCTGCTGCTGAGAGTGATCAGTTTAGACGAGAACTTTTGTTTCTAGAGTTTTAGGCTGCTGCTGCTGAGAGTGATCAGTTTAGACGAGAACTTTTGTTTTTAGGGTTTTAGGCTATTTTTGGTTTGGGCCACTTGTGGGCTTGGGCTTGTTGGGCCAACATCTTTCCACTTTATCCCTAAGGTTTGCATTTCTCAACTAATGGGTTATAAAGGCTTTTTCCTTAACTAATGGGCCATAAAAATATATCTTTACCCTCTACTATATTTAATATTTGTGTTTGAAATAAATAAAAACCTAAATAAGTGGTTATTTTTTTAAAAGCTAATTATATTTACTTGTATGAATAATACAGGTATCCATATAAATCATCTATGATAGTACCAATCCTAGTTTATTAGACACTGAAGCCTTGCGAAAATTTCAGCATTTATTGCATCAAAACGCGACTTTTGATCTAATCTTACTCACAAAATTACTTCTAAAGGTCAAATATTGGTCATATATAATGATAAAAACATTCAATTTTCCAAAAATAAGGTTAGAACATGTGTACCAATGCTTTTTTTTTTTATCATTTGCTAGTGCTTTAAAAAAATTCACGATAGCGGTCTCCGATTTCCGTTACACATTGACCGATACTCTCGTTACCTGCAACCGCGACCGTTACGCCGACCAAGACCACAATTTAAAACCATGGACATGTGTAATAGACTTATCATATTGCTCATTAAGTTCTGTTGAAATTCCAAATATAAACACGTGTGGATGGATATCTAAATTTTGAGAAGTGAAATAAAAAGATGTCTGGTTTGTTAACTAATTTTTTTCTTTTGAACAACAAAAAAGAGAATTTATTAATGTTCAAAGTGGGAGTACAAAATATAGTAAACAACTGATACACACAAACCGTAAGATAGTAAACAACAGATACACCACAATCGTAGCACATTCCAACTATGTTAGCATCTACCCAATAGTGATCGTGCATCCACCAAAACACCCTTAAGCTAAAAACAAATAGAGCAAAAAAATTTACCGAACTATGTTGTTGAAATACCACTTAGATGGGCACCCAAACCAGCAACTAGCTACTTGGACACCAAATCCCCCTCACCATCCAGACAGACAGGCCCAAGATGCCTTGCAACCTGAATACAAATTCATTAACAGATATGCTGATTGTAAAGTGATTTTCACACTTTCTTTTTTTTTACTATGTACGTTTTTTTCCTTGTTTTTATCTATTTGAATTTACTATCTTATTCTTTTTCCAATATATTTTTTCACATACGGCAACATTGTAAATTCATGTGGATAAAGACAAAAAAGAGAGTGTGAATCGTAAAAATGGGAGTGTGAAAAATCATTTCCCTGCTGATTTTTATTTTTCCTTTTTTGGGTTAAGCGGTCAAAGGTGTTCAGGCCAATTTGAGCGCATCTTGAGTAATACCCCTTTCCGATCGGGTCAAAGACAAGCCACTCATGCCAGAAAATTTACTTTCTTGCGACTTAACTCTAAGAATCAATATGCTGATTTTCCTGCTCTCCAACTCTGAATCATATTTCTTCACAACTCTCGAAACCAAATAGGTTCCTTATCATAAAATATACTCTCACTTCCAAATGGACCAAATTAACAATAGCAAAAGATAAAACTTCCCAGATGAGTATCTTTAATCTTCTCTTAAACTGGCCAGCCTCTCCACCATTCTATCAGTGACCAAAAAGACGACGGACAAACCCATTGTATAATTCCACCACTTTAAGCAAACCTGACCAAATTCTCCAAACTTTCGGGCATATAAGTAAGACGTGATCCACTGTTTCCACCTCAATCTCTGCGGCAAAATTTGCGCGAACATGCAGCATGATTCTCGATGATGCGCGCCCAGCCTTACGAGTCTGTCATTGGATTTGATTCTTCCCCTCCGAGCAAGCCAGCCAAAATAGCTAACTCTCGGAGGCACCACATTCTTCCTACGAATGTGGAACACGTCTTTGCTACCACTATCACTCTCCACTAGCAGTTACACCGATTCAACTGAAAATAAACCATCTGGTGAAGATGCTTTCCGAATTGGACGATCGATCTTATTTTCATTCGTTTAACCCCTGAATGTTGCTTAGCATTTCCGACACCCGAACACCTCCCCTATCATTGTCCATATAACAAGTAGTACCTACATACATATTGCCTCATCTTCCACCCATCCGGTTATCTTTCCTTCAAGGATTGACATGTTTGTTGATGGCTCCAAACCTGAACCTCCCATTAAATATTTTCAATCCAGTGGCCTTTCGGTCTTCTATTTTAAAAATCCAGAAACAGGTCATTGTTATTTTGATGCCTGTAATTGTGATGAGTATCTTGAAGATAGTTTTCATACGTAAATGTACACACACACACAGAGTGCTTCAAGGATGGTGGGGTTCAGCTTTAAAAATGGTGGGGTTCAATTGATGTCGATCTAAATTTTTAGGGCCTCCTGATTCCATTAATTGAAAGAGACTCCTTCAATCAACATGTGCTTTGTCAATCATTTAAGATTGTTTATATATGTTTGATTACATTAAAACCCAAACATTTGATTAATATCATGTTTACTCCCGAAAAAATTTAAAAATAGTACACTTCTACCCCCGCTACGTGTTCCAACCGTGTCGGTGTTGCCCACGTGTCCATGTTGTGTCCCCCTCCAAAAGTTAACTTAATTTTAGGGACAGGTCACAGGGCGGGTCTCATACTTGTCCGATCCCGTATCCAATGTGTGGATAGGAGTGTCGATGCTTTATAAATAGTAATTAATAGTACTAAAAGAGCAGTTGGTGGTCAAATTCTAGCCAAATTTTTGGAGTAACTATGACAAGAACATGTACCTATTTATTTTTACAGCTCAGCATTTCCGTGCCAACTTACACACATAATGACTAATTCCTAGAGACTCAATCTCACCGTCCACTAGCGAAGAGTAACTAAAACCAGTCCATGTGTTTTTATAATGTCCTGTGTAGATTACGTATCTCTATTTCTATCATGTGGTGTTGTGCACGAGTTTTGGTTTCTACATGCTCGTCTATTGCACTACCATAGGAGCAATTAACTTTTAAGAGCAAGTTCAATGGAAAGACAGACTAAATAGGTAACAGCTCTCAAACGGAATAGGGCGAATGCCCTGAAACAGCTTCTACTGCACCAAACAGGGTAACTATTAGCTAGTACACGTATAATGTTGGAATTGGATTGATGTAAATACTTAGTTTGGGCTTGACTAGGGTTATGTAAATGTGGCATACAAAACCTGCTCCCCATGAAATGATAAAGTAGCCCAATCCCATAAAATTTTGGCCCATTAGAGAAGGTTAACCCACACACAAATTCAAGAAATCAAAACCGGGGCCCATACACATACCGTTTGGCATACTTTTTTTAACCGCGAAATCAAACGTACTATGGAAATCCAAAATGTCAGTTGACCACTGAAAGTTGAAAAAAAGAGAAAAATGACCAACAGAGATATAAACATCCATCACATTCACAGCTCAGTCAATAGTTGGTGCGAAATTTGGAGCTCTGTCATTCCGAGGCGGCTGAGCGTTTTGATCGCTAACCCCATTTTACCAATCCTTGTTGACGGTGTGCAAAGGGTGTTTACTCACGCTAGCTCGCCTCTTTGTATTTCATTGTTTGATCCTTAGTTTGTTTGGACTTGGATGTGGATTTTTTTTCACTGTTTTAGGATGGATATCATCGAAAGTGCCGGACGGCTTTTTCATGAATGCAATTCTTTATTTCCAATCAAAAATCCAAAATCTTGAGCAACTTATGGCCATGGTGCTACACAACGTGGCGGATCCAGAGTTAATCGGGGGCGGATCACATTCAATTTTTTATTGTCCATTGTGGTCCAGTTAGCGGCTGAGATTTACTGTGAGAAATCCAAGGGTTCCCCGTCTTGCCACGTCAAGTCCCATTATGGCTCTCAAACGGCACCAGCAAGTTGCTGACGGAAAAAAAAATCCCATTTAACATGAATTTTTTTTGAAGAGAAAAGCAGATGTTTGAGGGGCTCTCAAACATCACATATGATTTTTGTGGGATTCATTTCGGGTCTCATAAAAAAGATTCAAACCATAAGTTTTTCTTCAAAATATTTTCTTATTTGCTCTTGCAAAAAATTAGCTCAATCTAATATCTGTAAGGGCTTTTTCAGCATTCATAAGAGACCTACGAATTTTGAAACACCCTAAGAATTCTGAAAAAGCTTTTATCGATGTCGGATTAGGCTAATTTTTTTCAGAAACCCATAAAAAATATTTTAAGAATAACTTGCAGTTTGAATCATTTTTGTAAAACCCATAAGGGGCCCCACTCAAAAAAATCATTGTCCATTTAAATTTTAATGGGCCTTCAGGGAATACACTGCTTCAGGGTTTTTTTATTTTTGAGTGGGGTTCATTATAGGTCCTACAAAGATAATTCAAATTCCAATTTATTCTTAAATTATGTTTTCATGTATTCTTGAAAAAAAATTAGCTCAATCCGATATTAATAAGGACTGTTCCAAAATTCGTAAGGTGTTTCGGAATTCGTAAGGCCCTTATGAATGCTGAAAAAAACCCTTATAAATATCGGATTAAGTTAATTTTTTGCAAGAGCTAATAAAAAATAATTTACATTTTGAATCATCTTTTTGAGATCCGGATGGATCCCACAAAAATCGTATGTGACGGTTAAGAGCCCTTCAAACATCTGCTTTTCTCTGCAAAAAAAATTCACGTTAAATGGGATTTTTTCCGTTAGCATCTTGCTGGTGCCGTTTGAGAGCCATAATGGGACTTGACGTGGCAAGATGGGGACCCTTGGATTTCTCACAGTAAATCTCAGCCGTTTCTCACAGTTAATCTGAGCTGCTTACTGGACCACAATGGACAATGAAAAACTAGATGTGATCCGACCCCGAGTTAACCACCTTGGCAGATTCAGAAAATTAGCCCGGCGGTGATACTTGCATGATACTTACGATCTAGGTTCCCGTTTCCTCAAAAGAAAATAGAAATTGTGTCATATTTATGAGACTTGATGTCTCCTTAATATTGGGGAGTGATTTTGCTATTCTCATTTTTATTAATGTCACTCCCCTTTGTGTTTATATAAGATGATTTGTTTTGTGAGAGAATAGAGGTGGCATTAACAAAAAGAGAAGTGGCAAAATCAATTACCTTAATATTTTGGGTTTACCAATTTTTCAGTTTCTGTTTTCATAAATCCCCATCCATAGCGTTCATTACAAATCAAGATCTTGTAATGTGATGATCTTTCTATGGTACACCATTTGATGCAATAATTGGTTCATTCCTCATTATTCTCTTATATTAACTCTTGTTGTGTTTCCATACGTGTCCCTCCATCGTACCTCCCTTGTCCCCCCAAAAAAATTACTTAATTAAATTTATTGTGCCATGTCTTGTACGTATTTTGCCGTGTCTCCTGCATGTCCCAATGTCAGACACAGGAACATGCCAACTTCTAAAAGTGTCGATGCTTCGTAGCATTCGATACTCCCACCACCGTTATATTTAATTAAAACCTCGGTCGTGCGTTTATGATTTCTCTGATTGTGACATACTGCTTCATTCAGAAAAATGGGCCGCACACAAGCTACGAGTGCAGCAGAAAAGATCGACGACTCTCAATAGTCAAGAATCATGACTAATTTCCAGATATTAGTTCCAGTCAATCACAGCCAAAAGACAAAATTCAAGCTTAACTGCTCTTTCAGTTCAAAAAAAAAAAGCCTAACTGCTCTTTTTTACGAGGTCTAAAAAACACTATCCTAAGCGACTTTCGATTTTTTTTTAAGCACTACAAAATTCACTAAATCAAACCGAAATCATCATCTTCTTAAGCTCTTCAAAGTTAAAACACCCGTTGCCGGCGCCTTCAAAGGACCCGATCATCCACTAGCAGTCCTCCAACGAATTGTCCGGACAGTCGGAGCTTGCATCCGTATGGTCGTATGCAAAACAGAATCGAAATAAAGTCGTAATGTGTTACATTTTTTAGTTTGATTTTGTTCACGATCAGTAAATGAGAGTGAACGTTACCCATTTACCCTCACCTTTTAAAGACCCACCATATATAACTATACAGTTATCACTAAAAGCCCAAAAAACTTGGAAGGGAGTAAAGGGAAGGATGTCGGGGACAATTATCTAGTGTGATACACGGAGTAAAAAAATCGGAATTGGAAATCCTGTGGTGCACTCCCCTTAGTCCACCCTGCAGAGCAAATTCGAACCGTCCATCTAGAAATCAATGGTTTATATATGTTTATTAGTATCTTTTACTGGTCAGAGTTAATTATTATCAGTAAAAGATAACAAACATATCTGAACTATTAACTGTCGAGATGAACGGTCTGAATCTGCCCTGAGAGGATCCGTTTTTGCTACATTCATTAAAACTGCTGTTGAAGCGGGGAGTGTCTTGCTGGATCACCAGTTCCAAAAAATTCATGCGCAGGCAGTAGCTCTTGGTTTCTCGAAGAAGCATGAAGATGGGTGAGGGGCTGACCCCTGACATCGGGCCCACTCCCAGTGGAATTGGGCCAGACCCTTGACATCTTTGGATGGGTGAGGCTCTTGGGTCCGTGGGGCTGGCACTCACAACGGGAGTTTGAGTTTGTGTGTGTGTTTATGGGGTCCATCTCAGTCCTTCCTAGTTAGTAATTGCCTATGTGGCTGGTCAAGTGAAATTACCTTTTTGCCCCTCAAAAATAAAGTATACAGAAAATATAAGAAAGAAAAGAATTCCAAGAGCTACATTGCTAATCACTTTTTTTTCTTTCTGTTTTCTGTTCAAGCACGTAATCTTGGAACAACATGCTTAAACCCAGATTAAAGTTAACCTATGGCCCCTCAGAATTATTGTATGAATAAAACTAAACAATAAACAGAAGCTTTGAATAAATTCCCTTCAACGTTCATCTTAGCCTAATACAACTTGTAGTACAAGAAAGACTAATACAAGTTTTTCAAACCTTGCATCACCGGGATGCTTTCCCAATTAAATAGATTTTGTTTCTCTTCCAAAATTTTTTTTTTGTTTTGCTTTTAATGCAAACTATTGTTAAATATAGCCAGACTTATGGTTGAAAAGTACCAATAAATGCGAGGGTAATGTTCGCCTTTATTTTCTTTTTTTATCATTATGTTTCACCTTTATTTGGTGAGAGTAATGTTCACCCTAGTTTAGTGAGGAGGCCCGGCCCTGGGCACAAGCCCACTAGGCGGCCGCCTTGGCCCTCTTTGGACGCAATTATAGGGCCCCCTAATATAATATTACATATGTCTCTTATTTTTCACATAGGTTGATGATAGTTCAGCGTAGGCCTGTCAATAGATCGGATCCGGATCCAATCTGATAACGTAGATCCGATAATCCGAATCCCGTAATTCAAATTCGGATCGGATCGGATTTATAACAGATATCGATCCGGTCCGAATTTTTTAAAAAAACAACCTACTCCTTTCACTTTTCTCCGAGCGAAACGTCTAGACTTCTCACTCCAAAGTGAAACATCCTTCAAAGTTCAAACCCCTCACATCCTGCCTCTGCCTGCCCAGCTTCTGCTCGAATGCCTTCCGGCTCTCCTTGTGGTGGTTCGCCGCGAACTTCCTCATCGCCTGCTCTAGCTCGCTCATCACCTCAATCTCGTCGTACAGGAGCGCGAGGCGAGTACAACCAACGCCACATTAGGTCTCTCTCTCTCTTTCTTGTGTGAATCCCACTTCTCTATCTCCACAGATCTACAAAAACCAAATTATCCTTCCAAACCCTAACCCTAATAGCGAGAAACTGAAGAACCCCAAAGTGGACTTGCAAACCGATAGGTACATTATCAGTACCCTACAATCGGTCCAAGCTTAGTTGTGATTGAGTTGGATTTGGATAAGGTTATGGCTATCTTCTAGGTTTATTAGCTGGAGGGTGTAGACCAATTTCTCCACTCTTCCCAATCAACGGACCAGTTTCGAACCGCCCTCATCTGACCAATCTCTTGGGGAGGCCTCTTCAGAGGTAGTGAAACCCTTTATTTCAGCAAGGCAAGAGAGGCAATGAGAATTTTAGGACCACATACCCTATTTGATTGAGACCCCGAGGGAGAAGCGAAAGCTGGATAGACTATTTTTCCCTTTTCTATTTTTTGTTGTTATTGGTTTTGACAGCATTGTAAATCCTGCTCTATCTTCTCTGTTATTGGTTGTCTAATGTAGGATGTCGGAACGTCCCAGTGAAACAATTGGTTTGTGGCAATTTCTGATGGTTCCTTTTTTTCTGCTGCTGCTAATTCCAACTGGTGTCAATGCTGCCTTAATCTACCATGCATGGGGAGAAAGGAACAGACGGATTGTGCTAGCTCTTGGAGAAAGGTTGTTAATATGGCCTTCTACTCTTTTTGGAATATCCCAGCCAGATATTTGACAAAGTCTGAGCCAGTTCTGTTTGTTTCCTTTTGGTGTTAGTTTTGGACTAAAGCCTAGCTAGCAAAGTTGCTCTGTTGGTTTTAGCTTGCTGTCTTTGTTTTTGAGCCTGTTTAAACCAGATGAGTGGTTATGTATTAGATTGAACTCTATATCGATTGTAAATTTTAGTTAAGTCTCAGTGCAAGAGAGAGCTAGTTATTGTATGACTGTTGTATTTTGGTAATGGTATAGTCTGGATCTCCCCTCTCCTCCCATTTTTTGGGGAAAAAATTTTTTTTTCCCCTTTTTAGAAAATTCTGGAATTTAAAAAATAATAATAATAATCGGATCGGATTCGAATTTTCGGATCGGATTTGGATTCGGATCTGAGTGTTATCGGATCGGATCTGAATATTATTGGATCCGACCCATTGACAGGCCTAGTTCAGCGGGAAGATGTCTTTATTCCACACCCCAATGTGAGTACAAGTCACATCTAATTCAAGTTTTTAACGCGAAAACCTTTTGAACCTCAACAAAAAATGACTTATACTGCTGTCGTTGAGGTTGGAACCCGCGACCAGGTACACTAACAAAGGTTGGACAAGTGGATTGCAATTGCACCACAAGCCCTTCATGTTATATAATTCAAAATACTAATATATATACAAATAATGGAGGGCCCCATTTAAAAATCCCGCCAAGGACCTCGAAAATCTCAGGACCGGCCCTGTTGGTGAGGGACGTAAACAAAATTAGACTCATTATTTTTAGGGCTAGAACAAAATATAAACTCTAGAATAATGAGAAAGAAGATGTTGTAATTAGTATAGAGAGAGAGAGAGACTTTGAGGGTTTCCTCGATTGATTATAGTAAATTTGTATGATTTCCGATAAGTAGGCAATGTGCAAAACCTCGTATATCTACATGTTCCGTCTTCTTTCCCTCTCTCTTGGTTAAATTCTGTACTTCATATTGTCCAAGCCGAGAGTTTAATGTTGTGTTGGTAGATTCAGCGTATAGTTCTATTATTCCCCCCACAAAACTAAACTTAGCATAAGATTTTTAAAGGACCAAAAGGCGGGGGGGCGGCCTAAAGACAAAAATATATCAAACTTATTTTTGTCCTTAATGTCTCTTATATGAATTTTTTAAACTTCAATCCAATTATTAATACTTTTTAGATTCTTCTCGCAAAGGCGAATGATTAATCTAAAAAATTAAGGCGTAAAATTAAAAAAGAAATTGTCGAAAAGTTAAAAATAGAAACAAAAAATTTGGGGAAAAATCCTGCAAAAAATATAGACAACTCTACTGAACTCTCAATAGTGAAGAATCAGAACTACCATAAATTTCCATATATTAGTTCCAGTTAGGGGTGAGCATGGATTGGATTGGCCCGATTTTGTAGTAAACCACTCACCAAACCAACTCTTACAGATCAAAGATTTTGAGAACCAAACCAATCCACAAAATGTATAAGATCGAACCAATTCAAACCATTAGACTACGGTTCGATTCCGATTTTGAACTATGGTTTAATTGAATTTGAAATAATCTGATTACAAAGCATTTGAAAAAACGGAGATTCGGATAGAAATTTAAAAGGAAACTTGATTTTGAACCAATTTCATGAAAAGAATATTCTATTGACAGCCAACTAGGTTGTCAATAAGCAAATAAAAAGAAAATAAAATAAATTACAGCTCACCTTTTCCTTCACTTTCACACAATTTAGCACTTTCCTTCATTAAAATCACCAAAAGTTATTAAAAATGAATTCAAACTGCATATCAATAAAAAAATGAATTCAAACTCATTTGATAGTACTAAGATGAAGAAGGTACATCATAATTTAGTCGTTTATTATCTAGCAATTTTCAAATAAAGTTCAATTAAATGAAATATAGAGAATTCTGGTTCGGGTCGATTTGGAACCAAAACCGTGACCATAAATCCGCAAACCAAACCATTTGATTTGGTTTTTACATTTTATAAAGCAAGATCAAACCACACGCCTAAAAAATCAAAACAAATCGACTAGTTTGGATCGGTTCAAACTGAATTCGCGGTTTGACGGATATTTTGCTCGCCCCTGATCCCTCCGGTCAATTATAGCCACAGACATAATTGAAACTTCACTCTACGCCCTACTAATTTTTCAAAGCTCTTCCTCCCGAGAGCTCAACAGGAGCGTACTGTTTGTAAGGCTCCTTTTGAAACCTACGGAAAGGAAAGGAAAATAAAAAAAAATTTCTCGGAAAAGTGTGAAGAAAATAAAGATTTTAAATGTAATGAATAGTGAATTTTTCCTCCCATTTTCCTTCCCTTTTATTTTCATTTCCTTTCTTCAAGTTCCAAACAGAGCCTAACCATCGCGCTTTGTGGCTTTGCCCTAATCTAATATACTTCTAATCGGCTTCAAATTTTTTTAAGCACTACTAATTACAGTATTAAAATTAATACTCATTAAATCAAACCTTCATCATCTTCTTAAACTCCTCAAAGTTAACACACCCGTCGCCGTCGACGTCCACGGAGCTGATCATCCGTGTGCAGTCGGCCAGCGAGCACTTCTCCCCCAGGCTCTTCATCACTGCGTGCAGCTCCTTTGCCGATATCAGCCCGTTCCCGTCCTTGTCGTACAGGTCGAACGCGTCGCGCAGCTCCTTGTTCGCGTCCGGTGACGACGTCGCTCCGTTTCGGTGGAACTCGGCGAACTCGCGGAGGTCAATGAAGCCGTCGCCGTCCTTGTCGATCTCCGCCATCACGCGGCCGACCTCCTCCTCCGAGGTTTCGGTGCCGAGCGCCCTGAGCACCGCCGCGAACTCCGAGGCGGAGATCTTGCCGTCGCCGTTCGAGTCGAACTTTCTGAATACCTGCTCCACTTCGCTTGCGCCGCCCAGCGACGTTACGTAACCGTTGCCATTACTTTTCGCCATTGTAGAGACGGAGTAAAGTCGGGCAGAGTTTCTGCGGGCGTAGGGTTTTCTGGTTGTGTACACTGTACAGTATATATGCAGAGTGGTGGGGTATCACGCGGTTTTGAAGGTTAAAAACGCGTTAACGCGTTGGAGTATGGTGTAGTTTTCCCGTACTGGGGGTCCTACAGTACACTAACACGCTACGGAAGGGGAAAATTTCAAAAAAACACCTGAACTTTCGACCGTTTATCACATAAATACTTAGACTTTAAGAAATATCAATCCCACACCTGACCTTTGGTCTCCGTCATCAAATAACCCCCTCCGTCCATTTTCAGTCCAATACTTAATGGAACGTCCATTTTCCGTCCAATACTTAACGGAGAAGTAGCAAACGGCAACGTTTCGGTTAAAAAAAAATTCTTACCACCAATTTACAATCTTATAGAGCAGAAACGTGATTATGGGAGCCCTAGAGACAAAATTTAATAATGTCACTTTAGAATAATATGATCAGAATAAAAAGATCTTCACACCCATTCAAACAGATTAAAAATTGGAGCACTTAATTTTTTAACCATATTTTTTAATATATAAACGGTCTAAAAAACTTAAGTGCTCCAATTTTTAATCCGTTTGAACGGGTGTGAAGATTTTTTTATTCTGATCATATTATTCTAAAGCGACATAATTAAATTTTGTCTTTAGAACTCCCATAATCACGTTTCTGCTCCATATGGTCCTAAATAAAAAACATATACTTAATATGATTAATATGAGAGGCCTAGAGATAAAAATGAATTACGACCCTTTAGAATAATATGATAAGAATAACAAGATCTTTATACCGATTCAAACGGAGTGAAAATTTGAGCACTTAAGTTTTTTTAGGCCGTTTATATATTAAAAATATGGTTAAAAAATTAAGTGCTTCAATTTTTAATCCGTTTGAATCGGTGCAAAGATCTTTTTATCGGTTAAAAAAAATTCTTACCACCAATTTGCAATCCTATGGAGCAGAAACGTGATTATGGGAGCCCTAGAGACAAAATTTAATTATGTCACTTTAGAATAATATGATCAGAATAAAAAAATCTTCACACCCGTTCAAACGGATTAAAAATTGGAGCACTTAAGTTTTTTAGACCGTTTATATATTAAAAAATATAGTTAAAAAATTAAGTACTCCAATTTTTAATCCGTTTGAACGAGTGTGAAGATCTTTTTATTCTGATCATATTATTCTAAAGTGACATAATTAAATTTTGTCTCTAAGTCTCCCATAATCACGTTTCTACTCCATAGGATTGCAAATTGGTGGTAAGAATTTTTTTTAAACCCAAACGGCGCCGTTTTGCTACTTCTCCGTTAAGTATTGGACGGAAAATGGATATTCCGTTAAGTATTGGACGGAAAATGGACTGAGGGGGTTATTTGAGGACGGAGACCAAAGGTCAGGTGTGGGATTGGTATTTCTTGAAGTCCAGGTGTTTATGTGATAAACGGTCGAAAGGTCAGGTGTTTTTTTGAAATTTTCCCCTACGGAATTATTGCCCGACCTTTTGAGATACTCTGCGAAGCAGCAATGCCGAGCGGTCGATCCAGCTGTTCATCTCGTACATTGATGGCTTGAATATTGATTGAGTAATGAATGATTCAGATCTATATGCTTTCAGATGTTTTATCTGAATCATCCAGTACGAGATGAAACAGTTGGAAGTCGCTCGACACCCCGCTTGGCAGAGAGTGTTTAGCGACATCCCCATTTTTATTTATTTAAATTTGTTAAAAAAACTATTAAAATAAAAATTATGGCGATCTGATATCAATAGTTAAAACAACAAGCATACATGTTTCTTAACAAATATGAAATAACGGTTAGTATGATTGAGAGAAAATGAATTACAAAACAAATCTATATGAATCATTTGGTAATAAATATGTTACTATTAACTTGAATTTTGATACAGTAATAAATTCCTCAATTGAAATACGATCCGTATTGTTATGACGGCACTCTGATGTGCCTCATCAACGCAAACCGTAGTCCTAGTGTCCCTTTGTGGAGTAGGAAGAGAAAAATTATTTGCCCGATCGTCTAAGGTACTAGCTCCCACCGTATGGCTCGTTTGTGTGAAACCTACTCCAAAGATTTTGGGCAAAAAATCGAAATTGTCCACCTAGGAGAACACACAGTTAGCCCCTGTTCCGTATAACTTTTTTGGGATTTTTGTTATTTTTTGTCTTTCTTCAAAAAATTCGCAATTGTTAATTTTTCGTCAAATTTGTACTAATTATTGGTTTGTTTCGTAGAGATGGATCAAAACAATAAAAAAAATTATGACTTTTACCCAAATATTCTGAAAAATATCAAATATAATCTGGGGCTTTATGGCTTTATCTTGAATAATTTCGAAACTATTCGGATAAAAGTCATAATTTTTTATTTTTCCGATTTTTTTCATCGAGACGAACTAATAATTCACAAAAGTTTGACGCAAAACTAACAAATACGAAAAAAATTAAAGTCTCACCAAAAAAACTATGCGAAACACAGGCTTAGCTGCATTAGGAAAAGAAATCAAATTTATCGGACATTTACAAACATTTAAACAAATCATATTTTGTTTCATGTGCAGTTTAAATTTGCAGTCACCTAGCTTTCCATTTTGTGAAACAAACTACGATTTGTCTAAACATTTATTAATATTTGATGAATCTGATTTTTTTCATCGACGTTGATTAAATAATAGATTCTACGAGATAAATAGTTTCGATCCCCTGTGTTGGCTTGGGAGTGGAATCGATCCGGTGTCACTCCGGCAACCCGAATAATCTGATCCGGCAACAGGGCGTCATAAAGAGGGTGGCCGAAGTTATAACTTTTGGCACGGCATGAGACGGAATGGGTTAATTTTGGCAAAAAGTCTAGTGGCACCGCATGTAGGCCACAGGCATGGGCCACCGCACTCGGATTTTAAAAAAATACAAAAAAAATATTTATAAATTTTAAAATAATTATTCATAAGACCTTGTAAAAAATCAAATTCAACGGATACCGATAGGTATGTTTTCTAAATTCGAAGGAGAAAATTGCAAGTTTCCCCTACGCGTTCAGAAAACATACCTATTAATATCCGTTGGATCTCATTTTTCACAAGGCTCCAATCTCCATAAACTAAAAAATTAAGAAATTATGAATTTTTATTCTATTTTTTGTAAGACTTAAAATAGGCCCCACACAACTTGTCGTGGCTCAGAAGTTGTCGTACGTATTTCGGGGTGGGTATGATGGTGGGAGCCGGTAGGAGTTGGACACGCTTCGCATGATGGAGTGAGGAATGGGGATCACGTGATTGCAAAGCAAAGCGAGTAGTGTGTGTTTTTCCAGATGTATTCGCGTTGGCGTAAAGTAAAGGAGAGGAGGAGGGATGTGTGTGTGTGTGTGTGTGTGTGGGGGCGGGGGGCTTTATGATAATGACTGTTACCGGTCCCAACGGTAGAGTCCCCAATGAAAGGTATGTTTTGTTTTTTTTTTTAACCAAAAACGAGTGGACTGCTTTCATAGTGGACATTGTGTGTTTTGAGGTTGACTTGGGGCCCTTCTCTCTCATTGGGTGATTTCTTCTAAACTTTTTAACAAGTTCACCGAAGACGGAAAAAATATCAAATAGCTATCATATGGATTGACATTAATTTTGGCGCTCTAAAAATGTAAGCGGACGCTCCACTTTGCACTGGATGTTACAAGACGCATGAGTACAAAAGTGAAGCGGAAAAATCAATTTCCCTATCATATTTGTCTAAAGTGTCGTATTATTTGAATTTTTTCAACATCCGTCCATAAAAAGTTACGAAAAGTAAAAAACACCGAAATAAGTTTCGGATTTATAAGTTCACAAGAACGCATGCAACCTTAATATTTAGCCCTTTTTGAAGTTCAAAAATATGATCTGTACCGTTCATGTTGCACACTGCGTGTAGTTTGTCGTCTACGCTAAATATTACACGGAATTTATACCGGTAAAGCCATGAACGAAACACATTCATCTTAAAAAAAAGAAAAAAAAAGTAAAAGTTCACGGCTGCTATGATTTTGGAAGTATACTTGCAAGATAAACTTGTCTATAGCTATATGTACGTGGTATGATTTTCTGTAGACCAGCCAAACTCGACAAACCGAACAAAATCAATAATTTAGATCACTTTTTTTGAGCTCGAAATAAGTTTTAAAATCAGAGCATAATAAGGCATGTTAGCGTCCCAATCACAACAGGCCTCCATGTTGTTCGTTCGTGTATATGTTAATTAACATGAAAAGTCTACAACCACAAACACGACATAAAAATACCTATGCCCAAAAAGCACTTTGTAAAGTTTGACCCTCCATAAGAGTGTGTAAATATTTGTGTATTGTGTTTGTAATGCTATGATTGTATTGTATTGTACATTATCACAGCGTGCTCCACGAGGAGGCAAAATTATGAGAAGGTACGCCTGATAGATAATGATTTTAAGTAGACGGGATTCTTAAGAGTAATTTTCAATAAATAAAATATCAAATGACATATTATCTCGTCATGAATGGCATTTGTGTTAGATTATTTAGGTAGACCCTCGATCATGTACGTATTATTATTAGTGCATGTCCATGCCTGGAGGCACGTCTTGAAGTGTTCGATATTCAATACGAATTCGAGTTCCCTTGGCAAGATGTGAACAAATTGATCCTGCGTAAAAAGGCACAGACCCTCATAGCTTTATCATCACCACGAAGAACTAATTTCTCGTTATTTCTGTCGACTACATTGATTAATCTAAAATCCATCAGCTCCTTCCATAAAATAAACTATAGACAAAAACTCATCTTTATTCAAAAGTAATGTGATTGTGCAACGAATCATAAAATAGCAGCCATTGCAAAACCAAACTTAGTAGTAATGGGACCCAAAAAACATCCAACGCAATTCGAACTTCAATTAATCATAAAACCATCATACATCAAAGTTATCCGTTAGATTCTCACCCCTTCTCTGTTAGATTTTCATTTGTCCTCGATGGAACCCAACACATTCAAAATGCACAGGGGATAGAAAATGGCAAATAGGGAAAGTAAGAAAGATAAACTAATTTTCATATTTTTTTGCCACAGAGAAATGGAAGATTCCATAAACCATTGGATCGAATTGGATGGATTGCATGTCGGTTGTCAAAACCTTTACTACCCTTTCGAGTGCACACTTTGTATTTGGGAGAGAATTAGAGCCGTGAAATGGAATTAATCGATTTAATCGCAACCCTTAATTGTGCCACGGAGGACACTTGTGAGTGAGACATTTTGCAAAATCGTTGTGTAATATAATATAGATATAGATATAGATTGCAGGCGATAAATGTTTTGTTCCACTAACAAAATAAGTACTTAGTTTTTATCCAATAAAAACCCATGTTCCACTTACTTTTTGCCTTCTTATTTTTACATTCTGTGCCATTTTTTGATCGCTTATATCTTTCAATTTATAACGAATTTCATGATTTTGTGAATTTTGCATAGTTAGGACTAATTGAGATCTAGGAGTATCAAACAAGATTTTTTAAGATCCATATTGAAAGTTTTTTTTTTTTTTTTGCCAGTATTGTACATCAGCGAGGGTTAGTGAGGGGAAGTTAATGAGTAAGTCTACAGGGGGTTCAATGCTATGGAACAGGGGGTTCAAAGGCTATCCATAGCCTTGAACCCACAAACCGCCCACAACGGGGCTCGAACCCCAACTGGGCTACAAGCCCATTGGTCCATATTTAAAGATTTAAGCAATCAAGAATAAGTACTTAGTATCGCTTAAGAACTCTAAGTGGAACAAGGATTCTTATCTCCCCTTCCAAAATTGCAAAATAAGTACTTATTGAATAAGAAGGCTTAGTGCCCGTTCCACTTTTTGAAAAAAGTGGGTTTTTGAAAAAAAAAGGTAATTTCAAGGTCAAAAATTATTTTTTGACGTAAATAATTTTTTTACCAATATGGATCTTGTTTGATAGATCTCATTGAGATCTTTTAAAAGGTACAAAAAAAATTAAAAAATTATTTTTCATTTTCATTATATTTAAATTTAAAATTACTTTTTTTTTTAAAAAAAAGTTTTGAAAGAAAACAGAACGGAACCTTAGTGGAACAAGGGTAAGCAAATAAAAGACCCAAAAAAAAAAAAAAATACACACTCTTGTGCGTTTTTTACACTTTCACGCACTTTTCATTGAGAGATACCCATCTCAATGAAAATCCTCATGGGAGGCCCATGTGATGTGACGAAAAGAAAAACAAAAGCAACCCAACCCATGAAAGTGGAATGGATTTGGTCCACGAGTTCCTCCACTTTGGGTCAAAAACAGTTCAAAAAGTACACTTTTTCTTCTAATGAAATCTGACCCCTTTTTTTTCTTTTCTTTTTTTTCCTATATATATATTCCAAAAAAAAATAGTTAAAAAAATAAATGTTCTAATTTTCAATCCGTTTGAATCGGTGCAAAAACGTTATTTTTTGATCATTTCATACTAAATGGTCGTAATAAATTTTTGGCTCTAAGGCATTTCAATAGGCACCCTAAGAAAGTTCTAAAATTAAATAAGAAGTCTTAGAGTGTTTGTTGAAAGACCTTAGAGCCAAAAATTTACTACGATCATCGAGAATGAAATGATCAGAAAAATAACATCTTCGTACCGGTCCAAATGGATAAAAAATTAGAAAACTTATTTTTTACACTGTTTATAGATTAAAAAATAGTTAAAAAAATAAAGTGTTCCAATTTCCAATTTGTTTGAACCGGTGCAAAAATATTATTTTTCTGATCATTTCATCCTAAATGGTTCTAATAAATTTTTGGCTTTAAGGCTTTTCAATGAACACTCTAAAACTCTTTATTTAGTTTCAGTGCTCTCTTAGGGTGTCCATTGAAAGGTTTTAGAGCCAAAAATTTACTACAACCATTTAGGATGAAATGATCAAAAAAATAATATCTTTGTACTAATTCAAACGGATTAAAAATTGAAATACTTATTTTTTACACCATTTATATATTAAAAAATATACTTACAAATTAATTCAACTGTTTTTTTCCTTTTTTTCCTATATATATATGTATATATTAAAAAATAAGTGTTTCAATTTTCAATCCGTTTGAACCAGTGCAAAAATATTATTTTTCTAAACATTTCATCCTAAATGGTCGTAGTAAATTTTTTAATATACTTACTTTTCTAATGAATCCGACTGTTTTTTTTCTCTCTCTATATATACATTACAAAAAAATAGTTAAAAAAATAAGTGTTTCAATTTTCAATCTATTTGAACCGGTGTAAAAATGTTTTTTTTTTTAATCATTTCATCCTAAATGGTCGTAATAAATTTTTGACTCCAAAACCTTTCAATGGACACCCTGTAACGACCCGAATTTTTGCCCTATTTTTTTTAAAACAAATTTATAATATTAAATTCTTAATTCAATAACTAATTAGATTGAATAATTAAAATACATGATTACGTGTATAATTGATATTACCTATTTAAATGTATATGAGATATATACATTAGATATACATCCGTCCATACTCACTTATCATTTTTATCTAAACTCTAATTAGAACTCTATTCGAACTAACTCTCTACTTATCCTTCCACACTCTACCACCTCCATTCATATCCTCCAAACTTATCCTCCCACACTTCCACCATCTCTAAACTTGCACTTCCTCTCTCTCTCTCTCACTTCTCTATACATAAACGTGTTCACATATATTTTTACCTTATGCATAAACGTGTCCACATACATTCTCACCTTATACATACACGCGTCCATGTACATTAGAATTAAAGAAACCAAGCATCCACAAACCACCTTCCAATCATTTCGAGTCAGCCCGAGTCCCCCGCTGCCTCCGCCGTCTTTTTCATTTTACCAAAATCGTTCGCAAACTAGTACCCATTTTTTCGGCCAGATTTAAGGTAAATTAATCTCTATTCTACTTTCTCCTAAATATATTTAGTTCGTGTATGATTATTTAAATGAGTTATAACTGAAGAAATCGAAACCACGAAACGAAGCTAAAGAAACCAATTACTAACTCTCTTTTTTTTCAATTCACTGTAGCATGTACGTTTTGTTTTAAGCATAATATTTTTAAATTACAGTTTGCCCTTGTATTGACTTTAGTTCTAAATTCAACTCCTGTCAATAATTAGTTTTCAGATTTAGGCCTACACTGTGCTCTGACTTTATTATTATTATCATTATTTTTAACCCTTTTGTTACTTTACACTGTTTAGAATGATAAACACATAATTAGAAGGATAAACATTAATTAAACTTCATTATAGTAAAATAATGATTTTGTTAGAATAATGATAAATGAATTGTATAGTTTATAATAAAATAATGTACAAAACATATTGTGAAAATATTAGTACGTTATTTTTTTTATTGCCAAAGGGTTAGTCAATCAGTAGATATTTATAGATTATTATAATTTTTTTTGAATGATAAAACTCTATAACGTTATGTTTCAAAATACTATTTTTCACCTAAGGTGCTACATTAATTAAAGTATGACTAGTTAAGTATAAAATATGATACTTAGTAGGATAAGATACTAAGATAATTACAGTCAGAAGTAAACCTAACTAATTAGTAGTAAAAACTATAGATTTTGACTCTGGTACTAAATGAAAGTTAGGATCCCTTCTAACTAGTTTAATAATAATGCTACGGGAAAGAAAAAATGTTTAATACAGTAGGACAAAAGAATAAACAACTGCTTGTATGATCCTAAAATTATATATATCCTATGGATTTTGAAAATATTAATGGAAATCCTCATAGTTAATAAAATTATATACTTGTTCAATAAAATTTAATTATTCGAAAGGCACCGGACTAATCCAAAACTCTTATGTGTTAACTTACTCGCGCAATATCAATTGTTATGTTTGCAACTTTTGCATTGAAATATATTAAGTTATGAATTGAGCTGTTATTGATTATATCATGTTATACGTGCTAGAATGGACTTAGGTTCACTGGGTGGTTACGAGTAGTGAATCATGTAGACGATGATAAGTAAATGAAACAGTGGTAAAGTGTTGAAAGTGTGAGTACTGTGTGGATTGCGAATTGAGCCATGGCGATGAAATGGGTTACCTGAGAGACCCTGTGTTGAGAAATGTTGTGACGCTAATGTATGATACGTCATGGAAAGTAGAAATGTTGTGATGCTAATGTATGATACGTCATGGAAAGTTTTCCTTCGAGGAAGAAAATGGGTCCCATGAGACGGTTATAGTTAGTGAAATGTTAATGTATGATACGTCATTGGAAGTTTCTCTTTGGAGAAGAGAATGGGTCTCATGAGACGGTTATAGTTAGCGTGGGATAGTGGATGTCCGACCCTAATGTACGATACGTCATGGGATGACTCGATCCTCCTTTTATGGTTTTAGTGAGAACATGCTCGGTACATAATTTAGATGCGCTCACCTAGGACTCTGATACAGGATAAGCAAGAGGAATGGTGGACCCATAAGACGGATGTAGTTAGTGGATGTGGGAGAAAAGGATCTCGTGGAGATAATTCTTAGATTTCATATAGGACGATGGATAGTAAAAAAAAACGATGTGCTATTATTTTTCTCTCGTGTATTATCAATTGTGATATTATTGTTATTATTGAATTCTAATTGTAGAGTAAGAGTTTGATAGGATTGAGATTATTCTACTGAGTGAATTATCATTCACGGATACGTTTGTATCCTAGTAAATCGATTGTTTCGGCGATCAATTGTGCAGGGTTCAATGGTGGAACTGTTTGACACAGGAGGAATACCAAGGGAGAAGACCGAGTATGCTTGAATCTGTATCAAGACTACAGTCGCTCTGAAGACGTTTAAATAAATGTTAGATTTTTTGTAATTTTTTTATGTAAATTTTGTATAATGATAAATAGGGGCCTAGTAGTTTGTAATTCAGTGTATTTTAGGGTTAATGCTTCCGAAATTTCATGAAAATTCGGAGAGTTACACATCTTAAGAGAACTCTGAAACTAAATAATGAGTTTTAGGATATTCGTTAAAAAGTCTTAGAGCAAAAAAATTATTATGACCATATAGAATAAAATGTTTAAAAAAAATACGATCTTCGCTCCGGTTCAACTGAATTAAAAATTAGAGCACTTAATTTTTTAATTATATTTTTTAATATAGAAAAGGTGTATTAATAAAAATTAAATAAATATAATAAATTAAATTAAATAAAGAAAGAAATTAAAAGGGCAGAGGGGGTGTAGGGGAGGTAAAAGCGGAAAAAGGGTGTGGGGTCAGGAGGGGTGTGATGTAGGGGTGGAAAAAGTAATTTACCAAAACAAGTCATTGAGCGTCATTTTTCTTCAATATAATCTGATTTGTTTCTTTTTAATAAAATTTCTGCGTAAGTCCAAAGTAACAGTATGCAATATAAAACAGTTTGGAGAAATATTATCACGACATGCATAATAACATCCTACATAGTTTTACACCCTCTTCGTCTCGGAATTACGTGTTCTTAAGAAAAGACGTGCAATTTCTGAATTTAAAAAAAGTACTTCCACGTTTCTTCGCACCAAATTAAAAACTCAGTTAGATCTTTAACTCAGTGCAAACAAATTGAAAAAACTATGCACAGAAGTACTTTATTATTTTGTTCCTAAATTATACTACGGTGGTTTTCCACTTTTGTAAAAAAGTATTTTTTGAAAAAAGAAGGTAATTTCACGATAAAAAATTATGTGTTTACAAAAATAATTTTTCTACCAATATGGATCTTATTTGATAGATCTCATTAAGATCTTTTAAACAGTGTAAAAAAATTAAAAAAATATTTTTTATTTTTATTATATTTGAGTTTGAAATTATCTTTTTTTTTTCAAAAAATACTTTTTATAAAAATGGAACACCATCTACGTATTTTCATAGAAGATGCTTATTTAGGGACGGGAGTGTAGTTTAGAAATCTCCACTTTAATTACATTCACGAAAAAAAATGAATCCGCTTCTTTTAAAACACAGTGTTTCGTATACAATAATTCTACACCCATTTACACACCTTCACTCACAACAAGAGTGTAGTGTGTGTGGGCCTCCCTCTTGTTGTGAGTATAGGTGTGTAAATGAGTGTGATCGTAGAAGAACTCTTTCGTATATAGAGCTATCGATCTTGATTAAGTTTTTTTTTCTAATATTAGGTATTTTGAGTCACTTTGCGCACGTCTACAACTAATCATTTGCAAAAAAAAAAAAATATCTTTTATAAAACCTTAAAATGAAACGAGCACCCAAGTTTCCGATACCACTTGATGAATCTCGATTACACGAATGAAATTAAACAGAGGACTCCTGAAATCCCGAGAGTCAACAGTCAAGAGCTCCCTCTGCTAATAACAGACTGAAAGGTCGTTGGCCGGCAGGACAGTCCAAAAACTCCGACGCACTACTACACTGCTACTGCTATTACTCTTCCCTCTTCGCTTTCTCCGCCTCTCTCTCCTCTCTCTCTCTCTCTCTCTCTCCAAAAGAGCTACCACTGTACCCCAGCTCAAAACCTAGGGTTTGTTCCTCTCAACCTGAACTTCCACTCCAATGCCAACACAACACCTCTAACCAAAGCTCATCCGATTAGGCGTTGAATATCAAAACGAACTCTTCGTGTTCGATCAATTGTCTTCTCATCTACTGATAGCCTGGTTTTATGGCCCTGCATTCATTTTCCCTGTGCTTCAGCGGCGTCCCTTCAAACAATTGGCCTTCTTCTTCTTCTTCTTCTTCTTCGCGTTCGCCTATTCTCAGGCGATGTTTAGTCAACGTATCGGCCTTCTCTTCTCCGCCTCCCACTTCGCGTACGCGATGTCAACTGAAAGGTAATTGTTTATTTTTTAACTTCCGAGATTAAAAAATTTTGATTTATCGAGAGCCTGTGGCTGTATTCATGTATTTGTTTTAGTTTAGGGGGAATTAGTTTTCTTGAATCTTGTGGTTCCATCATTTTGCTACTGTTAGGTTTTGTCAGTTGTCAACGTCTATGGATGACTTTTATGCTTCCGTTAATAAGCTCGACGAGTTTGGATATTCAGATAATCTCCTTGTTAGCTTGCAAGTGAGTTCATAATTGGACTTTGAGAGTTGATGTGAATCCTTCAAATTATATAAGCGGGCCCGTTTGGAAAGGCTATGATCCACATTCAAGAGTGAACTTATATTGTTTTTTCTTTTGGTTCGGCGGTCAGGATGTCCGGGCCAGCTTACGCGCACTCCTACTATTCCCCTTTCAGGTCCGGTCAAAGGCAGGCCCTCCATGCCGTGACTAGGGGATTTACAAGAGAAATGATTTGCAACTTCACCCCAGGAGATTGCCAAGTTTCGAACTCAGGATGTCTGAGTTTACATCTTATCCATGTTGCCACTTGAGCTGCCCCTTGGGGTTGGTGAACTTATTGAATCATAAGTACTGAGATGCATTTGGATAGCTGCAGAATGCTAAGGTGTTGGGCTCAATGTCCAAAGTTCTATATCGGGAATCTTAGTTCTGTGTTTGAATATGAAAAATGCACTAGACAAAAGGGTTGGAAAGAAAAGGGGGAAATATAAATTTAAAACTTTTTCTCTGGGGGGACTAAACTAGCCATGGACTGAAATGGCTGATTTTCAGGAAAGATAATTACTCACGGAGATGTAGAACTTAAAAAGATTCTATTTGGTACAGGCTGCGGTACCAAAGTTTCGGTTTGGCTCTTTTTTTTCATGAAACTCTTTGTCAACGTTTATCTATTTTAGGAAAGGCATTTCCGAGCACTGAGGGGGTACCTCAAGGAAATGAATCCCCCCTTGTGGTTTGCTTTGGAGAGATGCTAATCGATTTTGTCCCAACAACAAGTGGGCTCTCATTAGCTGAAGCACCTGCATTTAAGAAAGCTCCTGGAGGGGCACCTGCTAATGTTGCTGTTGGTATTGCTCGTCTTGGTGGTTCATCTGCTTTTATTGGCAAGGTATTGTTTGGAACATATTAAGATTGACTACTTTGTTCCTAATGTGCAGAACTACTGCGAAGTTATTCCCCCTTCATTAGTCCAAATTGCTTGTACAATGGCCGGTATATCTCAGCATATTAGCATTGTTGTGTCCCTTGTGTGGCCACGTCCAACTAGTGTTATTTCAGTTGAACTGCAAGTTATCATATCTTTCCGTAGTATCTCAGCCTATTTGAAATTTGTTCTCCATAGCCTCTAGAAAACAAGAATGGAGAAAAATTAACAGCTTGTCCATGTTTCTTTATATGTTGATCTGATTCTTCTTCAACCTTTTCCAAGTCTTCACATATGCATGCATATATTAGGTGTAATGGAATATCAATTGCAGCCTCTGTTGTGCCAATGTAGTTCGAGCCCACCTAGCTAACTCAGTAATATGGAGTTCTGTGCATCAAAATTGGATAATGATGTATCTGATTACCCTAGTTGGTCTGTCGTTTCGACACTTTCGAATCAGTTTTTATTTGAGCACTCCTACTGTTTCTGGTATTTGCTTTTCCATTGAAGAAATAGGTTCTCTGGATATTTCGTGGATACACTTGTCTACACTCTACACCATCCCTAGTATGGCGGTGAAGAAGTCATCTAGAGTGATCAACGTCTTAATTTTATTTGCTCGTGAATCTGAAATGCAATTTACCTGGATGATCTTCTGTACTATGAGAATCTATTCTCCGTACAATTGAAACTTCGTATCTACTTGCTTCTTCAGCTTCAACCTAAGTTGTATCTCAAAATTGGTTTTCTAGGAGTAGTTTGTCATGTTGTCAATATAGTTAGTTAAACAAAACGAAAATATTTGTTTCTTGTGTGACAGAAGTCATCGACCATGATTCCTATTTAATACTGAATCTGAAATACAATTCACACCCTTTGATCTTCCCAGCTGCGAACTCGTTTCTAAACTGTACTGTGAAAATCTAGCTTCCTACAATTGAACACAGTATCTATCAACTTCTTCAGAGCTTTAACCTCAATTGTATCTCGAAATTGGTTTTCCAAGAACAGCTTGTCGTGTGCTTGTCAATGCACATAATTGGAAAAAGACAATAGTTTCTCTCATGTTACTGAGATGGTTCATGTGTATACGATGTGCACAGGTGGGGGAAGATGAGTTTGGCTACATGCTTGCTGAAATTTTGAAGGAGAATAAGGTAAACAGTGAAGGGATGCGCTTTGACCCTGGTGCCCGAACTGCTTTAGCATTTGTCACACTGAGAAGTGATGGGGAACGTGAGTTTATGTTTTACCGGAATCCTAGTGCCGATATGCTGCTTCAAGAATCCGAACTTGATTATGACTTAATTAGGAAGGTAAGTGAGAAGTACTTGGATACTTAAAGCAAGAGGGAAAGCATGGCGTGAAAGAAAACCATAAGTAGTTTTCTAGTATGATTACATGATATCAAATGCAATTTTTTGTGGATATTTTGCTGTATGAGTTTAACTTTATGCTACCGTGTGTGAAAGTTGTTAACTATATGATGAGGACATTAATGCTCTGATGAACAGGAGTCAGGAATTATTTAGAAGTACTCGTGCTGTGCTGCATAAAAATTGGAAAGATAAAAAAAAAAACTAACTTCAATGCCTACCCATCTTATCCTTATAACCATGTAGATATTTCATGGAAATAGTTACCAACTTTTGTCAGATAATCCTTTCAAAAAAACTTTTGTCAGATAATGAATAACAAAACAATTCAATGCCTAGATTCTTTAAATTTGCTTCCACTGAACAAGTGATTTATTTCTAATTGATAGAATTGGACCTTTCAGTTACTTGTGTTTTAATTGTCTTTTTTTTTTGGCGCTGTTCTCCGAATGAGCTTGTCTTGGATAGCTTGCTAGGAGGTAATACTTGTGGGTTCTTAGCCTTTTTTTATTTCCTAGTCAATTGATTCAATTCTACTATTAACACTTTCGTCTAAAACTCAGTTCCCATACAATTTCATTCATTGACCTCTCAAAATTAGCTCTCCACCTCTCTTTGATTTCCTCTTCTTTTGCCAATTCTCGTGAATCTTCATTCTATATACATCTAATGCGATTCCCATCGCCGTTTGTGAGGACCGATTGCGGTTTCTCGGCGGCATCTTGTGGGGAGTGGCGGTTGGTGGGATTCGCGGCACTTGGTCGCTGTTTTTGTCATCGCACGGTGGTGGTTGGTGGCTGTTTGTTTGTGGCTGTGGAGGGCGTCGGATTGAGGTGGTGGCAGTGTAGGTAGTTTGTGCTGATTAGGTTTAGGTTTAGGTTTTGGTTCTTGGGGTGGGCTTGGACTTTTTGGGCCTTGCCCTTTGGGTTTTAGAGCTTTGCTCTTTTGGGTGTATTTGGGCTTGGCCCGCTGGTTGTTTTTTTCATCCAACCTTTGGTTGGATTCCCCTCCCTCTCCCCCCAACTTGATGTATCCTTTGTCAAGTTTTCTTAATAAAATTTTTTGCCTATCAAAAAAAAAAAATCAGTTTTCCTCTCCCGTAACTTAGTGTGTTTGTATGTGTTTTATAGTATCTGTAACAGGGTTTTTTTGGTCTTTTCCTTTTGTTTCTTTCCGGACTTCCTTCCATATTTATGGTTTTTGGCCTTCAAAACTTTCCTCAGTTCTACTCTTTTGCTGTGCTTTATGGCACGCCCCTTTCCTTGCTACATATTCATTATCCACAAGCCACTCCTGTTTATCTTTACTGAAGGGTCAATGGGCCATTTGTCTCTTGACTCACCATGTACCTCCATCCTTTTAATAGGCTTATCATATTCCTCTTACATTCTACTCATCGTCTAAATGCTATTGCTTTCATTGAGCTTTCGTCTTTGGACAGTTCTACCTTCTCCCCTTTTAAAGGCCATTAGATATTCTTCAATGAAGCACTATAAATCGTAGAACAGGATTGTGTGCCCCATTTTCCATACAGTCACAGCATTGTCACCTATGTAGCACGGACACGGACACAGGACACGTCAATTCTAAAAAAATAGGGAGACAGACATGGCTGGGGACACGCCACGTGTATAAATAAATAAATAAATATAATATATATATATATATATATATATGAATCCGGTTCCGGTGAGGGATCCCTCATTTTGTTAAAATGCGGGACTCCCCCTTCCCGATTGAATTTCGATGATCCGAGCCGCTCAAAGTGATCAGAACGTGATTTTAAGGGTCCCATGAAATCGGCAAAAAATGGCGGGAAGGGCTTCATCCGGGCAGTTTTTCTGAACGGTTCAGAAAAAAACTGCTCGGATGAAGCCCTTCCCGGTCATTTTTTTTGCTAATTTCTCGCAAAGACCCTTAAAATCACGTTCTGCACACATTGAACGGTTCGGATTTTCAAAATTTGATCGGGAAATGAGAGTCCCGCATTTTAGTCCCTCATTTTAATCCCTCATTTGATCCGTCACCTATATATATATATATATATATATATATATATATAAAATTTTATGAACCATTGTATATGAATAATTTCACAAATTGTATAAATGTTTTTCAAAGGCATAATTACAGTTTAATCCAAAATTTTTGAATAATTTCATATTAACCCTCAAAAATTAAAAATATTACATTTTGACCCCAGCTGTGTCCCTGGCGTGGCCTCTATCGAAAAATAACAAATTATTGGACACGCCACGTCGCGTGTCCAATTCATGTCCCTGTGTCCAATACGTGGATACGGCGCCCTTTTGGAGTGTTGGTGCTTCATAGGTTGTCACTGGTATTTCTGGCTAGAAACAATCTGGACAGGCTGCGCATATCTAAGTTCAAACATTGTTGTATAAAAAGTTTTTTGTGTTTCTTGATATTTACATGAATGTCTTCTTTCTGATAAACATGTACAGACATATTTATTGTGCATGTGCACTACACCAAACCTCTATCTACAAATGAATACAATATAGTTTATACGAAATAAATGTATTGCATTCTTTCTTAATGTTTGTGTAGAAATATCTGGTAATATGTTATAACTCTGGCAGGCAAAAATCTTTCACTATGGTTCCATAAGTTTGATAACAGAACCATGCAAGTCTGCTCATATTGCTGCAGCGAAAGCTGCCAAAGATGCTGGTGTCATTTTGTCTTATGATCCTAATTTGAGGCTTCCTCTGTGGGAATCTGAAGAGAGTGCCCGAGAAGGGATTTTGAGCATATGGGAGATGGCTGATATAATTAAGGTAGTCTTCCCTTTAAAAACAGCATCCTGACCTTTTGTCTATCTGGGTTTTTTGCTGTCCTTTGTCACATGGATAAATTAAAATAAGCAAAATGTTCTTGGAAGCTCCATTTCTGCTGATTATGTTGATTTTACTAACCAGGTAAGTGAAGAAGAGGTTTCTTTCTTGACTAAAGGGGACGATCCATCTTACGATGTTGTTGTTCGTAAATTGTTTCATCCAAAGCTTAAATTGCTGGTTGTCACTCAAGGCCCACAGGGTTGCCGGTATTTCACAAAGGTAAGCCCTCCAAATAGTTATTATTTGGCAGATTGAACTAATGCTGAAAACCTCTTTTTGGTGTTCTACCTGTCGGTTTGGTTTGATCTATTTCCTTTGACAAGTGGAAATGAGAAACCTGTTGTATTGTTTGAAGATAAGTGCACTTGTGCTGAAGAGATCGTTAAATCCCACTCAGCTTGCATTTTGGCATAATGTCCTTGCTTTGGAAATGAAACTAAGAAGGTTTCTTCTTTTCTACACAAAACTAAAAGATTCTCCTTTTGAAGAGAATATCGGGCAGTCATTTTGTTTGTCGGCGTAAACAATCATACTTTGACATTGACAAATAAGCGAATATGGGAGAAGTCATTTTACTGTATCATATCATGGTTGCTTCACTCTTGAAGAGAAAATAGGATTGTAAAGCTTGAGAGCTGAACTCACCTAGCTGGTTTTGTCACCAATGGACCTACACTTTTGACCTTGTTGAACATCAACCATTCTCTAGAATCTTAGTTTGTATGCTTAAAGGTTGCCCTCTCTCTGGTCTTTCCTCTGCTCTCTGCTCCATCTCCGATACCCGCACAAGAAAGATTTTATTCACGCGTGCCTGTCCCTTCCACCTGCCAAAGATAGAATGTAGACTCTCTTCCCAGCCTCCTGTCCGCTCTCCACAAGGAAAAGATAGTGAAATGACTTCAGAAGCCACTAGAGATATTATCTTGGGGTGGAGGATGTATAGGCAGCTCTCTGCAGGACAGCTCCACTATATCTCAAGGGGGTTCAAGCGAATTACCTAGGTTCCAAAAATGTTGTATTTTTTCACATATATTTGATTTTTCTTGGAATATATTGTCAGCACTTAATCATTCATATCTAGCCAAAGTAAATGAAAATTTACTTTTATGTGTGAGTAAGTAGACAATATAATTCAACCAAACAAAATAAACCAGACCCAATAAAAAAGCAAACTAAATATGTTTATTTGATATAGGGCTTTGTATACAAAAAGTTTCTCTACATTTTCGTCACCACTAAATTAAAATCCGGGAGCCGCTGCTAGCTCTCTTTCTTGTCAATCAGTACATATGTTTTTGCTGGTGGCACTATTGATCTACCAATTCATTTTTCATTATACTCGGCTCCATTTTTTGAAGTGTCATCAATTATAACTGTGCATCTGAAGCTAGCTGGAATTATGTGTTCTTCCAGAAGTTCACCGGCAGAGTTACGGGTTTAAAGGTGGACGCAGTGGACAGTACAGGAGCCGGAGATGCTTTTGTGGCTGGAGTGTTAGCACAACTGGCTGAGGATGACACATGGCTAGAGGTACTGTTTTCATTGAAGTACTTAATAGTGCTCAGCGCCATGTTTTAAACATGTGTACTGCTCATGCTCAGCAAGAAAGCATTTGGTGGTTAGTCTTTTCTATCCGACATAACATGGATAAAAAATGGTGAGGATCGTCTTTGAGAATGGGAAACAAAAATAGACGATGTTACAGCCTGCTACTAGCATTCACCTGTAAAATGATAGATCTATAGGAAATCAGCCTCTACCCTAAAAGGCTAAAACGATATAGCTTTTAGAAAACGTGCATTTTGTTCAATATCTCCTCTTTCTCACTCGGACGTGTGCAGAAAATATACACCTGGCTGCCTAGAGAGCAGTACTGATATACATACAGCATCTACATGTTTTGGATAGTTTTTCCATATTGACAGATGTCAGAAACTTCTTGTGATAATCATAAATGAGAATGTCCTAGCACAAGGGTCGGTAAGCAAAATATGATTACTGGAAGAGTTTTATTCAGTCTTTTATTAGGCATTCCCCTTTGGGTTTTTCTTTATCAGGTGAAAATACTCATCGTGGAATACGTTTGCCTGTTTCCATTTCCCTGGTATCCTTCTTGGTGCAAACTGTGCATTGTAAATTTGGATTTGCCAATATGTAGGGAAAGTTTTTCTTTGGCAAATTGATTCATGTCTCTTTCTCATTTCATTCTGCCCTACAATACTGGAAAATCTGTCTCAACGAAATTGATGATAAATCTGGGTATCTTTCAGGACGAGAAGCGACTACGAGGTGCTCTATGGTTTGCGAATGGTTGCGGTGCGTTGACTGTCAAGGAGAGAGGTGCAATTCCAGCTTTGCCAACTAAAGAAGACGTGTTTGCTGCCATACTCGGCTCAGGAAATACGTTCTGATCAACTGCTCTGTAATTATTCTGCTCTGTAAGCATTTTTTTTTTTTTTTGTTTCGTTTTGATGATATTGGGCAAAAAACTTCACATTCGAGCAGATTCAATAAAGCGGCATGCATGTATCCTAGTTTCATGTGCATTGTCTGAGATTTTTGAGAACCTCCTCTTGTAATTACTTCGATCCTCTTTTTCTACTAATAATAATAATAAGCAGAATTTTGTATCCATGAATTTCTGGTGAACAGTGTCTCTCACTTTTCTTCTTTTATGATTTCTGTTCCTATTTTCTCGCCGTTATGTTTCACAAGTCTCTTATTGGTGATCTAATGTGTGCTGCTTTTAGGCCCCAATTAGTAAATTATCTATGCCTAAAAAATCACTTTTATCTGTTAATCGTAGCGATCGTTACCAAAAGGGGCTGGCTTGGAAGAAGCCCTTTTTTTAATGTTTGACACATTCAGGGTTCCAAACGAACCGATCGGATCAGAAAAGTCGAATTGTGGTATGGTATGATCCATAGCTGCATTGTGAGAGGATGGGATATACAAGGACATCATTCGAGCGAATCCTTATTTCAATGTCCGCTGCAAACTTACGTACTCCTTCCAACAGTTGTTAAAATCTAATCCACAGCTTATAGTGAAGGAAAAAAAACATCTAAAATTCATTCCTCAGGCGATCCGACATTGCCTCCCCGAGTCCAAAGGACAACCATACCCTCCACTATAAAACTCTAATAATTCACTCCATCTCCAAACACTCAACAGAAATACCGAAACCTAATTTCCAAAACTAAACACCTCCTAACGCAGCCACAACCAAACAATGGCTGAGGATACTCAACAGGACAAGGCGGAGCGCGAGCAGATCTTCAGGCGTTTCGATACCAACGGGGACGGCAAAATCTCTTCCACGGAGCTCGGAGACGCCTTGAAGGCATTGGGCTCCGTCACGGCAGACGAAGTCAAGAGAATGATGGTGGAGATCGATACCGACGGCGATGGGTTCATTTCGTTCGAGGAATTCATTAGTTTCGCCCGAGCCAACAAGGGCCTCGTGAAAGATGTTGCCAAAATATTTTTAGATTGACCAAATAGGAGGGTGTACAGATAACACGTCCAAGAAAAGTTAAGAAACTAGATGGAAAATTAACATGAGGTGATGTGTTGTGCACTTCTTCGATCGCAACCGTATGAAAGACGGTTCCAAACTTCATCTCTGCGCTATGCCTTCGATGCAAAAAAAGATTGTTCGGTCTGCAAAATGACTAGTTAAAAAAAAAAAAGAAACACGTTCATTTTCAAGATAAATTTTAACTTTTTTTTTTTTTGATAAACTAAAAGAAATCATTGATACTATTAAGCAACTAGCGGAAAAAAGTTTGAAATTTTTCGACAAAAAGAGTAATACGGAGTATTATTTTTTAAGTTCTTGTTTTGTAGACCGAACAATCTTTTTGGGACGGAGGTAGTATCATTACTTCATCCGTTAATGTTGTGTTGTGGCTTTCATTTCATCGGTTCACCTGTCCCTTTTATTACACAACAGATTGGTATTTTATACTATGTACTTGTGACATCTCAGTTATGTTTATTTTCACGAATATAATCGGTTGACCCAATTATTTTTTAATCTTATTTACATATGGTTGTTCTTTGGACCGTTTACTTACCTCTCTTTTCTTTTTTAAACCTCACGTTTGACAAACAGGACCCTTCTTCTTGCAGTAAAGAGAAAACAAATGAAAGAAAGAAAAAAAATGTGCAATTGATAATTTCCTTAGAGGTTGGATTGTCTCCAATCTCTAGCTGCTGCCCAATTTCAAATTCACAGGCTCAGGGGACTCTTTGCCGTTGATAATTTCCTTAATACTCTAGTTGTGTGTCAACTACTCTGGCGTTAAAATGATGATTCTTGAGGGCTTTGGTGGTTTTAAGAATGGGTTCGGGTGGGGTTTTATTTTGGAATCTGGCATTTAGCGACAGGTGGATAATGTCTTAAAAAGACGTCAATTGCAAGAAGAGGTCTTGCTGCGCGCTGAGTTATTACCGTAATGCATGATCAAATCAAAGAAAGTGATGACCATGTTGCTTGCGCACTTGAGCTTTGGCCTTCAATGAGTCAAACCGTTCGCTTATTAGAATTCGTCGAGCACATCAATCATGATCGAAATAGCCTACCGGATATCAGCAACTACATGATCAACGTATTCATCTTGAGATAAATAGATTCTGATCCAATGCGACGATCTATTTCGCTAAAGATAAATGTGTTTCAAAATCATACTTACCATACTTCAATCACCTGAGTTTCGGCAAGGTTGATGTTCTCTACAAGTTTTGAAAAGGAAACGGTTCTGACCATCAAAGTGGTCCAAATGGACCGGTGAGAAGTCAAACCCTAAATAGACAGACACACATGTATTCTCCCATTCTTTTTTCACCTCAAGTTTCCCATCCATAAGCACACCATGCCGACCACCACAGGAAATGCAAAAGTCCGAAAAAAATTAAATATATTTTTTAAAGAGAAAATTGCGACACGAGAGGGGTTTTTTTTTTTAAAAAAAACTATTTGATCATCTCTTTCATCTGAAAGCAAGAAGACTTGTAAACAAGCTAGAAAGCACTCACGACACAATCATTCCTATATACAACTTCGAAGCTACTTTCATATCAACACTTTGCGCGCAAAGTGCGTAACCAACAGAATAATACCAGAGGAGAAAAAAATTAAAAGAACAAAGAAAAAAAAAGATTGCTCTGTGTGTTTATGTTCACCGGCTAAGCCACATCATTCGCGTGCGCGCGTGCGAGTGGGAGGGTGAAAGCGTTTTTGAAACACATCCCAGAATACTAAAATCCTCAAGAGTGGGGATTGGGAGCGGGAGCAGAGAGCATCTGGAAGGATTATTTGACCAAGTTCACCGGCAATAAACAAGATCATCGTCTTCAAACTCTGAATCTCCTACCATCGCCAACGCTAGATGACTGTTCATCTCGCTTTTCGTCCGTTGAAACAGAGGGTTACCAATAATGCTACCGCTACTTGGAAAGCAGGACTTCTTCAGGGTAGAGGTATTAGGTGGTTGTTCTCCTCTAATTATTGTGATAATATGATCGATGTCAGGTCTCCGGGATTCTTCGCTGTTTATGCAGGCAGCTGCGGCTTCTACCATCCGGACTATTTGTTTTGAGTTTTTAGGAGTGAATTTGAGCTGTGGATCAACTAAACGTTCAATGGCGCCTTGCTCTAACAGTGGCTTTGCCTGCAAAGGAAGAAGAACCCAACATCTTTTAGTATGTTAATCAACAGTTACATTAACAAACTAGCTTCGGCCCATAATCCGTGATAGTAACTGTCAAATGTCAAGAACGTAAAAGTTTTGCTAGAAATAGAAATGGGTTTGAGCACGTTCAACAAATCAGTCACACTAGTTCAGGGGAGTTTTGGGAGGGCGGATTGCCAGCATAAAGTACTCAGGCGAAAGAACACAGAGACGGGAAAACAAAAAAAGGTAGAACAGCAAGGCAGCAACTGTTTCAGCAGAAAAGTTTGAAGTTAAAAGATCATACTCAATTATGCTACTAATCCATCGAAGCAATCTTATCGTGTGGTTCAGGAAATTATTTCAACAACAGTGGAGTCTGTACGAATCCAATTTTTGCTGCCGCAAATCAAAGACATTGAAGCAATCTCAAAAGCTAATTAACAATCAGAATTCCTACATACACATGAAGTCTTCCCTAGGTAAGTTATCGCTTCTGATACATTTGAAGCACACCTTACGATATATATCCACAAAACTCAAATAACTGAATCATAACAAAGGTACCTTTCACGAAAAAAGGGAAAAAAATATCGTAGCATAGTGATGGAACCATATTGCCACATAAAACGATCGAATGAATGTGATTAAGCAGAAACCAGAAAAAAGTTTCCAGACCTTATAACTGAGTATTGGAAGGTAATAAGAACCACAGATTCAACTGTCAGAAAGTTGACTGAATGTGATTAAGCAGAAACCAGAAAATGTGACGTACCCACACGACCAAGTTTTCTTCCCCTGGACCGATTGGCTTCCGCCCACTTATAAGTTCCAAAAGGACCACCCCAAAGGCATAGACATCAGTTTTATCAGATACCTTCCCATGCTGGAAATATTCAGGGGCCAAGTAACTGTAAAATTAACTAAAAATTTCAGGAGATGGAAGAAAACAAATGACCGTCAAACAAGAAACAAAAGATGGGATAGTAATTTAGCTTCATTCTATTTGTAAGTCTTCTTGAGAATGAGATCATACCCAAATGTTCCCTTCACAGTTTTACAAAGGAAAGGTACCGAAGGTGCAGTAGTCCATGTAGCTAATCCAAAGTCACATAACTAGAAATACCAATGATACTGTTAGCATATTACCAGAACACAACAAAAATAAACCGAATTCTAATGATCCATGGTTACCTTTGGCATTTTCTTAGAAGATAGAAGGATATTCGAGGGTTTAATGTCCCTGTGAACCACACATCTCTCCGCTCCGTTGTGCAGATAACCGATGGCCTCTGCTATTCCGATGGCAACCTTATACCTCACCGAAAATGGAAGGGATGGACCGCCCTTCACTCCCCTCTTCTTGTCTGCAAACGGGTATATCAAAAGTCATTTAACTCCAACAAAAATGAAGCCAATTGTCCACTTATAAGACAAGCGATTATTCATAATACCATGCAAATACCGCTCTAAGCTTCCACCGGATACATATTTGTAGACCAAAAACAAACCCTCATCAGGATCAATGCAAAACCCCAAAAGAGGAACGATGTTTGGGTTATGGAGTGAACTAGAAATCATCAGTTCTCTACAGAATGCCTTTGAACATTCCTTATCTTCCTTATCCAACCGCTTAATCGCTACAGTGGCCCTCAAAAACCCTACTCTCCCTTTGAAAACACAGCTCAGGGCTCCTCTGCCCAACACCCTGCCTACCCACAACAACAAAATCAATCACAATCAACAACAACAAACCCATAAGCAAGAATGAAATAATTCAAAAAACAAATAAACCCGATTCGATACCTTTAGAAAAATTGCGAGTAGCATATAGGATTTCACCATAGGAGAACCTAATCAGGGTGTGAGCCACAGGAGAGATACTCCTCTCCAGTGACTCAATTCTTCTCCATTTTAGCTCACGAGAACGAGAGTCGGTCAATCCATTGTCCAAATTCACCATCAAGACAGTTGCAGAAGAGGGATTAAGATTAGCCACATTCATCGCTTCGAGTTCAACTTGGGAGCAGAAACTGAACCTGAAAAAGGACACCTCCAAGTTAGACCTTCTACCTGGAGTGAGAGGTCTACGCGATTCTTTCATACCAAATCTTTTTACTGAAAAATTTCAGTACCAAATGAGTAAGGATTGGCAGACAGCCTCGTATCTCTCGGTGCGAATTCGACCCAACCCACACAATCACGCACCAAGAATCAATCAAGAAAGGAAAAAAAGCAAGAACACAAAGAAACGACACAGAGATTTTAACTTGATATTCTTGTTGTGTAACTACGTATCAAAATCAAATGAAAGAAAAAGAGAAGAAGTACATCGGCTGCGAAGAAATCAAGAAAGAACACAAAGAAACGACACAGAAATTTTTACGTGATTCTCCAGTTGTGTAACTATGTATCGAATCAAAAATAAAATAAAATTAGTACATTGTGTTTTTAACATACCCAACATGTGATTTCCCCTAAAAAAAAGGAAATTTTTACCCCAAAGAAAAAAACAGAAACCTGAAAGAGGAGTGCACTGATTGTGGATCAGCACTAGTCAAATCTGGGCCAGATTCAGCAAGCAACCACGCCTTGTTGTGCTCTGAATTGCTGCTACTCTTCTTCTCTCTCTCCTCCCTCTGATTTTTTGAGCGAGATTGAGGAAGAATACAGCCCAATCCAAATTCCCAAATCATCTTATACAACAAAGATTTAATCTTCAGCTCATTACTATAGTCACAGTCACTAGTACTACTGCTACTATCAGTGGCTACAGAGGAAGTAGTAGGAGCGATTTGGTTGTGAAGATGAGGGTACGCAAAGTTAATTGGGCAACCGCCTCGGGAAGGCCCCATTTTGAAGCAGATCTCTATGAGATCACAGAAACCCAGAAACCAAAAAAGTTTGACAGATAGTGAGAGAGGGAATAATAAAAGGTGGAGAGAGAGAGAGAGAGAGAGAGAGTAAAAGGTGGGGAGCTGCTTTGCTTGAAGTAGGGGAGAGAATTTCACAAAAGAGAAAGGGAAAAGGGGGCAAATTGATGTTTTCTATTTCTTGATCTGAAACTGTTTCAGGAGATTGTAAATTGGGGTTTTTGTGTATAATATATGCGTAGGTGGGCAAGTGTGGTAGATTGTATACGTCGTTAATGGGAGAAGGTGTAGGAATATGCTGCAGAGAAAACTTTTAATAAATGGAGGAATGTGTTGTAATATATGGAGGGTGGAAAGCGTGAACTGATGGAGAGAGAACGGGAGATACTTGGTGCTGAAAGGCCACCAGAACCTACAATGGGTATTACGGTAACACAGAGAGAGAGAGAGAGAGGGAGAGGGAGAGAGAGAGAGAGAGAGAGAGAGAGGCTATGTGAATAAACTGATCAAGGAAAAGAGTGGGATGCTTATGGCTCACTGGTTTCATAGTACTAAAATATGACTGCAATTCAACCCACGTGAGTTATAGAGAGAGGAGGGGAAAGTGGGGACTGCAATTTTTTTTTAGCTCGGGTGTTTGGGTAAATTTTTGTCTAGGAAATTAATTTCACCGTTCACTTGCAGGGTCTTAATTACAGCGAAAAACAAAGCTTTATATGAACTAGCTCCAAAGCTGTTGATATATACTAGAAATCGTGAACCTGAAATCTTAAGAGGGAAAAAAAAGGGAAATGATATTGGCACTCCAAAAATTGATACAGGCACTCCAAAATACAAAGGAAAATGGATTTGGAAGTACACTGATTTTGAAGTGCTTGCATAAATTTTTAGAATGCTAATATCATTTTCAAAAAGAAAAAATACGAGGACTGCATGTTTTAAGGAATAGGAGAAACTTGTGGGCTAATCAGAATCATGTTTTGAAATAAGTAATGTCCAAGCAATCAAGAAACGATAAACCAGTTAAGCAAAAAGAGGGGAGGAGGACATCCGTGGTTTGGTGACCAATCAAAGCCGTCCCCACACCCAACCACCACCCTTACCCTTGACAAAAGCAGAGCTTGGGAATGAAATTGAAAAGTGAAGTATTTTACTAGGAGTATATGTCATGTCGTGCACTAGTAGTTCCCGGTGCATTGCGAGATCGAGTAGGGGGATATGTAGTGCATCCTTGTACTACAAGTGCGACCGATTCGGCCGTCTATTTCGATAATAAACAATTCGAATTTTAATTCGAATAATTGACGGTTCAGATTAGTAGAAGCGCGGATTAAATCCGAACTGTCTGTGCCTAGAAGGACGGTCAGATTGACCGCACCACATGGTGTAATATGGGGGTTCACTACAGCCCCTCCCAATCCGAGTTGGGGACATATCCCCCGGTTTGGCAAAAATAATGAATTACTTATTTCCTCCAGATGCGGAGTGGGCGGGTGGCTCTATTACCATGACAACTTATATTTGTCTGTATATTTTTCAATCACGAAGGCTATTGGTACAGTTTTTGTGCATAGATCTGTCGTGGGGTTTAGATTTGTCGTGGGGCTCACTACGGGTCCCTATAAATAATTTAAGTCGTTCATTAAATTTAAAATTTTTTTTCAAGGGCTCCCACAAAAATTCAACTCAATCCGATACCTATATGTGTTCAATCCAATCATTTAATTTTTCATTTAAATTTCAGGATATGAAAAGTTAGATGATTGGATTGAACATCTTTAGGTATCGGATTGAGCTGAATTTTCTACGAAGGCCCTTGAAAATATGTTTTACATTCAGTGAACGGCTCGGATCATTTTTGTGGGACCCGTAGTGGGCCCCACGACAGATCTGTGCACAAAATCAAGTTTTGGTTGGGTTGTCTGGGTATGACAAATTCAAGTTTTAACGGCTTGCAGTACTAATGATCAAGGCAGGCTTGTTATATATGGCTGGACTTGATGGTTTGATCGTGCCTATTAATATGGTGGTTGTGGTTTTGTTTGTTGGGCTTTTACTCTTGTTTGTTTGTTTGCTATCATCCTTCCTTGTTTTGAGAGCGATGTGTGTGACATCTATCAAAGTTCTAGCGGTCACGGCATGCGCGCGCTCATCAGTTGAGGTTCGATTCGATTCCGATACTTCACAATATTGATTTCCCACAACTAATTCTTATTATGAACATTAATTTCTCCTAACAGCAGTTTTAGTTTTTCTCAAATTTTTAAGTGTTTTCATCTTTAATCCCACTTGGGTGGAACAAGAATCTTATATGATTTGCAAAGCCACAACTAAGAACAATAGAATTTATATGTTGGCACTTCAATTTTATCAAACTTGTTCAATTCAAGAATTAGCAGGGATAGAACTTTAAGGTCTCAGAATCAGTCGTGGTGCGCGCAAGTTAGTCCGACCATCTAATTATTTAGAAGAAAAAAAAAAGGATTAGTAGGGATAGGACTTGAACTAGCTCAAGAATACAATGGCCACAATAAACTAAACAATCAAAGGGGACATAATAAAGATTTGGACAGAGGACATAATAAAGATTAGGACCCCAATTAGCAACAAGAGTTTGTGCTGTCAATGGGCCATAACAGGTACTCCTAAGATTCTGGTAAAGTAGGTTTTATTTTAATTGGCCAGGAAAAAAGGCATTCGAATTCAATAATTGTGGGTGTGGCCCTTACACGTGCGACAGACCTTCTAAGATTAGGGGATGATTTGCAAACTTGATTATTGGCAATAAAAATGAGGTTATTCTATCGAAGTACAATGTATCATGATGGAAGTGTGACATTGTAGCAATCAATTTGCACCATTGGCTGTGAGGTCTTTCCATTGGTTGTGAGGTACTCCTTTGAGAGAAAATCTTATTCATGGAGGAGCCGCGAATAAGGCTTATAGCGTTCAATCTCGACCGTCCAAAATATTTTTAAACGACTGAAATTGCACGGAGCCGTGAATACCTTATTTACAGCTCTACCGTGAATAAGTTTCTCTCCTCCTTTAAACTCTCCTTTTTCACCAAAGATCTTCTAATCACTTGCACTTCTGTCTAAGAATAGTTAGTTTACGAGAGTCAATAGAGATAAACAAATTTGTTCCCTCTGTAAAAATTACGCAAAAGTACAACATTTTTCTTTGTTTCTCTCTTGTTGATGCGGTATAATTTTCATTGCGAAAAGGATCACACTATCCTTTTTTCCCATTTTGTAACACACAATGGTTGCAAAATGAGAAAAAAGAAGAAGATAGGAATGTTCTTTCTCTTGCCCTCACATAACATTCACTTTCTGTTTTGTCCATATTATTATGCGATTAAACATGGCATATGTTCTAATTCGCAATTCATATTAGGGCAAAGTACGAATTACCTCCCTATGGTTTGATCGTTTGGCAGATGAACCCCCTGTGTTTTACTACTGACCACTTCACCTCCTTATGGTTTTGGAGTAAAGTGCAATCCTAACTCTGTTAACAGAAAATGTTAAATGACTATAGTACCCTTGTACATGTAACGGGAATGCTGAGAAACCCAAATCCCTAAAATGTTGAAATCAGAAATTCCCCAAATCAAACACCACTGGTCCATTCCCCGACCACCGACTCTGGTGAGAAACCCAAATCCCTAAAATGTTGAACTCAGAAATTCCCCAAATCAAACACCACTGGTCCATTCCCCGACCACCGACTCTGGCGCCACCATCACTGTCCATTCATCTCTCTCTCTCTCTCTCTCTCTCTCTCTCCATATTTCAGTTCACTCAATTCCTCCCAACATATGACAAACCCTCCTTTCGAGTGCAATCTCCACAAACCTCCCAAAAATCCATCTCAGAAATCAATCCAATTTCTCATTCTGTGGATTCAATCAACATCTACTTCGAGTGAAACGCCCTTAAATCTCCAGAAACCCATGAAAGAAATCAATCCAATTCCTTATATAATGGCCAATTCAATCAACATTTTCAACCTCAAATTTGAGAAATCCAACGCGTTCGTAACGCATCGTAAGGTTACAAAAATAACCGCTCTGTTCCGGTTCGTCGAGCTTTTTGTATTTCTGGTAATAATTGATTCACCTCGGGTTACCGCATGAGGTTAACGGAATCGAAGTTGCAGAAAATGGAGAAGAGAGAGAGAGAGAGAGGGCGTCATTGTTGGCGGATCCGGTACCTTTGCCATAATTGCCGGCATCCGATACGTTAGCCGTCGTGGGACCTTAGTCGCCCCCGTTGGATCCGGCGATGAGATCTCTAGGAGGTTTGCATGCGTGCGTGAGTGTGTGTTAGAGAGAGAGAGAGAGAGGGGTTATTGGAAAGTAGAAAGATGGGTTGTCGGAATCTTTATGGGTTAGGTTTTGATACTATGATTCTGTGTTGGCTTGGGGAAGAAGATGAAGAAAAGGGTAATATAGTCCTTTTGCAGTTTTTTTTGACTTCACCTGTTAACTTTTTTGTTTCCCCCACTCTCAAACTATGCACGTGTACTCTACTTTCCGTTAATTGAGACGGAAAAAGTAACGGTTGCACTTTACTCCAAAACCATAAGGAGGTGAAGTTGTCATTAGTAAAGCATAGGGGGGTCATCTGCCAAACGATTAAACCACAGGGAGGTAATCCGTACTTTGCCCTTCATATTATTTTGAAAGTCCAAATCGAGGGAGAGATGTAGACTAGGCTCACAAGGGTTGATAAAAACCAAAAGACCGGTTTTGAAACCCGAAACCTACGAGGCAATAACCCTCTAAGTCTCGGGCCTAACAAACGGCCGGTTTGTCGGGCGAATAAGATTTTAGGTGTATAAGGAAGAATATTGGATATGTTATAATGGGGGATTATTTTAAGGAGAGGGATTACCTAATACTGGATTTGTGTAGTATATGGGTGAATAAGAGTGGATAATGTGATAAATTACTTGCATGGTTGCCCTCATTTAATCCTTTCATCAAGAATACAAAATGATTTGAGGGGTAATTCGATCTTTTTCCCTACCCAGATAAACTAATCTTAAGGTGAGAGTTGTTGTTAGCTAACACCCTTAATGGGAGGGGGTTAAGGTCGGGTCGATCTCCCCCTTCCTTCTCCCACCAACAAACACATTTCTTTCGATCTTCTCCCCATCCCTCCCTCCCTCCCTCCCTTATCCCGCGATTCCCCCTCTCATCGCCTCCCTTATCTCCAACCAACAAATAAGCCCCGGGTCCAGACGTAAACTACATATACATACGTGCACGCGCATGACATACATTAGGTGAGAAACGTGGTAGTACTGGGTCATGAGACTAATAACATAAGAAAAGAAATGAAAGGAAATGCAAGCGTGGTGGAATATAAAAGGAGTATGTTAATTCTTTCTTCCTAGTAATTCGCCTTTTGGGCCCCGTCCTTTGAGACAAAAAATGGTGTCGGTTCTGGTCATAGAAATAGAAATACTACTCCGTACTGGATTTTGATAGTGACACTCGACGCTACTACGGAGTAGTAGTATTTTGTAGAAAGTTGACTTTCACTACCTCATTCATTATAAACAAAAAAAAAAAACTAAAAAGCTTGTCCTTCCTAGTAAAATTATTTTGTGTTTCAGGTTTTATCCTCTCTGTTTTAGAGAAAAATAAATAAATAAATAGACCTCTGATCACTTGTTGATGAGGTTTCGGTTACAATATATTTATAAACGCCCACTGTTGTCGGTTGTAAACGAGGTCAAAAATGGAAAAATTTGCCATTTATTTTTTAAATTCTATCCCCCTTTACATGGACCTCAGGTACGCTATAGTGCACCTTTGCATGGCAGGCGTGTAATAAGCAATTCAAGTTGTCCGCAGTCCATCTATACAATTAATGGTTTAAATTTAAAATTAAAAAAAATAAAAAAATCCTACAAGCAGCATAAGTTAATGGCTGGGAATTCGGTCAGGTGGTCCTATGGCTAGACCACATGTGGCCTGTGGGCACTTGGTGGCTATTTACTCCACTTTATTCTTGCCGCCAAAGTGTATTCCCTTACCTAATAGTATGAGGATTGGTACCATTCACGTGTCATGACCCGCGTCAGCTTACCTGTTTACCTTTTAGTTTAAAAACGTGGTTCAAAAGATTAATCTCAAGTTATACAGTAACTGCTGCAAATCCTTATAAACCAATTCATTTTTCTTCTCCCTTCTAATGTGAGATCTAACAACATGACTCTGGGTCCATGACACTATTACAACTATTAATACATTTTTTCAGATACCAATACACCTTTAACTTATCCTCCCTCTTGATGTTCAGTGTCATGGACCCAGAGTCATGGATCCTAATATTTTTGAATTATGAATTAATATAAGATAATGCTAATCTCCGCCCTATGGACTCTAAAGAGGGAGGATAATAAGTTAAAGGTGTATTGATATCTGAAAAAATATATTAATAGTGGTAAAAATATATTAATACACATAGTATATATGTATTAATATTCGAACTTGTTTGGAATTTTATACTCCACTATAGATTAGGAAAACTATTCATCTGTCGGCCCACTTTGGTAAGATGGTGTCAGTTCTGTTTATATAAATTGATTGTGATAGTGATATTCGACACTATTACAATTAGTTGAAAGTTGACTCACAACCTCATTCATATACAAAAGCTTTTTCTTAATTATGCTTGTGTTCCTATAAAAAAATAAAACAAAAACAAAGCTTTTTCTTCATATATTTATTAATTGTTTGTATTTCTTGTTTTATCCTCTCCTTGTAGAAAAATAATTAAATAGAGCTCTGATAACTTGTTGATGAGTTTTCGGTTACAATTTTTATTAACGTCATTGTCTTTTACAAACAAGGTCAAACGGAAAAATTATAATCTAACAAAAATAATAAAGTTTGCTAGGTATTTTTAAACCCTAACCACCTTTATCTTACACAATGGCAGTTTCTACTACTCTTTGAGGGTTCAAGCGTGCCCCTAGATTCAAAAAATACACTAATTTTTTTTTTATAGTTCGAACACACGATTGTAATTTTCTTTAATATTGTCTGTATTGAATTATTTGTACGTAGTTACAGTAAATAAAAATTTACTTAAATTTGTGAGTAAATAATATAGCTCTATAAAACAAAGTGGACCAAGCCCAATAAATTTCCAACCAAAAGAAATATCTTTACTTTTTATAGATTTTAACAAAAAAAAAATCTGAATATTTTTTCCACCAAACCAGAATACTGGGCAAGTGGAGTACTGCAGTTACCCTCCCTTACATATTCTCATACACATGAGCAGGATTCAATCCCTGTAAGCTGTATCCCCCTTCCCCAAATTCCTTAGGATAGTATATAGGTCGAATTAATGAATGACAAAGGAAAAAAAAAAAAAAAAAACAGAATATTGGAACCGCCACTGCCTTTACATACTACTGACATTATTGGCGTAGGAATTTGGTGAAGTGGTCCTAGGCTAGACCACCCGTGGGCACTTGGCTATTTACTTTATTTTTTTCCGCTAAAGTGTATACCCTTATTTAATAGAACCGGTGTCCTAACCTGATCATAACCATGAGAAATTATGTGGCTTTTTTTTTTTTTTTTTAATTTATAAACATGGAACTGGAATATTTCGTCATTACCTTATGTGGGAGTGGAAAAGCCTCCCCATATGGGTCCACAGCCTTTGTAATATTGGAATAATCATGGGTAATAAATGAAATTTTATTTATGGCTACACTTGTTTGTGATTGAATTAGGAGAATTAGGGGTAGGTCACTGTAGGTAATTTGTTTGGGGAGTTGCGGGATCGCATATGATTTGAGCTCGGATCGTTTGCTGTGAACTTGGTGCATGGGTTTAGGAGCAAGATTGAGTATATGATGAGGTTAAATTTGTAGTTGGATAATCTATGCTGTGTCTGGCTAGATGGGAATGAAAGTCGAGAGAGATAAGAGGAAAATCATAGTCGAGTCAAGTGCTACTAATAAATATGAACTACAAAGATTATGATATAGGTATATATATATATATATATATATATATATATATATAAAAGTAAAAACACGACATGAAAGTAATTGACTCGCTTTACAAACCGATCATATTTAAATTGAGTATAACATGGCAGAATATTTATGAAACTCAACAATGGAAACATGAATACATGATATACCATAATATTAAGATGCCGTTTCAGATTCCCTTCCGTTTTCAAAAGTTTTTTTTTCGGTCATGAACAGTACATGAAAAGAAGGTCTATTCTAGTTTCCTTTAAAACTTCTTCTTTTTTAAAAAGATTATTACTGTAGTAACCATATTGCCCCTTCTATCAATTCACTTCCCCATACACCCTCCCTCTTGTCTGACGGGTTAGAGAGGTCAATTGACGTGGTTCTGGTCGAAGATTTTTAAAAAAAGAGGAGGGTTCCAGAGATCTGGAACAAGCATTCTTTTTGCAGAAAAAAAAAAAAGGAACTTTAAAAAAAACTGGAACGGCCCCTAAGATTCGCCCAATTATGCCCATATCGTAACTTTAAGCTCGGTTCAAGTGATTGTACCTCTTAGAACCAAGGGAAAGGCTCGAAGTATTCGAATTTACAAAACCATTGGGTGCATTGAATGTCACAAATGCACATGCTAATCTAATCTAACTTGTTTATCAACTAGAAAGGTCGTGCTTTTTGATTCAACAAGAAAATATGAAAAACCCATTCAAAAAGAATGGAAAATATGAAAAAGAAAAAGGGTGAGGCGCTAGAAGGAGGGCTCGAACCTCCGACCTTGTGGTTAACAGCCACACGCTCTAGCCAACTGAGCTATTCCAGCACTTGTTGTATAACTCTCTCATTTGACAACTAAATTATTTCCACTCACCATCTCTGTTGGTCAGATTCCTTCTTTGATTTGGCTTACTAATCCTTCTGAATTAAGTAATATTTATTATTTGGGAATTGATTTTGCCATTCCCATTTTTATTAATGCCACTCTCCTCCTCTTACAAAACAAATCATCTAATAAATAAAGACACAAAGAGGAGTGACATTAACAAAAAGAGAAGTGGCAAAATCACTCCCCTATTATTTATTCAATTTATTTCATATTTGTTAATTTTGCATTGATTTTTTGTAAAAATATTAATTCATCTAAGACAAAGATCGATGATTATTTTTATCTCCAGTTTAATTTTCTACAGTTAATTTTTTTACTTTCTCGATTTTTTTTTTTTTTTTTTTTGAGACTAACCAATAGTCTATGGGGAAAAAAATTTGATGCAAAACTTAAAAAAAGGGAAATTTTTTCAATAAAGGGAAAAATAATCCAAAAGGATTATTAGGCCAAAACACCCCTTAGTCTTTGAAGTGATTTCCCCAATATTAGTTCAATAGAAAGAAAAAAAAAAGTTGGAAATACTGTAAACGCTTAATTTGGATGGCAGAAATCATAGATCAGGAATGGGATACTAGGAATGACGAGAATGTTATTCCCAGGAATGAGTCCTATTGAGGTGTTTGGTTCATGTAGGAATGTTGGGAAGGAAAAAAATGATAAATTCCTATTCAAGCGTTTGGTTCAACCATTAGAAGTTAGGAAATGGAATGTATTTTTAAGTAATTTTCCAAAAACACCCTTTAACAATTATTGCTAAATTATTCATATAGCTAACTTCCTACAAGACAATAAATAAACAAGAGTAGACTACGAAAAATTTCCAACCATTAGAAGTTTAGAACAAAAGAAAAAGGCTGGAAAAAAACAAAAGAAAAAGGCGGGAATAGGGTGAGGGATTGGAGGAAAATTGAGGGAGGGAGGAAAAATTGGAGGGATTTCGTTGAGTTGCTGATAAAAAAAGAAATTCCAACGTGGGTGGGTAATGGGGGTAGAAGAGGTATTGATTTTTATTTTTTTTTCTTTTTCCCCAAGTAATTAGATTACCCCGTAATCTTGGATTTTCAGGAGGTAGGGGAGGTTTGAGATTCCTCCTCTATTTAGGAATCTGATTGCTCCTGGATTAGGAGATCAACAATCCTATTCCTATTCAATCACTATCCAAACATGGGAATCTCAGCGTTCAGGAATCATATTCTCATTCCCCCTAAAGATGTCGGCCATCCAAACACAACCTAGACGTTTAGCTCAATTAAATTAGCCTGTATCCAAAGTTCATCAAGGCTTGTGCGAGGGATTCCAAAATCTTGTTGTGTAACTCAATTTTCTCCCACATCATATCATAACCTTATAATGCAGTATTTGTTCAATAGAAACGGTGGAATGCCGTATGCTATTGGAAAAAAAAAAAAAAAAAAGGGAGGGGGGCGGGGGGTGGTTTAACCTGGCATAACGTTATTCATTTCATGTTATATTTGACGCTCCCCTTTCCAGCCCAGCTTTCACCATTCAACAGGATGAGTTTGAGTTGGGACAGGATAGATGGCCATGGGAGCATGGTTCTTTTGAACCCAATTTGTATATAGTATGTACTAGTGCTTCGTTTCAGCAATTGAATCATTTTCTCTCTCAAGATTTTCACGTAATCAAATGACCGAAAATACACTGAAACACCAAAAAAAGAGGACTGCCCTAAAGAGGATACGAGAGGACAATCAACCCCAACTGTGTCAACACTAGATTTGAAACACTAAATTTCCAGATTTTGCAAAATTTATCACAAATCCATGCATTTTTGTCAAAACAAAGTAACTCCTCAAAATCACAAGACATGAAACCCTCCACAAGCGTAACCACGATTCCACCAAAAGCACTCAATATCAGGAGGCTAAAGAAACTGCAAGAACTAAGAGGCGACCAAGAAAGAACCGAAGATGTAAGAATTTTGATGAGCACAAAATCCAGATTAGATTTAACTTCGATTAGTCTACAACACATTACCTTTTCTGCATTAGACTCAGAGCATTTTAACAGGCAAATAGTACAACCGAAAATGATATTGGTACCGATGCCTCACTAGGGAAATCGTACAGACGGCCACGCCGGGCTGTCTCCGGCCACCGGACGGCCGATCCGAGCCGTCCAAAAATTCTAAAAAAAAAAAAATGGGGACCAACGGCATCCGATGTGTGTAGGGTGTTTGATCTAAACACCCTATTTTTCGTGCATATGATCAAGCACCCTACACACATCGGATGCCGTTGATTCTCGTGTAGGGCCCTTCGTTTTTTTTTATAGAATTTTTGGACAGCTCAGATCGGCCGTCCGGTGGCAGCCCGACACGGCAGTCGGTACGATTTCCTCACGGGCAGCGTCGATACCTATAGCACTACTCATAGTACAACTAACGGTAATTTGACAGAGTGTCCGTACAACTAACAGTTATTACCTTGCGATTGTACAAAGAACTCCTAACCATTTGCGCTATTCTTGAAACTAGAAGCATCAAACGAGAAGATAGATAAATTAATCGTTCCAGAGTAATTGTGGAAAACACACAAGGTTCAAGTTACCTCTTCTTCATTCACCTCAAGAATGTTAATTATAAACTCAACTTCCTTATTGCTCACTGTTTGGGTAACACGGGCCAGATTGTGCTTCCTTCCTCTGTGTTTGAACGCTTTCCTTCAGGTGCACAAGCTTCAAGTTATCTCTTCTTCATTCACCTCAAAACTGTTCATTATAAACTCAACTTCCTTATTGCTCACTGTTTGGGTAACACCGGCCAGATTGCGCTTCCTTCCTCTCTGTGTTAGAATGCTTTCCTTGGGGTGTGCAAGCTCCAAGTTACCTCTTCTTCATTCACCTCAAGACTGTTCATTATAAACTCAACTTCCTTATTGCTCACTGTTTGGGTAACACGGGCCAGATTGTGCTTCCTTCCCCTGTGTTTGAACACTTTCCTTCGGGTTTGCAAGCAATATATCTCATCAATATCAACATACCATGCGAACTGCAATACATAAGGTTCCCATAATATGAGGACCAAATCACCGAACACTAGGACAAACAGCTGTTTTTCTGCCGACTTCTAACCAAAACGATAGATCTCTTCTGCATATAAACTCCGGAACGAAAGCTGAGTAATGGCACAATAGTGGTTTTGGTGAAACAAAATGTACGCGTGAAGGAGATGGGAAAACGAGCTATACATATTAAAGACAGATAGATGGACATCAACAAACGGGGTGTAGGTAGGTGAGGTCTCGGGTTGCCGAGCGTGTAACCATGACAATATTGGTTTCTAAGCTTCTTGTGAATGAAAAAAAAAATACAGGTTTCTATAATTGGGAATATATTAAAGGCCATAAAGAACATCAAAGGTGCAGCCAACGCAGACGTTATACCATGTGCAATACACTTGTTTCCTCTAAAGAGAATAAGTCACAAGTCAGACGCAAGAGGGCAAAAAATTTCAAGTTTAGTAAATAGTAAACTAATTGCATTTGTTAAGTTGTTAACATACAATTTAGACAAGCTCCAAAGCTGACCTATCGAGTTTTCCATTTCCTCAGAAGCTCGTCATAAAGAAACCCCTTCCCCACTTTGGAAAGGCTCTGTTTCAACAGTGACAATGTAGAAGATTTCAACTTGATCCCTCGATCAATCATATCCTCAGCATACTTGACAGCTTCGGGGACCCTATTAATCTCGCGAAGCCCCATCACCAGCGTATTCCCAGTTTCTTCCAAATCAGAATTGTAATTCTCAATCATGAATTTCCAAACCTTGATGGCCATATAAGTGTCCCCATGATCCATATACATCTTAACAGCAGAACTACAGATTTCATGGTCAGGAACAAACTCATTCTTAACCATTTCAGCAAAAACTGGCGAAGCATCCCGTACCCTCTTTTTCTTAATCAAGAATCTCAATAATATACTATATGACTGAGAGTCAGGGAAAGCACCATTAAATACCATTTCGTCCAAAAGCCCTATTGCTAAGTCAGAATCATTAAGATAACCATGCAAAGCAATCACCGAATTATACATCTGGGTATCAGGTCTAAACCCATTTATTCTAATCATTGTCTCCCAAAGTAACTTAGCACTCCTCCCGTCACCTGTCCTCACGCACTCTTCAAGTGCAACCTTGAAAAACTTCATCCCCGGATGACATCCCCTATCCTTCATCGTTTCCAAAAACCTCAACACCTCCACCATCCCATCCGGAGCCTTAACCAAAGTGGTCAAGAACGAATCGTACGCAGGCACATTCTTTGGGTCCCAACCTATATCACTCATCATCTGTGCAAAAGTCTGCCTAGCACTAGCTGCATCCCCGTCATTCTCCCACCCCTCGAGCAAAATTGCATACGTATCAGCATCCGGCCTAACCAGCTCCCTGGCCTCGCGCAAAAACTCCCTTGCCTTCACCGTCTTCCCCTCCCTACAAATGGCACTAATGAGTGAATTCAACGCCACCGTATCCCTCCTACACCCGTACTGATCCATCACGTCAAACGTCATGATCGCTTCGTCCACTCGATCAGCACCAACGTAACTGCTAAAAACCGACGCGAAAGTCGCCAGCGAAAGCAACCCTTCTTTTCTCATGGACTTAATCGCGTCCCACATCGCGTCAAACAGCTTATTCTTGCCTAACAAATCCACAACTAAATTCCAAGCGTAAGGGCTGTGTCTGTCCCGTAACTGGATCCCGGACCACCGGAAGAACTTCACGGCGGGGCCGGGGGACCCGTAGGAGAGCTTGAGGACTTCCTCGACGTCCTCCTGGGAAACCCTAATGCCCGTATCGTCGAGAACCTTCTCGACGGAGAGGGAGGGGGTGTTGGCGACGATTTCGCAGAGGAGTTTCAACTTAGGGTTTAAGTTGGGGATTTCGAGGTACGAAACGAAGGCGGAAGACGAGGGCTTACCAGTTGGCGGAATTGGGGGGGAGCTGTTGTTGTTGTGGTGGTGCTTCTTGTGGTGGTTGCGGTCGATAATGGTGGTGGACGAGGAGGAGGAGTCCTCGCGTTGCGATCGCTTTCGGTCTTTCCTCATGGTATTTTGTTGATCAGTTGAGAAGAAATTAGGGTTTGAAAAGATTGGAGTTGAGGGATGGGAGGAGAAGTATTTAGAAAGGGATAAAAAACAGAAGCTTGGAGAGACGATGGAGTGCAATTTTGTTCAATGTGGACCCAGTACAAAATAATATCATACTCCTATTTATTATGCAATACATTTTTTTTTGATAAGTATGATATCACTTTATAGTGAAGTTCCGACTTCACTTGTTGCTTGTATACTCCACCCTCTTAAATGGGAGGTGAATGAATTCCATTCCGACTACACTTGCTGCTTTGAGTTAAAGGGCAAGATCGTCAGATTACGTACAAGTTCTTGGCACTAAAAAAAATTAAGTCAGTGGCATTTTATCCCTGTCTTTTTCTTTTAAAAAAAAAAATGATTTTCATAGTCTATTTTTTTCAAGTATATTCCATTTTTTGTCTTCTGTCTTGTTTGTTTTACTTTTTGGAAAAGATTTTTTAAAAGATTTTCTCTACTTTCAATCATTTTTCTCTCTATCTCTCTCCACTTATTATCTCTACTACTCTTATAATTTTTTTTCCAAAAACGAAACCAAACAAAGCTCTAGGTTTATAAAATTAGTAAATTACCCTTCATATACATATGTAAAGGCTAATCCTATAATTTTATATCATTACAAAACAAAACAAAAAAGTTTATTTGGATAAAAGAGGAGTGTAAAAATTCATTGTTCATAATTTTTCTTGGAAAGAAATTGACGACCGGGCAAAATTTATTTTTTCCAAAAAAAAATAATTTTGGACTGGTTTTGTGTACAATTGATCTGACTGTATGATTGATGAGACTATTACGCCTTGCTAATTTATATTTTTATCGGTACAATATATTAGTCCCTCCATCTCAATTTGTACAGCTAATGCATATCTCCCTGTAACATTTTGTGAGATCTTCAACATTATCCCTTATATTATCTACCATTAAAAGTAATTTTAATTATTTATGAGATTTAGTTTGCAGAACTTTGTAAATTTTTTCATTTTTTTTAAAAATTTTTAGGAACACGTTAGAAATTCATTGATAAATATGATGCTTACAACCTACCGTAATTAATTAATACAACTGATACAAAGACCTATTACATATGGGAAAACAGATAACACATCCAAAGCAAATGAAGGATTCAAAATGAGCAGTAAATTTTTTCGTTGTTTTTTCAAAATGAGCAGTTAATTGAGATACCCAAAATAGGATATCAAACAGACAAAATGAGGGGGGTTGGTATCAAGACATGAAACTTAAGAGTTTGCTCCCTTTTTTATGTTTAAGGTTCAAAAGCTCTCAGGTGATATCAAATTCTTTGAAGTCAGTTCATACAGAACTTTGTTTTGGCTTTAATTGGGACTCAGACTCACGCAAGTGGACGGGCGAATTAATCGCCTAAAATTGATTGAGATGCGAGTAAACTTAGCATGTGCTGCATGTGCCACGGTGCCAGTAACCTGAGCTTTGCTAAACCAGTCCATTTCTAAAAGTGTCGTATTCAAGCATGTATTTATTGTTCGCTAAAGTCTGTATTCTGCAATTTGACCTGTATATTTGAAGTAATTACGAGGAAAGCCTTTCGCAGATTCATTTTAGATTCTTTTCACCACTTAAAGCATACTTTCGGGAGTTTCCGCTGACAAAAAGTTGTACACCAAAAAATTGTGCGGCTTTTTACTATTACTAGATAGAGAGACTAAAAAGTTTTTCTCCTCATGTCACATTCAATTAATGAAACAAATTTTTTTATGAAAGTACTTAAAATTCTAGATCCTGAAAGTGTCTAAATCCTAGGGTAATCTATGAAAATGCTCAAACTTTAGGGTGCCCTATAAAAATACCTAAACCACAGGGTATCTATGAAAATACCTAAATCCTAGGGTACTCTATAAAAATGCATAAATCGTTAAAACCCTATAATAGGAAAGTGCGGCCTAAAACCCCTGTGAAAGTGCCTAAACCCTAGGGTTCTATGAAAGCGCATAAACTTAAACCCTAGGGTATCTTAGCGTAACACTTCCATTAATGGTAAATATATTTTGTAAAAAATGGATCCAGTGGTAATTAAGTATTCTATCTTACCTTTATGAAAAAGACTTTTTATTTTATGTACTTAGTGGTAATAATCCCAATTTTTTTTTATAAACTGGAGTACAATTTTCCAAAGTTGGTTAGCGAAAATGTCCAAAAATTAGTCAGAAAACGTGAGACATCAAAGGCAAATAAGATAAGGGACGAAAAAAATCTCCAAACCTCTTAAAGTAAAATTTACCCTTTGGGCCCTACATCATCGTGATACCTGTTGCATTTACTAGTCCCAACACTTTCGATTGTGTTTCATTGTTAAGTTGGAATTCTAAAAGAGACTAAGAAATGAACGCAGAGATAGTATTAATTTTTGCATGCAAAATGTATGATTTCTAGAGTAATCAAGAACTCAATCTATCTCATTTTAAATGTCTCTTATGAAAATTCGTGTGTTTTTAAATATTTTTTGAAAATATTTCTATATTTTTTTTATATCAAATGAAAGTACACATCAAATATTTTAAATTGGTGTAAAAAATATATATAAAAATATAAGCATATTTTTTAAATTTAAAAATACACGAATTTTCGTATTTTGGGAGTTAAAAATGAGACAAAAGGGAGTAAAATTGGGAATGGGACGGAGGGAGTACGAAGTACGAACGGACGGATGCCCCGAATACTTGTCTGTCCATATCTACTCACACAGAGGAGTGTCCAAAGTTGAAACCCTAGTTCTGACTGGCGTAGAGATAGAGTGAATTCATTCACTCTGGTTCTCTTCCTCTCTCTTCGACCATGGCGGAACAAACTAGTCGCCAGTTGCTTAACATCGCCGCTGGTGTTTCTGAACTTGCTTCGACGGAGCAACCACCTCAGCCCTCAACTAGTAAGACCCTGCTTCAACTTTTCTGTATGTTATTTGATCGATTTGTTTTGGTTGTTCACAAAATGCAGGAGAGAAAAACGATCGTATCGTGATTCTAATGTCTTAGGCTGTTTTCGGTTGGTTTGTTCTCGTTAAGCCCCGTTGTTCTAAGATTCTTATTTTTTGATTATTTAATTTTTATTTTACGGGACATGTCATCCTCTTACAATCCATCACATTTAATTCAAAAAATAAATATTTATTTACTTAGCGGAACGGAATCTTAGTTTTTCTATGAGCTTTTTAAGTTTTGTGTTTAAAAATAATTTTGTATTTCTCAGTCTTGGATTCTAATCATTGTTCTATTTCTTTCCCGACATTAGTCTTATTTTTCTCTCTATCTCTCTCCAATCATTACCTCTATTTCTAATCATTACTCTATTTCTCTTTACACTTGTTACCCATAAATCCAAATTTAAAATCCCAAAGGGTCTTGTAGACTATAACTTTTAGCCAAATATTTTTAAAATATCCAAGATATAGCCCAAAAGCTCAAAAAATCGGGCTTTTCGGACTAAAGTCAGGCTTTTATGCTTTATCTTAAAAATTTCTAAAAAATATGGAAAATGATAATGTCAAAACTATTTTTATTAATGTCAAAATTCAAGTGCACAAAAGGCTTGTACCATGTACAATGTACAAGACTTTTATGCGCTTGGGTTTTGGCACTAACAAAAACAGTTTTGATATTATCACTACCCAAAAATATTTGGATAAAAGTAATTAATTAATTATTTTTTTATTCCTCTCGCAAGACAAATCAATAATGCACAAAAGTTTGACGTAAGACTAGTAAATGCGAAAAAAATTTGAATTAGGATAAAACAAAAACAAAACTCGAAAAACTAATTGGAACGGCTTGACTGGGTAGATTTTGGTACCATATTGTTGTTAATCGGAAAACTAAAAAAAAATTATGTTCAAAACTTCACATTTTTTAAATAAAAACAAAAATCAACCAAAAAGCCACAAAAATTGGCTTTATTAAAAAAAAAGAAGAAGAAGAAGAGTTTGGATCACAATTTTTTTTACATAAGGATTAAAAAAAATAAGCCAAGTGGCTTATTTAGCCAAAACATTAGTAGGGTTTTTTTTTTAAGGAAAGTTAGTCTAAATTGGGCTGTTTCATTTTGGTTTTGAGTAATATACTTGCTGTGGTTTGTTTATTTCTCTCTTTTTTGGTTTTTAAAATGCTTTTGTTACTGCATGCTTAAAGGCAAGGCCACCACAAAATGCATCGCGGCATTGAATTTGTGCTTCACCTCCCAAATCTGTAGGCATTGTCTGTAGGGGTCCAAGGCGTGGCTTTTGCACACTTTCGTGCATTTCGCGTGAGGGGTAGGCTTCTTTGGAACAAAATGAGCTATAGTTCTTCATTCCCTTTCTACCCCCTCTCGTCGAAATGATGTAGGATCTATTTGATATTTTATAGAAACAAATTCAGAAAGAAGTTTAGAGAGATACAAGAGGGAAGAGTGACTGATGGCATACATACAAGAGGGAAGAGTGACTGACGGCATACAATGTGTATGTTATACATGTATGTTTTTGTAGGAACTAAATGATAGATATATCTTTAGCTTACATGTGTTAAACATGTATTACTAGGCTTAGAGGAGTTTCTGTATATATTTTATTTAGAATCTTTTGTTTGGTTCTCCTCTCAGAAATATTCTCTCTAAACAATTTTTTTTGACTGTTTCGTCATTCATGTTTTCTGGTCTTCAGTTATTTTTTTATCTGATTATTTATTTATTTTTTTACTTTTTGGATGTATATAGTGTACCTCTATTCAAAAATCAAAAGTAAAAGAGTTCGTTAAAATGTAAAAAAAAAATTTGACTTAAGACAAAAAAATACGCAAACCTATAAAACTTTTTTATCTCAAAAATATATATCAAAAGTTCAAAACTAACAACCAAACAAAGTTATGGTTCTATTTTTCAAAATTTCTAGATAGTTTTATATAAATCTAAGTTCTATAGACTATAATGCTTATGCCTTGAGGCTTCCACCTGCCTTATGATGGCTAAAACATCTCACCTGAGCATTCACCTTTTAGATGTTAACTACTCCCTCCGTCCCTTTTTAAATGTCCTGCTTCGTAACTTCAACTTATTAAAAAGACATCATCATTATACCTTTCACATCAACTTTTTCCTCAACTTTCCCTACTTACCCATCATCATTACACTTTTACTCACTAACTTTTCAAAATGGAATCTACTTTTAGGGACAAAATAGACAATTCACCAACTTTTACCCACTAACTTTACAAAATGGACACTTATTAAGGGACAACCCAAAATAGAATACTGGACTGTAATAAAGGGACGGAGTGAGTAGGTTTTACTATCCGTTTTTGTGGAGGGAAGAGATAGCATTCTAGGTCTATTTAATTTCCAGGATTAGGATTTGCAGATTATCTCATTTACTGGGGTAAAACAAGTTGCACCATTGGGGGCGCCAAGGGGATGGACCATACCACATGACGGGGCAATATATCTTCAACTGTGTAGATATATTTATATTGTCTTCTATTGGCCCGCTTATCGCACTCCAAATGATAGCTTAATTTTTTGGTTCTTACAAAAAATATTTGTTTGTCATAAAGTCAGTAGATGTAATACTATAGTATATCTAAGCTTACTGGGAAATGATAGGTATGATGTTTCAATCTGTGGAGCAACGAGGGAAATAGTTTAATCGCCTGGCATAAGGTGAATAACTTTTTAATTGGGTGGGTTACGGTAATTCAAGAGGGCTTGCTAGGTCCTCCAATAGCTATGGCTTTTGTTTTTTTGTTTTTTCTTCTCCTTGTTTGGAGGAATTAGATCTAAAAGAATGAACATAAATTTAAATTTGAAGACATTGTCTCCATGTGGGTTCCTTAGCTTTTACTTTTTCTCTCGTTTGCAACTTGTGTAGTTTAGTTGGTTTAATGCATGAAGAATGAGGAATCTCTAGAAAGTAATAAGGAGCATAAAAGCCGTTTTTCTTCATCTGTGTCCCAAATAAGGAAAGTAAACGAATGAGAGTCCATGTCGATGATCTTAAATTGAGAGTTCTCAAGTGGCCTAAAAATTAAGAGAATCGCGTGGTTCCCGACTCAATCCACGATTCATGCAAAAACAATACAAATCTACAGGTAAAACATAGTATAGTTAGAATTGATGATGATCCGGATGATTCATGATTCGATTCATGCAAATATAACAGTTGTTGCACTCGGCGTATATGAAACCACTTTTACCTTCATTTTTTCCTAGAAAAACAAGAATATAACTTCATAGAGTGTTAAGTTCGGAAAAGTTATATTCCTGACAAAATTTGCTAATCATTGGTGATTAGAATGTTTCTTCTTACCCGGAGCATGTTGTTAACCCTTTTCACTTTGTGTTTTTCTCAAAGATTATAATAATGAGATGTGTTTAAGGCTAAGGTACCTTGTTCTCATGAATTAACTGCTATTAGTTTGGTGAGATTTCTATAGTTAATTATCATATGAATCAATAGATGGGCTCAACGTCTCTAAAATGTTGTTATTTTAATTTGTGGATATGATTGTGTATAATCTCCTACATGAGCGCGAAGTTTGACGAAGCGATCTCCTTCATTCTTGTATCATTTGAATCATAGTTCGCGTTAGGTCTCGCTCAAACCAACCCACCCATGTTGCCATATAAGAAAGTTTCTAATCTAACCTAGATGGCTATATAGTCATTATTAAAAACATACTTCTTATTGTATTAAGGTTAAGATTTCATTTTTATAATGAATATGTGATATCAATGTACACTTATATATGTTCCTATTATGGTCAAATCTTTTACTATTCACGATCCAGAGGAGGCCATTCCGATTCACGATTTGATTCACTCTTTGACAACCTAATGAATACAAATGAAAGCACTCATTACTAGTGGTCTCCAATTTCTACTAGTTCTCAAGCTACCTAGTATATAATCTGTGAAAGCACTTAACCAGCGGTTTGATATACAGAGACTGGTCTTAAGATGGAACAATTACAACCTCCATAAGAGCTCACATGATGAACAAAACTATTTCTTGAAGATTATTTCCTTTTTAATTTCATGTGTTCAAACAAATTTAGGTGTTGGCTAGGTGGGTTTACTACAAGTTTCTATTTGGGGAGGGCAAAAAAATCCCTCATGTTTGCTTGGCCCTATGCCTTCCAAGAAGTTATAAATGTGTTGATAGTGGACTTTTTGAAGGCTAGAGTTAACCATGATTGCCATTAAAAACTGAGCTAGCTTGTCTGCAAGGTAATGCCATTTTGAAACTGTTCAATGCTTGATGTTTTGCCTTTAATAATTCACTACTTAACAATGCTTGACGTGTTTCCTTGAAAACGACCCATATGACTTAGATATGAGGATTAAAAAAAAGACTGATAGATAGCAGAGCTGGGTAACTTAACAAGGACAATTATCTCTTGCATTTTGGGAAACTGCTGGATTAGAAAGCAGAGCTGGGTAGGTAACTTAACAAGGACAATTATCTCTTGCATTTTGAGAAACTGCTCCTTTTTGTTGGATAGATGTATTAGACTTTGATTACTTTTACTCGCTTTCCTTTTCTAGTTATACTTTCATGTTTGACAACGGTATCTGATATTAATTACTGAATTGCATGTTTGCATTAGGAACTCCCAAATGGGATTGTGTGCTAACATATTTGCCTTTATTTCACTAGATGTCCCTGAACACTTTCTATGGAAGAACCGTTTGCAAGAGTATGCTCAAAGATCCGGCTTACCCATCCCAATATATCAAACAATTAATGAAGGTGCTCAACGTCCGCCTATGTTTAGGTCTACTGTCTTTGTGGACGGAACATACATTACATCTCCAAACACTTTTTCCAATCGCAAAGCCGCAGAGCAAGATGTTGCCAGTGTTGCATTGGCTAGTTTAACTCAAAAGATAAAAGAAGAAGGATATCCTATTATTCGTGAGGTATGTGGCATGCATGATTCTTACTTCCAACTTACTAAGTTGGATTTTACTTTAACATATTGGTGTACCAATCGGATTTTTGTTGCAAGATGTACTTATACAGTTAAATTCACAAAGTTAAGTTATCAATTTGGTGGCTTGAGGATTTTATATTGTGTGGATCGTAGTTTACTTGACTTATTATGATGTTCTTTCTTCTAGCATTTACAACCATTATGTGATAAGATTGGAGAAACCTACATGTCGAAGACTCAGAAACCCTCTTGAAAATGCAAACAGGTGCTAGGACCCTGAGTCAACCAGATCAAAGCTAGGTTATATGGACTCCACAAAATGTTGGAAAAGTACCCCGTCAGACACTTGAGACTTGGATAAATGTTTGGCATACATGTCCAATATTTTTAGCTGGGCGCTTAGTCGCTTACCTAGAAAGCATATAAAGTAGTCCAGTTTGCCGCGGATCGAGAGAGAGAGAGAGAGAGAGAGAGAGAGAGACTCATTTTATGCATGAAAATGGTCTTTGCACCTTGTACACTTAATTACAGTACATTGGAAATTTGATGAAGTATCTGGACTGAAAGTATGAATATTACTGCAGTTTTGCTGTGTCCTTTAGTGCGAAAGTAGATGAATCCGACACATTGACATGTACCTCTACTCGACATTCTGGCTTGAGTCTGTTTAAACTTGGAACATAGCCCACTGCATGGCCCTTACTAGTGATGCCCGTAATATTATGATCATATTGTGGTTTTAAGCACCTTGAATGTTTGTCTATGGCGCTGATTTTATGATTTAGCTCATTGTCGTTGTTGCCATTTGCCCATTTCACCGTTCCTATCAGGCATTTAAGAGTCGTCCTTGTGTGGTTCAATGCTTTGTAGATATCTTTAGTGGGTTTTTTTTTTTTGGGCGGGTGCAGTCACGTGGTGAAACTTGTAGGGAGAACGGGAGATAATGATGAACCCATTTTGTCGTAAGCTTGCTTCCAATATTAAGTTAAGTGCATATCAAGTTTCCTACTTTACTTATGAGGCATGCTACTTATTATTAGTGTTGAGGTTAATGTCTGGTTAGAAATTTACAATCAACTTAGGAATCTGTCAGTAAATCCTGGTGCTTACAACATAAGCTTGCTCCTGCTTTTTTCTTCGTTGACAACTTCAATATGAGTTCCCATGTTGTATTTAAACCCTTTTATACCTTATGTTCTTTGGTTTTGTTGTTGTAATCTTGTAATAGTACAAAGAAGAATGAAATGGAGGTATGAATAAATTTCATTTTACTTTTTGGTGCTAAGTAGACTCATGTTTTTCTCTTAGTTATCCATTCCTGTGACATTCAAATTCTTTCCTTTTTTTTTTTGGCCATCTTCAGAGTCTTTTTCCTTTTCCGATCATCCAGGATACGGTCTTTTGCAAGTCTATCCTCAATGAATATGCAACGAAGATGAATCTAGAGAAACCTACTTATACCACGAGGTCCACGATTCAGCCAAAGGGGTTGCTTCCAGTTTTTATATCTTCTTTGGTATTCAATGGTGTTAATTATAGCGGTGAAGCAGGAAGAAACAAGAAAGAAGCTGAGCAATTGGCAGCACGTGCTGTTATCCTATCAATTTTTGGTAATCATTTCTTAATTCTTATTTGCAAGTTTATTGACCAATCATCCAAAAATAGCTGGAGAATCTTTTTGTGCTTGTATTTCTCTTCATAAGTTTAAACTGATGCGTAATATTTGTTTATGTATCATTGTCTTCACTTCTTTATCTTTACTTGTGTACAATCGCAGCGAGAGCATTTGAATCTTTTTCCATTGCTCTCCTATTTCCACTTTTTCTAACAAGAAATTGTTTAAATTGCAGCTGGTAGATCATAGATGGCCCAATCATAAGCAATAAGAATCCAGAAGTGTTTACCACCACCACATAAATATGTAGTCGCCTACAGCTTGTCTTTCCCTGAACTTTTTATCTTCGCGGCCTACTATATTGTGGCAGAAAACCTATGTGCATCCTATGCCTATCATTTGGCTACGTCACCCAATCAAATTCGTTGAACAAATGCATTAGCAGATTTGTAAGCATAAAATGGTCTCAAAATATTTATCAAGTGAGGATGAAGGAAAATGTCAATGGCAGATGACATCATAGTGCAAATCTAGGAAAATAAGAATGAACAATTTTGAGGGAAAAAATTGGTTGCCATTTATACTACAACTTTATTTGGTTGGTAATTTGGTATAGACGGAACAACATTGACAAGTCAAAGAGTATCTGCAGCAAATCGAAAAGAATTGTTTATGATAGAGGCAACCGATGTACATAATACTCTATCAATGTTGGTGATCGAATGGGTATAATTGACATGGGCAATAAAAACGACACCAAGGAGCAGATCTAGTCTAGCAAATTGAAAAGAACCAACTTTTGATAAAGATCACGTAAATATAGGGTCCACACTTGGGAAAGCATTTATGAGGTTAGGATGGAAGCAAACACCCTCAACTAATTACATGAGATCAAAATGAAACGTACGTACCAGCTTCAGTAGGTCACCAACAAAATGTATAGAGTTCAAAACTTCAATGGCATATTTATTTGGTTATTTTGATTGGCGAAAGAACAATGGTGGTGATGGAATGGGTGTGCCGAACAGCTAGTTTTCATAAAAGCTTCATTTCCCAGGTGTTATTTTTGCATCTTTTTTCCCTTTTTGTCTGGGTAAACAAGATATCTGTATTGGGAAAAATGTTAATTGGAGCCTGAGTTCTGCGCTGGTTTACACACAACAAAGCTGCAAATCCTTTCCCAAAGAGAGCACTCCATAATATCTACAAGAGTTAAGACTTAAGGCATGGTTCACGAAAATTCCCTTTCTCCAAAATGGAAAGAGTGTGCTTGATTTGCAGTTCAGTAGCTGTATTGACAACTCTTATCTCTCCATACATACTGTAGTTTTACTCCCGCCATAGACAGGTGTAAGAGGGTTGCCTTGAATTTAGTGGAGGCACATATGCTTGCTTATGATTGATCAACAAGGACCCCATGGTAAGCAACAAACCTCAATTCTCCAAATTCTCTTGCCACCTCATAGTGGGTTGCCTTGAATTTATTGGAGGCACATAGGCTTGCTTATGATTGATAAACAAGGACCCCATGGTAAGCAACAGACCCCAATTCTCCAAATTCTCTTGCCACCTCATAGTGAAATATTGGGAAATCCACCGAGTCCTAAGCTTTGTGACAGAAACAATATATAACCTCTTTCCCAAAATTATCGACGGAGAGCTGAGTTCAGGTCCTTTGTTTAAATGGAAAGGGCATCTTTGATGGTACAGGTAACATATGTATGTCATTATACATGTTGATTAAATTGTTTTCATACTTTTTGACTTAAGTTAGTACAAATGCTAGTGACTGAGGCAGCAACCTCTAAACTTTCATTCTCTCCCATTCGGCCTCAGACACTCTTTTTAGTTTATTCTTTTCTTTTTGTCCATTGCTTTCAATATGGTATAAGAGCTGGGCTTTGGGAGTACTTTGGAGATGGCTCTCTATTTCATGGTAATTTATTCTCCCTTTTTTTTACAGTCCATGCAATAAATACTTGTGTTGATACCTATGTTCTAGATTCCATGTTCACCAGTCTAAGCATTTTTACGTAAGGGGGCCTAGTTACCCGATCTTGAATTTCAAGGGAAGTCAACAATTTTGCTTTTCTCCAGATGCGGAAAAAACTGCTTATATACTGATCAGTGTTCTCTATAAAGCCTTGTCCCTATTATTTGGGGAAAATTGGTTCTCTCATGTAGTCATGTTATACTTAATGAGATGTTTGAGGTGAATGGTGCAATTCTATCTTTGTATGAAGGCAAGGGTATCTGAAGGTTTGTCACTTTGCTTAGAAGGTTTGTCACTTTGCTTAAATGTTTGTTAGTTCACGGAGTTCGCGACATGTTCCCTTTTTCCTATAATGCAAGTTGATATGGTGTGAGTGGTGTGATTTGTTTTTTCTTTACACTGTCATCCAGGTAATTCTGAGTCAGGAACCGCTATCTTGGAGATCATAAAGTCCAAATTCAGGCTTTATGCTGCATTGCATAAACTTAAGGCCTCACAGTCTTCCCAGGATGGTATACCTTTGGCACTAAACACGGGGAATTTTGTCTTCCCTTTTCGCAATGAGAAAGAGGTTGAAAGTACCAGGAATGGCAATGCATCCTTGGTTGTAAACACAGGAATTCCTTTTGGCAATGGGAAGGAGGTTGGACTTACTCGGGGTGCAAATAATGGTACGAACATTACGAGCACTGTAATTTCAGAGGCTTGTGGTAGCCAAATCAGAAATATCCCAGCACTGCAAAAGCCTTTCCAGGACAGTAATACACCTTTGGCACCAAACACGGGGACTGATTTTGTCTTCTCTTTTCGCAATGAGAAAGAGGTTGAAAGTACTGGGAATGGCAATGCACCGTTGGTGGTAAAGACAGGAGTTCCTTTGGGCAATGGGAAGGAGGTTGGAATTACTCAGGGAGCCAATAATGGTACGAGCATTACGAGCACTGTAATTTCAGAGGCTTATGCTAGCCAACTCGGTAATATCCCAGCAATGCAAAAGCCTTTCCAGGATGGTAGTACACCTTTGGCACCAAGCACGGGGACTGATTTTGTCTTCCCTTTTCGCAATGAGAAAGAGGTTGAAAGTACTGGGAATGGCAATGCACCGTTGATGGTAAACACAGAAATTCCTTTCGGCAATGGGAAGGAGGTTGGAATTACGCGGGGTGCCAATAATGTTACGAGCAATGTGATTTCAGAAGCTTTTGCTAAACTCAGCAGTATCCTAGCAACGCAAAAGCCTCTCCATCAATGCAAGAGACCTAAATGGGAACCATCACCAGTGGCATTTACTCCTCCTGCATTTGTGCCTCCAGCCATGGAACAGCCTCTAGGTGTTGGTCCAAGTTCTGCAAAAAAGCGAAACCGTAAGAACAAGAAGAAAAGGAAGAAGCTCCAGGTTGTTGCACAGTGAGTTTAGTAACATCTCTAATTGTCCGTTCATCAGAAATTTCTATTCATGTGGTAAATATTTGGGTTAAGGGCTGAGAAGCATTGACTCGTCCACCGGCCTCAGGTACCCCATGTTTTACATGTGTCAGACACATACACTACATGCTCTGGAGTCTGGACACATGTCAGACACGCGTAAATTTGTGTCAAACTTTGTATGTTTTCTAGTCAGACACGCAAGGACATGTTTGTTGACTTGGTAGTAACACAATTGGATGTCATGATACAATATTTTAAGTTTAGCCAAAGTCAAAATTGTCATATGCTTAGTCATAAAGACTTGTTTATTGGCAGTGGATTTACATTTCATACTGTTACTGTTATTTGTCTTTACTATTATCTTCAATTTGACAGAATGCATGTTTTTTATCTTTACATGAAATTATAAGGATACAATTTGAAGTATAAGAAGCTTACATAGTCCTTGTGTCCCCTTACCTGTCCATATCCCATGTCCGTATCGATGCTTCTAAGGTTTACCGCCCTAGGGTGTGATGTTAGCTACTTCTAAATCTCTCTGTGCTGGTGTTTAATATCTCATACTCATAGGCCATAGCTATTGGTTTACCAAACTGTATGATGAAGTTTCCCTGATTTTGTTGGCTATTTCTGAACCCTTGCAAGCCTTCTTAAGTAGTTTTGTCAAGATTATTTTGTCTTTTTTGAAGAGAAAATTATCGGGATTCGTTGCTTCTGATTATGCAGGTTGCCTGTTCATGTGTTACCCAACAAGTAGCTCAAAATCCTGTATGTTGTTTAGTGAACCGACCTCATGTGTGTTCGTGGAGTTCTTGTAGCAAATGTTGTTTTGAAAAAAAAATGTTTTGAAACATTCGCTCTCATCGTTTTTGAATCTTGTAATTAAGTTTTCCCCTAGTTTTCTGACACATAGATATACTAGGATATTGATTTTGCATATTCTCTTTCAATAAGCTTTCCTGTGTCATATTTGGTGTGCTCTACTCATGTACATTCTCTGTGGGAAAATGCAGGTTTCGGGTTGAATGCTCTGCTGCCTTGAGTCAAGCTCATCCTCGTTCATTAGTCCAATAAGTAACAAATGTCACCTTTGTTCTTATTGGTTTGGTGTCTCTCAAACCTAACTGTTTCTCCAAGTGTTATGTATGATAAGTAAAACATCGTCTGTACAAAGAAGATCGAGTGGGGTAAGTTTTGAACATCCAACCTTACCGGTACTGTGGTGGTGGTGTAATATATTGTTGCAGTTCTTTGGAATTGTTGGCTCATGTTAATATGCTATATTGCTATCTCATGTTTCCCGGATTACCAAACTGAACAGAGTCTTGAATTTGTTTATTCCGTTGAGCTCTATCAATGGCATTGTATTTTGCATTTTTCCATAAAAAACTACTCTGTACTAGAATTGTAAACGCTAGAGACTGGGATTCTTCGGTAATAATTTTACATCTCATAATGCAAGTACTATAATTTCAATAAAAATTAAAATGTAGTAGACTAAAATTTTTAAGATTGATATTTAAACTCTTAGAGGCGTCACTCTCATATTTCGCTTTTGCCTTCAATGAGATTGGGCCGCCCCTACGTCTCATCTTGATTCTGTGTTGTTACGTGATCTGTGTATTTTAGCATCACATTGTGTGCAAAGCTACCCTGATACTTAAGGAATCCTTTAAAACACTCAAAGTTTCAGAAAACAAGGCACATAAAATTCCTTAAAGAAAACTACTTTCTTTAATGTGTTTGGTTTTAGCCTTCATCCCTAAGTTAATTAGTAAAAATTTGAAGGAGGAATTACAAAGGTCAACTTTCTCTTGAGGTTTTATTTTACGAATAACGTGGCCAAGGCGCAATTGTCTTGAAACTCAGACATCCCTTTCCATGTGCTTCAGAGAGAGGTTTATTAGGTGAAGTTTTTTTTTTTTTTTTGGTCAATTTCTTTTTTAAATAGATGGTCTTTTAGAACTTGAACTTACCACATGGTTCATTAGTCATTTGTAACTCATAAAAGTTTACCGAATTGGGACTAGTTCAGTTGGTCAAAACTCTTTTATCTCAATAGAAGAGGTCAAGAGTTTGAAGCTTCTCAACTGCGTGTCAGTGTTCTTTCTTTAGAGGGGCTCTTCTTTTCTTTCTTATAATGAGTTTATTTCTTGTATTGGTTAAGTTATTGGGCTCGATTATCTCATTAACTTCTCACAATCGATGCAATGTCACGTGGTTTGTACTTTATAATCATTCATGATGTAAATGATCTATCCTATCAATAGACCACAAAAAAAAAAAACCGTATAAAAGTCAGAAATTTTTTTGTGTCATATTTTTTATAATCGGGTGTTCGAACTAGTTTAGCTGCACGTTGACTAATCTCGAGATCCTGAAGTATACGAGTGGACAAACCTCCGAAACTTCAATTTTTTTTTTTGCTAACGGTGAGATCGATTTGAAAGCTGCAAACTCGAGAGCGAAGTCCTTAGTTGTCATCATCCTCCTACTCAGCCAACTCTTGGGGGTTAATTATCATGTGCCATTGGGGACAACTTACATGGGAAAATAAGACTATACTAACCTGGCATATTAAATGAACATGGGGTTTGTGAGATTATGATCTGTGTTCTCTGATTAAAAGGGTTTGTTTATGCATGGCAAGAAACAACATAATAATCTCTTCTCCTTGAGACAAGGAATTTTCTCTTCTTCCAACGCCAGCCTTGATCTTCTCAATTTCCAACCTTCTTGTTTGGAATACTAAACCTAGTCTGTGGGTGTAGATCAATCTTCATCGGGTTTGTGAAAGATGTTACTTAATTGATAACAGTGGACCAAGCAAAGTATCAGTGACTATTTTTCTTCTCACAACAAGCAGCGGCCGGTGATAATTACTTACGGTTTGGATTAAGCGCTTATCAAAGCTTTCCAGATTATGTGCTAATTTCAAGAGTATATCTACATATCGGAGCGTTTCGGAAACACAAAAAAAGACATTTCATCTCAACCATTGAAGCCAATGGCTGAGATTAGAAGTTCACAAAGAATTACTCCCGGCTGCGAAAAATTACTATTGGTCGCAAAGAATTAGTCCTAGCCGCGGAAAATTACTATTGGCTGCCAAGAATTACTCTTGGCCGCTAAGAATTGCGAGACCATAAGTCAATCTTGGCGGCTAAGAGTCATTCTATGCAGCAAAGAGTAATTCTTCGTGGCCAGCTAAGAGTAATTCATTGCAGTCAGGAGTAATTCTTTGCGGCCAATAGTAATTTCGCGGCAGATTCTTTTTCTTTTTAACTATTTGGTAAGATAACAAAATTGTTGTTCAATACAACTTGAGTTGTTGGTTTAAATGATTTGGAGTTTCATAATCTGTCTGAAATTGAAGATTGGAGGTTTTTTGTTGGAGCCTTTTGGGTAGGCGGAGTTTCAAATTTTATTCCTTACTTGGTTATACATAATCTTGGAACTATTTTGCTTTTCTATGTCAGTTAAAAAAACAAGTGCGATAAGGGTATCAATTTTGAGTGAGTGGACGTTCAAAAAATTGAATTCGAGTTGAAATCCCGTATGATTATACATTCTTAATATCTCTGATGCTATCATTGAATGCAACTAATTTTAATTAAACAAATTTGGTAACATTTGTTGTGTTAGACTATTTTATGAACTTGGTTATATGGACCATGTTTGAAACTTATTTTTAAAATGAAAATTTTCGAGAAGTAGATTTTGTAAGGAGAAGGAAAAATTTTCTGATTCACGGTTATTTGTAACGCTCCTCCCGCATGAGGTGGGACCATACGCATATTCGGGACTCATCTCATGTGAGATGGCGTTAAAAATAACCGCTTTATCAAAAAAAAAACTTTTAAAAAAGTGAAGTTTGATACTTCATTAGACTATGTTTAGAAAGCATTGCGCCGTGCCTTTAGGCAGGGACGGAGGGAAAGGGGGGCACGTGCCCCCGCTCGAAACTAAAATAATTTTGTTATATTTTCATATATTTTGTATAATTATGAAATTAAGTGTGCTATTACACATAAACACGTGCATATATCTTGAAAATATACATATAAAATTAATTTTATGTTTCAATTTCTTCATATGGTGCATTTATACTAGTTGATTTTCGAACTATTTGTCTATTTGGATCGATTCTTTCTTAATTGTACTTATTTTTAACCATCTAAGAGTAATATTTTAAAATAATATCATTAATAAAACTATATCGATCATCTAAAACTTGTCGATATTCATGTAAAACATACTCTCAAATTTTGTCTGAGATTTTTTGTTTATTTTTACATAATTTAAGTGAAAGTGTAACGCCCTGACTTTTCGGGTGCAAAATAAAATAATTTCTTAAGAAAATATTGCTAAATAAATATAATTTTCCAAAATAAAGATTTTGCTAATACAATCTCAAGATAGATTTACGGAATCAAAATACACCAACTTCGGAGCTGACTCTAATCTTGATACGAATCCTAAGCATCCTCGATCCTCATTACTGATATTCGTTCCGTGTCGAACTGCACCATCGTTGAATCTCCTCCATTGAATCCTGCGCCCTCTAGCAAATTGATCGCCGAAGCAATCGATTTGCCAGGATACAGACGTATCCGTGAGTGATAAATCACCCAATAGAATAATCCAACCCAACTACCCCTCTTACAATACAGCTAGAAAGCAAACAAGATAATAATGATACGAATAAGTAAAACAGAGATTTTTCACATAAACCAGTTCATTACTATCCATTAATTTAATATGAATTCTAAGATCTCACCCCTGGGATCTTTCCTCCCCAACCACCAGCCATGCTCGATCCCATGAGATCACTTTTCCCTTATTGCAGATAACCTAAGTTATATGACGGGTGTGCAACCATATCACTACAATAAGGGAAATAGCTTATCATGCCTGAATCACAACTAGGGTTCGCCTATCTTATGTACCACATCATAACCATCACTGGACACATGCCAGTACATCAATTTGTTCCACTGGACATAGGCCAGGACATCAATTTGTTCCACTGGACACACGCCAGGACATCAATTTGTTCCACTGGACACACGCCAGGACATCAATTTGTTCCACTGGACCCACGCCAGGACATCAATTTGTTCCACTGGACCCACGCCAGGACATCAATTTGTTCCACTGGACTCTCGCCAGGACATCAATTTGTTCCACTGGACTCTCGCCAGGACATCAATTTGTTCCACTGGACTTCGCCAGGACACCATCACAAAACATCACTGGACACACGCCAGGTTTTATCAACAAACATCACTGGGCTTACTTTGCCAGGTTTTATCGTCACAAAACATCACTGGGCCATCCGCCAGGTTTTATCGTCAACAAAATATCGCTGGACCTCTTGCCAGGTTTTAACATCACAAAATATCGCTGGGCCACCGCCAGGTTTTAACATCACAAAATATCGATGGGCCACCGCCAGGTTTTATCAACAGAAAACATCTCTGGACTATCGCCAGGTTTTATCAACATAAAACGTCACTGGACCACTGCCAGGTTTTATCAAAACATCACTGGACTATCCGCCAGGTTTTATATCATCTCCGGGCTTACTCTGCCAGTCTTAAATCGTCTCCGGGCTTACTCTGCCGGTTTTAAATCACATCACAAATCTCATCAGATCTCAAATCACGCCTGCAGGCAACCTCTAAACAGAAGGAAACTTCACAATTTATCCATTACTTAGTATCGTCTACGTGATTTCTATTTCGCATACCACCCCATGTCTCTAGGGTCCAATCTAACATTCAAATCCAGTATCAACACAATATCATTCTTAATAATAATTAAAACGAATAACAAACAGATCAAAACAAACATTAGGTAATGCAATCACATGACTTTTTATGACTGGGCCGTTGCCCTTAATCTTGTATGGCCAAAATATCAATAACAATGTAGGAAATTTTATATAAGACTTTAAAAATAATTTTCTAGGCTTTTATTAATTAATTATAAGTAATTAAGTCAATTAAACACTAATTAAATACATTAATTAGGTAAAAATATTAGAATATCGTAACCTTAATAAAGGTCCTAACAGTCCTCTATAATAAGTTCGAGTGCTAAAAGTTGGGTTTGGATGCTCACGAAATTATTTTAAATAAAAAAGATTTAGTTAATAGACAAAACAAGAATAAATAGACAATAAATAATTAACTAATTGGAAATATATTTATATTTACAGAATATCATTCTAGGGCTGTACAAAGTCTAAATAAAATTATTCGAAATTTTTAACGTCCATTATAATATTTTAAAGTATTTATATTTAGAACCAATGCATAAATAATAATAATTAGTTAATTAAATAATTAAATTATTATTTTAATAACATATCACCTTTAGACTGTCAGGAGTCTAAGAGTAATAATTTTGATATTAAAATAATTTTTTGTAAGGTCGTAACTATTTTTCGTTTATAACTTTAGTTAAAAATAAAATAAATAGCTATTACTATAAATTAACTACAAAATCAGCAAGTTATGATCTTTAATATGTTGGGAGTCTAGGAAAAATAGTTTGGGGATTTATAGATTAGTTTATAAGGTCGCATTGATTTTTAGTTTACAAACGATTGCACGTATACGAATAAAAATTAAATAAATAGAAGATTTAATAAAAAAAATATGAAACTAACAAGGTATGAACTTTAGATTATGGAAAACCTAGGATAAAAATTTCGGGGTCAAATACGATGTCTAAAAGGTCGCAAAATCAATTCGAAACGATAACAAAATCATCGCGCGGCTGGGGGAGAAGGAGTTCGCGGCCGCGAACTCCAGTTCTCTGGTTCTTGCGGCTGGCTGTCCCGGACATTGCGGCCGCAAGGTCGCACGCTGTTTTTATTTTTTTGCGTTTTCTTGATTGTTTTCGATGCATGGGACTACGGGGGCTATTGGGTTATGTCTAATAACATCAAATATACTTAGAGAAGGTTTCGGATCGAATTATAATACCTTGAATCGGATTGGATTTGATTTCGATCGAAACTTGACAATTTGGAACGAAAGCTTCGGGTTTCTTGATCGGGGAACCTCGGGGCCGAATTGATTGATGTTTGGTGATGCTCTAGGTTGTAGAAAGAGTTCGGGATGATCGGATTGGATCTTGGTTGGGTCTAGGCACGAAATCCACTTTTCTCTCTCTCTTTTCTCTCTCTAGAACTCCATGGATTGGAGCTTCGATTTCCTTCGATTTTTCTCTCTTTTCTGGATGATTAGGGCGTGAAAAATATGGTGCGTGCCCTAGGGTCGGAGTAGTGACGTATTTATAAGAGAATTGGATGGGTTTTGATTAATTAGAGTCCTAACGGAATTGGGTTTCGAGATGGACGAATGGAGCTCGGTTTTTGGGTTACGGGGAAGATGGAGACTAAGTAGGAGTAGGAGATTGAGAGATTGGAAAGGTGTATGCATGCATGTAACTAAGGAAAATAGAATTAGATAATTATAAGTATTTATCTAACAAAATAAATGTTTTTATTAAAAGGATATAATTAGGGAAAATAATGCTATTATTATTTTTAAAGCTATTAATAATATTATTTTTTTAAAAAAAATTACGGTCGAAAATCCGGGTTGTTACAGAAAGTATGTGTGATATATTTGTATAGTTGTAATGCATGCCTTAGTTGTATACAATCTTACTATGGTTAACTAGAAAAATAAATTTTTGCCACTATAATTAACAAAGTGCCCCCACTAAACGATATTTCTGAATCCATCCCGTCTTTAGGCACGAGCACTTACTAGCCTTTATACTTCATAGCCACCCCAAGCCCCACGGGTCAATTGAGACTTTGTCAAACCAGCCTCTGCCCAGCAAGACGCTGACTTGGATCATCTGGACTCTACACCCAACGATCGATTACGCTCTGAGATGCATCTATGTTAATTATCTAAAATGATTTTTAAATTGAAAAAGGCTAAAATGACAAACAAACACAGTTTTCCATGTGTTATAGTTCCTTGAAAAGTGTTAAATGTGTATCGAAAACTGCTTCTTACCGTATTGACAATTCAATGGGCTGTCAATAGCATAACCGATAATCTTGATACCCATCTCGCATATATCCATATTATTCATATTCATAAATACCCTATACAGTTATTTTTGGATTTCGATGCATTTCTTACCTATTACTCCCTATAAAACGATACATATAAATTGCATGTACGGTGTACTATTGTGACTGCAAGTTAGCCATGAGAAGAACCTGTATAGCTTCGATCAAATGAATCTCACCAAACTACTATACTCTGATTTAGGTAATTAACCGGCCCCCACCACCTAGATGGGAAAGGGACATAAACAAGTGTAAGACTCCACGTGCTTACGGCTCTCAAGTAGTGACAAATTATGGGAAAAAAGGGAGCTAGCTACGAAACTCCCTCACATTCACCAAAATTTGAGGAGAGAGAGAGAGAGAGAAAGAGAGAGAGAGAGAGAGAGAGAGAGAGAGAGAGAGAGAGTATTACTAGTAGTATTAGTTTGGGAATCTAAAACGTGCCATAGGCGAAAGATCCGGCGAGGGTTTTGCTGCTTTGGCTGCTTCTTCTTCTAACCTCTGCCAGCTATCAACTCCCATACATTGAATTGAATATATATTACATCCAAATATATATAATACAGTAATACTCATATACTGTATTATATAGTAAACACATTTCTTTGTTCCCATAACACTCGTCTTAGCAAAAATAGTACTCCCTATATTCTGATACTTGACTAGAATGATGTGCATGTGACATTGTACAAATTAATACTCCATACAGTTCCAAGTACAGTATCTATATACATGTAACAGTGACGATGCAGTAGCACTGTTGAAAATATCGATTTATTTAGCGATGCATATATCTGAAAATACTAGTTGTTTCGGTCTTCAAATTTTCAAAATTGTTTGATAGCCAAAAAATTACATTCGCCGTAGTTGAATCAGCCTCATCGGTCGAGTATTGACATTGGTTTAAGAAGGCATATATCATTTAATTCTGAACACAATAATACGCTATTGAATTTAAATACCAACGGGTACAAATATAATTTGCTGTACCGACTACCAGCGTATTGCGAGTCGACTGACACTGATTCGATTTTCGATTGGTAATACTATCACAAACCCCGGTCAATATATCATACGTACCAACTGCTATTTAAAACCTTGCAATTCATACTAGAAAATTAGAAATACAAACCAATCCCATCACCCATAAGCACTATATAAGTTTGAAACTCTACAAATAGGCCTTCATCAGCAGTTGCTTTTCTCCATAAAGATTATTGTATTGTTGAAAGTATACTTAGTAGCTCGCTCGCTCGCTCTCTCTCTCTCTCTCTCTCTCTCTCTCTCTCATATGGCCCTCACCAAGGACCGAATCCCAAACAACACACAAATGGGCTTGGTCCAAGCCTACACGTACTATGGAAACGTTTTTGGAGGGTCATCAGCTCAAGTTAATTCTGACCAATCTTATCAGCCAGCCGAGGGGGGAGCTCAATCAGTGATTAACTTCAAGACTACTACTGCAGGGTACAACAACATAATGCATAGCAATGGATCATCTTTTCTTAGCTTTGACCAGAATCCTGATCATCTTCATCATCATCCTCAGCAGCAAAATTCTAACCCTAACAAGATTAGCGACGATCAGCAATTAGACGACGATTACTCGATTTGGGAAGATAATCTGATCCAGGATTTCCGCACTACTTGCGTCCAATCTACCAGCTCTTATGGGGCTGATCAGCCATTTGGGTGGCACAATTCCGAAGAAAATCCCAATTGTGGAAACAATTTTCATGAGGAGTTCGGAAAACAAGAGGAAGGCTTCAATAAGCGCCCCCATAAGGTAATTTTCCTTTTCCCAAAATGCTTCAAAAATCGATGAGCTAGCCTAGCCTAGTACCTTGTTGTTTCGGAAAGCACGAAGAGTTTTTATACAGAAATCTCGCCTCCCCAGAATGAGGTGACAGTGACGTTTTTGAAATCATGAGGCGCAATGACGCCAAAAAATTACGTTACTCTGCACGAAAAATCTTCTCGAAATCCTATTGGTGTGCCTACTAGCTTCGCTCGATAAAAAAACACGTAAAATTTGACAAAAAATTTTTGCTTACATTAATTTGTTGATTATATCCATTGGAATGTACTATATATTACAGGGAGAGAGCGACCAAGCTATCAAAAAACAGTGCACAAATGCAACAAAGAAAGCCAAGCAAAAGTCAACTACTCCATCCAAGGACCCACAAAGTGTTGCAGCCAAGGTTTAATTTAATTCATTTTTCTTGAATTTGAACTTAATTATTTTAAAAATAAATTAACTTAAATTTCAAATTAAGCAGGATCAACATCTAAATTTACTACTAATGAAGGAATATTTTGTGTGTGTGTGTGTGTGTTACAGAATCGACGCGAACGGATTAGTGAGAGGCTAAAGGTATTGCAGGAACTTGTTCCTAATGGTTCTAAGGTAAATTCCACTGTAATTGTCATAAATTATCAGCCCTGTTAATCAGCTTCTTAAGCTGTAAAAGTGTAAATTAATGACGTTTTAGTACTAATTTTCTTCTTAACATTGTTAATTTGCAGGTTGATTTGGTTACCATGTTAGAGAAAGCTATTAGTTATGTCAAGTTTCTTCAATTACAAGTGAAGGTTAGTACTACTTTTCTTTAGAAGTTCTCAATTTGTCAAGAGCTAGCCTAGGTTTGAATCATTGAAGAAAACATACAAAGAAAATAATTTACAAGAATGTGAACAAAAATAATGTGTGACTTATTTTTCAAATAAGTACTTATTTTTTTGAATTAAAGATAATATATTGTGATAGAATGATTTGCCTTGCAAAAAGAAAAATAAGTACATAAAAAATAATAACCTTAACGGAACGGGGCCCTGTGCAGCACACACAATACCAGACTTGGACATGGACTACCATTGATTTTTACTTTATATTCCTTTTGACTCATTTTGTTTTTTTGGAAAATTATGTTATTTTTTGTAAATAATATAAAGTACCACCGTGCATGATTTTTTTAAATATTGCACCAATTTGAGGAATTGATTGTGATCTTCAAATAGGAGAAAAAGAAAAGGTCAAAAAAAAAAAGCACGAAAGCTCTTTATATTTTTATCCAATAAAATGGCTTAATTTTTTCAAGAAACAAACAATAAAGGACTGGAGAGTAACTTTAATTTGTTTTTGCACTTTTTTTCCCGCCGAGAATTTAACTCAAAATTTATGGGTATTTTTTTAGGTGTTGGCGACCGATGAATTTTGGCCAGTGCAAGGCGGGAAAGCTCCTGATATTTCCCAGGTAAAAGAAGCCATTGATGCAATCCTCTCATCCCAAAAAGACAGAAACTCAAGCTCAGAGTGATTCACAAAACCCAGGAGGAAGAAGAAGATCAGACACTTCAAGAATCCATGTAATAGGCGACGAAAAATAGAGACGAAATCTGATCTTTTGGCGACGAAAATAATTCGTCACGTATTACATGTTTTTGTTGTAGTGAGAGAATGATAGAAGTAACTAAAGAAAGAAATATTCCAAGAGACAAAGTTTGAAGAAAAGCTATCCTTTGGAAGCTAGTAGAGCAACCTTGTCCCATTTTTCATTAATTATCTAATGTCCATCTTCTTCTTTGTAGTATTATTATTCTTTCTATTTATTTTTCTGGAATTTTGTAATTCATGTTATGGAAGGGTAAGAAAGGTTGTATCCATGGATTAGCTCTGACCAAATAATTGAAGTCCTTTGTTTATATGTATATTTGAGATTCTTTTTGGTGGGGTTGTTTTTTGTTTATTCAGTCTTGGATTAATTTATGCTGTTGAACTGCGAGGGGAAAATTTAATTTAGTGTGAACCAATGTACCAAATAGATTATCTAAATTTATTCAATTTGGCAATGTTATCATATCTTGAACCATGGAAATTACATGTTGAAGATATATAAATTAGTGTTTGGAAGTAAAAGGAGAGCACCTCTCTCTTACCCTAAAACAGCCGCCACACTTTTTCTTCTTTTTCTTCTTCCCTTCCCTCCCCCTTAGGTTTATACCCATTTTTGGGCGGCGGGAGGCGAGGAATCAATGTCTGCCTTCAAATCTGGTTTTCGTTTCCCATTCTCTACCCAAACCGCTTGTCGTTCGTTACCGCTCTGCTTGTCGCCGATGGCTTCTTGAGTCGTCGGCTTCAGAGCTTTGATCGGTATGGGGTTAGACAAGAGGAGGGCTGCTCAATGACGTAGGGGAATGTATGTTTTGTTTTGTTTTGTTTTGTTTTTGTCTAGATTCAGTCCGGATTTAATCCAGTGGGTTATTGATTTCCATCGGTTTTTTATTTTGTTTTTGATATGGAGCTTGTCATCCCGAGGCATCTAGTGTCTGGATAATATAGCTCCACTTAAGCCGATTCTTGTTGATAACGGTGTAGAATGAGCGATGGCTCTTGCTTAGACATCAGTTTCGTCTATTTGCTTTTCATGTATATCGTCAGCTAGCTTTAGGGTTTGGCTGTATCTCTTTATCTCTGTATTCGGGTGGGAATCTGTTACTGCCATATGGCTTGATCTATATTCCGGTGATAATCTGTAAATACCGTATGGTTTTTATAAATGCGTATGCTTCTTCCATTGACAAAAAAAAAAAAAAAAGAAGAAGAAGAAGATAAATTAGTCAACTTCTTTACCGAAATATTTTTGTTCAACTTGAAGAAATTATAAATTTGGGCCAAGATATATATATTTATCTATTGGGAAATTCGAAGGTGTTCCCTGTTTGTTTAGAGACCGAAATAATAATGCCATTCTCTTTTGTGAAAGTTTTTGTGATTTTATGGTGAAAATAGCAGGAGGGGATGCGTGATTTAATTTGTTTTGGTTAGGCATCATCGAAGTGATAATACTAGTATTATGCGGTGGCAATTTGTATATATAAATTCTCGGGAAAATGATGGCCCTACTGAGTGTATAAAATCATAATTTGGTTCGCCATACCCATCGAAAAAGAAAAAAAAAAAAGAGATGGAAGACCTCGATCGATCGGAGCCGTAAATTAACGCGAAGCATGGCAGTGATTTTATCATGAGCTGAAATCAGATTGGCTAATTAAAACAGATACTAATAATTAATTACATTGTCAACAGATGGATAAATTATTTAATTGCAAGCCAAACATCCCTCAGTTGAGACCTTAAATTGGGTATAATTCTTTAGTTTTAGATCTATATGCTGCAGTACATAGTATTAAAAAAAAACATAAACTTTAAGTTGAATTTTGATTACAATTAATTAATAATAATACAAGTCCTGAAGTCCTTTTGGTATGTTGATTAATTAATCTTGCTCTGTTGCATATGCATCTGTTTAGAATTCCATGCAGTCATTAACAATAGGGATTTGTTTCAAATTCTCTTGATTCTCGCAAATAATTATTCCATAATCATCAATTAATTTATGCTTAATGATTGGGGGGTACTTACAAATTTTCAACGGTTAATTGCCATTTGCTGTCAATTTATTATTTTATATATATAAATACTACCAAATTCCCCATGCATGGCGCGCAGCACGGTTTGCGCTGCGTAGCTAGTTTCCCTTCCCACATAATTCTGCCCCGAAAAAATCTCCCCATTATGAGTGAAGAATTAATTTCTTGCGCGGTGCAGTATATTATGGGCTCATTCGGCTAAATAAGTCATTCGGCTTATTTTTTTTGTTTTTATTTAAATTTTTTTCGTATTTGTTAGTTTTTGTCAATTTTTTGAGAATTATTGCTTCGTCATGACGGGAGGAATCTAAAGAGTAAAAAATTATGATCAAATCCTAAATTTTTTAATACATACGAAAATAAGCGAATAAGTCAATTTTTTTGTTTTTATTAAAAAAAAATTGGATTTTGATCATAATTTTTTACTTTTTAGATTCCTCTCATCATGACAAAGCATTAATCCTCAAAAAAAATCGACGAAAAACTAATAATTGTTGAAAAAATTTGAATAAGGACCAAAAAAATAAGCCAAATGACTTATTTAGCCGAATGAGGCCTAAGTGCCAGTCGCCTTTGAAATTTCGATTAGTGTAAACAGATACGGATACAAATGGGTACAGAATCATTTGATAAATTAACAGTAAGTCTCTGGTACAGATTTTGCGTACAGATTTGTTGTGGGGCCCACTACGGGTCCAACACAAGTGATTCGAGCCGTTTATTAAATGTAAACAGTTTTTCAAGGGCCCCCGCAAAAAATCAATTCAATCCGATACTTATAGATGCTCGATCCAATCAACTAACTTTTGATTTAGATTCCGGATAATAAAACATTATATGATTGGATCGAGTATCTATAAGTATCGGATTAAACTGATTTTTTGCAGGGGGCTTGAAAAACTGTTTTACATTTAATAAACGGATCGGATCATTTATATGGAACCCGTAATAAACCCTACAATAAATCTATAAGCAAAATCTGAACAGAAAATCTGTACCTATAGACTTACTCATATATTAACAAAAAATATACATATTAACGTGAACCGTCTACTATTTATGAGATCCACATGCACCGATGTACCGACGGTTGTAGGCCACACCATTATATCGAGACGCGTACATAATTTGTACGTGGCATGGCTCGATCGATATTTTAATTATAGAGCTCTTGATTGTTTCTACGAAATATGCCAACGCGGTTCATTAGATTTCGATGGAATTTGGCTTGTCTGCAATCCAATTTTGGATCACAGAGGTGCGATCTAAGTGATCGCAACTATCGGATGAAATTTTTAAGGGTCCAGATTTGTTTTCAATTTATGATCGGTAATAAATTCAACAAATCTGAACCAGTGATTTTCAAAATGAACGTACGCTTTAGATAGAACCGCACGCCCTTCTCTGCAGTTGACTGCAGAGAAGCTGGCCGGGTTCTTTCGATCTGCATGAATTCAGTGAACGAGAATTGGTTCCTTCAATTTTATCATACTCTAGTTATATATACGCAGCAATTTCAGGATAGTCCTGGTGTCTCTCGTGTTTTGGTTTAGTAAATTGACCTTTACCAAAAAGAATGACATAAATTTTTCACCTCAGAGCTAGGAATCGAACTCGAGATGAGGCAAACTATATATGAAAGACAAAATTTCGATGGGTAATTTTTTAATATTAAATTCAATCATTCGAGTTTTTGTCGAACGCTTCCAATATATTAAAGAGTTGATCTCGCGAATGTTTTTTTTCTTATCGTATTATTTGACGACACGTAGTATCATTCAATGGTAGTATTATTATTGTGGTCAAAGTGAAACATTATTCGTGCCTTACAATTATTTATATATAGTTAAATGACTACAAGTTGCGTCTTTTTGACGTACGTATATGTAATAAAATCATAGAATCTATACAAAAAAAGGAATGGGAGATGCTTGGCGATACTGTCGATCCGGCCGTTCATCTCGACAATTGAGAATTGGAATCTTAACCTATCAAACAATGAACAATTTAGATTTGTATGCGAGCCCCAACTCTTGAATAGCTCCACCCTTAAACTCCTACTCCTACATGGCTCCATATGTGGCATTAAAGGTTTTATTAGTATTTGAATATTTACTTATTCGGTTCCCATATGTAACACATTGGGCGCACTGTAAACATAAATACAAGGTGAAAAAATAATGGTGAAATGAATCCGGCCGGTGCATTGTTTAAACGCTATCCGACAACAGTTTGTGAATGTCTGATTTATTCTTTTTTTTTTTTTTTTTGCAAATAAAAAAGAAATTGGGAATGCTTGAAAGTAATACTAAGAAAACTCCGAGAGGGGTTTGCCAAGTAGGCATGAGAGAACGATAAGTATTTATTCTCTATGAGATCGTATGTTCGAATCTCACGGAGATCAAACATTACAAACCAAGGCTACTGGATCGAGGGTTTACTTGGTCGTTAACTTCTGGGATTCAGAATCAGTCAAGATGCGCACAAAACTGACTCACACATCCGGAGTATTACTAATTAGAAACAAGTGGGAAAAAGACAGGCCAGCTGTTAAGCAGCTGGTAGTTGCACATGAAATGGTGCAAACACTTGACCTCAGCAAATGCTATGAGTCCAATGACCATGGAATGCCAGAGTGGATATATATCCTAGCTACTCACACAACAGTAGCATCCCATGCGCACGTGCCCAGTCGGACTAGAATGAAAATTTCTGCCATGCTCTCAAGTGGTATAGGAGCATCAAGCTTCTATTGAATATGGAGCCTTAGATTAAAAAATACGTAAATCATGGCCGTTAAATCAAAACCACCCAAAAAAAATACAGTGAATTTGCTAAAAACGAGATAGTTTTATTATTTTTTGCCAAAAACTCACAAAATTATTTATCATAAAAACAAGATTTACATACTATTTACTAAGGCAACACTTACTATGTTACACTTACTATATTGTATAGCTACGCTTACTACTGAGATGTTATGACGATCAATTGTTGAAATCCACTCATACAATTCAATAGTTGGGAACAATTGGATGCTCCCAAACCGCGTAGGAGCATCACAGCCATCCACTACAATAGGTGAAATAATCAATCTGACTGTATTTTTCTTTTTTATAGCCAAATGTCTGGATCAATTTGTGTCAATCTTGATTAATTCTAGGGTCTCAGGTTAACGACCGGGCGAACACTCCAATGGTTCTAAGATTTGAAATGTTTATGCCTTGTTTGGTTCCCTTTTTGGAAAAAAATTCCCAACTCAAAACATACTCATTACCTCTATCCTCAATTATTATTCTCATTTTTCTCTCAATATCTCTCCACTCATTACTCATACTTCTAATTATTACTCTCATTTCTCTCTCCCCTCATAACCCAAAAAAAAAAATTAAAAATTTCTCAAAAACTCATCCAAACACAGCATTAATCTTTGGGGGAATTCAGACGTATTCAACCTCATGGAGGACAATCACTTTTTGCTTTTTTCATTTTTCACTTGACCCTGATTTTTTTTTTTCTTTTTTTGAAAATTAATCAATGGATTGATAATTAAGTGCTGACTTAGAGATCTCTCTCTCAGGCCTATATTATGTATGTGTAAGGAATATGGAGTAGTTTATTTATATATAGTTTTGGTCGAACGTGGTGAACAGACTGGTATGGCCGGGGAACTAAATAGGAACAAGCTCATCTCATCTTCATACCCCATCTCGTAAAATATGGATTCAACACGCTCATCTAGTAAACGCCCAACAATTCAATAACAAAAAATCAGTTAATAATATTGTTTGTTCGATGAGAACGCTAGTATTTGTTTGCGTGTCTATCTACGTCAATATTAATCAAGTTGATTCATCACACAAAGTTCTTCTTTACTTCGTCTACGCACGAAAATGAACGGTTTGGTCTACGTTTTGTGACTCGATCTGGTGGAACTAAAAAAATCGAAATTTAGAAGAGTCGTGATCGAGCTACTCCGAAACCGAATAACATTCACCGTAAAGAACTACATATACAGTACTAGCTCGTGGTACTTGGGATGAGATTGCTATAGAGTCTGAAGTACGGAGTTCGTGATAGATAACGTAATACGTGGAGTTTGAGCACTGATCATTCAAAGCCTCAACAAGCCTACCCAACCTCTCCATAAACGCTACCAATATCTATGCAAATTCATTACAACCGAACAGAAGTCAGGTGAGAGTAGCAAAAACCGAAGAAAAATTAAACAATTGGATCAAATTAACATTTACAACTAAACTAAGTTTGTAAGTATCCGTGAGCCAATGGACTGCAATTATTGGGCCAGAAGAAAACACTTCCCCAATCTGAACATTGCGCATGGTATTTGTTCGTGCCCTAAACCCAGCCCATGGTACAACCCAAATTAAATTGGTTTGTGGTAGAGAACCCAACCCCCACCACCAAACATAAACTAACAGAACACAAAAATGACGATGATGACGATGATAGAGACAAAAATGACAATCATGATGATAGAGTTTAAACATAAACTTCTTTTCATAACATGTTGTCCGGTCGAGTTTGCGCAAATTTCAACTAATTCCAAAATTAACGATCGGACGAACCTTCAAGTGTCCTCAAAATTTGAAATGTTTGGCCACCACAAGATTTGAACATGCGATCGGCCTCTCTTTTTCTTATCGGCATACAGCCTCATGTAGGATAAAACACTTTATTAGTATTTGTTTTCTTATGTCCATTTAGCCAAAACCATATGTTAGTTTATATATACCCCCTCCGTCTCAAATTGCCTGCGCCTCTACGAAAAGTCGTGCAACTCTCGGATTTAAAAAAAAAAAAAAAGTACTTCTGATCATCATTTTTGAAGTTTTAATTCTTTACACCAAATTGAAATACTTCACGAGCTCTTTAATAAATTATGCCCAAACGTATTTTATTTTGTATATAATCTCAAAATTTTGCAAATTTTTTCGCAGAGACCCAGCAATTTTGGGACGGAGGAGGGTATAAAACTTCGTGCTCCTAATTGTGTGTTGAAGCAGAGGCTTCCTTCATATTCGCGTGTGCAAGAAAGGAAATTCCAACGGTTACGCCTTTATTGTGTACTGCGTAGTGTCTTTCAATTTCTTTTGTGTCATCATTTTAAAATGTCTAATTGAAGCAAGACTCCACGAATAAAGATGGAGCGAGGGCAAAAAAAGGCCCACAGCTTCCTATTCTCCTTCCACCAACCAAAGACATTTTCAGTCACATTTATCAGGTGAAACTGACGGGTGCTTCACCTGCACAAAGAGGGCTGCCAATTAAAGAACCTCGAATTGTGGTAGTTTCAAACAATTTATGGGGTTGACATTTAGACACGTTTTTCGGTAATGCGTCTTGTAGCTGCTTGGTGCGTTCTACTGTGTTTACGTAATCGGATGTCTGGGTCAACTTATGTACACCTCGACTAATTCTGAGGTCCTGAAGTCAACGACCGGACGAACCCTCCAGTAGTCCTAAGATTTAGAATGTTATAATGTTCGACCACCGTGAGAGTGTAAGATTTGAACGTGCAACTTCATAGAGGATAAATGTATTCAAATGAAATGCCTTCCCTGTCTTTTGTAAAAATAATAAAATAATTTAAAATGCCTTCTATTAAAAAAAACAAATTAAAATGCCTTCCATGCCATGATTATATTTTTGTTTCGATTTTCGTTTCCCGTTTTTGGTTATGGTATGAGAATGATATTTTTTAATTTAACAAGGATAATTAAACTCTTTTCTCGTCGAAATGGAATGTTTTCACAAAACCGCCTAATAGTTGCCGGATATAAATTATATATACTCTATCTTATTATTGAGTACACACACACACACACACAAAAAAAGCACAAACAATCATCAATTGCGAAAAGACCCCTTAATTTGTCCCTTCTACAAAAAAAACAAAAAACTAAAAGATCTCATGAGCCGCTCAGAATCCAAAGATTGAAGTTAATTAGGCTAGTACTAGTTTTCGTAAACAGGTAATTGGCTTCCAACTTTACATTTTTTTTTTTAAAGATAAAGAACTTATTTTGTTTAAAAAAAAAAAAAAGCACAACCAATCATCAATTGCGAAAAGACCCCTAATTTGTCCCTTCTACAAAAACAAAAAGATCTCACGAGCAGCTCAGAATCCAAAGATTGAAGTTAATTAGGCTAGTACTAGTTTTCGTAAACAGGTAATTGGCTTCCAACTTTACACAATTTTTTTAAGATAAAGAACTTATTTTGTTGCTTTTTAATCCAACTTAAATGGATTTTCCAGTCATTAGCCTCAAATATTATTGGTGAATCAATACTTTTGCGTCAGTGTCTTGTGACTCTTATCTCTTTTGGAAACATGTCATTGTCCTACGCATGCGTACCTAATTGTTTGTTACGTGGGAATTGTGAGACAGATGAGATCTTGAGACATGTCCAACGAAGGTTTGAGAAAAAAGAGGACACACGAATGCTCGTACCAAGAAATTTGAGCCCTTTATAATATAGTAGCAGTACAAAAGAGAAAATCAGTCGGATGGTAAAATAGTTTTTTATTTAAGAAAATGACGTCAACAAAATGGTTTTCAGCGAAAGTCTTTTAATTTTTTGAGTTTTTTATCCGAAAGGCCAAAACGTGCTTAGGTACTTTCATAGTGTTTTAAGGTGTACTTTCTTATTATAGGATTTTAGTGGTTTAGGCACTTCATTTATAGGGTACGCTAGGATTTTAAGTACTTACATAACGTACCTTAGGATTTCAGGCGCTTTTATAGGGCACTCTAGGATTTTGGGCACTTTCATTGGATACTTTAGGATTTTGAACACTTTCATAGGCACGTTTGTCGTTATGTTTTATTGCAAAATGTGCTTGTCATTTAGCTCAAAAAATATAAATATGAGAAATTTTTGGCCAAGTCTCCCGAATTCCATAATTTGTTCTCCTCTTTTCAAAAAGCATTTTTCAAAAAATTCTCTTTAGATTCACCCTACTTCCAACATTTCTCTCTATATCTCTCTCAACTTATTACTCCTACAATTTTTTAAAAAACTTTTCAAATACCAAACCAAACAAATTCATTACGAAACGCGTAAATAAAAAAAGAAATTATACATAGAATTAAGGCAAATAAATTTTTTTTAAGAACATAAAAATAAGGCAAATATTAAACACAAAATATACATGAAATTAGTTTTTCAAGAACTATTGCGATCGGTCTTCTGATCACTCATTTTTCTTACTACAGTACCTTGAAACTTATTAACGTCTCTCTTCATTTTTATTGTTTTTCAATTCTCAATTGTGTTGTTTCAATGCCTCCACATTACACCATTATACATATAGACAAACAAGTGAGGGGGTTAATTAAGGCCTCGTTCCGCTAAGGTTCTTATTCTTTAAATAGTTATTTTATGCTTTACGAGACACATCATTCTCTCGTAATACATAATTTTAATTCAAACAATAAGTATTTATTTCCCTTACTAATCCGTCTTTTGAATATGCCTCCGTTAATGAACGATGAAAATTATTCTCCATCAATAATACTACTCCAAATCTTGGGGCCATCGGGTCTGGTCGTTATCTTCAGGGCTCTGAAATTAGTCGAGGTGCGTGCAAGCTGGACCGGACATCTAGTTATAAAAACGAAAACAGAAATGAGATTAAATTCTTTCCACCGGCGGGGGAAAACTTTTCCACCACCACCTTTTTTGGTTCTACCGTGTATTTATTGTTGATCTAAACTGTTCATCTCTTAGACTCCACATAGTGGTGTATCCATGCAAAAAATAAATTTGATCGGACATCGATAAGAGTATCAAAAATTAATTTTTGCTTTGTGAAATGGACAGTTTATCTTTATTATTATTGACAGAAATCAAATCGTACATTTTATAAACCAAAATTCAAATTTTAATATATTTATCGACTTTCTATCAAACTAATTTTTTGCATGGTAATACTATATTACAAGTCTTAAAATACAAATGGTTCAAATCACAAAAATAGACACCCTCTAGAACCCATAATAGGCGGTGGTGGTGGAAACGTAAAATTTTATAACCCCGCGAATAGAATTTATTTAAAAAAGAATACTACTACTCTAGTCTCCTACTACTACATCACTTTCTCTAAAATATCTCAGTTTTGGTCATCCATTTTACAAGAAATTTCCATTTTGTCTGTTGCTTAACGCCACGGCACCACCGTCACATTTCCTCCCCTCCTTACGTCTCTCTCTCTCTCTCTCTCCTTCCTTTTAAACACCCCCACCCAGATATTTACTCTCTCCGTCTGTTATTCCATTTTTAGCGCCCCATGGAGTCGGAGACAAACTACGCCGGCGGCGTCCGCGAAGCAGAGGCGCCGCCGCGAGTGATCTCCGCCGTCCACCGCACGCTCCAGCTCATCCACTCGGACGATCTCAATTCGAAAGTGCATGCGGCGAAGGAGATCCGACGCCTCACTAAAACCTCCCACAGGTGTCGCAGACACTTCTCCGCCGCCGTCAAGCCCCTCGTCGGTATGCTCCGTTCCGACTCAGCTGAGGCCACCGAGGCCTCCCTTCTTGCCCTCCTCAACCTCGCCGTCAAAGACGAAACGTATGTCCATATGTATCTATCTATTTATTCGTGTGTATATACATATACATGTTTATGTGTTTTATTGTTTTCTATGTGGCTGAACTGGAATTAGTTTGGACGAAATTAATCTGTACTATTGTTATTGTCTACTTTTTTTTTTTTTTTGTTGACAAACGAAAACTATTAAATAAAAATTATAACGGAAAGTTTCTAAAATTAAACAAAGACGGTAAATTTAAACAAAAAATACAGTAGAACACCGTTTTTAGTGTTTGTAGTCGATATTTTAATACTACCTCCATCTCAAAATGTTTGTCCAGTGCGTGAGGACTTCAAAATAATACGTTTTTGTGAAGGAAAAATTCAAGCTTTTTTCATAAATTGGAAGAACTCGTTGATATTTAGTAAATTGTTGAAGAAAGTTCAAATTTTTCTTGAAAAAATTGTATGATTTCTAAGTCCTCGTTTTATAGATCGGATAAACATTTTGGCATGTACGAGTACTATTTTGATTTCTTTATGTTAACATAATATTAGAAAATGTTATGTTACCATATTTTCTTGGTTTCAATATTATATATTTCCTGTTTAGGCTAAGTTAATATTTATGTTTCTTTGTTATTCATGTTTCCTTGTTGGTTACTTTCTTAGTCTCCACGTTCTGTAGTCTATATATAAAGGCATGTTAGGGTTATGGTTAAAATACAGTCATCAATAATACATCTTTCGCTTCTTCTTAACACTTTAAAAGAATGATTAATCCTTCTTCTTCTTCTTTTGTTTAAAAGCTGAACAAAAAATCGCTAAACATCACCAGTAACCACTGCCTTAAGAAAAAAGTTAACTTAGTCCAAACTCACCCCTTAGTAAAAATCTGGGATATGTATTGCACGTGAATTGAATCGGTCTGAATTTGTCAAATGACGGGACGTAAGATGGAATATTGGCTATAGTTGCGGGGCTGTTGAAGGTTGGAACCCGATAATCGAAGCTGATTATTTTTCATGAAATGGATCTTAGTCTAGATGGTAAAAGTTTCCTTAACTTTGGAGGCATAATTTGGGCCCAATGCTTTTTCAATTCTGCTGCAGGATTGGATGCTTTTTGGTGTAGATTAGGTTAGGAAGTTGGGGTTGTTCTTTGCTTCACACAGTAGCTCTTCTTTCGTCTCTGTTCCTTCTTTTCCTTGTTCTTTATTCTAACTTCCCTCTGAAGCAATCGCTTGGATTCAAAGAATTTCTGGTCTCTTTTCTGTTTTCCTTTTGGAAGAAATTATTCTTTTCCGTCACTTTAAAGGATGCTGAAATTTACGTGCTAGTGCAAAATGGTTTATTATCATTGCAGGTTTCTAGAACGTATAACTATGGTGAAACTCTAATAGTTGTTTGATAAGATTACGTGGTTGAGCTTTTGAAATAAAATTACTTCATAGGTAGTTCAGCTTTTAAGGCTTTACTAGTTCCTAACAGGTTGGAGGAGGATGGAAGGCGAATCATTTATCTGCTAACTGGACCTTTTCTTTTCTAGCAGTTGCTGGAGGAAAACTCTAGTTACTCTACTGTCAGTTCTTATTCACTTGAACCAATTGAGACTTTTGGTGGTTGTCACAATCCGGGTTTGGGAAAAACCTAGATTGCATTGACTGCAGAATCAGCTGCTGCTACACCCCGTTTTCTTTTTTCATTACACATGTATGAAATGAAATGAAGGAGAAGCAAAGAACCCATCTTCCTCCATCCATTTTCCCAATAAACATATGAAGCACTTTGAAAGGTTGCTAACAGTTTGAGGTCCTAATGCGTTTAGCATTTTGATTGAAACAGGCATCTGCATATTAGCAACTGCAGAATATATTGTGCCAGGGATTGGGTAAATGTGGGATGGAGTACAGAGCATAGCACTACAGTTCACGATACAATGTTTTGTGGCTTGTCGTATTTCTCTCCTCCTAACTCTACACAACATCAGTTAATAATCAGTAAAATGTGTTTGAATGTCTGGAATGCTGAGAACGCTATGATCTAGTGCTTCATAGTGTTTTATGTAGCAGCATGTGTCTTGTCTATTTGAAACTCAGTAGGCAAGCACCTCAAACAAACAATAGATTTTTTCATGTCTTAAAGTAGTCAAAAGGTTGATCTTTTTTGTTGCTTGTACGTTGCGTAGGGCAACTCATGGGTCATTTAGCAAGCAATTGCAAGCAGTATTAGCGGCTTTCACATTTTCCTGTTTTATCGTCGTTTGAATGTTTGTTCCTTTATTATAATGGAATTCTTTTGCTTTACTAGCTGATTTTGAACACAGCAGTTGTCACTCATTCTGTGCTTGGTTGATTTGAAGAATTAAACTTACTCTTATCCTCTCTCTGATTTTGTTTTTGTTTTTCTGCAGAAACAAGATTAATATTGTAAACGCTGGTGCCCTAGAACCAATAATCAGTTTTCTGCAATTGGAGAGCTCAACTCTTCAGGAACATTCAACAGCTGCTCTACTAACATTGTCTGCTTCCTCTGTCAACAAGCATATCATTGGTGATTCTGGTGCCATCCCTCTCCTAGTGGACATCCTAAGATACGGGAGCTCACAAGCAAAAGCAGATGCTGTAATGACACTTTACAACCTGTCAACACAGGCCATCCTTCTTACCCTAATTCTTGACGCAAAACCTATTCCTCCTATAGTTAACCTGCTTAAAACCTGTAAAAAATCCTCAAAAACAGCTGAAAAAGGTACTGCCCTCATAGAATCATTAGTGGGGTTTGATGAGGGCAAAATTGCATTGACATCTGAAGAAGGTGGAGTTCTTGCAGTAGTTGAAGTTTTGGAAAGTGGGTCCCTACAGAGTCGGGAGCACGCAGTTGGGACACTTCTAACAATGTGTCAGAGCGATAGGTGTAAATATAGGGAGCCGATTCTTAAAGAAGGTGTAATCCCTGGGCTTCTAGAGCTCACTGTTCAAGGAACACCCAAATCGAGGTGTAAAGCACAAACTCTCTTGCGGTTATTAAGAGAGTCTCCTTATCGGAGGACTGAGCTTCAACCCGATACATTGGAAAACATAGTTTGTAATCTTATTTGTCATATGGAAGGTGAGGATCAATCTGTGAAAAAAGCAAAGCAGATGCTAGCCGATATGGTGCAAGTTAGCATGGAACAGAGCTTGAGACATTTACAACAAAGGGCTCTGGTATGCTCCCCAGCCGATCTGCCAATTGCTAGTTGTACTTCTGAAGTTTCTTTAAAATAATGGAGTAGCTGTTTTCGATACGAAATTTTCTACAGCAGGTAAAATTTGAGTGTTATTGAAGAATGCCAGTCCAGGACTTGGTGATGGTACCGGGTGACTGGTGTGTCAATAAACTGGAATTGTATTTGGTTGAAATGCCATAGTTCTCTAGTCGGTTCCTGTAAATTTAAGTGGTTTATTAAGGGTTGTGGAATCAGTGGAGGTGTTCTTTCTGCTCTCCATATCTTGATGTGGGTGTTATTCTGGTGCTAATTTTGCATACTTTCTGTTTTGACTTTCTTTTTTTTATTTTATTTTTTTTGATCCGTGGTTTGACTTTCTTGGACTCATCCTATTAATGTAAGGATGAGCTGAATTCCAAGGTTATAACAAGTTATCCTTGTTTAGATGTTAGTTTAACAAACTCTTTCAGACTTTCTTGAAAGCTATAAAGCACTCATTGTATCGTTATTAGTAACAGTTACTGCTTCTTAGACGGCATGTGTTTCGAGAAAAATGAAAACATCTGTCAAAATATGATGCTCGGAAACTAGTATCGAAAATAACTGTCCAAAAGAATTTCAACTATACGCCAAAAATGGCTTTTGAAACTGCAACGAAGATGGCGGTATTTGCAAAGAGGGCTGAATTAGAGGAGGTTTATAACTTTGTACAATCAAAGTTGTAGAAATTTTGTACGCGGGCGGCTGCTGAGCCCAACCCATAGTAACGTGCAGTTGATTTAGCGCAGCTGCACGCTGCTGTGAGATGAGCACAAGCACAAATTGATTTGTTCATACGAAGATTGCGAAATCTTAGGAGGGCTGAATTGCAAGAGGTTTGTACGGAACAATAGAACACAGTGAGATTCATCCAATCAAAATTGTGGAAATCGTCATTCAAAAGTAAAACACGTGGTAGTTAACTCACTTCGTTGCCATACTTTTCTGAACAAAATCAGCCGCCCAAGATGCGTATGTTCTTTTGCCTTGGACTTGTATTATTGTTGGACTCTAGTGTTTTTTTTTTTTTTAAGGAAAACACGAACTTATCATATACTATATATATATATATATAATATATATATATATATCAAATTAAAACAGTAAATTCAAAGTTATACAACTCATGCAACAGACCTCCATAAAAAACAATACAAGGCGACACACAACAAAAGCGACAAACCTAAACAAACCAAATAGACACCCCGACGAGACCCAACAAAAAAAGAGCAACCAAGACTAACGCCAAGCGCACGATTAGCAAACTTGCAAAACAAAGATTAGGAGCAAAAGGACTAGCTAACTTAACAAAATGCACGATGCTGAGGAATGTGGATACGTATGCGGATCATCCTCTATAAAACCACGTCGTTTTCAATACAAATTTGGATCCAACAAACTTTTCTTATCTTACTTAGACTGGTTTGAATGATTTTGGAAAGAAAAATTAGATTTCAAAAATGTTTTCATCATTACATATATGGGTTCTCATTGAATTTTTTTAACAAATCCTTGTAATCTACCATTTCTATTTGCAAATGCTAAAAAACTTTATATTTTTTCAATTTATTGTTTGTGTCTTGGTTATGATAATATTTGAATTTTAAAACACTTTATTCATTCATTTTGCACGAATAGGACTTTTAAAAATACGGGGAAAAAAAAAAAAAAACCTTTTCGTGAAACCTTCTGGTTCATTTCAAATTTTGCGTCAAAATTTTCAGAAACAAGCCGCCGATAAAAAGTTTTCCATGGTTTCCATATCTTTTTAATAGAAAAAAAGACGATAATACAGGCACTAAATGAAAGTATTTATCTTGAAAGGTAATTATTGAAACTACTTTTGCTTGATTAAAAAAAAAAAGAAAAAAAGAACAGCGGGTCTTGTTCGTTTTGAAATTTCAAAACTTTTAAGCACAATCTTCAATAAATTTACACAATCTATCTCTCACAAACCCAAACCAGGGCACAATGCATGTGCACAGGCACACAATTTTTCTATGATGCCCCAATGTGGTATTGGGGCATGATGCCCTCATTTAATATAGACCTTTAGATTAAATTTTAGGTGAATCTAAGTCGTTGGATCAAAATCACCCCCCAAAAGTGAAGTGGTTTTGCGTTTTTTAAGTTTAAAAACTCAATTATACTTACCATGAAAACAGTCTCTTCTTACCATATTTTATGCTGATACTTACCACACAAATAATGTATACTTACCACAACTAAATGCTACACTTCAACGTTTTTTTCCCTTTCTCTCTCTAACCGGTTCTCCACGTACCTGGTTTGGCGGGCAAAAAAAAAATTTTGGTGGGAAAATGGATCTTTCAACAAAGAATTTATTAATTATTAAAAATATATAAATTGACACCACTTTTTGTCCTATTCCCCCTACTTTTTGACACTTTTCTAATCATTCATGTAATATACTACCAAATATTTGTTGGAAATATAAATATAATTTAATAATATTTAATTTGTTAACCAATCTTTTTGTAACAATTTTTTGAAACTAATTATTTAAGCCAAAAAATTGACTTTATTTTATATTCATTTTTTATATTCCATTAAATTATTTATAATTATGTATTTAACAAATATTATTGTGAAAATAATTATTCATTTATTATTTTGAATAACTTACCATTAATGTTACTAATATATTCCATTAAATTTTTACTTTGTTTATATATGTTTCTTATACCAAATTTTAAAAATTAAAAATATAAACCATATAATTGTAATCATCTCCAAATTAAATTTATATAATTTATTTAAAATAATTTCTGCAATCGATTGATGTGACTTTATAACGATTAGTAGCTATAATATAACATTAGACTATTCAATTAGTGGTAGGGTAACGATTAATTGCTATAATCGACTATAGTAGTCAGAGTCATTTGACTAGGAGCTTAATTAAGTGATCATATTCAGTGAGTGATGATTGACTATATTAGTCGAGTCATTGGCCAAATGTACTAATGCTATAGTGATGATTGAGTATTAATAATTGGCTAAAATGAATTGGTTAATGTAAATTGATAGTGATCGAAATCATTAGTAGATGTAGTAGTTAACTATAGTATTGATTGCGATCAATGAGTCATTTGACTAATAGCTTAATGAGTGATGATTGAGCATTGGTGCCATAGTGATGATAGATTGATCATATTCAATGAGTGATAATCGACTATAGTAGCCAAAGTCATTATCAATCGTATTAATGCTATAGTGATGATTGAACATTAATACAATTGGCTAAAATGGGATTAATGTAGGTTAATAGCGATCAATGTCATTAGTAGATGTAATAGATGAGTGATTGATATAATTGGCTAATGTTAAAGTAGCCACTACCTATTGTTACCACCATGACATCCGGTTGTTACTTCATAATGTGAACATACCACTGTATAATAAGGCTCTTTGTACCGCAAAATGCTATCATACTTACCACCATAATAGCCAATTATTTTTTCTTCATGCAAACATACCATGGTTCTTGCTAATACTTACATTTCTGAAAGAAAATACTTGAAATGCATTTAGGCGTTTTTATAGTTTGTTCTATTCAAACTTACCATATTGCTATGATGCATCAATGATGATACAGAAAATGCAACCCTTCACCAATACCATACTTGCCATGGAATAAGTCTACGAATACAACAAACCTGATCATACTTACCATAACATTAGGGCTATTACTTCTTCATGTGAACTTACCATGTTTTTGCTAGTACTTACCTCCCTGATCATATTTACCATATCTCGTATTTTGTTATTTTAGCTTTATTGCAATTTAGCCCCACCCCGTCCTAGACTTCATAGTGCATTAGGTAACTTCAACATATTTAGACTATTTTTGCCAAATTCGGTAGCAGCAGGTGGATGCAGTAATTCTTAGATTTTGAACACAATGGATTTTTTTAGCAAATGATCATCCAAGCTATCTCGTTGATAGCTTAGTCAATGCTACACATAAAACAAGTCACCTCAGTCACCTTGGTATTAGAACATGTCACTTTAGGGTCTTTATACTGGTTCAAATGGATTGAAAATTAGAGCACTTAATTTTTTATCATATAAACAGTCTAAAAAAATAAGGGGTCCAATTTTCAATCTGTTTAAACCCATGCGAAGGTAATTTTTTTTAATTATTTTATCTTAAATGATTATAATTAATTGTTATCCCATACACCTTTTCATTTTAGTAAAAAAATACAAATAAAAAATAACAAAAACTAGGGAGTGAATTGATGCTTTTTGCTGCAGATTTGGGGATTCAATAAATTACTCGAGCAATGAAGTCTTATGGCTCCTCCGTGTATCCTATCCCAATTTTCATTCCTAACATAAACAACAGCTCATGCTCTATGGATAATAGCTGTTATATTTGGGTTTTACGAAATTGAGAAATAGTAACGAAATGTCAAGAGATAAATGGATTAATAATTAAAAATTGACTTTAACACTCAAAAAATTGATGGAGGAGCTCTAAAACGACGTCGTTTTATGTATTAACACAGTGCAGTTTTGAGCCCCTCCATCAATTTTTAAAGTGCCTAAATCACGATCCTTAATAATTTCATACATTTGTTCGTGGACCTTAAATGTGGATGAGGGAGCTCAGGGTGGTTTAAACATAGTAGTGTGTGTGGAGCCCACATATATGTAAGAGGTTATGTAGGTTATTGTGTTTGGATTATTAGAGCATCCACATTGTAATAAGCAAATGAGTGTGGATAAGCAAATTTAACAACAATGCTCAAAAAACACCCCACATTGTAATAAGCAAAGTTACAAGTCTTTTAGTAAATAACCAAATTTCACACATTTCATAATCAAACTTAACAATTTTTACCAATAACCAAAATTCAATAACCAAACTCAGCAACCCAACTCAAAACTCAATAACTGAAAAACACCCCACATTGGAATCGTCTCATCGAGATGAATAACTTGGTGTGGTTGGATGCGTGATTGCAACTCATTTGCGATTGGACATATGTGCGTTGTGTATTGTGGGAGTTTTTTTGGTTAGGGAACAAAAATAACCAATGTAGAGGTAGAGATTGTTAAGTTTAATTATGAACTAAATGGATAATTAAAATCTGATATGGTACATTTTAATTATTGATTTTAATTGTTCGCGATGCTCTTATGTGAGTATCATTTTTGGTGGTTTAATCACCATGGCAGGGGAGAATTAGAGGAAGTCGGTTCACTACCATAACAGTGGAGAGAGATTTGTTCCATACTTCCATTATTGGTTGGAACCAGTTACCAACTTTTGGGTTGAACGGTTGAGATGAATTCATGTGAATCCAATGCCCCGATACCGGAGTGGGGGGCATTGTAGCCAAGGCCCCAGAGCACAAGTCTTGAACCAATACGATCCATCAAAGCTACAGTAATTCAAAGCCACCGATAAATCTTTTCAGAGAGTGCAAGTGTCAGCGCCCCCAACTCTTCTCTCTTTCCTCCTATTGGCTACCAATTCTCTCCCTTTCTCTCTCTCCTCGAATCACCAATCACACACTCCACTGATTCACGGAACCCTGCTTCCATACAGAACACACCTACACACACGCGTGCGCTCCTTCCTCGATCCTCCATCCCACAACCCTAAACCACCACTAATTCCACTCCACTCTCCAATCACTTCATCTCCACCGAACTAGGGCTCCGTTCCACCGATCGACTGCCGAATGGGCGATCAGTTGGAGAGGCTGGGATCCGACGTGGCCGCGGGGCCGGAGGAGTCGAGCATGAAGGAGGAGCTGTGTATGGAGATTGATCCGCCGTTCAGGGAGAGCCTCGCCACCGCCGACGACTGGCGGAAGGCACTCAGCAAGGTGGTCCCCGCCGTGGTGGTGCTCCGTACTACCGCGTGTCGCGCCTTCGATACCGAAGCGGCCGGTGCCAGCTACGCCACGGGTTTCGTCGTCGACAAGCGGCGTGGGATTATACTTACGAATCGACATGTCGTGAAGCCGGGTAGTTCGATTCTCCTAATTGTGCCTTTTCGGTTGTTCTGTATTAATCCCTCCATGCTAAAAAAGATTGTCCGGCTTTTTGTGGGACGGAGGCAAAAGGTTCTCATTATGCGGACAAGACAATCTTTTTTTGGGACGGAGGGAGTATTTAGTTTTCGCTTGCTCTAGATGGCGTTCAGCTTTCAGTTTACAGAAAAACAGTAACCAAGTTGTACCTTGTTTTGTTGAAGAGAAAAAACAGAAAAACTTGTTTGTTCCACGATAGAGCCGCTGGAGGGTGGGGAGTTTCTGGACGTGGTCGGGGGTGTTCCGAGGTAGGGGATGGAAGTGCTGACTAGGCGTGGCAGGGGAGGGGGGCGGGACCCTGTTTGTTTTGGGTTTTGAGAGTAATGAGTGGAGAGAAATAGATAAGAGAAAATTTATTGGTGACCATGCCCAAGGGTTTTGAGACTCCCAAATGAACAAGGCCTCTTGTTTCGGAAAACTAGTTGTGATGATGGGAGTGGATACTTTTATTATTGAATTGAAACGAAAACCGGTATCAAATATGTTTTTGGTGAAATTTACAGAGAACAAATCATAGAAGGGAAACGAAAAATTCCAATGGGCACCATATTTTCGTTTATGCTGTGGGTTGAGGGTGGGGGACTTGAGTTTAATTAAAGGGCCAAATTCGAAATTAGTTTCCAAAATAAGTATTACATGCACAATATTCATCTTCAGCTGTCTAGATCTAATTAATTTTGTTTGTATGGTTATAGGACCCGTAGTTGCAGAGGCTATGTTTGTGAATCGTGAAGAAGTTCCAGTATATCCTATATACAGAGACCCGGTGAGCAGTTTATATTTGGGCCTTTTTATTTTCTTCTACCACTACACGGAATTTCACAGACGTGGTTGATGATTTAAAATCATCACTTTTTTTCGTTTAAGTTTTCTCTCTGCATTATCGTGGTGTGGCTAATTGTTCTCTGATCTTCAATTAATCAGAACCTGTGTATGTAATTGACAGCCATGAAAGATGTGTGGAATTTCAGACATGAAACATGTTAGTTCAAACCAACTAGTAACTTCTAATATATGGTCGATACTCTTCTATCTATTTCGGGCTTAAATTCTCCTCTTTATTTAGGTGGTTAGAAAATCCAGTTTTAGTTCCACAAAAAGGTAGGCCAATGTCAGATGTTAAATGTATTGGTATATTTTGGCTGTTTCATGGTTGCTTGGAAGCCAAAGTGCTGTACAGATGGTGTGGTTTACTTTGTCCATAGTCCTTTTGTCTCCGGTCATGGACCTTTGTTATTCAATGCTTGAATTGGCCTTTGTGGATGATGCCCCTGAATTGTGTTTAACCTTGAAAAATTGTGGAAATTGATGTGATGAAGATCCACTCTTATTCTTTGTGAGAGAAGTGTAAATTTATGTAATTTGGTCAGAGGTTACAAGTGCTATAAACGGATGGTAACCCAAATTACACTTAGGCAGCTCATCGAGATTACCTAAAAATCGAAAAAAGCTGGCTTCTTGGTGAAGTGTCTCACAATAGAAAGAGAAAAATTGCATGCTTGTGGAGTTTGTTGGGGGATCGAAAACTACAACCAAAAGTGGGTGCCAATAAGACTTTGATCAAGGTCGGAAAATGCAAAAAACAGGTTTTTTGTTACTGATTTATGCTAAATGCAGTGAATGAGGTTCGAAACTCTCAAGCTATAGGCTCAAAAGCAAGCCTTAGAAGGCATCATTATAAGACTACTATAAAACACTAGAATTTGAAGTTAAATTCATCGAAAAGGCCCCTAAAATGCTTACGTAGTGATGGGGTTCCTAAGAATAAAAACTGTAAAACAACCAAGGAGTGAGAGTGCAAAACATGCAACCACTTTGTCATAAACTAGTTCAGCAACTTATAATCACACCCGTCAAGACAAGGTGCTTACAAGCACACACATCTAAAGGATGTTACCTTATAGCTAAGTAACCTTACAAAATATCCAACCATACGACTTTAAAATCATTTTTCTAATTCTTTTCCTTCCTTTTTCTCAAGAAATAAAAAGAATGCACCTCCCACCAAACATAAACTTGGATATTGGGGGGTTGTTGATCAAGATCTGTTAGCCTCACTTGAGCCTCTGGTTTAACTGGGTTCGCCTAGCTCTACCTTCCTTGTCTACACAGCTAATGCAGGACTAAGAGCCAAACCAGTCAGAAACCGGAATGACCCTCTGACGATCTAGTCAGAAAGTGCTGGAGAAGTATGAAAGGACTAGGGTTTTGAGTGAGAGCGATTGTGTACCGTTCTAGGATTTCATCCTTGCCTTTATATAGAAGTTCCTGACTTGCTCTCCAAGTACACGCGTGACTCCCGTGCTCGGTAACCGCTCCGGCTGACATCACGCATGATGTACCGGATAAGGACGTTATTGTGCATGTGCATGAGCAGTCACCCATGTGCGGACGTGCCTGTCTCGCGCCCTAACCGTTCCAGGTGATGTCACAATTGGCGTAGGGAGCAAGGTGGTTAGGCTCACATGGATGAGCTGGCCTGCATGAGTTCGGCAAACCTAAAAGTTCGAACCTTATGGAGTTGAGTGTTGACCTCAATATGAACTGGCAGTCCAATGCTGCTGATGCGAGCGTTGACACTGCCGAACCTAGCCGACAGAACCTAAGAGTCCGATGTTTGGCTCGATCTGATCTGACATAATCGAAGTGCTAAGCCCGGCCTTCCGCGGAGCGTATTAGGTCTGACTGGGTCTGACCGAAACAGAATATTCGGCCCACTACAGACATCTATCACGTGACTTTATATCTTGCTATATCAGTTAACTAATGTTTTTACGGCCACTATATTGAAGAGGAATTACAGTGGCCCCTGATTCAGTGGTAAAACCTCGGCCTATTAACCTTGAGGATGTGGGTTTGAATAGAAGGGCAACCACGTTGTGAAAATTGTATCTAATCTAGCCCTTCGAAACCCTGTTATTGGATAGACTAACTGGGCATACTTTCACCCTAAAAAGCTAAAAGAAGTTGGACTTACTTTCACAGCAAAAATGTAGTAGTTTTTTTTTATTTTATTTTATCAGCAAAGAAAGGATTTCCATATCATTAAAAAATGATAAAAAAAAAACTCGAGTGATACACCAGGGAGCATCATGCAAAGGTAGTACCTATTACTACACCTGACCTAAAATGTAGTGTTTTACTCTTGATTCTTCATAAAAGGGGAGTCCTAGTTGGAGTCCTTTATTAAGTTTGTTATGCTTGGGGCGCCTTGCAGCTGTAGATTATGTAGTTTGCACTTTGCACTTTTGAGCTGTATGTGAACATAGGAAGTGAACTGACATACATAATTTTCTTTCAGGTTCATGATTTTGGCTTCTTTCGTTATGACCCTGGTGCCATACAATTTCTGAGCTATGAGGAAATTCCTCTTTCTCCAGAGGCTGCTTGCGTTGGACTAGAAATCAGAGTTGTTGGTAATGACAGTGGAGAGAAGGTATATTGAACACATTTGTAGTTTCACTATTCCTCATATTATTGTATTCACTGCTATCTATGATTATTACTTGACCTTTAAGCCAGGAATCTTTCCCAATCATTTAGCATGGAGAATTCTGTTTCAACCTTAGACAACAAATGATGTTATATTTTTCAGATGGAAAAATGACTGGAAGCATTTACCTACATATTATTCTTAATCGAACCAAAACAGACGAGATGAAACATTTCCTTGGGAATCTTTTCCAATCATTTAGCTTTGGAAAACCTTCTCAATCTTTTTTGCAATTTTCTATTGTTGTGCTTAACAATGGGGAACATTTAATCTGGAGATTTTATCTGTTTCTCAAAAGGAGTAAAGGATGTTGACAACCAATTGAGGAATCATCTCGCGTCATGCTGTATTTCCATATTGTAATTGACAGTTGAAGGTCATAAAATCACTTTGCTCACGAACAAGATCACGTCCCTAGTTACGAGCTTGTACACATGCTTCTAGAGCCTACTCGATTAGCTACCACACCAAGTGCATTTCCCCATCGGCATCCTAAATCTCCTCCTCCATACTGTTAAGTACAGAATAAAAGATCCAATTGTCAGAGAATCATTAGTTTCCTTTTCAGATCTAGTCATTCTTCCGTACACAACATACAACTCTCCGTAGACTTCTGCTAGAATCCGAATCTTAATCAACAAAAGTGAGTTCCCATTTTCCAAGCAACACGACGCATGAGCTGACTTCAATAACACATTCAATCGCAAGTTAAAAGCCCCTGAGGGGCCTTGCACAAGGAGGAGGGGAGTTTGGTCACTTGGTTGGTGGGTAAAAGAGAAAGTCACTATGGGCCTAGACTAAGAAGCACGCAAATAAAAAATATATTATATATAATTTTTAATCCCTAAAATTCCACTAATTTTGTAACATAACTCCAAAGAGGATTACTTGTATCCCCTTCATTAGACTGAGGATGAGGAAACAGAACCAGTACTATCAGAATCCATTCATATACTGGTTTAAAAAAAAAATATTCAGACGAGAGAGATATATATTTACATAAAAGTTGTATATATATAACTGTATATATATGGTTATAAATACACACACGCAACGAGAGAGATATATATTTACATAAAAGTTGTATATATATAACTGTATATATATGGTTATAAATACACACACGCAATGAGAGAGAGAGAGAGAGAGAGAGAGAGAGAGAGAGAGAGAGAGCCCTAATTGCAGTTTTAACCCATATGGATATCGCCTTCGTTCTTTTCTGGTGTCATAGGAAAAAAATAGCCCTAATTGCAGTTTTAACCCATATGTTTTAAGCAATAACATATTTACCCCGTGCATATCCAAAACGTATCCAGGTGTAACCGAAACGTATTGGATACCAAAAATTAATTCTAAAAGCTGGATACTTTAAAAAAAAAATATCGGATACGTATCCAGAGCGTATCCGTATCCGATACACGTACGATACGTGATACGGAGGGCCCTGAAAAACAAGCATGTGATAGTTTTGTATCGTAATTTCCCTTGAAGTTTCTAGATCAGTGCTGCTGTATTTGAGCTTTGTGGTGTATGTGTTAAAATCGAGACATAAGCCAGGGGAATCGAATAGGAATTGTATTCTGTTGTATAGGCATAGCAAAGGCAGCACAGTTTTTTTTTTTCTGTAACAAATATAAATGTACATATATACAATTACTTTTGTTAACCTTTCTAAAGCAAATAATACAATCACAAGTTTATTACAGACATTTGGATAGCAGAAATGGATGCCAGGAATAGGATGGAATGTGAGGTTGTTTTTAATTGTGTTTGGGTGGGAGTTTTTGCACTTAGTTTTCTGTTCTCATTTCACCCTTATGAGCTCACTGGAATGTCTTGCCATGTCCAAAATCAAGCCAAGGATTGAAGTGGGCCTGAGGTCTTTTGTCTTTCCTACGAATTAATACGTTAACTTGTGATGTAGAAAGGAGGTTGTGAATGAAACGATGATATCATGTACCAATCACAGGGTCACATATATAGCCGTCTATGGGTACAGTAGAGCAGTTACACGTGATGATTTGCAAGTGTAACATGATAATTATGCTTTTGTTGTTGTGCAATCAATTCCACTTGGTTTTAGTGGATTGAGTGATCGTAATTGTGGATCATGATAATTTCTTCAACCCAGGCATCATAAATTCTTCATCGTTGCGGGTTGAAGTAGCGCTGTAGCATACATCTTGCCCCAGGTCTTTAAATGGTATCGATGTCTCTTTGCTATTGCTTTTGATTTATTTGCTAACTTGCATGCGGAAATGACATTAGTTTCTGGCCGCCAACTTGCTTTTTATGGTACCTTTTAAAGGTTTCTGCTTTTATTTTAATTTTTCTGTGGAAGGGTGGTGGGTGCTAAATGTCCTTTGTTTGATTGCTCTTTGAACTTGCAGGTCTCTATTCTCGCTGGCACCCTTGCTCGTTTGGACAGAGATGCTCCTCATTACAAAAAGTATGCGTTGGCTTCTTATTCTTAATACATGTACATGAGCTGCATCCTATTTTTCCGACTCCTTGCTTAACTACAATGCAAATAGTAGTCAGATCTGATATGTGTTGTAATGTTACGGACTGGATCACCTGGTGATTGTGATGTTTAATTATCTGGTGTTCAATGTGTTGGGAAGTTTCATGTCCAGTCTTAATACACCCACCCACCCACTCATACACACACATGGAAAGGTTTGCACTGTAATAAAGCAAACCTTTTTCTGAGATACCTAGCTGTAAGAATCAGCTAGGGTGCATAAACCCCAGAAAGGCAAACACAAAGGTAATTAACGGAGGCCATGAGCAAAACTTATTTCACTTGCCAGCTGAACTCTACCACAAGCTTAAGATAGTTGCAAATGTCTCCAGAATGCAAGAACGCCTGGCAAGAAAACTTTTTTACTGATTGTGAGTACAGGGAAAAGAAAGGAAGCCTGGACTCTTTGATTGCTAGAACTTTACAAGCTGAAGGTTAGATCATCAAAAAGATTATCTTGAAATCTGGGTAGGTTTTGAATGAGCAAGGTTTGAAGCTTTTGATATCTGAGCCTATGATTTGAGGAAAAGAGAAAGAAAGGAAAGGATCAAATTATTGGTTGCAAACCAAGCTACTAAAAACAGTTGCATCTTACTGGTTAATACCGTGAGGTGCCTTTTAATCTAGGAGTGCAAAACAGAGCCTTCAAACCATCAATTGCCACAAGACCAGGGAAGAGACAAAGGAGTAAGACAATGTGGACAAGGAAAAGAGGAAGAGTGGAAAAAGAAGAGTAGTAGCTGTGAGGAAGGAGCCAAGAGAGATACTGGGAAAGAAGCAGCCAACAAACATTGTAATTCAAGCCAAAAGTAACTCCCCCTCAGACTTTGTCATTTTTAGGGATCTTTTCAAGAGTCCAACCTATCCGTTGTCTCACTCAAGGTCAAGAGACCAAAACCATGCTAGTTCGACATGAAAGTTATAGGACTAGTGTGTGACCACTTGAGTCAATGAGGACGCCTCCCACATCACAAGTGTGCTAAGTGCATCTCATCGGTAAATACAAAATAACTAATCTGATTATTCTATAAGAAAGCAAACATGGTGAACTTGAAATCTACGTTGTGTACCCAATATTACATAAGGTAAAATGTCTCCTCTAGTAACACCAAAAGGAACACTTTATTCTCTGTCATAGAATTGAAGTTATTAGATGAAATAACTCCAAAAGGAACACTTAATTCTCTGTCAACAACAGCACTACGAAAGCGATTATCCATTGCTGCTTATGAGTAGCAATCAACATAAAAAGAAGATAGATCTCTAGCGACAAGAAAGCAGCCACCATGTAGAATCTGCTTCTGCTTTTTTCCTCTCCATGCAGATAAGGCGGCTTTGATGACTGTCATGGAAGTTAACAGCCTTTGATGGGTGTGGTTTGCCGCAAGGTGGTTTTTTCGGGTTGTTAGGTGGTTTGCCTTTTTCCAGAAGTGATTATAAGATGCGGGTTGCTGATTTGTTAGGTACGAGGAAAAAAAGATGTTGTAGTTTTATGATATATCCCCTCATTGGAGTTGAACAGTAGAAGAAATGGACAGGCATGGGGGTATTTTGTCTCGTACATATTGGCCCAATGCTAGCCTGCATGTAGGAGGGAAACAACTCGGTTAAGTATGTAGAATATACACTTTCCTTACTCAAGTAAGGTTTCTTGCACGATTTTGACGTTTAGTTCTCAAAGTTGATCGTTTCAATCCTACCTTTGTTAAGATTAATAGATTAGCATTTCTGTTACTTTGTGCATAGCTGTTCTTTTTTGGTTGGCTTATGGGATGTTTGAAGTTTTCCTGACATGTTGCTCGTTGTGATTACGTTTGGCTTTCTGGATTATGATACCTTTGTAAGTTTTGCTGAACTTGGATCAGCTTTGCTTCAGTCTGGCTTTTGAAACTAAGCACTGTCTCACAGCTTTACCTCTTCCATCTCCCCACTCTCTCTCAAGATTCAAGAATACCTTTGAGAATGGATGTCCTATTGTGAACAGTGTAGAGCTTACTATTTTTTTTGGCTGGCAGGCCCTTTAACTGAGCTCTGGCATATTTAGGCGGCCTGATTTTTATTTTGAAAGGCATCAAATGTGGTTCCAAACTTTCAATGTGGAATGCCTTTACCTTATGGCATTTAAGATGTGTATGAAATTCAACTATGAAGCTTGTTGAGCTTCCCAACAAATGGCTTCCACATGAATTCATTCAACTTGGAGTTAAGAATCTTTTAATTTGCTTTTTTGTATTTTCGATAAAACTCTGCAGTCACAGATTGTCGTTGGGGGAATGACTATATTATGGTTGAGGTCTGAAACATTTTCTTTTCTCTCGTGACTTAACATGGTAATAGATTTAGAGCTGATATCTCTTTTTTTCTTTTTCTTTATTTGTACTTTGTTTCCCTGTGGATGCTATGGAATTTTATATTTTGAATGTGTTTTATCTCTCTGCCTCTGACATCTGTTATTTGCAGAAGCAGTATTGCTACTCTTTGCCACCTTTACTAAATGTTTGCAATGTTTTCCTTTCTTGGTCCAGGGATGGCTACAATGACTTCAACACATTCTACATGCAAGTAAGCAATGCCACCTTTGATGCAATTTGTTGGACTCTAGACCTTACGGATTGTGCAAGCATTGCTGGAGTTATTTTGATAATTCAAGTTGCTAAACTAAATGTCTTGTCCTCTTGAGTTGCTGCTGATTGATGGTTTATTAAATGTCTGGAATTTCATTTTTGTTCATAAATGATTTACTGGACATGTGCATAGCATATGCCTAATTAATAGTTTATTAAGATTAGTTGATAGTTTATTAAGATTAGTTGGTAAAATGGAGAAATATGAGAGAGAAGAGGGAAGCAAATCTTGTTCACTGGAAAAAAAAATGGAGAAAGAAACATTGGCAGGACTTGGGATGTCAGAGGAGCAGAGCAGTTTGTTTATAAAGCTACAATTTTTCCATGTTAAATATTTGTTTTGGGAAACATTGTCTATCAAACAATCAGTATGTTACTGCAGAGACCTGGTATGATGTTATATGTGGGATCTAATACCACAATCATGTGGCTTTTCCTTGACTTAATGCACCCCCACACGCTTTTTATTCATTTAAACCTGTTCAGCTTGGCTCACTTTCTGTGTCTGAATTTAGTCATTTCTTATTTATTTAGCCTCATCTTAGGAATTCTAATTTTGACAATACCAAGAGTTAGCATAATTGTAGTTTTGTGATTGATGTGCCTGCCTTGACACTCCTGGTTAGTCGCACATCTGTTCATCAGAATATTGATGATGTGCTGTGTGTAGTGATGTTGCAGAGAAAGTTAACTGTTGGAATGAAAGTTCATAAATATAGGAGGAATTTCTTTTACCTCGCTCGAATACAATAGTGATGTAAATTATTGGATAATTAAAGGCTAGGAATTCGTAGTCCATAGTCCTATCCTCAGGATATGTCATGTGTGTATGGTACTACTATAAAAGTAACATAATAGAACGAGGAAGCAGCATGGCATTAACCATGATATTGTCTATTATCTATGACCGAAGCCACACGCTAGTCAGGAAAGGCGAATTGTCAGAATTAAAGGAGATAAATTGCATCATCTCTTTACTTTCTTAGAATTTAATATCAGAAATCTCTTCATTTCCAACAAGTGGGCACCGGATGACTTTGGGCTCTTTCTTGTCCTTGGTTGAAAATATGATGAGTCTGAAATAAGTCCATAGAAAATGATAATGAAGTCTTCTCTAGGTCATGAAATTCTCATTTTTAAGACAAGCTTTTTGCAATTCTCCAGAATTGTTCCTCTTGTTTTCCTCCTCCCACCAAGTGTAAGGTCTCTGCGTTTGTATGGAAGAGAATAAAAGTCAAAATGCATAGAATGCTAGGTGTACATAACCTCAACTCACTTTTTTTTTTTATCAGCAACGGTAAAATCATGAATTAATGGAGAGAAAAGGTACAAAATAGAGGGGGCAAGGTGTCTATCAAAGGCCTCCATCGCTTTTGCATGGACAACATGGATAAATGGGGTATGGGGTACCATGTATCATGTAGAGGATAGGCCCACATTGATGTACGCACAAATTCTAATGGCTATGTTTATGCTTTATTAATTGTCCTACCTGCTATCTGCTTATGGATATATACCTGCCTGTGGGATTTTTCCTTTGAATAAAACAAATCCTTCACTATTGATCAGCACCAGGTGTGAAAATTAAGATATTTGACTGACCAACTCGAGGCAAGAGCTTGTTTGGTCTGGCTTCAGCCTGGCAGTAGGCTACACGCCCAATGTGAACCGAGCCCAGTTATAACATTGCACCACTTGGCTCGCTTGCAAGCATAGTTTAGCTTGTTTTGCAATTGAGATCTAGCTTAGTTGCCTTTTTCTTTCACGAAATGCACTGGTATTCATTGTGTGAAATCTACTTAAATGTCTTCCCCTAAGCCTTGATATGATAAGTAACTTCTTGATTTTTTTTGAGGGGCTGTTTAGAAGTTAGAACAAGTGCTTTTTGGTAGTGTAGCATGCTTGTGGTGGAAATGGTGATGTGATGGGAGTATATCTAATACATACACTAAATGTGAAAATTTGTCCTCTAAAAACGGAATTATTGAATGAATGGATCATAAATGATGAGATTTCACACTTTCTTTACCTTCTAGGAAAGATAGTAATCGTAGATAAAATGGAATTTCCGCAACAACCGCAAATCCTTCGAATATCATTTGAGAATACAAATTTATATTTTGCCCCAAAAATTTATTTTGGTTAGAATCATTAACATAAAAAAGAAAATGAGTGATTAAACGTTTCACGATTGGTAAGCTAGATTTATTGTCATAACCCGTATTTTCCTAAAAAAATTGATCTATTTAAACCACGATCATGAGCAAGTGCATAAATATACTCCTGAAAGATAAGCGGATATATGAAGTCATGTTGCTGAGATCTATGTAGTTCTAAATTTCTTTTGAATTCCTCCAATTTCAATTTTAATTGAGGCAAGAGTAGAGGATTTTTGGGGTTATCAAATGATACAAAGTGCGATACAGTCAAAATAAGGTATTGGTTGTAAGAAAAGAATAGCTACCTACCTCGGTAAACTTATCAACAGATTCTTCTCCCTTTCCATTTAATTGGTTTATGTTCGTATAGGATAAGAAGACGATTAGAAATCCTTTATTTTTGCAACCCAATTGCTCTTTTGATTTTGGGAAAAAAATTCTTTATCTATATGCTGCTGCCTGCTTCTACACATCCATCTCCATTCCATAATGGAGAGTCACAATAGTCAGGATTCACTAAAAAATCAATAACCCACGCATGGGAAAAGCCTTCCCCGCAACAGCCACTAATCTATTTTTAACCTATAATTAGAGTGGGGAATCATTCAAATTAAGAACTAAAGCTCGTTTCTTTTTCTTTTCTTTACCTAGAAAAAATTGAAGCCATAGGGCTCTATTGCTGGTCATAGCTGTGACCAGCAATATCGTTTGGTGTAAATATGCTGGATTAGCCGATTTGTGGTGTTTATGTTATTAATATTGCATGCATCTAGTTTCCCTTATATATGCATTTAAGGGTCTTGAGCCTCGTATCATGCTTTTGTGTCCGTGGTCTGTTAAATGTTCGTGGGAGCTCTAGGTGCTGAAGAAGTGTCAGATATAAATGAAAAGTAGGGACCTGCCGATTTTATCGGACATTCTTGTTGAACCTCATCTCTTGATTTTCTGCTGACATTTCAGTTCCATACATTCTTTACTAGTTGCTTTGCAATTTTTGAAAGCCTTGCTGGTTCTTTCTCAAGCTTAGTTATTGTCTTTGTAATTCCCATTACTTTCAGGCAGCATCTGGGACCAAAGGGGGTTCAAGTGGTTCCCCTGTAATTGATTGGCAAGGCAGGGCTGTAGCGTTGAATGCGGGGAGCAAGTCATCTAGTGCTTCAGCATTTTTTTTACCTTTAGAAAGAGTGAGTTTATTTCAGTCATTTTCTGTGACTTCTACTCGATGCTTCTGATGTTGTCCAATATGGACTTTTAACTGTTTCTTTGGCTTGTTGGTTGCAACCGGGTTCAGCTGTGTTGGTTCAACATTAACCTGATTCAAACTGGGAGCTGAGCCCTTTTGCTTACTTGACTTTAGCTCATCTTACTGCAAAATAACGATGATGATAAATAGCTTCCCATCTTAGAAACACCCAACTTTGTGCGTGTTGCTTGATGTGGAATTGAAAAAGCCTTTCTGTTACTGGAGAATAATTGACACTTCTTCAGAGTCCATATTTAATGATTTATAGCTTATCAGTAATCTCTCTGTTATTTTTTGTTCTTTGCATTTTCATGTTCTAATAATTAGGCAAAAGGTGATGCACTCTCTTTTGAATATCTAAATCAATTTTTGTTTTTTCCCTGTAATATTGTGTTGCTTTCTTCTGTATAATTTGTTTCTTTTCTTCTGGTTGTATGTGCTATTTTATTGGTTAAGTTTACTCTCGATAAGGATCGTTGTGTTGTTTTGTTTTTACAACATGATGGAGGATTTTCCGTTCTGGTTTTACCCTACATTTGATCTTATACTTCTTAACTGTTTCTCGTAGACTTTTCTCAATGTAAAATATAGTATTTGGATGAGCTTGGTTATAATTGTTTGAGGGTTCCTTTGCCTTTTGTTTTCGCTCGTAACCAGCTCAACTATTGGCTTTATCGTCTCTGGGGAAGCCTTTCAGATAGATTTTGATTGCATAACATCCTGTAATAAGAAGTCTTTGAAGTCTCAATCTTAGGAAGTCCAACCTTTCAGAAGACAGAAAACATAGGCAAGCTAACGATCTGAACTGAACAGAAAGGCCAGCAGTTAAGATTTTTTGAATATGGGGTCGAAACAGGACTTGAATGTTGTAGATACAACCTGATTTTCTAAGTGCTGTTACCTGATAACCCAAATGCATGTTTACTGCCTTCCCATGCTCATGTAAGGCACAACAAGGAGTATGAGTTGTTTCCAGAAAGACACTTGAAGATGATTATGCGGATTTGAAAATTTCCATAATGGAGAGTGAATTACATAATCTGTCGAAGACCTTAAGGTTCACTGCCTCCCAGATGAATTACATTGAAGCTGGTATTGCTCATGTTAGAAGACCATGGATAGGGATGCCATATCTTATTCTATTAGATGTTGGGTATAATCTGTTTCCCATATTTCCTTTGAAGGTTGACAGCATGGGATATCAGTGTAAATATGTGCTCGTATGTCTGAAACCGTCCTCTTTGTATTTCCTTAAATTTCAATTGATTGGTTCTTTCCATCATGCAATTTTGTCTTGTGCAGGTTGTAAGGGCTTTACAATTCTTGCAGAAAGGAAGAGATTCTTTCAGTGATAAGTGGGCGGCACTTACTATTCCCCGTGGTACGCTTCAGGTTTGTGAATTCCTATGATTGTTGTTGTTGAGCTTTACTTAAATGCAAAGCCTATTTGTTTTACTCTTCAAGCTGCATCGAAAAGAAAATAAAACAAGTATTGGGTAGTGCTCCCCGGCCCCTGGACCCAAAAAAATGAAGAAAGTTGCAGAATGTTTAAACAGAATGAGGTCTCATTTGTTGTCCTTTCATTTCAAGTAGAACACCCATCATGTAGTTTATGATGCCAGAAGTGCCACAGCCACATCCTTTTGGTGAGGTTTTTGGGAAAAGTTTTCTATTTGCAAATCATGCGTTTCGGTGGACGGTGAGCCATAGCCCTGAAATTCTATTTCTCTTGGGCTTGAGGTTATTATTGGTCAAATTTTTTTTCTTGCGAGCAATAGTAGTTTGGTGTAACAATCTAATTCTTACTTGCTTCTAGTTTGGTTTGGCAACATTTTTCCATTTTATCATACTCGTTATGCCGTTTTCCTTGACATTGCGAGTATTGTGGATTTGTGGAGCTATGAACTCATTGTTTTCAGTTCTTTTAAGCATTAATTTTGGTTGTGCATCACCCAACTTGCACTTCTGAACTTCTGAGTCGTTATCTAATCCGCTTAAAGAAGTGAATAATTAGGAATATTTTCATGCTTCCTGTTATTTTCTATTTACGTCATTGTACTTTTATTCCTTTCTGGAAATTGATTATGAAGCTTTACATCAACCTGACGTCCCTCGCATTAAATATGCTGTAGTAGATATTCATATTCTTTTTATCAGAACAATACTGAAACAACCTATTATTTATGTATCCTTTTGTGATTTTAATCTGTGTTAAAGTATATCATGTATTGGTACCCTTGGTCACTTCTTTAATGTTGATCATTATACTTCTTGCTTTTATGCGAGTAATATCCTCGTATAATGGTTACAGGTTCAAAGATTCTGTTTTCTTTTCATGTTGAATATCAGTTGCTTGTATTAATTTATGGGCAGTCACTTGTGATGTATTTGGTTCATTGTAAACGTGTAGTTCATGGTTGGAAACTTGGAGATGAAGGCTTGATTGCCTGTGAGTATTTGTTCTTTGCATTTGGGTTGGGTGTTACATCTCTTTGAATTCCATCCTTCTTGGGTGGATTGGTTGGGCTGTTTGTAGAATGGCTTAGTCTACTCGTTATGTTAAACTCGTCGTTTTTCAAATATATCTTGCATGTCCTGGAGGGCAATTTGTTTCCATCTGACAATATATATTAAACTCGTTGTTTTTCAAATTATTGCTGTAAAAGGAATAATTTCTCAACTCAGATTGGTGTAAATTATGTAATTGCATTTTTTTGCATGGTTTCATAATCTAGTTGGATATGGGTGCTATTATTTAGTGATTGCTTCTTGTGTCTATGGCCTCAATCATCATGTTTTTACCTTAGTCACGAGGTCATGTGACCATGCTGGCAATGTTCATGAGTTTTATTCCCATCTTATTGATCTCAAGCTATGGATTACTTATCCTCCTCCTCCTCCCCCCTTTCAAAAACAAACAAAAGCTTGTCAATAAGATCTGTATCCATAGAGAGAGTTTTTCTTTTGATCGGCCTCCACAGAGAGTTTTTTTTTTGATTGGCAAAAGTAACATTTTATTCAGGGAAAGGGGAATGTGGATTCCAACCAAGGTTGGAAAGTACATCCAGATGGGACAAAGCCCAATCACACGTATTGGGACATAGCCCATTACACCTGTTGGCCCATAGAGAGAGAGTTCTTGCAGATAAGATCATACTGCTGCATATTTGTGCATGTGTGGCATATCTAGGATTCAAGATCTGGTGCAGTAGATTTTAGCTCTTATAATTGATGATGTAGGTGACATTCCTCCACAAAGGATTTGATGAGACACGTCGCCTTGGTCTCCAAAGTGACACAGAACAGGTACTTTAGTCTGTGTAAAGGCCTGCATTTTTGTGGGACAAATAATAATTTGAGAATTTTCTGCCCCTTTAATGAGTGTTTTTCTGTCACTGGATTAGATGGTGCGCCATGCATCTTCACTTGATGAAACTGGAATGCTTGTTGTTGATTCCGTGGTGAGTACGCTTTCTTCAGTATATTGTAATTAATTGTAGAGTTTTGTCTTCTCTGTAACGTCTGCCATCAATCTGGGCCTCTTCAGGTGCCAGGTGGCCCAGCTCACAACCTTTTGGAGCCCGGGGATGTACTTGTTCGCGTAAATGGGAACGTAAGCATTTCATCCTCTGTGTCCATACGTATCCAATCCCTTTGGTTATCAATATTACTTCTCGTAATGTATTCGACACCGTTTTTTTCTCCTTCAGTTGTCTTAGCTATTTTTAGCAAAAAGTTTTGACTAATATTAACTATTCTCCTTTCTCATGCCTTTTTCCTTCAGCGTTTTTAATTTTCTAGCTCATTTGAAGTGATCTTATTATTTGCACATAGAATATATGTTAATTTGGGTAGATCCCAAGTCGGAATTGTGATCTGGGATTCAGATTCAGATTTGTTCAATAAATATGCTGTGACACTAAGCTTCATAGTTGCAAGCTGGGATTTCCAAAGGATGACTGGAAGTTGTGAAACTTCCATGACAAAATAAAATTCCGTGTCTTATGTTGTCACTGGGATTCAGACTTTTTAGCGTAACACTTGTCTTTTTTTCCTTATTTCTCCACTAGGATTGCCAAGAAAAGACTAAAATTGTTGATCTTTCCATTGTTTACTGAAATTGCGAGTCTGCAATTTTCCTGATCTACCTAGTCAGACTTCTTATGCTGATGTGAGTGATATTTTAAACTATAACATGAATTTTTTTGTTGAAACTTTCTAGTTTGTTAGGACTTTGTCATTATGAGGTGAAACTAATTTGTGGAAGTGAATTGAAGCTGAATTTTTGCATGTTTAATTTGCGTGAATTTCTTTCTTTATTTTGCATTTGTGTCATTCCAGGATGAGACTCAAGTAACCTTTTTAAACTGCCTAGTAACCAGTTCATGCTGATCTCTTGATTTTGGATTTTGGCTGTATTTTTCGTGTTGAAATGCCGGAATGTGATCTGCATGAGATGTCTTTGATGTATCAAAATTCTTACTGCAGGTTAATACTCAGTTCCTGAAATTGGAAACATTGCTTGATGAAAGTGTGGGCCGGAAGATTGAATTACAAATTGAAAGGGGTGGCATGCCATTGACTGTGGACTTGATGGTCAGATTTGCCATTGCGCATTTTATGCCTTGCTTTCGTACAGTATCTGTTAATGGTTTTCTATGGCAGAGTGCCATAGTTGTTTCATTTAGGCGGATGTGATAAGTTGCTGTTGATTGAGGCATATGCAATTGCTTTCCGTTGTTTGGCATGCTGCACATAGTTGGTGAAGGACATTGTAGAGATTTGTATGCCAGTAGGTTATCCATTTTAGTGCTAGAAGACATGCGATGACTAACTTGATTTACGATATTTTGTGCCACTGCTCGGAACTCCAGTGTATCTTGGGATATTTACATTGCTTGCTGTGATTGTCAAGTCATTCAGTATTGGTGCTATCTAACCTGCTCTGCTGATGCTCTTCAGGTTCAGGATCTACACTCAATAACTCCAGACCACTTCTTGGAAGTAAGTGGTGCAGTGATCCACCCCCTTTCATACCAACAGGTTGGTTGGAGTTGGCTTCTCTATATCAGTAATGTTTACTTCTAATTTCCGAAACTTTCATTTTTTAGTATGATGTGCATTTCATCTGACTTAACACAATATAAAACATACCTAAGAACCTATGCCAGAAATCTTTAGATATGGGAGTGGAATTAGGCTATTGAAATGCTGGGAAGTGGAAGTGAGTATGGTTTCGGCTGTCTTTTCTATTGGCTGCTCACCTAATGGGCATATCTAAGAAATGAGGGAGGAACAAATTGTTTGTTACTCCAAATACTCTTGAATATTATTACAAACTACTGCCTTGTTTTCAAGGGGTTGCAAAACGAGCAAGTCCACATGTTGTGGACTCGTGTTTTTCCACTCTAGAGTTCAGTGGAAGAAAACAAGTTATACTCTACAATTCGTTCACGGTGTTTTTTCCTCAAGTTGTAGGATTGGGTGTACCTGAAATCTAAATAAGTTTGCTCCAGAGAAAAACGGAAAAATGTGGAAGCTGAACTTTCTTAATGTTGTTTTTTTCGACTTTCTTTGCACCGTAGTCTTAATCCTATTTCATGTACTCATATTGTATTATGTATACTACATAATTATGGACACTGTCAAACCTTGAAACGTGGGGACATGCTGAAACCAAAATTTAGAAATTGTGGTAGTGTATATGATCTTGAATTCTGACAGGTCAATGGCACATGGGCCATGATTTAGGATAAATCCTGAAATCTCCTTTTTATGCCTGCAGGTGTTTAAGCTTTTGTGAGACTATCGTTTTGAATGCTTTTCTAACTTCCGGAATTGCATAGTTTTTAAAAGTACCTATTCTTTCTCTTTCCTTGTATTGCGAAGATATATGTTTCATCCCTTCCATTCATTTTTATGAACTGCCATTACTAATATGAACTGGGTAATATTGTGCTTTGAAGTCAGTTATTTACCAAGGCATGAATGATTTAGCGAGAAAACCATCTCTTTTTTCTGCAAAAAGACCCATGCAAACTTATTGACTTTAGCTTTTGGTATGCCCAAATTTCCAAAGGGAGTGGGAAGTTCCTCCCACTTCTCTAAGGGGACTAATTTTATGATACATTCTGGCATCTTATTTTCTCCTATCTATGTTGAATTTTCTTGTTTGATGCTAGAAAATGACGAACTTTAATTTGATTCTGAGCTGTTGATTGATTTTATTATTTTAGGTATATTTTTTTGCCGTGAAGATCATTTGTTGTCATGCTGTTCTTATTATTATGACTGTCTTACTTGTCCTCTTTCTCCTTCTTACTCTATTCTATTTCTTTGGGTGATAGGCTAGAAATTTTCGCTTCAATTGTGGCCTTGTTTATGTTGCAGAACCAGGGTATGTTTACGGTTCTCTTACAATGTGAATGTCAAAACTTGCAGTTACTCTTTCGCAAATTGCCTTATATTGTGTTTGTAGCAGTTAAACGGCTGGGTTTTAAACTATTTGATACTGAGAGCATATATATTACCTCGAATTTTCTGCTACAATATCTCACCGGGAATAGTTCTACTTACCAATTGCAGATATATGCTTTTTAGAGCTGGAGTTCCCCGTCATGCCATTATTAAAAAGTTCGGAGGTGAGGCAATATCAGGACTAGAAGATCTAATTTCTGTTCTCTCTAAGCTGGCTAGGGGTTCTCGAGTGCCTTTGGAGTATATAAGCTACATGGATCGTCATCGTAAAAAGGTACTATTTTTTCCTATTTTCCTGTTAGAATCATTTGAAAGACTTCCTGGTGTGTGTTGTTCAAATGAAGGATATCACTTAGCTAAGAACGTTTGTCATGTTTTGTACTTGATTACTAAACTATATAGGCATGATCACCTACCTACTATTATAAAAGAGTTCCTCCACTAGCTTACTTCCAAATGACAAATGTCATTGACCTCACAATTTATTGTTGTGGGACCCACAAGTCAACAATAAATACTAAACCTAAATTTTAGAAGTGGGACCCGCAACATTTAATAAGTAGGAGCATGTGGGACCCGCTCTTGAAGATAATATTCAAGGGCCACTGCTATATGATAAAAACGGACTCCTAGAAATTTTATTACGGACTATTGGAAAATAATGATACAAAATTATTAAAAAGCTCAGTTGAAAAATCTTTATGGTTATGATTATAAATCAATTTAAGTGGAAATTTGCTTTATGGCTGTTCCATGGAAAATGGTTCTCTCCCTTTAGTATTATGCACACAGATTCATGTTTTATCTTACTAGCACAAAGCACTTGCTCAATATCAATCGTCATATTAGTTGAAATTAGTCGTCAATAGTTTTAGAGAAAAAGTATCACACATGATTATACTATCAGATTATGATTATAATCATGTGATCACAATTATCTATTTATTCGCAGTACTATGTTGATATGTAGTAATATCTTTGTATATCAAAATCATTAACCTCATCAACTACCATCGTCAGTTGCCGTCATCACGTTTTGAAATGTTTTTTGCCTCGTAATCTTTTTTTCCTTTTTGTACTATTTATATTGAGTACCACTTTAAATCCTCTCTTGATGAGGGTAACAATTTTGACATACAAAGATAATTCATATGATCATAATATTGCGGATAACTTGATCATTGTGATCACATGATTATAAATTTATAATCATAATCTGATAGTATAATCATGTGTGTGATACTTTTTCTCTAAAGCTAGTGGCAATTAATTTCAACTAATATGACGATTGATATTGAGCAGGTGCCCAGCGCTAGTATTGTCAAAAGGGCGAAAGTTACGTGAATTAGTTTTATGATGTTCCATCTCTTTTCCTTTTTTTTTTTTTGTTTGCTGATGCTATGCATTTGCTATAGTAGAATCCTAGAGGATATGGCCTTTTATGAGCCATGTGGTATGTCCTTTTCCTTGGTGTGCAGTCAAGCCTGTTTGGGTAAAACCTTGAAGAGATGGCCAACACAGGGATGGTATTTTTGAAGCTTGTGTCTGTTAAGTCCCCAAAACTTTGTGGTCGTATTTTGCCTCTTTTAGTCATGATGACTTTCGCTAGCTTCTTCAGGTAACAAAATGCTGAGCCTTGATTGTTGTTTTGTGTTCAGTTTTTTGTCCTACACTCCTACTACTGCACGATAAAGGAAATTGTTGAACTTCACCGGACCTGAAAATGCTATGGAGATCTGCTGCTGCCATAAGTTAGTCTCAGTTTTGGGATAAGTCTGTCTGTTCAAAACCGGGGATAGCGTTAGACAATGTGATTCTAATGGTACTTAATGAAGACAAGGGGGCTCACTCTAATGTTGAGCGTTTTGATTGACAGCATAATTTTCATGTGTGGTCTTGGCTGTAACTCTAGGGATTCACTGGATTCACATTTCTGATATCCATCACATTAAGGCATTCAACTTTCATGAGTTGTAAAGCTCTGATGAAACTTTACATATTTATGTAGTCCTGCCGAAACATTTTTCCATGTTCAGTTACTTTGTTAGAACCCCATCTAAAGAAAAGTACTCTGTTAGTATGCCTAGGTGGCACATCTTGAATTTTCTTGGGAGCAGTAATAACCTGAAGCGAATGGGTTCCTTCTCTTCAAATGATCTTAATGCGCGAGCTCTCAGGAGCTTTTGTTTCAAGATAGGGATGAATTTGAAGATGTGTACTTTTAAAGATATGCTTCGTACCTTTCTTGCCATATTCATAGTAAATATTCGAAATGTGTGTTTTGGGTACAAGAAACCTTTGATTGATTTGCATCGTTGAGTTTGCAGGAGCTCGATTTTGTGTAGCCAAGTTGACTTAAATGTTAGTCTCAAATCTGTATCTCTAGCTGTATACTCGTTTTCGTTTATGTAGCGTTTTGCCAAGATGCATATATAGTAGTGGGCCACTGACAGGATTAAGCCAAAGCAACAGTAGTATTAATATGATCCCTGAGTACATGTACACATAGGAATGAATGTGCCTGTAAAAATGTGAACATTGGTGTGCAACGAGTATAAGCACATTTATGCTTCGTATATAGGTATGTTTTCTTGTGCAGTATATGTTTCTCCATCGTTCGTATGAGTTGGAAATCTATTTATGCTACCTCTTTTGTTGCAGTCTGTCCTTGTCACAATTGATCGCCATGAATGGTATGCCCCTCCTCAGATTTACACTCGCGATGACAGTACTGGTCTATGGACGATAAAATCTGCTTTGCCACCTGAGTCTCCACTCTTGTCCTCTTGCATGAATAATCTTGAACAAGGTTTTGCAAACGGTAACATTCAGTTAGATACTAGCGAGACTAGTCTAATGGTGGATATGCATCAAGATATCAACCAGGGATTGGTTGATGGTGTTTCCAGCATGGACACTAGTTCTGAACGCGTTGGAGAAGGAACAAATTCTCGCGATGATTTGGATGTTGGAGCTAAGAAACGGCGAGTAGAAGAGGATTCATCTGCTGATAGCCTTGTTGCCAACTGTTCTTTACATGAGCCTAGAGAAGAGAAGTTGGATGACTCGACTAGCTCAGAAAATGCTCTTCTGAGAGATTATCAAGGTGCAGCAGCTGCAGCCGCTAGTTCTTCTGTAGCTGAGCGTGTCATAGAGCCTACTCTAGTGATGTTTGAGGTACTTTATCGAGGATCCGTATGATGCTTCATCTGCATATCCGCTGCCTTGATTTGTTGCCTTTTGTTCTGTTCGTTCAATCTAAGTGCTTAGCGGTAGAATTAATCATCGTTAATCATCACTTCTTGTTGTCAGTAATCAAAGTATAGTACTGAAATTCAGTGCAATTATTTTGTTGCTGGATAATATCCAGCATGGCTGGATGATATAGCTGAGAAATTGGGCATCAAAATATTATGAAAGGAAGGCTAAAGTCCAGAAGGCAATTGCAGCAGTACTAGTTATTTGTCAGATGAAGTGGCAGGCTTCAAACAATCTTGCAGGAAGTAATCTCTGTTATGAATTTTCTAAAGGTCTGCTTTAATCTTGTTAAGGGATTGCAACACATTTCTGACCTCTTTTGTTCACAAGTCTTTGATTTTCCTACCATGACATGCTGCGTGAGGTGACAATGATGGTTTTTGGCAATAATCGCTTTTGTCATGCATTGAGTATGTAAAAGGGACATAGAAACTAGGTACCCTCCTTTGTTTCCACAGTTGCTGTATTTTGCCCGGTGTGGCTTGGACTTGTAAAATGTACTATACCAGATAATAATGAGGTTTCATTAAAGCATTTTGAAATCCGCGGAGATTTTTGTAATATATGTCATGTTGCACAATGTTTTAATTTACTTCATGGATTTTGAATATTGTGAATTGATCAATAATAGAAACCGGGAACTTACTATATCCTGTTTGAAGTTTCCGTAAACTATTTCTGCAATTGGTTCTGAGAATTGGCATGAACATTACTGTGTTTTTTGTGATAAGCTTTCAACTCATGTTTTGTTCTATTTTTTAGCTTGTGATGACTACTTATCATACAGCCATTCCAAAAAGGCAAAAGCAGAGTGATTGACAATGTTATGGTGGATGGATGTCATTCTTTCTCTGATTCGTATGATCTCATGAGTAGTAGTTCTCCTAATGTGAAAACTTGCAGGTTCATGTACCACCATCATGCATGCTTGATGGTGTGCATTCGCAGCATTTTTTTGGAACTGGTGTTATTATATATCATTCTCACAATATGGGATTGGTGGTGGTTGACAAAAACACAGTTGCGATAGCCGTATCGGACATTATGCTTTCTTTTGCTGCCTTCCCAATCGAAATCCCTGGGGAGGTAAAAATTTTAATTTTGTTCAATGCCGGTGACTGTTGTCAGCTGTTGTGTTTTAACTTCTAACTTCCACTGCAGGTGGTTTTCCTTCATCCCGTGCATAATTATGCTATTGTTGCATATGACCCTTCTGCTTTGGGAGCTGTTGGTGCTTCAGTGGTCCGTGCTGCTGAACTTCTTCCTGGTAGGCCTTTTTCCTTCTTTTTTTTTTTTTTTTTTGGAGTACACATGCCTGAACAATTTAGACCAAGGGTTTTCAAGGCACAAACCTAAAAAGCCTGATAATTTGAGCAAGAATGGGAAGTTGGGAATTATGATGTGTTTGGTACCCTATTCAAGATACGACATTACGATATAGCCTCTTGGTGTTTGGCGCGTTTAGCTTCTATGTGGATTGTTTGCATGGGCATAGTAGAAGAATTATTTAAGGAAATGAAAGACGAATTTAGACTGATGAGTGTATTGTGGAATTACTGTACAGTTGGTTTTCGGCCTGGGTTAACCAGTCGTTCAACCAATGTTTGGTTTTTGTATATGGCTTTGAATTGGATTCTGATGTACAGTTGATATAGTTTGTTGTTTTGGTACACGGGTTGTACACCTTTTGTGCCCCTTTTAACACACACAGATATGTATGTATACAATTGCACTAGTAAAAAAATTGAGAGAATGAAAAAGGAGATGAATTTTCTTTACAATACAGATAGGAGACCTCTGATTTCGTTACAAGGGTGTGGGTACGAGTTTAGCTAGTGGAGGGATCCAGGGAAGTTCAAAGATACACTATCAACGGGGCATGAGTTTGGTTGGCCTTCGTTTTATAGAGGCTTCTGGAGTCCTTAACAGAGTTTTCTCAGAAGGTCCGAGGTAAACTAAGGTCTGGCGCGGTTCGATGCTGGAAAAATAAGAGGGGGAAGGTGGAGCTGAGATGAGGTCAAGGTAGGGGTTTGATGTGAATTCTAGAGCCTGAGGAAAGAGGGGGTGCATTTCTTGGGTTAGGGTTTTCAGGATATAGGCTTATGTAAACAGGAATCTTAGGAGTTGTAGCATAGCTAGCACATCTTTGCAGGTGTAAAATGAGGTTGTCACATTTTTGGTTGAAGACATAGTCACCACCTTCATAGGCTCCTGGTAGATCACCTTGGAGAATGGGATGCAACAGTTCCGTGATGAGTTTTCACTCTGCTACTTTTATTGTAATAGACTAATAGGGAGAAAGATAAACTTGGATTAATTCTGTTAATTTGCTTACAATTTTCATTGTATGCTACAAAGTGCACCGATGAGGTGTTATATTTAAGTTCATTAGAAAAAAAGTCTGTGAAATAGTGATTAATTGTAAGTTCTGTGACAGAGCCTCCACTGCGTCGTGGAGATGCAGTGTATCTTGTGGGATTAAGCAGGAGCCTGCAAGCTACGTCAAGGAAATCTGTTGTCACCAACCCACATGCTTCTTTGAATATTGGTTCTGCTGATTGCCCACGTTACAGAGCAACTAACATGGAAGTCATTGAGCTTGATACTGGTAACTTGGAATCTTTTACTTTAATTTTATTTTATTTTCGTATCCTTTGTTTCCTCCTCTTCCCCATTAAAAGTCGTAATATTATCTCACTTGACTTTCAGACTTTGGTAGCACTTTTTCGGGTGTGCTAACTGATGAGCATGGAAGGGTCCAGGCTATTTGGGGAAGCTTTTCGACTCAGGTTTGTGCTGTTCTCATTATGATTTTTTTAGTGGCCTGCTTAATTTTAGGGAACTTGTGCTGATACTTCCAGTCCCAATTACAGCTGAAATACAGTGGTAGTTCATCAGAAGATCATCAATTTGTCCGTGGTATTCCTGTTTATATAATCAGCCAAGTCCTCGACAAAATCATATCTGGTGCAAATGGACCGAATCTTCTCATAAATGGTGTTAAAAGGCCAATGCCACTTGTCAGGATCTTAGAGGTTGAACTTTATCCTACATTGCTTTCCAAGGCCCGTAGCTTTGGACTCAGTGACAAATGGGTCCAGGTACACTTTATTCCCGATTGAAATGTTCTGTTTTATGCTTGCCATATATATACATATTACCATGGACGCCTATTTCTCTTGTTTTCTTATATGCATGCCATATGGTAAATCCATTTCCTCACCTCTTTTCGTGGAATTGTTGGTGCAAGAGAACCCTATGCATGTCCGGTATGTGCACATATTTTTGTACAGGAAATAAAATGCATCCAACCACAAAACAATTGCCTATTTGTTTGTGATTTTCTTTTCCCTTTTTTTTTTGATGGGCAAAAGTCAATATTGTTAGAATAGTTAGATTAACGCCTTGGAAGAGGAGTTGAACTCCTGGCCTACTTTCTCCTAGCACCCAAGTGCATCCGTGATGCCGTTGGGGCAAAGGCCTCTTGGCTATGCGATTGTGATTTTCATTGAACTGAATATACTCGATGGCTCTATTTAAGAAAGTTCCTTGATTGCTCAGTTTGACATGCTGACGAAGGTTCGAACTGGTTGATTGTCTACGTGCACTACAGAGTCCATGCGCCTTAAAAAATTAGGCGTACGCCTAGTTGGTTCAAAGTCCAAATTTCAATGCCCTGAGGCGTTTTGGCTACGCCCCGCCTCGCCCCGACGCCCTGGGCGCGCCTCAAAAACGCCTTTGAAAACTTTGCTACGGACCACATAGTTAAAGTAACCCAAATTTAGTTGTTAGATGTTTGTGTTGCTTGCTATATACTACTGAAATGTGTAACTGGAAAGAATGATGATTTGGTGAGTATCGTGAGATGGTATTTTCCCAACACCAGAAGGTAAAAATGGGGGGAAAAAGGGGAAGGTGCTACACTTTATCCTCCACTTATTGCTATAAAATTATCATGTTATCATCTCTTGGTAGTTCTCGTACTTTCTTACTCCTTTCTGATTGTTTTTAAAAACAATACACGTTGGGAAAACCGGCATAATGCGCCCACTTTTGCGTTTCTGGAATTACACATTGATTTTAAATGGCTGCTGCAGGCTCTTGTTAAGAAAGATCCAGTTAGACGTCAAGTATTGCGTGTTAAAGGTTGTTTGGCTGGGTCAAAGGCTGATAATCTGCTAGAACAAGGTGACATGGTTTTGGCAATTAATAAAGAGCCAATCACGTGCTTTCGTGACATTGAAGATGCTTGCCAGGCATTAGAAAAATGTGATCAAAATGATGGAAAGCTTAACATGACTATTTTCCGCCAGGTGAGTGAATGAACTCTGCCCGATTTGAGGTCTTTGTTTTACAACCTCCCTTATTATTATTTTTTAAATTTGAGCTATTCAGTAATTAGGATATGGTACTGGTATAATAATTAGTTCTTCGGTTTGTTAATAGTCCTTTACGTTTTACTCTCTGTGTTGAAGTTTCATAAACCAAAAAATCTATTAATTGTTTTCTAATATCACGAAAGATAAATTATCATCTTTGTAATATGGTAAAGAATTTCTTAAATTTTCGGCACAGTCAACGATGTCTCACAAAATGGGGTGGAGGCGGTAGAACCGTTTGCTTATATCGAAGGAGCTGTATAGAAAATTTCATACAGTCTTTATGGTTTTGCAGGGACATGAAATCGAACTTCTTGTTGGAACAGATGTGAGGGATGGTAATGGTTCAACACGAGTTATAAATTGGTGTGGGTGTATTGTCCAGGATCCTCACCCAGCGGTGCGTGCTCTAGGCTTTCTACCTGAAGAAGGGCATGGTGTATATGTGGCAAGGTGAGGATTTCGGTAAAAGTCGTATTGTCATGGCTTTATTCAGTTTGACAGCGAAGCAAGATTTAGGATGACCTTGCAAGCTAGCCCAAGTGGTTGGGCTCTTGTTCCAAGCTCATTGACGTCTACTGTTCAAACCCCGCCTCCATCTTAACAACATATTTTGTTAGATTGATGTTCATGCTTGTATGCGAAACAAAGAAAAAAGCAGCAAGGTTTATAATGTTGACTACCACACTTTTTATTCTTCTGTTATTGAATATCAACCCTGGAGCTGAGTGTTAAAGCATCCAACTTCAAACCAATTGGCAAAGAGTGGAGAGGTCACCCAGACTCATATACTAGTTTTGGAGGAGATAATTAACCGATGTGGGACAAATCCCAACACTGTGTACCGCTTTTTAGTTTTTACTTCTATTCTTAGAAAACTAGGAAGAGATCTTTATATGCTTCTGTTAGTTGTAACCAATGACTACATTTGTCTTCTCGAACTTATGTTAAGTCATCGAATTTCCAGATGGTGTCATGGGAGTCCGGTTCATAGATACGGGCTATATGCTCTTCAGTGGATTGTTGAAGTAAATGGGAAACCAACTCCTGATTTAGATGCTTTCGTTGATGTGACAAAGGTAAGTTTACTCTGGCTTTACTCAAGACACGCTTAAGAATCAGATTTTTTGTCATGAATCTTATTAGCCAAAAAAGCAAGTCGCAATGCATGCATATTGGAGGTACTTACTAGTTTGAAGGTATGGGAATTTGGGCTGCCCTTGCTGTGCCTCTTTCCCCTTTCCGTCAACCTCTATAATATTACAGGTCTCAGTCTCACTGAGGCTTAGCTGTTGTAATCATGACTTGTGCTGGGTTTTTCTAATTGATCGCCTGTTTTTTCAAGAAAAAAGATAGCTAATTATTTGCATCTCATGGTGTCTTATGCTTATTACCTTGACTCGAATTTTGGGTGATTTGCTGCTCAAGTCAAGCGACCTGTATATTGTGATTCTCAGTAGACTTACAAATATACATGTAAAATTCATTTCCCTACAGTACCTTTTTAAGTAAGATATCAGATTAGTACTTGCTGAGGTTAATTTAAATGTGGGATCCTCAGATTTGTGTACTTTGATTAACAGGAGATTGATGATGGGAAGTTCATTCGTGTAAGGACGGTCCACCTAAATGGGAAACCTCGAGTACTAACATTGAAGCAGGATTTGCATTACTGGCCTACATGGGAGCTCAGATTTGATCCTGAAACGGCAATGTGGCGTCATAGAACAATCAAAGCGTTAGACTGCGGTATTGAATGAGCATTTGAACTTGATTGGGGGTAACTTAAGCTCGGAAACTTTTGGAATCCTCTTTGAGTTGCAGCGCATGTTAGATATATTGGGAGGCTCACGCCAAGGCGAGTATTCTAGCTTTGAGGTCAGTTGCTACTCCCTGAATGTAATTAACGGTGGTCTAGTAGAGAGGATAAACAATATTTTTGGATCCCATGCAATTGCATTCCATTGACATCATAAACGTGACCTAAAGAGAGGTTGAATGATTGGAAGTATTGAAATCTCAGATTCAGGGAGAGAGTATATAGACCAAGATACATATTATTTTGAATCTCATAGGTTACATATTGACGTCAGGGCAAGGATGAATTATTGACAAACTAATGAAGTTTCAGAATTTCACGGATGGTGTTTATTTACTTATTTTTTGGCGATCTACGCAAGGACTATAGTAGAACTTTTTGATTCAATACATGACGCCTGTATTTTAGTTATTTTAGTTTGTACGTTCCGCGACTCAGCCTTGAAATAGAATGGAGATCTCCGTTTTACGAAATAGAATGGAGATCTTTTTATTTTGTGATGGTGGAGACATAAACGACCTCAGTTTTAAATGTATGGTCTGTTGATTTAGGGTTTCAAATGATGTGGTGCAGTCTTACATTGAATATGAGATCTATATATTTCATCAAGGATTAAAAGAAAAGTTTCAAGCATATATTTGTATTAAAATCACAGCTTGGCAGAGAGGGAGAAAAAAAGAATACCTTTATAAACATTTAAACTCACATCATGACTATTGATAGATGTTCCAGGTAGCTTGACAGCCAATATATAAATTTAAAAAAAAATCCTTACGAAATCTCTATGAACATGACTCTCATTATGCATAATGATAAGTGATGACTTGCCTACTGGATTCTGCTTCATCTACTACAACCCTTCTGCATAAAACTAGTAGAAAAAAAATGAAAGTACCAATGATATCAGGCACAAAAGCCAGACCGTAGATGGTATGAAACCTGTAGCCAATGAACACCGGATGTAGGGATAATACGGTACGCAAGGAATACGAAAATAAGGGGGAGGCGGTGGCTGCATGAGCTGTCGTGCTGGTGGCGGCACGGAAGGATTTTCAGGTGGTGGCGGTGGCTGCATGAGCTGTGGTGGTGGTGGCGGCGCAGTAGGATTTTCAGGTGGTGGCGGTGGCGGCGCAGTAGGATTTTTGGGTGGTGGAGGTGGCGGCACCAACAGTGGCAATGGCGATGGTGGCGGTTGTGAAGGTGGTGGTGACGGCGGCAGTGGTGGTGGTGGTTGTGAAGGTGGCGAAGGTAGCTGACAGCCGCAGGGCAATGGCGGTGGCGGTGACTGCTGGCAGGACAATGCACGATTTATGTGGAAAAATACTAGGGCAAAAAGTATGGTAAAGGCTGCTTTACCGAGATGAGTGGCCATGAAAGGTGATAATATGGCTTGTGAGAGTTATTATCCCTCACCCAGGATTCATACATGCACATAGATTTATTGTATATGTACACTATGAATCTCTCTCTAAGTGGTAATGATCTTAAAACCAGTTTCTTGCCTTAAATTTAATGATCTTCACCAGTTTCGTCCCTTACAAATCTATTCATCACAAGAGGCAATTTCCATTACAGGACCCTTTCCTTAATAAACTTATCGCAGGAAATACTCCCATCTGAATTTGAGCTCTTTGTGACCCATCTCACCTACTATACAAGAACGGTTCTGCTAACTTGTGCCGTAAATATGGAATATTTTTCAACAATAAGATTTCATTACTATTAATGTCATTTTCTAGAAAGAAACCCAAAAACAATGTAAATACATATACTTACCATAATGATATATCTCGTACTTTTTGCATATAACAGATATCCAATTAAACTGTGCTAACAAAATGTAAACCATTAGTTTTTGTTTTAGCCAAATACCATGGCACGACATAAAGTAACTGAGAGAACAAGGTGATCACAGGAGTAAGAAAAAAAAAATCAAAACAAATGAAACGAAAAGAAAAAAAGAAAGAAAGTAGAGAAAACATAGATATTAGAAACGTTGAGCAATTAAATGTTGGGTAATAGATTGAAGCTAGACAGAGAAAACACAGCAAATGAAACTAAATTGAAGACATAAAAATTGCCGATTGAAGACATAAAAATCAAACTAAATTGAAAACATTAAATGTTGGGCAATAAAATAGAAATGTTTGCTTTGATTTTTGGGAAAGCTTCAGAAATGGAAAACGGAAAAAAGAGGCATATTCTCTTTTAGAAGACAACATTAAATGTTGAAAAATATTTCATACTATATTACACCTTAATTTGTGTCCCGAAGGCATTGCTCAGCCTTTGCCATAAACGAATACTAAAAGAGATTAAAAAACTCGAAACCCTCTGTTTGCTCACGATCTTGGCTTGCTAGTTCGTCTACCAATTCAAACTTCGATTTCTATCTCTAAGGAGAGAGACAGAGAGAGAGAGAGAGAGAGAGAGAGAGAGAGAGACAGAGAGAGAGAGCATTAGATATGCATGAGAAGTCCATAGCAAAATTATGCTTTCTTTATACTGTATGTATATATTTTTGTTTCTGAGCAATTACTTAACCAAGGCAAACACTACACTGAAATACTTATATCCATATATATATTGGTCACAACGGCCACCAACACCTAAACCCACTAGGCTGCCAGCCGAAAAACACCGTTATTGTGAAGAAGTTGTATTTGTGGAGTCTCCGCTTATAAGAGAATGAGGGCTAGAAGGAAGAAGGTAATTAACTATTAAGGCTAAGTTTGGGTGACCGGAATTTCAAGGAGGAGTGGAAATATAGTTTCTGGGAATCAAATTTGAACCACTTAGTGAGAGATTCAAGAAACATTTACTTTGGAAATTCACTAGAGTCAACATTTACATGTTTGAATGATTGAGCCAGGAATTTAATATTACCATGAGGTAAGAGAACGATCAGATTACCAGTATGAGAATGTGATTCCTTGACGCATATGTCCTTAGAAATCACATTCGCATTCCGATCTATTCCAAACGAAGGAGAATATAGTATCACTTTTACATTCTTCCTCGGGATTTCTGTTATCCAAACTGAGCCAGGAACTCCCCCAAGACGGGAGATGGGCGTTTCAATTGGTGATGAAAGAGGAGACGGGTTCTTGAGAGAGAAAAGGGCCGCCATTGTTGAAGAGAGACCAAGAGCTCGAGAGAGAAGTGAAGATTTGTCAAAAGGGCAACAAATTAAGATGAAGGCTAAAATTGTCTTTTGCAAAAAAGTAATAGCAATGAAATCATATGAAAATATAAGTTTGAAATATTGAAAAATACATTACATCAAACATGATTTAAGAGATTAACCACTCCCCTTTTTGTTAATGTCACTCTCCTTCTCTCACAAACAATTCATCTAATCAAGACACAAAGGCGGATCAAAAAAAAAATCAAGACACAAAGGAGAGTGACATTAACAAAAAGGGGAGTGGTAAAATCACTCCCCTTTTTTAATGTGATTATATCCAACGCCCGGCCACTGGGCGTCCTTTGGAAATATCCAATAGAAAATACAAGTAACATACTTACCAATTACATATAGTATACTATATTGTAGATTGATTCTTAATTTATAGATATGGAGAATAATAATAGAGATCTTATTTCTTTTAAAATAAATGACAACTCTAGAGTCAAATAAAATTTTAGATTTAAAAAGATTGAAGATGCTAGTTATGGTTATAATGTCACATTAAGCATTGCAGCATCATTGCTGGTTCAATTGATTTAGAGTTTAAAAATTGTGTTGTTTAATTTGTACTTGATTTTGTTTATGATGCTACTGCTTACACCGATATGAGTAGTATTTCGTTTCCTCTCTTTTGCAAAATCATTAATTTTACACCGTTTGCAACCGACATATGCGATGATGAAACAATCAAAAATCATGAACATATTCCCATTAAGTTCAACAGAATAAATAACAAATTGGTGATTGTATATATGTAATTTCATCTTATAGTAATTAACAGAAAAGGTTGTGTTTTCACAAAAATTGATGTATAGAAATAAATATTCTCATAAATAAAATCTAGAGTAATTTTATTGAAACACTGTCATAAATTTATTGAATGTAATTGAAAAATATATTATTATTATTTTACAAAATCGAGTGGGGGCACGTGCCCCCATGAGACTCGTGTGGATCCGTCCTTGGACGTGGGTACTGTTCAACCACTTTTTAGGTCAATACTACCAGCCTAAGTACCGTTTGGCTTCCAGGCTCCTGAGACGACATTTATTTTTGAGACAGGAGAAAACAATTTGAACGTTTTTTAGGCGATGATCTCAATTTGATATCATAACGGAATCGTGATTTTGATCGAGGATGAAATTACCTTTACACATGACACCACCACGGAATTAAAACAAAGAGATTGGGAGAGACCAAAAAGAAAAGAAAAGAAATAAAACTAGTAATAAAATAACACACACACAAAGGGGCATCACAAAAGTAACGATGCAAATTATTCTGTGCTATTCAACATAAATTAAATTCACGGAAAATCCATTTGTAAAATAATTATTACATGTCAATTAGTTTTGCACCACATATATTGTAGCAATTATCTTCTTCTTTTTTTTTGGCCTCTTCCACCCAATTTCAGACTTCTTGGACTGAAAAATCCACACTCCTTCGGGTATTAGTACAGCTCAAGACAGAACAATAATGTTAAAACCAAGCTCGAAGTCCAGACTGTTGATCGAACGAGGTAAAGGCGAGTTGCTGACGAAAACTCCGGGGCCAGAGGGTAAAATGGAAAATAAGGCCAGGCCGGATTCGGAGGAGGAGGTGCATTATTGAGATACCACGGCGGTGGAGGGTAATATGGTAAATAACCACCCGGCTGGGAATAGTACCCATAGGGAGGCGAGAAGTAGTACTCCGAGCCCGACGGGGGCGGCGGTGGCTGCCAGTTCGAACCGGCTGTGGGTGGAGGCGGCGGAGTGTTGAACGTATCGTCTTGCCCATGTGCTGCCGGGAAATTTTGTAATGCTATGATGAATAGAAGTGCAGAGAGAAGTTGGCTGAGACTTTTAGCCATGAGTTTGAGAAATGGCACAAGGAAGTGGGGAAGGGAAACAAAGAAGTGGGTAATGGTTATGAAGATGGAGGCTAGCTTTTGTCACAGAGGTTGGTGTTGGAAAATTTTTAAAAGCAAGGTCAACGTGAAACGTAGCATCAAATTTTGGGTATGTAAAATACTCCTACTAGGGTTTGGTTGGTGGGGGGAGTCCTATTTGAGAGGCCATGGCACTAGGGATGGTGCACCTGGCCCTGCTTCGTTGCCTTCAATAATGGAGCCTATGCGTTCGTTCCAATAGCATTTTCGTTTCATATGCTCACATTTCTTCTTTTTCTTTTTTTGATAACCGGATATTCGAGTCAGTTTGTGCACATCTCAATTTATTTCAGGATCCTGAAATTATTTACCGGGCAAACCCTTTAATCGCCCCAAGGTTTTGGTTAAGCCAATCAAATGGAGTATAAGCCAGATAATTCAGTACTTACCTGTCTATTGTCAACCAACCCTATTGTGGTATGACAGTATAAAAGAATAACACTTTACCCTCGAATCAGAGAAAAAAGTCTCTTAACGAAAAACAGCTTTTGATCGGTCCCTGAAATGATGTGGCTTAAACGCCCCCGCTCTTGGCTTTCTCAGCCTTTGTTTCAGCGGATTCTGATGCTTCAGCCTCTTCATACTTTTGATTTGGAAATTCTCTTTCTAGCCAACCTCCCTGGATCTTAGGATTCGGGGTGAGAAGGTAAGTTCTATTTGAATATAGACTGTACTATCGCATTAAGGTAAAATAGTTAAAAATATTTGTAGTAGGGGTATATATAGACATATACATACATTCGTCCACGGTTTTAGTTCGGTTAATTCATAGTTTTAAAATAAAAAAACTGTGTCTAGATCGCGAGTCACGATTTTTTATTTTTTGAATCCGTGTCCGGACCATTAGTCCACAGTTCAATTCATTAGTCCACAGTTCAATTCAAAAATGTACGAATCGATTCTGTTCGAATCGGTTTCACAGTTCATCGGATTTTTTGACCAATCCTACCAATTATTAGATGTTCCACTTCCACCACGTCTTTCTTTTGTTTTTTTTTTTTTTTGGAGCGACTTTCATTTTAACTTAAACTCCATACTGCGCAAGGGAATGGGACCTTTCTTAAGGAACAAAAAACTAAACATTAAACAAAAAATCACTAATATTACTCCATTGGACACGTACACAAATCAAAGGGAAACAAGACACGTGTCCAGTCCAGCCTCCCACTGGTGCATAGCACCTGTACACCCTCGTGCCCTCATAACACGACACGTGGCAAGCCGTTCAATACAAAGTAGCTATAAATACAAAGTACTCCACCGCAATGTTCAATTTCTTCAATCCAATCCAATCAAAGTACATCTTCCTCGATGCTCCATCTGGTTAACCTGCTCAAATTCATTGCCTCATTCGCTCTCTTCAACTACATCCTCTTCCAATTTTTCTTGCATTCACTTCCCTAGCTAGATAGGTTTATGATCACTATCATGGCCTATGTTCGGATTCCGCTATGTTTTCAGTGTCACACCGCGAACAGTTGCGGATGCAAGGTGGTGGGTCCCACGCTGGGTTTCTTGGCTTTCGTGGTGACCGCGGTGGTGGAGTGGCCGGTGGGGGCGGTGGTGTACTTGTTCCGCCACACCGAGGGCCGCCGCATCATCGGGCAGCCCGCCAACTTGGTTTACCCTAGAGTGTCAAGTGCCATCCCCTTTTGATTAATTTGTATGTGTTTTTCCTCTTATAGTTTTGTCTGATGGTGTTGTGCTTTGGCTTTCTGAGAGAGCAGTACTTGTTGGCTTGTTGTATGTATGTTGTTTATTTCCAAGTTTTCAATAGTCAATGCCGTAAGAGTATTTGCTATCGGATTTCATAATAATTTATGAATGAGAGAAATTTATTCACGGAGCCACTGCAATGAATATATATATATATACACACACACTTGATACCTGTACTGTGATTTCGTATTACTGATACTCCGTACTGTGGATTTATATAAAACCATGTAATTTCAAGAACAAAAAAACACCCATGTAATTCGAAACACTTTTTCACTATGGGGGATGTAAATGATCGTGTGTTTCTGACCTCGTACAGAAACAATACAACTACGTTTGTGTACTCCTTGGAACTCCTTTGCATTTGACAAAAATGTACTCAAATCCTCTATACCAAAAAGTTGGTGTATCCTGTTCCGGTGTGTTTATGGCGATTGGATCGTGTAAAAATTTCAAGAAATAGAAAATTCTAAATCGATCCAAAAGTCAGAAAATGAAGAATTAATAAAATCAAACAAGAAAGTTTCCTCACCAAACGGTTTGATGGAGTATTACTACTCATCAAGGTCCAAAAGATGAGTGCAAATTACGGCCAAAAATTGTAGGGAAAATCGACCAATTAATAAATCATTCTACTAGTCATTTGATTTGAACGGTAGTTAAGACCAAAACAACTTGGCTTACGCAGCTCAATTGTATGGAAAAAAGAAATCCATTCGGGTTTTTATATATTTTCTATGACAATAGATGGATTTGGGTTACATATAACAGTATATAACACAATAGTAAGAGAAACGACAACTCGTACTAGTTAGAGATTCCGACATGAACATCACACCGGAAGGAATATTGAGAAAATAGGGACTCCCTCCGTTTTCCTTTGTTGGTCTAGTTGGTTATATAGAAGTACAAACAATCTAATCGAAAATAATTATTTTTTTGCGAATAAATTAATTTCTATTGACTTTTCTACACCGACCGTTTAAAAGTTAAAATGAAATTTCTCAAACGGTGGAAAAAATGTTTTAAATTTTTTTACTCACGATAGATATACAGTATAAATGAACTTTGAAACCCACTTTCGAAAATGACTTATCCAAAATGGATCAAAGGTTGAAGACAAAAGGAAGTAATCATAATCAAAAGGTTTCAAGCAACAGTACTCTCCCTCTGTATTGTTAACCCAACTCTATTGTGGCATTATATATGGTGAGATCTGAAGCTTGAAACAGTCACAATAAACCAAAGTTTAACCCTCTATTCCATACAGGGTCGGAGCCAGAAATTCTTGGCGATGAGGCCAATTTCCTATAGCACAAAATTTTTTTGTTTCATACTACTTGATAGTAAAAAAAAAACATTGAAATGGTAAACAAAAAGGAGTTAAGTAGACATTTTTGGGGTTTTTTTTGGGGGGAGAAATGAGGATATTTTACTTTGCCCCCTATTATTCCTCAAGTTCCAAACTTTTAAACGGATTGAGGCAAATTGTAATGTAAAAGTGGGGTCAAGTAAGCAATTTTAGGGTGAAAACTATAACTATCTCCATTGTAATTTGGAAGTCAGGGGGGTCGGATGCCACACCTTGTCTCAAGGTGGCTCCGTCCCTGATTCCATACCACTGACACGGAAAAGAAAGACTAAAACGCTCTCTTTCTCAAAATCTCCAAACCTTAGTTGCCAATAGTTCTTTCCCTCCTCCCCTTCTTAGGCGACTAGAGGGGAGGGATCCTTTCCATCCAATCTCTCTCCCTCTGTTCTTTTCCCCCAACCGTCGAACCGTCTTCTCTCTCAATTCCGCGACTGAAGTTTAGGCGTCCATGGAGAACTTTTCAGTCAGATTGTTTTCCGGCGACATTCTGGGGCTTTGATTTCAGTGGTTGAGGGTAAGATATTGCCCACCACCGTTCTCAGCCTCCATCTTCTCAAATCTGTGACCTGACGCCTGTGGAAACTTTATATCCATCTCAAACGCAATTGGTAATAAGTGGAGAGGTCACAAATGTTATTAGGTGATCACTTATTCCACTCCCAAACAATGTGAGACTCTATTTTCTCACGTGCAGCCGCGTTTGAGGTCTGTCATGTGTGACCACTTTTTGGGTTCTAACATCATACAGTCTTTTTACTAGTCTGTCATTGTGGAGTGTGGATTGTGAATTTTATAAACTGTGGGGTGAAATGAGTCCCGCTTTGATACTATGTGAAAATTTTATATCCATCTCAAAACCAATTGGCGTGGAGAGGTCGTCCCAAATGTTATTAGATGATCACTCATTCCACTCTCAAGCAATGTGAGACTCTATTTTCTTAACAGTCTACCGCGTTTGCTGGGCGACCGCCTCCCAACGATGTGTTCCCATTTTGTGAAGCAGAGATGGTGATTATGAGTCTATCAATCTGGCTGCGAAAAAGTGGCAGCGGATGTCTCGGTCGTACTTCTTATTTTGTTATTTGTTTTAATAATGTCCTCTCTTTGGAGGGTTTGTCCTCCTTTGGGAGAGTTTGTCCCCCTTTGGGGATTTCTTCTCATTCTATAGGGCGGCGCATGTATGCGCTTATACGTTCTTTTTGTTGGAGTGTTCGATCTGTGAACTCTCAACCTTTCCCCATAAGAAACTTTGATGAATACTATTCCCTCCGTCCCAAATTGGATGTCAATTTTTGATATCCTTGCCAATTTCAACTTCTTATATCTTTCAATATGGATCTCAAAAAATATGCAATATGGATCTTATTTGATAGTTCTCAATTAATTCTATTATACAAAATTTTTAAACTCATGAAAAACATTATAAATTGAAAGATACAAGTGATGAAAAATGACACGAATTTCAAAAATTATCATTCTTTGTGGGACGGAGGGAGTATCTCTTAACTTTTGACAAAAAAAGAAAGAAAGAATAGTCTCAGAGTCCAAGATGCCTCAGCTCTTTTAAGCACCATTTGAGGCTATTATGAGACAAAGGAGAGAAAAATTATCGTATATTGAATTGGACATTATGCATCGATTCTAGAATATACTCAATATTCTAGTGATACACTTCGATTCTACAACAAATCTAGAATATTCTAACAGAGGCCATGTTTCTAGTAGCAATTTGCGGAGAAAACACAAGCATTTTTTAGCATGTCGTTCACTCAAATTAACAAGTTTTAGCATTTTACCATCTCGTTCACAGTAACTAGTTAATAACTTGTCAACAAAAACTTTTTTCCATGCTACGGTAACTATTCACAAACCCATTTACAACTTATTCACTACTGGAAACAACTTGACATTTTTCAACAACTTATTTAGTATCGAAAACACTTAACAACTTGATTGCTACAAATTTTTTCTCACAACTTATTCACTCCCGAAAACAGCCCTGATTCTATTCTTTGAAATGGGTTTTGAAGCCCCGAATAGCTGTAAATTGTGTTTTGATTTCAGACCCATCTGAAAGTGTGTTGATAGTTGTTCGAGTAAATTAACAATTACTCATATGTAATCACTTCGAATGAAAATTCTCGTACGTACTTCAACACTTTCACATTAAAATTGCCACTATAAATTCTCGCACTTTCGTTATAAAATCTCACGCAGGTCAGTCACAGGCAAAGCAATGAACACATGCCCAGAAGGACGTACAAGCCTATGAAAACTGACAATATGAAATTCTCACGCTTCTATTTGTATTGTAAAATTCTCACTCTTGTAAGGGCAAAATAGTTAACACACATAAGGGCAAAATAGTCAACACGCATCTAGAAAAATTAGAGTTGATAATAAGTCCACAAATCAAAATCTATAAGAAAACCGTAAAAGAATCGACCGAACACCAATATTTGGTTAAATAAAAGGGTCCATAATTCATGCATGGTGCGATGAGTAGAAGTGCAAACGAGCTGAGGCAAGTTATTTAAGTATTCAAACTTAGCTCATTTACTAAACGAGCTTTGTAGTAGGCCGAATCATACAGCTCGGGCATCCTCTTGAGTCGGATTGGGGCTGGACCAGGACGTTCCTTGCCGACGAACAGATGGAGAACGCCATATCCTCCGCCGTGCTCTATCAAGAGCCGAATTCACGGGTTCGGCGTACGGCCAAGCCCTGACAAGAAACCCCTTGCCTAGCACGTTGAGGCTCTCGTGGCCCCGTTGGGTAGCCGAATTATAAGGTTCGGTCATAGTCAAGCTCGGAACGACAACCTACGCCAGATCAACTCTACTCCAACGAAAAGCAGGAACCGAGCTTGCTGACTCGGCCACGCTGTTAGATTAGTGCATCCACGTGCAGGAAGTTGACTTGTCGCGTTCAGCCACTACGCCAAATATTACTATTGCCGGCGGTAGTATAAGCGGCATTAAAATAACTGCCGTTAAAAAGCATTTTTACCGGCATTATTAAGACTGCCGGAAATAAGTACCATAAAACGGCAGTTTTTAACGTACTGCCGTTTTTAGTCTCTAATTTTTTTTGGCGGCATTCGGAACGCGCTAAAAAGGGCTCCAGCGCGGGAAATAATTTTTCTCCTCAGGAGAAACGACGTCGTTCATTGTTTTTTGGCTTTTCTTTTTTATTTAATTATCTTGCTCTCTGTACTTTTCCCGGATCCAATATCAAAAAATTTCATTACTTCCCCTCTTTTCCAAACCTAGCGGCGGAGTGAGAGAGAGACACACCCAAAGTTGGAGAAAGCGATCTTCCCCAAATCGAGCTGCCCCATCCGAAGGTATCCTCAAAATCTTGTCGATGTCGATTGCTTGCTTTATACCCGCATATACACATGCACACACACCCATACACACAATATATCAAGGTTGTGAAACTTTAAATGGAAGCGCAGCTTTGGTTTTGTCGTAGAGAAGCTTTATACATCTTTAGAACCCTAATATATATTACACAATGACCAAATTATCGTTTATCTCTGGTTTTTTAAAATGGCAATGGTTGCCCGTAGGAAATTGGTTTGACTGGTGTTATGCCAAAAAGAATCCCGAGGACAAAAGTCAATCGGAATAGGCTTTGAGGGAGAAGGAATCCCTAGCTATTGACTCAGCTACTATTGAATTCCCTAAAAGCATCCGAGTCAGCCGGAAAAAGGGATGGCAAGGTTGAGATATGGTGCCCAGAACCCCGACCGACGTGAGTTGATTTTGCCTTTTTTGAATTCTTTTACTTTTAAAGGCGTAGCTTTGAACTCCCAAGTCTCAACTCTATGGCTGCATGTGCCATATTTCAGATTTAGAAATTAGTAGGATGGATTGTATTTTACGGGAAAAAATGCTAAATTCGAAATGGTACCCGGTATTTGACTGGTACCGGTACGGTAGGAAAACTGATACCCTGGCCGATACGGTATTCAAAACCTTGCAATATATGCACAGTGGGTAAAGCGCCATACAATTCAATTTTTACTTTTTCACTGTTGTGTGAAGTGAATTTTAGTTAGATCTTCGTTACTAGTTGATGCTATTAATTCAAAAGAGTGATTTCGTATAAGCCACACTATGGGCAGCTAATTGGGTCTAAGGCATTAAAAATTTCAATCTTTAGCCCCCCCTCTCTCTCTCTACCAGCATGTGTAGGTGTGTGTTGACCTTTCTTTTTGAAAATGCAGATTGATGATCTCAAGCATTACCCCTTTTGCTGTGGTGATTAAGGTTCATTAAGGTACTGTCTCGTCTATATAACTTTCTGGAGGATTATATTTTAATGTGCTTGCTTATAAATTTTTGAACTAGAGAATTAAAAGTTGTCTTTTTTAAGCTGGAAAGCCGTAGTGGTTGATCTTTTTATTCGGGGTTGATCTTTTTATTACATAGTAATGAGTTTGCGGTAAAGGTTGTCTTTCTTGGAGACCCTAGTCTGGTTAAGTTATTTTATGGTTAGTCAAGTTGAACTGTTTACATATGCCAAGGGCCTCGCTCTTTCTTCCGCTCTGCTTCAAATTTTTTTTTTAAGTAAATAAAACTCCTCTACTTGTTACTAAAACCAAAGCATGGCCCATTGATGAATTTGCCGCATAAGTTTCTTGAGGTGTTTTGATGTTCTAAATTCATGGTACACTAAAATAGGAGAATGTATGATGAGTTCTCTTTCAATCCAAACCCATAAGCAATCAACAGTTTTCATGTATTTGACAGATTGAGCATATATTTTATAGTTATTGCCACTGGTTTGTCCAATTAATGTCCCAACTTATGGGTTCTTAATGCTAGTTTGCTTAGTTTTCTCACGCTGTGGTTATGGCTTAATTGAACTTCATTGAAGTCAAAGTTGGCCCTCAATTTTGTTAAGGAAGAATTTATGCCAATGCTCTAGGAAAATCTGGGTGCATTACAGCTAATGTGCATGTTGATGTCCCTTCGATTAAGTTCATAGCTCTATATTTGAATTGGTAGTTCTAGAATGTCTTGTATTTTGTGGTTTTACTCAAGTGGAATTTCTTCAATGTTATTAATTGAAAACAACATAGACAAAAATAACTAGCTCGTTGAAATCTTGTTTGATCTAATAAAATTAAGTTTGAACACACTTTAAAACTCATTAGTTCATTAGTAGTAATGTTTTTTTTTCTTAGCACATACGGTGTTTTTGTTTCCGTACTCTATAATCTTTCTTGCTTTGATTTGTATTAAACACTTACATGTAATACTTCAGGTGCTCGTACGTATAGTTCTAATGGATAAGTCTTGGATTCACATAAAGAATAGGCTAGACCCAGCATATGTACAAGGGGTAGAAAGTTTCATTGAGTTTGCTTATGCAAATAGGCTTCCAGAGGCAAAGATATATTGTCCGTGCAAGAAATGTGTTAACCTCAAATTTGAGACAAGAACTGGCGTAAAAGAACATATAATTATTAATGGGTATGACACTAAATATACTAGATGGACATATCATGAGGAGTTGTCGGCTTCATCTAGTGGAAGTGCAATGGATGTAAATCATGAATCTGATTTTATGGATGATATGGTTGGTTTGGTACACGATGCATTTGGAATTCCAAGACAAGAAGGTGACCTTCGCGATGTTGAAATGATAAATGGTGTGGGGCTTGGGCCTGATGAGAAGACCAAGAAGTTTTTCAAACTCCTAGAAGATGCAAAACGTGAGTTGTATCCGGAATGCAAGACCTTTACAACTCTCTCGTTTATTATGAGGTTGATGCACATAAAAGTACTTAATGGTATTACCGATAAAGCATTTGATATGTTGCTGGAGTGTTTGAAGCTGGCATTTCCCCCTTGTGAAACCTTGCCTCCCTCATACAATGAAGCAAAGAAGTTTAGAGAGTCCTTGGGCTTTAGCTACGTCAAGTATGATGCATGTCCTAATGATTGTATGCTATTTTGGAAAGACAAAAAGGACCTTGATAAATGTGAAATTTGTCAAACATCTAGGTATAAAGAATCTAAACTGCGTTCTGATGATGGAAGTACACAAGTAGCACAAATTCCTGCCAAACAAGTGAGGCATTTTCCTGTAAAGGCAAGCCTCCAAAGGCTTTTCATGCCTTCAGAAACAGCTACACATATGAGATGGCACGCAGATGAACGCCCTGCTGATGGGAGTTCAAGGCATCCCGCTGATTCGCTTGCATGGAAAGCTTTGGATGAAAGATACCCAACTTTTGCTAGTGATAGTCGAAATGTTAGACTTGGATTGGCAGCTGATGGCTTTAATCCATACAGAACAATGAACAACACTCATAGCACCTGGCCCGTGGTATTGATGCCATATAACTTGCCTCCTTGGTTATGCATGAAGCAACCATTTTTTATTTTAGCTTTGCTTATTGATGGACCTTCTGCGCCTGGAAATGACCTTGATGTATACTTGCAGCCTTTAATTGATGAGCTAAAAGAGCTATGGTCTGAAGGCATTCTTACATATGATGCTTCAGCTAAGCAAATGTTTCAGTTGCATGCGAATTTAATGTGGACTATAAGTGATTTTCCAGCGTATGCTAACTTATCTGGATGGAGCACGAAAGGAGCTCTTGCTTGCCCTTGTTGTAATACGGAGACCGATTATCGATGGTTGAAAACCTATCGAAAGTATATTTATATGGGCCATAGAAGATTTCTAGACCAAGGGCACAGGTTCCGGCAAGATGTAGTTTCTTTCGATGGAACCATTGAATCAAATCCAATGCCTCCTCACTTATCTGGTGTTGACATTTTCAAACAAGTGGAGCACATTGTGAATAAGTTTGGAAAGTTTGAGAGAAATAGGCCAGCATCTCATGTATCTAAAAAGAGAAGAAAGAATGTTGAAGATGGAAGTAATGTCGAGACTGGTGAACGACAACAAGAAGGTAATTGGAAAAAGAAAAGCATCTTTTTTGAGTTACCATATTGGATACATAATTTAATTCGCCATAATCTCGATGGCATGCATATTGAGAAGAATGTTTGCGAGAATATACTTTGGACGATATTGGGCATTGTAGGAAAAACAAAAGACAATCTAAAGGCTCGTCGTGACCTTCAGATCCAGGGTCTTCGTAAGGCGCTTCACCCTCAACAAAGGGAATGTGGCAAAGTCTTTTTACCACCTGCTTGCTTCACGATGAGCAAAGAGCAAAAAGACATATTCTGTAAGGTCCTAGCAGACGTAAAAGTTCCTGATGGTTACTCATCAAATATTTCACGACGTGTACAGGTCAAGGAGAGAAGTATTGCGGGGCTGAAGAGTCATGATTGTCAAATTCTGATGCAACAACTATTGCCCTTGGCTGTGAGAAGAGCGTTGCCTAAGAAAGTTAGTGAAGTCATAATTGAACTTTGTAACTATTTCAGGCAGCTATGCTCAAAAGTACTACATCCGAATGACTTTGGGCCTCTTGAGGAGAAAATTAGATTGACACTCTGCCATCTCGAGAAGATTTTCCCTCCTTCCTTTTTTGATATTATGGTGCATTTACCCATTCACTTGGCAGAAGAGGCAAGAATCGCTGGACCAATACATTATCGATGGATGTACCCTATTGAGAGGTAGCTTAATGGTTGATTCTTGGTCTAAATTATTAATAACTAATGATGTTATGACTTAGGTAGGCACTTAGCACAAATTTTCCATGTTATCTATTCACTCAGCTTTTTGTTTTTTTTTTGTTCTGTGTTTTTTTTGCTTTGGTCATAGGTATTTGCTTACACTGAAGAAGTATGTGCGCAATAAAAGCCACCCAGAGGGATCCATTGCGGAAGGTTATTTGACAGAACAATTCACGACCTTTTGCACACGATACTTGCATGATGTGGAGACAAAATTAAGTCGGCCAATACGTAATTATGAGGGTGAACATGGAGGTCGTGCTTTAGGAAATGGGAATTTGTTCCTTCTTGATAATATTGCATGGGCACAGATGCATAGATATGTACTTGCCAATTCAAATTCAATCGCCCCATTTAGGGAGTGAGTGTCATAAATCCTTTACTAATATTGTAATATAAAAAGGGTAACACATGTAATGTGCTAAACTGGTTTTTATCCCTGCAGGAAACACATTCAGGTTCTAAAATCTGATAGGCAACGATTAAGCGAGCGTGATCTTATGAGAAAACATAATGAACAATTTTCAGAATGGTTTAGAGACCATGTAAGTCAGATATACGCGTGTAGTAGTATGTGGACAGATTTTTAGTTTTCTTGCCAATTATTATTGGGATTGATATGGACTTTCTAACATCAGTAAAAATATAGGTTCAACACTTGGAACGAACAGGAAATGTCAGCATATCCAATGAAGTGAAAGTCTTATCTCTCGAACCAGACAAATGGGCAAGAAGATATAGTGGGTATATTGTAAATGGGTTTAGATTTCACACTAAGCAGCGTGAGGAGAGAAGGAAAACTCAACATAGTGGAGTATCATTGACTGCAAATACCCAAAGTTACGCAAGTTCGAGAGACAACCGCCCAATTACTGGAGAGGTCATTTTCTATGGAAAGTTGACAGATATCATTGAGTTACGTTATTCCAATGATTATAAACTTGTCTTATTCAAATGTGATTGGGTTGATAACAATTTTGGGAAAAAAGAAGATGAGTTCAAGTTCACGCTCGTAAATTTCAAGCACCTTCTGTACAAACAGAATCGAGCATCAGATGAACCATTCATCCTTGCATCCCAGGCAGAACAAGTTTGGTATGTACAAGACCCTCTTGAGGAAGACTGGCATGTAGTAGTCAAAATGACACCTCGAGATTTTTATGATATGCACGGGAAGGAAGCTGCGCAAGATCATATAACATGTCTTGTAGCTGAGCCATTCAATGATCAATGCTTAGATGATGCAACATATATGCGTGACGAGGATGTTCCTTGGGTTAGGCCGGATATGGACGGAACAACAATCGATGATGTTGGTGTTGATTGTGTTGATGTGGATGACAGTGATGAAGAAGATGATGAGTATTACGATGATGATAGTGATGATACTTATACGGATACTGATGATGATGTGGATGACGACGACCCTAATTAGTTGTTATTTGAGAAATTTCAATTCTCTTAGTTCTCTTAAGTTATTAGATTCAACTTCGTTCAATTTCACTTACTAAAATTAGTGAAATCGCCTTTCATTTGGTCAAGTCTTGTTTGCAACATGTTGCAATTTGATTTTGTTACCTTTGTCTATTCTACTTCAAGTTTTATGGAGCCTCTTTTTATCATTTATGGATGTTCTAGAAATTCATTTTCCATGTAGCCAACCCTTGACATTTTCTTACTATAAGGCACTTGCCACTGCACTATGCCTGAAGTGACCTATTGTTACATTTCATTTCATCTCTTGATTTATTTTCTGTCATGTGTAGAGGTGTGAAAGATGCCAAAAGATGGTAAAATATATGTGAAGCCTCAGTCCTTGGCCCAAAAGAAAGTGACAGGATATGACAAGGTAAAACAAGAAACAATGGACAGAAACAACGAGATACTGAATGCCCTGGGGTTAAAGAGCATCCCATATCCGTTTTGTTCTAGCCAACCTACCAGAGAGGGAAAGAACAATGTGGATGGTGATGAGTCTGATGAGGACTTTCATCTACCCGAGAATGTAGAAGGGCTGCATTTTTCCAGTGATGATGACGAGGTTCATGGATCTCAAAAGAAAAAGGTGATACATGTCTATAGAAATTAAACAAAGTATCACTTGTCATTTTTTTGGCGTGTCATTACATTTGTTATGTCAAGTTACTTTAAGTTATTCATATATAAGAAAACATAACCATTGTGGGATTCGCTTACTCTTGTATTTAGATAAAGATCTTGTCTTACCCACATGTTGTTTCATCTTAGTTAGATTCTACTTTTTGTACTAGTTTTTAGGATGCTCTTTGCTGCTGCTATTTTTTTTGGGGTAAATCAACTTGAAATAAAAAAGGGGCTAACCGAATATACAGCCTACAAGGGGCATACCCTAGGAGGAAAAGAAAAGAAAAAGAAAAATAAAAGAGAATGCCTACGCCAAATGGCTACATAGGACTAGAAGTAAATAGAACATCTGATTCCTATCCATCTAATAGAGGGATACGAATCAAATGGCAACCTAACAATAGGAGTAACCAATTTACATGTTACTGAAATACAACCAACTAGAGCTAGACATTACGAATGCTTCAAATTGAACATAACAGTCAAGTTGACTGAACATAAGAGCCGTAGCAGCAGCCAACTAGGCAGCCTATTACTAAGCATAACTTGTGGTAGGAGCGAAGTTGTAGCAGAATATGTACAGAAAACTTGAACCACCATGGACAATAACTTGTAGCAGAATATGACCTAGCAGATGTTACTGCAACAACCTTCAGAAAAAGTGTTGCGAGCAACGTGCTGGACTGCACACACCCTGCTGAACTTGTACATTAGCGTATCCCAAGCTCCATCACCAAAACAGTAGCACAGACAGCTACAAATCAAATGATGGGAGGCACAAGCAGCTTCATAGAATTAGCAGCTTCATCACAGATGGCAGCCACCAACATAAACAGTTAGCTGCTACAAGCAGACAGCAGCAGCAGTCCTAACAGAAGCAGGTAGCAAAAGCAGACAGCTGCACATTCTAGGGACAGCCCTCTAGAGCAGCAGCAAAAAATGAAGCACAAATGGCTAGGGGCAGCCCCCTAGAAAAGCTTAAATAGCCCAAGGGACAACCCCCCTAGGGTAGGTACAATAACAAAGGGACAACCCCTTTAAATTCACACCTACTACACTTATACAACTTAAAAAAGCAACAAAGCAAGTTACATGGCTAACAGTAAATATACTCCTTGCATGCAACTGGTACGAACCATTAACACATAAAGTTCAACCTAACAGTTAACAGGTACAAACAGTCAGCAGCAAAAACAGTATCAATAAGCCATAACCGAATTGGCACAGCAACATAATAGCATGAGAAGCCCAAAAACACCAATCACCAACTAGCTGCTACCACTTTGGGGTTGCTTTCAAGTGTTGCATATTTTGATATATTCTCATCTTTTTGTCCTTTGTAATATATTCTCATCTTTTTTTTTTCAACTGTAAATAGAAACAGAGGACTATGACAAAGAAGCAATCTCGTCGGCCAGTTGGGGCCATGGCTGAAACGTTGCAGCCCGTGTCTACCACTAGTCAATTGCAACCATCACCAAACATTGTTCAAATGCAAGCAACCACAGCTACGCCTCCACCAATTGTGACAAAAAAGTTGCCTCGCAACCGCGCTGTAGCCATGACTGCAACTTTACAACCATCACCTAGTCAATTGCCGCCATCACCGTTGATTGATCAAATGCAACCACCAACAGCCAACAATCAACCACAACCTCCACCAACTGTGAAAAAGAAGCAATCCCGTTGGCCAGTTGGAGCCATGGCTGAAACTTTGCAACCTGTACCTACCACTAGTCAATTGCAGCCATCACCAAACATTGTTCAAGCGCAACCAACAATAGCTACGACTCCACCAATTGTAACAAAAAAGTTAACTCGCAGCCGCGTTGGAGCCATGGCTGCAACTCTGCAACCATCACCTAGTCAATTGCCACAATTACCGGTCATTGATCAAATGCAGCCATCAACAGCCACCAATCAACCACAGCCTCCACCAATAGTGACACAAAAGGTTCCTCGCCGACCTGTTGGAGCCATGACTGGAACTTCACAACCATCACCTACCACTAGTCAAATGCTGCCATCACAATTCGTTGATCAATCGCAGCCACCAAAAGCCGCTAATCAACTACATGCTCCACCAACTGTGACAACAGAGCTTCCTTGCAACCCCGCTGAAGCCATGGCTGCAACTCCACAACCATCACCTACAACTGGTCAAATACCGCCATCAAAATTCGTTGATCAAACGCAACCACCAACAGCTGCTAATCAACCACAAGGTCCACCAAGTTTGACGACCAAGCTTCCTCGTAACCCCGCTGGAGCCATGGCTGGAACTGCACAACCATCGCCTATTGTTAGTCAAGTGCAGCCACCACCAATCACTGATCAAATGCAGACACCACCACCAGTTGTGTCGAGTAAACGGTCTCGTTCGGTTGAATCCATGGCTGCATCTAGAGGAAGAGGCCCTTCTCGTCCCCATAAGAATTGGGGCACAGGAAAAAAGCTAGAAGTTGTGTTGGATAAGTATGATCTACCTATTGGCACCACAGCGGGTGTATTGCAAAGCCAACTAGGCATTTTAGCTCGGAAAAGTAACTTGGCACCATTAACATACACTGATTGGAGGGCTCCACAACTAAATCCATACAAAGAACGTATATGGGACGAGGTTAAGGTAAAAAGTATAGTATTGTATTGTACTGGTTTAGTTCATAGTGTTAGTTGTACTGATATGCTTTCTCTTTTGAGATCTTATATCGCAGGCAAACACCAATGTACCGGACGTTTACAAGCATAATTGTTTGATGTCTGTTGGGAAAAAATGGAAGGATTGGAAAGATTACCTTAAAAGAAATTACTACGACATATATGAAACTGATGCAGAGCGAGTGGCAAATTGTCCCGATAGGGTGGATCCCAATCAGTGGAGGATTCTTGTTGCATTTTGGGGTGGTCAATTAGCAACTGTAATAAAATATGTCAATGGTTTGAGCTTTCTTTTTTATTAAACTGTTGTGTATATGCATATCTAATACTGCTTTTCCTTAAAAAAGGAACGTAGCACTAGAAACCTCGCAAATAGGGGGTCACAAGAAATGGGGCACACAAGTGGGAGAAAGGCCCATTGTCGAGTAAGAAATGAGGTAATTGAATAAAGCATATATATATATATATATATATATATGTGTGTGTGTGTGTGTGTGTGTGTGTGTGTTACCAAAGTTCTGTAAATAGATCTTACATATTAGAATGTTGCACTGAAATTTTTTGTTCAATTTCATACTTATAAAGTTGGCAGCGGCAAAAGGAGGAGTGGAGCCAGACCGACTCGAGGTATTTCAGAAGACACACACAAAGAAGGATGGAAAACCAGTCGACGAAGCATCGAAAATAGCCATAGTATGTGTATCACATAATTGAATTGACGCAACTCATTCAGATTATTGTTAATGTCTAACGCATTTCTTCTATTTTAGGCTCGTATTGATGAAAGGATATCTCAAGTTCCCGTGTCCTTGCAATCCCCTACTTATAGAGAGAAGGTGTACACAGATGTACTAGGACAAGATACGCGTGGACGTGTACGTACGTTTGGCTTGGGTCCCTGTCCAAGTCAGGTGTGGGGGACGAGGTTTACCCGTTCACAGGAGTTGCATGACCGAGATCAATTGCGTGCAGAGCTGCGAAAAGAAGTTCTAGCTGAGGTAGATGACAGACTTTCTCGCCTAGAGCGCAAGTGTGCTAGGTTCGAGGCGCATGCAAAAGATATTGGATACCCATTGCCTCCCTCTCCAGAAGATGATTCACCAATATCGCCTTCACATAATGGACAGGTTACTCTAGTTTGTTGCTTCAAATAATGTATATTTGATTTCTTATTCACCAATAGTGCCTTCACCCTAAATTAAAAATGGCACGCATTCTTGAAAATGCCAAACATTATGGGACGGAGGGAGTAATTAATTTCTATATCTCTAAACCTTATGCATCACATGTTCAATTCCTTCTTGATGATTCTATTGCATGTGTTTATGTTCCATCAGAATGGTTCTGGGCAGTCATGCAATGAGGAACATGTTCTTGATGCCAACCGTCCTCAACAACAAATTGGCGATGATAGGAGTCAACCCCTTAGAGCTTGGACTGATGAGGAGGTGAGAGAACGTTTATCGTGGCTATTTTTTTGTTGGGAAGTGGTATAAGTAGCAAATTAATTAATCTGGATGCCTTAGATCTATCTTTCCAATAGTTTCTTATCTAGAATAAGTTTAGAGAAAATATTTTTGGTAAACTTGTGCTTGTTCTTTGGATGGATTCCTTATGTGTGAGCTAGTGAATGTTGAGAACATTAGAGAAGTAGACATTTCCAGTTCTTTTGAGCTTGAATAAGTAAAACTTCTAGATTAGTGCCATACTCCGAGTTTGCCTGAATAACTAGACATTTCCAGCTCCAAATAGAAAACCGCTTACATGACATCATAGAGAATTGTTAGTAGAAGTAGTGTTTTTGAAAATTTAGTTGGAGTACAAACATACCAGTGGAGAAGGACAATATTTTATTGTCACTTGCTGATGCTACTTAATGACTGGAGAAGTTGCATGTATTTCTGTTTTTGTAATTGGCATTGCGCATATTTTTGTTGGCTTGTGTTTCGCATTAGATTTTCAAGTATTTGGGATGCTCCCCCTGTATGTTTCTGGGAAACAAAGTAATGGGTTTATGATTTTATCGTACTTGGCCTTATTCGTGTCCAGGATCAACTATTACAAGCCAGCCTTGACCATGCCAACGTGTGCTTGGCAGTTGGTTCTGTTTTCTGTTTTCTTTTTCTAGTAAAGCTAAAACGTATGCGCATGCGTAAGCTTTAAACATATTTCGCTGAGCTCATTCTTAGTTTATTCCATCTCCTTGGTACCATGAAACAGATTACTTAACTTAGATCTATCTTTCCAATAGTTTTTTATCTGGAATAAGTTTGGAAAAAATATTTTTGGTAAACTTGTGCTTGTTCTTTGGATGGATTCCTTGTGTGTGAGCTAGTGAATGTTGAGAACATTAGAGAAGTAGACATTTCCAATTCTTTTGAGCTTTGAATTAGTAAAACTTTTAGATTAGTGCCATACTTGGAGTTGCCTGAATAACATTTCCAGCTCCAAATAGAAAACCGCTTACATGACATCATAGAGAATTGTTAGTAGTAAGTAGTGTTTTTGAAAATTTAGTTAGAGTACAAAAATACCAATGGAGAAGGACAATATTTTATTGTCACTTGCTGATGCTACTTAATGTTTTGCTTGCTTGTTGCTTAGTACCTGTTGATGATCGATTTTGGACTTGATTTACATGTTGTCTACATTCCCTGACTTCATACTTTTTCCTTTCCATTGTTGCATTTGCAGCTTATGTATGAGATGGAGTTGAGCTGAGTGGAAAAACGTTCAAGCTTTACAGTTGATCCTTGTGAATTATTCGCGAAGCCCATTGGGACTTGCACATGTTTTGGCAACTTAAGTTGTATATGAGCTACATGGAAAATTAATGTTGCAGCTTCACAGTTGACATCTTTATTTTGGGAGTTTGTTTTGGAGATGCACAAATAGTGGGGCTAGCTAGCTTGTATATTTTGACAACTTTAGTTGCGAATGTTTGAACTTGGTTATAAATGTGTGGAAACCCAATTAAACAATATTGTAATATTAACTTTAATATTTATGCATGTTACTGTATATATATATAGTTGACAGCTTTTGCATTTTTGTGGTATGTGGTTTGTGAAGATTTAATTATATATAGATGGGGCTTTTGTAAGCACATGTAGATCGAAAGCAGTGTGGTCTTTATTCTAGTCCATTGCCGGCAGTAAATTAATGCCATTAATGGCCGTATTAGCGGCAGGAAATAATTTTGCCGGGAATACTATTAAAACCGACGATATTATTAGCGGCAGTTTATTACCGCCGTTTTTGTTTTACCGGCGGTTTATTAATGCCGTTTTTGTATTTCCGACAGTTGTTTAAACGGCGGTATGTTTTTGTCGTTATTACCGCCGGTAATACTATTACCGGCGGTTTTCAGACTATTAATGGCAGTTTTTTCATGCCGCTAAAGGCAATATTTGGCGTAGTGATTATGCTAAAGGATAAAGGATAACGATGAGCGCACATGTAAGGTGCCAGTGTGAGCTCACACAGAAACGGTTACAAAACCCTAATCCTGATATCAAAGTGATGTCGGCCAACGCGTGCAAGGCACATGTGCGTATTTGGAGAGCAAGCAAAGAAGACTCTATAAATACCCCTCGATAGCAACCCTAAAGAGGTACATGCTTCTCCACTACTAAAACCCTAGTACTTCCCTTCTTGCTCTGCGCATTTTTTCATCCACACGCCGGAGGGCCACTCCGGAGCTCCTCCGGTGTGGTCTCTAATCGTGCTTTCTTGTGTAGGCTAGGTGGAAGCCAAGAGTCACTCTCACCCCACTCGAACCATAGTTCCAAAGGAAGCGAGCCACGTTCATTGGAGCTCCACAAGCTTAAAACTTGAGCACGACTTCAACTCGTTGTTGAGGGTCATATATGGTTTGTAATTTGAATCAAAAGCATTTTTTTCCTTTGATAGGCTTGAATCAAAAGCATGCATGTTGATGTTCCCCGATCTGCCCAAGATGCATGTAGACCTGCTCATAAAATAATTGAGCATCTACTTTACCGGTGCAAACGATCGAAAGAAGTCTGGTTGCTTTCACCCTTTGCTTAAAAAATTAGTACATGTTTCACCTCTCTTTTTTTTCTTTTTTTTTTTTTACCTTCTGTGTTGAACTTCTATCAAAATTAGGGCCTATATTTTTTTACTGATTTTATATCATCATATATACATAATACAAGGGCATACATATTTTGGAGCTCTAAAAATAGACTAAAATTGGGGGGCCGATGGGGCCGCATCATTGGCGTTTGCCCAAAGTCGGCTCTGTTTATAAACAAGCCGAGCTTAACGAGTTGAGCTGAGTCTAGCCGACCGAGTTTTAGGAGTCTTTTTGGACTATTTTTTTTGGAGCGACGGATTTAACAATTTCATTCTAACTAACTACTAGACAAATTAAATTAGGCTACCATTTAACAACTTACGGGTCTTTATTTCCCATTTCGGCGCTATTAGTACTATTTTCTTTTCACCATTGTTATGAGAATTCCTCCGAACTTGTTTTTATCGGTGTTGAACTATCTTTAGCGATATCAGATTGAACTATCTTTTCGCAGGAACCCAATACAAAATATTTTAAGAATAATGAGCGGTTTAAAATATTTTTGTGGGGACCTAAAATGACTCCTCAAATAATAATGAAATATTAATTCATGAGTGCCAAAGGGAGCTTTATGAAACACTTGAAGGAGCCCCTTCATACTCGAAGAAACAGCGTCCCTCACAAACAATCCAAGATGTTTAAATAGAAAGTCTATGGGTACAGATTTTGTACATAGATTATTTGTGGGGCCCGCTACGGGTCTCACACAAATGATCCGAGCCAATCATTAAATATATGTAAAATATTTTTTCAAGGGCTCAATTAGATGATTGGATTGAATATCTATAAGTATCCGATTGAGCTGAATTTTGGCAGGAGCCCTTGAAAAAATATTTTACATATATTTAATGATCGGCTCAGATAATTTGTGTGAGACCCGTAGCGGGCCCCACAAAGAATATATGTACAAAATCTATGCCAAAAATCTGTACCCATAGACTTTCTGATGTTTAAATCTTGAAAAAAAATCAGTATAATAGAATATCGACGAGGACTTGATTTATTCATCTAATATTTATCCCTTGATTCGCAATGACAAAAAATGAATAAATTTATTAAGTTGTCATTGATATTCGACCGAGCAATCTTTCTAAAGGACCCATAACAAATATTTTAAATAAATTGAACGACTCAGATATATGATTTGTGTGGGATCCTGAGGTGTGTCCCGAATAGTCCACTATTGTACACTATTATAACACATATTGGTGTGCCCATAATAGGGTTGTTTCGTTATACTCCCTCTGTTATACTTTAAATATCTCCTACCGGCATCTGTGCATTTTCAAACTCCCAAAATATATTTTTCTACATATTATTTTTTTGTTTTCTTAAGCCAAATTAAAGTGCTCACTGAGTCCTTTAGCACTTTAATTTGGTGTAAAAAAAATAAAATAATAATATGCACTTTTTCCCGTAGGCAACATTTAAAGTAGGACGGAGAGAGTATCCGAATATTCCTACGATGCAAAAGAGACAGAATTTTTAGTTATTAAAAATAATAAGTTTGGTTCATAATACTTTACTTTTTATATTACTCTCGTCGATAAGAACCAATAATCTTTAAAAAAAAATTGACACAAAACTTGAAAGGAGAAAGAGCGATGAGGTAATGACGTGCTTGGGAAGATATAGTTAGGAGTGTAAACGAGCTGAGCCGAACCGAGTTTCGGCGAGCTTGAGCTCGGCTCGAACCAAAACGAGTCGAGCTCTTAAAGAGCCGAGCTTTTAAAGAGTCGAGCTTGGTCATTTACTAAACGAGCCTCTTTAACCGAGTCGAACCTCCCTTAACGAGCCGAGCATTTGTAGAATAAGCGGAGCTCCACTCGGCTCGTTTAGTAAACGAGCCGAGCCTTAATGAGCCGAATCGAGTCGAGCTCGCGAACTACTCAGTTCGTTTATAGTCCTAGATACAATAGTAGGTGAGAACATAAAGAGCAACAAAAGAGAAGGTTAAATTTGTCATTCAAGTTTAGAGTGACAACAGGAAAATTATTTAGAAAGGAGTACGCAAAACAAGAGCGGGAGCTTCTTTTTTCTCCCCTTTTCTTTTCCGTATGTCTTTTGTTATTTTTTCTTTATTTTGTTTTCTTTCTTTCAGATTTGAATTTTTTTTTCTTTCTTTCCCTTTTCTTTCTTTTTCCGATCATTTCATTTTAAATGGTCGAAGAAATTTTTGACTCTAAGGCTTTTCAACGAGAACCCTAAAACTCATTATTTAGTTTCAGAACTCTCTTAGAGTGTCCATTGAAAGGCCTTTGAGTCAAAAATTTATTACTACCATTTTGTTTCTTTCTTAAATATATATACGTATATTCTCTTTTTTTTTTCCAATTTGAATATTTTTTTTCTTTTCTTTTTCTCTTTATTTTCTAATTTTCAATTATTTTCTTGAGTCTCAGGTCGGATGGTCGGATGAGTCCAGTTAGAATCATCATTCTTTCCTTATTCGGCACGAATCCAGACTTGTTGACAAACTTTCGAGGGCGTTAATTAGCCTTGGGTTATTCCACAATCGTAAAAACGATCGTAAAGCATAGTGTCACATGGACGGACACCTTTGGAGTGGAAATCACTTATGCTTTAGACCAATAATTTTAGTAGAACAAGTTTGGTAGCTATTTTTAGTACTTTAACTTAACATGCATTTTTAAACACAAAAAGAAAATATAACTAACATTTTTACTAGAAAAAGTGAGTAGAAATATTCTACCTTTTCTTCTTGGCAGATGGTATGGCTACAGAAAAGAAAATAAGTCGGCTTACCGAAAGTGAATGTGGCTATTGAACGAACTGACTTGTTACGGTAAGCTTACAGTATCTTTGAAAGAGAAAAGAAAAATATTTTTTTTTCTCTCAAAACTAAAGAGGTTGAAAAATTGGAAAAACTATATATTTTTGTGGAATTAAGTATTTCAAAATTCAATCCGTTTGAACAGGTGGAAAATTTTTAGTTTTCTGATCATTTTATTCTAAATGGTCATAATTAAATTTTGACTGTAGGGCTGTCGTTGATTAACCCTAAGAAAGTCGTAGAATCAAATATCTCTTAGGGTTAATCAACGAGAGCCCTAGAGTTAAAATTTAATTGTGACAATTTAGGATAAAATGATTAGAAAAATAAAATATTTCCACCAGTTCAAACGGATTGAAATTTGAAACACTTAATTTTTTTAACCATATTTTTTTATTCAATTTATATATTAAAAAATATGGTTAAAAAATTTAGTGTTTCAAAATTCAATTCGTTTGAACATGTGAAAAGATTTTGGTTTTCTGATCATTTTATTCTAAATGGTCATAATTAAATTTGTAACGCCCCCAAAATCGGGTTCGTTAAGTTAAACATTTATTAGATAACAAGGTAGAGTCTAGTTTATTATTACATCACAAACTCCCAAAGGGTTCTTATATTACACAAAAGGAATGGACATATAAGGTTATCTATAACTCCTTTTCTTCTTCCATCCTAGCGAGCTCCTCAGTTCCAAAGGCCTCCAAAGTATACAGCTCTCCTTACTCATCTAAAAGGTCTGACACATTATACCAGCGTCGCCACCAGTATAATATGTCAGGGTCACATAAAGCAACACCGTGACCTTGAAAGCTCAATAGAGTAACCCAAAACCCACTAACTCTTAATTTACACATAGCAAGTCATGCATATATCATAAAGGGTCATAAACAGCTTATGCAATAATCGACAATAATAACAACAATGACACATCCGCATTCGCTATCTATTGTTGGTGTCATGTTTTCTGTGTTTCTCCTACGCGACTCATCGTTTTGTATCTCATCTTTCAATATTATTTCTAAAAACACACACACACACCAATAATCTACCAAGTCCGGCTCGTTGGCCACAATGGCTAACAAGTCCGGCACATTGTGAACGCACACAACCAATAAGCTACCAAGTCCGGCACATTATGTCACAAACACACCTCCAAATGAAGCTACCAAGTCCGGCTCCATTAGCAACGCACACCAACGTAAGGCTACCAAGTCCGGCCATTACGTAGTTTTCAAAATATTTTTATCCATATCAACCACATCTTACGTGTCATGTCTCTACTTTCCAATTTCATGTGTCTCGTATCATGCATCGACTCCGCGGCGGGACTTCGTAAACAAGTATGACGCATTCATAGTAATTTTGAAACTAAACTAGCAAGATCATCCAACTCTATTTAATCATGCTCGTTCATAACCACAAGTAAGACAAGCAATCATGCTATCAAGTTTACATTCCTTGAAAAAGGTCAAAATACAAATACTTTCTTTAAAGCAACACTTTATCTTTAAAACAAAAGCGTATATCTTTCTTTTGGAAAGTCAAAACAACATATGTTTATTGACGAGTTAATCAAGTTAGAAAGATTCTATAAAGTCATGCGATCAATTATTCTCAAGATCATGTTATCAAGTATTCACAAGATCAAAGTAAATTACGTAAAACAAGTTCATACAACCACATAACATTTTATACTTAGGAAGAGTAGATTGGGGTATCTACATATACTTTCAATTTAAACATGCATTCAAACTATACTTAGGGAAATAGGTTCGAAGAACTCTACCGTTCTTCTTGGTGGTAGTAAGGCTACGGATCGAAAGTACGTTGGAAAGAAAGTCGGCGGTCGAATGGAATAACGGCTTACGGTGGTTTCGAAAGAGAATGGTTTCTATTGAAACTAGATCTTAACTACAACTACTACTGCTTTTGAATCGAGATGGTGGTCGAGTGGTGGTTTAGTGGCGGCGATAGAAGTATTTCTTGAAGAACTAGAGAAAAGACTTCAAGAACAAGTTAGAACTAAGCAAGAACAACAAAAACACTAAACCTTTTCTAGAGAGAAGTTGGAGAATGAAAATGTGTGAGTTCAAAGCACAATGGGGCTTGATATTAATAGGCAAAACTTGGCCTCTCTCCCTCTCTCTAGCCGGCCCTCTCTCTCCCTCTTTGTCCAATGGTTAAAACTCCAAATCAAGTCATTTCATGGCTTGAAAGACTAGCCAAGATCTTACTTTCCTTGCACTCCAAAAACTAGGACAAATCTAGGTTATTCTAATGGGGTTTTGGTCTTGTCTAGTCCTTGAATCAATTAAGAAATTCTAGATTTAGTACTTAGGAGATTTTAAGCTAGATATGGAAGTATACAACCCTAGATTTGGTGGTACAAGATGAGGTGATTCGCCCATTCGGTAGTCGTTGAAGTTTACCAAACGGCCGTCAAATTCAATTATTTATAAACCGGACTATGACTAACGATTTGCATAGTATAGCGAGAAAGTCCGAGTCGATCCACAGGGAGCTCGAATATAGCTTGTTTGGATTTGTAGGTGTAAGGGTTTCCGGCGTTTAAGACGGCCAACTTTTAGTTTTACTTTGAATGGTGCTAAAAGACTAGAAAAGCGGGTTTTTACTAAATTAAACAAGCGGCATGGCAATGGATTCGTCAACACCCGTAACTTAGCCAACGAACAAATCTCAACGAAAACTCGGTTGAATCGCACGGCTTAGGCTATCAACCGGAATGTTTAGCTTTGAAACCAATAAAAGACTAGAAATTTAACATGGAGAACAAGTGAATTCTTTCATTCTTTTGGCAAACACAAACCGAGACATCGCTCACGGAACCATATGAGCGAGCATATGATCACCGGAGATTAACATCAGCTAGTTTTGTTACATAAAGGTGAACTCATCTCATTTTCCATACAAAACGTCAAGCCATGTGTTGAGAGAAGCAAGTTAACACAAGTCACGAGGTGATAACGGCCCCACGGCCAAGCCTAATCAACTACTCACGCATATTCAAAAGACTAGAAAGCATGGTAGAAAAGACAAACATATTTAACCGATGAAAACGAAAATAAACTTGATATTAAGAAAGATCCCAACCGTAGCTACAACATTAATAAACGAGAAAAGACGATACGACAAAGACTTACTTAAATTCTTAAGGAAATTGCAAAGGAGAAAGCTTGAAGAAGACAACAATGGAACTAACCTAAACTAATTACTTCCTACATACAAATGAGAGAGATGAAGCCCCTATTTATACAAAATGGGTTTCTCTCACTTCAAATATCTGAAAATATCCTAAAAGTGGCAACTATTCCATAAATGGAAGGCCCAAAAAGTAACAAATATCTGGCCGAGAGCTCCACGTATCGATACGGTTCTAGGGAGTGTATCGATACGGAAGGCTCTGATGTCCCACGTAACCTACGCGTATCGATACGCATAAAAAGCCGTATCGATACGGGGAGGTTATCTCCAGATCTTCAATTCAGCTTCAGCAGGCAGCTCCCAGCAACTTCCAGCTTCTCAGCACCTTATTTTCATTCCCTAAACTTAAGTAAAGATTGCATTTTAAACCTTTCTTTTACCTTTTCTTTACTTTAATTTATTTAATGAAAATAAGAAAGTACCCCCCATTTGGAAACAATGGCATTACCAGAATTTCAAGATTCCAATTAAATCAAAATGTCAACCCCCCACTTTTAGTACAAAATGGAAAACTGCACATTTTTCTCGAGAGAAAATGGCTCGAAACATGACCTTGCTCTTCGAATAAAACCTTGTAACTTTGTAGTTACTCTTAGAAAAATTCAAGGATCAATTACCGCCATTTTTTATCTCGAAAATCGATACTTTTTCAGAAAGTCATTTTTCCATACTTAGACAGATTTTAAAGAGGCCGACAGGGTCTTCGGGTACTTGGAAGCACTTGGACCATCCATGGTATCGAAATGCGCCTTATTTGCACGTTTTACCTGAAATACACAAAAACCTACCTTACGTGCAATATCACTATAAAAGCTAAATAAACACTAGATAAAACAACATAAGCAGGGACTAGTTGCACCAAATATCTACAATATTGGGTGCTCATCATGAGGTGTGAAGATTGGCCAAGGATTGGACTAGATTTGGAAGAGTACACTAGCACACATCACACACTCTGTCTCCCTCTCCAACCGACCATCTCTCTCCCTCCCTCCCTTATCTCTCTCAGTCTCTCTCTCCAAATCTCTCTCTCTCCTTGGTACAATGTACTATATATATATATATATATATATATATATATGGATATATACTAAGATATGGAAGGACAAGGGTTGGTGATTGAAAGAGTAAGAATTTGGCTTGTAAGAGATTTTGGTCAATTGTTTACCAATTAGGACACTTTGGTACATAGATTTGCTAGGAAAGAATATCACCAAGGTACATTGGAAGCACAAGCAAGACCAATGTACAATTCTCTCTCTCTTTCCTTCTCTTTCTCTCTCTCTCTCTCCCTCTCTCCTATGTACTTGGAAAGACTACATATATACTAATATATATTTGAGTACTATGGGTAATAAAAGATATAAGACTTTCTAGGTACTTAGGATTTTCTAAATAAAATATTGAAATACACACATGGTACTTACAAAAAAATATATATAACCATGTACTTCCTAATCTAGACTATATCTTCTAAATCTAGTTTTCCTAATAAACTAATTCAATTCTTTCAAGTACTAAGTCCTATAATATTATCCTAATGTACAAATTGTAATTAAATGGATTTAACACACATGGCAATCTAATATTTTAATAAACCTAGTACTTGATTGTCAAGACTAACTATTATCCAATGGATAATGATTTTCCTAGCGGTTATTAACCAATGGGTAATGGTGGCAAGGACTTTAACCTATCGTCTAATGAGTAATAATCCTCCTAACGGTTATTATCCAATGGGTAATGTTTTGGAAAGTATTATATTTGTAATAATACTATAATTAAGTACTAAACTAAACTAATCTCGTACTTTGATGGATTAACCAAGGTTCTCCTATTATCCAATGGGTAAAGATAACCCTAACGTGATCGTCCAACGGTTACTAGCTAAAGGTTCAAACGGTTCTTCTAGGGTTTTCAAACTCAAGAGGTTCAAAAGGTTCGAGGATCAAAGGTTCAAGGTTCACCGAGGGTTAGGAAGCAAACGACGATTAGGTTAACGATCGTTAGGTTAACTAGTTGGTTAAAAACTAACTAAGGTTGCTAGATAGGATTTCCAGCCGAGATCTGAAATCTTAAGACTTAACCCTAGAAACGATGGAAAATCTGGCGGTTAGAAGACGATTAAAACCTAATTAAGATTTTCCGAATATTAACAACGAAATTTTTATTTAGTAAAAATCAGAGTTGTTACAAAATTTTGACTATAGGGCTCTCATTGATTAACCCTAAGAGATATTTGATTTTACGACTTTCTTGGGGTTAATCAACGGGAGCCATACGGTCAAAATTTAACTATGATCATTTAGAATAAAATGATCAGAAAACTAAAATCTTTCCAATAGTTCAAACGGATTGAATTTTGGAACATTTAATTTTCTAACCTCTTTATACAGTTTAAACTACCACAAAAATATATAATTTTTTCATTTTCCAATATTTCACCATCAATATTAGGCTCGTTTGATAGGTTTCGTTGAGTAAATTTCAAAAATATAAAATTTATTTTAAATAAATACGTCAAGAAAAAATTATTACCATTTAAAATTTTATAACAAAAAAATAGAATGAGAGAGAGAGGGGGGGAGGGGGGCCGAGAGTAATTTGGAAAAACTGGGGTGGGATGTCAGGGGAATAGCAATTTAGGAGGATGCAAAGTTGTTGCAACTGATGGGAAATACTATCTAGGGGGAATTCGGTTTCAGTGGCCCTTGGGGCAATTATTTCCCAACCTATGATGTACTTTTTTAAAATTCTTAAGTTATGAGAAGGAGACAATTAATTGTCAATACATGGTTTTTCTAACATACAAGGACAAAATTACCCTTTTCCTATCTGACTGGCCCAACTGCACCCGGGCACTTGAAACGGAAACGTCTTGATTAAAAAAAAAAATCATAATCATCAATTTGCAATCCTATGGAGCAGAAATGTGATTATGAGAGATTTAGAGACAAAATTTGATTATGTCTCTTTAGAATAATATGATCAGAATAATAAGATCTTCATACCCATTCAAACGAATTAAAAATTGAAACACTTAATTTTTTAACCATATATTTTAATATAAAAACGGTCTAAAAAAATTAAGTGCTCCAATTTTTAATCCGTTTGAACAGGTATGAAGATCTTATTATTCTGATCATATTATTCTAAAGAGACATAATCAAATTTTGTCTTTAAATCTCTCATAATCACGTTTATACTCCATAGGATTGCAAATAAAGGTAAGAATTTTTTTTTTTTTTTACCAAAACGTTGCCGTTTTACTGTGGCAATGGCATGGAGGCACCAAATTAAGCCCCCGGGTACCAATTTATTTGGATTGAAGGAGCAACTTATTTTCATACAACATACAACGAGCAACTTATTTTCATACAACGAGCAACTTATGGGGTAATTTAGATTCATACACGGTACAACTTAAGTTCATAAGGGGACAACTTCGGTTCATAAGCATCATAAACCTCATCAAATCTTCGAGTGAATATATCAGATCTTCGAGTGGGGAGACTTAGGTTCATATACAGGACAACTTAGGTTTATATACGGGGCAACTTAGGTTCATACACGGGGCAACTCAGGTTCATAAACGGGGCAGTTTAGATTCATACACGGGGCAACTTAGGTTCATATACGGAGCAACTTAGGTTCATACACGAGAAAACTTCTGGGGCAACTTGGGTTCATACACGGGGCAATTTAGGTTCATACACGGAGCAACTTAGGTTCATACACGAGAAAACTTTTGGGACAACTTGGGTTCATACACTGGGCAACTTAGGTTCATACACGGAGCAACTTAGGTTCATACACGAGAAAACTTCTGGGGCAACTTGGGTTCATACACGGGGTAACTTAGGTTCATACACGAGACAACTTCTGGGGCAACTTAGGTTCATACACGGGACAACTTAAGTTCAAACACGGGGCAACTTAGGTTCATACACGGGATAGATTTTTTATATTATCGAAAACACACTTCACCGAAGTCAAGTCTCTCTGTCTGATCGTCAGCGGCCGAAAAACTTCAATAATCGACTACAGTTCTCAGATCAAAGTACGGGGTTAAAGATATCCTACAGTTCTCCATTTTTTCTTCAATTTCTTGTTTGTTTTAATTTTTTTTGGGGCTTGAAGAAATACGGAAAAAGTACGGGGCTAAAGATATCCTTGTCTCTACAATCTTAAACCCCCCAAAGTCTCTCTCATCTCTGTATTCAGTCCATGTAAGATTTTGATATCTAGGCAAAGGCTAAAAATAGAGTCCTAATAAATTAACATGAGAGATCTGTGAGGAGAAAAAAGGGTCTTGCCATTTGAATTAGAAATTGAAGAGTTAATGTTGACAAAACATGGAATATAATCAATTAAATAGAGGTAGGTTTGTTCCAGATTGATAATGGCAGCCCAATTTCTAAGTTCAGATTTGAAGGACCCATTTTTTTGCAAGCTATGAGAGAGAGAGAGAGAGAGAGAGAGAGAGAGAGATTGGGTCGCTGGAGATGAGGGCTGCCGGAGATGGTGTCGCTAGAGATGGCGTCGCCGGCGTGGGGAGGGGAGGCAGTCGGCTGGTGGTTTTGATGAGGCTGTTGGTTTTTGATGAGGGTAGAGAAAGAGAATGAGGGTGTAATAATAATTTTAGGTGGTACTCTCCATGTATTGAGAATTACTTTTATCCTTTTCATATTTAGATGAATTTCTGAAAAAGTTGTTCATGAGTGGGGTTTTTTTTCCCCTTTGTCCACTGAAAAGTAATTCCCCCTACTATCTAACTTTATTAAAAAAATGAACTTTATTCCCTCTTATCCGACGCTACAGTGCGGTCATCAGAGGGATCGAGCCGATACTACGGAAAATTTTTCAGTGCCGAGCGGGTATCACGTGGTGTCCACTCGGCCATCGAGTAGTCCATTTCATTTTTGAACGGCTCAGATTTGAAGAGAGAAAGGAGAGAGAAAATGTTTGGAGGAGAAGAGAGAGAAGGTTTTAATCCGAGTCGTCCAAAAGTATATCGGACGGCTGAGATTCGCTGAGCGGGTGCCACGTTGGCAATACCCGCTCGACACTGAAAAACTTCTCCGATACTACAACTACTTTGCACAAGGAATGGGACCTTTCCGAAAGAACAAAAAAAAAAAAAGCATCAAAGAAGATCAGTAACGATACGCCCACTGCACGGGCCGTTCACCGCACGGCCACCACACGGATGATCTGAGTCGTTCAATAATTTTTTTTTATAAAAAAAATGAGTAGGCCATGTGAAAATTCAGCTCAATTTGATATGTGTAGATTACTCGATCCAAACTTCACACGACTGAAAAATCAGAAAAAATGAAAAGATTGGGTTTTTCGATTTTTCAGTCAAGGAAAGCTTGGATCGGGTATCTACACATATCGGATCGAACTAATTTTTCGCATAGCCCACACGATTTTCTTTTTTTAATAATTAAACGGCTCCGATCAACCGTATAAAAGGCCCGGAGTGGCCCTGCACGGCGTGCGGTGGGCGTATCATTACTGAAACAAGATCACTAGCTAATACTAAAGTGGAGTATTATACTATTGGACACGTACACCTCCACCGCTCAAAGAATGAAATTCTGCCCAATAGTCATGAGATATTACCCACGAAATCAGCACAAAAGCATAAAGGGAACAAGACACGTATCCGGTCCAGCCGCCCCTAATACTGCATTAAAACACCTTTACACCCTGGTGCCCTCACAACACGGCACGTACCAAACCCCTTCCATACAAAAGTGTCTATAAATACAAAGTAGCAAATATCCGATTTCTTCAATCTGGCTAACCTGCTCAAATTCGTTGCCTCATTCCCGCTCTTCAACTATATATTCTCTTCCAATCTTTCTTGCATCCACTTCCCTAGAGGTACGTTTATCGATCCCTAGATATCATGGCCTATACTCGGATTCCGCTATGCTTTCAGTGTCACACGGCTAACCGCTGCGGGTGCAAGGTGTTGGGTCCCACGGTAGGGTTCGTGGCGTTCGTGGCAACCGCGTTGGTGGAGTGGCCGGTGGGGGCGGTGGTGTGGTTGTTCCGCCACAGGAAGGGGCGGCGTATCATGGCGAACCCCAGCCACGTGGTTTACCCTAAGGTGGCAAGGGCCTTTCCCATTTGATGTGTGTTTTCTTAATTGTGATGGATGTGAGTGAGTGAGTGAGGGAACTGTAGTGTTTGTTGTTTAATTCCAAGTTTTCTTATCTTATGTATATAATAAAGAAGCAACCCTTCTGCATGCTGATGTGTTTAGTAACATTTCATTACCACTATAAAGTATTTGCAATCCGATTTCTTAATGATGTCATGAAAATATATACGTATACGTGATACCTGTAAATATGATTTTGCAGTGATATATTAAACTATATATTCTGGAACCTAAAGTGACCCCCTTCCTAAACTTTATAGCTCAGACCCAATTCTTTATAGTAATATGATATGATATGATAAAAACTTGTGGGGGGCAAAAGAAAAAGAAACTAAACTACTACTAGATTGACGCAAAACTTAAAAAGGAGAAAGAGCGATAAAAATGACGTGCTTGGGAAGAAGATATAGTAGTCGGTGAGAATATAATTAAAGAGCAACAAAAGAGAAGGTTAAATTTGTCATTCAAGTTCAGAGTGAGTGGTTAAATTTGTCATTCAAGTTCAGAGTGAGTGACAATAGGAAAATTATTAGAAAGGAGCATGCAAAACAGGGAAAATGATTCCGTAAGGAGCATGCAAAACACGGTAATAGTTGTTGCAACAGATGGGAAATACTACCTAACTTTATTAAAAAGAACTTTATTCTCCCTTATCCTACGCTACAGTGCGGTCATTAGAGGGACCGAGCCGATACTACTATATTTCCCACAAGGAATGGGATCTTTCCTAAAGAACCAAAAAAAAAAAAAAAGCATCAAAGATTAGAAATGATACCCCCACCGGGTCGTTCACCGCAAGGCCACTGCACGCCGTGCGGAATCACTCCAGGCCCAGCACAAAATGATCCGAGTTGTTCAATAATTTAAAAAAAAAAATTGAATAGGCCATGTGAAAATTCAGCTCAATCTGATATATGTGTAGATTACTCGATCTTAAGCTTCACATGAACGAAAAATCAGGAAAAAATGAAAAGATTGGGTTTTCTGATTTTTCAGTAGAGAAAAGTTTGGATCGAGTATCTACACATATCGGATCGAGCTAATTTTTCGCATGGCCAACTCAATTTTCTTCTTTTAATTATTAAATGGCTCTAATCACTTGTGTGAGGCCTGAAATGGACCTGCACGGCGTGCGGTGGGCTTATCATTACTTAAACAAGATCACAAGCTAATAAAATGGAGTATTATCCTATTGGACACGTACACCTCCACCTCTCAAAGAACGAAATTCTGCCCAGTAGTCATGAGATATTACCCACGAAACCAGCACATAAGCAAAATGGGTAACAAGACACGTGTCCGGTTCAGCCGCCCCCTAGTACTACAGTAACACACCTTTACACCCTGGTGCCCTCAAAACGCGACACGTACCAACCCCCCTTTCCCATACAAAAGTGCCTTTAAATACAAAGTAGCAAATGTCCGATTTCTTCAATCTGGTTAAGCTGCTCAAATTCGTTGCCTCATTCACTCTCTTCAACTATCTATCCTCTTCCAATCTTTCTTGCATTCACTTCCCTAGTGGTACGTTTATCGATCGCTAGCTACATATCATGGCCTATTCTCGGATTCCGCTATGCTTTCAGTGTCACACGCCTAACCGTTGCGGGTGCAAGGTGTTAGGCCCCACGGTAGGGTTCGTGGCGTTTGTGGCGACCGCGGTGGTGGAGTGGCCGGTGGGGGCGGTGGTGTGGTTGTTCCGCCACAGCAAGGGGCGGCGTATTATGGCGCAGCCCAGCCACGTGGTTTACCCTAGGGTGGCAAGGGCCTTTCCCATTTGATGTGTGCTTTCGTCAGGGTGATCCTGCGAGGGTGTAGTTTTTTTTGCTTTGGCTCTCTTGAGAGATGTAGCCAGCGCACTTGTTTAATGTTAGTTGTTTAATTCCAAGTTTTCTTATGTGTCTATCTATAATAAATAAGCCAACCCTTCTGCATGCTCTTCGATCTGATGTGTTTAGTAACATTTTCATTACCACTATAAAGTATTTGCAATCGGATTTCGTAATGATGTCATGAAAATATATACGTGCAGGGTACCTGTAAGGCTGTAATGTGATTTTATATATATATATATATACAATATTCCCGGACCTAAAGTAGCCCCCTCAGTAAACATTAGCTCAGATCCATCTCTTTATAGTGATATATATGATAAAAAAAACTTGTGGAAGGCAAAAGAAAAAGGAACTAAACTACTACTAGATTTTGATCATTCACACAAAGTGTTTCTGATCTTAGTTTAATACAGAAACAACAAATTTTTTTTTTTGGAAGGGGGCAAAAACAACTATATATGTTTGTGTAACTCATTGATCTCCTTTGCTTATGACAAACAGGTAATATCTTAGGCATCAGAGAGTTTGTCCCATCGTTAATTTAAAGAGCCCTGAAATTAGTATGATATATGCTCAAAATTGCCTCGGACATCCCGTTATAAACAGAAGGTCTATCTTCAAGACGATATCAAACAACAAGAAAGTTTCACTACAACAAATCTGATTTTTGTGTTAAGACACCCAATTTCGTCCCACCACTCAGCAAATTTAAGATGGGAGCAACATTGAACGACGCCAAATTCACCGTATTTATCTCTGTGGTGCCATGATAATTTTTACTGTGTTTGGACCCAGATCAGACGTTGATATATAGAACAATCAGTCGAGAACATCGCAAAACAGCGCGTCACGCTGGAACATTTTTCCAGCCATCCGTACACGTGGTCTGTCAATTATCGCCAAAAAAGAGAGAAGGTAAAGTGGAAGAATAATTAAAAGGCAATTGGTATTGTTAAATATATTTGAAATTGGAGTGTTTTAATACTCTTGCTGGGAATTGGATTGGAATCCCCGAGGACCCCAGTAGATTGAAATTGAATGGACCCGTCCGATCGTGTTTGGCATTTGATCTCAACCGTGGACTCATTTTTCCAAAGTCTCATGTCCACACCACACTTGATCCGGGCTCCATGGCGAAGTCTTGTGCGTCGGATCTGTTCTCTAGTCCCCATTTCAGCCGTTGGTCAATCTTTCACCATCCTGCGTGCATGCTGCACCGGTTCAGGACCTCTCTCCGCCGACGCTCCCATCTCTTTCTTTCTCGAGGGAAAAATCCCTTCTCACCCAAGAAAAATCCCTCCATCTCCACCACAGGAAAAAAAAAAAAAAAAAAAACAGAAACCTTTTTTTTCTTTTACAAAAATCCCAAAAACAGATTCTCTCCAAATTCATGAGGCCGAAGTCCTCTTAGTTTAGGTTCGAGGAAAAATTCTCAATCCCACGGTTTATTGTAAGTCAGAATTACACAACAACAATTATATAGCTAAAAATAAGTACGAATCAAATTATGTGCTATTTTTAGTTATATTTTTGTTTAGTTTAATTTTTGAGCACACCTCTGTAAAAATCCACCGCACTAGGTGAGAAAGATGTAATACTAAGCAGGGGATTTTCCCCTTTCAATTTAAATTTTCAGTTCAACTCAAACGTTTTTTTTTTTTTACTTAGATTAATATCACAACGATGTTCTTTTCAGTTAAAACCAGAAGTAATGTTGCATTGTTCGAATTACCAATTTGTACCCTTATTTATGTATAAATGAAAAGAAAATCGTTGAGTCTGTTCTATAAGTGAGGGAATCTTTTTGTGTTTATGAGGATGGCGTTGATATTAAAGTAGCTAGTCCATTGTCGTTGGAATCATGTAATCGACATTAGGGTCCCGACGATTCCATGATTTCGCATGCCTTAAACATGAAATAGGTCTTAATCGTGTTATCAATAAAACAGTTGAATTGCACACATTTCATATTTTATTTATTTGCCAAGGATAATTAATTGAAAAAGGCTAGAGTTGAGAAATAAGTACTGAAAGGACGATGTAGGATGCCTAAGAGCATCTCCAATCAAATACTCCATTTTTGCCTTAATTTCTTCATTTGAGACTATCAAAATAATATATTTTATTACAAAAGTGATTTTGGAGGAAATCTAACTCCAACCCAATACTCTATTTCTACTTATATTTCTTTAAAAACTCATCCCAAATCTCAAACTTCCCCACTTTCCTTCCAAAACTCAAAATTTCATTTCTCTAATTTCATTAAAAAAAAATACTCAATATGGGTCTTATTTTGAAGATATTGTACATATCTTTTGATTGGTACCAATTTTTTAAAGGATTAGTGTGTCAAAACTAATTTGATGAACAAAATGGGATTTGGTGAGGGTGAATAGTGAAACAGAGGAGATCCTCCATTTTTTTCTCCATCCTCCATATTTGGAGTACCAAACTTGATCCTCTCAAATGGAGGAGAAAATAGAGGATGGGTTGGAATGGTATTTCCTCCAAAAATGATCCTCTCAAATGGAGAAATAAAGGAATGGAGGGTGCATTGGAGATGCTCTTAGAGCATCTCCAATCTAATACTCTATTTGAGAGTATCAAAATACTCTATTTTATTCATAAAGTGATTTTAGAGGAAATCACTATTCCTATTTACTCCAACCACAAACCCTCTATTTTTTCCTCTAAAATGGAGGAGGCTTGAGAGGATAGGTTGGAAGAGTTCCATACTCTCAAATGGAGGAATAGAGCATTGGTTGGAGATGCTCTAAGGATACAAATGTCATTTTAAAAGGTGAATAGTGTTATAGAGGAGATCCTTCATATTTTCTTCCATCTTCTAAATATGGAGGATCAAAATCCTATCCTCTCAAATAGAGGAGGCTTGAGAGGATGGATTGGAGGAGTTCTATACTCTCAAATGGAGAAATAGAGCATGGATTGGAGATGCTCTAAGAGCATCTCCAATCTAAGACCCTCCAAATCTCTATTTGAGATGATCAAATTAATCTATTTTATTTGAAAAGTAGATTTAGAGGATTGTACTATTTATCTCAACTCCAACCCAACACTCTATTTCTCAACTCCAACACATATTTGAAGGAGATCCTCTATTTTTTCCTTCATCCTCTATATTTAGAGGATTAAAGTTCATCCTCTCAAATGGAGGAGAGTTTTAGAGGATGGGTTGAAAAATATTTTTCCTCCAAAATGAATATATAGAGTATGGATTGGAGATGCTCTAAGGGCATCTCCAATCCACCACTATTCACCAAAATAGAAGATGGATGTGACACATTAAGAGGCGGAGATTTTGTAATTTATTCTCTTTTTTCTTCACTTTTTGTACTTTTTGGGAGAATTTTTGAGGGACTCATCGTCCTTTTTAGCAACACCAACGGCGTGCCGACAGAGGGGTTCGCCTATGCAAAGTGCGTCACCTAATCTACTGCTTTTTGCCGACAGAGGGATTTGCGTCGGCAATACCATTTCCGACATAGCAACGCCAACGGCGTGCCACTCTAGACTTTGCTTTGCCAACGCAAATACGCCTTTGTCGACATACTATTGTGCGTCGCCGAAACCAGATTTTGTTGTAGTTCCTCACCAAACAGTTTGATAGTACTGATCCAGGTCTAAGAAACGTTCAAATTGCGGCCAAAATCTGTAGGGAAAATCGACAGATTAATCATTCTACTAATCATTTGAATGGTAGTTAAGACCAACATTATCAACCAATTAAGAAAAAAAGAAGACCAAGCCCCAGTGGCAGGCCGTGGTCTTTAGACTATGTCCTCCATCTTTACGAAAAAGTCTTCAGACCTTGGACCGATCAATTAGGGCTTTAATTTCTGTCATAATCGTTGGATTGGAAACCAGGAAAAGGAAACCGCTTTGTCCGTGCCAGGTTATACTCGCCTCGATTAATTTGAAGGACTTATCTTGCCGTTCACTTGTGAGGATTCCAATTGAAGTCAAAGAAAAGCTCTGTATGGACTAGCTCAAAATAATTGATAGCACATAGGTTTTGAATTTAGAACTTAGGAGGGAGCAAAACTACTACTAAAGTCTCAAATTTTGACCCGGGTTCGCTTTGTCTTTATTTACTCTGAAAGGAATATTGAGAAAATAGGACTACGGCCATCTTCAATTGTTGGTCCATTTTTAGTTGTTGTACAATGGAATAAAAAAGAATTAGTATTTTTTTTTAGATAATTTTTTGACGTCTTTTTTTACACTGTGTTTCAAAGTTCTAAATTGATTTGTCTTGAACGGTGTAAGAAAAGTTTAAAAAATTATTTACACAAATACATTAAATTTCAAACGATATTTGAAAACCACTATCCAAAATGAATCGAAGGTTGAAGATGGAGGATGTATCATCAATGACAGACCGAGGGGCAGATGAGCATAGATGACTGCTCTATCCATGTAACTTCTTTCATCGGGATGAATAAAAAAATAATTAATAAAAAAACGTGATTTTTTTTTTTTTGCAGAGTACTGTTCCATGAGGTGGCCCCGTCGAGGATAAGACCAAAAAATCGGAGCAAGTATTCTTTCTTATCCGGAGGCCATCCAATCCCATTTGCAGATTGTGTGGAACCATAGAGGCTCCTAAAAAATTTAGAACTATATATCTTAGAAAACATCATATCAATTACTATCTTAGAAAATATCATATCAATGAAGGGTATGTGGTTTTCAATGTCGGATTTATAGGATCAATTGGGGCTAGCTTAGTTGGTCAGAACTCTTACATCTCACTAGGAGGTCAGGAGTTTGAATCTCTTCACCTGCGTGTGAGTGTTTTTCCCTTGGAAGAGTTTTTTCTTTCTTTGTTTCTTTCTATCCTATAATGAGCTTATTTCACCAATCAAATTAAAAAAGGGGGGCTTATTTCTTGTATTCGTTGAGTTGTGTCTAGTGGACTCTTACAATTGATGTAGTATCTCCGGATTTGTACTATGTACTTCATATATAATGAAATGAAATGAAATGATTTCTTCTATGATTGACCCCAAAAAAATGTCGGATTCATAGAGAAATTTGTGGATATCTAATTCTTATAGTACTCTGTATTTTGTCCTTCCACAAATCCCCATCGTGATTTTCTAAATGAAAATACAGTACTCTAGGGGATTCATTTTGTATGATTAAATTATATCTCTTAATTCATAAATTCTCAATTTTTCACAACCAAATTATGCAATTCTTAACTCCATATCTCCTTACATTCAACTAATCAACCAATGTGTAACCTAAATAAAGCAGTGAACATACAATTAATTTCCATAAGATAGTGTTATTCTAGACTAATCAAAACTTGGCAAGTGGAGTGGAGCGCAGTTGGTGCCTCCCTTATACTCCAATGCACGTGAGCAGGGTTCGGTTTTCGTAAGCACATATTAACACCCCCAGGTCTTCTAAGATATAGTAGATTAGATTTAACGAATGACCAAAAAAAGAAAGACTAATCAAAACCTTGTCGCATTATGTAACTAATAATCATTAATTCAACCAAAAAAAAAAAAAAAAGAAAGGAAAACCCTAGCTAGTGTGTACATTTTGCAGAGCTCCCTCAAATTCTATTTGGAAAATGGGAAAAAAATTATTCAAACAACAAACGAAATTAATTGCACAATACGTATTGTATCAATTGCACAAACAATATCCATGACTACATTAATCCATTATCAAATATATATATCATCTAAAAAGAAGAAGGGTAGGAGACCCATCACTTTCCCTATCCTCTAATATCCCCTTCAACTCCTTACAATCTCTCCCCTCCTTCTCCTCCAGCATCGGCATCAGAGGGCAGGGGGCGGCAATCGTAAGATCGAGATTCAACTGGTCATCCGAACCGCCGGACGTGTTGTCGTCTTCGAGGCAACTGGCGGAATCGGACACCCGGTCGTTTTCCGGGCAGGTCTTTGTCTTCGGTGTGACAAGATTCGAGACGCATTGGTCTTGCGTTGGGCGAATTAGGGTTTGGTTCAGTTTGTGGTTGTTTGGGTCGATTCCCATGCTGATCAGCTTTCTCTTTAGGTGAGAATTCCAGTAGTTTTTCACTTCGTTGTCCGTTCGCCCCGGTAGCCTTCCAGCTATCAATGCCCACCTAACAGTCCATAACAAATATTCATCAAAGAAATGCTGGTAATGCTGACATAGAAACAAAAAATATCATCACAAAAAGTTTCCAATATTGGAAAGGATGAGTTAATGCGGATTTTATGTATATTATCACAAATGACTGTAGCAGCAGTATGCTAGCAATCAACTTATTTTATATATATATTATACAATTCGGATCGGTTTGGAACCATAACCGTAAACATAAATCCACAAATCAAAATATATAATGCGGATTTTAATTTTTTTAAACCATGATCAAACCACACTACTAAAAAACCGAACCAAATCTTTCGGTTTGGATTGGATTCACGGTTTGACAGATTTTTTCTCACCCCTTAGTAGTGTACAACTACGCATAGAAATTGCACTTCATGAAAGGGGATGTTTGATTCCTATACTTAGTATAAGAGCAACAATAATATCCTGAATCCCTAAAAAAAAGTAATTATTTTCTGTGGATCACATTTATTGAAGTCTGATCTAGATTATGCCAGATTGTAACTTTGAATCTCTACACCAAAAACTTCACTTTTTCGATCATTTTTCTGAATGAAAATGTCGGATAGATAGGGTTTCCGGCTTAAGAGAGAGTAATTAATTGTTATGTGTAAAAATTATAAAATGATTCGTAAACCAAAATTTATTCAAAAGCTAGCCTCACCACAATATGACCCCACAATATACGTCGTCTTTGAAATTATGAGTTGCCATGAATGATGTATGTGTTTCGTATTGAAATAGAAGGACCACAACATGATACTTTGGGAAAGTTCCGTATAATATGTGAGATTCGTCTCCAGGATTAGGAAAGGTTTTGCGCAAGGCGGAAGTACATATATTTGAGGTTGGCCCTGCTTAGGTTAGAAAAATACTCCCTCCGCCTCGATTTGTTTGTTCATTTTTTGACTTTTAAGTGTTCCAAAATGTTTGTCCATTTGACTTCAATTTACCCTTTTTGCCCTTTCTCTAATAGAATAAAGTAACTTTTGTAAAAAAGTTGAGGGTAAATGTGGAAAGTTGTATCTTTTTAAGTGTAATGATTGTGTTCCTTACAAAAGTTGAATTTTTGAGATTGGACAAACAAATTGAGACGGAAAGATTAACAAATTTACATGTAAGATTTTAGTCCAATAACTTTTAGCCCACCTCATTTTCTTTTTGTAGCACAATCCATCCTATATGTGATTGTCTTCATGGAAAGAGAATTTGTTGAAAATAGTGACTTAAATTTGATAATTAATGATTTAGATTCTCTAAAACAACTTAATACACAACTTCAGTAGGGTAAAACTTTAACTTTAATATTGTATTTTTTTGTACTTTTCTTTTGTTTATTTTTGAACATTTACGTATTTCTATAAAAGTTTGTTGGATATTAATTATAAAACTCTTTGGTTCATAGCAATGTATACACACACACACACACATCAATTTATTAAATTTTAGGTTAGCCCATGACAGATAAAATTCTTGGTTCCGCCATTGAATGAACATAAATTAGCCCAGACACTTGAGTTATAAAAATAAAAATAAAAAGTTCCATACAAAATGCTATATATGCTTGTGTATAGCTCAAAATATTTTGCGAATTGTCCAGAATTAACCTTCAAGACCTGTTTGATTGATCGTATACATTGACCGTGCAATTGGAACACAAAAATATCCGAAGGCTAGTGAATTTGAATGCCGCATGCAGTATCAGCCAAGGGTTTACTTTTTCACAATCAATTCCACAAAACACAGGATATCTTCTGAATTTCTTTGTCACAGCCCAAGTGATCACAGCCCTAGCGAAAGGGCTCGTGATGGTTGGTGAACATCTAGAGTGACTAAGAAGGCGCGCACAAGAGAGAGAGAGAGAGAGAGAGAGAGAGGAGTACCGGTTGCCGAGGAGGGCGTGGAGCTTGATGATGAGGTCCTCTTCATCTAGGGCAAAGTTGCCCCGTTTGATGTCCGGCCTTAGATAGTTTATCCATCTCAGTCTGCAACTCTTACCGCAACGAAACAACCCTAATATCCACCCACATGAAAAGCACAAACCAAACTAATTAGAAACACATTCATTTCACTGGAAACAATCTAATAGAGAAACAATAAAGCTTTAGAGAGAGAGAGAGAGAGAGAGAGAGAGAGAGAGAGAGACCTGCAGCCTTGGGGAGGGTACGCCAACAACCTTCACCATGAGTTCGAATGTAATCAATAAGCTTTTGGTCTTCTTGCTTCGTCCAAGCTCCCTTATTTGTGTCTTGTTTATCACAGCATGGCTTCCTCATTGTTTTCCTTTCCTCTCTTCTCTCTCTTTCAAGAACCCTAAAAGTACGGGAAACACCGCAAAAGAGAGAGAGAGAAAGAAGAAGAAGAGTTTTGGAGGGGGAGAGAGAGAGGAGAGAGATGGAGAAAGTTGGCCTAAAAGGTGTTGTACCTGCCAAGTCTTTGTAATAGACGAGTGGAAAGAGTATCAGTTGACTTTGACCGGCAGTTTTGGCTATTTTTTTTGATCCGCCAGTTTTGGCTATTTATTAGGTGGGTTGGTCACGGTCACTTTGCCACACACTAGTCAGACCCTCACAGCCTCACAACTATCGGTGTATCTATCACACCATGGTTTTTACACCCTTTCACTTTGGTCCCTCCTGGCTTCAATTTCATTAATTTGGCCTGGAACTTTCATTTCCATTTCCATCTCTATCCAATCCCGCCCTTTGCCTGTTTGTCATCTTTCCATTAGTGCTTCAAAATGGTAAAAAAACAAAAAAAAAAAGAAGAAGAAGAAGAAATCATGTTTAGAACTAACAGGTAAGAAAAAGAATTTTAAAACACGAAGATCGTTGGCCTTGTTGGATTTGTTAGGAATAGTCCGAAATACAAATTGGTTACTCAAGTTAGAATTTTTTTATTCGTAGTCCGAAATACAAATTGGTTACTCAAGTTACAATTTTTTTATTCGAAATGAAACGAACTAAGATCATATATAGCAGGACTATATACTATAACACTCTTTTAAACCTGCTGTGAAGTTTATATATTTCCTCTTTCTTGGCCTGGAGTTATTACAAATAGGCTAAAGTACCTCTACGTATCGATCGATCTCTTTAAGTTGCAGTTATGTTTAAAATTGTTTGCATTGTCGGTAACAATAAAAAAATATCTTTACAAATGGAGACTAGGGTAAACTTCCTTTTTTTATTTTTGAAAATTAACACAATCTTTTAAGACTCTTTTTTTTTTTTTTTTTGTCAAAAGTGAGAAAATTGTATTGATAAACGCTCAACAGCACTTACATATAAAACGAAAATCATTACAAAGAATTTGGACAAACCCAAACTAATCTTCTAACAAATAAAAATGAGTAAATGACAAGGCAGTTGATATCTTTCATCCTAACCCAGGTATGACCTGACGCAACAGCGACACTTTTAAACTGCCTAACATTTAATTAGAAGTATTAAACGAGAAAAAGTGCAAAGTTAAGAATAAAAGACACTAAATACCAATACGATCAGATGCACTCCAACTAAGGATAAACGCACCAATGAACTCCCATGAACTACAGATCTGTCAAACTGCTTCGAGTTGCCCTGCTAAAGACATTGTGTAATGATAGAACGCTGAAGTACAGATATCGTTATGAAGCAACCTTAATTGAGAGAATTCGATCTGTAGACAAAATTTGTTCAAAGACAAAATTAACAACTCTCGTAAAATGAGAGACAAAACTCTCACAGATTAAACGACATGCCGTTGATCTGGAGAGACAGAAGAGAAAAAGGAAAAAGCAAAGAAAATGAGTCCGAATAGTACAATGGCCTTCCCCTCCCGCCGCCGCACACAGGTATGGAACCCACGGGAGGGAGGGGAAGGGAGAAGAGGAGTTGTGGTGGCTGGGTTTAAGAGAGAGGGAGAGAGAGATAGGGTCAGCGATGCTCAAGAGTACGTGTATTCTGTAAGACTATACATAAACAATCCTTTAACTACATCGTGTAATTAATCATTTAATTTTTATTTTGGCCTGGTGTGGGCTCCCGGGCGCCCGGAAAAAGGAGCGCCAACTCGAAGAGTCGCCACCCGGATTTTTGAAATGGATCATCCGAGAAACCGAAGAGTCGTTTTGAGAAGGCTTTTGGTCTAGCGAAAACGTTGAGATGTTGGGTTCAGGAACCACGTTACGAATGGGGAAGGTTTTTTTTTAAAAAGCGCCCCACTCGCCCGGAGAAAACCGGTCTCTACTTAATGTTTTCAAAAGAGAAAAGTGAGGATCTTCGATATTTTTCGGAATATCAAACTTTTTAATAAAACAAGTAGCGGGGAAGGGACATGGGGAAGTTATCACATTGACGTGCATGTGGTGCTGTCTGTACAATAGTGGTAAAATGATGTGAGTAGGGAGGATAAACAACGTTCAACAGACTGCCTGAATCTCACTAAAGCTATTCACGACACCTCAACGCATCGCGTGCGTGGTACCGCTCTCTGTCGATATGCGAGACTTTCAAAACATTATTTAGACCTCTGCCTTCTTTGTGCGTCTTTTAGAAAACTCATCGGCAGCCTCACGGCAGTCAGATCATCCCAAAAATGTCATCGTCTTTCTCAAAACATGATTTTAAAGTGGTTTTTGACATATTTGATCATTTGGGATGATCTTATAAAGCTTTTAAAAGAGCCGGAACATGCCTTGTAGATATGGTCTTATTTTTAAGAGCAACAGAAACAGTAAACAGCAGATACAGATAACCACAACAGAGGAAAACTCGGATCCAAGCAGCCTGCTCACAATAGCATCAGTATGTAAGATGTCGGCGCCGAGAGTCAGGTGCCGCTGCCTGATCAATGCAGCGCAGTTCCCCAACCTCATTACAGTGTTAGTTTTGTTTTATGAAAATGGGTTTTGAGTCAGGATCTAACCAAAAGGGATTAGATCTGCTGATAGAAAGGTCCCCTCAGGACCAAAACGGAGTCTAGTCCGAGGAAACTAGTTTATACCTTTGGTTTCGAGCTTGATCAAGGATCGTGGATGCAAGGATGTGGATGGATCGTCACGGATGTGGATGGAGGAGATTGAATGAGACAAAAGGAGTATGGGTGTGAGTGAAGGTGAGGTATTTTGGGTGATGGGGTTTTGAAGTTAATGAGTGATCAACTTCAATGATGAGAAGGGAGTGAGTGAAAGCTCTTAAAGAATGTCTTTTGGGAATGACATCCTTTAAGACTTGGAAATGGAAGTGGTAATAGAAAGTGGGTTTGAGAACTTAGAGAGAGAAAGTAGAGTGAGAGAGCCAAGAGAAAGGCAAGAGAGGGACTCAAAAGAAGGGCTAAGAGGGACCCTTTTCCCTTGAGTGGAGGGGTTAATTTATAGGCAAAGGCCAAAGATTTTGAATTTCAAGTGGTGGAGGTATTTTAGGGTCGGTGAAGTGCGTAATTGGTGAGCAGGTCATCAGTGGCTTGCTGGCGTGGGGCGACTTCTGAGCAGTCGACCTTTTTGCTCAAGGTGTCGTGCGGTTAAGGATTGCGCCACTCTTGAATTTCAAGGTGCCGTCTTGGCTCGATTACTCCGCACGGCTCCTCTTCCTTCGGTCCAGGTCCTTTTGGGCTTTGTTTGGGCTTCTATCTGGGCTCTTCAGGCTTTTTGGGTTTTGAGGCTTAGAATCGAGCTTCGCCATGAATGTATCGTTTCCTCTGTTTCATCATCGGGGTGGACAAAGACTCTCCGAGGTCCGGATTGGGGTGTCTACACCTGGGCATGCTACAAATAATCCAAAATACCTTTACAATTGATCTTCTGAGTCACAGTTGTTGTTGTTGTTTTATTTTTTTTGGTCTGGAATACAAATAGAAAACTATGGGTACATGGAAATTGATTAGAGTACATTAGAGTGGAGGGTTTATATCATGAAATTAAAATTAATTGGACCAAAATCAAACAATGCTAAATGAACAAGAACCATGGGGTCCAATTTACCCCCTCACAAGAGAATAGGGTTGTTTGCCGTTAGTTGGTTTACCGTTAAGAATACGTCCCTATCAGGCTATCAGTACTCCATACTATTAGCCTATCCACAAAACTCTTCTCTCTCTCTCTCTATCTCTCTCTCTCATATGGCAATCCGCCAGTCCAATACTGACGACCGGTCTTTGATAGAGTCCAACCCAATTGAACAGTAGAGATCAACCACCCTACATAAAAGCAGACTTTCATATACGTCACATACTTTTTTTTTATAACTTAAATGTTTCCGGACGAGTTTACGCACACCTAATTAAACTAATCCTGAAAGTCAAATCTCACCGTCCACTTTCTGAGACCCCAAATAAAACAGGACCAAAGCTTCGTATGGACTAGACCCAAAAGAGTCGACAGCACCTGAAATCTCAAAAGAAAGCAAACTGTCAAGTCTCAGACTTGATCGCACCAACTCCTCGGGGGTTCCACATATATGTTGCATACAAACAGAGGTGTTTGAGCTGAAAAGTACAGTTGATAGCATAGACTAAGACTAGTACTCCTGCATGGCATTCCCATTTTTCCAACCTACCATTATATGCCGTTACATTTGGTAAATAAATCCATCTCTCTCTCTCTTTGATTATCAGCTGCCCCTTTTTAGTACTATTAGTACTATAAAATGTCGCAAGAACTAGAAAAGAGAGCAGGCCAGGGGGCATCAAACACGATACTACGAGAAAAGATAGCAAGTCATGTGTTGGTTAGGTCTTCTAGAGAGAAGTTGGTCCATCTACCATATGTAGCAAGTGTGTGTGTGTATATATATATATATATATGAGGCCAGAAACATCCTAATCAGACCAGACCAGCTTGGATGTAAGAAAAATAATAACCACATAATTAGGATAATTCATATAAATAAGGATAAAAAAATGAGAGCCCGGCGATCGAGAGAGTGTAAATATTATAACCCAATATTAATGTATATATGTATTTTGAAGATAGTGCAACAACATTTTTTGCCGTTTTAAGACACATTTTCTGTAGTACAAAACCCATTTCAATCGCTATCTGAATCGAATAGATGAATTGTGAATTGGTTGATTAACCGTTGGATTCGATTCTGGTTAATGGTTCGAACAACTTTCTTCTGAACCTTTAAGATTCCTGTATATATATCGTCTTGCGTCTCTATCAGTCTCTTTTTCACTCTCGAAAAACAATTCCCTTGCGGGATACCTAGAAATTAATGGAGGGAAAAAATAAGTCGATGAATGAGTTGTTCGTACCTTTAACCCGATTCACAGAAGGGGCCAAAAACAAGAATTGCAAATGCTTATCTATTAAACCAAGTGATCGTCAATTTATCATTCAAAACAAACTTTCCGTTGGTTCAAGCCTAAAATTTTCACACGTACAACATATCATTATCATCCGAATGCATAGACACACTATTCCCGAATTTTCTAAATCCGAATCAGAATGATTCACGATAGGACTCGATTCAAGAATAATAAAAAATAATCGTTTCGATTCTTGATTCGATTTCACAATCTTAATTACGAGGAAACTATCCTCCTAACACATATAGACTGAGGTGCAAGGACTTTCACTCCAAAAAGTCTACCCTCACCGCTCTAAATCTCACCATTTAAAATATTTTTGGGCAGTCCAGATTTTAAAAAGCGTACAACTCTTCCCTGGATTTTTTTTTATATTAAATTCGGACCATTAATTGTTAAGATGGACAATAAGATTGAGTGTTGCAAAGGGAGAGCGGTAAAATAAAACGGTGGGGATACCACGGCTGCTTCCGCTTCAAGAATCTAACCTACAAGTCAGCATCTTGGAACCACGTCCCACCATTAATAGCTGCATCGATCCGAGACGAAAACAGCATCCACCCCTGCGGCCAAGAAAGCAGCCATTAAACTCCAAAGGCAGTGGCAGGTAGTCTGATGAGTGCAGGTCCATTTAAAGATCTTGGAAAATGGTTAATAACACAAAATGGTAATGGCCCAGTTATAGTTGAGACTCAAATTTCCATTTCAAAATATCCAAAGTCCCTCTGGTTTGTATAAGGAATCCGGGTTTCACTATGGTCCAGTTTCGATAATCTAAACCGTTCTTAAGTCTCAAAACGCAATTCATTCGTACAAGCAATAAGGTCAATCTAACACCATAGCCATCTCAACATATCATATTTGTCTTGAAAGAAAAAGACGTCCGAATTCTAACTGACCAATTTCAATTATAGTACTGTCTTACCAAGGACAATTATGATTTTTTTTTTTTTTTTGCGACGGCGATATACACCGACGGGGTTAGTAGGAATGTTAGAGTTAGCACAAGAAGATCAGAAGCTATCCATGGCTCTCTAAAGGGCCTACCCTTGTGGGGCTCGAACCCAAGAACATCCACAAAGGGGAGGCAATGACTTACCAACTGCACTAAGCAGTGGTTGTCAAGAACAATTATGATTCGACCACCACTTATTGATATGTAATGCGAGTTTTTGCAGGGATTGTGTTAGAATATCTTAGATTGAGACCCGCCATATGAACAGTTCTGACAATCGAAATCTGGTGTCGCTATTGTCCATTTTCGCCTCTCGTCAGCTGTAATTACTCTGGTTACCCCTTGAAACAAGGGCCATAAATTAACATACAGTGGGCCTACGATCTGAATCAGGAAATCTAATTTCCACATAAGCTAATGTCGAAATATCTCGGCAATCAACATTATTTGTCCCCATTCGGCCATACCTCTCTCTTTTTTTTTTTTTTTTTTTTTTTGGCGATTGCAGAATTTTACCCAAGCTCTGTATAAAATAAACATACTTGGTTGAAAATTTGCCAGGCTTAGTTTATTTTGTTTTGTCGAGATTATCTATTTGCTCACAACTTTAAGAGAATTTTTAGTTACTTTGGCTATATATGAATCATTCAGTGCCGATAATATGTAAAAAAAAAAAAAAAACCAATCATATGTATAAAAATTACAGAACCTTACCGCATTTTTTTGAACTCAGGCCTCGGGGGGGGGGGTGGGGGTTTCGCTTGATCTTCGAAAGCACTTTTTTTATCTGTCCAAAGTCAAAAACCTATGGCAAAAAGTTCGATGCTCAAATGGAAAGAAAAAAAAAAAAATTCAGTTTGTGGCATACATTGTGGATAAATTGCGATATTGTAGGCCCCTTTCTTGTTGGATGAAAGTAATCGATTAAACACAGAAACAAGACAGGTGTGGATACCTCAGAGGCCTTATCCAATGTTCTTGTTGTACGAAAGTGAAAATCAGAGGGAAAGACTAGTGGTTGATGGATTGTGCATCCAATGCATGCCTTCTACCAGGTCCTTTCTACTACCATCAGACTTTTGCAGCTTTACCTACCAGATAGAATCATCTATTGTTAACAGAAACCGCTAAGCAGGGCATAGAGAGAGAGAGAGAGAGAGAGAGAGAGTGTGTGTGTGTGTGTGAGAGTGTGTGCGCACGTGTTTGGCTTCTTTAGAGTTTAGTTTGCGAAAAATAGTTTGGACTGCAGAGAGCAGTCCATGTAATCTCAGTCGTCCAAAAGTATTTTTAATTATTTTTGATTTGTTAAAAGGCTCTTCTTCCCATGAAGACTCTATTCTCAGCGGGAAGAATCTTTCATTCAATCTGAATCATTAATTGCCGAGATGTAACTGCAGACAATCCAATTGGAGATGAGCCAGGCAAAAAAAAAACTGGAACCACCATATTATTTTATGCCAGGAGAAAGAACCAACATTTCATCATGTTAAGACATACAAGCAAGCAAGCACAAAGTTTATCTCATTTTTCTAATTCTCGTATTCCACATTCCACAATTTAAGGTTCAGTTTTCTATTTCCTATTATCTGAAACAAAGCTAAAAAGAAATAGATCTGACTTTCAGAGAGTACATCTGATTTCCAAATTTTCTATGTCCTGTTGTTTCCTCGACCACGTTCTCATGAAGTTGACCTCACATGAAGTTCCATTGCGTTGTAAGATATGGGTTTCCTTGTTATTTCATGCTGCACCAGGTGGTCCAATGAGGATTACATTCGATCATCCATCCGCCGATGAAGATCTGACATAATCCAATAATTAAGCAAAAACATATACTATTACTTAGGAAAAGAAAAAAGTATTAACAACTTTCTACCAAAAAAAAGAGGAAAGCAACTAAAGTGATCAGGACAACTGAGAGGGGGGGGGGGGGGGGCGGGCGAATTTTGGAGGGTGGGAACCAACCTTTCAGCCCTGAAATTCTGATAACTGCTAGGGTAAATAGCCAAATAGGTGCTAGCCAACCAGTCTAAGCCATGTCTTGCTCCTAGATAACAGCAGTCAACTTCTACCAGTCAATGGATGGTGTAGAAACAGCTCCCTGGGCCAACTGATCAGAAAATAGAGAAAGGGAATGAGGCAGGCATTCACAGCAATGAGAAATGGAATGATAAGTGGTACAGATTCCACAGTACATAAAGTATTGTATCCTTCACAAAGCATAGAATTTGGTACAAGATAGATTCTTGAGAAGAATAGAAGGTAACAAAGATTACCTCTTTTTTTATTTATTTAGGCAAATAGTTTATTTAGGAAGACTTTGACAAAGAATGCATCAAGTTGCGGGGAGAGAAGGGAATCCAACTAAGGGTTGGATGAAAAGAAGAAGATCACCTAATGGGACAAAGCCCAAAAACACCCAGGGGACAAGCCCGAAACACCTAAATACAATTGAAAACTCAACTACGATAATGTTCAAAACAGCCCAAACCCAAACTGTTAGCCGGTGGAGTCAACCACACACCGTCCTCCGACCTAACAGACTCAGATACAGATACGATCAAGAGCTACAGGATCCACATGTGCAAGTGGGGTCAGCACATATGATATTCAACAGAAATGAGAAGAAATCATGTGATATTCTGCTGCAAAACTGTGTCTTTCTCCAACTTTTCCGTTTGGGAAAATTACTTGCATCCAACTTCCCATCCATGCTTGATCCAAACCTGATACTGTATGAAGAGCTCTCATTTTCATCTAAATAATTGTTCTGAACAATCAGCACTGCTGTTTGATTTCAGTGTTTTGCAACCTGGATCCAGGACTGGGCCAAAAGGGCTGAGCCTTGAATTACCAAAAAAACGAAGTTGGGGAAATTGAATTCTAATCTCAAAAGCATAGAAAAGATTCATTGAGTGAACTACATTGAGATGAACTTCTGATTTTCTGTTTGATGAAACTTGAGACTCGTTCAACGGTTCCCAAAGAGGAAGACATAATACACGCGCGAGTTAATACGAATATGATGATTATAAAAGAATCAGACACCCCTGCTTGGAGAGCCACAGATACGAAAGATATTTTTTTCCCCAGATGGTACTGCAAAGTACAGCAGGAAATAGTTTCTTAATAAGAAACGTAGATATTGAGAGAAATAACAAGAGGCAAGCAAATAGAATACCAATAGAGTAGCAGACGCTGCAGACCAATTCCATTACTACCAGAAGTAAAAAAGCAGAAATCTTTCCCCAATAGTGTATGAAAAGGAATTTGTGGAGAACTATTTCCGTTTATGAAACTGCCCCAGGATTGCTCATGGACTATGAGGGAAGTTGTTGAAATTGAGAGTGTAATGCCAGAGTTTTGTTAAACACTTAATTGGTGATGGAAAGGGAACTTTCTTATGGCTTCATAATTGGCACCCCAGTGGTCCTTTATATAAGGTCCTAAGTGATCGAGCCTTTGCTAACCTTGGAAGATCTATTTCTGCAAAAGTTAGCTCTGTAATCCAGGATGGAGAATGGAATTGGCCAAGACCAAGATCCTCTTTGATTCAACAGATTCAGAATTCAATTCCTAGTTCAATTCAACCTCGAAGGACCAGGGAAGATGAAGTTATATGGGTTATTTCCCCTTCTGGCCAATACAATACTAAGCATACCTGGGAGGCTCTTAGGCATAGAGGAGGGACAGTTCAGTGGGCTTCAATAGTGTGGTTTTCCAGAAGTGTTTCAAGGTGGTTGTTCATTTTATGGTTAGCTTGCTTGAAGAGGTTAGCTACAAAGGGGAGACTTCGTAGATAGGGGATGATGATTGATCCTGGTTGTGTGTTGTGCTCTCAAAGGGATGAAAAGTTGCAACACCTGTTCTTTGAATGTAGCTATTCCAGCAGCATTTGGAAGGTTATGCTTAACAGATTCCAGATTCAGAGAAATCCGGAGGTGTGGGATAGTGAAATTAACTGGGCTGTTGATCATTGTAAGGGTACGAGCTTCGGTTCTTTTTTGTTCAAGCTAGTCTTGGCGGCTGGGGTCTACCATCTATGGATGGAAAGGAACTCTCAAGTTTTTGCTGGTAGAAACAGAAGGGCTGATGCAGTGCTGGCTTGTATTGAGGATAATGTCAGACTTTGTGTGTGCACTTGGGAGCATCCCCCCACTCCCTTGAGAACCAAAGACTATGCAGTCTCTGGAATATTTCAAGCAAAGTTCTTGGTACTTAATTTTGTAGTTTTTTTGGAGATTGTAGTGAGGAGTTTCCTTTGTAAAGGTTTTGTACAGTGGGTTGATCTCCCCTTGTTTTGTGTTGGTTGGTATAAAATGCCCACTTCCCAAAAAATACATTTCCGGTATCTACTATCCAGTTCATTCTACAAACCTTGTGCTCAAATTTCCAATAAAAGCAGATCCTGGAATCAAAAAGTATGTCTAGTTACCGACTTATAGTACATAATGAAGATACCTTTGTGCATCAAGGATGTGAAATTAGCCGTACCTTAGAATGGAAGTTACAAGTCTCCCATGAAGGATATATCATACCTCCAAGGTCATGAAGCTTTATTTACCCTGTCACTACCAAATAAACCGTGACATCATCTTCTTTACACCCTTCCAAAGGTTCAATGCCCAGAGTATCAACTCAAACAAATTCAGTTCAAAGAAACTAGTTCCCATAGCATGGTATACTAACATCATGTTGACATTGCATCCTTCCGTCATTTCCTCTCTTCCCCTCTCTCCTAGCACATGATCTTAACATATCTATGGTTAGTCAAGTGAATGTTAGCCTCAAAGTTTTCATTCTACGCACAGTAAAAAAGCATCAGCATGCTCATGATTTTCAAAGTAAAAGGCATGATGGCTGTAATTATATGCGTAAATATAACCTCTACAGATGAGCGTGGCTGCAAACACCTAGTGTTACAAGCTGACTAATGAAATACTGACACTAGAAATATGCTATAATGTGAAAATGATATACATGGAAAACCATGGGGAAAAGAATCCCCATGAGCCACCTTGCAGTTGCAAACAATCCACAAGAAAGAAGAGTTCAAATACAATTGACTTACAAGTTACAACCCAACCTTGGTGCATTTATCTTGACATCTTCACTTGCAAACTCGCAAGCTCGATATCCACTTGCATGTAGCCCTGCCACTCATATCATCCTTGTCTAGATCTCATTACACACAAATCGGATTGCAACGGCCTGTTTGAAATTCCAAGAAATCCACAAAGAGTGTTCCAAGTACTTTCACCACATTTACCTTCTATAAAACAACCAACGACAAGTTTTTCTGATCTGTTGCAATGCAAACCAGTTTTCATCATCTGAATAAGGCGTACGTTTGCCTAAATATGAGGGCTCCTAAGAGGCTAGACGCCTAGGAGTTCTCAGTAAAAATTTCTACATGTATTTCAAGAGAACTGCCTTATTTATGGTTCTTCGGCTTCCAAAAGTGATTTGGACTTTAAACTTTGTCATGCCGGTCGAGCACCTTTCAAGTGCACCGCGCACCTCTCTGGACAGACATTTTTGCAGAGCATGCACCAACCCTCTCGAGCGCTCTTCAATCAGCCTTTGAGCGGTGGGCCTCTAGACTTGCCTTGTCATTCCTGTTTTCGAACAGATTCAAGGAAAAACACTACAGGACTCTACAGATCATCATGGATATTTAAGGGACTAATAATGCAAGTGTGCTCATGGTCATGGTGTCTTCACCATTCAAATTCTCAACCCTATACATCTAACCTAGAAACCTTACATACTTATTTTTTCTATAAGTAAATGATTGTATTAGAAAGAATGCATTAAGAGAACGCCGCCCGTATACAAAAAATGCCACAGACAAAAGGCCCTATACACTATCATGAGAATGGAAAAGGTCAAACCAATCTAAAAATTGGTCAAGAGAGGGATTACATCTCCCTTGTCCCAACTACACAAGCTATTGACCAAAAGACCTTTTCATTATAAACACAGGCTTTTCAATCCCTTTGCCTAATGAAATCGCAAATAAAATCACTTTTGCATGCTAACGGTTACAATCTTGCCAACTAAGGCTGCTGAATCCTGCAATACCACAAAATGAATACCAAAACTAGGCAGGAATGGATAACTCAGCTATCTAAGCCATATACTACAAATGATGTAATATCTCACCCAAGCCCTTATCATAATCAATTACTCAGTGAACATTATACCTGGCATAACTAACACTTCCAAGGCTCAAGGTTAAAAGACACAATCTTAACACGTACCTAAAGAATCTTATAAAGACCATAACATTCTCATATGGAAGATTTGACAGCACAAAAGTTTTGAATTGAACAAAAGAAGAAAACCATTTTGTCAAATCGTATTACAGAAGTAGTGACTACAATAAAGACCAACTATGATACATTTCATTTGAGCATCAGCAGCAAGAATGTAACTTTATAAACACAAGGTTCGGAATTACAGTCTATAAGAACTCAGATGGAGAATTAGCATCGGGCTTTCCATTATCGCCTAAGCCCCCCGGATGCTGCAAATTCTGCAAAACTTGAGGAGGCAAAGCCCCCAACCCACCACCCAAACCATCGCTCGCAGACCCAAAGTATTGACAAACAAGCCTAGCCATGACCCCAAGAACCTGCATTTGGTTTTGACAAGACTCAACATGCATTTGCATCATTTGCTTCTCGTGCTCGATTTGCAAACCCAACATCCTCTCCCTCCACTCCATCTCTTCCTCTTCCCACTTCTCCTCCGCCTTCATTCTCCTCCTCCTTTCCTCGTTGAATTCCTTCTCTAACCTCCCCCTCCTCTCGAATTCCCTCCTCGCCCACAACATCTCCCTCTCCTCCAACTCCACGTCACTCCTCTCCACTACTTCACCCCACCTCCCTTCCCTCTCTCTCTTCCTATCTTCTCTCTCTAAAAACCCTTCCTCCCTACCCCACTCTCTCTCCCTCCTCTTATCCTCTCTCCTCAACATCACATCCCTCAACTCCAACACTTGCCCACCCATCAAACCCAATAATCTCTTCTTCCCTCTCTTGCCCTCAATCCCTTCTCCCTCACCGCAAAACCCATCATAACTCTCCCCAACATCATCACCCAAATCCCCATTCTCATCCAAATCATCACTATACCCATCAAACCCTAACCCAAACACATCACCACCAAACACATCCACATCATCATCACCACCAACGTTACCACCCTCTCTCTTCCCCTTGGCGTCGATCTCGACGTCTCCGAAGACCTCCTTGTACCTGAGGAAGTTCTCCCAGTGGTTCTCGCCGTCGGGCCAGTTGTAGGAGTCGGTGCCGTCGGAGGCCCTGATCTTCTGCTTGACGCCCAGGTACTGGTGGCGCATGTTCTGGACCTTGATGGAGACGTCGCGCCAGGACCACTTGAAGGGGAAGCTGAGGGGGTCGAGGTGGTGGTGGAGGGAGTTGACGGCGTCGGCGATGGGCTTGAACTTCTTCTCGCGGGTCTTGAGCTTGGCTAGGGTTCCGGAGGCGAGGAGGTCGGAGTATTTCTGGAGCAGGGTTTGTTCTTCGAGTTCTGACCATTTCTTGCGCTTCATCTTCGGAGGGGGGCGTCGGTACAGTGCAGGCAATTTCGGGAAATCGGATTTGGATTTGGGAGTGCAGGGCTGACTCAGATTCCGTTCCGGAAACCTTCTTAAAAAATAAGTACTTATTTCTCAAACTTCTTATTTCAGCTTCTTATTTTTTCCAAACAAAAAGTTTTTTTTTCACATTTTCATACTCAAATATAACATAAAAAAAAATAAAAATTTTTTGCACCGTATTAAAAATCTCAATGAGATCTATCAAACAAGATCCATAGTGGTAGGAAAATTTTTTGCGTAACCCTATTTTTTTTTTACCTGGAAGTTACCCTATACAAACACGGCACTGTTCGTACACTACAAGGGGGCCGGCGGTCGCAAACCGACCGGCAGCTGTGCCGGGCCGTCTCCGGCCGCCGGACGGCCGATCCGAGCCGTCCAAAAATTCTAAAAAAATAAAACAAGGGGGCCTTTGCGAGAATCAATGGCATCCGAGGTGTGTAAGGTGCTCAGATCGAGCAATCTTTTTCCATGTATATATGAGTAACAATATGTTTTGATACATACACGAATAAGAATTGCTCAGATCAAGTACCCTACACACCTTGGATGCCATTGATTCTCGCGTAAGCCCCCTTGTTTTTTTTTTTAGAATTTTTGGACGGTTCGGATCGGCCGTCCGGTGGCCGGAGACGGCCCGGCGTGGCTGCCGGTTGATTTCCGGCCGTGGAGTGCTTGATCCAAACTCTTGGTTGAAAAATAAGAAGGCAGCAGTTTGTGGAATGAGGGTTCTTATGGGACAAAAAACAAGCTCTTTTTCCGGTTCTGGAACGCACTCTGATCAATTGGAAATGGAGAAGACTACGGTGGAATAGTAACGTTTAGAAAAAAAAATGGTAATTTTAAACTAAAAATCTTTACGCAAATAATTTTTCTACCAATATGAATCTTGTTTGATATAGATTTCGTTAAAATCTTTTAAACAAACAGTGCAAAAAAAATTGAAAAAATATTTTTCATTTTCATTATATTTGAGTTAGAAATTATCTTATTTTGAAAAAAAGTACTTTTTTAAAAAGTAGAACACCCTCTACCTACTTTTGTTGTGTTCGTTTTACTTCTTAAAAATAATTTTTTTAAAAATTTCTCTAAATTCTTTCTATATCTAATTTTTTTTATCTCTCCACTTATTACTCCTATTACTTTAAAAAAAGATTCAATAAACAATCAAAAAAAGATTCAAAAAACAATCCAAACACAGCATTTGTTTGATCGTCAGATAAATGTTTGAGATATAAATATTTGATAAATGATTTTATTGCGGCACTCCAATTTTTTGTTTGTTAGTGAAATTTTTTTCAGCTGAAATAAAAAAAATGAGTGCCATGGTCAAAAAAGAGAAAGTGAAAATCATTTTTCAAAAATTTGCGTATTTTTCTGTTTTTATTCAATTCGTTAGTAAGAAACTTAATAAAATCACTAAAGATGAAAAAGTACGAATGAAGAAACAGTAAAAGTCAGTTATTTAATTTATTTTTTCTTTTGATGATTGATTTATGAGTAAATTTCATTGACATCCCCTAAATGTTTGCTCTAATGCCAATACCCTCCTACGTATGAAAAAATAACAATGAATCCCATGTAATTTATATGTGTGTTTAATAACAGATACCTCTCTTAGTTTCTTATGTATGAAAAATAATAATGAAACCCAATAGTTTTTATGTGTTTGAAATCTTTTTATTACTTATCTAAGTCCTGTTCTGCTAAATAAAAATAAGTACTAATTTTTTTAATTAAAAGTAATGTATTGTAAGATACTCCAACTTGTCTCATAAAGCAGACAATAAGAACTTAAAATTAGATGAGTGAAAAAGTGATTAAAAAATAAGTACAAAAAAATAAAAGTTTGTTTAAAAAAATAAAAATCTTAGCGAAACAGAATCTTATGAAAGAAAAAAAAGTAAATAGGAGGGCAATAGTAGAGAAAAGTTCTTTTTTTTTTTTTTTGAACGGCGGTAGAGAAAAGTTCATAATCTTCTATGACACTAACGATAAAAGATGAAAATGATAAGGAAATATGCCTTTTTTTTATTTTTATAAACTAAATAAAGTTGAAATGTCACCCAATAATGAAGGGAAATTAAGAAAAAGTATTAACTATGAAGGAAACACAATAACATAATATTTTTTGCACTCCATTATTTTTTAATGCACTCCAAAACTTGTTACTCCTATGTACTAGTATGTAAAACAACTTTCCAAAACACATTATATTAAAGTGCATATATATATATATATTAAAAAAAAAGTAGATTGCAAATATCATTGATCTACAAAAATATCTTTCCCCAACAAAATATCTTCTAGTTAATCTTGGGCAATAATTTTGGCATGCACTTTTTAATAATCACATTTTAATATTTGTTCTTTAGTGTTCTAATAATTTTCATTTTCTATACTAAAAGATAAGGAAAATAATTACTAATTGATGCAAAAACTCTTCTTCTTCATCTTTTGGGTAAATTTACAAAATAATCCCTGCATACATCCATTTTTTTACAAATTTTATAGACTATTTCGTAAATTCCCTTGTTAAATTTCAAAGACAAAAAAAAAAAAAAAAGATTATTCGCATCAATTATGGGAGTATAAAAATTAAATTCCAAAGATATATACTAAACTGCGATTAATGAAAAAGTGAAGCGTCCAAATCAGTGCCAGTCGTGTTCTTTCTAGAATTTGCCATTCTCCTCCCAATGTCCAAATCGAAAGTGGTTCTTTCTTCGATAGTAAAAAGAGGGGGAAAAAAAAAAAAAGTGGTTCTTTCTCCTCCTTCCTCCCCTGTTTTCCGGACAAAGCCTTTGACATTTTGCTGGTACTGGTAATAGAGTAATAATACCAGAGGGAAAGGGATCCAAACCAAATGGCGAACACTTCTGCCCCCAGGGATCCCGTGGGCTCTGTCAAGGTTTTAGATTGGGATGCATTGTTACTGGGTTCCACTCCAAGCACCAAGAAACGGAGGAGTACTCGGCATGACCAACAGGAACAGGCATCGTCCAAGGTGATCATCGATCGTTCCAAGAGTGACTATGGTTCCGCTCAAGCCAATGGGGACCCAGACCCTTCCAATTTCCTAACCATAACTGATCCAGACTTGCTCGATTGCCCCATCTGCTTCAATAACCTAAGCATCCCTGTGTTTCAGGTTCATACTTTGTCCACACCCCTCAATGCATAGTAGGAGTACTTAAACTACTTTTTTGTACGTTTTGGTGGGTCTCGTTTTGTTATTTCTCAGTGATTTTTGTTGTTGTTTGCCTCTTGGTTGTGGTTTTTTTTTTTTTTTACAAACAAGATCATCTCAATTGTATTAATAAGAAAATAAAGTACAACTAAAACAATCAAACAAAATACTACAACAGAAACAACAAAATAAAATAAAACAAAACAAGAAAAGTCGCTCAGCGCCGATGTTGGACCCAGTACTCTGCTCATGGAGGTGGGTGGATGGAGAATCGTCATTGGATTACACTCCTGCCGCGGGATTACCAACGGATCTGCCTTTAGATGCCTTCATTGTCGCCGCTAGAGAGCTCAGGAAGGCGCCGCTCGAAGTAAACCGACCCGGGTCTCTGTACAACGGTACAAGAGCCAGTACCCAGAACTCCAGATGTGGGTTTCCGGAACCCAAAAATGATGGGGAGAGTGGAAGAACTTCCTTCCCTAAGGAGAGACTCTCAATCAGGGGAGAGCAAAGGAAAGAAGAGGAGAGGGGGGGATCTGGGTCAGAGGAGGATCGAGTTCGAGGGGGAGGAAGAAGGAAGAGAAAATAAGGGGGAGCCTTTTGTATAATTCACAAATAAAAAGTACTTTAAAAATACGACAAGTATTCAAAATCATAGTAAAAAAAAACTGGATAATCATCGATTAATTTGTAATGCATTACTTAAACATCACTCTTTTTTTTTTTTTGTATTTTTTGTGCCAAAAGCAGTAATTAAGCTCTCATAGTTTAGTTTTCCCACCATTGTTTTGGGAGTTTCCATTTAAATTGGCCCTAAGTTTTATTGGGCATTTTCCTACTAATAATATCCATATACATGATAATATAAAAACTAAAAGGCCCCTAAAATTGGGAAAAAAAATAGGGGCCCAATACGACTGCATCCTCGGCGTATGCCTACGGTTAGCCCTGTTTGTTTTCGCCATAAAATAATACGAGGGGAAATATTGTCCAAGTTATAATGATTTTGAAGGAAAATGTTCTTTCTTTTGGCTATCGGGGTTTGGTTCACTCTAGACAATAGTTTTTTTTTTTTTTATATATATATATAAGAACTCTTGCATACAACGATCTCTCATATTGATCACGTGAATTGGAACTCACTATGGTCTTATTGGATGATCCAAACGATACACTTTTTAAGTGTTTATGTCTACGTCCCAGACCTTGACCACCAGGCCAACCCCTTGGTGTTTTCACATTCCGGGGATGAGAAACCATCTTAAATCTTGTTGAACTTGGGTAACACGGCAATCTGGTCTTTTCATCGGCAATATGGTTCATATATCCATCGGCTTTTATGACTTGGTCGAACATAATATTTTTTGACGCGCTGTACGCCTAATTATCTAGGATATTTGCATTGTAATTCAGTTCTTTAGTATTTCGAATGACTTGTTATAGCTCGGATACTTGCACATTGAGTTCCAAGCATGTCAAACTCTGAAAATTGAACTTCATCACGGTGAAAAGTTTTGGGGTGCATGAACTCCTTCGTAATTTCGACTACCCACAGTTGGTAGGCTTAGACGTAAAGTGATTACAGTGAGAGAATTCCTACAGATTTCGGTGTAGAATTTACCATGTTATGGTCTATATGAATCTGTGAGATGTATCTGTTATATGCGGAACTTCGCTATATACATTAGTCCATTATATGCTTTGAGAAGTTTATTCGTATTTCCATTGGTGGCAATTTTCTGACTACTTAATTGCTAGGAAAAGTAATCACTTTGTTCTTTTACAAGTTTTGAGAAAGAAAAAAAAATTTACCCTCCGCACGGTTCTAAATAAGTTTCTCTATCTATCTCTCTCCACTCATAATGTTCTCTTGCTAAATGGTTATTTAGTGTTTGAATGGACATCTAGCATGCTCCTCTTGTTGCATCAAAGTTCGAAACAAGTGTCCGTCTTGCTCTTCAACTATTGGCCATAACCGTTGCCGGGCTGTTGAGAAGATCATTGAATCAGTCAGAACATCATGCCGGAATAAGAAGTATGGGTGCACGGAAATGGTGTTTCGCTGCAAGAAACGTGATCACGAGGACATGTGTAACTATGCACCGTGTTCATGCCCTCTTCCTGATTGTGACTTCATTGGATGTTCACCTGACCTATCTGTACACTTCAGCACGGAGCATCCAGACTCCGCTAAGCCCTTCTGCTACAACAACCGCATCCCAATCTCCTTAGAACTGCAACAAAAGCACTTTATCCTTCAAGAAGAACAAGAAGGCACGATATTTGTTCTCAACAATGAGGTCCAAAATCTTGGAAATGTAATCAATGTTTGCTGTATCGCGCCGAGCTCAGCAAAGAGAGGGGTTTCATACGATCTCATCGCTACAAACAAAGGAAGACTGGTGAAACTACTATCTTCTGCTGAGCATGTGTGTGGGCGGGTCGAAAATACTTCCCTTAAGAGTTTTCTTATGGTTCCAGGTGATTTTGCTGGTTCTTGCGGACAGCTCGAGTTGGAACTTCGCATATTTGACACGTAAAGAGGTGATTGTGTTACTTGAAGTAGGCGTCATTGTAAATATATAACGTGGCGGTTCCATTTCACCGGGTAATTGGGTTTGTTCTAGCAAAATGCAACAACTTGGTTGTTTTCTCTACGCTATAAGGAATTTAGCTCAGAAAATTGTTGGGATTTGATCTTTGAAGTGTTTTTTGTCATGCTTATAAAATTTTCGTATGCTCGGCTATAACATGAACGAGAAGTGCTTGAAGGCAAATGGCAGTTACTTGCCATAATCCCATTACCCCCACTTTGCATCAGGCACGAGAAGTGCTTGAAGGCAAATTGGCCAATTGCATATATTGTACCGTGCCAAGCGTCCCATGAACTACAAAATCAATTGCCATGGAGTCCATGATTTGAACCCTTTTAATCTCCAAGTAATCCCATGCAAGAGATAATTCGGCTATACCAAAAATACATGGGGCCGGCGCCACGTGACGGCTTTATAGTGTGCGGTTAATTTTGGGTCCAAACACTAACTATATACTAGTAGTACACATCAGATTTTGTGTTATTCTTCTTTATTCTCTTTGGAAAAAGCCATGGGAACATAGGAGCATGTACATGTGGTGCATATATCGGTTTGTGGGATCCATTTCGGGTTCCACAGAGATGATTCGAATTGTTCATTATTTTGTTTTTTTAAATTATGAAGCCCTGTAAAAAATCAACTCAATCTGATATTGGGAAGAATTTATTCGGAATTTTTAAGAGTGAAACTACGTAACTGCTCAATTTTACCCCTACAAATTTAGAAAAGAGCATTACCGATATCGGGTTAAACTAATTTTTTACAGTGCTCCATAAAAAATATTTTAAAAATAATGAACAGTTCGAATCATTTCTGTGGGACCCACAACACAAAACCCATATGTGCATGCCATATGTACCCATAGCAGTGCTATCTTTCTTTACAAAAATGTTACGCGCACAACCATTGTGTTTGTTGTGCGCGTAATTCTGACCGTTCAGATGTATTTGGACGGTCTAGATTTAAAAAAAACTCTTCCAGAGAAGAGTTTAACTTTTTCGGGGAAGAGTTTGAGTGAATCCTTACCATTTATTACAATAATGGACGGCTAGAGATTGGTTGTGTGTTGTGTTTTACGATACCGTTCACAAATGCCACCTCCTTTTTCATTACGAACAGGGACGGAGTCAGCATTTTTCCCTAGCAGCGATGAGATGTATACAAATAAAAAATAAAAAAATGCATTGCAATATGAATAGTCATCGACTCTAGGAAAAACTCTATAAGAGATATCTTTTCATATAGTGCAAATACCATCTATTTCTCAATACAAACTTAATAAGGGATTTAAAACATTCAATAATTTTTCTAACTTCAATAATTTTTTTATCTACTCTCTAAGTTGAATTGAATATTGAAAATTTGAAGAAGACAAACCTTTTTTCAATGGAGTTTGAGAAATTCACACAAAGCACCAAACAATAAATGTTTTTATAATTTTTCGGAAGTCCACTATTGCACAGTGCTGGCATTGGAAATTTGGAAGTCCACTAAATGAGAAATCCACTACTGCTGAGTCGTGCACAGTGTCAACTATTTTGATTTTGGTTAACTTGTTAAATTTTTTAGGTTAAGTTGTTTTAGGTTGAAGTGTGGATTTTTTTTCCCCTTAATTAGACCTCATCCTTTATATTATTTTACTTTGGCCCATTAAATTTAGTTTTGGAATACTATTTTGGGTCTTCTTTCTTGAGAAAAAAACCCAAAGAATTTAGGACTAGTATATAGCAAGAAAATAAGGAAAAAAAATCTAGCGGTGGCGAGTCTGTATAAGTTGGGGATAAATATTTTTTTTTAGATATAATAATTGCATTTTCTAAAATTCTTGCCGTAGTGGCCACCCCTACTAGACCCCTCTGGCTCCATCCTTGATTACGAATGAATTTTTTTTTCCCAAAAATTACTCTGAATCGAGTTTCGAAAGTTTTTTTTTTTTTTTTGGTAAATGAGTTTCGAAAGTAGATGCCTTAAAAGTCATGTTTTTTCTGTACAAATACTAGTATTAACTATCGAAAGAGTCAACAAGATAAAAATAAATACATTAAATAAAGCCTGTTGTTTATAAAAAAAATATATATATATATATCAGACTTCCATTGTAAAGATTTCAATAATTGAGATCATATAAAGCCTGTTGTTTGAAAAAACCAGACATTCTTTGGAAAAGATTTCAATAATTTCTTAAATCAGGGAATGAACGGAACAATTGCATGTACTAAGGTTGTGAATACGTACCGAACCGGATGTTATGTGCCGTTTTATCACTTAACCGGGATACCCCATCCTTCTAGTTTCGTCCAAATTCAAATAGTTGTCGGTATCGGCCATACTCGGCAATACTAGGCTATTACCAACGGGTACTAGTTCGTACCGGTCATACTACAATTTTTTTTTCCCTGTTTCTCAGGAAATAATTCTATAATTAATACTTTTGTACTAACAATAATACATTTCCTTTATATCACTGTATAAGGTCTTCATAATCGTTACTATTATACTCCTTCCACCCTATTTTGTTTGTCCCATTTTTTACTTTTTAGTGTCTCAAATTGTTTGTCGAATTTGAAGTGACTCATATAAGTTCCATTACGAGCCTTTCTCTTTTTCAAAAAATTGTGCATTAAAGAATGTGCACCCTCATTTAATGCTAAAAAAGTGATGGGTATTCTTGAAAAATAAGCTTTTCAAGAATAATCATAATATCCCTTAAAAAAATGGAATTCCGAAAATTTATATAATAAGGAGGCTCATTGTTTGAATTTCCTATATTTTGGACCCTCTTGGGGTCCGTTTGATTAGCGAGAAAAATATAATAGAAAGTGAAAATGAGAGAAAGTAAAGTAAAAGAATAATAATTTTTTTTCATGAATCCGTTTGATTAGAATGAAAGTTTTGCGAGAAAATTGACCCCGTTTCAGAACACCTTCTTAAAAATAAAGTATTTATTTCACATTTTCAAATTCAAAAATAATGTAAATGAAAAATAAATTTTTAATTTTTTTTGCACCGTATTAAAGATATCAATGAGATCTATCAAATAAGATCCATATTAATAGAAAAATTATTTGCATAAATACATAATTTTTGAGTTTGAAATTGCCTTCTTAAAAAATAAGGACTTATTTCCCTTTCGGGAACGGGGCCAAGTTAGAATATTGTTCATTCTCGTAAGAAAAAAAATTCCCTACACTTTTTACGAGAAAATTTAAAATTTAAAAAAAGCTTTATAGCTTTAGAGGGTTGTACGGAAAAATTTATTTTCTATAACTTTTTAGGACATTCTTGCTAAGTGAACACAAAAAATATATCTTTTTTTCCCTTTATTGTACTTTCTACCATTATCTCGCTAATCAAACGGATCTTTAAGGCTGAGATTACAAGGGAAGGGTTTATGTTGCAAGAGAAACAGAACACACGTTCTCTACAGCTTGCCCTCACGCGGGGGAACTGACTGCCCAACACAAACGCAGGAAGACCAAGAGACTCCAGTGACCATCACGGTAGGGAAACGCAGGGAGACCGAGGGACTCCTGCGACCATCACGGTAGGGAACTGCTCTCACCATCTCCGACTTCTGACAATATTTGGAAGAAACTTGTAAGGGATTGTTGATAATTACCAGATGTGGCCATTGTCTCGAACTCAAATCGCCACATGAAGTTGTAGCACTGGTAAATGACATGGATTTGGGGATTTTGTAATCAACTTTTAAATTAGGGTCAGCATCTCAAGTGTTGGATTAAATGTATCAACCATCCGCATACTCTTAGGCTAAATTTTTTTTCTTCTGAAATTGAGAATAGTTTTCAGCATCCCAAGTGTTCGATTAAATAATCGGTGAAGAAATTGTACAAGTGCTTTAGGTTAGTCCCTTGAGAGTAGGTCCTAACATGCATTGTGGTTTTCCTTTTTTTGCTCTTTTTTAGAACAGGGTTTGGGGAATTGGGGTCACCAAAATTGGGCAAAAAATCTTTTTCTTTTTTTTTTATCATTAACGCAAAGTTCCGTTCACCAAGGGCACATACACATTTCTTATCATTTACCAAAAGTTGATGCAGAGTAATCATAACCATTATGCTTCAACCTTCAAGTGCTAACATTAGCACATACACTTTTCTTTCATTCTTTTTTGTTGTTATTGATTTTACCAACCTTTTTTTCTTTTGAATTGCCGTTGTGATTTGCTTAGGTCAGAGCTACTAAATTAAAGCAGTAACGTAAAGGGAGAAATTAAGAAACTCACCTTCATTAGGCCACACTATCTTCTCTCCCTAACCCATTTTTAATATGTGCAAAGGACACAACACTGGTATGTTTACGATGAATTGAAATATGTATAGTTTAAGTTTAAGAAGGCTTTCCTCCAATTGAAATATCAAAGTGTTGGAATGAGATTTTTGGGTATCATTTTTCGTTCCTCGTAACCCTTTTACTACTTATATCCAATTAGTTTAAAGATGCTTCCGTCCAATTTTTTTTCCCAATCTTGGGTTGTGTTTTGTTTTTGTCGTTTCCCTTGCATTAGGCATCTTTCAAGCTTGGGATTAGAGGAACTTTATTATTTTCCTAACAGGTACGGATAATTAAAGATAGTGGCTAAGAAAGAAAAGGCAATACATATGGGCAATGGAGAAGAAGATTCACAGGTATCAGCCTTTCGTGTATGCTCTATCTTTCTTTCGAAAAAAAATCATTGGGTGTCAACTAACTAAACTACAGCTTTTGACCTCTTTGGGTAGACAAAGTAGTGTTATAATTTTGTTAGGAGTGTTTTAATTTTGCTTCTACACATACTCTAGGCACCAATCGGTAATGAGATATCAAAAGCAACACTTGCGCAACGTGCACGAAGAGAACGAGAACGAATTTTAAAGCAAAGCACTATTCGGTGATCGGAACAGCCCTTGCCAGGAGATCCAAGTGTAAGACTCTTATGAATCAAAATCTTGTTCAACTATCTACATCTTCTGACCATATAATTTGTAATTACTATTTCTCAATTGTCTTTATACATGTAAAGGACAGCGACATTGTTGTCCATGTTCACGAGGTAAGTCTACATACAAATATAGATTTTCCGGCAAACCCTATTTAGTAGCCCTAATACATTTTATGCATCTTTTTAACAGGAAACGCAAAGAATAGAAGCAATTGCTAGGAAAGAGAAGGCAACGTATGTAGATAGTGGAATGAAAAACTCACAGGTAACACATGTTGACATATATCTTCTATCTTTCATTTGAAAAAAAACAAGGGGAGTCGACTAAGGGTATCTACAATGCTATAATCAAAATTGATAATTAAAAGTTGTCACATCAATTTTTGATTATACATTTAAGAGATTGTTAAAGTTAGCAATGTAGATGTCTACAATGGCATAATAAAAAATTGGATAACCAAACCGCACTAAAGCTTGTGTCTTATATGGGTAGACAAAAAATTAGTGCTTTACTGCTACTTATACAAGTTTGAGAAATTTTCTTAACAAGTTTTGAGAAAAAATTTCCTTTACTGCTACTTTTACAAGTTTTTTACCGTTATCGGTAGTCGGTAAGTATTAAGTACTTTGGTAGCAAGTCAATATTAACTTGAAAAAATGATGAGAAATGTGAGCAAATACAAAGCTTATTTTGTGATAAAAGAAAAAAATAGAGAAGAGATTCCCACCACTTGTTTGAATTAATATTTGAGAAATTACATGTCAATTTTTTTTTTTTTGAGAATTACAAGAAATGTGTTCAAAATCAAATGCAAAGCTTTTTTGTTTTCCATCATTTCCTGCAAAAAATGAAAAAAAAAATTACTAAGAGATTTGGTGAGATTTTTGTTATCCACCATTTCCTACAAAAAAAAAATGAAAAAAAATTACTACTGGAGTATGAGATTTGGTGAGAAACTGTAACATTTATTTTTTTATCGAATTGGAATTTTGACACTCTAATATTAGCCGTGTCTAAAACAGAGGTATGAAAATCAATTTTCATTTTCTATCATATGTACTCAAAGAGGTTCTTTCTCCTCTTGCGTTCCGTTGGTAGAGGAAGACCAGAGGGGAAGAGATCCAAATGGCGAATAATACTTCTGCGCCCGGGAACTTGTCCGAGATGAGCCTAAATGACTTATTATTACAGTCCCAGATGCTGCTAAAAGACTTGAAATCCTTGGGTAGCAGCCCAAGAACCAAGAAACGGAGGACTGCTGGGCAAGACGACGAGGAAGAACAAAAGGCAGCAGCATCGAAGGTGATCGGTGGTTGTTCCAACTGCGATCGTGGCTCCAATTTCCTAGCCCTAACTGATCCAGACTTGCTCGATTGCCCCATCTGCTTCGATAACCTCACCATCCCTGTCTTTCAGGTCAATTTCTATGTCCCCTCCCCTCCATTATATTAGTGGCATTTACTTTTGTGTACTAACAGATGGGTCTGCTTTCTTTATTTCAGTGATTTTGTTGTTGTTTGCCTGTTGGGTTGATTTGTATGCTAGTTTTTAGTGGTTCTTTTTCGGCCAAGCGGTAGAAGAAACTGAAAACAAGACCCACCTGCCGGAGACAAGCGATTGAGGGAAGGACGGTAGCTCACCAAGTCGATATTCAAACCCCTACCTAAGACTGCACTTCCCATGTTTCCTCCACAATCACTGTAAGCCCAACCCAACTACTAGTCCCATTATGACGAGAAACAATACCAACAAATACAAAAGGAAGAATACCCACACGGGCCACACTCCGGTGAGGAGATTCGACCTTATGACCTACTAGTGAGATGCAAGGCATAGCACAGTGGTTGAGCTCGCTCACCTCAGAGCTCCTCCATCTACCAGGTTGGGAGGTCAATTTTCACTAACCCCTCCCCTCCCCCTTAGAATAGGATAGATGTAGAATTTGCCTTGTCAAAAAAGGGGGGAAAAAAGTACAAGGAAAATAGTTTACAATTATTTTGACGGAAAAAACTCTTACTTTTGACTTCAGGGTTTGGTATCCTTTATTTTGTCAAGCTGCAATGTACAAAATTATACATACAGATTTAACCCTAAAATCAAGGACAGTAGGAGCGAACAGACGCAGCAAAGTTATTAGGAAGATTAAGAATGAAAGCGAGAGTGGGTTCATGGTTGGGCAAGAATTATTGCAGAACGGCGAATGGATTAAACCAAACACGTTTGAATTTATTTTTGTTTTCACTTGAATAGTGATGGAAGGTTGGAGTGTTGCAGATATTGGAGAGAGGCCATCTACCTGTAATCGCGTAGTTTTAGAGCAGAATGGGGCAAAATGGAACCCTCGGTACCATATGCCTAGCCTCTTGAAACTGGGTAAATGTAGCGAGTGAAGTTGGGTCAAGGCAAAATGCCAGCCATGTATAGAGGCCGTTCGAGTGAAGAAAAGTGAGTTGGGCATATCATTATGCTGAGACGGCTCATTTTGATAGTGGGTTGGGTTAAGGCCAAGGTTGACTAGGAGGATAACTCCAGTATTTGACAATTGTTGGCTAATACAATTAGACCAGTTTCTTTCTTTCTTTTTCCGCCTATAAAGAAATTGCAAAGATTGACTATGATACAAGCGGAAAATTGAACCTCGGCATCTTCTTGTGTTGCTGGCTGAAGTAAAAGTATTTCGTTATGTTGGATTCTTGAGAGCTCTTTAATTTTTATCGCAACTTGTCTTAATCAAAATCTGAGTTTTATTTTTGCGAATGTCTTAAAGTGGATTTAACGTAGTTCAGTCTGTTACTTATTTCATTTTTGGTGAATTGATAAGAACAACCAACATAATGACGATAAAAAGTCTAATATTGAATAGTTCTTGGAAACCTTCACATACGCTCTACTTTTCAAGGCAAGACTGTTGCTTTTTTCTGGTAGTAATTGTGGTGGGGTGGTTTCCGTCGGAATGTAACCGGTAATTCAGTGAATATAGCTCCTTGTCCAGTCTCCATGGTGCCATGTACCTTGTCTCCATTTTCGGTCAGCAACACAACAATCAACTGATTTTTGTGAATCTAATTGTTTGACCGCCTCATATTGTAATTGTTTGACCGCCTCATATTGTTCATCATGATCAGGAAAATCACAAATTAGGAATTATAAGCGGGCCTAGTCATGACGATTGACAGACAAAATGTATTGTAGGTATCTTATGTTATCTATTTGTAAGTTGTAACTCATTGATGAGCACTATCTTTATCTGCAACTCACTGATGCGCACTTTCGATATACCAGTGCCGGACTCAGTAGAGGGGTCCCTGAGTTGTTTGTTGCCAGCAAGTCATCTCAAACATCTTTTTGAACATGGTTTACATGTTGTCAGTTTTTTCATCAGCAAAAAGGTTTATATGTCCAACTACCTATATGACCTGGTCGTACACGTATTGGGTTCTAATTTCTCTCATCCAATGCATTTGAAATATTTGCATTCTTAATCATTTGTTTTGTATTTCAAGTTACTTCTTATAATCCGGATACTTGCACATTACACACGTTACTATGTATAGTGTTCGGTACTAAGCAAATTGAAGACAACTCGGCAGGCTAGACAATAAAAGTGATTAAAGAGCTGCAAATCCAATGTTATTCGATGTAGAATGTACCGTGTTAGTGGTCTCTTTGAATCTGTGAGATGCCTTCAGTATCTACGTTATTCCATTAATGTACTTTGAGAAGTTTAGACTCAAACTTTCGTATTTCTATTGGTTACACTTTTCTGACTACTTAATTGCAAGGCAAAGTAATAGCTCTAACATGTTCTCTTGCTACATGGCAATATAGTGTTTGAATGGACATCTAGCATGCTCCTCTTGCTGTATCAAAGTTCGAAACAAGTGTCCTTCTTGCTCTTCCACTATTGGCCATAACCGTTGCCGGCCTATTGAAAAGATTATTGAATCAGTCAAAACATCATGCCAGAACCAGAAGTATGGGTGCACAGAAATGGTGTTTCGCTGTAAGAAACGTGAACACGAGGACATGTGTGTCTATGCACCGTGTTCATGCCCTCTTCCTGATTGTGAGTTCGTTGGATCGTCCAAGAAGCTATCCCTACACTTCAGCACCAAGCATTCAGGCTCCGCTAAGCGCTTCTGCTACAACTGCAGCATCCCAATATCCTTGGAACTACAACAGAAGTCCGTTATCCTTCAAGAAGAACAAGAAGGCACCATATATATTCTCAACAATGCTGTACAAAATCTTGGAAATGTGATCGATGTTTGTTGTATCGCGCCAATCTCATCAAGGAGAGGGTTGTCATACGATCTCATCGCAACAAATGGTGGAAGATCGGTGAAACTACAATCTTTTATTGAGCATGTTTGTGGGTGGGTCGAACATACTTCTCCAAAGAATTTTCTTATGGTTCCAAGTGACTTTTTTGGTTCTTGTGGGCAGCTCAAGTTGGAACTTCGCATATCACGGTCGCCGGATGTAGTTCACGCGGGAAGTGGTGGATTATGTATCTAACGTAGGTGTAGATATATATAGTGTGGTGGTTGCATTTGACCTGGTAAATGGGGGGTTCTAGCTAAATTCAACAACTTGGTTATTTTGTCTAAAAGCTGTAAACCTATTATGTTAGAGAAGTGTTGGGTTTTGATCGTTGAAGTGATTTTTGTCATCCTAAAAACCTTTCGTATGCTGCCATAACATGAATAGGTTCTGTTAAATGTTGTAATATGTGGACCTTTTTTGGTCTAGTCCTGGCATTGATGGGACCGGATCGAGGAGGGAATTAGTTGAGGAGCGCGAAACTTGGGTCATACAACCCTTGACCAACGAACAGGAGAAAAAAACGTCGTGATATGTGGACCTTGTATGGTCTAGAAACTTATCTTTGATTTGGACCTTGTTTAGTCTACTTTATGTTAATTTAGACAGAAAATGTCATGGTTGCTCTTTAATCCAAAATCATGGAGACGCGAATTGTTCATTAATAAGAGGTATTAATACAAGGTCATTTGCCGAAGGAAAATTTATAGAAATGGTCCTCTTAATTTCATATAAGTCTCATTTTCGTCCTTCAAGTATTAATTACAACTCTTTTGACCTTCAAGTTTGGTTTTTGTACCAAATCGATCCAATTGATAACTTCTATTAGACAAATTGGACTGAAAAAGTTAGATTGATTGCAATTTGGACGTTGCAGTTTGTACTAAGTTGGTCCAATTGATAACGTCTGCCCTTAATCTGATTTTTTTTCTGTCTAGTTTGGCTGACAGATGTTATCAATTAAACCAACTTGGTACAAAAATCAAACTTAAACGTCAAAAGAGTTGCAATTAATACTTAAAGGGCGAAAATGAGACTCAGATGAAACGAGAAGGACCATTTCTATAAATTTTTCTTTGCAAAAAGGTTAATCCGTACTTTGCCATTTATTTTGTTATTTTCACTCTATTGGAATCCAAATGGGGTCGGTTATTTGAAATCCGCTATTTTCTCCATACAACCCCTTTAAAATTAAAATTTAAGACAAAAGTACCCCAATGCACAAGGAGAAAAATACCCAACGTTCATCTTCATTCTTCATCCTCATCTTCTCCTTCATCGCCATTTGCCATCCCTAGCCGGAGCCCTCCATCTCCGGCGATTATTTTCCCTCTAAGTCACCGATTTTGGTAGCAAGTCACCGTTTTCTTTTGCATCCATCATCAACTGTTGGTTCCCTACCATGAGCTTTCCTCCTTCCTCCCCCACAGAGTGACCTCTAGACCAGATTGTGAGACAGAGGAAGAAGAGGATAGATACATATACATATATGGTAAGTTAAAAGACATTAATAGCCTTCAACTAACCCACTTAGGGAGAGGTATTACCTGAATGCTAGTTTTTTTTTTCTTTTTCTTTTCTGTCAAGGAGAATACAAATATAAGAATTACATGAAACTAAAAATAATTCACAATAACTATAAGTCCAATCTAACTACTAGTCCCACTAGGGGGAAAAACAATACCACCAAGTACAAAAGGATGAACACCCACGGTGAGGAGATTCAAAACTCCTGGCCTACTAGTGACTCACTAGTAGAGAGATGCAAGAGTTCTGCCCGGCTGAGCTAGCCCAGTTGGTTGTATTCTAGTTTGACTTCGGGGTTTGGTATCCTCTATTTCGTCTAGCTACAATGTACAAAATTAAACATACAGATTTAGCCCTAAAATCTAGGACAGAGTATGAGCAGACGGACGCGGCGAAGTTATTAGTAAGATTAAGAACAAGAGAGAGTGGGTTCCTGGTTGGGCAAGAATTATTGCAGAACGGCGAATGGACTAAACCAAACAATTTTGAATTCGTTTATTTTTTTACTTGAGAATAGAGATGGAAGGTTGGAGGGTTGCAGATATTGGAGAGAGGCCATCTACCTGCACTTGCGTAGTTATAGAGTAGAATGGGGCGAAATGGAACCTTCTGGACCACATGCCTAGCCTCTTGAGACTGGGTAAATGTAGCGAGTGAAGATGGGTCAAGGCAAAATGCCTAGCCATGTATGGAGGCCGTTCGAGGGAAGAAAAGTGAGTTGGGCATATCATTATGCTAAGAGGGCTCCTTTTGATTGTGGGTTCACTGGGTTGGGTTAACGCCAAGGTTGACTAGGAAGATAAGTCCAGTATTTGACAATTGCTGGCTAATCCAATTAAACCAGTTTCTTTCTTTCTGTTTTTTTCCGCCTGTAATTAGAAAGAAAGAAATTGCAAGATTGACTATCAAGGCAAGACTGTTGCTTTTTCCTGGTCGTAATGTAACTTGTAATTCGGTGAATATAGCTCCTTGTCCAGTCTCCATGGTGCCATGTACATTGTCTCCATTTTCAGTCAGCAACACAATGATCAACTATTTTTTGTGAATCAAATTGTTTGACCGCCTCGTATTCTTCATCGTTATCCGGAAAATCATGAATTAGGAATGGTTAGTGGGTCTAGTCATGACGATTGATGGACAAAATGTATTGTAGGTATCTTATGTTAGCAATTTGTAACTCGTTGATGATCACTTTCTTTATCTGCAACTCACTGATGCGCACTTTCGATATGCCAGTGCCGGACTCAGTAGAGGGGTCCCTGAGTTGTTTATTGCCAGCAAGTCATCTCAAACATCTTGTTGAACATGGTTTACATGTTGTCAGTTTTTTCATCAGCAATAAGGTTTATATGTCCAACTACTTATATGACCTGGTCGTACACGTATTGGTTCCTAATTTCTTTCATCCACTGCATTGAAATATTTGCATTCTTAGTCATTCGTTTTGTATTTCAAGTTACTCCTTATAATCCGGATACTTGCACATTACGCACGTTACTATTGTATAGTGTTCAGTACTCAGGAAATTGAAGACCATTTGGCAGGCTAGGTGAAACATTTGCATTCTTAAATCATTTGTTTTGTATTTCTAGTTACTCTTTATAATCCGGATACTTGTGCATTACGCACGTTACTATGTATAGTGTTCAGTACTCAGCAAATTGAAGATCATTCGGTAGGCTAGACGATAAAAGTGATTAAAGAGATGCAAATCCAATATATATTATTCGATGTAGAATGTACCATGTTAGTGGTCTCTTTGAATCTGTGAGATGTTTCTGTTATATACGGAAATTCAGTATCTACATTATGAGCTTTGAAAGTTTAGACTCAAACTTCAGTATTTGCATTGGTGGCACTTGTCTGACTAGTTAATTGGAAGGCCAAGTAATAGCTCTTAACATGTTCTCTTGCTAAATGGCAATATAGTGTTTGAATGGATATCTAGCATGCTCCTCTTGCTGTATCAAAGTTCGAAACAAGTGTCTCCACTACTGGTCATAACCGTTGCCGGCCTATTGAGAAGATTATTGAATCAGTCAAAACATCATGCCAGAACCAGAGGTATGGGTGAGAAATGGTGTTTCGCTGCAAGAAACATGATCACGAGGACATGTGTATCTATGCACTGAGTTCATGCCCTCTCCCTGACTGTGACTTCGTTGGATCTTCCGAGGGAAATGACGGCCCAGGACGAGTTTTGATAATTAATACCTGGCAAGGACATGCTGAGAACATTTGTTAATGTTAAAAATGTCCTTGGCGGGTATTAATTTTCGAAACACGTCTTTGGCCGTCATTTTCCCAAGGAACTATCCCTCCACTTCAGCACCAAGCATTCAGGCTCTGCTAAGCGCTTCTGCTACAACTGCAGCATCCCAATCTCCTTAGAACTACAACAGAAGTCCGTTATCCTTCAAGAAGAGCAAGAAGGCAGCATTTTTATCCTCAACAATGGGGTTCAAAATCTTGGAAATGTGATCAATGTTTGTTGTATCGCGGCAATCTCATCAAAGAGAGGGTTTTCATACGATCTCCTCGCAACAAACGGTGGAAGATCGGTGAGACTACAATCTTCTGCTGAGCATGTTTGGGGGCGGGTTGAACATACTACTCCTAAGAGTTTTCTTATGGTTCCAAGTGACTTTTTTGGTTCTCCTGGACAACTCAAATTGGAACTTCACATATCGCGGTTACCGGGCGTCGTTCACGCTTGAAGAGACGATTATGTTATGTAAATTAGTTTTCAACCAGCAATTGGCGTGCCTCGGTTATTACCTCACTAGCTGCGTCATTGCCCAAGCGCAAGAATTTATGTATAAATTAGGTGTAGATATATACTGTGGTGGTTGCATTTCACCTGGTAATTGGGGTTTGTTCTAGCAAGATGCAACGACGTTTTTTTTTTTTTTTTTTGTCTAAGCTATAAACCAATTTGGCTCAGAGAATGGTTGGGTTTTGATCTTTGAAGTGATTGATTTTGGTCATCCTAAAACCCGTTTGTGTGGTGCCGCAACACGAATAGGCTCTGCTAAACGTTGTTGTAATCTGTGGTTCTTTTGAACTGTACTGCTTTGGTAGGGTATGTACTGCTGCTTTGCTAAACGTTTGGTTTTCCTTATAATGCTCATCCATAGCCTCTCCCAAAGGCAGACATGAGTTTACTATTTTAGAAGTATTTTAGATGGGTGGCAGATATGACTGTTGAAAGAGTACTCCGTTGATGTGTCAGCAATATTAGTATGTGGGAAACGTATTCTTAGGGGAAGTGAAGTTAAGTGAATTAAAGGAAAAGAAAATTCACTTTTCCTATGTTTATTTGGTGACAAAGAGTATTTAGCGGGATGTATCTTGTTGGAAAGTGTTTTTTTAGAGAGAAAAATTGAATTTGTGAGTTTCATAATTTTTTTGGTAACTGATCACGAAAAAACAGGGGTGGCGCTATTCGCAGTTACATATTTTCTCCCATAACCCGCTATATTTCGGTAGGTCGTTGTTGAAAATCATAAATAACATTTCGGTAAATAGCTGTTGAAAACAAAATTATATTTCGGCAACTGCATGTCGAAAATATGTTCAACCTTCGGTATACAACTGCTAATACATACATTTCGGTAACTAGCTGTTGAAAAAAAGATTATATTTCGGTAATTAGGTGCTGAAAATGTATCTCAATTTCGGTAACTAACTGTCGAGTATAGTTAGAAATTTTTAGCGGGCTATGGGAGAAAATACGTAGCTGCGAATAGCGGCACCCAAAAACAGTTGCAGTGAAGTTGATTTTTTCGCCATTTATCATCTTTTTTGTGTAGGAAAAATTTCAAAATACCCCCAACTTTTACACCAAAATTCAATTAGACTCCCAACATTTTAAAAAATTTTAATTTTACTCTTAACGTTATCTTCCATTAATCAAAATGCCCCCTTCCTTCCGAATGACTAACGAATTTTGTTAAAAGCTCCGCTCAATGTGTTCAAAACGTGATTTTAAAGGTACTTTCGAGAAATCAGGAAAAAAAATGACCGGAGGCTTCATCTGAACAGTTTTTTTATTGAATATAATTCAAAAAAAAACTGTTCTAATCAAGCTCTTCTCGATCATTTTTTTGTTGGTTTCTTGCGAGTACCCTTAAAATCATGTTCTAATCACATTGAGTGGTTCGGATCATCGAAATCCGATCGGGAAAGGGGAGGTGCGGATTGATCTGGATTTTGTTCAAGTTCGGACGTCCCGATTTTGCTTCGGTCTGCACCTTCCCTTTTTCGATCGAATTTCGACGATCCGAGCTGGTCAATGTGATTAGAACGTGATTTTAAGGGTACCAGCAAGAAATCAGCAAAAAAAATGACCGGAGAAGGCTTGATTTGAGCAGTTTTTTATTGAACTATTCAATAAAAAACTTTTCAGATAAAGCCCCTCCCGATCATTTTTTTTACTGATTTCTTGCAAATTCCCTTAAAATCATGTTTTGAATACATTGAGTGGCTTGGATTAGCAAAATTCGATCGAGACGATATTTAACAAAACCTTTAATGAAATTCGTTAGTCATTCGGACGGAAGAGAATGTTTTGATTAACGGAAGATAACGTTGAGAGTAAAATTAAAGTTTTTAAAAGGTTGGGAGTCTAATTGAATTTTGGTGTAAAAGTTGGGGAGATTTTGAAATTTTCCCTTTTTGTGCAACTTAAACGTGACCTAACTTTTAATTAGGGAGTGATTTTGTCACTCTTCTTTTTGTTAATATCGTCTTTATTAGATGATTATGACTAAACTATTGTCCCTGGGTTCTTGTTAGTGGAACCGTAAAAAAATACAAGGAAAAGTCGAATTTTTTTTAGTACTCCATTTCCCCTTTTCTTTCGCTAGGAATTCAAAGAATTATCCTCCTCTTCCACATGTTCCAAAGACGAGTATACACTATAGAAAAAATCTTCTTTACAGAGCAATTGTAGTTACATGTTTACGGAGCTCAATCTCAATCATTTAAAAATATTTTCTAAATTGAAAATAATCTCTTAGCGGTAAGAAATAGATAATCTCTTAACAGATGGCTGAGATCACTTATCTTTGTAAAGATGTAAAGCGGCTCCGTACTCCTTTCGTTCCTAAATAAGAGTCCGTGATGGACATTCCAACTTTTTTTTGGGACATTTAATCATTACACTTATTTTTTACAATTACCCATATATTCTATCTATTTTGCACCATTTGTATTTACATTTGAGAAATGCTTTTGAAATTTTAACAAATTTTTATTTTTAGAAAGTTTCAAAATAAAATAAAGGACTCTCAATTACCAACAATGGAATATATACCCAGTATATACATACGAGAGTGGGGAGGCATGTACGTAGCATTATTATACCCAATAAATTTTGCGTAGTACTACTCCACTTCTTCTCTGTTCCGCTTCCTCCGACTCCTGCATTTCCCAAGGACTTCCTCCCATTGTTCGAAGCGGTTCTATCTCCTCCTTCTTTACCTGTTCATCACATCTCAAAAACGCAGAATGGTCCGGAGAAAGCAGCAGCAAATGTCCCCCACGCGTAGAGATGTCGGCGCCGTCGAGCACCCCTTCTTCGGAACAAGCTCCCAGGTCGAAGTCTACGGCAACGACGTCATGGGTTTAAAAGGACCCTGGTACGTCGCCACCATCATCGAAATTGACCATAGTACCCCCAACTCCTCCTCCTCTGCCGCTTCCACCAAGAAGAAGAGGAAAACGGAGTGCTCGAGAAAGCCCTTGAGGTACCTCGTTCAGTACGCCACCGTTGAGGACGACGAAGATGATGAAATGCCCAAAAAGCCCTTGAGGGAGTTCTTGGAAGGCGACTACCTGAGGCCGTTGCCGCCTCCGACTGAGAACCAGCACGCCTACGAGCTGAAGGACGTCGTTGATGCCTACCATAGAGACGGGTGGTGGCCCGGCGTCGTTGTTAAGGTCGCTGATGGCGGATCGAGGTTTGTGGTCTCCTTTGAAGACCCTCCCGGAGAGTTCGAATTTTCTAGGTCTGAGTTGAGGGTTCATCTCGACTGGGTTGATTGCAGATGGGTCTGGGCTACTGGGAAAGACAAACGGGAACAGGCATCGCCCAAGGTGATCAATCGTTCCGTAGGCGACTGTAGTTCCACTAAAGCCGCTGGGGACCCTTCCAATTTCCTAACCTTAACTGATCCAGACTTGCTCGATTGCCCCATCTGCTTCGAAAACCTAACCATACCTGTGTTTCAGGTCCATTATCTTTGTTTACACCCCTCTTCTTCTTTTCTTCTTTTATGTTTGCTTTTCACTGCATGCCCCTTGTGTCTTACACCCGGGGCTTCAACCGAGCCGAATGGAGCCATGTTTCGGAATGTTCTGGTTCGGTTGTAAAGTTTTTAAGCGAGTTCGAGTTCGATGACTTTGCTTAGGTTTGCGTCTAACTCAAACTTATTCTTGAGCCTTAACGAGAAAAAAATATTATATATTTATAATCTGGTACAAATCTATATTTGCAAAGAAATCTTTTATTTTTATATAAGTAAGTTCATACCTACGTAAAATTGTAGAACCTATTAAAATATAAGTTTCTAGCACTTTTAATAATTTATGCATGTACAAATTATAAAATTTTCGTTATGCGCATGTGAAAATTTATACACATTCTAGTTTATATGTGAAATTTTTATGAGATATATATATACACACACACTCACGCAGTCTGGATCCCGGATAGAGTGTTTTGTGCAGACCATGTTTTAGCCGTTGGATCGTGTTTTCAATGGTCCAGATTTTAATATAACTTTTCCGGGAAAAAGTTAATTGTGACCGGTTATAAATCATCCGCAGATCCGAACCATTGAAAACACGATCAAATGGCTGAGACGCGAGGTCCACACGAAACGCTCCGTTTGGGACCCCTTACCCAATTCGGACTCTATATCAATATACACACACACACATTTCAGGGTCGCGAGTCTAGTCGAGTCGAATACTGTCAGATTGAGATTAGGATCATTTATTATACGAGCCTAAAATTGAGGCTTAGGTTGAGTTCATTTAGTACTCAAACAAGTCTTTACCGAGTCAAGTCTCGAAAAGTTCACGGCTTGCAGCCCTATGACTGCACCCTCCTTGTATATTAACCCAATTCTTTACTTTGGCAAGCTACTATGTAATCTCTATGTGTTACCCAACTTTCTAATTACATGAAAGAGTATGAAAATGAAGACCCAATTCTCAAATTAGCCCTAAAATCAAGAGCAGTGTATATGCAAACGGACGCGAGGAAGTTACAAGGAAAATGCTGAATGAAAGAGAGAGCGGGTTCATGGTTGAAGGTGCCAACAAAGACAAAGTGTAAAGCTTATGGCAATAATTATTGCATAACATTAAACCGAACAATTTTGAATTCATTTGTTTTTTTCACTTGAATAGAGATGGAGGGTTGCAGATCTCGGAGAGAGGCCATTTACCTGCACTCGCCTAGTTGTAGAGTAGAATGGGACAAAATGGAACCCTCCGTAGTCCCGTACCATACGCCTAGCCTCTTGAGACTGGTTAAACTTAGCGAATGAAGTTGGGTCAAGGCAAAATGCCTAGCCATGTATAGAGCCCGTGGGAGTGAAGAAACGTGAGTTGGGCATTTCATTATGCTAAAACAGGGCTCATTTAGCTAGTGGGTTGGGTTAAGGCCAAGTTTGACTAGGAGGATAAGTCCATTATTTGACATTTGTTAGCCAATACAATTGAACCACTTTCTTTTCTTCCCCTGTAACTAAAAAGAAATTGCCAGGTTGACTATCATACAAGCGGAAAATTGAAGCTCGGCATTTTGTGTGTTGCTGGCCAGAGTAAAAGTATTTCCTCATGTTGAATTCATGAGTAGAGTTGTCTTTAAATTTTTTTTTTCTCAACTTGTCAAAATCTGAGTTTTATTTTTGCAAATTCCTTGAAGTGGATTTAATGTAGTTCACTCTGTTCCTTATTTTATTTTTGGTAAATTGATAAGAACAACTAACATAACGATGATAAAAATTGTAATATTGACTCGTTCTTGGAACTCATCACAGACTCAACTTTTCAGGGCAAGATTATTGTTTTTCCTGCTGGTAATTCAGTGAATATAGCTTCATAGTGCCATGTACCTTGTCTCCATTTTTGGGTGAACACCATAATATTTAACTGATTTTGAGAATCAAATTGTTTGACCGCCTCATATTATTCATCATTGTCAAGAAATCACGAATTATGAATGTTTAGTGGGTCTAGTTGTGACAATGAATGGAATATGACTGGGTCGGACATTGCAGTTTTTTACGCATAGCGTTTTATAATGTTCTCTCATCCATTGAATTAGAAATACTTGCATTCTAAATCATTTGTTTAGTATTTCGAGTTACTCCTTCTAATTCAGATACTCGCACATTACGCTACAAGCATGTTAATATGTATAGTGTTCATTACTCAGCGAATTGAAGATCATCATGTTGAAAAGTTTTGGGAGCATGAATTTCTTTATAAGTTTGATTACGCGTATTTTGCCGGCTAGATGACAAAAGTGATCAAAGAGATAGAAACAATAGTATTCGATATAGAATCCACTGTGTTAATGATCCTTTTGAAGCTGTGAGATATATTTGTTATATGCGGCACTTAAGTATCTACATTATTCCATTTTGTGAAGTATTTTTTTAATCGGCTCGAGTATGTGACATGTTTAGACTCAAACTTTAGCATTTCCTTTGGTGGCACTATTCTGACTACTTAATTGCAAGTCAAAAGCAATAGCTCTAACATGTTCTCTTGCTAAATGGCAATTTAGTGTTCGAATGGACATCTAGCATGCTCCTCTTGCTGTATCAAAGGTCGAAACAAGTGTCCTTCTTGCTCTTCCACTATTGGCCGTAACGGTTGCCGGCCTATTGAGAAGATAATTGAATCAGTCAAAACATCATGCCAGAACCAGAAGTATGGGTGCTCAGAAATGGTGTTTTTCTGTAAGAAACGTGATCACGAGGACGTGTGTATCTATGTGCCATGTTCATGCCCTCTTACTGGTTGCGCCTTTGTTGGATCTTCCAAGAACCTTGCCTTACACCTCAGCACCAAGCATTCAGGCTCTGCTAAGTGCTTCTGCTACGACTGCAGCATCCCAATTTCCCTAGAAATACAACAGAAGTCTGTTATCCTTCAGGAAGAGCACGATGGCACCGTATTTATCCTCAACAATGGGGTTCAAAATCTTGGAAACGTGATAGATGTGATATGTATTGCACCAAGCTCCTCAGAGAGAGGGTTTCCATATGATCTCCTCGCAACAAACGGTGGAAGATCGGTGAAGCTGCAATCTTTTGCTGAGCAAGTTTGTGGGCGGGTTGACCATACTCCTAAGAGTTTCCTTGTGGTTCCAAGTGACTTTTTTGGTTCTCGTGGACACCTCAAGTTGGAACTTCGCATATCACGGTTGCCGGGCGTAGTTCACGCGTGAAGAGGTGATTATGCATGTAACGTAGGTGTAGATATATAATAGTATGGTTATTGCGTTTCACCTGGCAGTTGGGTTTGTTCTAGCAAAATGCCAACAAATTGGGTCTTTTGTCTTAAGCCAATTAAGCTCAAAGAAGTATTGGGTTCTGGTCTTTGAAGTGATTTTTGTCATCCTAAAACATGTTTGTATGGTGCCGTAACATGAATCGGCTCCGCTAAACAACGTTGTAATTTGTGGGCCTTGTTTTGTCTTGAATACTTGTGATATCTCCGTTCATTTTGATCTGTTTGGAGCTTTATGAAATAAGAAAAATTGATTAGGAGGGTAATGCTCCATCCATCCCATAGTTTTAGTCCATCTTTTATTACTACTATGTAATACTGTCCGAAAATACATGTCCATCTTGAAATGTCAAAAGACATTGTCATGTGTAGTATATTGCAAAAGATATATTGGAGATTTTAGAGGCGGTTCCACTTTCTAAAAAAAAAAGTAGTTTTTGAAAGAGAATGTAATTTCAAGGTTAAAAATTATGTATTTACGCAAATAATTTTTCTACCGATATGGATTTTGTTTGATAAATCTTATTGAGATTTTTTAAACGGTGCAAAAATTGAAAAATTATTTTTTTATTTTCTTTATTTTTGAGTTTGAAAGTACATTTTTTTTGAAAATGTTACTGTTGGCCTCCATTTTGGAACTTGACAGTTGACATGTCTGAAAAATCAAATTTTCATCTTTGACAACCTTCTCTCTGATGCAAAAGCTCATACAATTTACATTAGCATAATTTTTGTAAACTACTTGATCTTAGATACATATTGGAGACTGGAGTTAACAAGCACCCACCAGGTCATGAAACAAGACAGCCACTGAAAAAGGTTTTGGGAAAAAACGGAATGGGCTTAAAAAATTCCCTTCTCTTAGAGCAAGTTTATCAGAGCAGCCAAACCAACAATTGTAACTATTTTACCTAATTAAGAGCATGTACACCAGCAGAGCTAAAATAGCTTTTTAGCTATTTTAGCTCAACAATAGGGATAAAATAACGCCACAGCAGATTAGGTAAACAAGGAGCTAACATGGATCTGTGAACAGTGCTTAGGTATTTTTACATTGCAACTGTTCATCAGGTAAGGAATATACAACATTTTTTTCTCTCTCCTCTCTCTGACCCTCTCTCTTCCTGTCTCTTTTTTTTTTTTAAAACAGTACTTTATTGTACTATTTAAGAAAGAAAAAAGTGTATTTTAATAGAGGATAGGTTAAATAGATAGTGTTGGTGTAGTGTTGAGAGGAATATGAGTAGGTAAAATAAAAAAAGTGCACTGTTCACCATTTTTTTTACCTAACTATTGGTGTACTTGCTCTAAAGCATCAAAACTGGGCTACAGCAGATTCGGGGAAAGGAGAGGTATTTTCCATTTGGGAACAGTTGTTAGCTACTTGTACCGAAGATGGTACAAGTACTGCTCACAAGGGATCCATTTAAACAATAATTATTTCTCTCTCCTCTCTCCGTCCCTCTCTCTTCCTGGTTTTTTTTTTTTTTAAACTGTACTTTGTTACATTATTTTAAAAAGAAAGAAGTATATTTTATTAGAGAATAGGTAGAATAGATAGTATTGGTGTACTGTTGAAAAAAAATGTGAGTAGGTAAAATGAAAAAAGTGCACCGTTCACAGGGTATTTTGCCTTTTTTTACCTTATCATTGATAAACTTGCTCTTATTATTGGGTTCTTCAGGAAAAAGGAGGGAAAAATTGAAACAAAAGTCCATTTTCCCGCCAATTTGTCTTTTACTAGTAACGGTCCGGATCGGATCGGATTCGTATGAATCCAATTCTAATTCGTATTTCACAGTTTTTAGAAAATACAGTACAATCCAATCCTAATCCAAAAGTCTTACGGTTCGGTTTGGATTTCGAACCTTCAATTCTGGTTTTATCCACGGATTTCCTTCCATAAACGTTAACACTAAAAAATGCAAAATTACTTCAACTACTGTATTACATATCATTCCAAATTTCTAGTCCAAAATTCAATCCAGATTTCATTAGCCATTGTTATATCTATGGAGCAGCAGAATGTTCTATTTACACAGTGGTAGTAACTGACTACAAGTTGTAAATCAGAAGGGGAGGGCAAATGAAGTAAAAGTAAGGAATTTCAGATAAGGAGCAAATTTTCTTCGGTCATTGTTATGAACTTAAAATTGTTAAAAAAAATTCATAGAAGTAGTAGAATTATAATTATTTATAAATATTACACACAAATATATATTTTAATTTTTTAAATATCTCACAGTTCAGTTCGGTTAATTAATGGATTTGAAATAAAATTTAATCCTAATTTGTATCTCACCGTTTTTTAATTTTCAAATCCGTGTCAGGACCATTAACCAATGGACAAAATCCAAAAAATGCGAATCAATTCTGTCCGGACCGGTTTTCACGGTTCGTATTTCTTGGACAGCCCTAACTAGTACTATTCCTCTCCTTTTCCCTCCATTTCTTTCCCCAGTCCCAACACTCCGTTGGTAGACGAAGACAAGAGGGAAAAAGGCCTTCGAATGGCGAATACTCCTCCGTCCAGGGATCACCTCAACTGGGCCAAGGTCAGGGACTGGCAAAAAGACTTGGACTTCTTGTGTTCCAATCATCAAAGTAGCAAGAAACGGAGGACTGCCGTGAAAGACGAAGAGGAAGAAGAGTCAGCAGCATGGACGAACGTATTCGGGTGTTCCGCCAAAGCCAGTGGGGACCCTTCCAATTTCCTAACCCTAACCGATGCCGACTTGCTCGATTGCCCCATCTGCTTCCAGAACCTAAGCATCCCTGTCTTTCAGGTCTGCTATTTTCAACCCCCCTCCATGTATATTTTTTGTTTTTGTGTACTTCTGTAGATGGGTCTGATTTTCTTATTTCTGCAATCTATTTGTTTTAGCCTTGTGGCCTCGTTCTTATGCTAGGTTAGAGCATCTCTAGCCTTTACGGCCCTTTGGATGATGAGAAAGTGTGACATAAGAAAACAGAGCCCTTTCTCGCTCAATTTTATTTTTATTTGTGAGTTTTGGGTGAGAAAAGTTAAGAGCCAATAAAAAATAAAAATCTCTTTTTGTAGTTCTCTCAACTTCTCACCGAAATACTCCATCTAAATGAGTGATTTAGCTAAAAACCATAACCCTTTCTTTATTATTTTCTTATGAATCGCTCCGTCCGAAGGGAATGTACTAAATTATTCTTCTCAAGTCGGTGTAAAAGCATCATTTGATATGAATCACTCCGATGGACAAATTATAATGTGAGAAGAGTTTTTTTTGAAAACATCACTCGAACTATCCACCATGTTTTTACTTAGTCCTCAAACTATTAAAATGGTTTACTTAGTCCTCCAACTATTGGCTTGCATTTTATTTAGTCCTTCTGTTAAGTTCCGTTAGTCCTTCTGTTAAGTTCCAAACGTTCCAAACGGAAAAGGACCCGGCGGGTACTGAAACGGCACCGTTTTGGTGCAAAAAAAAATTCTTATCACCCATTTGCAATCCTATGGAGCAGAAACGTGATTATGAGAGCCTTAGAGATAAAATTTGATTATGTCTCTTTAGAATAATATGAACAAAATAATAAGATCTTCACACACGTTCAAACGGATTAAAAATTGGAGCACTTAATTTTTTAATCATATTTTTTAATATATAAACGGTCTCAAAAAATTAAGTGCTCAAATTTTCACTCCGTTTGAATCAATGCAAAGATCTTGTTATTTTTATCATATTATTCTAAATGGTCATAATTAATTTTTGTTTATAGAGCTCTCATAATCACATTTTTGCTCCACAGGGTCTCATATTAAGTATATGCTTTTTATTTAGGACCCTGTGGAGCAAAAATGTGATTATGAGAGCCCAACAAACAAAAATTAATTATGACCATTTAGAATAATATGATAAGAATAACAAGATCTTTGCATTGATTCAAACGGAGTGAAAATTTGAGCTCTTAATTTTTTGAGACCGTTTATATATTAAAAAATATGGTTAAAAAATTAAGTGCTCCAATTTTTAATCCGTTTGAACTGGTGTGAAGATCTTATTATTTTGTTCATATTATTCTAAAGAGACATAATCAAATTTTGTCTCTAAGGCTCTCATAATCACGTTTCTGCTCCATAGGATTGCAAATGGGTGGTAAGAATTTTTTTTTGCACCAAAACGGTGCCGTTTCAGTACCCACCGGGTCCTTTTCCGTTTGGAACTTAACAGAAGGACTAAATAAAATGCAAGCCAATAGTTGGAGGATTAAGTAAACCATTTTGGTAGTTTGAGGACTAAGTAAAAACATGGTGGATAGTTCGAGGGATGTTTCCAAAAAAAACTCATGTAAGAAAGATTTTGAGTAAAAGTCAATTGTGAATTCTGAAGAGCAAAAATAAGCCTTCATCTTTTTTGAGTAAAAGTCCTTAATTGATTTGGTTAAAAAAATTGAGTAAAATTCAATCTGCTACGAGTTTGAGTTCCAAATTTTGGTTCTAAGTCAATTAAAATGGTAAGACTGGAGATGCTCTTATACGTTTGTTTTAGCAACAGCTTACAAGGACTAAGCTCCTGTCCAGTGTCCTCTTCAGTTAAGTTATGGGCCCTTGTGTGTCCGGAGTTTGCGACGGTGATCGAAATCGTTCACGTTTTTGTAAAAACATTAGTTTGATCAGACATTGATAAGTATATCGTAAATCCACAAATTGCAAAAAGGACCGAGGGAGTTCAGAAATCACATTTGCATTCCTTTGTCTTCTGAAATGAACTGTTAAAGACAGCTATCAGTGTCCAAACAAGTTCAATGGTCACAAGAATTTAGTTCTCCGCGAGATCTATAATATAAACGGTTTGATAAGCATTGTGGGCTTACCCCCGGTCAACAAAACTAGGCAAACTGAGGATAGTGGGCTGGACAGGAGCCTGGTCCAAAAGACGGGAAAATAGCTTCCAATGTACAATGATTTCAAAGAAAATATTTCTCAAACCACTTTCTTTTTGTCTGTCTAAATTGAAGCCTGCATTTACTTGTGTTGCCGGCCAAAGTAAAAGTATTCCCTTATGCCTACTTCCTGATTAGTCTTCAATTTTGGATTACCGACCTTGGCTCATCTGCCCTTCCTCATATACCGAGAAGCCTCTTTGGTCGGAAATTCGCGACTTGTCAAAACGTGAGCTATATTTTTCCAAATGTCTAAAAGTGGATTCAACGTGGTTCATTTGCTCAGGGATTAGCAGTTTTGATATACTAGTGCCAGTTTCAGTATAGGGGTCCCTGAGTTGTTTGTTGCTAGGTAGCTTTCAAAGATGACAAGCCATCTCTATAATTCTGTTGAACTTGGTTTACATCTGCAAGATGATACATGTATCCGCCTCCTTATATACATATGACCTGGCCAAACATCATAGTCTTTACGCGCATTGTTTTCCAATTCTCTATCATTTGCAATGTAAGGTGTTTATCGTTTTAGTTTTTATCATGTGGATACTTGCCATTTGGTTTAGTCAGCATGTTCGGGTTTGTATTGATGATTCAGGTTAAAGATGATCATTACACTGAAAAGTCTTGGGAGCGTTCATTTCTTTATAATTTTGACTTCACGCATTTGGTAGGCTAGACAATAAAAGTTATCAGATACATAGAATTCCAAATAGTATTCGTATAGAATTTACGATATCACTGCTCTCTTTGAACCCGTAAGGTGTATGACATATTCGGTAATGTACACTATTATTCCATTATGTGTTTTGAGAAGTGTAGAGTGAGACTTCAGTATTTCCATTGTTGGCACTCTTCCGACTACTTAGCTGCAAGGCAAAGTAATAGCTCTAACATGCTCTCTTGCGAAATGGCAATTTAGTGTTTGAATGGGCATCTGGCATGCCTCTCCTGTTGCAACAAAGTTCGAAACAAGTGTCCTACTTGCTCTTCCACTATTGGCCACAACCGTTGCCGCCCGATTGAGAAGATCATTGAATCAGTCAAAACATCATGCCAGTACAAGAAGTATGGGTGCACAGAACTGGTTTTCCGCGGTAAGAAAAGTCATCACGAGGGCATGTGTATCTATGGTCCATGCTCGTGCCCTCTTCCTGATTGTGCTTTCATTGGATCTTTCAAGAAATTATCCCTCCACTTCAGCACCGAGCATTCAGGCTCAGCTAAGCGCTTCTACTACAATTGCACCATCCCAATCTCCTTAGAACTACTACAGAAGTATGTTATCCTTCAGGAAGAACAAGAAGGCACCATATTTATCCTCAACAACGGGGTTCAAAATCTTGGAAACGTGATCGATGTTTGTTGTATGGCGCCGACCTCCTCAGAGAGAGGGTTTTCATACAATCTCCTCGCAACCAGCGGTGGAAGATAAGTGAAACTGCAATCTTTTGCTGAGAATGTTTGTGGGCAGATCGAACACACTCCTCCGAATAGTTTCCTTATGGTTCCAAATGACTTCTTTGGTTCTTGTGGACAGCTCAAGTTGGAACTTCGCATATTGCGGTTGCCGGGGGAACCTCATGCGTGAAGAGGTGATGGTTTCTTTTAAAGTAGGTGTATATCTATGCTGTGGTTGTTGCAATTCACCTGGTGATTGGGTTTGTTCTAGCAAAATGCAACAACTTGGTTCTTTGGTCTAGGCTATAAAACAGCTTTGTTTTGTATTTCTGCTACTTCAATGAACTGAGTCCTTTTATTTTTGCCCAAAGTACTGAACTCTTGAACAATAGCCTGTAACCTGGCCGCCACAGAGTCTGTTGGAGCTTGTTTAGTTTGGGATTTGGGATTTTGGACTCTCTATCTGTGCACTATCCTCAATAAATTTTTTCTCGATCATTACTCTCATTTCTCTCTCTATCTCTATCCACTCAAAATTCAAAAATCCAAAATCCAAATCCCAAAACGAAGGAGTGAAATTAAAAACCTGAAAACCGAACAAACTGGGAAAAAAAACCCTGTTTGGTGTTGTTAAGAACTTAACCATAGCCTCTCTCGAAGGCAGACATGATTTCTTTTATTTGTTTAGATGGGAGGCAGATAGGAGTGTGGAAAGAGTAATCCATGCTTGCTTGCCTAAAGGAGGATTGTTCTTGATTTGGCATGTAAGCGCGCACTGCTCGTTTTTTACTGGTTCTCCCCGAAAACTCCCCCGTACGTCTTCCATTTAGCGATTTGTCGTGGGGAGGATTGGAGGGGGCATTTTGGTCATTTCACATCTTCAAACGACTTTTTTGGTGGTGGCTCACGACCACTATTTGCGTATTGTAGCAAAGTTTGAAAATTTTACTTTAGTGGATTTTCTGACTTTTCAAGGTTTTTTTTTTTGTTCTTTTTCTTTCCTTAGGCTCCGTTTGGAACCTATGGAAAGGAAAGGAAAATAAAAAAATTTTCCTTTCCATTGTTTGGTTGAAAAAGAAAGTGTGAAGAAAATAAGGATTTTAAGTGTAATGAATAATAAATTTTCCCTCACATTTTCCTTCCCTTTTATTTTCCTTTCCTTTCTTTTCTTTTCCACCGGTTCCAAACAGAGCCTAGTTTTTTGCTTTTGTCCTTTGCGCAAGGTTTATTTGGTGCGGATTAAAAAAAAAAAAAGGGGGGGGGGGGGGTTTATTTGGTAAAATCAGTTGGCCTAATAAATCATGTGTTTATTGTGTTGCACATAGCTAGAATCCTACAATTCTTGTACGTTCTCCCCAAATTTTTGCATGTGACTTGTGAGATCTTGAGAGAGATAGAGAGAGACACTATTTCGTGAGGGCGAAAGAAAGAAATCAAAATCTTTCGAAAATCTTGTAGAGGATCAAATAAAGGTTTGATTCAGATTTTGGTTCTCCGCCTCACATGCGTAATTCAAACTAACTAAGGAGGGGTAGGTTACGTCTCTGTGCAGTCTCCCAACTTGTGTGGGATGTGTCAAGGAGGAATTAAAGGGTGGCTGGCATAAAAAGAGAAACTGAATCAACTAAGAATTTAATTATGATTCTATGGATTTGATTCTGATTCTTATTTTGGATTCAATGATGGATAAAAAATGTGTGAACTTGAACTAGTTGAAAGCAAATTTTAAGGTAAATAGTGTGAAATGCAATACAAAGAGCAATGAGCACAGAACGACGTGCGCACTCTTTGCTAGTACTCTCAAAAATAGATTACCGTATTTCTTTTTAGGCTCAACTATGATTAACTAACACAATGGTTAAAAGACAAGAGGAAGGGTGTAAAGGACCAATAAAAATAGAGAGTTTTTTTTTTTTTTTTCTCATAAATTTGGTATTCTGATACCGTTTCACTGTATGTAAAATCTATATGAAAAGTCTGGTGGCGGGGGTGTTTGGTTTGTTCATTATTGCATTTTCACATTCACATTCACATTCACATTCTTGCATTTTGATTGTTTGGCTAGCTCATTCTGAAAACTCATTCCACAAAACTAATTCACTGATTCTGCAAATCTAAAATAGAAGTAAGAAAGAGGCCAAGAGCTACTTTTTGCATTATTGGATATTTGCATTTTTTGATCAATTATTAAAAGACCCTCACTCCTCATCCACCGGCGACGGCGAGAATCTAATCAGCTTGCTCGAAGAAGAAGATGATGACGTTCCCTCCTCTACGACCACAGAGACTTCGAGAATTACGACGATCTCGAAGACGAAGAGGCCTCCAATTCTTCGGGCAATCACCACGGGTTGTCGTCGTACTCGATCCCAACCGTTGATGAGAAGGACATGGTGATGCTGAAGGACTCCAACTTCAGCGAGTTCATCGAGAGGAACCGAAGAAGATGCTTTTTAATTTGTGCATGGGTTGAGCCTTTGAGGTTTGATTTAGAAGATGATTTGTGCAGACCGGAGAGAGAGAGAGAGATGATTTTTAATTGACAGGAGTTTTATGACATGGGCAGGGGCAAGATGGTAAAAAACAACCTATAATTCATTTTCATCTATTATCTTCCAAACACTACTCCGTTGCAAAATTCATTCTTCATATATCATCCAACCACTCATACCAAATTTAAAATACATTCCGATCATAATCTAAAAAACTAAAAAGTCAAAAAGCTAAAACTGAAAAGCCAAAAAGTAGGCTCCCAAACACTTCCGTATATTTTGACCTAATTTTTTTGGTTACTAATCAAAATATTTTGTAACTAACAACATATAATTTTGGGCTAACCAAAATAATTCATTATGTTTTTTATGTGAACCGTACACATTCATTCGGAATTATCTGAAATGATAGTATGTAATAATTACCAATAAAAAAATCATAACGAATGAAACACGCAACAAAGTGAACCATAATAAGGAATGCATAATGTACACATGAACCATAAAATTCATAACCAATCATAAATATGAATTCCGTTATTTTTTACGGCACTCACTCGTGGCTACACTAAAAATACAAGTAACACTGTAACATGCCCAAAAACATACTACTAGTACATAATATTTCTATCGTACATAATGTCGGGCACTACTTCTTTCTTGCATTGATAATGAAAATTTGACGATCACTCTAAATAACTTGCATATATTTTTTTTTTTTGAAATAAGGCCGGACATTTGCTAAGTGAAAACAACTTTGAAGTTAAAAACTAATATAAATAAGAATATACTCGTAATTAATTAAGTTCTAAATTCAAATTCATCCCAAGAAGGATACTATTACCATTTTTCTGCGATTTATTTAACATTATCGGTACGATGTCACATGTACGAAACTAATATAAATAAGACTATAATTAATTAAATATAACAAAATAAAGTCAGATGGAAAGTGACTGATGAATGGTTCTTCGGTCACATTCATTGAAAAGAAAAATTAATAATATCAACTTTTTCAAAATACTATGCCGTAGACTTCGGGTTTGTGTTGTGCAGTAAGGTGTGCACTTTCGAGCCATTGGTTGTACATCCAAAGGCTCGGATCTCATCTCGACAACCAATAATCGAGATTCGTACATTGTCGAGATGAGATCCGAGCTGCAGCACATCACTGTACAACACCATTCCCAATTGCTGTTAGATATGAATGATGTATCGGGAAGTCAGAAGTTATTTAATGTGAGAATTTACCAAGTTTCGTTGAAAGAAAATTCTGTAACTGTCAATGTCCTTTGGACCTTTTCCAAATCTATTTTGATAATCGAAATAGTTTATTTTTTAATATTTGTTAATAATATTCATCACGTTAAAAATTATTTATTAATAAATTATGAGAACACGTGTATACAAAAAAAATAAAATCCAAAGACATATCTCAAGATAAATATACTCCCTCCATTCTTTTTTAAGTGTACATTTCGATTCTGCATGTTATTTTTAAATTATATGTATCTCTTAATCTATATTATTAAAAATATGCAATATAGGTATTATTTGATAAATCGTAATTATTTTTATAAGATAATAATTTTAAAAACATGGAATATAGTATATGTCAATATATATATATATATATAAATTATTAAAAATGACACATAAAATCGTCGTGGACAATTAAAGAGGGAGAGAGAGGGAGGAATATTTTGTAGTCATGTGGTTCATCTTTGGTAAATATAGTAATTTCTAGAGAATTGATTTCCACACTTTTTTTTTATATTCACATTTTTTTCTTGTCTTTTAGCAGAAAAAAATTACATATACCTTCAACACTGAAAAAACAAAAAGGAAGTATGAATACCAAAAAACGGAGTGTGAAAATCAATTCTCTAATTTCCATCGTAATTAATTTTCTCGATCAAATAACAAATAAATCATTCCAATCATGAAACTAACTTCAAAAAATTTCTACAAATGGAAAAAACAAGGTAAAGAGTGTTACAAACTCGTAGAACTCACCATTCAAAATGGGTTTATTAAGAGAGGGTGTCCAAAAGCTTATATACACTGAGCCAAATCCATGCTTAGGCGATGTGGGACTTCATGATCATAACATACCATTACGCTCTGCAACTGACGTCCACAACGGCTCACTCTATTAACACTGATCCGAAGATAGGCCTTTCGGATAAATAAAAAAAAAAGATAGCCCTTTCAAATTTCAAAATACCCCCAAACCTTTATTTCAAAATTCAATTAGACTCTCAACCTTTTAAAAACTTCAATTTTACTCCCAACATTATATTCCGTTAATTAAAACGCCCCCTTCCGTCCGAACGACTAACAGATTTCGTTAAAAGCTCCGTTAAATAATGTCCCAATCGAATTTCGATGATCCGAGCCGCTCAATGTGTTTAAAATTATTCAATAAAAAACTGTTCAGATGAAGCCCTTCCCGATCATTTTTTTTTGCTGATTTCTCGCGAGTACCCTTAAAATCACGTTTTGAACACATTAAGCGGTTCGAATCATCGAAATTCGATTGGGAAAGGGGAGGTGTGGATTGATCCGGATTTTGTTCAAGTCCGGACATCCGGATTTTACTTCAGTATGCACCTCCCCTTTTCCAATCGAATTTGGATGATCCGAGCCGCTCAATGTGATTAAAATATGACTTTAAGGGTACCCGTAAGAAATCAACAAAAAAAATGATCAGGAAGGACTTCACCCAAATAGTTTTTTATTCAATAAAAAACTGTTTGGATGAATCCCTTCCTGATCGTTTTTTTTTGTTGATTTCTTGTGTGTACCCTTAAAATTACATTTTGAATACATTGAGCGGCTTGGATCATCCAAATTCGATTGGGACGACATTTAACGGAGCCTTTAACGAAATCAGTTAGTCATTTGGACAGAAGGGGGCGTTTTGATTAACGGAAGATAACGTTGGGGGTAAAATTGAAATATTTAAAAGATTAGAAGTCTAATTGAATTTTAGTATAAAAGTGTGGGGGTATTTTGAATTTTTCCTTTTTTTTTTTTTTTTTAGCAGCTCCACCCACCTATCAATTCAATACTTTGAGTATTTTATAGTAGGTCACTCCATCCGGGGAGTGAATTGGAATCTGATGCCTTGACTTTGATACCGATGTTACAAACTTATGAACCGAATAGAACTCATCTTTAAAAACCAACCTACAAAGAGAAGAGGTGATGTCCAAGAGCTTATACGCACGTGGCACGTTAGGATCGTACTAACAAACGTTAGGATCGTACTAACAAAGAGTGAGTACCAGTCCAATCTCAGCACAGAATCTGCAATTACTCGTACTCCAAACGGCGGAGTGGCGGCGGAACCCTAGAATCTCAATTGGTTTTGTGCCTCCGTCGTTTGCCAACGTGCAGTTTTCGAAATAAACAAACAAAACATTGACGAAATCACCACATGGCCCTCACTCCTTCAAAAAGCCGCAGTTAACTTTCTCTGACCACTTCTCAATCCGCACGCCACAACCGGCAATTCATCGGATTTCATATCTCAGAATAATCTTATTATTATATGTTAAAGTATCAGCGCATAAATTGGCTGAAATTGAACGCAACAAGGGGGGCCGGGGGCAGGCATCTTCGGGTGAAGATAGACGTGTGAATGCGTGTGTGGTTGCATAGCGTTCGATGTCTTTTTTTTGGAGTTAAAAATTTCAGGTTGAGAAGCTCGAACAACTCGGTAATGGCGCCTCCGATCCTTTCATTGGCTCTGCCATCGAAAACGGGTCGAGTTCTCAGCATTCAATCTCACACTGTTCAGGTATTGATGCTTTGTATATTGTTTTTCCTTTTATACAATTAGCAATAGGATTTCGAATTCTTTGTAATCAATACCGGCAGTTGGTAGAGCTAGTGGACACTTTATTTTGTGAGGGTTCAAACCGTAAGAGATTAGAATTTTCCGGTGCGTTTCTGGCCATTGAATCACGGGAGAATGATCACATCTCTCAAGATTGTCACTTTATTAGATAGCTGAAAAATACTCTGGAACACCGGTAGAGACATTTTGGTGGGGGGGGGGGGGGGGGGGTGGTCCTCCTATAAGCAGATATGGCTTGTTTGACATGAGAGTAACCCAAGTTTAATTACTTTCACTTCGGATTACAATGGTGAAGATGAAGACATGCATGGATAATGCAATGCATGCTCTTCTTCGATCCTAGCTGATAGAGTCATTTGTTCGACTAAGCTTGTTGGAGATTAGGTCTTCTCCTGTATTGATTTGTTTTTGTTGTCTATCTTCCCAAGGGATATGTTGGCAATAAATCAGCTGTTTTCCCTCTTCAACTACTAGGCTATGACGTGGATCCAATCAATTCAGTGCAGTTCTCAAACCACACAGGCAAGATGCTTATATCACTTCACCTTAACAGTTTGAGGCCTGACATATGGTTTAAGGGTCATCTATGAATATGCATATGTTCAGGCACGAAATCATAGTGAAAATTTTGGTCAAGCCATTTTTAATGTAATTAACCTGAAAATTGTGCAGGATACCCAACTTTTAAGGGGCAAGTTTTGGATGGACAACAACTGTGGGAATTAATAGAAGGCCTTGAAGCGAATGATCTATTATTCTACACCCATTTATTGACTGGTATGATATTGCCCTTCCTAATATTTGGTTTTGTTTGCCATGTTGGCTGGTAGCCATGTTCCAGTCGCTCTCAATCATCTGCTCGACTGCTAGCATACGGAACTTGGTAAACTAATTTGACTTCCCATTATATTTGAATTAGCTTTGTTCTCAGAACACATGCATTTACTTTCGCACCTTACAGGTTGGGTTTAAAAATCTTTTGTGAATCAAACTATGGCATTTGTGTAGCTGACCATCTTGATTTGGGCCTCTACTCATTTTTTCTCATTCCCTCAAGCTTGTAATATAGGGATTACATATCCAAAGCATTTCTTCCCTGCCTCATTGCATTTCCTGCTCTCCATATTGATTTGCTTTACTACAAGTCTACAAGGTTTGAGTAAATAAAACAATACATTTCTTGTGAATGTGTGATGCATAATTGTGTACAAAATGAATGGCTAGACACTAGATAGAGAGAATCTCTTCGAGAATACTTATGGTGGACCCAGCTGTCATCTTGAAAATTATAATATGCATTCTGTACATGAAAACAGTTTTGTGTTCGCGATCCTCCTGTATTATGCACTATATTTGATGAATCTATTCTTTTTTCCTTTTAATAGTTGCTTCACTGTTTTTCTCTTGTAATCTGGCATTTTTATTGGGTAGCCTTTAGATTGGATTTTATATCTCAAAACTTTATTTATCCATCTTTTGCACTGTTTTGTCTGTTTGGTGCATCTGTAGGTTATATTGGGTCCGTCTCCTTTTTGAACACCGTTTTAGAAGTCGTCAGTAAGCTTCGGGCTGTCAATCCCAAACTTACTTATGGTGAGTTGTATACTAAAGCTCAACTTTCTTGTGACTATGAAGTCATCATTCTTTGGTTTTTGGTGTTCATAGTTTGAGAGCTTGTAGGTTCTATCATTACATAATTCTTTTATGATCACATTGCAGAAGTATTATTCTATTTGCTCACTTTTTTGGTGTAATGGGAATAATAATTTTATTGAAAGCAACACAGAAGGTCTATCAACGTTTTTTGTTTTTTGTTTTTGCAAAATGCTAATGGTTATACTATGATTCAATTATGGACCGTTAAGTACTTGTCCAGTCCAATACCTGCGTTGTTGGAACCAAACAAGATTCTCATCTTATTGTTATATTCAGATTTTGGTGAAGGAGACTTTTTATCGTCCTTTTGAAAAACCTCAAATTGTATCTGCTTATGGGGAATATCCTGGTATCATTGAACTCTCGCCTATTTACGGAATCTTTGCACACCCTGCTTCAGTTCAAAACAGGGATATAACCAGTATTCTTTTAATTTTGATGGTCGTTTTCTTGATTATGAATTTCTGTTGACTTTTGAGGTTCTTATTATTGTGTGCTGAATAAAGCAAGCAAATCTTTTGCTGTGGAATAATGTATCCACCTAAACTTTTTATGATGGATTTGATTACTAATTGCATTGTCGAATTAATTTTGGTGGCATATTCTGATATGTCAACATAATGTTCTTGCAGAATAAGGTATCTTTGAAGCTTATTTTCTCTTTCTAATTATAGATAGCTTGGTCATAATTGGCTTCTTTCGTATGGTTCTTTGCGTTTGTAGTTTGTGATCCAGTAATGGGTGATGAGGGAAAGCTTTATGTCCCTCCAGAATTGGTAACAGTATACCGTGAGAAGGTAGCTTTTTTCCTGCCATGAAGTTAGCCTTTCAGTTTAATGAATGCTTGTGCCTTGGTCTTGGAAATCCTTAGTGTTGGGAGAACAGCAGTGGAATACAACTCTGGTTTTCATTTGGTGACTGATAGTAGCTATATCCTGCCCGATACCCTGTGCCAAGCAATCATCTCTGGCACTTTAGTTTAGAAGTGCTTAGAAATTAGTCCCACTCATTATAATACTGATAAACTTCATTGAATATTTCATTATGCTGCTGTGTTAGAAACTTGACAGCGTGTAAGTTATTCATTTTTGTCTCTATGGGCTGAGATGATGTATAACTTGCATAAGTTTAAGTGTGGCATGGAATCATGGATTCGAAAATATTTCGAGCAATTTTTTGTTAGGGTTTATCAAAGGTATTGTCTTGAGGTTTTATGTATCTGAGATTCTCTAATTCAAGAAAATGAGAAAATAAATATAATACCTTGTTGTGCGTAGTTGTCCTTCTCTTCATGTTTATCTTCTTGTTGGTTTTAAGTCAACAATTTAATTGGGATTGACGTTATACACTTTGGTAACATCCATTTTGTTTAGGTAGTCCCTGTTGCTTCAATGTTGACTCCTAACCAGTTTGAAGCAGAACAGTTGACTGGGTTAAGGTATTTATAACCATCACTGATGCTGCAGAATGGTATAATGAAACTTTTTCTGTTCTGATTATGTCCTTCATAGCTTATGGACTTTATAGTTTGTATTACCATGCATGATAGGTCTATGACATCCGATGGGTATATTTTTTATTTTTTTTTGGTAAAGGAAGATTCATCAAGAAAACCGAACCAAAAAAAAAAAAGGATCAAGGGCATAGCCTTGAGAACACAGAGAACAAAAAACCCACCTGAACAAGAAAACTCTACAAGGAGTACAAGGAAAACAAAATCAAACTAGGCTAACAAAAAACGCCACGCTTTTAGGAAGTGAAGATACGCTCAGCACACTCCCACTCAACAGCCATCCTCTGGTTTGCAACAGTCTTGGGAATTCTTCTCCATGAAGATGTATTATACCTAACCTCTTGAACAATTCTGTTATACAGAGCTTCCTTTTGCTGAGAGGTATTCTGAAAGATTCTCAAATTCCTAGCCCACCAGATATGATAGATGCAGCCATGAATGTATAAAAAATTCTGCTGTGAAATGAACTTCCTTTCACATGAGAAATAGCCCAATCAATCTCCTCAATCAAGCCTCTTGGCCTCCAACCAATTCTACATTGGAAAAATGACGGCCAAGGATGTGTTTTGATAATTAATACCCTCCAAGGACATTTTCAGCATTAACAAATGTTCTTAGCTTGTCCTTGGCGGGTATTAATTATCAAAACATGTCATAGGCCGTCATTTTCCCTTCTACATTTAGCTAGGAGATGCTGCCATACAGCCATATCCAACAAGAGACAGGACATTCAAAAAACAGGTGAGAGCGGGATTCTCCTCCTGAGTTACAAATGATACACACATCAGAAGACGCCACACCCCATGTAAGTAATCTGTCTTTAGTGGCTAGTCTTCCTTGGAAAGCAAGCCATTGAATGAAAGACCATCGAGGAATGTGGTTTGGATACCAAACCACATGGAACCTAGGAACCTCAGGATTCCTAACTCTAATAGCATTCCAGGCAGAAGATGTATCCTAGTAGCACTGGGGATCCAAATAAGCTTATCCTCCCTGTGGCTATTAGGAAGCAGAGATGGAGGTGTATGAGCTTGGATTTCCCTAGACACAGCATTCCTCTGCCGAGGCCATTTCCATTCACCTGGATGAATCATAGACTCCACTTTAGCTGAGAGAGACCTGCCCAGGTTATACACAACCCTTTCCCTAAACTTCTCGTACGAGGGTCCCAGAGGATGCCAATGATCGAGCCATAAGAAAACTGATTGACCATTACCCACTAGGGTCACTACCCATATCATCAAGTCCTGACCAATCCCTCTAAGTTTGAACAATCTCCGCAGAGTCCATGAAGCATCAGGAGGGCAAGGCATATACCAGAAGCAGTAATGCTTGATGATGTATGTATGAACCCACACTTTGCTAGCAATAGCCCACATGTGCTGCCTAAGCATTGAGGCTCTATTCCAGTCCCTCGTCTATTTGAAACCCAGCCCCCCTTCTCTTTTAGGAGAACAAACACTTGTCCATTTCACCTTAGCACCCTCTCTGTTAGGAGAACAAACACTTGTCCATTTCACCTTAGCACCCACACATTTGAACTCCTCCCCCTTCCAAAGGGAAGCACTCAACGAGCTATTGATCTCATTAAAGCAATTTCTGGGGAAGAATGTATATAGCACTCCAGTAGACCTGAATACTAAAGAGAACGGATTGGATAAGAGTAGCCCTCCCACCATAGGACATTGTCTTATTTGCCCAACAATTAATTCTAGCAAGAATTCTCTCCTTCAAGACCACTCAGTCCTCATACTTAAGCCTGACAGAGATGCGAGGCACCCCTAAGTGTAACATCTGATGGTTATTTAATTTTGCCTTCTGTTTAAATGAGTACTATTGGCGTAAAAGAAATTGGTGCAGCAATCTATAAAATCTAGTACAAAGAAAGAACCTTCCATGTTGAAACCTTATAATTCGTTTTTCATATTCATTATAGCGTGTTTTCATATCTGATGTAATGGCATCAGTTTATGCTACCTGGAAATGTTGGTGGAAAATAATTCCAATTTGTGTCGATGTTGGGATATGCTCCTATTTCTGGATTCTTCAATTGAGTTCTGTTTTGGAGATATCTTAAGGATTTTTTTTCCTTTTCTGTCATTGCATCAATTAGTTATCCCTCTGAGTAGGTTCTCTTGTGGCAGAATTGTGTCAGAAAAAGATGGCCGGGAAGCCTGCAACATTCTTCATGCTGCTGGACCACCAAAGGTTAGATAGTGTTGTTAAGGAAATGAATCCCACATTGCTTGGGAGTGGAATGGGTGATCACTTAATAACATCTGGGACCTCTCCACTCATTGCCAATTGGTTTTGAGATGGATATAAAGTTTCTACAAGTGTTATTATGGTTAAGTTATTGAGTATTTGAAAAGCTTAAGCTTGCATGAATTGGCCTACGATATCAATCTATCACCCTCCCTCACGTGCAACCCATCTTGCACGTGGAGATGCAAACGAGAGGATATTGAAAGAAACAGGATGCAGAGGGGAGTAGCATAATGCTAACAGGGACATACGCGAATGGAGAGACTTGAACCCAAGACCTCCCATTACCAAGGCTCTATATCATGTTAACTTATCAATGGTTCCAAAAGCATGGCTCAACAATGTATCAAACTATCCACCGAGTATATACTAGACAACCACCTTTCATGTGCTTTTCGTTTCTTTTGAAATAAGGCTAACTATTGCAAGTTCTTTGATTTCGTTTGAAAATACGCTTTGAAACCCTAAAGAAAGGCTATGGTTCCAACAAATAATATGAATTAGAGACTTGTCTATTGGATTGATATAGATCTTGCATGTGTATGGTCAAATAACATTAGAACATTTCTGTTTTTTTTTCCCAGGTAGTGATAACCAGCATAAATATTGATGGCCATCTTCTCCTTATTGGCAGTCATCAGAAAGAAATGGTGCGTCTTTGTCTTAATTACAAAGTCCTGTTCAAGTTATAAGAATTCAAATTTGACAACTATTTGGTCACTCAAACTAAACTATTTGGTCGATAGTTGCTACTGTTCTATTATAAGACGTGATCAGGCAGTATATGGTTACCTTTCTTGTGAGTGTTAATTAACGCCTCACTTTATTAGCATACTATCACGAGCCACTAGTTGACTTGAGAGCCACACTCCCCGACACTTGATTTGTCTCTATTGGTTGGGCGCAAAGGTGGAAGCATTGTGCTTTATATGGCGGTTGTTGGCTTACTAGCATAGGCTTGCGAGGATGTGATATTAAATTAGCAGCCCAAGCACCCTTGAGGACAGTTTCTTGTTATCTACGCGGGCTGTTTAGAGTTTCCATTGGGTATTGGGGGCCCCTCAGACAGCATTATCAAGGCAAGTCTCTCAGTGTGCACAAGCAAGAAGTTTAGACTGCATATGAACATATGACGTCTGGAAGATAGTTTTAATGCCTAAGATACGTACAGCATGATTTAACCTCTCTCACTAAAGAGGAATTATGTGTAGAGATTTCGCAGATGAAAATCTGAAAGATAGTTTTAAGGCCTAAGATACGTACAGGCATTGGGTATGTTAACTTAATATTGCAATGGTCTTGAGTTATACTGCCCTAATTCAAGATTGTTCTGAGTACTACTAATAGCATTCTTCTATGAACAGCAAGTAAATATTATATGGTTTACGTGGAATATACTCGTGATTTTGGGAATAGTTAATCTTTTCACAATTGTTTAGGCTGTTAAAACCTATTAAGTGCATTAGTGCTTCTTTGGGCTTTACATGGGACCTAGCCAGTCAGTTAATTGAGTGATGAGCTCTGCCATCAACCAATGTGTTTCTTGATGAAAACCCCATAGATTGTCTGCTGTTAATATATTTATGTTATGAGCTTGTGTGGAGGTCAAAGATGCTGCTGAAAAGTTTGTATTTGATTGCGTCTGGTGCAATTCTGTATTATGACTAATGGACTTCATTGTTTTTGTTCTTTTTGGTCTTCAAATCATGAATTTGGTCTTGTCAAAGTTATATCCTGTGATCTATTATGAAGTTATTTCTTTCCTGTTAACTAATGAAAATTTTCTTGCATTTGGCTCTTATACACGACAGGGTAAATCACCTGAACAATTCAGGATTGCAATACCCAAAATTCCTGCATATTTCACGGTATGTGATTGTAGCGAAAGAAGAATCTTCTGAATTAGTTACTTTCATTCTTAAGAAGTAAGAGCGTGCATGAAATAATCTGGCATGAGTTTTAGCAATAACAGGGAAACCTACATTTTGGTTTCCGGGAACTCCTAGTGGCTCGTATCCATTCTTAGACTCAGGTTGTAAAGGTATGGCTTTCTTTTGTGGCATATGTAGCCTTATGAGTGGACTGGGCCTCTTGTAAAGAGCACAGAGTGATTTTTTTTTGGCTTATCGAATTCTTTTGTCATATGATGCTCAATACTCGTATACTTAGAGCCATATTTATTCCCATGGACTGAGTTGTGCTGACAGAAAGCAAGCTATGGTTTATCAAAAATGGTTAGAAGAATGCTTACCTGGATGAAAGAACGTACGTCACTTAAAATGAATCTCAGTGGAATACTATTGCACCCATGTAAAATTCATTCCAGTGATGGTGACAATAAATATAATCTATTTATAATTGTGCAGTCATCATAAGGGGATATGCCTCTTTAGAATGTTGGGAGGTTTGAAATCCACAGCGATGAAACAATTTGTGAACATCTTGGGTTAAGAACTATTATTAGGTCAAGGATAGAAAAAGATATTATAGTGAAGATGCCTCATAAAAATCTAATGCCTTCTTCTGAGAGTAGTATATAGTTTAGTGTTTGGAAATATAACAACTCGGGTCATAATAACTTGAACCAGAAAAAATTAGGATATCAGCAATGGCTTGTGCAGCTCAGAAGCTATCCTCGAGACAAAGTTACTAGGCATCACAAATGACTCTCCTCTGTAGCTTACGTATATCGTGTCATTGTATATAAGAACATTATTGCAGATGTTTCATTGAACATCAATAGCCTTCTAACCCTTTTTGTGACTCCTCTACACCTTTGTTGCAACTAAAAAATACAAATTTCATGGAATCCAGTATCCCACTTCTACCTCCAGATTTTTTAATGACAAACGAGAATTGAATTGCAACTCGAATTTGTAACGGTTCCTGTCCAGCCACCCCTGCCATAAATGCCTGAACTCTCTTATTCAGTTATTGGCTCTGCACTGGCCATTCCATGGACAAATATACCACCTTAATTTTGCTGCTATTTCACAGGACAATCTTCTGGACCTCCAGTCGAAGTCGTGGATTAGTTTCCCTTTGAAACTTTTAACTTGAATAGTCCACAAAAACACTCCAGACTCAACCCCTCCTCTACTGAAAGTTTATTCAAGGTGGCCCGCCTATTACTTCTAATAATTCTGTGGCAAATACAAGGAGCACAAATAGTTTCACTGCCTTGTGGTCTAGGGTGAACTTGAGCGACCAATTATTCTTGCATTTTGTTTGTGCCTGTAGTGGACAATGTTGCTACATTATTCACGTTTGAGATATTATAGTGTTACCTTGTCGGCCTTACCCAAAGTGAGCACTACATTTATAATGGCTCTTGGTTTGCTTAATTTATTCGTATACACGAAAATTTGATGGTATGCCTTAAGCTTTTCGTTGTCCCTGTACCGGTTTAGTTCATGTTTGATATCAAACCATTTCGTCAACTTTTGAGTGTGTATATAATGGGAAACATGTAAAGGCTTTATCTGTTTCACTGCACTAACAGGCTTTATTCCTTCTTTATGCCTATCCATGTTTCAAGTTGATAATTTTCTCAACACATACTGTTTTTGTCCAGTTTGTTATTTCTACATGTTACCTATCATAAACTTTAGGCATTTCATATTATCGTTGGTGTAAGTTCGATGCTGTAGTAGCAACTCTTTTTCTATTTTCACTTAATCTGATGGACACACGTACATGCTTCTGTAGGGAACAGGGGATCTAATGACTGCACTATTACTTGGATGGAGCAATGTAAAACCAATAACTATTGCCATAACTCGAGAGACATTTTTGCCCCTATTATGTTGTTTGTAATACAAATCTACTTTTATGCTTTGTAGAAATATCCTGATAATCTTGACAAAGCAGCAGAGATTGCTGTATCAAGCTTGCAGGTATTCCTGGTGTGCTGTTTTATATATGAAGTGTTTGATCTCTTCTAAAGATACTCACCCATAAGGCCTGCTTGGGGTGTCTTTTGTCTATGCACAAATGATAGACAGGAGTGATTATTTTCGTAGTGGTTGATAATTTTGCATTAGCTCAGTCTAAATTTGGAAGTCGTAAAGGATTGGATAATGAGTATAGATGAGGAACTCCGAGTTACTGGATGTTCTATGCTAGGGGTTGGGGGTCCTTTTTATCATGTTTTTCCATTTTTCTGGGAATATTCCCGCTCCACCGCTTTTAGCCACCATCTTGGTCTTTTACACAAGAGGAATGCTAGAGGCTAAATAGGGAGTGTTTAAATACATACATACATATATATATATATATCTCGATATTGGTGTTTGTGTTTTGTCTTTTATTCTGAAATGTTTTACACTTCCCGGATGTTTGTGTTTGGTCTGACCATTGGACCTTAGTTTTTCTATTAATATTGAGTGATCGCTAGGTTGTTTCCAATATTTGCAGGCACTTCTGCAGAGGACATTGAGTGACTATAAAATGGTGGGATATGATCCCGAATCAAGCAGTTTGGAGATTCGATTAATACAGAGCCAAGACGACATTCGTCACCCACAGGTCAAATACATGGCTGAGAGATACAGCTGAATTGAGTGCTACATTGAACAATAGTATCAATCACATACATTCATCACCCACAGGTCAAATACATGACTGAGAGATACAGCTGAATTGAGTGCTACATTGAACAATAGTATCAATCACATGTATTCTTCAGACATAAGTATATGCTTGGTCTTACTCCTAGGTTGAAGTTATCATGGGAGTATGATATAAAACATTAGTGTTTTTCTTCTTCTTCTTCTTCTTTTTTTTTTTTTTTTTCCTGTCTTTTCATTTTGTTGCGATGTTTACTAGACTAAGCAAAGACAACTTTAAATAAAGGAAGCATGCAATTTCTTTCTTTCTTCTATAAATGTAGGGCAATGATGATTGCAAAAAGTCCTCTCATTGTTGTGAGTCTTGTTTAGTTCCATGAATAGGTGCCACATTAGCAGGCTAAATAGACTTTTTTTTTTTGTGGTGCAACGGAATTCTCTTGCAGGCTCAATAGACGCGATAAAATGTAGAAGCGATTTATAATAACCGTATCTAACGACTAGGCAATAGTTAGACCAAATGTTACCCAACCAGAGATTGTATCACAAAATAGTATAGCTGATTCTTGATTACGAACATAGTTCTCCCAGTTCGTCACCATCACTTTGCTATACAACTCTTTTCTTTTCTCTGCACTCTCATTTTATGATATGTTATTCTCCTTCTACATATTTGCCATGTATGGTACATAGCTGAGGTTGCCATAAAAGTCATTGTTTGGAGTAAATGGAGAAGCTGCATAATTGGTCCTCTGGGGTTGATGCACGTGCATGTATTGACTCATCATTGGGATGTTCATCGGTTGCATGCCATACGTGTCCGTGTTCATCATTGGGTGGTTCATTGGTTGCATGCCATATGTATCCATGTTCATCATTGGGTTGTTCATCGGTTGCATGCCATACGTGTTCATGGTCATCATTGGAGATTGCTTGTAGTGGGGTCGGCCTTGCATGTTGCTCAGCATCATGTATGGTGGAGGATGATGGTGTTCGAACGATGGCAACCCTACATCACTGGCATTAAGACCTTGAAAACCCATCATGGACTTCATGTTGCCATCACCATCCATGCTATATCCATCTATAGCACCCATATCCACTGTATTTGCCATTGTAGGCTGCTGCCTCCTTCCTATATCCTGGTTCAGATGCCCATAATAGGCCCACTCATCATCAACTACTGGGCCACATGATGGGCCCATCATAGGCCTTCTTTTGGAGCCTCTCAAGCCCTTGATGGGACCCTGAATTTGGTTCTGGACCTTTCCATATTTGATCCAATCAGCAAAGGCCTGTTCTTGGTTGGGCTGGATTTGGTGGTAGTTGTTTGGTGGCCAAATCTCTGCATGTTTACCCGATTTCTCCAACTTCTTGATTAAAGTATCAGAATCTACGGTACCTGTGACAGTGACTTTATCTTGATCTGTATCTATTTCCACCTTATAAACACCTGAATTTCAAAAAAGAAATCAAAATTAATTACAATTTTACAGTGAGGAAGTTTGTTTTGAGTTGCATCCACAATCTTGTCATTTTGTTTTGAGAGAGAAGGTGGCGAGTTGCTAAGTAGACATTCTGTACATGAGAAGTTTAAATAACAATAGAAGATGAGAAACAGAGACCAATGGTGGTTATGAATCTTTCTTTAATTTGGAGGTAAGGCCTATAAAACTTTGATTATAAAGCTCAAATGAAAAGATTGCTTTGCTTGTGAAAATGTAACACAGATTTTTTCACCTCCTACATGCGTTTATACACACATACTTAAATGCTTACGCTTTTTTCCGACAAACAATATAATCCCATGTACCTGCGCTTTAGGTCCGCAATATTTCAGAAACTAGCGGATTCTACGACGGGAGATAAGGATCCATAAAAGTGAAGAACAAAGTTACAGGAGTCCGGCACGGGCTAACAATGGAACAGAGCGAGGGCAGAGTGCACTTAACCCATCAAAACTCAAAAATGTAACGGGAATTAATTTTGTCCCCCATCTCTACCTCGAACAACTTGTTCGGAACAAGGAACAATTTTGCTACAACTCAAGTACGTGGCTACAAGAGGGCCATGGAAAATCCCTCCAATACAAAACTCGGATTCGTAACACGTAGTAAGATAGATGCAAACGAGGTTTCACGATGAATGAGGGAAATATCAATAGTATTTCCCTAATCTCAAATGAGCATGAGTCGCAATGTGGCAATAGTTTAGTCATGACCTAAAAACTATTTCGGAGCGACCCCAATCTGCTCCCAAGAAGATCCATTATTCTTCCCGAAATTCAAGAGAAATGCCGGGGAACCATCCGAATTGGACGGGGTTGGGGCAGGACGGAGTAGATTGCCATCTTAGTCCGCACTATCGCCAACTATTGGCTTGAGCCTTTCAATACTCAGCTAATGAAGGTGTGGTCATATTAATGGGTCCTGAATCTTACTGTACTTCCAGGGAAACTGTCCAGGGCCTTTTATCAAGGCACAGGGCCCAGGCCGAGACTGGGAAATTTAGGTAACAATACCCGCCATACACACCCAGGAGAGCAGCGCATATATCTCGTGTTCTCGCGTTCTTTATTGATTTTCTAGATCGAGATCACGTTTTTTTGGGTCAGTAATCCAAATGCAATTGTAAATGCATAGATAGCACAATAGAGGCCCAGAGGGCGTTATCTAACAGTGCATTGGCAAGTTAAGTTACCTTCGATTCTGCGCAGGAGTTTCTTGACTTTGCGCTTGCACCCTCCACAGTTGACGTGCACCTTCAGCACTTGAACCTGTCCCCAAACAAGGTTTTTATTATTCATGTCAAATAAGAGTAAACCACCCAAGACCCAAAAGTAGGAGCCAAATTTGAGTGGGCAAGAAAGGAAACAAAGTTAGTTTTAGAACTTGTGGAAGTGAGAGAAAGAGAAAAGGCAGAGACGGTGAGAGAGAAGTTCTAAGTAAAAATAGGTCCCTTTCTTTGTTTGGCTTTAAAGAGAAAAGGGCAAGAAAAAAGTGCTAGCAATATCAATGAGATCAACAAATAAATAGACAAAAAGGGTCTGTTTGGAACTTGTGAAAAGTGGGGAAGAGATGGGGGAAATAATTAAGAAGGAAGAAAAATAACGGGAAAATTTTCACTGTGGTCGGAATCCTATTTTGTCATTTTCTCCTTTCTTCTCCCTCAAACCAGACAAGGGAAGGAAATTTTTTTGACTTTCCCTTCTTTTCCCCACATCTTCCAAACAAGGAAAGGAAAGAGGAGGGAAATAACTTTTCATTGGTTTTCTTTAGTAACTTCGATCTGCTGCCCTTTTCCTAACCATTAAAGAGGAGAATTAACTGTTTCCTCTTCTTTTGTCTCTTTTCTTTCCTCAGGTTGCAGACAGTTGGAGAAAAAAAAAGAATCAAAAAACATGAGGGGAAAAAAAAAAAAAAACATTTGCTTTCAAAAAAAAGGCAGAAGTTAAATGTAGAGGTCGATGATCCGGACTTGAATTGGGGCTTCAAATACCGGGAGGTCGGAAAATCCATTTGTGGACATTTTCGCTATCGGCCTATGTTTGCGGCGCTCGACAATTTCCTGTTTTCTCTTCACCTTCAGTTTCCAACTTTTGCTTCTTAAAGCAAGGTTTACCCAGGAGCTTGTTCCAGAACCATATATCAAGCCATCAACCAAGAGGAGAGAGCGGATCAAAAAAAAAAAAAACCAAGAGGAGAGAGAGAGAGAGAGAGAGAGAGTTTAAAAGGCATTGATTTGACCAAGGGTGAGATATCCGACGGCCACGGACAGACCATGATTCCCATTTTCATGCAGAGTACGTACACAATTTCCTCGTGATAGGGTGTGTCTGATATTCTTGAATTCTGGTTTCATTTTTGGGCCAACTCTTGAGTACAACTCCAGCCGCTACTGTATCTGCAACCGTTCGATCGGTTCTGAATCCAGTTATATTGGAGTTGTGGTTGAAAGTTGTGTATGTAGACTTTTTTTTTTTTTTTTTACCAGGATTAGCGGGGTGTTAGTAGATAAGTGCACAGAGAATTTCAGACGTTATTCATAACCGTGAATCTCAAATGTCCTAGCCAATCACATGGGGAGGACTAGAAGATGCAAATTAGACTAAAGCCCATTGACGTGAATGTAGACTTTGTAGTTCTCTTTAAGCCATTTTGTTAAGTTTTGGACCATTTCCTCTTCCTTTTTTTCTCATTCGATTTATGCCAGCTAGCAAAATCATCTTGCTGCCCAGATGCTATCCAATCGGCAGTGCTTCGTCAAGAAGTTTAACCTCAGACCCTAATAAATGAAAATTTATTAAATGCTGCTTCTTTTTTTTTTTATAGGCTTATTAAATGCTCTTGATCGAAGAACCGCCATGGTGTTTCAAGTGTCTCTATCACCGCATATTTATGCAAGGTCCAGTACTAAATGTGTGAATCCAATGTGAATATTTGGTGGTGAGAGTCTTTGAAGCACCACGTGACAATCTTTCAAAAGCCCGATATATTCAACAATTTCCAACCCAAGTATCTAGAAAACCTCTCTGCCGAGCATGGGCGACTCTGATTAGAAGCTTACGGTGTCAAGTGAACCCACCCAACCAAAAAATCCCAACAATTGTCGAGTTTTATTTTTTATTTTTCATTTTTTAGACCTACCACTAGTTGACACCAGTACAGGAAAACTTTTGAAGCCATATATTTTGGTAGTAATTGATTTTGACACAACACTTTTTGATAATCACACTTCCCATTTTTGAAATGAGAGTTTCAAAATACACATGGCAAGAAAGCTTATTAGACTTCTTGGGGTGTAGTGTGTGTGAAAATACACATGGCAAGGACACGAAAAGGCAAATATTATTAGATTGTGATTATCAAAAAGTGAAGTGTTAAAATCATTGCCTTATATTTTTCAGAAGTGTATCAGATTCCATCTGATTTCTCTGAATGTAAAAAATATTAGAAGCCTAAAAAGCTACTCCTATGAAGATTTTTTTTTTCGACGGTTAAAATTGTCTGGACTAATTTACGTGCACTTCAACTAATTCTCTCTCAGGTCTGATTAAAGGTAGGCTATTCATGCCGGGACAAGGGAATTCACAAGAAATTATTTTCTCGCGGCCTGACTCTAAGAATCAAACCACTGCTTAATTATGTGGGCATGTGGAGAGCAAAAACCTATTTGAAGTGACTCATTTTATACTCGAGAGGCCTATGTATAAACAAGGATTAATTTTATTTCCGTACCTAGCTACTCTTGGGCGGGGTAGGTCCTAGACCTCCCGGTGGGTAAGTTATAGATAAGTTTCCATACCATAATCTATATCTAGAGTACTTCATTTATTCCTCTGCAATATTAGGCTTTGTTATGATGCTCTTTTGAAACTTGAGGCTCTTGAAGAATTTTTTCTTTTTTTCCTTTTACGGTTAGGAGTGTTCGGTTAATTGACACACACCTTAACTAATTCTCTTCCAAGTTCAGTCAAAGGCAGATTATTCACGCTGGGACAAGGAAATTCAAAAGAAATTATTTTTTTACGGTCTGACCCCAAGAATCGAATCCTGATTAATTGTGTGGGTGTGTGAAAAGAAAACCTACCAACCAACCGGACTAACCTTTGGGCTTACTCCTATAAAGATACTAATGAAAGTCATATGACTTTCTTTTTGGTATATTTTTCACTTGCACAGTACTACTAAATTAGATTTTAATTATTAATTGTTTTCATTTACTACAAAATTCCTATTAGTAGCAATTCTTCTTTAATATAGTACTCCAGAAATTGAGTTCAGATTATTAAATGACATCACAAATCAAAATTCCTATTATTAATGATAAATTAGAAAATAGTAATAATTGAGAAGTGCAGATTCATGTAAATACTGTAGATATGTTTTGACTTTACAGCAAAATTATTAAACGACACCACTGATCAAATTCCTAGAGTCACCACTGACACTCTCCAAAGCATGGAAAACCACACAAAACATGATCAAGTCCATGGGCGGCTTACTAGGTATTGAGGGGGTCCAAGTTGAAGCAAACCAAAAATTGTACTACTAAAATTTTGTACTTCTTTCACGTTTTTTTTTTTTTAAATTTTTTTCTTCACTATTATCTGCAGTGGGTCTAGTCATCAAAGTAAATAAAAATTTACTTAAATTTGCGAATAAGTAGCTAAGTAGTTAATTAAGCTCAACAAAATGAAATAAACTAGACTCGTAAAGTTTTTGACCACTTACAAAAATTGTTTTACATTACAAAAATTTGTCACATGAAATTCTGGAACTGCTCCTGATGAAGTTGAGATTCATATTAAGGAAAATAACTTGAGAATTTAATAGGTCTACTATTGTCTGAATTCCACAGATTCATACCATCTGATCAAAACTCAGTTCGTTTCAGAAGTTCTAACTAGGTCAACAGGGAAAAAAATGAAAAATTGCTCACCTAGTGCAATTCTAACTAGGCTGAACCTTTGTTTGCTTCATCAGATGCCTTGCCATTGGATTCTTTGTACAGAAAACTTGCATAGCCATCTGAAATTCTGAATGGAAACACCACCATTACTGCAACTTCAACAGTTGACCTTGCAAACCATTCCAAAATGCGGTTGCGTCTACTACTCTCTTACCCGGAATCTGAACCTCCAGTACCTGATCACCATCGCCAAAGTTAGTATTCGTCGACATCAATTTCATACATAAACTTCATTGAGCATTATGTGACAGTGACATTTTTGTTAACCCAAGCGATTAAGGCTGCGTTCTTTTGAATTTAACTTAAATCTTGAAATTTTGTCCTTATTTGAATTTTTTTCGCATTTTTTAGTAAATTTTTGCTAAAAATTGGTTATTTCTCAAAATACTTGGGTAAAAGTAAAAAAAAAAAAAATTTACTTTTCCGATTCCTCTCATCCAAACAAATCTATAACCCACAAAAGTTTGGCGCAAAACTAAAAAATGCGAAAAAAAAATTCAAATAAGGACAAAACTTCTAGATTTAAGTGAAGTTCAAAAGAACGCGGCCTAACTTTAAGTTGGAAATGAGAGGACCACAATGAGCCACATCATTATGTCAAAAATCTGTTCCCATATCACTACTTGGGAACATGACCAGTATAAGTTAGTTTCATAGTTCATGACCAGTATAAGTTAGTATATCCTAGTTCATGACCAGTATAAGTAATCATAGTTAGTCTCGTGGCCTGCTCTTACTCTATCAGGGTTGCATTTATAATACATTTACCCTCTCACTAGCAAAAGAAGTTTATCCTAGTTGCTGTCCATCGATTTTGAAACTAGTCTCCTATTCAAACACTTTACTGGTTTAACCTCATTTACCATTAACTATCGTCATTACCATAGACTATGTTAGCCAGAACATGGATCGTACCGGTATGAGGAATGGGAATCAGAGAGGCCACATGCCAAACTTGTGGTACATTAGGGATAGGCTTCTATTGATAACCAATTAGAACTTACTCTTCCAAGAGGTTAGCATCTAGTTTACGAAGTGTTTTTTCTTTCCAAATTATCCATGCATAACACATTTTTAGGACCATAATGACCCAATTTTTTTCACCTTTTCTCTCACCCAAATTCCACACTCTCCATATTTCTACCTTATTTACTTCATTTTTCAGAAAAATTTTGGGGGATCACTAACCATTTCAGAACAGTGGTGTACGGGTACCAAATTTCGTAATGTGCGTACCAAAAAATTAGTATGTTAGGGTTTGAGGAAACATAGCCACAGACCACCACCACCAACACAAAACCACACCCCAAAAAAAAAAAAAAGGAGAAAAGAAATAGAAAGAAAGAAGCACCATTAACATTTGTCACACACAATGATTACAGTGACAGGAAAATCTTCAATATTTTATATCACAATCTTAAAATGATTACCCACCTCAAGGGCCGTGCGGCTACCGCATGGAAATACCAATGCACCTCTATGCATGGTCACATTGCCACCTTCATTTCCCAGAATATGGTCGCAGCTACTTACTCTTGTAGTGATGATTTTAATCTCCAAGCTCTTGTGCTGACCACTTTTGTTGTCGACGATTGCTACTCTAGCTCGGGTCCCTGGCCATCCAGCAAATGCCCTAACCTAAAATGTTGTATGTCATATTCTATTTGATCACATCCACAGAAGTAAGAGTGTACCTTATTATGTAGGACTCTAGCTTCTTGATCGAACGATAGCCATGCCTCCTCACTGTCAATCTGCGTAAAGTAGACAAAGATAGATTTCTCATACAACGAAACAGGCCAAATCAATTTTGCACAGCAGGACAAGGAAAAAATATAAATGACTCAGAAACGTTTTGGCTAACGGTTTCTTTCCAATTTTATTTCTACTTGTTCAACTTAATATGTAACAGACTGCAGCTATGACATCGTACTTTGTAGCAAAGCCCATTTTCCAAAAGTGGGATTTATATTTTAGAAATGGAAAAAGGGGAAGGTTTGGAATTGGAAGCCACACCCATGATAATGTATGCTCTTCTGTTCCAGGACTCATAAACTAAGAGCTCTTTGAGTGGACACAAATCTGAAAATACAGAAATTCAGAATGCGAAACAAGCATTCTTCACTCTGTCCCCCTACCCCCACCACAGGATCGGTCTTATGTTCTTCAGTTCCAGAACTCATAAACCTAGAGCTCTTTCAGTGGACGCAAATCTGAAATACTGAAATTCAGAAAGCAAAACAAGCATTCTTCACTCTGTCCCCCCAACCCCACCACAGGGTCAGTTTTTGCTGGATCTATACGAGGTTCATTCGTCAGGAGGGCCACCATAGGTTAAGATAAATGCCCAGAGGCCTACAAGACAAAACTGACACAAAAATGTAACAGCTGAACTTTATGCAGCCAACCATTCTACATGAGGAATTTCAGTAAAACAACTGTTAGTTAGTTGGGTCTGACATGACATTATCTAGGCAATTGCAGCCATGTGACGAGAAACCCCACAAGCACTTCTAGAAGATGAACGGGCTTGCTTATGAACCCTTCACCATTCTCCAGGTAAATTGAAAAGCTCCTATCACTGTGATGTGATGTGATGTGATGTCACATGTGGTATTAGCTAATAAACTCTTGCCACTTCTATTTACAATATGATATAAGGAGATGAAAAGAGGATACCTTTGGCGCCAAAGTAGCTTGAGAGTCTTCCTGGGGTTGTGCTTTCAACCGTGCCGATCCGTCTAATATAGAGGAAAGCTCATGGATCAAAAGTTTAGATCCTACATAAAATATGAACAGATCAGTGATCATTCAGAACCAAAGATAACTGAAGCATATGGTATATGCATGATGGGACAATTGGCTTTCAATTCTGCATAGCAGATCCAGCTACCTGAACAGCATATAGTGGGACTGGGACATGCCTCATGAACTATGCTAAGAACTTATGTGTCAACAGATTATGCGTTAACAGTTTAAATGGGACAACATAGCAACTAAAAGCTTAAGTTCGAATTTCAAATTTTATAAAATGAATGGACATTTACAGAGACAAAATATAATGTCGAAAGCATAGAAACAATGGCACACCTCGAGAAAATAGCAAATCAAGTAAATCGGGTGCCTGCATCCAGATCACTCAAACACATTGGTGAGAATTCCAAGCAAGCAGCAAGTGTTAGTTGTAAATGGATCTCAAAAGTTTGCTAGCTAGTAGCTACCATAGCTCAGTAAATAGATTGCTGCAGCACCCAAAAAAAATGGCATTGCTGTGAAAACGAAGAGAGAGAGAGAGCATAAACTAATGAGATACAAAATGTTTGACTTGGAATCCATCAACAACAGACTTCGGTCCCATATGCATGTGCTAGCGGTGGAACACCTCTTATTCTTCACCCTCAAAACTTTGGATAACAATAATGATTCACAAAATTCCATACATACCTTAATCTGATCATCCACTTCCATTCTTTCAGAAGCGATAATAGGTCCAGCATCCAGTGCCCGAACAGTGAAGGCTAATGATACTCCCGTTTCTTTTACACCATCCTAGCACACAAAATTTAGGAATGTTCATGTTAAAAATCACATAGGAGACAATTGCAGGAATAAGCATGCAAAAGAATAGAACTTAAAATTATAGCAGGATATGGAACCTGCAATGCTCTTTGAACTGGAGCAGCACCACGGTAAAGAGGCAGTAGGCTTGGGTGCAAATTGACTGTCCCTATAAAGATATCAGCGAAGCAAAGCGATGTTATATAAGATTCTCAAGTTCAAAAGGCAGAATGGAATTATTACAGGACCCGACACATTCTCACACCACACCAATAAAATTATACTTGAATTCCATCACAAATATGTACGTGAAGACACATACAATAAGTGAGCTAGTTAACTTCTTCGTTACGAAAGTTTTTGAATCTATTCAATCATGCCAAAATCAAACTATCATATGTTGCCAATAGCTTTTCTTAATTTCTATTCAGAGTCTTGCACATTGGGATTACCTAAATTATCAATACTTGAAGCCTCGCTAGATTTAAGTACAGTTGAGACTGTTCTTCACTCGATTGTCAATGATGAAACCTCGTGGGACGAGGAGGTACGGCGGAATGCATTGGACATAACAGCCAAATAATTTACCGTGGATCCTCTAAGGCCAATTTAAGACTTGTTCGTTCGCTTTGGAAGTATGCAGACCCAATCTTTTACAATGAACAGTTCATCGGAAAATTCACAACCTATCGATTGTCTCACTAGGTGAGCCTAAGAGATCATCTAGCTGCACAGAATCTCAAAATTAATTTCAATAGGAGATGCATTAATAAACCATAGATCCTCTTCTACTAACCCAATGGTGGAATCTTAAGAAACTTGTTAGGTAAAATATTCCCATATGCCGCCGTAATGCAAAGCTCTGGCTGCAGGGCTCTTAAGTTGGACAAGAACGTTTCCTGCACAAAATAAATTTGATACAAATTCTTGAAATGCAAACAAGTAAACGTCAACGTAGAAATTTAATTTACCTCAAACACCATGGCACAGAGAACTGAATAGCCAAAGGAACAACGTTAAATATGTACATTACTTACAAGTCAGCACAAATGAAGCCCAAGGAAAATTCCCCAAGAGAAAGATTTCATTTTGAAATGACAACAGGTGGAAAGACACATCTTAATTGGCGCGGAAATTGAACAATTTAGTCCCCTATGCATCTTCAACTTTACCCCAAAAAGCACTGATAAGTTTCAATTGTGCAAAGGGATTCAAACTGCAAAATACAATTGCTGATAAAATAGATGGCGATGCAACACAAGCTTTCAAGAGCATGAGAAATTCCTTAAAACCAGAGACGCTTTATAAAGAGTAACAGAAATTGACGACAGCATTTAAATTAACTGAGAAAGTCCTACAACTTGTACGCATTTTCACTGCATAATCAGAATCCTGCCAGGGATAACAACATTCTAAGGTGTAACTCAAACTGCATAAATGATAGTTTTACGCCTGCCGTGATCACTTTAGATTCACAGGGTTGGGGCATTAAGCTACAAATCATTATATCATCCAAAATTAATCCTGGAAAGATGTTCAAGTAAAGAGATACTTAGAAAAGTTATGGGTTTAGTTTGGTGTATAGGACCTTTTTGAATTTGGTCTCTCTTTTTTTCACAGGGTGGAAGTCCCTTGATGCCATTGTAATAATATTATCTCACTTAGTAAAACAAAAAGATAAGGACAACATTATGCAACATACTGTCACAAGAATCTCCTCATATGGCCTATGAACAATTTCTTGAGAAAGCGAAATAAGCAGGAAACTAGTTATGGGTTCATATATTAATTTGAGAGAAACTAAAGTCCAAAGCAGAAACTTAGGTTTCAACTAATGAAGAGATATCACCCAGAAACCCTAATTACCTCGCCGGCTCGTTCCGGGGTGAAAATCAAATCAGAAGGAAAGCCTCTGTCAAGAGCATGCTGTGCAACTGGTGAAGCCATCACCTTCTTTCCCCGGTTTCTTCCCGAAGGCGGCTGCGTAACAATTGCTGCAACCTAAAATTTATCATTAACAAACTCAATCACATGTCCCTACCTCCCATTACTTTTGAAATTGTTTTCAAACATATCAACAATCTATCATCCAGTAACAATTGCCGCTACCCAAATCTATCGAATTAATTAACCCAACAATATGGCCTACATTGAATTTAAGATATAAAATTTAAAGTAACATATGAAGAATCTATTGTACCTCAAATAAAGAGTCCGGGGCAGAAGATGCATTGAAAAGAGCCTCAAGAACAGATGCAGAGACCTGAATACCAAATCATATTATACCTCACTAAATGGACTAATACGCAGAGAGAGAAAAAGGGGGAGAGAGAGAGAGAGAGTACTTGAGGGGAACCGAGGAATACGAGTTGCTTCTTTTGGGGAGAGGGGATTGAAGCAGAAGAAAAACAACGGGAGGAGTTGAAACAGAAAACGCGACGAAGCATTAGCGACGACGGCGACGACGATAAGTACATTCCGTCGTCTCCTTCTCCTCCTCCTCCTACTCCTCCTTGTTGCACTCGGCTCAACGACTATATCCCTACCAATGTGAGTATTATGTCATCTCTTTGTATATTTATTTTTGTTTTTTTAATTCAACTTTTGTATTTGTGAGACAATTACTAAGGGTTAACTAATAGTAACAAAAATTATGGGTGCCGCTTTTCGCAGCTACGTATTTTCTTTCATAGCCCGTTAAAAATTTCCAACTATGCTCGACAGTTAGTTACCGAAATTGAGATACATTTTCAGCACCCAATTACCGAAATATAATCTTTGTAGGAACGGTCAAAATTACACTAGTTGACCAGGTCAGAGTTTTGACCACCTTAACAAAAGGAGACACATGGCCCCTGTAGATGAGTGACACGCAGCAGACAGGCTGGGGCCTGTTGGAGATGCAGACGACTTTCAACAAGCAGGAAGGCTTGCGCCAGGCAGACTTTGGCAGCAAGGGCCGCGACAAGCCTGCGCGTAGGCAGGGCTGCAGATAGGATCGCGCGCTGGCAGGGCCGTGACAGGGCCATGCGCTGACAGGGTCGCGCGCTGACAAGGCCGCGCGCAGACAGGGCCGCGACAGGGCCATGCGCTGACAAGGTCGAGTGCAGACAGGGTCGCGCGCTGACAGGGCCGCCCGCTGGCAGGGCCGCGACAGGGTCGCGCGCTGGCAGGGCCGCGCACTGACAGGGTAGCGCGCCAAGATGGGTCCAGCAGAGGCTCTGGTCCCTGCCTATAAATACCAGTGCTGGTATTCATTTACAGAGGGGCAGACAGACGCATTTTCTAGAGAGAGAGAGGGCCATCTCCTCTAGAGAGAGAGAGACAGATTTGTAGAGAGAAGGAGAGACCATCTCCCTCAGAAAAGATGGAACTACGTTTGACCTGATTCCCTGCGCACCGGGATACGTAGGCAGCCCTGATAACTCGGGCACGGTCGCACACTTTATGTCTCCTCCATCTCTTCGTTCTAAACACTGACCATTCTTTACCTCTCCAGCACATTCTATTCTCATGAATAGTTTGGGCTCTGTTTTGAACCCGAAGGGGACCAGTCGTGATTTTCCCCGCACCTACAATCATTTTTTCAACAGCTATTTACCGAAATGTATGTATTAGCAGTTGTATACCGAAGGTTGAACATATTTTCTACATGCAGTTACCGAAATATAATTTTGTTTTTAACAGCTATTTACCGAAATGTTATTTATGATTTTCAACAACTACCTACCGAAATATAGCGGGCTATGGGAGAAAATATGTAGCTGCGAATAGCCGCACCCAAAATTATTCAAAATACATAAAATTTTGAATTGTTTTTTATGTTTTTTTATAGTACTACCTTTTAAGGTTTGATTCGTTATTTTTTATACTTTATTGATAGCTCTGTAGATATAGATGAAACATAATCTTGAAAAAGTTTAAAACACAAAACTAATAAAAGTTCAAAAAAATAATAATATACTAAAAGGTCGAGCCAAACCTGACTTGCCAACGGGATGTTTTCTACTTGGAGAGAGGGACCAAAGGTGCGGCCATAAAGAAAGCGCCGGTGTACGAAGTTATTCAACTTATATAGGTCTCATATGATATATATAGAACTAACATGCATCAGACGATTACGAACTCATTTTTGTGTCTTTACGGGCTCATCTTTGTGTCTTGAATATTTGTGTGTATAGCTTTTTCCGAAACCAAATCCGCCGTGATAAAAACCAGGGACAAAACATTTATCTAGTGACTTTCATTCCATTTTCTTCAAATTTCTCCAATTTAGAAGAGGTCGAAAAATTAATATTCCTATAATGGATTTGAGTGTTCGCTTATGGGCATATTTCGCGTAACGCTTATTTTTTCACAGAATCGTTTTTTTTTTTTTTTAAAAATTTATCTTTTCACTCTATTTTGGGAATCAAGATCTTCTCATGTGATAAACGCTCATGTGATGCAAAATGAAACCGATCACGCATCCATTTGATGACCCGAACTGTTCATTTTATAAGTCTCGATGTATTTAATGTACTTGATTCTATGCCAAAAATCAAGCTCAGTGGGCGTCAATATCCATTTGAATGAATCATATTTGTCAACAAGGAATAAACTGACTTCCATTTTTTTTTTTTTTTGCCACAAATATGATTAGACCAAGCTTTTACCAATCTCTGATAAACTCGATTTTTGACACGAACATTAAACACATCGAGGCCTACTACATGAACGATTTTCATCATAAACCATGACCGTAGTGATTTCCGTTTTACTTCACAGGAGAGACCACATGAAAAATCATCACATGAGAGAATCTTAAATTGTTGGGATGTCATATCTACTAGGGCTTACATTTATTGGGAGAAAGATTCGAAATTTATTACATTAGACTACTTGTCAAATTCTTTACCAATTGCCTGGGAGACAAATGTTTGAGATGATCATAATCACTGAGGTATTTCAATTTATTCTTATTCCAACTGAAAAAGAACATAAGCATATAAAGGAAAACAATTCATAACTTATTAAAATCGAAACCCAAATTCATAACTGATTAACACCGAAACTCAATTTTTTTTGAATAAAGACATAAACAATTCCATTTATATGGTGTCAATTCACAACAAGCGTTGTTGGATACGCTACGAAATTTTTTCAAGTAGTTCATATGTACAAGATTCTCACCATAGTGTCCTTTTCACTGAGCAAGACAACTGCTTTTCCCAGAATAGACCTGTACATAAAATAACCTAAAGGGAGGGGGATGGAGAGACAATTTAATTTAGTTCAACACACACTATCTAACCGATCTCGAATTCAATCAGCACCAAGTTCCGTCGAATTCCAAATACAAACCTCCAAACTCAGCTGTCCTGATGAACTAGCATAACCAAACGGAATCAGAAGAAAATCTACGGGCGGTAACCCTTCAATGAGCCCAGGGAAACTTTGCACACACGATTTCAATCTAAGAGAGCTGGTTCCTTTTTCTGAAACAAGGTCATAAAAGAAACCCACCTTCGAAGAACTTGGCCCAATATGGTTTACCATTAAGGTATGCCCGATTGTTTCAACCCCCTTGTTGAGGAGAAAAAGAAGACCATCTTCCTCTGCTTGAAGAACAAGGAACCGTTCGTCTTTGTGCAAGGACACAGGAAGAGGGCAGTTGTATTGGAAATGCCTTCCGGAGTCCCAATGTTTACTGCTGAAGTGTCCACTTAACTGTTCGGATGAGCCAATGAAGGCGCAGTTCTGGAGGGGGCACGAACATGGAGCATAGATGCATGTTTCTTCGTGGTCATTTTTGCCTGTGTGAGTGACAGATTCTTCTGGGCAACCATACTCTGTGTTGCAGCATGGTCCCCTGACTGGTTCAACCACCACCCCCATATCCGCACAGATTACGTTCCCTTTTTCAAGAAGAACTTGAATATTTTCCTGTGAAAAGACATGAAACTAGTTGATAGATATGTTCTGTGTAACTTCAAAGCCATACCTGAGGAGAGAGAGACAGAAGGAAATGAAGTGCAAAACTGAAGTGTTTCAGCATGCATACTACAGAAATCACAAAAATAAACAAATTTCTGAGGAAAATGCAGACTAGGATACCTGATCACCAATGGCTCCTAATGTCTAGAAGGTACGAGGCTTAAAATTCCATTTCAGTGGAAAAATAATACATTATTTGATGGTTAATATTAAGAGGATATAGCATAACCACAAAACTATCATGTCTCATAGTGGTCTGTCAACTGACAAGGACCAAAAAACTGATGGTGTCTTCATGGAAAAACTTTCCTTTTGATTCTCTCTAATTGCCAATGGGGTAGTGCAAAACATGAAAGGGAAATCCAACATTAAAATCATTCAGATAGCAAGGACGGATAATTACCTTCTCCGTTGTAATTTCTCTTGTTTCCTTATCCTCGTTTGCCTACACAATACCAACTGTAAGTAAAACCGTATCCCCCAAATCACGAAAATAAAAGCAAGAATATTGTAACATGATAAATCAAAGAAAAGCAGCCAGTCATTACTTGAGCTTTGGTATGAACAATACAAAATAACTTCTTTATTACCAAACATGGAGAGGTACAGGTGAAATACTAGCTTAATCGCTGTCATCAAAAGTTCATTACTCCCCCAAATAACGCATTCATTGTGATTCTGAAGAATCAAAAAACTAAATCCAATCAATAAACAAACTATCCATGCTGTAGATTTCTAAAAACGTGAAAAAGACTTTCGACTGGATAGGACCAGAACTATTAAGCCAATCATACACATAGGTTTCTTGCGTCCCACACAAAAATGTGACATCATTGAACCAATCTCAACCTTCCACCAATCTACTGCATTGGTCTATCCATGATGTATATATCAAAGTGAAAAAACAATGCACTCGGAACTTGTTTCAAAAATTGAATTTGTTTCCGTACTTTGAGTGAACAAAATCACTGGAAAAGGCTAGAGGAGACCAAATAAACACACACCACGCAAGGTGCTCAACTAATTCACATTTACCGTGTACAGGAAAAACAAGGATCTAAATGTGCATGGGTGCAAAATCCTACGAAATAATGGAAGGCGCTCACTTACCCATGGAAACGCTCACTAGCCTTAGGTTCCTTGATGGCATGTAGTTTCAATGTTGTTTAATGCGTCACTCAAATGAGCACAAAGCAACTATGACAAGAAAACTCCAAATATTGCGAGCTTTGAATCATTAACAACCAACGATGGTCGATGGGCAACAGAAAGTAAACCCCTTTCACAAACACCCCTATATGGAGTGACAGTTGCCCAGTGTTGGACAAAATACAGATTACTGGTCCAAAATCACTTACAAAATGGACAGTACATCCTCTAAGAATGAAATTTCACAATCACACCCTACTTTTTCCTTTTCTTTTCTTGGCAGACTTCTTGCCCCCTTGTGTACTCTAATGTACTGTCTCTAATATACAGTATATCATATCTGTGGTGCTGCTTGGGGGGGAAAACATAATTACCGTGACGTCATCATCAGCAAAGTCAAGACCATGCTCGACTATGGTTCCCACTTCTCCCACTGGTGTTCCATCTTGTTGAGCTCCATCTTCCACCACTAACTCCATACTTTGGGACCTCTCCTTGTAAATCACCTGCAGTTAGACCCTACTTGACAAAACTACGTACAAAATAAACTTTCAGATTTTATAAGTTGAACTCTTAACATACCTCACCACGCCCATAGCCACCTAGCTCCTTTTCCCGCTTCTCCCTCTCACTAATTTCTTCCTCACCCCATGAGGACAAGCAGGGAACAACAGTAGGGACCAATTCGCGAGGTCCTCCAACAGAGATTCTCTCATAATATAAAAGCTGCAAAAAATACACATGCAAGCTTCAAATATTACTTCAGAAGACTGCATATAGACTAACTTTCTCATAATGTCTTGGTTTGATTACTTCAATTCGTTTAGCTTCTAGTCAAGAAATAATTATAACGCCATTCGTCTAGATGAGAGGAAATTTTTGCAAGACGAGACGAATGGGATTGTGACAAATTTTGACCCACACCTAAGGAAGTTCACAATAGACAAGAAATAAACAAAAAACAACAAAGCTAAATGAGGAGTTAGGCCATCAATCAAGTAAATTTAAAAGAAGTGATGTTCTCCTTTACTTGTAGAAATAAAAGGCAACCACCAACGGCACGTTGCTTCCCTTGACGAAAACGTGATACCTCCCGAACTAGACGGTCAAGCAAGAATTTTCCCCAGTTGTACTGATGGATAACATCCATATTTGTCAAGAAATGGAGGAATGAAGGGCTAACATCCAGCCTTGCTGTTGGGCACAAAAGAGTGCCCAACGCATACAATACAAATGACCTCTTAAAATCATCTCCTGCTTCTGGAGCTGACAATCTATCCTCTAATAGGCGAAGGGAGATCCCATGATTCGTAGCGTTGTAACTCTGACGCAATTCCGCAATTAGGTCATCAGGACCTGAGTTCACCACATCCTTCCCATCTGCCGCTAAACCTAGAACAAGTTCCACATCCTGTGGTGATAAAGGAATGCGCACACCACAAATATTCATGCTACTTCGTGCAGTATTGAACCTCTCTAACAGCCAAAGACACAAGCTGCGCCGCAGGGTCCGACATCTGAGACCAAGAAGGCCGCCAAATCCCATGCTTCTCACAGAAACTTTTTGGTCAGGGGTTAAGCGTTGTAATACATTCAATAAACGACCAGGAGAGCACCTTGTGATTAGTTTAGCCTGCATGACATAAGTTTTAAGAGTTGTAAGGGGTATACAATTATCATCAAATGTGAACATCGAGTTTTAGTATTTATTTCTTACGGTTTGACTATGGTATTAGGGTATGCCTACAAGGCAACAACCATAACTGTAGGGTAGTATCGTGGCATCATTTTCATCCTTGCAATTTACTGTTCTGTTTTTGGTATCGAAAATATATTTTACCTGTCTTCTTGGTTTTGGAACACGGGCAGGAGCAGTACTCAAGTAGTTATCCCACACTTCACGGGCACGCCTAGAATATTTAGCTTTTTCCTCAACACTCATTGATTTCCATGCATCAGAGGCAGCCTTTGTGGCCTGAAATGCATTAAGGGGCACATTAACCGTTATTCATTCCAAAGAAAAGAATACAATGATTTAAACAAATTCAAGAGCCCTTACAGCTTTCAGGCCTGAAGACTCAGGATGGGAAGCGCTATACTCTTTGATGAACTCACGGCTACAACATTTCAATGTGAAGAGGACTGAGTACCTCAATATCTCAAAAGGTATTATGTCTACATGCCGTTTTAGCATTTAAGACACCAGTTGTTACCTAAAATGCACCCAAGAGCAAGCAGGTCGAGGCGTGCTAACTTGCTTCTTCTTTTTCTTATTCCATTCAGGCACAACCAGCTCATCCCCCTTTCTCTTTTCCGCCACGGAATCTTCGTCACTTGGTACCTGAAAATGTAAATTGGTCAAATAGTAGTCGCAGATGAGTTCCACCATTTGTAAATAAAAAGACGGGAAAATAAAAAATTCCTGTATGTGGATTAAAATCATGCCATCACAACACGTTTATGTTGGTCACCCTTCTTGACACATCTTCTGTGTCCATCCATGAAAAAAATCTCATGCTATACAACTGAGCATGACAAACACCAGAAGAGTAAATGAGGAAGGGCAATACTTGCTTTAAAGAATAAAATACTTAAATATCATTTCAAGGTAAATCTGAAATATTTTCTGCATTATCTCTGTGCAAATCTGCGCACAACTTGAGCTAAAAACAGAAATGGTTTAAGCAACAACAGTTTGAAGTTATTTAGTCACTACATCTGGGGTAGACGTATGGCCAGTGCACCGAAGATGATGACTTAACGATAGATATGAATTTAAGAAACACGGGTTTCATTGGTATACAACAACACAGGTGCAGAGAGAAAATATGAACAAACCACATATAAAGATATATCAATGGAATATGAACCTCTCATAGAAACTTACATAGACATATAGAGCCAACCAAGCCACTTGAATGGTGGTCCACATAATTCCCAGTAAACATTCTTTCCATTCTTAGAAACTATTCCATGCTCAACAATACATAGTACTTCTCTCATTTTTACTTCATGTCTTTGTGTGTTTCAGAATAGTTGAAGCTAGCATCCCACTTCTTGAGCGTCTATCTCGAGAGGTACGCAATACCAGCTCAGGTGATAATATGCATCTTCTGAATACTACTGCATGCTTTTCTTGATGGAAATGTCTTTTTTTTTAATGGAAAATTTTCTCGATGGCACTTCACCATGTCCATGCTCACCCATTAGATACTGGATTTATCGCAAGCGGTCCTACTCACCCATGATAATACATTAAGGGTGTGTTTGATTCAATGGAATGGTCATTCCAATGGCATACTTAGACTCATATTTGGTTCATCATTAAATGATGGAATGATCATTCTAAAGAGATTAAATTCTTTCCACCGGCGGTGGAAAACCCCACTTTTCCACCACCACCACCTTATTTGGTCCTACTGTGTGTTTATTGTTGATTTGATCCGTTCATCTTGTAGACCCCACAGTGTGTCCACGCAGAAATAAACTTGATTGGACATCGATAGGAGTATCAAAAATTTATTTTTTGCTTTTTGTAAAATGGATAGTTTATCTTTATTATTATTGACAGAAATCAGATTGTCCATTTTATAAACCAAACTCCAAATTTTGATATATCTATCGACTTCCGATCAAGTTAATTTTTTGCATGGCAATACTATATTGCATGTCTTAAAATATGAACAGTTCAGATCACAACAATAAACACTCAGTGGGGCCCATTATAGGCAGTGGTGAAAAAGTGGGTTTTACACCGGCGGTGGATAGAATTTGTTCTCCATTCCAAATGGAATCACTATTCACCTTAGTAAAGGAATTGCCATTCCACTACAAAAACAAAGGAAGTGCCATTCCACAACAAAAACAAAGGAAGTGCCATTCCATTGCTTTGCCACATCAAAATTACTAGTGCCACTCCAAGATTCATTAATACCACACCAAAAATTGCTATTGCCACTCCAAAACTTACTATTGCCACACCATGTCATTGCGGATGAGAATGGCTATTCTTAAGCACAACCAAACTTGGGAATGGGAATGGATATTCCAATCTCATTTCCTCCAATTCCATTCCATCAAACCAAACATTCCCTAATATGCATCTTCTGAATCCCCGCTGAGATGACATCGTGTTCCGTGATATCCAAAAAATCTACATCTTTCAATCTCTATTGTCGCTAAACTTAATTTTGGTCTAGGCTCTAGCCCTCTGCTTAATGCTACTATCTAAGGTAACCACATCACTACTACTACTACTACCGCATCGACCGTTCTACTCTACAATAGAATGTCTAACAAAATGAATAAAATGAAGAAGTTCGAAATGTGTTGTATAAGACTATTAAATCAGTGTTTCACTATATTATCATATACCCTACCTACATATTAAGGGTCCTACTCAGAATCATTGTCAGCCCGGCTTATTATCGTACCCAGGGACGGATTTAGGTGGGGGCACACGGGGGCACGTGCCCCCACTCAATTCCAAGATTTTTTTTTGAAGATAACGGAAAATTACAGAAGATTATGTTAAATATTATATATGTGAAGACTATTGCATAAGGAATGGTGTAGTTCAGTTGTTAGAAGTTCGGTGATACTTGCAAGAGGTCTCGTGTTCGACCTCTGGCCTCTTCCTTTTTAGAGCTTTGAAAAAAAGCGTTGAAAACAAGCCACACAAATGAACTCGCGACCCCGGCAACTAAAACAGAAGTAGACAGCAACTAAACCACTATAATGTTTGAATTTTTTGTGTCAAACAACAAATTTATATACAAATAATTAGAAAGTCCATTTGAAAACTAACTTTTTTTTTTTTTTGTCACAGCGATATACATCAGCAGGGGTTAGTGGGGGTGTTAGAGTTAGCACGGGGAGACCAGAAGCTGTCCATAGCCTTGGCCCCCTAAAGGGCCTGCCCCCTGTGGGGCTCGAACCCAAGACCTACCACAAAGGGGAGGCAATGACTTACCAACTGCACTAAGCAGTGGTTGTCCATTTGAAAACTAACTTAAGGCCTCGAAAATCTTAGGACCAGACCTATTAATGCAAATTAGAAAACTTATTGTATTATTGTACTTGATTATCATTTTTTGTTTATGGTCAATAGATATTGGTGCCCCCACAAGAGAGAATTTCTGGATCCGTCCCTGATCGTACCCCCCCTACCATCACCAACCCAACCTAAATCACGTGTTCCACTAGTGTCTAGGGACAGACTACGATTACGGCTACTACGGCAATGGTCAGGGCAAGGAGTTTTTACCGGCTGTTTAACTGAGCTGTCTGCTGTTGCAGGTTGCAGTCTGAACTGTTCTATTACACAAAGTCGTTTCCTAGTGAGAAAGATATTTCATCTACTCTCATCAGAGATTAAACATTCAAGTCTGTAAAGCTTACAAAACCGCCCCAAAAAATGAAACATAAAGTTCCCAGGTGATTGCCATGGATTTCGCTAAATAACTTAATTCTTTTCCAGATTGTACCCTCCACAAATCAACAAGGTTGACAGCAGAATTAGGAATATGCCTTCGCTAATCCCATAAGCTTCATATGCTAACATCACACACCACACCACTAAAAATTGACAAGAAAGAAACATATAAGGCCAAGTTCGGTACATTTGAAAGAAGCTAGAATCCATGATCATATATATATATTTTTTTCTGGAATAGTAACGGTTCCTAATTATGGCATGTCTTTAACAAGATGGTCATAATTCACCAACTATTTTGGTGAATTGTCATTCCGCCGGGAGGCCAGGCAAAACTTCCAAATTTATTCCATACGACCAAACACTACCTATGAAATTCAGTTCAACTGAATCAGATGCAATTCCGCGTACTACATTCCACAGAACAAATAAAAAATGTATATATGAACATGCAAATGCAACAACCATACGAAAAGTACGCAGTTATACATATAGCTCAGCGAAATCGAGAGGAATTGAGAACAGGAACCATTGTAGTCATGACGAGAGCACGCGGTGGAGGAGAATTCGACGAGAACGGCTTGCCTAGGTGCTCGTGCGGAGTCTAGGGCTCGATCGAATTCGACGTCAGCCGGTTGCTGCGAATTTCTTTTTGGTCGGAGGAGCGATGGAGTTTCGTTGTCGCCGTCGTTCTGTAAATCGGATGGGCGGGGACGTTTCGCCGGCGCTGGTCTTGTGTTGATTTGAGTTGTACGTTCTGATCCGTTTTGGTTCTAGCGGCCTGTAGTCAAACCGGGTTTAACCGGTTTCCTTTTTGTAGTACTGCTGTAATAAGAGTTCTTTTTTTTTGTTATTATTATTATTAAAAGACTAAAATTCCAATTTTGGGATATCCTTGGAATTTGGGTGATCACTACATTTTTTTTTCTATTTATCGATTCACTTGTTTAATCTTCATTTCACATGATTTTTTTTATTATAATTCAATCCTACTACAATAGTAATTAGTAAACAGTGGGTTTATGGTCCCCGGGATTAGTCGAGATAATAATTAATCAAAGGTGGGTTTATTGTCTCCAAAGTTAGCCGAGATGATAATTAGTGAACGATGGGTTTATTATCCTCAATGTTAGTCGAGATGCGCGTAAATTGGCCCGAAATACTTAGATAAAAAAAAAATATCATTTTATGGTGTTGGCTACAATTTAATGAATATGTACATATTTTTTTTTATATAATCAATGAATATGTACTTATTGAATGGAAAAGTCCACTCATACTCCTACTTTTGCAACTAAACTTACAACTGATTTGCTACGTTAGCATATGGGAGCTATCAATTGATGATAATTGTTCGAAAATATTCATCTTATAAACCACGTTGAATGACTCAAATACAACCCTACACTACACGATGCATAGTATGTCATCATTTGGCTATGGTTGGTTAATTTGTTACCGAGTGCACAATTTATACATTTTTGAAGTGTTTATTTTTGCTATGGATTGGACATGATGTTTAACGTTGCAACGGTATATAATACTAATGTCTCTTTTGTTAAGCAAATCAAGTTAGTGTCAAGATAGATAATATGTCGGATAAAAAAGAGAGAGATATATATAATACGCTTAACAGGTATTATAGCAAACATACGAAAAGACACAACGCGAGCATAAGAATTTGCATTTAAACAAGCCAAGCATTGTTTTTTTTTTTTTTTTGTGTGTGTCTATATTATTCATTTATTTGTTCAGATCCTTTGATCTGGCTTTCTTTGTGGGGACCTCTCACCAAAGATCCCCTGTCCCACTCCCCTGTCCGACTAATTTCGGCCGTTGATCTCGCAAATCAACGGTTGAGATGAGCCGAACGCGTTTTGCTCCAAAACGAAGTTGTTTTGGAGCAAAACGCGTTCGGCTCATCTTAGCCGTTGATTTGCGAGATCAACGGCTGAGATTAGTCGGACAGGCGCCTGTCCGAATCTGACTCGGACAGGGGATCCGGTCTCCTTTGATCTTGCTTTCTTTGTGGGAAAAATTTCAAAAAAGCCCCTGAACTTTCTGACAATTCTTAAAAAAGCACCTGGACTTTCACTATTAACAAAAAAACACCTGAACTTTGTATCCCGTAAACAAAAAAATCCCTGCCGTCCAATTCCGTCAAGTCCTAACGGATGGAGTTAATGGAAGGTGTTAACTTTTTATTTTTTTTACTTTTTACATTCAAAAATTACTTTTAACTCTTTTTTTATTGGTAAATAAATATGCAATAAAATTCTTTTTTTTCTTACTATTTATCAAAAATTACTTTTAACTCTATGTTTTACTATTTACAAAAATAACTTTAACCCCATTTTTTATTTTCAAATTTTACCTTACACCCCCCCCCCCCCCCCTCTCTCTCCTCTTTTTTTTTTATTTATTAGAATCGACTCCACACCACCAATTAACCCCACAACCAACCGCGAAAGCCTTAGCCACAAAAGGTGTTAACTTTTTTTTGTGTGGCTAAGGCTTTCGAAAGCCCTAAAGTAATCTTTCCCTACAATTTGAATCATCACAATCGAGCCTAAGACCTATTTGCCAAATCCACGTTCACCACATCCAGTGCTTGACCATCGCTACCTTGAATCCACAAGCCTTCCGTTTGCCTTTCGGAAATCCACCGAAGGACTTTAACTTGCCTAGGAATCCTCTTTAGGGCTTTTCTCAAATAAGTTGAAGAAGATACTGAAACCTCTAAAAGATGTCTTATATGTTCAATGATCCGTCGATCCCATTTTACTCCAATATCGGAAGTAAAAGCACCCCTTGAGGTAGCACGCTCCTCGTCAATATGGAGCTTATGTAATACCTTCTAATGGGGAAAAAAATGAGGTTGTTATATATCTTGGCCTTCGAAGAAGAATGGCTGTTGTATTTTTTTTTTTTAATTTCCAAACCCTAACATTCCAATATATATAGGTTGTTGAAATCCCTTGAGTTATGCCCGCCTAATTTCCGAACTCTCAAAATAAAAATACATATATTTCCTTGATTTCCTTCCACAAAAGGCGTTAACTTTTTTTTTTTGTGGCTAAGGCTTTCGCGGTTGGTTGTGGGGTTAATTGGTGGTGTGGAGTCGATTCTAATAAAAAAAAAAAAGGGGGAGAGAGAGGGGGGAAGGTAAAATTTGAAAATAAAAAAATGGGTTAAATTTATTTTTGTAAATAGTAAAAAATAGAGTTAAAAGTGATTTTTGATAAATAGTAAGAAAAAAAAATTTATTGCATATTTATTTACCAATAAAAAAAGAAAGAGTTAAAAGTAATTTTTGAATGTAAAAAAAATAAAAAGTTAACGCCTTCCGTTAACTCCATCCGTTAGAACTTGACGGAATTGGACGGCAGGGGCTTTTTTGTTAACGAAATACATAGTTCAAGTGTTTTTTGGTTAATAGTGAAAGTCCCAAGTGTTTTTTTAGAATTGTCAGAAAGTTCAGGGGCTTTTTTGAAATTTTCCCTTCTTTGTGACCTATTGAAGTTTTATTTTATATTGGGAGGAAACGAATGCGCCTAAAACAAAATGTAAATCGGGGCCCTTATTTGAAAAGTGAACCTGTGACTAGATCATCCTGAAGGGGAGCACCTCAGCTCCAATTTTAATTTGCTCTAGTCCGGTCCAGTTTGGATCCGTTGTGGGCCCCTCCCGGGTCCACAACAATGATCGAAATCGTTCATTTTGTAGAGCTCGTCGAATATGTCATCCATGCCAAAAATTAGCTTTACCGAACATCAATAGGTACATGGATGAAACAGATTTGTACAAAAAAAAAAACGATGACAAAAATTAAGTTAAAATTAATAATTGCTCGCGTGGGCAGGATGTTGGCCCACGACCAACAACAAAAATAAGAGCTTGATTCGTAGAATGAGAAATGCATAACAAAGCATTAAATATCCAAACAGAGAACCTCAGAATTTCCCAGCCAAAAACAAGGATCACATACTAGTATACGATATTTAACAGAGCCTGTTCAAAGGTATGTCCCTATAGAACCAAACAAGAGCAACAATATTGCAAAGCATACCACGATGAGCTTCAGCAGCGAACACGCGTTGTTTTGGCAGCAAAAATAGTTGAAATCTGAAGATGTTCCAACCAGATGAAACTGGTTTTAGCTTGGACAAAAGAAGTTGCGTAACGAACCCGGGCCAAATGAAATTAGGGCTCCCAGATACAGAGTTCTAACTTGAGATGTCTGTCCGAACCAACAAAATCCCTTGGAACAACAAGAAACCTTTTCAGATTACAATGTTCGAGTAAAACCCACGCAGGAACAAACTCTGTGAACGATAGTAGTTTCGTATAGACAGAGCTACCCCTGCTTCTTGCGGTGAGATCATAACAGAACTCTAGCTTTGATGCGCTGGGAGCGATACAACTAACATTGATCACATTTCCAAGATATTCAACCCAGTTGTTGAGAACAAATATAGTTCCTCCTTTTTCTTCTTGAAGAATTAAGTACTCTTGCTGCACATCTAAGGCTATTGAAAAGTGCTCGCCGTACCTGAAGCTTGTAGCAGATTCTGAATGCTTGGTGCTGAAGTGTAGGTATAGGTTCTTAGAAGAATCAATGAAGTCACAATCGGGAAGAGGGCATGAACACGGTCCATAGATACACATTTCCTCGTGGTCATGTTTCTTGCAGAAAATCACCGTTTCCGTGCACCCATACTCCCTGTTCCGGCATGATATTTTGACTGATTCAAGAATCCATCTTCCTTTGCCAAAACGGGAAGAGCAAGGACACGTGTTTCCAAGCTTGACGCGACAAGAAGAACAGGCTAGATGCCCATTCCGACACTAAATAGCCATTTAACAAGAGAAGACGTATTAGAACTAGTACCATGCATTCTATAGAGTCTACGCAAATTAAAAAAAATGGAAGTTTCAGTTTAAACTGCTCACCCAAAAATGTAGTAGTAAATACCAAACTTTAAGAATTAGTATACAAGTCACAAAGATTCCAAAAAGACCATCAAAATGCTAAATTCTATGTGGAAAACTATGGAATCCTATTTCCGTAATCACTTCTGTCACGTAGCTTAGCATATCTATTAATCAATACTATATACAAATGTATTGGGCTCTAAAAAGTAAAAAAAACCTCCATGCCGTCGCTGACGGTTGATGGAAAAACAAGTAAATAAAACTTAATAAGTGTTGTGATCGTTTGACGCATAGGAAAAAAAATACAATCACATTGGTGTTCTTTTCGGCCCCATTTGTCGAACGGGCACAACGCTAGTTGAAAAAAAAAATATAGACTAATTTTTCATAAATTTGCTCATGCGCTAAATTCTTAACTTTATTACAATATAAAAACCTATGCATCAAATGGGTACAACGCTAGTATGAAATACAAGCAAAAGAAACTCTTCACCCTAATGATCTTAAATGTTTTGAGTAATCAATACTACTAGATATACTAATATGACTTCATTGCTTACTTCCAAGTGATTCCGACGGTCAAAAGGTTCAAGGATCCGAGTATATTTTGAACTTTACCTTCGTGCGAAGCCCGATCGTGATCCACTTGTTCCGCTAAGGTTGTTCTTTTTTAAGCACTTATTTTTCACTTTACGAGATAGATCATTTTCTCACAATACATATCTCCTTAAATTCAAAAATAAGTATTTATTTTAGGAACACACCCACCACAAATCCTTCACATCCAATGGATGAGACAAAAGTAGACCAACAAGTATAAAACCTAGAATGGATGATTGACTTGTCCAAATGAAGCGTCTGAGTGCCAAAAGAAAGAGAATGTTTCTCTCTCAAAAACCATTTTATATCGGACAATATATTTACTAGGTGGTTTTACGCACACCAGACTAATTTGGAGGTACCAATCTCACCATCGATGAGTCGATGACTAATCAAAGACAGGGCAAGCAAAGCTCAGTTAGATTAGCCCATAGGCTCAGTTTTATACACATGGAGCTCCGAAAACCACTCTCTCTCTCCTAGCACGGTTTCCAATAAGTGTGCTCTGCTCTCTATTACCCAAAAACTTCTATACACACATTATACACGTAGAGGGTTAGGGGTTGAGATAGAGAGGACCTGAAACACAGGAATGTCTAAGTTTTGGGCGCAGACGGGGCAATCGAGCAAGCCTGGATCAGTTAGCGTGAAGGAAATCGAGCGGTCACCACCGTCACCGTTGTTGACGTTGGACTCCGATGCCCGTGCCTCGTCCTCTCCTCCTCCTTCTTCTTCTTCTTCCTCTTCTTCTTGTTGCGGAATAATCCTCTGTTTCTTAGGAATTGGAGACCATATGCGCCATTCCTCATTCCTTGATGGGCGTTGTCCTTCCTCCTCCGTCTGCGCCGAGGAGGCCCGCTCCCCACCCCTCTCCATTTCGATCTCCTTCCCCTTGGTCTCCATCTCCCAGTACCAGGGTTAATTGATTCCAGCGTTTTGGAGAGAGAGGGATGTATAATACAGTGAAGTGAACCGTCTAATCGTTTCGGGTGGCCTGCATTACATTGGGCGAAGTGAAACTTATGGACTACGCCATGTTCACTCACTCGAATGGTAAACTTGTAAGGCACCTTCCGAAACGTAAAAAAAATCCTTATCTTTTAAAAAGGAAATTTCAAATTTAAAAATAATGAATTTATTAAAATTTAAAAATAGACAATATGAATTTTGTTTGAAAAATCTCGATGAGATCTTTTATACGGTGCAAAAAAAATCAAAAAAATATTTTGCATTTACACTATTTTTGAGTTTAAAAATATAAAATAAGTACTTATTTTTTAAGAAGGTGTTCTGGAATGGGACTTGTCCTAATCGGAAATTAATGCATGAATCAAATTTTTTTTTTTTTTACGAAAGTCAAACTGCACGCCAAAACGATGTCGTTTTGGTGTAGTTTTTTTTTTTTTTTTGATTAAAACCACAAACATAACATTAGACATGCTAAACTTGAAAATTTACATCTTTAGCTACAGTATGCGCTGCTCTAACCTCAATTCTTGGAACCTTAGAAACAACATAATTAAACTTACAAGCCAAATGAACAATATCCAACAAAATAATCCTAACTAAAGGATGAACCCGATTGGTCTTCTGAAAACCTTGCACCAAAACCAAGCAATCCGAGCAAATTTCCACAGATAACCAACCTCTGTCAAAAGCCCATACTAGCGCATTCCATACGGCAAGAGCCTCCGCCATGAGCGCCGAACTTGCAAAAACTTCTCTTCTTCCTTCATTCCGGACCTCTCCGTGCACCCACCGAACACCACGCAACTGCACCTGCCCAAGACTGCTTGTCCCATGCCCAATCCACCAGCCTGGTAGCATCATTTACCTCACCTAAACTGCTCTTCAAAACAACTCTCCGCTTTCCACAACCCGCACCAGCACTCCATAGCCCCCGAATCCCATCCTTCAACCCATAACCACTCATAGCTCTTTCCACTAACATCAAAGTGCGATATGCTTTTGCCAAACTTTGTGGTAGCGAATCTTGAGTACAACCAAAAGCCAAATTATTTCGATTACACCAAATAGACCACATAATTATAATGGACTCAACTATAATAGATTTATTCGGTGCACCCTTCCACCATTGATTGAACCACACATTGAAAGACAAATGATTTCCAATAAAGAAGTCCAGCTCCAAATTAGACGCTCTCCAAAACCGCCTAGCAGTCTCGCAAATGAAAAATAAATGCTCAATGGATTCCTCCTCCAAGCCACAAACTGGACACAACGCGTTCATACCCATACCCCTCCGAACAAGGACTTGTCTAACCGACAGAATTCTATGCAACACCTTCCAAATGAAAAGCGCAAACTTAGTAGGCAAATTTAAACCCCAAACACTCTTCCAGATCACACAATCGCCCACACTTTCAAAGTTTCCCCATTTAAGATGGACAGCTAAAAAATAAGCAGATTTAACACTAAAAATCCCCTCCCTAGAGCCCGTCCAATACATTTCATCCAGTTCTCTAACTCTAGGAACATAGATAGGATCCTAGGAACTACCTCCTTGGGAAACAACACCTCAATCAAAGGTTTCTCCACTCAAAATTGTCCCAATTAATCAACTCCCTAACTTTAAAATTATTAAGACCCAATTGGCTTCTCCCCACAAACGGGTTGCAACTCTCCGGAATCCATTGGTGACCGAAACCGTTAAATTTTCCCCATCACCAAGCCGCCAAGCAATTTTATCTCTCAGAAGCTCAAGCCCCCACATAATACTTCTCCACCCCCAAGAACAACCCGACTTAGCCTTACACTCCAAAAAGTCCTTCCCCCTACAATACTTACCCATCAATACCTTAGCAACAAGAGACTGCGGATTGGAGATCAACCTCCAAGCTTGTTTTGCCAGCAACGCTTGATTAAAACAACCCAAGTCTCTAATCCCTAGCCCACCATGACACAACGGCTTACACAAATCCTCCCACTTCTTCCAGCAAATACTACCACCATTCCCTTTTCCCCACAAAAATCGAATTATCGTACTTTTAACTTTCTGAACAAAATAGACAGACGCCCTAAAGATAGAAAATAAGTATATGGGGATCGTAGATAGAGTATATTTTGTGCCAAGTGTATCAGCCAACAAGGGATTCGTTTGGCAAATCAGAGAACGGTGAGGTTGAAACTAACGGAACAAACAAAACTAACGGAAATTCCTATACAACCCCATTAATATACTCTGGATGAGTTTAGGAAACCCTTGTTTATACAGAGTCATCTTCTTCACTGCAACCATGTTCCAACCATCGGCGATTCCCTGCACACATGTTCCGGTAATGGTAGATTCACGACACCCATGTTCCGGCCATCATCGATCGATGACGGAGTTATCTCCTTCGACCAAATCTGGTCTCCATCTTCGACCACGGATCAATCGAGTAGACGACGGCAGCGGATTTTGTGAGAGACAAAGGACATGAGAGGAGAGAGAAGAAACAGAGAAAAATGGGTGTTTTCCAATTTGGACCGGTTATGACATAAGAGTAAGGCTCCGTTTGGAACCTCTGAAAAGGAAAGGAAAAGAAAGGAAAATAAAAAAAATTTCCTTTTCATTGTTTGGTTGGAAGGAAAAGTGTAAAGAAAATAAGGATTTTGAGTGTAATGAATAGTAAATTTTCCTTCCCATTTTCCTCTCATTTTCCTTCCCTTTCTTTTCCTTTCTTCAAGTTCCAAACAGAGCCTAAATGTTTGGAGAAAGCGGTAGAAGTATCGGGATTTGGGGGCACGTTAACTTCTTAACGTGACAAAGGTCTCCGTTCCGTTAATTTAGATGGCAACATGTTATTGTTGGGCAGCCAAATGAGTCCCTTGTTGGCTGAAACACTCGACACAAAACTGCATCAAAACGCGTCGTTTTGGCTTGCAACACGCACTGTGCAGCATAGTCCCTGGACCTATGTTACTATGTAGATGAGAGCATAGGGGAGGTATCAATTGCACTCCATTCCACTTGCGCATGAATCATTTTACTATTGGAATTTAGAGTAGTCATTTTTGCACTCTATTTTCTTTGTTTTTATTCACATGAAATTATCATTTTACTTTTTTTTTTTTTTGTATTAAGTAGTATATTCACATGAATAAAAACAGACAAATAAGCGTTGATGGTAAAAAAAATGAGTATTTGTTGCTGATTATATATGTTGATGAACTATAGATTGCCGATTTTGGAATGTGAAAATTTCATAATCATAATGTACGATGGCAACCTGGGAGATAGAATGTTAATGAGATAAGAGCCTTCAGACACAGGGCTAGATATATAGCACTGGCAAATGAGATAAACACAGGGCTATATTATACCGTGGACGCTTCCCCATTTGAAGCCCTCCTCCAATGCCTTCTCTGGGGAATTCCAAGGGGTCCATTCTGAGTAAGATGGCAGAAAAGAGGAAAAGGAACTATTGTGAGTGTGGATGTGTATTTGAGTGTGTAGTTGGGTGTGGTAGTAGAATGATTGTTTTAGGAGTGGATCATTTACTAGATTCTTCGGCTCGGACCAAAGGGTACTCTAGCCTCTAGGTGTGTTTAATGCAAGAGGTTGTGGAATTACACGATCTCAGTCATCCGTTTCAGTATTGGATAGTCCGGATTTTAAAATAACTATTCGTTGGAAGAGTTTAACCATTTTGCGCGAATAAATTTTTTTAAAATCGGGACTGTCCAATACACTTTGGACGCATGCGATTTGACTCCTTAAACATTTATTCACGGAAAACTCTAATAAAATTTCTCTCTTAATGCAAACACAAACGATGAGTTTTCCCATCATTAAAAGCATATGTGAGTTCCACACATAGATGAGAAGGATTTGGTTGGTAGGTGTCAAAGTAGCAGAACTTCCACGCTAGCACATGTGGAATGTTCACTTCTCTCTCCAGTGGTGATCAAGGTTCGAGTCTCACGGGGAGCAGATTTAGCCTCTGAATCTCTGCTGACTAATATACAAACAACCCGCTAACCCCCGCTAATATATATCGTCTGGGAAAAAAAAAGTGTCTATGTAGCATTCCTGTAGCGCAAAATATGGTGTAATGCTTCGGTGTGCACAATCAATGAATTTACATTCTGATTTGAACTGATAAAGTTTGTAAAAGGATTGTAGAACACTAATGTGTTCTAAAATTTTCTCAACACCCCGGTTAGAGCCAACAAGGGAAGAGCAAGAAGGACACTTGTTTCCGAGCTTGCTGCAACACGAGGAGCAGGCTAGAATGCCCAATTCTGACATTAAAATTGCCATATGGCAAGAGAACATGTTAGAGCTATTACTGCTACGTGGTGTGCCTCGGGCCAGTAGGATCCCACCATAATGTGTGACGGAGGAGGGGCGTGGAGCACCACGTGGCGGAGCTCTAATGATAATTTTTCCAATTTATGAGCTAAACCTTTTCTATGGAAATGGAACCTACTCTTAAAATTTAAACAATCAATCGAACAAGTAGTTAAACTCTTTTGATGCGGAATTCTCCGCTCAATGTTTCATGAATACACAACGCCCCTTCACTGAACCCAACCAATTCTGTACAAGTTAGAGAATGCTCTAGGTAGCCAGTTGAGTGCATACATTATACATAATCTCCAAATTACAAAGAATCTTGTAAGAGTGAAAATTGAACACCCCACTTAGGTTTATGTGTACATTTTAGTATCCAATTCGGAGCCATTTAGGGAGTGCATTGGAGATGATCAAGAAACATAAGCACGTGTTCGATTCTAGAGAACAATCAGGGATCTGATTAGCAGCAAGGATTTTGTGATTAAGTTGCATTTTGTTCGGTTAATTATAAGGTTTATGTTTGAAGCATATTTTTCATTTATTAGATAATGAAGAGGTAGGAAAAGAGAATTTATAATTTAGGATCAAAAAAACTTGTTGACTAGTGAATAGTGGCTCAATAGATTTGGATTGGCACTATAACAAATGTTACTTGGGCATTTGACTAGTCTGTCCTTGAGGCACACCACGTAGACTAATTCTAGATTCAAGCTCAAAGTGAGAAATCTGAAGATAAAAACTCGTTTACAATAGCAATCCTTACCACTTTGTTGAAGAGGAAAATTACGAACTACAAGTACCTCGTTCAAGATGTTGTGAAGAACAAGCTTCCAATTTAGGCCAAGGACCAAAGGAGAGATCTAGGGAGGTAGAGACAGAGTTGAGTGATGAAGAATGCCAAAAATATCTCCATATTACATTTTTATAGGCACCCAAACCAACCACACAAAGCCTGGAAGACTCCGTCAAAATTCTAATCCAGACAGAAGTTCTACCGGTAGAGCTGGTGAAATCAGTAGCTTCAAGGACATGAGATCGGTAGAACTGTAGTGAAACCCAGATTTTCTATTTTTGTTCCATTTTTGGCCTTCAGGCTTTGTTTCACGTTCCGACACATCTCTAATCGACCCCTTATGGCCCAGCATCACCCCTTTTTGCCACAAGGTGCCCTTGGCTTCTCCCGTGAGCTATCAACACGCTCAGGGATGCCTTATTTACCATGCATTAGCTGAAATTACTCAAAGACATACCTTACGCACAATACCATTGTACACATTGAACGATACACAACGTGATACGATAAAAGGGAGTTTTAAGCACAAGTTTATGCATCATCGGGTGCTTATCACATTCTCCAACTTGGACATTGCTAGTCCTTGGCAATTGAAACAAAAAAAAAAAAACTTACTTCTAAACTATGCCATCCTACGGATTATATGAAGTCGTAACATATGCTCATACCGTATCCAACGAGCAAGAGTTCCAAAACCATTTTTACCCTACTCTCACAAAGAACCAAGATGAACAACCAAGTTATAGACAAGCTTTAAGCAAGCACAAACTAGCCAAGATCTCATAAGAATTCACTCACAATGAAATACACTCGCAGAACAACAAGCCATTGTTGGAAATTTTACAGAATTTCAGATGAATGAAATCGGGGCTACCGGAGGGTCTCTCGAGGCAACTGTGCTCGTTCCGGATAATCTGGATGCACCACAATCAATAGACGTATTGAATTGTGGAATTCTGTAACTCCCGTAACCCTCCTCATGATGGTGTATTACTCTCATAACCTCCCTATTCATTGGCAAAATTCATTGGCCTGTTAATGGCAGCATTACACCTCTCTTGCCTCCTTCACCCTATAAAAGGAGGCTCATGTTTTTGGAGAAATCATTAGAAATCAAGTGTGCTTCTAACATCCTTCCAGCATATTGTTCTTTGAGAGAGAGAGACAGGCGGTAGTCAATTCGTTAAAGTGGTCGACGGTGGTGTTCGACGGCTTGCGGTTTAACCGAGCCAACCCTGGGAGGAAGACGCCGAACAAGATCCTACAACACCCACAGTAGGCGGCGAATCGTTCTTAATCTTAAGGAGACTGTGGTATTAAACAGGACTTGGTTCGATATTCTGAAAATTCAGTTTGTATCTCAACTGTTTCAATCTGTTTTGTACTTGTATTTTATTTCGATTATGTAATTGTTACATTATCTACCAAATTGTTCTCTGGAATTTCCGTTACTGCCGAATTTTCCCAACAGCCATATCCAACTAACGTTCAAAGCAAGCAATAGCAAAAACAAGGCTATGCACTTTGTCAAGAGAAGGTTAGGAAAATGCAACTGATTTCAGAACGAAAGGATAGTGCGGAAGAAAGCCATGCCATGAACTAAGATACGAAAAATATCAAACTTGAACCATAACGGAATAAAGGCGTGCCTAAATCATAAAATAGACTTCATAAGCTTATAATAACCGAGGGTACAAAGGAATGGAAGACAAAATGAGTAACGACCTATGTTTGCTTAGGGTCAACTAACCGATGGCCGTTACTCCAATTCCTAAACTACGCAGCAATTCGTACAAACACCTACTTACTAAGTTCCGCTAAGATTTTTGGGTTTTTTCTTGTTTTGTCCTTATTCTAGTGTTAGTTTTGCGCCTAACTTTTGTGGATTATTGCTTTTTGGGCTTTATCTATTTTTAACTTTTCCGATTTGTCTCATCATATTTCTAAAAATATTTGGATAAAAATCATAATTTTTAACTTTTCCGATTCGTCTTAACGAGACGAATCAATAATCTACAAAAGTTAGGCGCAAAACTAACAAATGCGAAAATAAATTTGAATATGGACAAACCAAGAAAAAGCCCAAAAATCTCAAAAAGCCCTTAACCAAACTTAATTACTACGACTCAAAGAAAAGAAAAGAACAAATAAAAGAAGATAAACATATTAATCTGTACCAATCCCACCGACTCTTATTGTGGCACGCACGGCTCAAACATCCCCGGATCATACTCGTACACCGTTACCACTGTCATCACTGTCATTGTCATCGTTGTCATCATTTGCATCCTCATCACCATCACCATCACTCTCATTCGCCCCAATGCCCCCAGCACGCAGTTCCATATTTAGATTTGGATCGTATCGAATCTGAGTTTGATCCTCCCACCGAGCAATGACATAATCAACCTTCCTGTTCAAAATCTTTTGCTCTTTCATGATGTCTTCTTGGCGGCACAAGATTGACTTGAGCATCCCAATGACATGGGATTTAAAACCTCGTTTCTTACGTGGGGGAGCTGTAGGGGCACTTGATTCGGCTTGCGGTGGTGGTGGTTGTGGTTGGGGTTGAGGTGGAGGCTTGGACAAGGATTTGCTTTTCATCTCAGAAGCATTGTTAAATGCCCCGGGGTGAGGCGGTTCCAACTTGAACCCTGCCGGTTGTTTCACCCCGGCCAACTTACAAAATTCCGTGACCATGGCCACAAAGGGCATTTTCAAATTAGCACACCCATTGATCTTAAAGTCCATCATTTGGTCGAAAATCCAGTCGGCCCAGTCAACAACTTCATCGTGCTTCATGAAAACATATAACAACTCCAATTCTTTTTCACCGGGCACTGTCTCTTTCCCTCGGGGATAGAGATTGTAATGGATGATTTTGTTCATTGTCCGGTAATCATCTTTCATTAGCCCAACAGCCGGTTTCCCACGATAATTAACATAAACGGTCTCATTCATCTCATCTATATTAGATACCCTTTTGGGGTCCGGGTAGGTGGTGCTTCCGAGAGGGGGCCTAGTGTAACCTAGGTATCGGGCTACGAGGTCTGGAGTGATCTGGACCAGTTTGTTTTGAACATAAGCCTCGATTTCACGCTTGGCAGTGTCAATATACATGTTTTGATAAAATTCAATAACCCAAGGCTTATAGTACCCATCTATGACTCGGAAGAAGTGAGACAAACCTCGATTGACGATTGTCGTTATGTACTCGGTGTCTCCCAAGCTATGTCGGTCGACCTGACGCTCGCAACAGACGCCCTTCTTGAGAACCTTTTCTTTCCATAGGGACCGAGCCTTGCTCTCCCTTCTTGCCGTCACTTTCCTCCGCTTCTCTTCCACTGGATCATCCTCCTCCAGCTCCACCGCCTCCTTCCCAGCCCTCTTCCCTTGTGCAAATATACAATTGTCCTCATGATCATGTCTCTTACACTTGAACACCATTTCTTTGCACCCATACTTCATGTTCTGGCATGGTATTTTGACTGATTCAAGAATTTTCTCAACACCCCGGCAACGGTAAAAGCCAACAAGAGAAGAGCAAGAAGGACACTTGTTTCCAAGCTTGCTGCAACACGAGGAACAGGCCAGATGCCCATTCTGACACTAAATTCCCATATGGCAAGAGAACATGTTAGAGCTATTACTATGCTTTGCATTGCAAATGGAAAAACTGAAGGATAAGTATGAACTTCCGAAGGCACAACGTAATACAAACCGTAATAATGTAAATGCAGAACTTTCACAAGTAAAAGATACACCACAAGGATTCAAAGGGACCATCAACATGGTATGCTCCCAAAACTTTCCATTTCCACCATGATGGTCTTAAATTTTTTGAGTGATGAATGCCATGCATATTAACAGGATTGTTACTCATTGTGCAAGTATCCCAACCGTAATGAGTGATTTGACATATTAAACAAGATTTACAACATGAATGTTCCACATACAATGGATAAGAGAAAACTAGGAGACAAGACGCAGAAAAACAACATTCAAAAAGGACAAGTTGCGACCGACACCTCATGGTATTCATTAATTAGTCATAACTCATAAGGAAACACTTCCAGGAAGCAAAAACAGTACTAACTGCGTCGATATAGACACCTCATGGTAGATATTCATGAACTTACATGGCCAATTTTAAGAACTAGGGCTACATGCAAAACTGATACTCCCTCCGTCCCATAAAGTTGGTCCCCTACGAAACTAGATCCAATTTTGAACTTAAAAATAACAAACTTACCGAAATAATTTTTTGTGCAATATGGATTAGATATCGATGAGATCTTTTGAACCAAATCTGCTTAAACCTTTTAGATAAATGAAAAAATCCTTGCCAACCACGGTAGCAGATAACCTCGGAAAAGAAGACATAAGGTCGAGGCTATAGTTCTCGAGTATGTGGTGCTGAATCCATTCATTTCAAAGCCATGAATACCATCATATCCTAACTCCAAGGTTCTGTCTGCTTTGATGTTATGTTCTTCCTAAAATATTAAACCCATTTTCAGGGCCGGTACTATGCATTTGGAGGCCCTAGGCTCGGAACACGGGCCCTATCTTTCTTTATTAAATTTAAAACCCAAATGTTAGAATATATATCAATATAAATGAAATTATTTTTCTCACTTGTTTTATCTAATTTGAGCTTGTAAATAATTTAAATGAAACATGAGGTAAAATTTTAAAAAAGAAAAGAACTGTAAGATAGAATTGTTTTGGCCAGGGTTCGAATCTTTAGATGTAAAATCGTATTAAGAATAGACTTATTCACCATTTAACAGTTAAAGATAAAGAATAAGCGTGACCAAGAATCGAACACCCGACCCTTCAGGTAGTAGGCCCAGCGCCTTGCCACTGGTACACGAGTGTGTTTGGTAATATACAACAACATAACATAACTCATCTAGTCCCCAATCATTGGAGGTATGGGTGTGTTTGGTAATATCTAGGATATATATATATATATATGTGTGTGTGTGTGTGTGTGTATGTGTGCGCGCGCGCGCGCGCTAATTCTGACTTAGGGGCCCTATTTGGGACTTAAAAATTTAAGGCCCAAGGCCACTGCCTCTTGGGCCTTTGCACTACGGCCAGCCCTGCCCATTTTCCAGTATTTGGTGGGACAAAGGGCGCGTTCAAAATATATCCCAAGTAGAATATTTCTTCAATGGTGCCAAAACAATCTACTTGCAATAAGATCACAAGTCATTTTGGAGTTTTAAACACTAATCTTGTTCGACATTGTGGACCAACGGACAGTTTGGACCATGGGGGAGAATGACCAAGAGACGGCTGCTTCAGCCTTTCCGTTCTAGCGAGTCTCCGGCAATTGTTTCTAGACTAGTACTGCCAAGTTTATCTGTTCACATTGTATTCTGCTTTTTAATTCTTGTTTTCAAAACCCACTTCCTTCTTTATTCGCCTAATATTTCTTCTGTTTGAAATTATTTGATTGCTTTGTAGATGTTTTGAGCATTGATGTTTTGCATACTATCCTTAGTGATTTGCATCCCATTTTCTTACTTTCAGAAACTCTACACTCAAATGGTATTAAGTAATTATTGATCCTTGGTTTGCACATGCTTATAACGAAAACAGCATACTGCCTCAACTCTATCATCCATGAAAAGCCAGGTAATTGATGGCTTCAGTCACTTATTCATAACAGTCAGTCTTGCAGTTTCCTGTGTTTCTGCCTAATCTTCCTATCATCATATAAGCACAGAGAAAGCAGTTGATAGCCGCATTTGAGGTATGTGAACTGTAGCCATTTTTTAATTTTTTTTTAATTGAAGTGTAGCCTATTGCTTGTGCAATATTTTTATCAAGTCTGTTAGGTGTGGATTATAAATATTTCAAACGAATAGGATGGAATGAGCTCGCTGCTCTGATACCATGTAGAAAAAGCTTTACATCGGCCCAAAAATTTAAGCTACTCAAAAACTTAGGGCCCGCTTGTCGGGAGTGTAAGAGGGGGATAAGGGGAAACCCGGACTGCTTATTTGGACTCATCCATATGTGAAGTTTGTTAGAGCTATTAAGCCCAGATTGGTCATCCAGGCATCTCACCCCATCCCCATCATTAGCTTAGTCGGGAGTGAGAAATCCTTGTTGTGCACCCCGCCCCCCACAAAAAAAAAAAAAAAAAATCCTTTTTGTATTCCTATTATAAGAATTATGCAAGGGTACGTAAGTAATTTCTCACCATATTTTTTTTATATACGTACCCTTATCTAACCATATCAACTACCAAACAAGCTCCTTCTTTGCTAATCCCCCTTTTACCTATTCCCCCATCTTATCCCCTCTCATTTCTTATCCACCCAAAACCTTATTTAGCCGCCAAAGGCCATTAAGCTATTAGGTAGAGACAGTCAGTGACGACACAACAGTGTTAGTAGTGGGTCGGGTGACCCCACGGAGGGGAAAAAAACACTAGGTTATTTCTCCACTTGAAATCCACCATTATAATTTCATGATAACACTACACTAGGTTATTTTCCCACTTGAAATCCACCCTCGTAAAAGTTAATACTTAAAACACCGCCCCATTACAACTTGATGACCGCACCACATTAGATTATTTCCCCACTTGAAACCCACTTCACCCTTCATAGAAAATTATTTGGTGGTCTTAGGCACCGCCACGTAGTACCCCAGTACTCCTAAACACTACACATTTACGTGGAGTCCACCGCTAAGTGTATGGAGTATGGACCCCACGAAAATGTGTGGCGTTGAGGGGTGTTGGGGCACCATGTGGCGAAACCCTGTCGAGCGCAATTGTAGAAGTTCTTGAGTTTTTCTTTTTCTTTTTTGGTAAGACTGAAAAGAAGATTATTATTGACAACTCGTAAGAGAATTTATGCTTACGATTGACCCCATGTTTCGGAAATCCTAGAGTCGCCAACACCGTCGGCTGAGCAACTTATGAACGCCCCTTATAAAACCAAGGGATATCCCGCGGAAGCCTTTGGCATCACAACCGGCACTACCGTTGCGCCTCGCGCAAAGCACTACTACACAATCTCATGACACGGTGATACCATCAACAACGGGCGAGCATTCCTCAGGTAGAATCATGGGACCTGCAAATGCGACATCCGCTGCTAGAGTCAAGGGCGGCTCCACTAGGGTTTGAGGGGTTCAAGCAAACCCCCTGGTTCAAAAAATATACTCAAATTTTGTATATTTTTGCATATTATTTGATATTTCTTTTCTATTGTCGGCACTGAATTAGTCGTACTTTAAATGGAAATTTATTGAAATTTGTGAGTATATAGATCATATAGCTCAACAAAATAAGATAGATTAGGCTGGATAAGTCTTCAAGCAAAGTAAATGTAGTTATCTTATACTATAATGTTATGTATATATTTTTGTCACTGCTGAGTTAAAATTCTGCAGCCGCAGCTCTAGACAGAAACGCAAATAAGAGAAACCAATCACAACTAAGAGTCTAGTACACACAAATAAGAGGTGGAGAGAGCGGACCTGAAACACAGGAAGGCCCAGGTGCTCAAAGCAGATGGGGCAATCAAGCACTTCTGGGTCGGTTAGGGTTGCGAAAGCGGAACGGTCTCCACTGCCTTCCCCGGCTTGAACGATGACATCCGATGCCTGTTCCTCGTCTTCTCGCTCATCTAGCAGCTGATCGTTCCCCTGGCGGTGCTGTTCCGTAGTCCTCTGTTTCTTGGGCCTCGGCACCTCTTCCTCATCGTCTGTCTCCAACCGCAACTTACGATGCCCCTTGTGAAGCCCTCCTCTTCTACCTCCCATGGGGGACTTCAAGGCGTACTTTCTAAGTACAGTGGTAGCAAAACAAGAGGGAGGATCTCTTGTACAGTAAATTCTAATGTGACCGTACTATCTTCTTTGACAGTTTTGAGCTCGGCGTAGTGTGCCAGTGGTGTTGGGCGCCTCGATCTGCAAAATATTCAAATTTTCTTTTATCGAAATTTTCAACTCGGTTAAAGCTAAAAGCAACCTCTTCGTTTACCATCAAGTTTTCGCTATTTGGAACTTATTAGCGAAAAAATGGGAGAAAGGAAAAATAAAAGGAATTGATTGGAAGTAGAAATTTTTTAATTCGGTCCATTGTTTGACTGGAAGAGAAAGATGGAATTTTTTTTTTTTTTTTTTCCCCTTGAGTTCCAAATAGTGCTTAAGTTTTTTGGTAAGCAAATTTTATTAAATCACCTAAAGCGCACAAAATTACAAAAGAACAAAGGGTCAATCCCCCGAAACAACAAAATCAACAAAGCCTACAGCCGGCCTAAGAAAATTAGGCAACATGCACCGAATTATTAAGTGCAAAAATACTAGAGTCCAACAACAATCAAATATCACAAATTTTGTGTTTGGATCCATTTTTGAAATGTATTTTTTTTTAAAAAAGTATGGGTAATAAATGGAGAGAGATAGAAAGATAAATGATTGGAAGTAGGAGAATTTAGGAGGAATCTTTTAAAGATTTTTTTTTAAAAAAAAATGGATCCAAACAAGGCATTGATAATTTTACCTCCTAATTTTTCCTCCATTTTCTTTTCTTTTCCCTTTCTCCCATTTTTGGCTAAGTTCCAAATAGAGCCTAAGGTAAATTGGATGGAAGGAGTATTTTGGATTGGACCGTCTATTGTGGGCTTTTTTGGGCTTTACATCAACTATTCCAACGGTTCATATATGTATAACTCGTGGAGGAAATTATACAAGAAGAAAATCAGATTGATTGGATAACGTTCGGCATGATTTCGTAACACAGTTTTTTTTTTGAACATTCAATTCATTTCATAACAAAGTCCGAAGGCAATACAGATTTCATCAAAAAATACAAGAATGAGTCAAAATTACCCAGACTTCGACACAGGCACCCCCTGCCGAAGCAAGACCTGCGAAATCGCCAGAAGAGAACCAATCTAGGCCTAGATAGTAGAGAATCCAAACGGACCGGACCCCAACTCAAACCCGATAAGCGCGTATGAAATCTGGGAGGTGAGAGCCGTTCACCGGATCAGAAAACAGAGCAGATCCCATCACCGACAGCAGCACTCAGGCGAACCTCAACCCACCAACAACCACAAATAACCCACCAACAACCACAAACAACCTGAAGCAGCTCTCTCTCTAAGGGTTTCCTAGTTTCCGTCCAAGTTTCCATCATTTTTTGAACGTCCATATGGGAAAATTTATTCAGCGAACGTCCACTCACTCAAAAGTGACATCCCTATCGCACTTGTTTCTTTAACTGACCTGAAAAAATAGGAAAGAAAAATAATTTCAAGGTTATATATAACTAAGTAGGGAGTAGAGTTTAAAACTCTGTCTACCCAAAAGGCTCCAATAAAAAACTTACATTCTTCAATCCCAGACAGATCATGAAACTTCAAATCATCCAAACCAACCGCTCAAGTTGTATTGAATAACAATTTTATTCTCTTACCTATTAGTTAAAAAGAAAAAGAATCTAATGTGAAAAATTACTATTGACCGCAAATAATTACTTTTGGCTGCGAAAAATTACTCATGGTCGCAAAAATTTTACTCTTGGCCGCGAATCCTGGCCTTGAAGAATTACTATTGGCTGCAAAGAATTATTCCTTACTGCAAAATTTTACTCCTGGTCGTGAAGAATTACTATTGGCAGTAAAGAATTACTCCTGGCCGCAAAAAATTACTCTTGGCCATGAAAAATTACTCTTGGCCGCACAGAATTACTATTGGCCGCATCGAATTGCACTTGGCTGCATAGAATTACTTTGGCCGCATCGAATTGCACTTGACCGCATCGAATTGCTCTTGGCCTCATCGAATTGCACTTGGCCGCATCGAATTGCTCTTAGCCGCATTGAATTGCACTTAGCCGCTACGAATTACTCTTGGCCGCATCGAATTGCTTTTTGCCGCATCAAATTGCAATTCGATGCGATGCGGCCAAAAGCAAATCGATACAGTCAAGAGTAATTCGCAGCGGCCAAATGCAATTCGATGTGGCCAAAAGTAAATCTCAGCCAAAAGTAATTCATTGCGGTCAGGAGTAATTCTTCGCGGCGAAATATAATTGTTTGCGGGCAAAAGTAATTCATCGCGGCCAGAAATAATATTTTGTGGCTAGAATTAATTTTTTGTAAACTTCTAATCTCAACCATATATTGGCTTCAATGGTTAAGATGTAGAGTCTTTTTTTGTGTCTCCGAAATGTTCTACTATGTATATATTCTTTAAAATAGCCAAGAATTTGGAAAATTTTGGTATTTTTCTTTCTTTTTTGAAAAATCACATAGGCATTAATGTATAATTGTTAGGAGTAAATCCTATACAGCAATTGTGTAATATGTGCAAAAAGTTTGAGCACTTTACTGAAAAGAGGAGAATGAACCTAGACCATTGGATCAACGTAATCATCCATTGCAACAACTTGTCTTTCTTTAGATATGGATGAACCCAACACACTTGTGTTATGTACTATAGAAAATTAATTTAATTAAGAAAATTAACTCCAATGCGAAAATACAAGCACATGTATTGGCTTTCAACTTTCAACTCGATGAAGATGAAGATGAAACTATGACTTAGAATCAAGATGCAACAAAATCAATATATTTGCTACCACCAACATATTGTAATGAATCAAATAACCAAATATAATTAATCATTTTTTCTCCTCAATCACTTAACAAACTAAACATTAGCAATCTGAATACATTTCAAAAAATGACAGGCCCCCCGCCCCCCCACCACACATCTATCTATATATATATATATATATAGAGAGAGAGAGAGAGAGAGAGAGCGCGCTAAACGTATGTGTGAGAGAGAAAATAGTTTTGGATTCAAAATTGAAATCCCTTTTGGAATTAACGTGTGCCGTAAGTCACAGTAATCGCTTTTGACTGATAACTGTTAGGAAAGTAAGAAAAAATCAAAAATAAGGAATCAAAAAAAGATTAGAAAACATCAATTTTTATTTTTATTTAATCATTCTTTCAAATATTCATTCTTTACAAATATATTCATAGTCTTACTATCTGTAAATCTCAACCATAGAAAAAATATGTACAAATTCGATGGTCTAAAATATAAAGAATTCAAAAATCGCTGCTCCATATTATATAAATATGAACATGTATATATTCGTACAGGACAACCCCACTTTGAAGCCCCGGCTCCCAGAGAAACGTTTTTATCAGAACAAATCATTTTTTTCTACTCATGTACCAAACAGCCACAAATAGAAGTTCAACTATCATTTTACCCTAAATGATTTTGCATAAAAATATTTTTGAATGTAAATATTTTACATCAAAACAAATGGAGCCGTAGAGAGAGAGTTAGGGGCTTAAAACGGTGGAAAGATCTAAGAATATTGGAATTGAACGTGGGTCAAGACTGACGATCAAGGAAATTGAACAGTGAGAATTACAGTAGAAGTAGCAAGTTCATTTCAGAAAATAACTTACGGAAGATTTAAAAGTTTTTATTTTCATCCAATTAATAGAAAATGTTTTACATGTAAAATAATTTTCTCATTTTTTACACAACCAAACACCAAAAAATAGATACTCCGTAAAACATTTTACCAAAAAACATTTTACGCCCAAACAAACAGAGCCTTGTCTATGCTTTCAAAAACTCATAGACACTTCAAATTAAAAGGAATGTATCGGAAAATATTTAATCTCTAAATCTTTTTCATATGTTTAATTAACAGAAATTTTTGGGACTCCCGGCTTTAAATTTTTTTCTTATATTAAAAAGCACAAAATTTATACTAAAAATTTTTAGTTTCCGTACGATTTTGATATTTTTTCTGATCTGCCAGATTTTTAATCAAATGAACACGTACGGGAAAAAATATTCGCTTAATCGTTGCAAAATGCACGTGTTTTTGTTTTTTTGGGTCCGATTGCAAAATGCACGTTCACAATTTGGAGTATTATGCCCCTCAAAATTTCTATGGGCACAACACTTTGTGTGTGGTCCATTTTGAGGTGCCACACAAATATTTCGAGTTTTTTTAATTTGTTCAAAATATTTTTTTAAGGGTCCTTTAAAAAATTTAGTTTTGTTGGATATCAGTAAGTGGTTAATTGATCCATACATTCTTTTCTTGGTCCGTACGATTAGAGACCAAATAAAGAATGTATGGGACAAATACTTGCTAGTATCCAGCTGAACTGATTTTTCACATGTATCCTTCAATTTTTTTTTCTAAACAATTAAAAGGCTTAGATCATTTGTGTCAGGTGGTGTTTCATTTTTAAAAAACGTACTGTACTTTTTTTCAAAATAAAGTAATTTCAAACTTAAATACAATGAAAATAAAAAAAATAATTTTATAATTTTATTTGCACCTTTTAAAAGATCTCGATGAGATCTATCAAATAAAATCTATATTGATAGAAAAATTATTTACGTAAATACATAATTTTTAAACTTAAAAAACTTTTTGTTCTAAAAGTACTTTTTATTATTGTTGATTTGAAACTCCCCTGATCCCTTCAAAATGGTCCCACTCAAGGGTGATGTATAAGTGTGTTGTACCCATAGCATTTCTGTTTTCTCCTGCTAACTGTAAAAATCAAACATCACATAACTGAAGAATGGGGGAATCGTGGCAGTCATGGAAGCGTTGGCCGTTAGAATCTCTCTCCACCCTCACCTTTCCGTCTCCCCCCCTCTCTCCACTCCCACAACGAGGAGAGAGAAAATTGGAGAGAGAGACTAGTGAGAGAAAGAAGAATCTTATTTGCACGATAGGTGTGCGTTGGTTGGCTTGGAATGGATTGCCGCTACTAATACATGACGATGCCGACACTCCATCTCTTGCTTCTTCCCAAAACCCAAAACCGTCAAGAAATCGCAAACGCTGAAAACCCAACAAAGCTGCACAGCTTAATTCAGAGAAAGAATACAAAGCCCGAAATAAAGAAGAAGAAAAAAATGGATTCCTTCTGTCCCAGAAAATCCCAGTCCCATTCTGGTAACCTTTTTGCTTCCCTCCCTCTCCCTCTACTTATCTTCAAATCTTGCGCGTTGCTCGTTCGTTCGTTTCATTGTTTTTTCAAGGTCATCCCTGCTTTTACAATCTGGGTTTTCTTTCTCTCCTCTTTCTCTCTGTGTTGCGTGTCGTATCCGTATGTGGGTTCTGCCCCGACCACAATTGTGTCCGGAGCCGTTCAATGCACACGGGTTCACGTGCATTGAGCGGCTCTGGATGCAGTCGTCCGGAGTTGTGGTCCAGAGTTTTGTGCGTAGACTTTCTCTAATTTCCCAAATATTATTTTGTTTTGCTGTTTTTCTGTTAATCTGGGCATTGTTCCATTTTTCTTCTTGTGCTCTTTGTTTTATTTCCCTGCACTTTTCGGCTCTCTTGTAAAGCTACCTCACCTTTGATTGTTTTCCATTTATTGTTCAGCTTTACACCTTATTTGTTTTCGTTTCGCCGTAGCTTTTTTGTTTTTATGCTGCTTAAATGTTGCCTTTTGACTCCTGCCCATGCTTCCACCTGCTTTATTGGCTCTTTTTATGTTTTTTTCTTTTTGACATTCTTAGTTTTTTGGTCTTCCATTCACAGTTGTTTGTATACGTTCTATTGTATCTTGCTCTTTTTCTCCTCATGGCAATTGGGTTTCTTTACTTTGAATGTAGGTAGGCATTTGTCTTACCTCTTAAACTCGTTTCAAATTCGTTGGATTACTCATTTGCGATTTTTGTTGTCTAATTCTCACCGTATGGCTTTTATAAAGGTAAATCCCTCTTTTCTTTAGCATTTCTTGTCGCTTATCTGTATCTAAATTGTTTTATTATTCTGGATGCAGGTAGTTTTATTGGGACCTGATTTTCCAGAATCTTCGTAAAGAGAAGGGACCGGACAAAGGGTTTGATTGTTCATAGTTTTTCTTTACTTTGTGAAACGAATTAGTTGTGTGATTTGAAGGATGGGGGATCATTTTGTGTTGCTGGTGGATCAGTTGCTCACTGAATCCACCCTTGAAGCAGCTATTGAGAGAAAAAAACAGTTGCTGCACACCGCGCCCACATCAAGTGAAGATAGGATGACTGATGGCCCTTCTCATATGATGGAGGTCGATAGTGAATCTTCGCCAAGGAAATTAGTTTTGTGTAGGATTTGCCATGATGAGGATGAAGACTCGAACATGGAGATACCTTGTTCGTGCTGTGGCAGCTTGAAGGTCAGTGGTTATTGGAATGTTTAACCTCTGAATCTGATCATTTGAGTTAAATTACCAAATTGTTGATGGAATTATGGTTATACTCTGAGCCATTTGAACAGTATAAGTAGTTTTATTTCATTAACTTGTAGACTGTTTGCATACCTCAAAGTCATTGATTCATTGGTGTATTATCTATAGGAGGGAAGCACTAATTGCACTTTTGATCTTTTCCTCTTCCTTGTTTTTTCTAAATGCTATTGTTTCAGAAAGTCATTTCAAATAGTTCCATCATCACTAGCTTCTTACCAATACCATTAACTTACTTCCACAGTATGCCCACCGTAAATGTGTCCAAAGATGGTGCAACGAGAAGGGTGACATTACGTGTGAGATTTGCCGCCAGGTCTGCTATTTATATTTCGGATATGGTTCCAACGTTGTAATGCTTTTGTATTTGGTGACCATTGACCTCAAATAAGTGGTATACTCGACTGCAGCAAGGGGAGAACACATATTTGACCGATTCTCTCCCTCTCTATTTCTCTTTTTCGCATCCTTCCAAAACCTAGGGACAGTTTCCTATTGTTTGAATGTACAATTGCAGCAATTCAAGCCCGGTTACACAGCACCATCTCCTCTGTTTCGTTATGGCACTGTTCCACTGAACTTCAGGTATCTTCTTTATATACTTTTTTTAAAACTCTTTCAGTTATTACTTTTAACCTTTAACTGCATTGGTTTGGATTCGTCTTTCGCTTCTCACTGACAAATATCAACTGGATACCAACAATGGCTTGTTCTTAGGGGAAATTGGGAGGTTTCGAGAAGGGATCTGCACAATGCTCGGATCTTAGCTATGGTTGCAGATCGCAATTTGTTGGATACCGACCTTGACGACTATTCTGCTCCCACTCCAAGAAGTCTGATATGTTGTCGTGTGGTTGCTATAATTGTAATCTGTCTCTCTCTCTCTCTCTCTCTCTCTCTCTCTCATTTTCCTTTATCACAGAAGTACTATGACGCCACATTGATCTATACTCGTTTGCAAGACTTGAGTCCAAGTACCACTTACCTTTATTCTGACCTTCCGGTCTGACCTTTATATGATCTATTTAATTTAGGCCACTGATACAAGGTATAGATATGGACATTTTAATCCAGTTCCTCTACAAATGGGTTGTTATCATTCTCACAAAGTTAAGGATTTTCAACATGTTTTTTATTTTTGCAGTTTATGGTTCTTTTGGTGCTACGTCATACTCTACCCGTCATAATTAATGGAGCCGGAGATTACAAAATTACATTGTTCATGGTGTGTATCGCCGGCACAGATTACTTTGCAGAAAGGATAATGACACCTTTTCAGCAACAAATGTTTATGTCTAAGAAGTTATAAATTGTTTGTTTTTGTAGTTACTGACGCTGAGAACCATCGGGATTCTTTTACCAGTCTACATCATGGTTAAAGCATTCATTGCTATCCAACGTCGGCGACACTTACAGGTCAGTACCATATAAACTTACAAATTACTTGTTCAGGTAATTAGGTTAAGTTTTGGTAATGTTTTTCCGCAGTATTTGCTTCCAAAATTCCATTTTCACGATTTTTGCTGTTATAGGAACTCTTGCCTGTTCAAATCTTTAAGTTCTGTCTAGATAACACTTGTTCTGGAAGTCTTCATGTCATTCCAGTTTGGCCACCACAAGGTGATTGTTCTTGGTTTCAACCCATTGAAGGGCATCAAGTGAAACAATTGTGACATAGATTATCAAGTGCAAACAGGACTTCTATTTTCTTTTTCAAAAGTAAGTGCAAACAGGATATCAAAAGGAAGAGCAATACGAAACAACGCTACAAACACAAAACATTCAACTTCCTACTTGTTACGAACAAGATAAGATTATCATCTGTTTCAGAGGCAGGAGGACAAACTAGTCTGTTTTCATCTTCTTCACCATTCAACACTGTAGGTTTACACAACCTTGGGATTTGCATCCTAAATTAGTCACCTGGCAATTTAGGTAGATTATTAAGTGCTAGGTTCTTACTGATTATTAGTCACCTGGCAATTTAGGTAGATTATTAAGTGCTAGGTTCTTACTGACTAGTACGGTACTTTTACATTGAAATGGATAGGAGTTCACTAGAGAGAATCTATAAATTCAAGGATCTTAACAAGTTGGAAATGCCAGAACCAGCCCTACCAAAGGCGGGCAAGGCTTTCATGTATAAGTTGTTGTGAATGCCCATTCTTGAATGGCTAGGAGGGTCTGCTGAAGTATTTGTACTTCTATTTTAGAAGATATATCTAAGTTCCTACGCCATTTGTTGACACATCTAGCTGCATTTCATTTCCTATTAACTTTATACCACCAATAGCATTTTCCCGTTATTGTAATCCTGAATTCATTGTTTTTCATATTCCGGTGTGCTAGGAACCTCGAACCTTCTCTTTTGCTGCTGCCTCAGATGAAGAAAATGAACTGCCACAACTGCAGCCTCAACAAAATCTCATTTCACGTATAGTAAGTTCTGCAAGTGTCACTGCTTGACAGAAACGGGTTAATACATCCCCATGCAAGACTTTATTCTTGGCGGAGAAATATTGCAAGAGTAATAATGTTTCTGGAGAATTGATGGGTCTGCTGATCTATTATGTCTTACAAAATGCATCTATGTATATTGAGCTATAAGATCTGTACCGTGCCAAAATTCCAGTGTAAATACTACACCACTTCCGGTGAAACACGAGGCTAAAATGATGTGAAAGATGGATAAATAGCAAGTATTGTTCCACTTTTGCCCCGAAGAGGAGAATAATAGGACTTGCTTTTGATTTGCAGATTACGGAAACATGGAAACGAAAGAAATCTAATAAAAAATGGTGGTTTCTTCACTTCAGTATTTTTCCTGCCTGTTTAGAAAATCTCATTTGGGATCGATTATGCGGGCAATATCCATCCCTTCATTTTCTAATATCACATCTTTGTGAAGAATCAAGATGAATAATGATAGCTAATTTTTTTTAATCTTATGGAAAACAAAACAGAGAAAAACAAAACAGAAAACAAGTTTTTTAATGGCATAGTTGACCCTTTTTCCATGTATGGTGGTTTCTTTACTTCACTATGTTTCCTGCCTTTTGAGAAATCTAAGTTCGGACGCGTTAATGCGTGCAATATCAATCCATTAAATATATTTTCTAGTGTCATCTTGTGTGAAGAATCAAGATGAATAAATGATAGCTGTTTTTTTCTTTTATGGAAAACAAAACAGAGAAAAGGTTTTTAAGGGTATAGTTGACCAAATGATCTACATTTTTTTGCGTGTGCCAGAACCCAGAAACCTACAACTTCAGTACAAGCAAAGGATAAATGCAGCAAATAGAGTGAAGGATTTTGGAAAGGTAACCCATTCTCCCCTCCATTGCACACCGGAAGGATAAGATGCACATAGCAACCATTCGCATAGAGAAGACCAGCCACGCGATATAAGAAACCATTCATTCATCAGAGAAAATGCATCCAATTGACAGAAAAAAACTGCAATTACTTATCGGATTAAAGCAAGTACGATGCAACATAAAGGGAGCCACAACAAAGGTAGGTAGGTAAAACCACAGCCAATTCCCGGACCAGGAGTGCAAAATAAAACCTACAACCAAACAGCCATCATCAAGTGACGACTCTTATTCGTAGTTTGGACAGACACGGACGCAAACATAAATAGAAAATAGCAAGAACAGTACCACAACCAATGAAAAACTGAGAGCCATCATTCCTCCTCTGTTTCAGACTCTGCGCTCTGGAGCCACTCAATAAAGGGCCTCACATTCTTCCACATCTGCGAGTCCTTGTTGCCACCTGCCAGACCTTCCTGATACCACTGCATAACATACTCCTCCACCACCACATCAGCATCGTAAAGTGCCTTAAGAAATACAGCCACTTCCTTCAAAGCAGGTACGCTAGGCTTCAAAACAAAAGCCTCAATCGCTCGAAGTAGAAGCAACTGTGATCCCTCATCCCCAGCAACAGCAGCAGCCAAAAATCCTTTCTTCTTGGCCACCTCCTTTGCAAACCCTTTCTCAACCCCATCAAAGAGTGCCTCAAACAAAGCAGTCATTACATCCTGAGGAGATCCAGAAAATGATGCCAAGATAGACTGGAGTTGGTTTGCAGTAACTCCCTTCTGCAGTTTTGCTTTCACCTCTTCCACTAGCTTTTCCTGGCTAGAGTTTCCATTCTCAGCTTTGGGATTCACCCCAGGTGGCGGAGAAGCAGCTTTTGGACTGTGGCTTGCTCCATTGGTCTCATTAGTGGAAAGCATAACCATTTCTGCTGTAGCAGCACTCAGTTGCTCTTGGATGCGCTGGCGGGCAGCCTCAGCTGATGTGTCAGTTTGCCACTGGACATCGTCGTCATCATCGTCACCATCCTCTTCTTTCTCATCCACATGGTTTACAGTGGGTGGAGTACGTTCCTCATCTGAACCACTGGCTTTCTTTTTGTTGGAGCTGGCTTTTGCAGGCCCATCCTTAGAAGTGGAAGGCCCCTTTTTCTTCACCTCTTTCTTCAGCTTCTTCATCTCTTCATCAGCTGCCTCACCTTCCTTCAGTCGCTCTTTCTCGGCCCTCCTCATGGCCTTCTTCTCTTTCGATCCCTTTTTTGGTTCAGGTGGATTCTTCAATATGAAGGTTGTGAGCTTGTCCCTCATATCCACATCGGAAACAAAACCACATGCTGCACACTTCAGTTGTACCATCTGAGTTTTTGTAATTAGGACTTCCGTTTCGGGATTGCCACAGCCATAACACTGCACATATTTCTTAATAAAGTTCTCCAGCAGACCAGCAAGTTTAGCAGTGTCATGTCCACCATTAACAAGTGCAACTCCCGTTTTCTCATCAAATTTAGATTGGGCCCCCAGCTCATTACCAAAATACTTTGTTGTATAAGAAGGTGGCCGTGCCAAAGCCTTCGCAATATCAACCATGTTGACAATGTTTGTCTTAATGCCATTTCCTCGGCCCTCAATCTTGGTAATCATCTTAGGCATCTTATACCTGTAGAAGGCATCATCACTATTGCTGGCACCTATGTTTTGTAAAGCCATGTTTGGTTTGGATGAAGAGGTTCCTTGAACAAAGGATAGATGTCACAGTGAGGAAATGCTGGATTTCAATATGTAGAAGTCCTTTAAGGAGTCTTGGGCAGACAAATCAATTTCCTCCTCTTTACTAAAGGAAAGTTGCACCCAATCGCAATAACGAAATTCTTGCCAGGACGTGTGATACATGCAGTCAATTTGGTCCGATAAGGGTTCGTTCTTTTTCCTCGACTTAGGGCAGTATTCTCCAAGTAACCCAATTGATCCTTGAAACAAAATGGCCTGCTCGGACATAAAAGATACCTAGAAGTTGACACACTTCGAAAGTTTGCAGAGCACAGACAGATGAACCAGGGAGTATCCTGAATCAACAGGGTTAAAGATTTAGGAAGCGAAAATGAAAGGGTTAAAAAATGATCAACATTTAATAGCATCTTAATGTTTCATATTTAGTGAGTAAATAAAGAAAACTCAAATTAATACCATTCACAACCTTAAATTGTAGCAAACTCAGGAATGCAGTTCAAGCAAAAGTAAGAAACACCAAAAATGCGCCACGTCGTTTGGAAATGCATATGAAAAGACGCAACATAGGATACTTGTACCTTTACAAGATGGACAACTAACAAGGAAAGGTCAATGATTCTTTTCTTGCACAAAAGTGAAGGATAAAAATAGAGGAAAACAGAACTCCAAATGAAGCATACAGTCAAGTAAAATAGATACCAATAGAATAACCACCTACAGAAAATGACCACAAGCCTGCAAACTAGTCTTGACCAACGTGGATGTAGCCCCCAAAACAAAACTTACTCTCTTTTCACAAGCAGAAAATAAATCTTTCCTGGTATGCCACTTCTATATGATTCTTTTTAACCCTAAATTCTATTCAACCCCAAGTATCCAACGGTTATAATCATAACCATCCATCAGGATGAGTTAGAAGACTAGAAGCCAAACCTTCGTTCTTCGAAGAAGCACCAGCGAGCTAGAAGACTAGAACCTATTAACTGTATGACAATATCATTTGGAGTCAAGCAGTTTGGGTTTCTTCTACTGAACTAAAAATTCAGTGAGGGCCCCCTGTGGCAGGCCAAATGAAGATTATTAATAGCTTTTGCCCTTACAAGAATTAAAAGAGAATCTAAGGTCCACTCTGGCACAACACAACTATTTCTGTAAAAACTTGTGATTATCCTACCATTATTACATCAGTTTTTTGTTCCATAATAACTTCTTAAATTGTGCACGGGTAATTTTCAAGTAAAATTGTTAGAGGGAGAAAAATAAGTTCTTCCCTGACGCGTCGACACAACGCCACAAAATGTCAGTCCAATAACTGCAGTCAAAGAAGATAAAATAGACTGGAAAAAGATCTGTCCCTTCACTAAACTTATTGCTATACGATGCCAGATGAAAATAAAATTACAGAATCGGCAAATTTTCCCATAACATATGCCGTCAATAATCTTGGGCTGGCATTCAAGTCTCAATAGTCACAAAGCAGTTTGCAACGAATTGGAAAATTGTTCATTTCATCTCTAGAATTATATCACGATTCGCGACACGACAAGGGACCCAAGTTGTCCCATCAAACTTACTAATGAAAAGAAGAAAAAACACATGTCCGGTACTCAATCAACAGATACACCTAGGAAACAGGCACATATCAAAAAACAACACAACTCCAGACTCCAGCCATCTTAATCTTACACACAAACACATATAATGCTCATTTCCACATCATTCAAAAGAACAGCTTCCGGTACCCAAGTGATGATTCATTTTGACATCACCAAAATCGGTATTGGCCGGTAGAAAATCGCAGATTGGTGATAAGGAACAGAAACGGTATCAGCAGATACGTAACAGCATCAGCAACGTAACAGCATCAGCAACGTAACAGCATCAGCAAATACGTAACAATGGTATCGGTCCGTTACGGTCGATACGGTCAAAATTACAGCCGATAGGGCCAATACTTAACGATGGTATCAGTAAGGGTTGTGAAATTCTAACCCCTCTGGTCACCGATACAGTTCCACTACAACTGATACGCCCTGAAACCGCGACATCGCAAGCGATACCGTTATGTCGGCCAATACGGATATTTTGAACTATGCAAGACGTGGATCAACTAGACATATACATAAAGAAATAACAAAGTCTACATATTTCAACTAGATACATATAGAAATAACAAAAGTCTACATATTACTTCACTGATTCATCCAAATACTAGAGGCCACGTACACGTTTCACTACGCATTTCACTACGCAAGCCTCGACTAGACAAATCACAATCACCACCAGACAATGGCTTCTTATCCGATGCAACTAAAATTGCTCAAAAAATCGCGGTTTTACCTAGCAGTGGAGGCTCCGATGAGTCCGATCTGATACAAAGATTTAGCGATCGGAAATCAGTGATAAAATCGAAAAGCAGACGACTGGTCGATTAGAGATCGAACTGTTAAAAAGTAAAGAGATCGCTTCGTTTAGATACGGTACCTTGAGAAGAGAGAAGAGAAGAGAGCGCTGATTCGATTTGCACGGACGGCAGAAATCTCTGGCGTTGGCTTCAGCTCCAGGAGAGAGAGAGAGAGAGAGAGAGAGAGAGATTTGAGATTTTTTTTTCCCTTGGCGAAAGGAGGGTTAAAAAGGGTATTGGGGGAAGATAGGCGGTGGTCGCCCTAATTTGGACGGTGGATATTAAACTTGCTAGGGGAGATACGTGCATGGGCTGAAGACCATCGGATCGGGGCAATAGTTATACTGGGCCATTTGCGAGCGGCTCGAGACTAGACTTCTCTCCTCGACTTGGTTCCCTCGTTAGCGACAAAACTTGAGCACAATTTTTAAGCTCGTTAATCAAAAGCTTAGCCTGACTCGCAAAAATTCGGTTCATTTGCATAGACTCAGCTTATTTAAAAAAAATTGTTAAGCGAATTAGTCAAATTCAGCCCGTTTGCACCTCTACTCCCTATACCTCATCCCTTTGTGTGTTGTATGATGCTTTTTATTTTGGAGTCCCATCCCGGATTCACAAATATAACTAGAATCTTTTGTCTCGTAAAACGCACAAACTAGAATACATATGATACACAAAAGTTTAATCGGATATTAATACACACGCAAATAAGTAGATTTTGTGACGTAAAATGAATGACAAATATATTTTAGACTTGAGCCATTATAAGTTATAACTGGCAGAACAAAATGAAACTTATTCACATATCGATCGATCATCAATTAAACTGATTGTTGCAAATTAATTATGCTATTCTCTTTGTATCTTTGCAAAATAAACGATTCAGGTCACCTTCATGGGTATATAGGCCACAAAATAAGATGAAGTAACAAAAGGTTATAGAGGGATGGAGCGTGACGAGGGGCGGATCCCTCTTGAATTGCACCAGACCTAAATAAATCACGGCGCAAGGGCTTTTGGAATGGTGTTGCTCATTGTTGTGCTCTCTCTCATCTTAAGCACATCATGCCATCAAAAATTTACAACCACAAACACTCACAAAAATACTACTCCATATACAAACATTTACATTCATTTTGGAACCCCACACACTGGAGGTGATTTACGCACACTCGCACATATACAAATCCCTGTAATGTTGTTTTGTCCGCCCTAACCTTCGGTCTTAATTTTCTAGTTAAGATAAGAAAAGAGACCAATATAAATCATGGATTAGTGCCAGATTTGGGGCAAGGAAATCAAGTCCTAAACAAAGGTCAGCTTTACAAAGAGAGAATTGCCATCCAGCAGTCTTTCATTAACAGTTAGCCCTCGCAGGCCGCAGCAAACTATATCCAGTAAATTAGAATTCGCACCTTCCCCACATGCATCGGCAAACCATTTTCTGTCAGTATTTTCAAATTGATTGACCACACCTAGGGGCAGAGATAAAACCTCAAACCATCCACTGAAATGACCTAAAAGAACTACCGCAATGGAAAGTTATTTCTCAGTTCCTCAGAAATGCAACAGTAGCAACACGTGATCCTACGGATCCTCCAAACATGAATGTTGGGTTCGAACGGACATGATCGAGGTAGCGGAACGGAGGAGAATCTCCATTGGCTGTTTGGTCCTCCCGAGTTCCAGCTTCTTGGGAGGCACCAATTCTTCTGCGGTTGTAATAATTCACTTCTTGCACCAATTCATCTTTCGTACTATTACATGATGTAATCACCTGCCATTGTGATTAAAAAAAAAAAAACAGATAAAGGTAATTGGCAATAGCAAAAACCAGGGAAAGAGACGCTAGGTTAAGAACTACTTAGGTTTTTTGTTTAATTCCTTCTTCCTCTGAAAGGAGGCCGCAGCTTAAAATTAGGAAACAAAAAAGTTTCATGGAAAAATAGCAACGATTACTTGGGTGGCAAACGATTTCCGTTTAATAAACGCATTATGCAAGAGGTTAGTACCTTCCTTACCAAAAAAAAGGTAATATCCGAGTCAAATAAAAAGTTTAGAAAACAAAAACAGGCTCAACTGAAAAACAGTGAAATTAGAAGCAGTGGCGATGCTCAAATGAAAAGTTTAGAAAACAAAAACAGGCTCAACTGCAAAACAGAGAAATTATAAGCCGTAGCGATGCTCACCAATATTCCACCAGATGCTACCAACCTTGAGACTGAATCCCAATACATGATCCTGAATAAGAGCAATAAAAATCATTCAGTGCCAGTGTCATCCTTCGCATTTGTAGGTCAGCGAATTAAGGGGAAAAAAAACACCATCACGAGGTTGAGAATACAGAAACACTTTATTTATATTGGGGTTGATATGTGAAGAAACTACTTGATTTGATCAGCAATGGCGGAAGCAAGATTTATACTCAGTGGGGGCCGAGCCACCTGTATTTTTACATTAATAACAACAAATACATTCCATAATATCTATTGCTACTTGTTAGTTCGAGTACCGGCTCATGGGGGGATGCAAGGAAGCCGCTGCTTCTGGGCCCCAAGTTTCAGCCAAAATTTAAGGCCACAATATTTGTCAGAGTGTCAATATATTGGACAGCAAACTTAAGTTAATTACATGTTCTTCCCGATTCTTCAATTAGAGGGGCCACTGTTTCAGTGGTATTTTGAGACCAGCCACTTTGTGCATTGCCAAAGGTTAGGTTTGTCTCCAATCCTCCCCCACCCATACCCCCAATGACTGGGGACTACATGGGTTCTGTTGTTGTTGTTCCTGATTTTTCAATTAATCTTCATGTTCCAACCAAAATAATGAACTTACACCTCATTGAAATATAATAGCAGAAGGAAAAAAAATTAGGTACCATGAATGACATTTAAAGATTACATGTTATAGTTGAAGTTGAGGTAAACAAAAGAAGAAGAAGGTTTGCGAAGATATAAAAGGGCCCAAAGTTAGAGTTTTGCTTTGGGCCAGCTCTGACTTAGTTCTAATAAGGAAGTGAGATAGTGAATTCTTTTTGGATCACCCAAGTAACCTGTAAGGGCCGATCCCATAGAACTTTTTCAAATAACCTAAAAAACCTAGTATAATTAATGAGAATATTTGGAGTTGTGCAGGGTCCCGGGCACCCCACCGGCACCCCTTCTGTCCGCCCCTGTTGGTCACATATTAATGTTTGATCCAGCAATCATGATAAATGCAAGAGAGTACGTCACCTTTTGATCGGACCATCAGGATGCAGTCCAATGGCGTCTAGAGTCCCTTTATCCATGACAAGTTGGTACTTCCTTTCTAACTTTGTTTCTAGAACGTCATCAACCTAGAAGAACCAAATCAGAGGTAAAATATTTCAAATTATGACACAATGGGATGAGGAAGGTAGTATCACAAGGTATATCAGGATTAAGTCGACAAAGAAACTAATTTTACAATACAAATATCTTAATCTTTGCCTTAGTTATAGATGAATTGACTAGACAATTTTAAGAGGATATCCCATTGTGTATGATGTTTGCAGCTGACATTATCCTCGTAGATGAAACCGCTAGAGGTGTTAATATGAAACTAGAAATTTGGAGGGAAGCATTAGAGTCAAAGGGTTTTCGGATAAGTAGGAGTAAAACTGAGTATATGGTGTGCAAGTTTAGTAGTACCAGCAGTGCGCACGAAGAAAGCGTGATGATCCAAGACCAGGAGATACCTAAGAGTGATCATTTTAGGTACTTAGGCTCAATTATAAGTAGAGATGGAGAGATTGTCGATGATGTGACCCATAAGATCTAAGTGGGGTAGCTCAATTGGAGGAGCACTACTGGTGTACTATGTGACAAGAGGGTACCCATAAAATTGAAGAGAAAATTCTATGAAACTGCCATCAGACGAGCGATACTTTATGGGACAAACTGTTGGCCTATTAAGAAACAACAGGTGAACAAGATGAGTGTAGCGGAAATGAGAATGTTGAGGTGAATGTATGGTAAGACTAGACGAGACATGATTAGAAATGAAACGGCTCATGAGATGGTAGGTGTAGCACCCATAGAAAGAGAAGTTGAGGGAAAATAGGCTAAGGTGGTTTGGGCATATCTACCGTAGACCAGGAGATGCAGTAGTTAAGAGAGCGGATATGATAGCTTTGGTAGCAATGCTACGAGGAGAGGTAAACCTAAATTGACATTAGATGCTGTGGTGCGCAAAGATATGAGTATAGTAGGTTTGTATGAACAAGTGGCCCTTGACAGAACTCAATGGAGAAAAATGATTCATGTAGCCGACCCCAGTGATTGGGACATAAGGCTCGGTTTGGTTTGGCTTGTAAACATCTTAATCTTTGTAGAAAGATAACTTGCTGAATAAAGTGATGATTTGCACTATAGATCAACAATACATCCACCATAATTTGATTCAGGCAGATCTCAAAAATTGAGAAACAAGAGAATGGTATTGTGGCAACTGAAAGGACAGAAATATTAGGATAGAAAATGATAGCAGTGCCATTATTCCTACTAGAAGGTGGGGGCACACACTCCATGTGTGCACAGTTTAGGAGGGGTGAGGTTTGTGGGGTGATGGTTATGATAGTTGGTTTTAAATTGATTATTATTTTGCCCATCACAATTATTTAATGGCATGTAAAAAATAGTCATAAATACTTAATTTCTAGAGGGGCAATTATGGATTTTGTGACAGGGCTTAAAAAATGGGAGATAGCAAACTGGGGCTCTCCCTTTATATAATAGAAGAATAGATTTTCATTGAGAGCTCTGTCGTACCAAAAACTTAATGTAGGTGAATCCGCCACGATCAGAAAGGCTTCGAGCTAGGTCAATTGCTCCTTCAATGTAATCGGTTCCAGTGAGATCAGAGAACCTGTAACAAAAAAATATAGCAAAAAGTTTCTTCCATTAATAATCAATGCTAGCATAGAAAATGGAAACCAAAAGCTACCAGAAAGAATCGATCACACAGCAACTAAAGTGCGTATTTTTTTTCATATATATATATGTAGTCGGCATTCTTCTGTTGATCTTCTGGGTGCCGATCAAACTAACTTAATAATGATCCCACTAGACAAGATAGTCAGGCTCTAGGGTAAGTTGATATTGATTAAATGCCTAGTAGAGGTTTTTCCAGCGAGTGCTACCCACAATCATAGGTTGCTGCTTACTCCATTGTAGAGGTCTAGCAGTTACACTAAAATAAATAGGTTATGATAAGTTGATAACGAGCTAAAAGTAGCATCTAGAACTATATCAAGATGAAAGAATGGAAACCGTACAAAAAAAAAATCAAGACTGACACCTAATAAAAAAAAGTCTCTACTCTATGAAATTCTCTGAAAGAAAAAAACTCCTGCATTAAAGCAAACAGAATATGACAGCCTTCTAAACAGAGCATTCAATTTCCTATGTTCACTTTCTTTGTATTTGAAAATTTTCATAATTCATTCTCTCCACATGGAACAGAATGTGCAACATGGCCCAACCCAATGTGGGAACAGAAAGAACATTAAATGAGAAAGATCGAGTAATTCAAGACAACTAGAGGAGCATGTAGATGAAAACACAATAGGAAAGATTCGAAGATATAGGCTTAGTTACGGTCAGTGTTCCAAACATTGAAAGAGAGATCATTTAATCCGAATTTTCCATCATCTTTACCTACCCAAACAGAGGAAGTGTATCCAGGGATGGCCAGCAAGGTTCCTCTTAGAAGCATTCTCTCATAATTATTTACATGAAAATCCTTGATCCCCGTGCATATCAACATACTCTCCCCCCACCCACCCCAACACCCAAACGAATTTCTATTGACAAAAACCACCTGTCATGGTGGTAAACTAGTAGGAGATGAGTGAACTTATCATTCAATTACAGCTGTTACAGGACCTTTTTCCTTGCAACTTCTTATTGAGAACATGGACTAAGGAGAGGAATATACAACGTCAAATAAAGAAGTCAAGTTGAACAGGAAACTAGAGCGAGAGCTTAGATAGTACGGGATTTTCACAAATTGGTTATATATATATATATATGTATGTATATTTGGACTTCAACCTGGCCCATATTTCTCTTCGTGACTGAAACTAGACTTGCATTATTCAATCTATCAGCAAAGTCCATCTCCCTCAGCCTGTACAAAAATAGCTAATTCCTGCAGTGCCATAATAACGGAGTTCCAGAAAAACTATTGACTTCAACAAGCAGGCCAATGCTAAATAACTGTCGTTTGCAAGTTATAGGATGAGGAACCCATAAACAATCGAGTCTCTCCCCCCCCCCCCCCCCCCCTCCATCGACGGGGAATTACCAACAAAGAGTTTGCCCATCCTAGGTCAGCCATCCCAGCTTACCATGAGATGCAAAAACTACCCTTTTCTGCTATGTTTTCTACCCAAGAAGGAAAAAGTAAGGAGGTAATTTAAGCTGTATTGTTAATTCGATATCTGTTTGGGGTACAAAACATGAGCCAAGTTAAAGCAGCATCATTTATTTCATACATGCTATTGTTGTTAAAATTATGACTACCACCATCCCACAATGTTGGTCCCTCTTAGGAATTTTATAAGGGATATTCATTCAACGAACTCAAAGTTAAACTAAAAGGTGCTTATGTCCAAAAATGCTTCCTTTTAGAGAGTACCACAGGTCCACAACCATTTCTAAGAGAGAGTGTTGGACAACACAAAAATTTATACCTTGAAGTACCGTAGTGGACATGAATTTGGACATCCAAAAATGCAAAGCTAGGCATACAAAAAGGGACAGGGAGTCCTATTTATTATTCGCCGAGGCAGGCCACAAAATCCAATTTGATCATCCATTCCAACAGCCCTGTTAGCTAGCTTTAGATTTAATTCTGTCTGCAAGTAAGAATGAATGCCTTTGACTATAAGGACGACAGCCTTTACAAAAACAAACATATTGTGCACCTTTATTTTTTATTTATTTTTGGTAAGTATATAGTGTACCTTTATTCACAAAGCTATTAGATATAATTCTTCAAAATATGAGAGAGAGAGAGAGAGAGAGAGAGAGAGAGAGAGAGAGAGCAATTCTAATTGCTCTTAACCTTTTCCTTGTCACAAAGAACGTACATCAGCAAATCGGGACACAGTTATCAACTTTACGAGAATAGGAGATGAAACCTTAATATAATTCTGCAATTTAAAAAACCAAAAATCTACTATGAAAACCAACTTCTTGTGTTGAAGGTACAACCAGCTGGCCAAAATTTAAAAATTACCCCTGCTTTGCAAGCTCCTGTAAAAAAAGACCATTGCCAGTGCCGATGTCAAGTACACTCCAAGTGGAAAAATCTTTATCACTGTCCCCAACAAGCCCACATTTTTCATTACCAACATGATTCACCAGATGGCCTTGAGAATTGTCAGTACACAAGCTTTTGGTCCAAGAAGCAACAGTCTCCATGACATCAGCCCCAAACCTACAAAGTGCAAAATAAATTACTACTAACTATCAGGGAAAAAGTCTTGAGCAGCAACACTCACATGGAAAACCACAATACCTACTTCTCCACTACTTTACGTTTTAAACGGGGAAGACAAGGCAGGATAAGGGTGTAGATATGAGTGTGTTTCAGGAGTTTAGCAACAAACTTACTAATACTCAGCAAACAAGTTAGTCCAGACTCCAGATGGGAGATGGGACATAGTAAGAACTAAAAGTCTAAGATACAAAAGCTTGTAATCACAATCATGCTTTCGGTGCTGGAAAAAAAAACCCCAAAAAATCATGATTTCGCAATAAACTATACCGTATACCCCAGTGTGGTGTGTAAGCCTTGCTTGCTTTCTATGAAAAAGTCCATTTACCAAAAGAAAATTACTAGCATTCTCAAGGATTCTATTGCTACCTTACAGTGATAGCCGATCACAACAAACTTTTCACTGATTGCATCCATTCATTAAATCCGTAATTATGCCTCTGAATTGCAAGAGTAATAAAAGAGTTGAAGTTTATCAATATAACGATTCAACTTGCACAAAACAACCTTACCTTCGGGTCTCCCAAATTATTATTGCTCCTTAATTCACAATGATCTAGTTCTTTGATTACTTCACACCATCTGTTAGTTCCTTTACTCTGTCCCAAGAGCCTAATTTTCTTAACCTTCAGCTTAACCCCATACGGGCCAGCCCCAATTACTAGCCGTGGAGAACTTCAAGAGCTGTATCCTTGACATGACAGCAACCAATCAACACAAATCCAAAGTCCAAACTATTCCCCATGCAAACCCTAGGCATTTTCCTTACCCCTTAAAACCCTACATAATGACACTTTCATGACTTAAATTAAGCATGAAACCAACTATTAAGAGCTTCATTCTATGTTTTCCTAGTCTTCTCTTGTGTCATCAACCATCACTCAGTGTTGTCTTGGGAATTTCACATGCACCAATTGCAGGGCTTCGGAGGGATATAACAGCCTATAGATTGCGAAAACCAAATTGGGATTGCCAACAATACCTCACAAACCCAAGCAGGTCAACTAGTAAATAAAATAATTAAATCCAATAGGATGCAGGCGAGATTAACTGATCCTATCATAATGAAGCCCCATTGTGTAGGTTTGTTCAACACCTTATAAGAACAGAATCCAACAAAACCTCCTCCCCCACAAACGCCAAAGTTTCTTAATAAATCAGTAACACCGAAAAGATACCTTTTTCCATTACATAGAAGACAACAAACTTGATTTTCATGTTAGGACAGTAGATTAATACTTACAATCCCCCAAAACAAGAAAGTCAAACATGGACAGATTTGACGATGCTCATAACAAAACCTTACCAAACTTCACCAGCATGGCCATGCTCACGATAATTTGCCAATTCATTGGCATATGCTGAATCCCAATAATTCTGGAAACCCAACATTGATGTAACTGCTTCAGCATCTGGCTCCTCCTTGTCAGAACTGTTCATTCAAATTAACTAAAACTCAATCATGCTATTTTCAATTCTGATAATAGAACTCTTACAAAGTTTGGTATCATTACAACACTGTCTACTCTTAGAATCGCTACAAACCGAATCCAGGAGTAGAGATTGGTTGGCAGCCCTAGTAGTCATACACCATCTACTTTTTTTCTTTTGTGGATAAGTTATACACTATCTACTTATGAACTCTTCCTATTTACCATGAGTTCCACAAGCAACAGCGAAATCAGCATTTGTCACCAACCAGAACGAAAATGAATCAAATCAATCAAACTTAGCAATTACAACTTTTCAAGATCTCAACAAAACTACGCATCACCTTGATCCTTAATTCCACTTCATCACATCTTTTTTTCATACAAAACGAAAACAAACAGTAGTTTTGGACACACATCGCAATCAACTGTAGAAATACTCGAGAATTGAACCCAAGCCCAAGCAAAATTTTATTCTTACAATCACGCAGTGTAAAATTAAGGACAAAAACTACTTGCCCTTTGGAAGTAGGGCTGCAAATGAACCAAGCTGCTTGCGAGCAGCTCATGGCTCGCCTCTACTCGACTCGTTTAGTAAACGAGCCGAGCTCGAGTTTTAGGCTCATTTACTAAACGAGCCGAGCTAAGTAAATTAGCCAGGCACGGCTCGTTAAGGGCTTGAGCTCGAGTTTTAGGCTAGTTTAGTAAACGAGCTAAATGAGCCAAGCTTGAACACAATGGAGTTCGGCTCGGCTCGTTTGCACCCCTAGTCAGAATCTCAAATACAATAACGGAAATAGGAAAGAAAAAATATATGAAACCTAGGGTATAAAACATTTGTTCTCAAATTGAAACCTAGACTAGATTAATATCACCAGTTATATTTGGATGCCAATATTTCCGTTTTACATCCCACGAGGGAAAAAAAAAAAAACAGCAAACAGAGGGAAAGAGGTATCTAAGAATGGCATTGTGCAAACAGCAATGGACCTGTAATCGGAGGAATCCCGGTGGGGGACAGCGGAGAGAGCTTCGGCGGCGTCAGCGTGTCGCTGCTCGTCGTCCAAAGTGCTGCCGTAGTCGCTCTTAATGGACCATGAATCCGCCGCCACGGAGCGGTCGTCGTCGGAGATTAGGTCTGCGGTGGTCAGAGCTCGAGCGTGCGAGACGTCGGAGTCTTCCGGAGCTAATCGAATTCCGGCCATGTTTGAGGGTTGTAGACGGGGAGAGGGAGAAACCCTAGGGGCTAATAAAGTGAGCGAGTGGTGAGACAAAGATGAAACAGGAGCGTGGTGGACTCGCCACACGTGCGTTTGCTGAAGATCCGTTTCTTATTTCTCTTTTCACGTATAAAAAAGAATAATTACAAATCAGTGGAGAAGGGGATAACAGGGCGGCATTCACACCTGACCTTCAGACCGCTCCGGTCAAATGACCTCATCACTTTCCTCCGCCATCCGTCAACAACAGCCATCCATGTCCACCTCCCAAACCCTAACCCTAGACTCCTCCACCCTCTTCCTCACCTCTCACACTACTCTCTCCCTACAATCCCCACCCCTCTCCTGCTCTCGCCTCTCCACCCACTCCCCTCTCCCCCCTCTCCCGTCCGATTTCCCCCAATCCAAGCTCATCCCCAGAACCCGGTTCATCGTCGACGGCTTCCGCTCCTCCGGCGACCACTCCGTCTCGTACTTCCTCTCCCACTTCCACTCCGACCACTACGCCGGCCTCAACCCTAACTGGTCCAAAGGCATCATCTTTTGCTCCCACACCACCGCCCGCCTCCTCATCGAGGTACTCAAAATATCATCTTTGTTTGTGGTTCCATTGTCTTTGTCTGAGCCTGTGTTGATTGATGGGTGTGAGGTGTCGTTGATCGATGCCAATCACTGTCCCGGCGCGGTTCAGTTTCTGTTCCGAATCCCCGGTAGTGGTGGTGGCAAGAGTGAGACGTATGTGCATACGGGTGATTTTCGCTATTGTGAATCAATGAAGTTAGAGCTCGGTTTGACTGAATTTGTTGGTTGTGATGCTGTTTTCTTGGATACCACGTATTGTGATCCGAAGTTCCTGTTTCCATCCCAAGAAGAATCCATTGAGTATATAGTTAGCGTGATAGATAGATTTGGGGTTGAAAATGAGGGTTCTGTGAAGTCTGTTTTGTTTCTTGTTGCTACTTATGTTATTGGAAAGGAGCGGATTTTGCTTGAAATTGCACGTAGGTGTAAGCGGAAGATACTTGTGGATAGTAGGAAACTAGCTATTTTGCGTGTTTTGGGGTTGGGAAAAGATGATGCATTTACCGAGGAAGAATCTGAAAGTGATGTACATGTTGTGGGGTGGAATGTGTTGGGTGAGACTTGGCCTTATTTTCGGCCTAATTTTGTGAAGGTGAAGGAGATTATGAATGAGAGAGGGTACTCTAAAGTTGTAGGTTTTGTTCCGACGGGGTGGACCTATGAAGTAAAGCACAACAAGTTTGCAGTAAGGACCAAGGATGAATTTGAGATACATCTCGTACCTTATAGTGAGCATTCAAATTATGACGAGCTCAGAGAATATGTGAGGTTTTTGAAACCAAAACGTGTTATTCCAACAGTAGGCGCGGATGTTGAGAAACTTGACAGCAAACATGCTGATTCTATGCGGAAACATTTTGCTGGGCTGGTTGACGAAATGGCCATCAAACAAGAATTCTTGATGGGTTTTCATCGTTGTACTCAGGGGACAGATGGCATGGTTGATAAGGATAGCACCATTGGCCAGAACAAAATGGACCAGTTCAAAGAGGTCCAATCACCTCAATTTAAGCCCCAGGATGAAAATGATCAGAGAATTGTTTTAGATTCCTCGTCTTTTGGTCGGGAACCTGTTGCACAGGATATAGCTCTGTTAAGTGACAGTGAAAAAGAGGAACTCATTCAACAACTTCGTGACTGTTTGCCTACTTGGGTCACTGAACTTCAGATGATTGATCTGCTTAGTAGCTCTGGTGGAAATATTGTTGATGCAGTTTCTAATTTCTACGAACGGGAACTTGAGTTTCACGACCAGATCATTCCTTGTGCCTCAGCTGATTGTGCGTTGCAGACTAGCCCACTTAATAAATCTGCATCACCTGCTAAACCATGTTTTGTTAACAACCCTCTTGGTAATGTGGTTGCTTCACTGGATAAAAAATTAAAATCACCCAGCACAAAGAATTTAACAAAGAGCAGTAATTCTACTGGAAAGAAGCGGAGAAATGTGGATAATAAGCCTAACAAGAAAGCAAGAAGCAATTCAAGTTTGGAATCTACTACTCAAAAGCAATCCACTATTACCAGTTTCTTTACTAAACGTGGACCTTATGTTTCTCAATGTTCTGGGGTTGAAAATTTGTTGGAGGAAAGCCCAAATGACAAAAATATGATGCCAAGTGATCCTATTGAGTCCTACAAAGAGGAGTTAGACCAGTTTATTCAGATTATACATGGGAGTGAATCATTAAGAAGTTACGCTGCAGCTATACTCAAGGAGACAAAAGGGGACATAAATATGGCACTGGACAAATACTACAGTAATCCTCCTGAGCCTTACCTTTGTGAGAATGAAAATAGGTTGGTTGACGTTGGAAGATCGGTAAGGGATGGACCCAGTCATTCAAATTGTTCTTCTCACGTGGAAAAAGTGCCATCAGATTCAGAGGTATTGGAAAACATGGAAAATTTTTCTGTGCCAATTCTGTCACCCGAGAATGCTGCAACCACTCCTGTATCACTGCCAGCAGAACAATATTCTCCTGTAGAGCATGGTTGGTGTTTGTTTGTTCATTTGAAGCTAAATAAGTTTCTGAAATTCCTCACCTTGCCAGTAGAATACCAAGATGCTTGCCTCCTTGTAATTATTTGTCCATGGTTTATTGTATTCTCCAATTGGAATGATCTCTTAACTCGGGATATACGTGCAGCATGCTGGAGGCATGGAAAACCTGCACCTTATATACATCTTGCGCGGACTTTTGACCTAGTTGAGGGCGAAAAGGGAAAGATAAAGGCTACATCAATGTTATGCAATATGTTCAGAAGGTTTGTTGCCGTACTTAATATTCTTTTGCTTCCCATTTGTAGAGGGAAGAGTTAGCATCACCAGTTAAAGTTATTGGTAAGTGTCATTCACTTACAGTTGTCTTGTCATGCAGCTTATTGGCCTTGTCTCCAGAAGATGTGCTCCCTGCTGTATACTTGTGTACAAATAAGATTGCTCCTGACCATGAAAATAAGGTAACACCGTAACACTGTTTCCGTTTGCTACATATGTCTTCCATTCCGCTGTTCTTTTGATCACGTAGTGGGATAGAGTTCACAATTACTCTCTCTATCTCTCTCTCTTAATTTTTTTTTTTGTCTAAACATGATCAGTCAACTTTGTATGATTTGTTGGTGGCAGTGGAGTTCTGGTTGTCGACGTACTAATGTTTTGGCCTCGTTTCTCAATGATGTCTTCCGTGGTTTGGGTGTAGTGTGCATGGTTCTTCTTATGACTTTCTAACCTTTCCCCCTTTTACTGTGGGATTTGCACACCTGATAAGATTGAATATGGTTGTAACAATGTTGCAGGAACTAAATATCGGTGGAAGTATTGTTGTAGCAGCATTGGAAGAGGCATGTGGGACCAAGAGATCTAAAATTAAGGAACTATATGACAGCTTAGGCGATCTTGGTATGAAGGAATGCCTTATTAAGTTATTGTTTTCTTGTTGTTTTGTGTATGGTTTCCCCACAAATTTCGGTTCCTTATGTTAGCGACCACTGTATGCTATGTAAAGGTGATGTTGCTCAACTCTGCCGACAAACACAGTCACTTCTGGCCCCTCCTCCACCTCTCTCAATCCAAGGTGTATTTTCTGTGCTCTGGAAGATAAGGTATGGACTGAACGATATGGTTATGGTCTCTGACAATGTTTCAAATCCAAGGTTTATATTGGGTTGTTGAAAATATGTTGTTCTAACTTCTAATATCATGGACAATAAGTCATAGGAGGAATGATTGGCAGTGAACTGCTGGAAACCTATTCACTGGTGCATGTTATTACTGGGCTTTGGGAGCTGGACTAGAACGTGCAAACTGCAAAGTTGTCTGTCCTTCACATCGATTTGCACTAGTGTCCAAATTACAGAAATTCCTAGAGCTTGTGATATCAACAAACCTTGAATTATGTAATACTTCTTAGAAGCTAGTTCATGGTTATTTTCCCCATCTCAGTCGCGAAGAGAGGGTTTCAGATGTAGAGCAAGGACATATAATTGTCTTGGTTGCTCAGCTATTCACGACTGAGCTGGAATTAGAAAATGAAAAAAGAAAAGGCAAGCAAGAAAGAGTAAATAGCCCCTAGATTGCACCAATTTCTTCAAGGGGTCTCTCTATCACAGTTTTTTTTTATCAAAGAGAGCAAACAATTTGCACAGGATCTGTTATAATTCAGTATTCTTCGATATGGGTATAGATAACTTAAAGTAGACACTCTCCAATTTGGTAACTCCTATTGGTTAGCAATGAGAGGATTTTGAAACCGACTTCTTTGAATTGGAACGTGAACAAGTTGACAAAACCTATTAACAAGGACCCACAAACTTTGGAAGCAAAAAAAGCTGAAATTCTTGAAAACGGACCCTCAATCTGCTATACATGTATTGTATTTCTGGTCAATAAAAGTTGGTTTCGTAATTCTAAAGGTTGACAATCATGGTGCAACCCAACCCATAAAAAAAGTTCTCAATCTCCTAGTGTACGCATTAGGCTGTTGTATTTGATATAATGCAAGTTGGAGCTCTTTTCTACTTTTTTTTTTTTGCTTAGATAAACTTATCTATAGCATGGTATTGGACTAGTTATACATTGGGGGATCTTAAGTTGTGTTATAGGGCCACGCAATCTGTGCTAAACCAATTGATTATTAGTTTTTGTTCTTACTGTTACCCTTTATCAGGGGACCAAAAAACCATCTCTTGATTAAATCCAACTCTGGACCTCTCTATTTGTTGGTTTACACTTCAAACAAATACACCTGCATGTTAGTATTGCAGACAAGTCATTGCTTCGATATCAAGTAGTCGCTATAAAACCTAGGGATAAACTGCAGTTTTATGTTCTATCTTCTCCAAGATGGAAGGCACTTGCCCTTTTTTACCCCAATTTTTTTGTGAAGGACAACAAATTGGCAGGGAATTAATACATGCCTAGTTGATGTCAAATCTTCAGTTCAGCAACATATTAACCTCAATTTCCTTGATCACATTGGTCCGAAGAATTTATTTTCGGTATGGGGACTGCTAGGATCTACACGAATTTAATGAAGAAAGCCTTTTGGATGCACTTGATTGGCAATAAAGAAAGTATTGAGTTGCTCAGTTTTAAAAGATGGGGAAAGTAATTTGGAGTCCTTGAAGTTTTGGGTATTCGAGGAAATTGTTTCTGGTGGCAGAGGCTTTTGTTATTCTGACACTGACTCCAATGGAATTTGTTTTTTGCTTGCATACTTTCCAGTGACAATGTTCTTTCCAAGAAAGATTTTATAATTGAAATTTATTTAAGATATCTAGTGTCTTAGGGTGTGGCCTTGCTTTTGTCTTGGAAGTTATTTCTCCACTCAATAAGGTCAAAACTTTAAGCATTTTGTTCAAGTGTCTGCAAGCTATTATTATCCTCCATATTTTTATGAAGAAATTGTCAGTGAACAAACAGGTAGTCGAAGTACTGCTCGAAAGAAAAGCCTTATTGTAAGTCTCATGCGTTCTTGTAGAGAGAAAGAGATGAAGTTTCTGGTCAGAACTTTGGTAAGTAATTTACGGCATTAAAATGAACTTCTTCTACTCAAACAAACATTTTCGGTAAAGAGACTATGGTTTTATTCGCAAGTTAGTTAGGGCGCAATTCGATTGCTAGACAACCTAAAGATAAATTTGTGCTCGTCTTTGTAATATCGAGGATGATTGTTCACAATAACAATCACATACAACATTGTTACATTATTTTGTTATATAGTGTGGTGCTTGATTGTAATGTACAGTCGCCATGCATTTGTTCCTAGGGTTACTTTTGGTATTTCTACATACTTGTAGCCCTAGCTATGTATTGTAGCGTAAGGCATCCTGGATGAAACTCTTCTTGTATGATTTTTCATTATATCGAAAGGGCTAGAGCAACCTGTTCGTAGCCATAGTTGGGTGAACGTCATAAATCTTAGTCTCTTGTGTGGGTGTTTATCATTTATTTTTTGTTTTTCAATATTTGTATTTCCATAAATCCTGCATTAGGGTCCACATATTTCAAATGTTCTTTTGTATCACTTCAGTAGAGTTTTATGAATGCATTAGGGTTTCGCTTCACAATTGATCTAAGATTACTTTATCTGAGGATCCCAGGCTTCATTTGCCTAAATAGGGAAAGCATGATGACTTTGAGGTGCAAAATGTTCTGTGATGAATTTGGGTTGTCATGTTCCCAGGATACTTTCACCTTCACCATTAACTTTTTTCGGGCCGTGGACAACCTGACCAATTGAGAATGATATAGCATGGATAGTGTGATAGTTTTTGCAATTTGAAACTGCAGATTATAGTCCTTTTTGGTTTTACGCGGCTAAAATGCAAATCATGCCTATGGCTTTTCCAGATATTTTGAGGTCCACGTTTTGGTTTTTGAAGGTTTGGAGATAACTATTGGTATTTATCACTATTAGTGGGACAAAATGTGCAATCTTTTGACCTGTAACTTAGCTTCTGCTTTATGCAAGTGACGTGCTTTATCAAGGTTGAAGTTGGCACCATTTTCCTCTCTTTCAAAGAAGTTTCTTTGTGCTAGAAAATGTGGTCAGGTGGGGAAGTGAATTCATCATCCTGTTGGATTTAGTTGAGTGTATTGTAACACTATAAGTCGTGCACTTTGAGTGGTGATCATGTAGGATGAATGGAATGCATAACACCCCCCCGGTTACAATTTTCATTTTGTGCTGTAAATTTCGTGAATGTGTACTTGTCTACTTACTAATGGCATAAAGAGGAGTCAAGATGAGATCCTTACTACTTTCTTATTTCTTATTATTCTTCCATTTTGTTTTCCTCTTGCTTACGATTATGCAACTCACCAACCTTTCCGTCCAATGATGTGTGTTAAAATTGTTATGCATATAGGTCAGGAATCTACGGATTGGGGCAATGATGAGAACTGTTTTGCCTGCGTTAGCCCAAGCTGTTGTCATGAATGCTTCTCTTCATGAGAGAACAGTTGAAAATTTAAAGGAGCAACTTCAGGTAAGATTTGACTTTAGTGTCCTTTATATGAAGTTTCCCGTTGAACATTGATTTTCCCCAATTTTGGAAGAAAATTTATGCGATGGTGATTTTTTTTTGGTTTTGTTTTGGCTATTAGTTATTGTCCAATTCTGTTGCTGATTCAGTCTTCATGTTTGTTAGTGCCTTTCAGCGGCCATGATTGAATCATATAACATACTTCCAAATTTGGTAAGCTTCTCTCCATGACTCTATGGTCAAATAATTACCTGCAACTAATTTAAAAAGATTTAATTGTATGCATTTCAGCGGACCGCAGCTATGTTCTCAATACCCATTTTAGTTTAGCTTTCAATATGGAATGTAAAGGGAGAAACGGATGATTTCTTACTTTTAATTTGCATGCACACCACTTACAGTACTTCAGATTATGTCCACTGCCCAGTGGTTTTGCTTTATTTAGTAACTTTTATTTTGCCACCTCTCTTGGATAAGCCGTTGCACGGATTCCAGATGCTTACTGATTACTGAACAACTCTGACTTCTTGTAATCAGGATCTACTTGTCCCTTGTCTCTTGGAGAAAGGCATTGCATTTTCTTCTGTAACGCTTAGAATGGTTCCAGGCATACCGATCAAGCCCATGCTTGCCAAGTATATATGTTTCTCATTGGGTGCTATTAGTACTGTTGATTACTTGTTTTATTACCATTTCTATTGTTCTCATCTTGGAATACTTGTTAATACTGTTCTTTGGGTAGAATTACCAATGGAATTCCACAAGTGTTGAAGAACTTTCAGAATAAAGCATTTACATGTGAATATAAGTAAGTCCCTTGTCTTTTTTAGTCCCCCTCCTCATGTGCAATATAGCCCTTTCTTCTACTTCCATTACACTTGTTTGGACAGTTGGAGTCCATTTAGTGTCATTCATATGTCAAAACCATATTTTGGTGCTTCCATGACTGCTTAATTTTATTGTAAGGTTCACGAGAAGCACACAGTACTACACTTGAGAGAGGCTGTGATAACCTTCCACTTTCTTGGGAAAGCCAAACCTGTACCAAGTGTGGATAAGTGAATAAAAGTCAGTTTGGATACCAACCGTTATCTTAAAGTAAGACCAGTGCCGCCTATAGTTAAGTTCCTCATTAAGGAGGTCAAGGGGGGCTCATACTTTATGGTTCGAAGAGAGAAGGATTGTAGGCTCTGGGCACTTGGAAGAGTTGCCAGAATCCTAGGCAGAAATGACTTTTTGTTTCGAATGATCTCAAAGTATGATCAATCTTTTTTCACCTGTTTTGCATGGGGCAGCTCTCTGTAGCTTAGCATTAACTGTGTCTCTGGGTTGCTTGCTTATGGAGGTAATTATGGAAGCATTGCATCACAATTGACATGGTAATGGGGGTGCCTTGTCCAAAACAACCCAATGGGTTTCGAGAGCCATTATTTGGCTTTCCTTTTCTAGGGGAGAGTTACTCCAAGTATATCCATTTGAAGAACATTTGTTGACGACATTCTTGGTAGAAATTTCATTTGTACCTCCATGTCAATAAGACATTGAGGCCTACTTAGACCCAATTCTGTCTCTCTGTAAATTATGCATAGTAGTTGGAATTCTAAGATATCCTTGAGGGTCGTGGTGGTTGTTGCGTCTTCTGAAAACACTAGTGGTTGCTCTTTGCATTTACTTACTCAGCATTGCTAACTTTGTCCCTAAGGCTGAGTCATTTTGTCATGACCTTTTTAGGACCTGATTAGTTAAATGGCCCTTGCTTGATGTGTTGGTAACAGGCTAAGCCTTTTGTAATGTGTGGCTTGCAAGCTACATTGTTTCGTATAAACTGGGTACATGAAGTTTTGATACATACTAATTCTGGTCATTTTCACCTTTCTTTTCTATGGTGCATGTTTTCGTACATTTTTTGCTTCTGATATAGATTTATGTTTTCTTTTTTGAGATATGATGGCCAGCGTGCCCAAATTCACAGATTGGCTGATGGATCTGTGCGTGTCTTTTCACGAAATGGGGATGAAACAACAGCGAGGTTTCCTGATTTAGTCAACATAATCCAGGAATCATGTGGTCCTGTTGCTGCAACTTTCATAGTGGATGCAGAGGTATCACTTTTCTTTGGGAAGTGTAATATGATTTTGTGGTGGGTGATGGGTTTCTGATTCCTATTAAAGCATCCAACCAAAACTAATTTGCAATGAGTGGAGAGGTTGCCCAGGCTTATATACTAGTTTTGGAGGTTATAATTAACCAATGTGGGACAAGCTCTAACACACCCTTACACTTGCAAACCCTTGACTTGCTCTTGGAGAGATAAATAAAGGATCTGTAACATAGGGATCATAACGAAACAAGGTGCAGTTAGGCACAAACAAAGTCTTGTCCAGAAGCCTTCAAAAGCCTAGCTCTTATACCATGTTAAAGCATCTAACTCAAAACCAATGGACAATGAGTGGAGAAGCTGTCCAGGCTCATATAGTAGTTTTGTAGGTTATAATTAACCAATGTGGGACAAGCTCTAACAATTCCATAGATTGGATGAAATGTTCAGAGTTCCATTGTTAGTTTCAAGCCCTGCATTGACTTACCAATGATTTATAGATAGGAGTAATCTTCTTGTCTCAGGTAGTTGCCGTTGATAGGAAGAATGGCCGCAAGATTTTATCCTTCCAAGAACTATCTTCCCGTGAGAGAGGCAGTAAAGATTCCTTGATTACAGTGGACAGCATAAAGGTGTGATAAGCAATGTGGTTTTCTTCTTCCCTTGTGGTCTAGTGTTCCAAAGCACAGTTAAGGAAGCATCAGTAGTTAATGCCTGAAGTTTGTAAACCTTTACATAAATTGTTCTAATTAATGCTCCTGCCTTTTTAGTTGCGAAATGATATAGTTATATTAAAGTAGAGCATCAAGAGGCAAATGCAAAGTAAATGAAACGTATACCCAGATATATATACAGTAAGAGTGGCTGTAAACAAAGTGAAGCGAATCTGAATATCCACATGAGAATCAAGACTTAGGCGAGACAGATCCCAGATTCCCAATACCCAACTTAGCAATATGCCCAAAAAGTGAGCCATAAGCTGCTGAATCCTCTCCTTCACACCTTGAAAAGATCTTTTATTGTACTCCCACAAAGTCATCCACACGGACATAGTGGCACAAGTGCCCAAGCCTTTCCTCCTTTGCTTTCATTCTCTCTCTCCTCTCCAACTGGCCCGAATCCTCGCCACCTCTTCATGTTATTACCCAAGCCATACCAGAAAGAGCAAAACCTAAACTTCATAATAGGTTTCAGGGAAGGTATGCGCAATCTTCACATTCTTTTGTCCTGTTGAGATATAGGCCCCTTCTTTCTGTTCTGTTTCAGAGGCATTGGTAAGGATGGTGTAACCTTTTGTATGGGTGATCAGCTTCCCCTTTTGATGATTTCTTCTTCAAACGGCTTTACACATTGAAAAGTATGATGGAATGGAAGATGAAGAGAATAGATAATCATGAGCCAGCTGGTGACTCTATGAAAATAGAACTAGTCCAGCTGTTGAAAGATGCCATGTCTTAGAGAAGGAAAAAGAATAATATAAATTGCAGGATATATATCCTTGTATTCTTGGTTACTTGCGTGACTATTTATCCGTTTCGAGTAGAATCATTGCTTAATGCTTTAATTTCCATTTCTCTGTGAATATCTGTATCTGATATATATTGTCTGTGCAGGTCGACATTTGTGTGCTTGTCTTTGATATCATGTTTGCTAATGGAGAGCAGTAATCATCTTAAACCTTTTCCTGGAACCTATAATATTTCAAGAATTTGCTTACCTATAATGCTAATATTCACGTTCTAGTCTCAGCTGTACTTCTGGTTCATCTTTATATGCGTTTTGGCTGTTTAGCACAACCCATTGGGACATCTATATAAGCACTATTCTAAAAATCGCTAGGTGCGTGCTAGTTGGACGGAAAAGGGGCGCTTAGGCGCTGACTAGTTGGCTGCCTAGCGCCTACGCGGGGACTAGGCGCCCGACTAGTCGGCTGTCTAATCTAGGCGTCGGACCACCGCCTAGCGCCTAGGTGGGGACTAATCAGCCTAGGCGGCCGCCTTTTAGAACACTGATAGAAGAGCTTTGCCTAGTTGGATAGGCGTTGGATCTGGACATTGCAGAAAATAGGGTTTATACGACGATTGAGAGGGCGACCAGGGAGCACAATTACAGTCCCCAAGTTACCAGAGCCATGGTCCGTTACTGGCTAGATGCCAATTCGAAGTGTTGGCGAAGAAGCACTGGTGATGTTGAACTTCGGAGGAAGGTCAGGAAAAATTCTGGGAAGGATAGAAGCAGATAGGGTTACAAACCAAGGGCCCTAGCAGGAAGCTCAGGGACCAGCTCCCCCACCTAATACCACACCGGTACGGGTCATAGTAATAGACTCAGATTCTGAGGAAAAGGAGGATCCTTAGGAGGAGGAGGATCCCCAGGAGGGTAATCCCAAAGAACCGGCAATAACCATTGTTGAGGAGAGGGTGGAATGGATTTGGTCCGGCCTCGTTTTGCAGTTGTGCCTTCTGACTTGGAGTCTGAGTTAGCTGGTGACGCATTCTACAGAAGGGAGTAGCCTCCTTTGGGCAAAGGAGCACTTTCAGCTTTACAAAAGTTGGAAGTTAGCGGGAAGTCAGATCCAACCCTTAATTATGAAAGTGCAGCAATCGAGTGGTGGAAGTTTAAACCGTGCAATCCATCTGATCGCTTTTCGGCGTGCAGCAAAACTAATCTACGGCATGAAAACATTTAAAAAATAATATGGACCCTTGGATCAAAGATTCAAAAGTTAATGTACATTTCATTGTAACATTAATAGGGGCCCTTGGATCAAAGTCTAATGGCTAAAAATGTATAGAATTCAGAAAACTGAGCCCTTTTATTTCATCTAGATTTGGGATTTCTACAGTTTGTTCAGAATTGTTGTCAGGAAACCTGAAAGAGTTCTCTGTTGCAGGTTGTTGAGTTTTCCTCTTCGCCAAAGACGAAAATGTATGTATCTTCCTGTCACTCAACTTGATGTATTCTCCTATTTTGCGGCGGCAAAACCTTTGTACTTAGAATGTGTTGCATCTTCTAAACTAAAGTATTTCTTTTTGTGATTTAAAATCTCAGTTTTTAAAGATCTGTTTGGGAGCGAGAAGTTGGGTTATTTTGAATATGCAAAGGAAACAACGGTAAGTGCTGATGGTGATTGTTGTCATGATGATCATAGTGGTGTTAGTTTCTAAAATTTGCCACTCTTTTAGATAGAAGCGGATGATGCCAGTTTGAGCAGTGAATCCACACAAATGAAGATGAAGTCTTTTCTGGATGATGCACTGAGCTCCTCGTGTGAAGGGATAATGGTCAAGTCTCTGGATGTTGACTCCGGATATTCTCCATCAAAGCGTTCTGATTCTTGGTTAAAGGTATCTGGATGAAATAGCAAGTGGAATAAATTGCAGCATTCATATATGGAAATATGGTTTGCATTACTATTTGCATGTACTTGCAGGTCAAGCGTGATTATGTAGAAGGACTTGGTGATTCCCTTGATTTAGTACCAATTGGTGCTTGGCATGGGAATGGAAGAAAAGCAGGATGGTAACGACAAGTCTCCATCATTCTTATCATCTTTTGCTTGTCTGGTTACCATCTTTCTGGAAATTTTCTCAGAAAATGAAGTAATTCTTGTTCTTTCATCCTTGTTTTGGGAGCATGTTTGAAGAGAGGAAGTTGGAATTTGACCCTTCGCTGAAATAAAATCATTACATATGAGGATATGATTGTAAGTCTGGTTGTCCATGCTGCAAACTGAAAAGGTTCCATGTAGATGAATATCAGGCCATTGAACCTATTATGATGCCCGAGCAAAAAAGAAACTATATTATGTGGTTTGCAGATGCTCTTCTTGGACACACTTTGACATTTTTAAGCATCTTCCCTGGACTAACTTTACAGTTTGTGGTGTTACTTGTTTCAGGTATAGTCCTTTCCTCGTGGCTTGCTATGAGCCTGATACTCAGGAATTTCAAAGCGTTTGTCGTGTCATGTCTGGCTTCTCAGATTCTTTCTATATAGAGGTAAATCAGATTTTTGTGGCACGTGCGATTCTTTCGTATGAGCTTTTGTATGATCTTTGTGGCCGTTCTTGATCTATACCTATGTTGCTAGATATTTAAACTGCAAAATGACAGGAAGTTTTTGAAATTGACTCTTGTGCAGATGAAAGAGTTTTTCTCTGGGGACAAAATGTTATCCAGAAAGCCTCTATACTATCAAACTGCGGAAGTGCCTGATATGTGGTTTTCTCCGGAGCTTGTGTGGGAGATTAGAGGCGCAGACTTCACGGTATCACCAGTTCACAAGGCTGCCATCGGCTTAGTTCATCCTTCCCGTGGCATCTCCATCAGATTTCCTAGATTCGTGTGTTCTGTATCGGATAGAAAGCCGGAAGAATGTAGCACATCAACAGAAATAGCTGATATGTTCCATTCTCAGACACGAAAGATGGATGTGAGCACTGAAGGCTAAAGATGGGCTTATATCATACATGTGTGTGTGTGTGGTTAAGTATATCGAAATAGATTTTTTTCTTCTTAGATTGCATAGTTATGTATAGAATGTAAACCTAGCTTACCACACACCAAAAAAAAAAAAGGTGTACAGTGCCTCGAAGGCAGATAATTTCCCCCTTTTGTTCCCCTGTTTTGTAGCCTTTGTAATGGTATAGATAGAGGCATCTGAGCATGGGCCGTCCACCTTGCAACATGTTTTGGGGTTTCTAATCACAACAGGCCATTCACTGTGTAAGATGTTTTGGGTTTTTCTAATCATTGTTAGCTCCAAAAAGCGGCATTATTTTTTGTTGGCAATTCCATTGACAAAATATATTTTCTTTTGTATTCCTTCTTTATCGAGTTGTAATATCTTTTTATCTTTTCTAAGTGTAGCGAGTCTGTATAGGACTAGAGTGGAAGGAATCATTATATGTAATCGAGAGCAAGTGTTTTTGAGCTTTATTGGAACGGATCGATCGGGATCGTCAAGCTGTCATCTATTGGAACCTACTGACTAATTGTGTCAGCGGTTTGAAATTTGAGCAGATGGATTGACGGGTCGATAAATAGATCGATCGGAAGGCTATTATTATAAAATGGGACTTTTCCTTTTCAGCTAGGGCATCGAGAATACAGAGCAGCAGCAATACGAAAAAAACGGGGACGGCAGTAAAAACTTAGAGCTGCTTTGGGTTTTCTATATAATAACGAGAGCTGCTTTGGTTTTTCGACGCAACGAGATTAATTCAGCAGCTTGCCGTCGGGGGTTTTAAAAGTACAGAGAATGAAGTTCATCTTGTATCTTGGAGTTTTATTCCAATGATTGGATCAGTGAAGCTACGATCAAGCTCCAAGAGGTGTTCACGATTTTTTATCTCAACAAACATAGGTTCGTTCTTCGGTGGATTTCCGAAGGGTTTTGAAAGGCTTGAGGATTCGAGGCGATGACAATCAAGCACAGGGTACGGTGAACGAGAATTCGGCTATCGTTCTTGAGTCAATTGTGAGGATTCTCAATTGTGTAGTAAGTTCGATTGTAACCGTACAATATTTTTCTATAGTGCTTGATTCATTTCCGTGGTTTTTACCCGTTTGGGATTTTCCACGTATATCTGGTGTTCATTGTTTATTCTTCGTTCCTATTATTTCTTGATTATTGGATTGGTAGGAAAATAGGAATTTCAATCATGAATACGAAGTTTCCCCTCGGATCTGTGTCCTACGTGAGTTTGACTTGTAATGTTCACTATTTTAGCTTATTATGTAAATTAACCAAGTTTGAACACATCCCGAAACTTGCAGGCGTCGTTCAACAAGAGTAGCAAGTAGCATGTCACCGGCTCATTCTGGTCGTGTGACTCGGTGAGTCTTCACGATCAGAGCAGTTAATAGTTGTAGCCGCATACCAACCTTCGTAACTCTTACAGGGAATTGGCGATGCACTGACATTGCTTCCGTCCCAAGTTGAGAACTCAACTCACATAGCACAACACAGCTGCATTCAGATTGAAAGCTGGTTGGACATAAGTTCCCAGTGAGATGCTCATTTCCCTAGAGGGGCCTTTTTTGATAACTTTGTATCTGGTTCCAATGGAACAATTCAATCGGAGGACCAAAACATGAATCGATAGCACATGAGAGAGAATCCAGTGCCAAATTAAAGGCTTCTGAAGCCCTAACTGTCATGCGACAACCCCTACACGAACCTTGGGGGTCTTCCATACATGGGCGTAACAGTTCCTAATTGGAAGTCTCATCGCTAGATTCCTGAATAAGAACTGAATTAATCTATGCCACTTCATTTTTTCATTCGCAAAAATACACGAAAGGAATAAAATCCTGTTACTCGCAATGTCATCAACCGCCATAAGGCCAAAATTGTGTTTCCTAAATTAAAGCAGGCCAATATTCTATAGTACAGTGTTATTGCCTCTTAACTAAGAAATGTTACTACATTAAAGTTAAAAATTCAACCATGGTAGAGGAGAGAGAGCCAAAATGAAACGTAGTAGTAAATTAGGCAACCCTGTTTCTTGCCATGATATCCAGGGTCACATTACATAAGGCACAAATCTCATATGGTGCCTTAATGGTCACTTTTATGCCTTTTCTTGGCTGGACTCTTCGTTGATTTCTTGGCTATATCCAAACTTGAATCGTTTCCAGTTTTTTGCATTAAGCATGAAACAAAGATTTAGGCTTTAAGAAACCTAAAGCTGGATATACATATCATATCACCAAATAAATCTCATATCACCTTCTTTAACCTCTTCCTCTGTCTCTGCCAGCCTTTATTTTTCTTCGAGGAGTTCGTTAAGTACTGTTACAATTATGCCAGAAAATTAATTCACTTTTGAAGACAACAGAACCTTAAATCAATGGGATCTCAATAGCATATGGACCAACCTGTGCAGCAGCTACAATTCGAGCATGCCTTTCAGCATGAGTCTCTCCCTCCTCTTCTTCCTCAATCTCCCCGTCACTGTTGAGCATGAGCTTCAGCCTCCCTTCATTGAATAATTTTTCTGATCGAGCATGTCTCTATCATAAAAGTGCAAAAGGAATTGTAATCTGATCAGCAGTTGAGAACATATGCACATTTAATGGCTCCCTCCAATCCAATCATTTTTCTCTTCACTCAGAATATTAGTCTTCAGTGGGGTTTACTAAAGGAGCTTAAAACATACCACTGAAATTTTGTTTTGAGAAATAAACATTCCAATCCTATATACACTCATTGGAGTAGGACTGAAAGTGCGAAAAATATCCATGAGAAAAACTACAATATTTTCCATCACAGTTAAATTAAATGGTCCATGCTCAATACTTCAAAAAAAAATAAAAAAAAAATTCAACTCACTCAGATTGAGGTCAGTTACATACGAGCTGGGGGATGATTAAATCGTGTTCTCTCCCTCACACATGCACATGTACACATATTTCTGACATATACAAACTTACAAACAGAAGCACGATTGATACATCAGACAAGATGCAAGAACTAGTAGGTTCAAATAGAAAATTCAAAAAGACAAAAATTGGGAGAGGATATAGGGCACTAGCGTTGCAGCACTATTCAAAGCTGAAGTCATGAAGGAGGATTCTGTTGACACCATTTATACCGATGAAGATTTTGAGTCCTTTCTTTTCTTGTTTCCTTTTGATTAGCTAATCTGATTTCGAAGGGAGCAAGAAAGAGTTGTTTACCTTGGATTTTAGATGAGTCATCAATGTCTCCTCTGTCAAGCAAACAATTCTAGGACACAGCCTACACTTAAAAAACTGATTTACATTTCAAGATGTAACCGACATCAGATGGGGATGAGTCCTTTTCAGCCACGGTGTTTGACAGTGGATCCACAATTTCAGTATCACTTTTACGAGATGAATGCCTTTTAATAGCAGGTTGTCCAACATTTCCAGCTGCAATTTCATCATCATTTGTTGGTAAACCTGCCAATGGTTATTCAATTAAACTCCAAAGCTTTTGGCAACTTCATGAGCTTTTCTTATAATACACATTGACGAGTAGATCAGAAAAGAGGAGGGGGCCAAGGGTTATTCGAGTGATAAAAGGGATCAGGAATTGAGTCAACATGTCCAAAGAAAGTACCACATGAGGCATGAAATTGTGATACCCATTAACACTACCAATGCATATTGCAAGTGTCAGCTATCAGTTATTCTAACGCAAATATGTTACCAATACAATATGCCAATATGGTGATTTGAGGCCCTAACATTTAAAAAAAAAAAATGGCATAGCACATAAGTTCCAATTGACCAGTAAATCAATATAGGTTCCCAAGAAGCAAAGAGCATAACCATTGCTGTGACCTTGGTAATACGTCAGAAATAGAATAGTTGTTCCCTACACTTATAGGGACCCTCTGTTCAGCAAAATAAATCAATTTTAACTGCTTAGATTCCTCCATTACAGTTTGAATGAGCAAACTAAAGCTAAATCTCATATACTCAAAACCCTGCTGAAGAGTTCTCTACAACCCACATAAAGTTCTCCAATACGGTTCCAATGAGCAACAAAAGTTACTGCAGAAGTTACGAATTTTAAATAGGTTAAGTCAAACGCACCTGATGAGTCAAAGTTGACTTCATTTGCTGAGCTATCCTCACTTGCATATCCTGAAAAAAAAAAAAAATACATCATATGGAACGAATGTTAGTCTTTTCGCGCTTGAGTTGTGTAGTGAAGAAATGCACGAGCATCATATTCTTCAAATCTTAGATAATCTACATCTCATCCAAAAAGAAGTAACTATCATCTCAACATGATTTCTGGTCATGAAAACGATGAGACTGTAACCAAGATTCACAAGACTGATGCAATTTGCAAATATCATGCGATTTAATGTTAAAAGAGTGCAGGGGGGGCGAAACATTTATTCAATGTCAATTCTCGAATGCTGAGTGAAAAAAACAAATTTCAATAGGACGCCATATAAACTAAGTTATAGAGCCATCACAATAGGGTTTAAAAAGACTCAACCGTGGCATCCACCAGCAATAAAACAAGAAAAACAGGATGATAGGCAGCAGGAGCAAGAAGTAAGGATAAACAAACCAGAGGAAGAAGAGGAAGCTTTATGGTACTCTCTAACGACCGCAACATCATCATCTTCTGCTTCTGTTTCTTCTACGGCTTCCGCATCTAGTTCAGAGTCCGAAGAAGAGGAAGAAGAGTCAGAGGCATTGTCCCCATCGCCATGATCATTCCTGTAGAATCGCCTCTTAATCATTTTCTCTGCTTCTGTTATTCAACTGGGGCAAAAATCGCAAAAACTTGGGCATCAAAATTCAAAACAGGTTGAACAATTGGATGACACGCATATAACTACTGCAAAAAAAAAAAAAAACCATCTTTTTTTTTGGTAAACCAGGTACTTTAAATAGATAGGACAAACTTAAAAGTCATTACAACATCCTAGGGTATGAAACCCTATTAGCATCATCACACAGTTGCGAATTAATACAGACAGGAGCAAATTCGAAAATTCAAAAGTCTAGATCATCATTAAAGGAATATTAGCTAACAAATCAGCACATCTATTGCCTCCACGGAAACTGTGTTCAATCTTCTCCACCCGAAGTCTGTCCATCCAGCACCTTCAATCATGAACAATGTCACTAAGTAAATGATGAGGTTGATTTGGACCCATTATTAACTGGATAGCTGCCAAAGCATCCATTTCCACCTCCAGAGGCCTCAAATGCATGTTATGGGCCAGTTCCAATCCATCTCGAAGAGCCCACAATTCGGCTTCCAAACTTTGCATGCTTCTCATTTTCTTGTGGAACCCAGTTAGCCAATTTCCGCATGAATCGCGAATAAGACCACCTAAGTAGCACGGATACGGACACGGGACATAGCAATTCTAAAAAAATGGAAATATGGACACGGCGGGGGACACGCCACGCCACGTGTGTGTGTGTGATTTATTTATTTATATATATTTTTCTTTTCTCCATGCTTACATTGCAAAATGTAAATAATGAACAACTTAACAGTTAACATTCATATTTCGCCATAAATACTAACCATTAATAGTTTTAACATAATAGATTATAGATGCATACATCGTAACATCGGTCCATTAAAGCAAAACAAAACATCCACAGTCATCCTTTTAAAGGCATAATTATACATATATATAGTCAGTATAAAAAAAACAGTATGCAGGAAAGATGAGAGACAGTCAGTTATTTTTTTGGAGAAAGACAGAATATTATAAAAGGGACCAAGCCCACAACCTCAAGGAAACCTTGAGAACAAAAACAACCACATCCACCTGGATACATCAAGAAAGGCAACTGCCTAGCCAAAAATTACAAAAAAATTGAATGTGAAATTCTCCACTCACTACAAACGCTAAGATTGTCAAGGGTTTTGAGCTCATGTCTCCAAGAACCAGCACAACTCTTTACCTCATCCAGAATTAACTTCTCCACTCCAGTAGATTCATGACCCACCTGAAGAAAAATCCGACCATTCCGCTCCTTCCAAAGATAGTAAACAGAAGCTGCTAAACAGAGTTTAAACAGAGTAACCCTCATAGTAAAGAACCCCACTGAACGTCAGAATTGAGATCCCAAGCATGGGCTTGAAGGCCACAATAAGTTCTAACCCGTAACCAAATAGAAGAAGAGAAAGGGCAATCGAAAAACAAGTGGGAATGTGATTCCTCTCCACCACAACACAGCACACAAAAACGGTCATTTATAATCCCCCATTTGTGCAACCTATTGTAATACCCGTCCCAGATATTAGAGTATTTAATTCATCTTTTCATTGAATTATATGTTTTCGGGGTTGATTTGCATATGATGTATGTTTGAGGGTCTTATGTGTGATATAAGGGTGGAGCATGGGTGAGCATGTGGTTTCACTAGCATGGGATAATTTTCCCTTGAGCCTTTATCAAATATCCTGGGGGATATTTTAGGAGATATTTCCTCCTTTATTTCAATCTTGGTTCTAACGTAGAGAGAGAGAGAGAGAGAGAGAGAGAGAGAGAGAGACACGGTTGAGAAGAGAGGAAGAGGAGAAGTGAATTTTGTGCTTACACACTCTTAGATTGAAGTTCTAGCAAGGTAATTTCCTTATTTCTTGGGTTGTACTTGGTTTCTTGTAGTTTGTAGTCCATGGATGGGGATATGGTTGGAGTATTCTTGAACTCAAGAAATCCCATAGCTTGAATATTCTCACTTGTGTGGTTATACTTGTTTTGATGCTTATGATAGTGTTGTTGTGAGGAGGTTGGTGTTTAAGTGTGTTTTGGTGAAGTTTTGGTGTTGTTTTGATGAGGTTTGGATGAATTATTGATGAGTTTTGGAGTTTAGAGTTGCAGGGTGTTCAAATTGAGTTTTCTGCACGAAACCCAGGTTCTACCGGTAGGAATCTTGGACCTACCCGTAGAAACGTTGTCCAGCGGGGTCACTTTTGTGAAATTCTAGTATTCTACCGGTAGGTATTCAAAAATCTGCATTTTTGGCAAAACTTCAAACGGGCATAACTTTTTCATCCGGACTCCGTTTTGGGAAAATTTTATATCGAAATTGAAGTACTCGGAACGTACTTTCCATGGGTGGTGGTCTCATGATCTGATTCTAAGCCAATTAAAAGTTATGGTCATTTAAAGTCAGGCTGGTTGTAAATGTGTTATTATTTTGGGGTGTTGTGTTGTGTTTTAGCGTAACACTTATCTTTGGGACACTTTTAGGTATTAACATGGACATGTTTGTATCCGTTAGACATTGGTTAGCTTCTTGTTAGCTTTATAACCTTGTGTCGAGTAATCGTTGAATTCGTAACTAATATGAATCGACTTGTGGCTAGGTAAAGAGCCGGTCATTCGGGAGGTGCCGAAACCTTAGTTTGGCATACTTCAGTCGACACGAAGGTGAGTGTGTTTGATATGGTTATGTTCAATAAAGTATTATATGATGGTGGTGGTTGTGTATCAGGCTATTTGGAATTTAGCTAATGATATGTGGTTGTTGGGTGTTGATTGTACCTGCTAAAGGATTGTGGAGTGAGTCACACCATATCGTGGGCCATGCCGTCTAATTAACGGTGAATGGGAATGTGGTGTGCGGGACACAATACCTTGGGTACATGGGATGTGGCAGACGTGCCACTGTATGTTGGTGTTTATGTATGTGGTTGTACGATTGAGTACTTATATCGAGTTTTGTGTGATTTACATTCAAGTGAAATATTCCTTCGGGTATTGTAGTATTTTATGGAATGTATTCTATATCTCACACACTCTGGTTTTCCTTTTGGATTGCCAGGTCACAGGTGGTCGTAGAGTTGGTCCACTACCGGTCGGCGTTTTGAGGACACTTGAATTGGTATCGAGTGTTGGTGTTTGTAGTCGAGTTGGTTGTAATGGGTCAATCTCTTATTTTTGCTAAACTCATTTTGTGACTAACGTTGTTAAGTACTTTTGACTTAAAGTTTGTAAACATGTTGGTTATCGTTTGTACTTTGTGATTACCTTAGACATCTTGTTATTTTAATATTAAGTCTTCCGCTGGGGTTTTACTCAATTTCTTACTTGGTTGTCGTTTAGTTATTTGTCTTTTGTGTGGAATGCCACGTGGCCGTGTCGGTTCGGGCCCACTCTGGGTGTTGTTCCGGGGCGGGGCGTGTCACCTATCCTTGGTAGAGAGTCTCCCAAGAATAGCTAGCCATAAAATGAAAGACCACATTGGGACATGTTTTGTATACCAAACCATAGGCCACCAACCAACATAAGAAGCTTTGGAACGTAGAGCTTCCCAAGCTGACTTAGTAGAATAGGTACCAGCAGTAGACAAAGTCCAAATAACAGAATCTTCTTGATCTTCATGAGGAACCAGATCCGGAGCAGTATTCTCCATGATTTCTTTAATCACAACAGTCCTACTCCTAGGCCATCTCCATCTCCCATTATGAACTATAGAACTCACTTTCGCATTAAGGGATCTCCCTAAATTGAATACCACCCTGTCCCCATACTTAAGATACAAAGGGCCAAGGGAATGCCAATTATCCAGCCATAGGAAAGTATTTCCACCATTCCCAATCCTATGTTGAATAAATCTGTGACCATCCTTTCGCAAACCAAAGATCTTCCTTACTGTCCAGGATGAATCTTGAGGGAGATCCAGAGACCAAATACACCGATTCTTTATTACATAAGAATGAATCCATTTAACCCACAGAATATCCTCCTTTTTGCAAATAGCCCACAAGTGTCTTAACATGGAAGCCTTATTCCATTCAATAAGTCTCTTGAAACCCAAACCTCCTTCCTTTTTAGGAACACAGACAGCAGCCCAAGCAACCTTAGCTCCCGAGGATTTCAACTCCAATCCTTTCCAAAGAAAAGCACTAAGAAGACTTTCAATTTCCTTCATAGTTTTCTTAGGAAGAATGAAGATGGAAGACCAATAAACCTGAATACTGAAAAGAACAGAGTTTATCAATTGAGCTCTGCCTCCAAAAGACAACAACTTATTAGACCAAGATTGGATTCTCTTCAACATTCGATCCTTAAGAACCACACAATCAGAATGCCTTAACTTTGTTGAGATTAAAGGAACCCCTAAATACTTTACGGGAAGACTTTCCTCAGGAATATCCAGGATTGATCGCAAAACCTCTTTCAGATTAGCACTTACCCCCGCAAAAAAACAAGCACTCTTGTTAAAATTTGGCTGCAACCCAGAGAAGGAGTGGAAATCTTTTAACAGACCATCAATAGTAGCAAAAGTAGGAGAGTCAGCCCCACAGATTATGAACATGTCATCTGCAAAAACTAAGTGAGAAAGAGAAATGGCCGCACATTTAGGATGGAAGGAGAATCCACCTTGAGAGATCCTAAATTGTAACAAAGCAGAGAAAGCTTCCATAATGAGTAAGAACAGATAAGGGGATATAGGATCCCCTTGTCGCAATCCTCTTTTCCCAGGGAAAAACCCTTTCAATTCTCCATTGATGATAATAGAGAACCTTGGGGTCGTAACACAAGCTCTGACCCAACTTATGAATTGAACCGGGAACTCCATAATCTGCATAACATCAAATAAGAACTTCCAATCCACACAATCATAAGCCTTCATCACATCCAGTTTAATAGCACATCTTGGAGATCCTTGATCCCGATGATAGCCTCTCACAAGTTCTTGCATTAGTAATATATTGTCCATAATAGATCTTCCTTTAATGAAAGTAGATTGAGATGGACCAATTATAACAGGAAGAACAATCCGCATTCTGTTAGCCAAAATCTTAGTAATGCACTTGTATATGGTGTTACAACAAGCTATAGGTCTGTAATCCTTAATAGAGTGTGGAGCAGGAATCTTGGGAACCAAAGCTACTGCAGTAGAATTCCATCCTCTAGGCATGGATCCAGAAGCAAAAAAAGACAACACTCCAGCAATAAAGTCCTCTTTGACAACATCCCAGTTATCAAGGAAAAAAGCTGAATTAAAACCATCCGGACCAGGAGCTCTATCCCTGTTAATAGACTTTAAAGCATTCCAGACTTCAGTTTCAGAAACAGACCCACTAAGCCCTTCATATAATTCCTGAGGCACTTTGGAATGAATTGCAGCAGATAAAGCGGCAGTAGCATCCCTTCTATGAGTAAATTCTGTCCCCAACAACCCCTGATAATATCCAAGAATCTCTCCTTCAATTGCAACAGGGTCTTCCAATCTAATCCCTTCTCTGTTAACCAAACTGAGAATGGTATTTCTCATTCTATGAGCAGCCATCTTTTGGTGGAAAAACTTTGTATTTTTATCCCCCAAAGCTAACCAGTTTACTCTAGATTTCTGCCTCTTATAAGACTCCTCTGCATGGCTTAAAGAATGGAACTGCTGAACCAAGTCCTTCTCCAAGTCATGCAAGAAGAGGTCAGCAGGAAATTTAAAGCACAAGTCTTGAATTCTTGCCAAATTTTCTCGAGCCTTCATAACCCTCCCAGTAAGGTTACCATAATGTTCCTTATGGAAAACCTTGAGCAAAGGCTTAAGACTCTTAAGCTTAAGACTAAGCCTATCCTTAGGGTTACCAACAACTTCAGAGTTCCAAGAAAGAGCAAGCAGATCCTTAAAACCTCCATTGTTCATCCAAAAATTAGACAGTCAGTTATACATATATATACACACTAATATATATATACACATAAATATACACACATATATACAGAGAAACATATATATATATATATATAGAGAGAGAGAGAGAGAGAGAGAGAGACAGAGACAGAGACAGAGACGAGCGAGACAAAGAGGAACGAGAGACAGGGAGACGAGAGATATACCCGAGAGACGAGAGGAGAGGAGAGGAGTCTGAGAGCTCCTCGTCGTCGTCTTTCTAGGGCTTGGAATTTGAAGAGTAAAGAGAAAGTGAACCAGTCGGACAGTAATATAGTTTTAAAGGCATAATTACAGTTTAATCCAGAAGTTTTGAATAATTTTATATTAACCCCCAACATTTTTAAAAATTACATTTTAACTCCCAACTGTGTCCCCAGCCGTGTCCCCTCTCAAAAAATAATATAAATTATTAGACACGCCACGTGGCATGTCCAATAGTATTTAGGCGTGTTCCCGCTGTCCAATACGTGGGTATGGCGCCCTTTTGGAGTGTCAGTGCTTCGTAGAAGACCACCACTTGCGGTTGAACCTGTATTTTTCTTGACAGCCCCATCGGTGTTTAGCTTGAAAGAGTTGAGGACGAGGGGGCTGCCAGTGGACACAAACCTCGCTATTGGGTGTGGGGTTTCACCTCAGAAAGTGCAATATACCTCCATTCAGTGGCTTAGGCAAAGATCATTTTAATGGAATGGTGAATTCCATCTCTATTGTGATCCGGTTTAGGTTCAAAAATGGTTTTGTTTCGAAGGAGCTCGATATTCCAACAAGCAGACAGAAAAATAACATGCCAATGTAAACCCGAATGGAAAGAAACTTTGGATTCGCAGTTAATTTTTAACCAAGAGGAATGGGATGATGCAAAGGAAGTAATAACAGAGGGGGGAACAATTGTAGCCACCCAAACACGATGCACAACAGCACAATCACGAAGAACATGGCCCATAGATTCACTTCCACTCTTCCAGAATGGCAAACCTCACAGAGATCATTTGAAGTAATTTTCCGCGCAACAAGAAGTTCCTTAGTTTTTAAACAGTTTTGCGCAGCAAGCCACAGAAAAATACGAATTCTGGGATTCGTATGGGCTTTCCAAATCCAGGACCAATTCTCAATGTGTGTGGGCGAACTTGCCAATAAGCTGCCAATCACTATTAGAAGTAAACAGACCATTTGAAGTAAGATTCCAAGCTAGGTCATCCGGTTGAGTATCCAAATTTGGGGTTGAAATCTGTTCGATGTTTGGATTCAAACTTGGAAAAAAAAATTCCAACTAAAAAACACTCATTAACCCCTACTTCTAATCATTTCTCTCTCCACTCATTACATTTATCTCTAATCATTACTCTCATTTTAATCTTTATTTCTCCCCACTCATTACCCCTATTTTCAATTATTACCCTAATTTCTCTCTCTACTCGTTACCCCAAAAACCAAACCCAAAAAAACTCAAATTTGAATCTAAACAAGGCACAAATGATTACAAATATGCTCAGGTATGACAAACGAGAACTTATCCCAATCCCAGTCGTGCATATTCCAAACCTCTCTCACTCTAATATTTTCCTTGCCCAAGCTAAACGGGCGCTAGCTGGATAAAGGGAACGTAAGGGGCCAAGACCAGTCCAATTGTGAAACCAAAAGGAAGTGTTTCTACCACTTTTGATATTGATCCTAACCCCCGAAAGGTAAACCTCTTCCCCTTTACGCAGCCCTCTCCAAGTGTGGGAAGGGCAATTATAAGCCACAGAACGATCCCTATATTTAGATAAAAGGACACGGGTCCACAATTTGTCCTCAACATTCAATCTCCAGTTAAGTTTAGTCATGGCAATCATATTAGCATCCATAGCTTTATGAATACCAAGCCCTCCTAACACAACAGGTTTGTAACTTTATCCCAACCAACATTATGAATTTTCCTATGCTCCTCCATAGAGCCCAAAAGGAAATTCCGATTTGCCTTATCAATGGCCTTGTGAACACTCTTAGGCAGCATAGTGTTTTGCATAACATGAGCAGGAATCGTGCAATTGACTGAATTAATAAGGGTGTTTCTCCCAGCCATGGCAATGGATTTGGACTTCCAACCTGCCAGTTTAGAGTGCATTTTGTCAATCACTTTTTTAAAATCAGTCTTCCTGGGCCTTCTATCAAGAATAGGGCAGCCCAAGTAATCACCAAAGGAGGTAGAGACAGGCATGCTAAGGATATTAGCCATATCTATTTTCTCATTCTCTCCCACATCGGCAGAAAACATGATCCTAGATTAGGCCACACTCACTCGTTAGTTGTTGCCCAGATTGGTCATAGAAATCCGTGAGAATTTTCTGAATAACATGGCAGTTATCCTTAGTAGCCTTGCCAAAGAGCATAATGTCATCCGCAAAGAAAGAATGGGAGAGGTAGAGGGGCCTCTGTTAGCAATTTTAATGGGTTTCCAAGACATATTGTGAAGAGCCTCATTATTGCGAATTCAAAGATAATCAAGGCACAAGATGAAAAGGTAAGGGGACAAAGGGACACCTTGTCTAATGCCACGAAAGGGGTAAAAACAATCAGTTTTGCGACCATTAAAGAGACAAAGGGTCATCTTTTACTCTATAGTAATCGTTCCTCAATGCATCGAACTCGGAGACTAAAGGGTCGGCTAGAACGCTAACAATTATTCAAAAACTATCTTCTGCTTCATAGTAAGAGTTCCTCAAGGCATCGAACTCAGAGACTAAAGAAATTATCTAACAATAGAACTATAGAAGGCATTTTTCAAAAAAATTCAAATTAAGAGAAATACAGAAGGGGATTTCTTTGCGATTAAACAAAAGAAACAGAATAAAGAATAGCCAAAGAAAGTTTAGTCCCCGTTCAAAGCCTCAATACAATCACAATACATGTCTACATACATTAATTCCAAATTAGCTCATGAATTCAAATTCAACGCTTTAGTAAGTAACATCCAACGGTTTGCCAATTCTAAAATGAAAGCTCCAAACCTCCCTTGGACAGTAAACAGAAAATGATATGCATATCCATATCCATATATCTCCCTGTATTATCAAGCAAAAGGAGATATATAAAAGCTTGTATACTTACACATAAACTTTTACTACAGGGCCGGCCCCGGGCAGAAGCCCAGAAAGCCACTGCTTCAGGGCGCCAAATATAATCTGGTTAGTGAGAGAGAGAGTGCAAGAACTTGTTGATGTCGGGGCTGCTAACTGAGCTGATTGTTCGGTTTAGGTTAAAGATTTTGGGGTGGTTCTGATCCTAATCGATTAGTGAATTAGGGCTGACGCCTGACGGATATATAGTTTTGCGAGTTTGGCCCTCCAATTTTTAAATATAACAAAATTTACCCACAAAAAACTTCTAAAAATTATGCTATCGACCACACAATGTCCGGGATTGCTGGAAAAATATACTGAGGGCTCGTTTGATACGGCGTCTTGTTAAAATCTTGATATTTTTGTCTCGAGCTATTGTGGATTTGCACTCAACTGCTGCCATTCCAATTCTCTGATGTGATAGTGTCTTAGCTATGTCTTTAGCCTCTGATCCAGTTCCATGCTCGCAAAAAGCATGTTGAGGTTGGTTTTCATTATATTTGCGAAAAGATTATTCAGAAACAATTACTCATCGAACATGTTCCCTCTCGTTGCCAAACGCAGATATTCCTACTGAAGAACTTACCATTTATCGATTTCATCTTCTCAAGGACAAACTAAGATTGTCAATCCTCTCAGCATCAGTTTGCGGGGGTGTGTCAAGCAACTCAAGTGAGGGCCTTGAGGCACAAGCAGTTGAGGTCAATCAACTGAGGCACGAGTAGCTGAGGTTCAGTCCGGTGCCAGAGCTTGCTCATCTCAGCCTAGTGCCAGCTCATAATTAACCAGCTCACTCCAGGTGACAGTTGGTTAGGTAGTTATAGTGTCAAAGTTAGTTAGGTAGTCATTTTCACTGTAAATTGATTGGTTAGTGAAGTTTGTCAACTGCTTGTATAAAAAGTGGTGTGATCCTTTGAGAGATCCGTATTGATTCATACACAAACAGATGAAATGGAAAGACTAGTTTTTCTCGATCTCTAAAAGTCTACAACAATAACGAGAATATTGGAATGACATGTAACATTCGATTCTTTTCTTGCATCACACCTTCTGTTTTTTTCACGAACATTAATTTGCTTTCCCGCTAGTGGACAATGAAATTGATTTTCTCACAAATAGTTGATTAGTTGAGGTGTCCGTAAGCTGGTCCGGATAAAAAAAAATCCAGCACACCATGTGAGGCAGAAATACACGAATGATGTCCCGGATTTACCAAACAAAGTGTGGTTGAGTGAAAATACCGAATGAGCTTAATTAATTAATCCAGGTACGTGGTCCATATATAAACATTCCCATTCCCAAACATGTTTGCACCTAAATTGGAATTTTTACTCAAAGCGCTGAATGAGATCACTCACCTACCATTATCATATGTCTAGTACCATCTAGTGTGATAAATTAATACCCATGAAACGCGTACGGGCATACATATATGTAGCAACGTAAGTCATCTCCACCAAGTAACGTAACATATACAAGCATGTACAGAATATGGAAATTGACCGTATTAATTGACAGTATTTACTACTCCAGCATCTTCAACTCTTGTCATGATTATAGCGCGGTAGCACGCCGTTAATTAACCACTTCCAATCCTTGAGATGAAAGAAAGGCACTACTACAATAAAGCATAACAATCACAGCTATTGGCAGTGATTGTTAGTCTTCCATCACACTCGCGCTACCGTGATAGATTTGAGTGTGATTGTAAGTCACTTTTTTTAATCACTGTTATAAGCCGTGATTGAAAGATAGAAACAATCACACTCAAAAAGCGTGATCGTTTCTAGGCAAAACCGAGATGGAAACTCACTCGCGTGTTCCGTTCTGGGTTTTTGATCACGCTTTTCTTGAAAAACCGTGATTATATGATAGAAACAATCACACCCAAAAGGCGTGATCGTTTCTAGGCAAAATTGAGATGGAAACTCACTCGCGTGTTCCGTCCTGGGTTTTTGATCACGCTTTTTCTTGAAAAACAATGAGAACTAATCCACTAGCACACATATTCAAAACTAGAGGACAAGACTTGCAATTGAATTCCTTCCATATAAGTAAGAATAAAGGAGGTTTCGCAGCAAAATATAATACCAAATGAGCAAAAAAACTGATATAAGGCTAGGTTAAGTATTTCATCAGACTGATCTGCCACTGCAACTGTTCCAAATCTTCAACCTTAATCAAAGAGATTTGTGGCTGCTAACTTATTAACATAAACCATTTAGACATGACAATTGTGTCCATTGCAGTTATGGGCTTCCCTTTCCACCTAATAATCATTACAAACTTGCAACAAAGGGCCAACCTTCCCCCTAGACATAAGCCCATGAACTAGCATAAAGGCCCATTTTGATAACAAATACTATTTTCAACAACTTGACTAGTTTAGATTACTAACACCATCCACCACCTAATTCAGTCAACCCAACCATAACCATTGACGCATCACATCCCTATTTGCTGAAAAACAAACACGTAAAGCAAAATCTTAAGAGTTGATCTCTTTTTTCCCTAGGCCCTGTCCGTTTCAGTGCAGCAACAGTGAAGGAGCAACAGTGAAGGGGTAAAACCATAGGCCTCATTTAGACAAAAACAAAAGCTGTTAATGGAAGGGAAGACTAATTAAACTACATGGCTTTGCGTGGTCAAGCAGCCCATTCCAAGAGGAGACCTAGGAATAACGATTTCATTCCTTCTCCAGGAAACTAAAAACTACCTAAGTCATGTCGGTAAATTCCGGAGCAGCAACATGCAAGTCTACTGAATGTGTCAAGTAGGAAAGTACAAGAAATGAAAAATGGAGGACATGCAAAAGAGAAAGATTGGGAAATTGAAAGTTAAATGAGAGCAATTTTGTTCACCTCCCTAAAATGAGGGTGAACAAAACTCTCTCTTTCATTGGCTAAGAGAAGGGGGGACCACACTACTAACTCAACCCAACCCAACCCAACCCAACCCAAGTTACCTTTTGTTCTTAATTTCAAAATACCCCCCTGAACAAGTTTACTGTAATTTTTTTACTTCTCCTCCCTCCTCCTGAACGACGCTTTTTCTAAGCAGAAGAAAAAAAGCCCTAATCTCTTCTCTCGAAGAGAGAAGAACACCGATGTCGGAAGAAGAACAAATTGGGGTCGCAGATGACGTTACCTCCGTCGAACAGAGCTCGCTTCAAGCTTCGGATGGTGAAGCCCTAATCTCTCCTCTCTTGAAGACAAGAACGATGTTGACAGGAGAAGAACAAATTGGTGTCGCTGTTGAAATTGAACCCGTCGAACAGAGCTGGCTTCATCTTCTAGGTACGCCTCAAATTCTCTTCACAGAAATTTTGTTATTTCTCTGCTTGCATGTATTCATCCTAGGTTTTAAGTTAAACTTTTGAAACATACGTTTATAAGTCTGGGTTGTAGGATAATACTCGATTTACCTTTTGATATGTAGACTTGATGAAAGAATTTGAATTTGAAGATTTTATGAATCTGGGTTCAAGTTATGAGAAGAAAGCTCATGAAATAGATGAAGGGGATAATGGGTTAGTAGATGAGGTTGAGGTTGTTGTGCCACAGTGTGGAATGATTTTTGATACTGTTGATGAAGCTTACAATTTTTACAATGGATATGCGAGAAAAATTGGTTTTAGTGTTAGGAAGCTGAGGACAAACAAAAGTAAGGCTGATCAAACTAAAATTTTGCGACAAGTACTTGTTTGTTAATGTGAAGGGACATACAAAAAAATCAGGACTCCCAGAAAAAGAAGAGAAAATCGGCGATTTGATTGCAAGGCATTGTTTGAGTTTAAACTACTTGGGGATAAGTATCATGTAATCCAGTTCATGTCTGATCACACCCATGATCTTGTACCACCTCAGTCTGCCCATTATTTGAGATCTCAAAGGAGGATTGAGTTTTCCCAAGTTGGACTTATCGACAAAATGCACTCGTCAGGGTTCAAGCAATCATATATTTACTCTTACATGTCTACAGAAGCTGGAGGTCCTCAATATCTTAACTTCATACCCTCTGATTGTTATAATTTGATACAAAAGAAACGGGCTGGGTTTCTCAAAAAGGGTGATTCACAATGTCTTCTAGAGTACTTCAAGCAAAAAACTCAGGAGAATAAGCATTTCTTCTACTCTTTTCGCACTACTAATGAGAATGAAGTACGTGGTGTTTTCTTTTGTGATGCTAAGTCAAGAAGGGATTATGGTTTATTTGGTGATGCAATATGTTTTGACACAACATTTAGGACAAACAATTACGATATGTTATGTGCACCAATTGTTGGCATCAATAACCATGGACAAACCACGCTCTTTGGATGTGGTCTATTAGATGGCGAAACAACGGATGCGGTAACGTGGTTGTTTACCACTTTCTTGGAGGCCATGGGAGGAAAGAAGCCGGTATCTATATTTACAGATTAATCTAGAGCAATTGCAAATGCCATTAGTGCTATGTTTCCAGATTCTCATCATGGATTGTGTTTATGGCATATCTATCAAAATGCTGCCAAACACTTATCTCAAGTCTTTGCTGGGTTTAAATCATTTACATCACGATTCAAAGCTTGCATATATGATGGAGAGACAATTGAAGAATTTGAAGAGAGTTGAAAAAAGTTACTTGTAGATTTTAAGCTCACCGATAATGTGTGGTTGCAAAAGTTGTATGAGTTTCGAGAAAAGTGGGCTCAAGTTTATAGTCGTGCTTATTTTTGTGCCGGAATGACTACAACACAAAGGAGTGAGAGCATTAATAAGTTTTTGAAAAAGTTTTTCGGGAGTACCCTTGTTCTTCGGGAGTTTGTCGATCAATATGCTAAGGCCATAGCTAGTAGGCGTGAAAAAGAAAGGGAAGCTGAAAATAAGACGCAACAAACGTCGCCGATCTTAGTTTCTAAGTGGTCTGTCGAGTGTGAAGCAGCTGAAAAATACACGAAAAAGGTATTCTACTTATTCCAAAAAGAATTCCAACATGCTTTGGATTTGTCTTTGAATTTGGAAAACGATGATGGCACAATTAGTACATATATTGTTAAGGAGTTGGAGGGTTGGAAAAAAAATCGCAAACTTGCATATAATTCCTTGGAACATTCGGTATCATGCACTTGTCGAAAATTTGAATTCCATGGCATTCTTTGCTCACATGCATTGAAGTTATTTCGTCACTTACAATATGAGAGTTTGCCTCCTCGGTATCATTTGAAGAGATGGACTAGGAAAATTGTAGATGAAGATGTTTTTGACCTTCATGGAGATTTAATTCCAAATGACATTGATCCTTCACTCACAATTCGTTATAGTGGATTGTCGCAAATTTCACAAAGAATTATAAGTAGGGGTTCGAAGTTTCCAGACGTGTCTTCTTTAACTGAGGTTGGATTACTAGAGCTTGAAGCAAAAGTTGAATCATGGATAAGTTCTAGGGGTGAGAATCATAATGTTGCATCCAACGCACAAAATAGTTCAACCTTAAATGTGGATGACGAGGCACCGTTGCGAGATCCAACAAAGAGACAACGTCGAGGTCAAGGTAACAAAAGAAAGAGAGGTTCATTAGAAGATAAATTGCCAAAGAAGAAGACTCCATGTAAAAGAAAGGGTAAGTACATATATATATATATATATATATAAAATTGCAACCTCACAAGGAGTATTTCTTTTTATTTGCTTTTGCCTTTGAAGATTATTTTTTAACTTTTCAGGTAGCAAAGGGGAGGGCTCCACAGCCAAAGCAATGACTAGATTTAATCCATTAAATGAGGTTGAAGAAGATGAAAATGCACATGATACTACTTCAACCCAAGGCCCACCTGTGGAGCAACCAAATATGGCAGCTAATGTTGGCATGAATGCATTGCAAGTACCTAATGTTGCTTGGTGTTTATGAAGTTTAGATGCACACTTCAACTGTAATTTTTTGAAACTTGACATCTCTCACAGAAAAGTTGCATTGCTATTATGTTGCTGTATCAGTTCTGAGCAGTCTATCTCTCCTGTTATGCTACTGTATTGTTGTTTTACTGAGAAGCAAAGCAAAGCCCTTGCTGGGCATGGTTTATGTATATAGTTAAGTTGCATTGGCTGTTAAGTTCTAAACTGAAGTGGTTTGCACTGGTTGTTAAAGTTCTGAGCATTGTGCATGCGGGTTATTGACCTATCCTTGCTGTACTGGTAACATGTATATGCTGCTGTTGTTGGGCCTAGTTGCTGCTACTGTTGTTTGCTATGTTATGGCATGGTTTATGCATGTTGCTACTGTTTTTTCCTGGTGCTCCTTCTTTAGTTGCAGCAGTGCGCTGCAATCACTTTTGCTCGCTAGTTAATTACTATGGCTGCTTGTTGCTGCCAGCCATCTTGCTTCCAAGATCTTCCCACCTTCAAATTTTTTTCGCATTTATTAGTTTGTTGTCAATTTGTTGGAGATTATTGCTTCGTCATGAGTCATGACGAAAGGAATCTAAAAAGTACAATATTACAATCAAACCTATTTTTTTTTTTTACTAAAGACAAAAATAAGACAATAAGCCAATTTTTTCATCTTTATTCAAAAAAATTGGATTTCGATCGTAATTTTTTACTTTTTAGATTTCTCTCGTCATGAAGAAGTAATAATCCCAAAAAAAATTGACGTAAAACTAACAAATACAAAAAAAAATTTGAATAAGGACAAAAAAATAAGTAGCTTATTTAGCTGAACAACCCATATTCAATTGAAATACTTTTCTGTAATTATGAATGTTAGTATTGCAAAAAAATTGAAGATTATGAACTACGGCTTGGGATATATATCACAGAACAAAAGGTAGTGTTGGGGTATTGCAGGAGAGAAGATATTACAGTAATTAATAAGCGTCATTTCGGATTAAAAAAAAAAAAAGCGTCATTCAGGAGGGAGGGAGAGAAGTGGAAAAGGCAAAACTTGTTCTGGGGGTTTTTGTGAAATTAAGAGCAAAAGGTAACTTGGGTTGGGTTGGGTTGAGTTAGTAGTGTGGTCCCCCCCCCTTCTTTTAGCCAATGAAAGAGAGAGTTTTGTTCACCCTCATTTTAGGGAGGTGAGCAAAATTGCTCTCAAGTTAAATTGGAAAAATAAGGACAAATGCATAACTGGATTATTTTCTTTTTGTGCTCTCTCTGTTCCTCGTTGGGCACTACATCACATTCATGGTATTGATATTGCAAAAGCCCCTGCTGTCCTTGTAGCCCACTAACGTTGTGAACAGCCTAGGATTACCCTTTTCGTCCCAGGCGATTGTTCCATCGGTAGAATCCATTGAAGAAATGAAAAAAATTCTGGAGAGTGAAAGCTATTCAGATCTGATAAGACAACACTGAAATAGATACAAATTGCATTTCTATAATGCAATAAAAATACCCGAAAATCTTCATCTCCCATGCGATTTCAAATATCGATGATTAAATCAGAAGACATTTTGGAGAAGGATAATGGAGGAATACAAGAAATTACAGAGGGGGAGCGCACCGTTTCTTACTTCACGGTGGTGGTGGAGAGAGAAGAGGTGGCGGCAGCGGCGTGTGAGGATGGAGGCGAAGAGGCAGCGGCAGCGTGGGAGGATGAAGCTTCAACGTATGAGGGGAGAGCTTCAACGGAAGTGGAGAGGACCTGAGGTTTATTTTGGGCTAAAGTGAAACGACGTCGTTTTGAGAACCCTTTCAATTACTTTCCCTTTTCCAAATGCTCCTAAATGAGTCAAAAAAAATTAAGAAGTTCCCGGTTTTTCCATAATCGTTTATCTCGCCACAATAGCGAGATCTTTTATCTGGCCCTTTTTTCGCACCAAAGGTTGTTTCACGCTAAAGTCTTCTATCACACTGTAAGAGTGAGATCTTTTTTCTTTTATCTCGTCGCAAGAATGAGATCTATTATCTTGCTCTTTTCTGAGGCTAAGCACCACTTTTTATCTCAGCTTTTAATTTAAACTGAGATTAAAAAATTAGCTTACAATTTTTTATCACACTTTTACTGAAAACCGTGATCTTTGTGAACCTCCTTGACGTGGTTTTTATCTATTATTGTAGTAGTGAAGGTACATGACTTACATGCATCTCCCCTTCGGACCGGAGCTAGCCTGGGTATCGTATGTGCCCCAATTAAAGAGTCTCGAATATTAGAAAGAAAGCACCTCGTTGGGAATTGAAGAGGGGAGAGCGAGTAAAAATCGAATGACTAGTTTTATATTTGTTATCGTGGAATTTGTCATCAAGATAGATTTTTTTTTTTTTTAAAGTTTGTGATATAATCACAGCTGTGATGTGCGTCTCTACATTAAGAATTGGTTCAACTTCGTCTAAAACTATAAAAATTTACTCACATACATGCTTAATCGCTCCATATGTAGTTTAGTGAGCCAAGCAACAATTTCACTTGAAACGAATTCAGTGTCAAAGTACTTTGATCATGAGTCCCACGTACGAGTGAAATTTGTAGTGACATGCATCCCCACACAGAGAGAGAGAGAGAGAGAGAGAGAGAGAGAGAGAGAGAGAGAGAGAGAGAGAGAGAGAGAGAGAGAGAGAGCTCTGAAGTGTTAACGAATCATTTTCCTCAAATGGCATGCAACCAACCAAACATTTGGTACCATCACAGCATCCAGAAATATATCAACATCATCAGAGACAGTAACCCAACAGGCAACAACCAATGAATCATCAACTTACCAAAAAAACCCTGAAAGCAATCTCACCAAGTCTCTGTTTCCTTCCCTCAAATCTAGTAGTAGTATCTTCCACAGCCACACCTTCCTCCTAATATCTTTCTCAAAACAGAAAAATCATTTGTCCAGTTAAATGCCCAATTTTATTTTAATTTTTTTATTTACTAGTATAGTATATAGTGGAGAAATTCTCTTCCAATTTGTATCTGGGGACTATGATTGCCTACATAAATCCCAAACTGACATAACCTACGCCTGCAAGCATATACCGATTTGATACTCACATGTCATGATCAACGATTAAGTTCGTTGAAGCGGCCGAGTGGGCCCAAGAGCCTCTCCTGTTCAGTGAGAGAGTGGCGGAAGTGGCAGCGGTGGCCGTAAGGGCAGGTGTCGCCGGCGAGAACCATGCGGCAGACCTCGGTCTTGTACCTGGGGTGCCTGATCACCGGACGCAGCTCGGTTATCCCGTGCGCGAACTGGCAGTTGTCGCCGTAGGGGCACTTCCCGGTCTCCTGCCACTTGTTGCACAGCTCTGTTTTGAACATCCCTTGGTTGTACACGTCGAACTCCAACGCCTCCTCCTCTCTCTTTCCTCCTGGCACGTACACGCGTTGCTGCTGTGTACGTTCCACACCCACAATCAGCGAATTGGCAATGAAACAGTCACATGCAAAAAGTTGCAAAAAAACGAACTTACACATTGGCCCCTTACTTTTTGGAGATTTCACTTTTGTGGAGTACTAGTCAAATTTGTAGCTCAAACATTTAGATCCTGTTCGTTTTGGGATTTTGGATTTGAACTTGCAGATAAAGAGAAAGAGAATAATGATTGCAAATAGAAGTAATACTTTGAGAAAGATAGAGAGAAAAATAAGAGCAATAATTAGAGAGAAATAAGATAATGATTAGAATTCAAAATCCAAAACTCTAAACCGAACAAGATCTTAAACTACTAATGTGAGAGGACACATGGTATCAAGGACTCAATTGACGTGAGATGAAATTGGATCGATTATTTCTAGTGTGACCTCAAATCAAATCGTTTAAATACTATAGTAAGAGGACGGAAGGTGTCAAGGACTACTTTGAAACAAAACAAAAGTCTAGATATAAAGTTGAAACTCTGACCGAAACTAAATTCATGAGTAGTAGATATCTACATGAACCAGTGGCGCTATTAACCATTCGAAACAGAAAACAGAGCAGTTGCATTGACTCCACCAACTCATTCAGGATCAAAAAGTCCATCATCTAACATGAACCAGCGGAATGGCAATGATACAGTCACATGCAAACGATAAATTGTAGTGGAGTAATTCATTTGGCCCCTATGATTTTGCGGAGATTTCACTTTCGTTTCCGGATTTTCAAATTTAACTAATTCTGTTATCTCGCATTAATATTTCAAAGAACGAAGCATTTCGGAGATCAAAGTGAAACTTGAACAAATATACATGGATCACTGGTTTAATTTAATTGTACAGTATTCTCGCACTCAATATTCTTTTACCATTTGAACCATGCGAACTTTTTTACAAAGCTTTTTCATGTTTGGAGAAATAGTTGAACAAGAGAAATGATGATATCACAATTGTAAATAAATAAAAAGGTGCGGATATAAATAAGTAGAGTTAATGCACCATATTAATCGGGTGAATTATCCAATATAGCATAAATTCGTTCAAATTACTAACGTAAAAGGACGCCAGGTGTCCGTGTCAAGGACTATATTGAAAGAAAATAGGAATTCTAGAGTTTAGATTGATATAATTGAAGCTATGATAAAAAGAAACTCATGGACCACCGACTTTCTTTTGAAAAACAGAGCAGTTGCAGTGACTCACCGACTCATTCAGGCTCGGGCTCTTGACTCCGTTACCTCGACTCGGATCTCCACCGCGTTGAGCGATCTTCAGGTACCCGCTCGAGCGAACAGAGATGCTCTTCGGCAACTGAACTCTCTCCGGAGTATTCCTCCGATCGAACCGGCTGTGTTCGATCACGCTCGTCGGGCTGATGTCGCAAATCTCTTCTCGATTCTCTCGGATCATACCGGCGTTCCCTCCGATGCTCATGCGGTTGAAGTCGTTGATGAAGGAGAGAGGCGACTGGGGAGCGGAGGTGAGGAGGCAGTTTTGGATGGTGGCCTGGGAGAGGAGAGAGAGGCGGTTGACCAGGTCTGAGTTGGCCACTCGGAGGGCGTCGTTGTCGTCGCGGAGGGAGTCGACTTCCTGGAGGGAGTCCTGGAGGTGGGCGAGGCACATGGCGTAGCGGTTGTAGAGCTGCTGGTACTCGAGGACGAAGCTGGCCTGGCGGAGGCGGTCGTCGACGGTGGAGACGACGTCGTCGTTGTTGTTGTTGTTGTAGGAGGAGGAGCAGTCGGAGGGGGAGAGGGAGGTGGTGGAGGCGGCCGGAGGGAACATTGGGGAGGGGTGGTAGAACGACGCGAAGTGGTCGGTGGCTGGTTGAGGAGAGAGATGAGGTTTGCGTGTCTGGAAAGGCGACGGCGAGTCGGTGGAGTTGGTTTGGGGGCCGTTGTTGTCGACGGTGCTGCCCTCTTTCTGCATTTTTACAGGAATTCGCTCGCGGTGTACTGAGAAAGACGAAATTAAGGTCCAGTTAACAATGCGATTGAATTTCAAAACATACAACACGCAGATTTACATATATAGACCAAGACACATTTTGATATACGTACATATGTATAACTATATAGGATAACATGAACATGAATATGGTGGAAGTAGCAGAAACTTCTAGCTAGACAGCGAAAATGCATCAAAATCGATTCGAATTTGGACAATCGCAGACGAACAGCGAGATCGAAGAAGAAAGTAAAACCTTACAGAGTTAACTTGCTCAGATGCTCTGCACTGAGAGAGAGAGAGAGAGAGAGAGAGAGAGAGATTGCCGCCTGAAGCGTGGGCGGGGAGCATATAAAGACCTGAGGTTATAATCGAGTGTATCGCGAATCACTATTGATATGTCCATCGGGTCATTATACGCTGTCAGTACAAAGTTTTCGGATGTAGTACAATATTCCGACGTGGAAGAATATCATTGGACGACTCCTTGTGTACGTCTCGAGTTTGAGAGGTAGCTGAAAATATGGAGGGTAGGGAACTCGTTTCACGTTAGGGGGACGGGGGCCCGGCCTTGAGTTGGATCTGAAACCGTTAGGGCGAGAGAGAGAGAGAGAGAGAGAGAGAGAGGCAACAGAAAAGCGCGGGAAAAATTGGAGGCAAAGAGGTAGCATATATACCTACGGTTCCAACACTCCTCCGGTTCGTTCAATCATCAAGTCACTCTGTATTGTAATAAATTTCCAACTAGCCATATCACCAATGTGTAAAAGTAGCGCCCATATACTGATGTCCTTGACGATAGGAGGTTAGGAGGGGGTTACCGGTTCCGACGGGAATCGAGCAGTTCATCCATGACGACTCAAACTAGAACCTCTCGTTTAAAAGGGAGAGTAACGAACCAACCACACTAGCTGCTGCATTCATTGATCGGTGAATTTGAAAGGCCAAAAATCACACAAACTATTATTTTTTAAATGAAAATAATTTTTACACTCCATTTTGTAAATGTGGTACTCCATTTCTTGTCTTTCAGTGAAATTTTTTGTGTGTATTTTTTTCACTAAAAGACAAGAAAATGAGTGTCATAATAAATAAAAAAATAGAGTGCATAAATCATTTCCTTTTTTAATAAAAGATTTTTTCAAATAATTATACAAGCAAGTTAGTTTTGAGTTTGACTACAACTCCTTTACACTTGATATATTTCTTCGAATATTGGAATTTAAAAAAAAAATAATAATCATAGGAGCATTTGCTTTTTCATAATTGATTGCTTTTCTACTATTTTTTGGGGGTGTTACGAGGTTCATATTATAGTTAGTTAGGAGATTGTGCCCCACTAGGAAACAAACAACAAGATCCAGCATTTTTGTCTTGAGGAGCAAACATCATTAATAGCTTCCGTATTAATTTATAGGTCAAGTGTCATGATGTATCACCTAGTTTTTTTTTTTTTTTTGAGAAAAAAATATCATTTTCCATCACTATTAATTAGTTTGTTTCCTCATAATTGTGATAGAGATACAGTCCAGATAAGCACATACATATTGTCATTTTTGAGTTCATTATGTCCTATATAAGCATTAATTAAGACTAGCCTGAGAATTGAATACGTGACGGGTTCTATATTATCGGTGCTATTTTATACGAGGCAGATCCTGAATTAATTATTTTTTTTTTTTCTGAAAAATGTGTTAAGTTTGAATCTTAAGGAATGTACTAACAATTAATTTTGTTGCTCACTCTCTCGTGAGGGTGGTATCAAGAGCTCTTACGGCTATTATGAAGGAACAAATACTAGTATTTTTAGTATTTAGTGTCATGAGTTCTTTTCAAAAGGACACTCGAGGAATGGTTTAAGGTTTATTCTTCACTCTTTCTTAAGGTTGTTATAATCCTCAAGGCTTAACCTCGGTACGTAGTACCAAAAAAGTATCGAGTGCAACGATCACCCAAATTAAATTACAAGTTGCTAATCAGACTAAGTGAGACACCACCGCCTCTCTCATTGCATGCATGTCCCTACGTACGTACCATGTTGTGGCCGGTCTCTACCTCTATATATAAGAGAGTACTTTTCATTGGTTGATGATACCACCATCTAGTATCACCAACACTTTTAGGGCATGTTTGATAAACGGATTGAGTGGTGGGATAGGATTAACAGTCCCAATTGGATTGGCAATCTCCCAAAATGATGGGATTATCCATCCCATCGGAGGTGGTATTAACAATCCTATCCTGTGGTATTAAGGTTTGGAAGATAATTTTGTTCACAATCCTATCTTACCCTATCCAAAACAAACATGTTATTCACAATCCTACAATCTAGTCCTGTCCAAAATAAATATGACTAAAAGATTCACCTCCTCATTAATAATCTCACCTCATTACCAATCACATTCCTAGTCGATTCCACCTCAGAACGAAATCTGTAATCAAGCACGCCCCTGACATTCACTACCAATCATTTGCTATAGGTGGGATGAGAGACTATATGTATCGGAGGGATTAACCGACTCGGGAACATTCCCATCACAAAAGAAAAATGCAAGAAATTAAGGAAACAGTACTTAGTACCGAGTAGTATTTTTCGAAGAAGACATGCATGGCAAATGGATAAAATGAAAAGCTTTGTTGTGAGATCAAAGGAAAGGGAATCATGAGGTAAATTAGTTGTATGATTGCTTGGGAATTAAGGAATTATAATGATATGAAGGGAGAGATGGTGTTGGATTGAAGTTTTTGCATCCCAATCAAGCATATGAGAGGGTGGATGAGTAAATTAATGCTTTCTTAGGCCATTTTAGGTATACTTCTAATGATATGGCTTTTGGTTGCTTCTTTGTCACAACTTTAACAAACTCCCCCCCTCCCCTCCTTGACCCACATCAAATCTCTAATCAACCTCTTGTTGGGAGTTCAATCCACATTGCTTGACGCTTTATCTTTTTGCTTTTTCAATTATTAATGGGTCCATTTCGTCATACTCAATCCAATAATTACTACTACTATACTACTTTTTCCCTTTGTTTTTTTTATTTCATATAATTAAGCGTCTGGATCAGCTTATGCGCACATCGACGAATTATGGGGGACAATACATTCGTCGTCTACCAACGGAGGTCCCACTTAATAAAGCCAGAGCTTAAATGCTCCATATAGACTGACTCCCTCTTCTTCTTCCTTTTGATGAAGTACGTGCATTTTTATGTTAAGGCCATTGTGAGGCTATATTAGTGTGTGTTGTGTGTGTGCACTCTTTATTATTATTATTTTTTTTAAATAGATAAAGAAATTTGTATTGAAACAATGGTAGAATACCCGAGAGTGGTTTCGTAGAGGACCAATATATATATCCAAGTTTGAAAGTCACCATTAAGTCTAAGGGGATTGGCCTAACGGTGAAAGCCGATGACTATAAGTAACTTCTAGATCTAAAGTATCTATCGTTTACGGCTAGGAATATTGGGGTCTCTAATCTTAATTGCTTGCCCCTAGCTTTCTTCTCTCAGAGGGTCAGTGTTGGCCCAACATTACTTTTAACTCGTGTGGTACAATCCATACCGGACTTTGTCTGTATTTTAATCCATACCATCCTGCTAGCGGATAGTGGGATTGATACCTCAAAAAATTAGTTGCGCTCTAAGTTATCTAAAAAAAGTTAGAGACCACTAACCCTCCGAGTGTCTTGCATTTATGGAGGAATTTTCAGAGAGAAAAGAACAGTGGTCGTCACAAAATACTCGAGAAGGGATTTGTGGAGAGAAAAAGAATTCTCGTTTGACGACATGATAAAAACGAATTTCTCCTTCTCCTCGCAAATCTGTCCGCAAAACTAAAGAGTGTTGAGCACTGGTCATATTGTTTTATTTATTTATTTATTTATTTTCTTTATACTATGGAAGCGCAGGTATATGATATCCATAGCCTCCCGGCAGTACGGCCTAGCCACACCACACCACTATTCGCAGATAACTCCACCGCACGTATATCGGGACACGAATCTAAAGTCCTACTTGGACATTGTCCAACCCAGGCCCGCGTTTCCACCGCTAACCAACCCCACGTCCGTTTTAGGTCCCGTTCCGTTAAGATTTGTATTTTTTTAAGTATTTATTTTCCGCTTTAAAAAAAATGTCATTAATTCTCTTATAATACATCACCGATAATGTTGTTCATGCTCAACTGTGGAGAAGCAACGACTGGCCTTGGTGCAGCACTCTTCATACTAAGAAAACAGAGTCTCGTAACACTACTGGGATTGGACCACAAGGTCCATCTGATATGGTACGTGTTTAAGAAGAAAGCCCACAACTGTATTCCCAACTTCTTCAATTTGGAATGGGCCATGACTTTCATGGGTTGAACTTTGTTGTTTGAGAAAATGCCAGGCCGGTTCTATTTTTCACTAAAGGAAATAAGTACTTAGTTTTTGAATTAAAAATAATATATTGTAAGAGAATAACCTGTCTCGTAAAGCGAAATATAAGTATTTTAAAAATAAGAACCGAATTCACTTATGATTTTTATTTTATTTTTTGATTTTTTTTAAAGATCATTCCCTTATGAATTACTGTATGATTGTAGCTTTTGATTGCGTCCAAGCATGTAAATGTTAAACAAAAAGCGTAAGATGGTTTTTTATTTTCCCAATAACCCCAACAAAAAAAAAAAAAGTGTATGCAGTGAGTGCAATTTTTGCACCTACCTAATTATAGGAAAATGATTTTCACACTCTCCTTTTAGCCACTCACACTCTTTTTTTGTTGTTTTTATCCACATGAATTTGCAATATTGTCCTTGAATGTGTGAAAAAGTATATTGAATAAAGGGCAAGATAGTAAATTCAAGTAGATTAAAAAAAAAAAAGAGTGGGTGGCTGAAAGCAGAGTATGAAAATCAATTCCCTAATTATGTGGTTGAATAGTGCTCTTCTTGCATGAGGACAACACCTGAGACCTACCTTAATGATTAGAACTGGTCATTTTGCTCAAATTTTATTTTTAATTTTTATTGCAAAAATCAACTCAATTGAACACCAATAAGCGCTTGATTAGATTATTCATTTCAATTCGTTTAAAACTTTGGAGTAAAACTCGAATCAAGACAAGTATTGTTCAAATATAAGTTGTTATACAGATACGAGATTTGGTTTATGTTGTGCGAGAAGGGTTAAAACATCAAGTTCTATAACACGAACATTGAACACATTTGGTCATTGAGTAAGGACCTGGTTGTAATGAGGATCAGTGAGGCCCAATCTTAGTCATAATGGGTTCGTCGGTGAGATTCAGGAAAAAAATATTGGACGGTCATGGAACACTATCATGTGAATATGTGATGTCCCAACTCCCAACCGCATTTAACAACCACACAATTTTGGTGGTACAAGTCTCACATGAACATGTGGCCGGTAAAATGATTAATCGTTTACGGAGCACCGTCACGTGGTGCTTAAGTGACTTTCTCTGTCAACTCCCGAGGAGCATTGAAGACTAACGCGAACATCTAGATGTGAAGAGTATTGGGACAGTACGTAATAATACCCTGCTACCATTGAATATTTGTTCATGAAATTACCAGAATTCTTAAGCCAAATCCATAATGATAACTCATAATAGCAAGAAACTCAAACAGAATGGGGGATGCTACTTGGCAACATCTTGCAAAGCGGCTGGTCCGGTTTTCCATCTCAACAATCAGCGGTTTGGATCTTAATCGAGTAATGAATGGTTCAAATTTGTATGCCTTCAAATCTGTATGCACTCAAATTCAATATCCAAGCTCCATCGATCGTGTCATGATGAACGATCAGATTGGCCGCTCGATACCGGTGTGCAGGGATGCTACCGGCAGAAACTCTGCCCCAACTTTCATTCACATAAACTCTCACTACCATGGCATAGAATGCATTAACTTAGGAGTAGAACTGAAAAGAAGAACAATGAGAGTACACGTAAAAGAATAGTACAGTAGTAAACATGGGAAGTAGTACTAACAGAAAAGCTATGCACAAACTTTTAAAACACAATTTTAAATACAACTGTGTCCCAAACTGCGTGGCTCCACCTGCATCAAAGGATTTAAGAATGGAAAGTAGTCTCTCTAGCTATGTGAATATGGTACCCATTTCCTTGGAAGCCACTAATGACTTATAAATTTCAAAAATCAGCCTCTTCTCGAATTCTTCTTTACCGCAACTCACCGGACCACCGCCCGCCTCCTTCGGAATCCGTCTCCCGCGGGAATCATCTCCGCCGCTCAAGTAGCCGAGGCGGCCGGAAAGTTTAACCATCGTGCCAGTATAGGCACTCTTGAATTTTCTCCATAGCTTGAACGGCGAAACTATTTTGATACTCAACTTGGGGACCGACTTAATCCTCCAAAACCGCCGCGGACTCCCTCCGAACACAACTATCTGTAGCCTTTTCCGGTTCGGTTTCGTGCTGCTGAGACGCCGGTATCGTCTTCTCCTCCAAAACCTCTTGAGACTATCCATATGCCTTGCTGTCTGTAATACTATGAGAGAGAGAGAGAGAGAGAGAGTGTTTCAGATTCGTGCATTGCTTTGAGAAAAGTCCGAACATATAGTCTGCTGGTATAACAGCCAGCCAACAACCAGAGAAAAACAGAAGTCAAAAGATTCGCTTTGTGATGTCTGTACACGTGGTACCATTTGACCATTTCAGTCAAGCTTATGTTTGCTACAGTTGTTTAAAAAAAAAAAAAATCAGATGTTCTGAAGATAACGACCAGATATAACCCCCACTAGTCCCAAGATTTGAAATATTTGGCGTCCGTGGGAATAAAACATATGATCTCATTGATGAGCACTTATTATTGTTTCAAACCATTTGGCCAAACCCGTTGTTGCTAGCTATGTTTGCTAAGTTTTGTTCAACCATTAAACATTTCACATATGTTCATCAGTTTGCCGACAACGAAAAATGGGAAAAAATAAAACAATATCAGGACATATTATTTGCATGTTCACTTTTATAATTATTGGTTGAGGGTAAAAAGGAAATCATCATTGTCCTCCAATTCCATCCCGTTCTAAACAAACATGGTATTAGATAATCCCATAATTTGATCCCATGCAAATAGAAAACAAAAGAATGACGAACAACCTCACTATTAATCCTACTCACTACGCATCACAATTCCATTCTCATCTCATTACCAATCCTACCAAATCTATCACAGTTATCAAATAATTTGACCAGTTTGATCGTCAATTACATTCAAAAAAAATAAATATCGATCTCCAATCAAGATAAGTTTTGTCATGAACAAACTACAACTCAAGAGCAGAATAAATGGACCCAATCGGAAAATAGGACTGTAATAGGTCCCGTTTTATTTCATATTATTTTTTTTTTCAAATTTTGTCTTACCTTTTTAGTAATTGGTGTCAATCTTTTGTGAATTATTAGTTCGTCTAGATTCTCCTCGATTGTTCAGATTATAATTATACAGGGACAGCAATACGTTATTAAAGTCATGATTAAATGCCAAATGTAGACGAAGTCACAGGGAGGAGACCTAGAGGATCTTGAATCCTTGATTGGGTACAACAGCTTGGCCAAGGCCAACAACCACGTTTGCACTTTTTTCAACTTCGTGCACATGACCTTGGACCATCCACGGTCCCCTGACCAACCGGCCATTTTAAAAATATTGATTGGTTAATACTAGCTAGCTGCTGGGGCAGCTTTCTTTCGGTTCACCAAAAAAGAAAAAAACAAGAGTTGGTGAAATTGTAGTGGCTTTTGTACTCCACAAAGAAAGAGACAATTCAAAGCCATCCAGAAGTTTGGCCACAACGTAGAAGAATCCACTGCTTCGATCCCGAGTTGCCGGGCTCTCTTTTTAGTTCATGTTTGCCCGGGAAATGCGTAATTATTCAGGGTAGATTACGTCTACTTCCGATAATTTATGGGGGACCAATCTCACCGTTCAATAGCCGGAGGGGGTGAAAGCTGTGGAGCGATGAAAATCGAAAGAAAGGTCGGTATGAACTTGACCCAAAAGGATTGTAGCACCAATGAAGATTTTCGAATTTGAAATTTTGAAGAAATTAGTAAATCCATAAGTCTCGGACTTTGACCGAAGGCTAATTAACCGTTTTGAGTTATTTAGTTGCTGAGTTTACCAATGACCAAATCCCTCTCTTTTTCTTTCTTTCTTTTGGTGGTAAAACTCGAATATGTAAAACTAGAGAAACATTGTTCCGGGATATGACAAAACCCTTGATTATTAGCCTACATTTTTTTTGAGAAATATTTCGAATGAATGTTAGAGAAATGGTGCATTTGGTAGTTGTTCTGTATTAGCTGCAAACAACTAGAGAAGCATCAGTTTCCTTCTCCACTCGATCCGAAGAAATGGTGCTTTTTTATGCACTACAGTTTTGGCACAAATAAAAACAGTTTTGGCATTATCATTTAATTTCTTGTTGGGCGACTTATCACGCACGAATTTCCATTGTACTCCACGAGAGATGATGAATTTGGCTCAGTTTTGAGCAAGAGCTGAGGTTAATTTGAGAGCCCTGATAGAAGTGCTTTTGATTTCGAATTAAGCCAAATGGAGCAACAAGCAATAGGAAATAAGATGGAGCAATTGAAACCAGAAGAGAAGGGTGAAGGGCTGTGTTAGAACAATTGGCTTTGATCCAGCAATGTGATGGGGAAGAGAAGAAAGATTGAGAAGCAGTTAGAGGGATGCCCAAAATTTTGCCAAATCTGATGAGCCATGGAACAGTCTCCACGAAGTATTTTCCGTAGGGTCTACACAAGAGGGGCAAGCGCTATTACGAACCCGAAAAACAAACGAAATCCGAAATGATTCTACACGAACACGGTATGACACGACACAATGCTCATGTGAGAGCCCTCACGTTAAAAATAATATTAGTACGATGACAATTCGTCGCTACCATTAATTATTGGTCGCGGACGGCGTCGCGAACACATTTTATAAGTCAATCAGCCAGGCATTTCAAATCTTTGTGTTCTGGATTATTCCTTGAACTTCCGAGAATGAGGTTATTCTTAGAAAAATTTATTTAGAGTACTGTGCGAATTTCATATTTTTCTGAGTCCGAAACCCGTACAATGTTTTGAGCCACACACGAGTCGCGCTCTGGAACTAGCCATGCGTGCATGGCTAGGTATCAAGACCAAGTTAACACTTGGCAATTCCCTTAACTTGGTTCGGTGCCAAGTGTATGTCATGTGGCACACTAGCACAAATTAGTATATTTCAATTTTTGGTATTAGGCAAATATAATTTTATACTTATAGTTTCATGATGTACTTTAGCAAGAAAAGGAAAAAAGAGAGAGGAAGAAAGTGGGACGGCAAGAGAGAGAGAGAGAGAGAGAGAGGAGGAGGAGGAGAAGAAGAAGAAGAAGAAGAAGAAGAAGCCATTCTAGCTCCTTCAAGCCCTTAGACCCCAAAATTTTCCTTAAGAACAACTAGGTAATTGTTTTATCTAGCCATTTCTATGTGAATAATTTGGATTAGAGATCTCTAAACCCCTGATTCTGGACATCTAATATCACCTTCTCCATATGTAGTTAGGGTTTTAAGGTGTTAGAAGTTGATTACCTCAAAAAAGATTAGGCAAAACAACAACAATTTTTGGAGACAGATTACTGTCCTTTTGGAAATTTGTATTTTGAGAACCCTTCTGCTGTGATTCAATTTTTGAAGGCTTCACAACTTTTAAAGTACATTTTGATACGAAGATTTTGATACGAATTCGTTATGATTTTTGGAATATGGACTGATACACATGTTTCGAAATCTGGGCAGAGCCATCTTCTTTTTATTTCTGGGAAGTATCCTATGAAGTTATAAATCTGATATTTTTACTGAGAATAATAATTTACGTTATGAAACTTTGAGAGTTGGTTTCAATATTTTTGGAGTTGAAATGAATTAGTTATGGATTTTCTACTAAAACATGTTTGGCTGCCCTGTTTTTATGTAAAACAGCTTGTTCTTTTGAAATCTGGAGAATATTTGGTTGATAACTAATCTTTCAATTTTTGCAGTAGATACACATGGATGTTACACAAGTTTGGGCACTGGTTTGAGTATTTTTGGACCTTATATGAATAAGTTATGATTTTTCAAAGAAAGGGTGACAGATTTTAGTAAATGAACAAAGTATTGTTTTATTTCTTAAAATACCTTGCATGCATAGGTTTTGGAGAGTTTTTGACAAAATTAAGTTTTTACCCAGAAATTTCATGTGATCTTAGGGTGGAATTGTGTTTACCATTTTGCCAATAGAGGCTGTTGAACCTCCAATCCATTGCATTGTGTTGCGTTTCTACGCCAAAAATGGATTTTGTATAAATTCTTAACGATTTTTGTAAAAATTACAGGATCCTAATTTTTGAACAATTAGGATACTTAAATTTTACACTTTGTAGTTAGGAGGTTTAAAATGACAATTTTGCCCTTGGAATTCGATGTGTGCTAAATGACCTTTTTAGTTATAACCGTTTTAAAACTGAGTTTTATACTTGAGTTTTGAGTAATTTATGATTTTTGGACCAGATTTGATAAGATGAGAGATCTGAGTTTATAGCGCTTGGATAGATCGACTCTGGAGCATAAAATGACCATTTTACCCCTAGTAACAGATTGTCTCTAAGCCATGACTTAGATGACTAGAATTGGATTATTCGGACTTAGTACATCATTCGTACTTTACTTCGATGTTTATGACATTCTCAAGTAGGTCTGTGTGATCGTTAGGTCTGTGTGATCGTTAGTATGAGGTACGTGAAGACTTGAGTAGAGATTAACTGCATCTTCAGGAATAAGGTGAAACATGCATATCTTGTTTACATGTTTTATTGCTGTTGAAATATCTTGGAAATCTTTTCTAAGTAGAATAGTGGATATTTATTAACTTGCTAAATGACTTGATGAAATGTATATTTTCAATCGATACATCTAAACAAGTGTCCGTGCTTGAGAACTTTAAACAGATAAAGTAGATTTGGAGTTATAAGGCTGGGGGATATTGACCAGGTATCCTGATGGTTTGGCGTTATTCCCTTTATACTTTAGAGGTCGCTCCTCTAGATTCTAATTGAAACTTGTTCATGGAAGATGTGTGAAATCGATGAGTATTATGAAATGTAATATTTTTAATACTATGATGGTTTTCTGCTTTATCCTGAAAAGTTGGATTTCATTATGTGAATGAACTGATGCATTGATGACTAAGAATTATTGCTTTTAGCATAAGTCTATTGAAAGACTTGAATTCATTTTATCATGGACTTGAGATGTGATTATCTTTGAAAGGAAGCACATTTTACATCTTCGATCCTGAAGAGTATGACTACATTTTTTTATAAGATGTTAGTTGTATCCATGATTTAACGTGTTTACTGGATATGTCATGTTTCATACGAGTTTTAGCTTATGGAGTTTTTCAAAAGCCATACTTTTCAGGTTAGTAGCATTAGATGGGCTTGACTTTGCTCTCAAGCCGAAGTCTTTTTGGTGATCAGTTCTTATGTGTATATAGTAGTACTATTCTGACGTGAGTACAGAGCTGTGAGGACTTGACTGGAAAACTTTCAGATTTTGATAACCGGCTTGTTCCGGACAAGTTATCCTATGGTTATTTACAGGTATTGTTAAACAATTATATTTATTTCCGCGCATAGAACTCTGGAATATGTTGGAATTATTGAAATTGTGTTTTCGCAGCTTATTAAATTTCGTAATCTTAAGGAAAACTGTTTTGGTGAGAGGATTTTATAAATTCCCTAAACTGGCTTATTAGGATAGACCTAGGGTGACGTAGACTCACTGGCCGGTCATTAGACCTTTAACCCGTGGGTTTGGGTCATGACAGCTCACTCTTGCAATAACCTATCAGTTACTCCCGCCGTCTCAATTTAAATGTCTCCTACGAAAATTCGAGCATTTTCAAATTCCAAAAAAACATATTTTAACAGATTATTCTTGTTATTTTCTTACACCAAATGGGAAAAAAATATAAAATAATAATATGTAGAAATATATATATTGGTTTGAAAATATATGAATTCCCGTATGAAACATTTAAGTTGGAACGGAGGAAGTAAATTCGTGGCTCCTATCTCCTCTGTCGTTAGTGTTTTGGTACTAGCAATAAACATTTAACGCTTTCGTATTTTATCTACTTAATTGGTTTCTTTGTGGTGATCATAAAATTAATGTTGTGGTCCTTGTATTTTGTTGAATTAAAAAACTTTTACTATGGTAATCTAAACTAGATCTCATCAAACTATTAATGCAAATTAAATGGGGTGGCCCTAATATTATTACGTACAGTATGTTCTGGTTGCTTCTTATGTTTACCGTTAGGCCCGACTCATTAATCAAATACTCCGTATCATTTAATAATGCGTCTTACAGTTAATACAACAGATTTTACAGGCTAATTAAATGCTCCAGTGCAAGTAGAGTGGAGTGCAATTAAAGTAGAGTGGAGTGCAGTTAGTGTCTCTCATATACTCTCATGCCTATGGATAGGGTTCGATTCTCGCAAGCACCCCTCCTCCTCCCAGAAAAGAGTAGATTAGGTTTAACGAATGATTAAAAAAATAATAATAATAATTAAATGCTCCAGTAATTAGCAGAATATACTAGAGCAAAATTGAAATATCTGGGACAAATGAATTTAAATTGCAACTAGCATGGACCCAATAGTATCGTACTTCTAAATTTTACTTCTCACCCTTCAATTTTTCACTGTTTGGTAGGTTGAAGAACAAGAAGAAGAAGCTTTCAAATTCCACAATTAATCATTAGGCTGTATTTGTTTCCCATTTTAGTTCTGTATTAGTTTCCCATTTTAGTTTTGTTTTTCAATTATTACTCTATTTTTTTTCAATCATTATCTTATTTCTCCAATTATTACTTTGTCATTTCTCTCTATCTCTCTCTACTCATTTCCTCTCTCTGCAATTATTACCCTATTTTTTTCTCCACCTACTAACAAAACTAAATTAAACTAAAATGGGAAACAAACACAGCGTTTACATTTTTAGTTTGACGATTGATATTGACACTTTTCAAATTGATAACCGCACTCCTAAATAATCAATTTGGAGAGTGCCAAAATTAATTCTTTTTTTTTTTACCCGAAAAATCAATTCCATTGAAAAATGTATAAACGCATTGAAATAGGTGACTTTTTGGCAATTTCCTTGGATTATTGACCATCAAAATACAAAGAAGTCAGGATGCTAAACAATCTTCATTAAACTTCAAAGACAGCTGTCACCGTATCATTTGCGATTCCTTTTGGTGTTGAAGGGTGAGGTTAGGCCCCCCTATAAATTGTGCACCAAAAGCTCGGACAGAAAATTCACCCATCCCAACCCATCGCATACAAATACAATCTCTCTCTCTCTCTCTCTCTCTCTCTCTCTCTTAACTATTTCCCCTTGCTTTTGGTGTTGAAGTTGAAAATGAAGGTCAATGTATTTTGTGGTGTTGCACTACTCGCCATGATGATGGCGCTGCAAGGAGAAGTGCCGGTGGTGGAGGCCGCGACGTGCAATCCGATGGAGTTAAGCCCTTGTCTCGCGGCAATAACGACGGGGACGCAGCCGTCACAAGCTTGCTGTGATAAGTTGAAAGAGCAGGAACCGTGCCTTTGTGGGTATATCAAGGACCCTAATCTCGGTAGATTTGTCAACTCTCCCAATGCCATGAAGGTTCAAAAATCCTGTGGCGTCCCCGCACCCAAGTGCTAGTATGCGTTATAAAATGTAGACCTCTACTATGAGGGTGAAAAAAGAGTAGTAGTGTTGTAGTCTACCTTTGATAAATAAAGAAAAAGTAGGGTTCAAATTCGCATCGTGTGGCTTCTCTCTCCCTCTGTCCTTGTTGGTATCCTTTTAACATATTATTTTGATGGTGTTTTTTTGTATTCATGAGTTTCACGCTGGGTATCATTTCATCATTTAACTCTTTACTCTTTATGGGGCTAAATTTTTCGTATTGACTAAATGGATTAAATAATATATAGGTTAAAGCTCCGCAAAAAATGCGAATTTCGAAACAGGTAATTATCTTCATGTACATTAATTAAAAGTCAATTGAGTAGAAATAACTTGTTTAAAGCCCTTAAATCATAGATAAACTTCTTTTGATAAACTCGCATGTAATATCCAAGAAAAATCATCATATATGAATATTCGCAACAACCCACCATAAATGCAAGAGTAAATGTTAAAAGTTTGATTCGGAAAGACATAAATGCAAGCCCACCAACCCAATGACATTTTCAATTCTTCGCAAGAGTAAAATTGAATTGCGGGATGGTGATGTGCAGTCGTGTAGTACTGTGCTGCGCACTTTCGAGCTGTCGGATTGTGCATCTGACGGTTCGGATCTTTTTTCGATAATAAATGGCTCTCAATCTATCGTTGGTTGCCGAGATGAGATTCGAGTTGTCGGATGCATGATCCGACGGCTCGAAGGTGCGCAACACAATATTATGCACCTCACTGCACATACACCCGATGGCTCGAAGGTGCGCAGCACAGTATTGTGCACCTCACTATACAGCACCAATCCAAAGTCCAGCAAAATTGGTACCCAAGTTATAGATAATTGGTTTCTAGAATGGATCTGTCACTTTTGGTTTGGGTTCTTTTCGGTAACTGTCCCGAATAATCCAATCATTTATCGACAATGTTGAAGACTTTTACTGGCCATAATTTCCTGTGAAATTCACACTTGTGAAATAGTTCAAGCAATTATTCGACTCAGTTACACAGTTAGCTTGTCGATTGACCGGATTCGATCCGAAAAATTCAATCTGAATTTAAATCCGATAACGTCGATCTGAATCCGATAACCGAATTCGAATCCGGATAAAATTAAATCCGTAATCAATTCGAATCCAAATCCGAATTTTATTTTTTTTAAAACTTTTTATAAATTTTTTAAATTTTTTTTAAAAAAACAGTAAATTTTTTATTTTGAAAAAAAATTGTTTAAGAAGTTGTATTTTTATTTTTAATTTTTAATTTTAAAATTTTTTTGGAAAATAATTTTTTTTGAAAAAAAAATGTATTTTTTTTTTGAAAAATATATATATTTTTTGCTAAAATTTTTGAAGTAAAAAAGTTTCGGATCGGATCCAGATTACCACTATCGGATTCGCGTCTTATAAGATTCGGATCGGATTCAAGTCTTATCGGATCCGGATCTGTCGGATTCAGCCCGTTGACAGGCCTAGTTACTGGTGATGATTTGCTAGAATCAGGGACGGGGTGGGTTCGGCTCACCTCTAGCATTGTATAGTCCAGTATGCTTCAGTGTATGACTGATATTAAATCAACCCATCCACATTGATATCTATGGCGATACTTTTGCCACGTGGACCAACTTTTTTGCCACCCCAAAAGCCCTCTGTTTTGACCCCTTTGTGCCCCGCCAGTCTAATCCCGCCAAAACGCGCTTTCATTCCCACCAAAATGGTATCTGCACATACACACTTTCATTCCCTCCAAAAAGCTACGCTACCTTACTGTCTTCTACAGTAGATCCTGTTTTGTTCGGCTTTGTATCGTTATTTCCTTTACAGTAGATCCTCGTTCTGTTCATGTAATCAGGAATTTTCAATTTGTATATAATGGAATTGTTCTTTGAAATTCTTCGATTATTTCTTTGTGATTTGTTCTTTTCTCAGGTAACAACAAGAAGTGATACTAGCCTTGTCAAGCAAAAGAGAAAGAGAGAGCAATGGGGGAGATCAAGAAGGATCGGTGCTATCGGTGGCTTCAATTTGGAGGCTTCGATAGTAATCAGCACCGCTGAAATGTGAAACTTGGAAGATTAATGAATACTCCGTATCTTGGGGCTTGCTTTGGCGTAGCTTCCTGTGTTTTGTGGTTGCGAGTCTGTGTATCAAGTCAACGGGTTTCTTACTTGTCGGCATGGCTCTTGGGATGGCGGACAGTGCTCCAGATTTTATGTGTTTTCTAGGGTTTGAGCTAAATGTCCTTATTGAATTCTCTATTGTCTTTTTTGCTACTGGTTCTTAAGTACCGATGTTCCGTTGGGCTTGCACTTGCAGAAGGTGCCTGTGTCTAAGTTTTGATAGTTTTGATTCATTCCTTTTTATCATTTGATGATTTCGGCTTTAATATATGATATTGATCATTTCCACACACACACAAAAAACTCCAAGCATCAAATGTACGTGCTGTGATTTTCCTTTTCCTCTATTGTATTGAGAGGAATGGAATTTGGTCTTAATTTCCATGTGAATCTTTTGATTTCTCATCCCACATAAGTAGAAGCTATGGCTTGATTAAGTATTAAAAGGGTGTTTTCCTCGGTACAAAGGAGAACACAGTTAATAATAATAATAATAATAATAATAATAATAATAAGTTTTTCCATTTAAGTAGCAGCTATTGCAAGAACAAATTGTCTAAGGTACATTTTCAGCCATAGAACTACTTACTTCACAAGATTCTCACATTGTCCCGCTTAGGGGTGAACAAAAAACCGACCGAACAGAACCGAATTTAAGAACCGAACCGAATCGGTTCATTTTTTCGATTTTTTTCATTATCCAGTTCGGTTCGGTTCTTTGAGGTAAAAATTTTCTTAAACCGGTTCGGTTCTTGGTTTTTGAAAATTTTCGGCGAACCGAACCGAACCGGTTTGTAATATATATATATATATATATTAAATATTTTTAAAATATATTAAATATTTTTTAAAATATTTTAATATATATATATATTAAAATATTTTAAATATATATTTTAATATATATATATATATTAAATATTTTTAAAATTTTCGGCGAACCGAACCGACCATCAAAACTCAGTTTTGGTTCCTTCTAGTCCCTGAACCGGTTTCATTCGGTTTCGTCATAATTTCCCTAAGCCGAACCGAACCGAACCCGTTACACCCCTGGTCCCGCTGTTAAAAATTACATTATGATGGAAGTGCAGGCCCGACCCTAAGATAAGGCTAAGAGTCTGCCGCGTAGGGTCTCCAACAAAATAGGGCCCCTTCTTATAAGTATATATATATATATTATTTGTTCATATTGGAAGAGAATTGAATTGTCTTTCTTGGCCCAATGGTAAGTCGATTTCATACCGCAGAGAAGTCGTAATATGAAGGAACACTTCTTTTATATATCATAGTATAATTTCATAAATATGTAAGGCCCCCATCCCATGATTTTGCCCGAGGCCTCCAAATCTCTTGGGCCGATTCTGTATGGAAGCGTATATAAAATTTTAAGGGGAATTTTTAGGTCGGTCCAAAAAATTAGGCTCGGACTTAATTTAGTCCTGCGCAATTGTTTGTATTTTTTATTCCAATCATGCACATTCACGCGCATCAGCGCACGGAACTAAAGAGCATCTAGTATAGAAAAATTATCCAATGCTCCATGAACATTGGTGCACCATTAAAATATTGTTTAAATTTCAAAAAGTCATATCTTTTGTTGTAGATATTCATTTTTTTAAAAATATATATTTTTGAAACCTACTCGACGATATCTACTAAACAAGATCCATATTGAATATGAAATTATATAAGATTAAAAAAATACCCTTTTTTATGAAAACTCTCTATGAGAACTGTTTCTATGAGAATTGTTTTTATGAGAATTGTCTTTATGAAAAGTGTCTATGATTATTATTTCTATGAGAACTGTTCCTGAACTATGGTTATGAGAACTGAGGTTATGAGAACTATATTTTTAGAATCAATTCCTGAATCATATTATTTCGGACAAAAATATCATTGGATATGTAAACTGGCTATGAGAACTGTCATGAGAAGTGACTGTTCTCATTGAGAACTAGCTTTGTGAACTAAGTTATGAGAACTGGCTATGTGAACTGCCAATTCTCATAGTCAGTTCTATAGAAACTGCTAGTTTTCATAGTCAGTTATATGAGAATTGGCTATAAGAAGTAATTGTTCTCATAGAGAACTAGCTTTGTAAACTGGTTATGAAAACTAGACTATGTGAACTAAAAAAATACATACTTCACATAATCTTACCATACACTAAAATACACAGTTCTCATAAAAAATACACATTTCTCATAGTAAAAACACAGTTCTTATACAAAAAATACACACTTCTCATAGCAAAAACACAGTTCTCATAAAAAAAACACCCTTATCATACACAGTGCTCATAGAAAAATATACGGTTATCATATGAAAAATACAGTTCTCATACAGAAAAATACACACTTCTCATACAAAAATAAACACTTCTCATAGAAAAATACACACTTCTCATAGAAAATACACAGTTCTCATATGTTTTAAAACAGTTCTCATACAAAAGTAAATATTTCTCATAGAAAAATACACACTTCTTATAGAAAAATACACAGTTCTCATACAAAAATACACACTTCTCATAAAAAATTACGCACTTCCCATAAAAAAATACACACTTCTCATAGAAAATACACAGTTCTCATATGCTTTAAAACAGTTCTCATAGAAAAATACAACGTTCACATAGCATTACCACACGCTAAAATAAACAGTTCGCATATGGAGTTCTCATAGCCCACAACATAGTTCACATAGTTTCACCACACATTAAAATAAATAGTTCTCATATACAGTTCTCATAACTCACAACATAGTTCACATAACCTTACCACACATTAAAATAAACAGTTTGCATAATCCACCGTACAATTTACATAGATTCATGATACATTAAAATAAACGATTCGCATATGCAATTCTCATAACCCACCGAGTGAATTCGCGATTCTTTCTCCGACTTAATTGGGGACGCAAATCTGATCTCTTCCAACAATTTATACGTTTGCATTCAACAACTACTTTCTAGATTCCACCATTAAACTTCAAAAAGAAAAGCAACTAGACCATTTGTATCGTTCTACGAACACACAAGCCTTTGTCAGTGGAGTTGGGTCCTGGAATTTTGGGAAATTTATTTGATGGAATTCAGAGGCCTTTGAAGCCATCGCAAGTTTATGAAGATACAGCTGGATTGATGGTGAACGATCCCGTTCTATGAACACGAACTGTGCCATTTTTTTCTGGCGAAATAGAGATGGAGATCACGAGCCAAGCCGACGGTTCGAGCCCTTTCGCCACTGTCGGACAAATCCAAAAATGCCTCGTCGTAGTCCATTGCTTCACTCTCAATCATCAACCATGTCAACCAGAGCTCAGTATAGAAGATCAAGGGAGAAACGTGGTGAACAAAAGGCTGGAAGATTACTTGGATCCGACTCTATTCGCCGCTGGCGAAAGCAAACTCGTCGGAGAAGTTGACGGCGGTGCCGATCTTGCACTGGGTGTACATTGGCGATGAGGTCCGGGGGTGGGGTGGGATGTGATGGGATGGGGAGAGATGAGAATCATGAGAGGTCAGAGCATTTAGAGAGAGAGAGGGGTGTCGATTTAGTTTGGGGGTGAAAAATGTCGTCATGTACATACCGAGCCTATACAGGTTCGGAAAAAATATTTTAGGGTTGGAATGAAACTCAATCTAAAAAACGGGACCGGCCTCTAATTTGGTAAAATTTTAATTACAGAAGACCTTGGCCCTCCCAAACTATTTGATACGGAGTAACAAATTCGCATATTCGGAAAGAGGAAAATTTCAACACACTCACCGACGCATAAACAATAGATCTTCCTATTTACATCCAACATATTAATTGTTGGAATTAGCTTTTCCCAGACACCCATAATAAAGTTTTTTTTTTGGGGTAATGCAAGATGTCCCAAGCCAACTTCTGTGCACCTCAGAATAATCCTTACAACCCCTCTCATCATATTACATCCAATATATTTCTCGAATTAGCTATTATATTGCCAGAACAAATAGCTTCTCGTACAATTTCATCAATAGAACTATATATGTCCTGAATTCACGTATAATTGCTTCTTGTACAAATTTAGGATTGTTGTATTTTGCACCGAGATAGATCGAGATGCATCAAACTCTGCGTACAGAGGACCTCCCAAACTACGTACTCAATAATATGTAACGGCATCCTCAGAGGAGGCTAGGATAGTTTCTACCACACTGATCACGTACACAACACACAATATATAATTCTTGGAATCAGATTTTCAAATACACACAATAATAAGTATTCTTATTACATATCCAAATCCAACATGGTACTACTTCGAATTTAATTATTAGCATTTCTACATTAAAGATTAATTGTACCTCATCGTTACTACCTCCAGCAAAGTATTGAGATTCTGAGTTGAGCTCCCTTCTGGTCCAACAGCCTTCAAAGCAAGCTCTCTGAACTTCCCAGCTTGCTCCCTCAATTCCTTCCCCTTCTCACGAGACAAAACCATCTCGAGGGCAGACATTGTACCACTCTTTGTGAAAACTCCACCCTCCTCCAGCCTCACGCCGAATTTCCACACGTTTTGCACCATACACATGTTCAGGTGCTGATCCCCGAAGACCGGCCTCCCGATCAGGGGCACGCCCGCCGCGATGCTCTCCAACACCGAGTTCCACCCGCAGTGGGTTACGAAAACTCCCACCGAACTGTGTGCCAGAACTTGTTCCTGAGGCGACCACGGCACGATCTTTCCTAGCTCGGCTGTTCGCTTCAAGAAACCTTCTGGCAAAAACTCTTTCAGATTATCTTTGAGAGACCAAAGAAACGGAGTGCCTTTAGCTTCTAGTGCTTCAGCTAGTGCCGCAATCTGTTGGGAAAAAAACAAATAACTTCGAGAGAACAGAGAAAAGTTACCATTATCTTTAAGCTCGGCAAAAAATTTAGTACTCTACCTCGGTTGGTGGCAGTGTAGCTATTGTTCCGAAGGCGATATAGGCGACCGAGATGGCTTTGCGGTTGTCTAACCACGCGATGCATCCGTACTCATCCGAGTACGAGGAGGGCTGCGGCGGCGGCGACGATGATGATATTGAGTTAAATGGGCCCACATTAAGGAACATTTTGAGCTGGGACTTGAGATCCTGGTTGATTTCAGGATCTAGTTCTTCGAAGGAGTTGACAGCAATCGCGGTTGCTTTAGGCAGAGCCCGGCCCATTTTGTGTAGCATGACCGCGAACGGAGATTCCAAGTTCCCAAACAGGACTACGGCAGGCAAATCCCCAAGACGTAGCTCCGAAAACCCTGGGACGAATTTCACGATGTCGTTTTCCCGCCCAGCAATATCTGTTCGAGGGCATTAATGAAGTACGTAGTCAATGGAAGTTAACAAAGGCAAAATTATATAGCAAATGAGCTAATTAAAGCGGCATCTTTGTCCTCTTTTTAGTATTAGTTTTTCGTCTCTCGACGAGACGAATCGAAAAAATATAAAAATATAGATTGATGGTGAAAAAATTCAAATAAGATGATACTTTTAAAAAAAAAATACAGTTGTTTGATAATTTTTTTGTCTATAGTGAATTTTTTTTTTTTTGCTTGCGGTCATAATATTATACTTTTTAGACTTCTCTCGTCAAGACGGATGATTGATCCAAATCATATCCCGCGAATCTGATAAAAATTCAAAAAAAAAATGAACAAACACATAAAACGAAGAAAAAAAAATTAAGTTTACAAAAACGCAGCCTAATTGGAACCCTTTTGTTGGACATGTGTGATGTGTCTCCTTTTTATTCGATCCGGGGACATGTAAGTCACTATAGGGGTGTAGTAATGACCATTCGGATCGTCCATTTCCGCAATCGATGGTTCAGATTTTGCTGAATCTATTGCCGATCAGAGTTATATCTTTTACCGGTAATAGTTAACAAACACATCGAAACCATTGATTGTCGAGATGAGCGAGACCCAGATCGCGCACTACAAAAGTGCTACAGGGTTGCTCGCTCCAGGCCCCAATTTACTTTTTATTGGTGGCGTTTTGCATGTGAATATGCAGGGAAGATTTCCCTAAAATCAAATATCACCTTTACTATTCCAAAAAACTTAGAGCATCCACAATGTAATAATTAAAAGTGAATAGCCAAAATTTGTCACATTAGATTTTGATTATTTATATAGAGGTTGTTTTTCTCTTTTGATCAACAACAAAGTTTTATTAACAAATATTAGATCAATTCTCTTCTTCTCTCAAATCATATTAGATCCAAAACGAGAGAGAGAGAGAGAGAGAGAGAGAGAGAGAGAGAGAGAGAGAGAGAGAGAGAGAGAGAGAGAGCTTATTTGATTAAAATATTTCAGAACCAACAATCTGCCATTATTTTGGAAAATATTTTTCATGTGCCGACCAAACACCAAAAATAAAAGTTTAAAGTTTGTTTTCTGAAAAAATATTTTACATACATTGAAATAAACGGAGCCTAAATTTGGTTATTGACAAAAGGTTGTTAGTATTGGTTATCGAAAAACTAAAATTTGATGAGTTACTAAGAAGTTGCTAAATTTGGTTATTTCAATGTAAGCATTTTTTTAAACAAATATTATTAACTTTAACAACCTTTTGGTTTTGATTATGCATGTATCGTACCAACACAATAAGCATAACCTCTGTAGAATTTAACTTCAACAATAGTGTTAGAAAACCTTTTGTTTCTCCCAATTTCTTTCTTTGCAACTCTATCTTTTCTTTTTCTTTTTTTGTAATGGGTGCTATTTTAACAAAAATAAGCCGATTATGAATCCTTATATATATATATATATTAGTGTTGGGCTACATGGTTAAATAAAAATACTTTCGCATGACATTTTCTTTGAATCAATTGACTTAGAATTAATTTGAGGGGTAATACGTGATGGAGGCGTACATGTTCACATGCAAGCCCCTTGATTTATCCTTACTAAGTCTATTTTTATATTATTACTTGAAGATTTATGCTTAATTTGTGTATTGTAGGAATTTGGAGGATGCGGTACAAAAAACACGAAATTAAAATATTATCCGGTGTTGGAAGCTGGCCCATTTGAAGGTCATATAGAGTTTAGCACTGAACTAATTAGTCCACGGGCATTACTACTGAAAAATGATTTGCAATTTTACTGCGTGGGCTCAATGCTTATTGACTAAAAGGTGGGCCATAGAGTAAAAGAGTGATTACGGGCTAAAGAGGAGAATTAACAGTTGGCTTGTAGGCCGAAGTTTTACACGGCAACAGTATAACTTTTATAAAGGGGGCCCATGAGGTTTACATGGAAGAAGGGGGAGGCACGCACATAAAAGGTGGTTTTGGACGAAACAGAAAAGGGAAACGGGGGCGGAGATCAAGAAGAACGAGGCTGCCGTTCTTTGGTTCGAATGTTATTTAGTTTCTTTCAAGTTTTTCCTTCAAGTTTTAAAGTTTTGTTCAATTACTCGCACTCCGATAACTCGTATTAATTTATGTTCTTTATTAAAGTTGTTCGTTACTTTTCAATTAGTTGTTATCTTTTGTTTTTTTTTTTTTTTTTTATCTCGTGTAATAGAAGCATGTTTCAATTTAGGGTTTCCTTTGTTTATTGCTTAAATATGAGTGAGTAGTCGTTTAGGTAGGGTCACGGGGTGATTAGCACACCGTGACCAGTTCGGGCACTGCTTCTATTTTCAAACGATGAAAAAGACAATTTTAGATTGAAAAAATACTTCTCGCGGACAAACCCGGGTATTGTCGGAGCCCATGTGAACGAGGAAATGGGGGTCCAAAATTCATTCTCCGCTGCGCATGGGTATACGGTGACCATAAAGTCTCGTATCTTGCGGGGTATCTTTTTCAATCTAAAATTAAACGTTTTTAAGAGCTCCAAACAGAACAGGTAAATCCGGACTGGTTACGAGTGCTATGAACCCACCGTACCTCCTTTTAATTCTCTGAAAAATACAATCAATTTCTAGATTTTTAGTTAATCTCAACCAAATCAACAAGGGGTGGCTACCTAAGAGCCCGTTAAATTAGGACAACCCGAGTTTTTAGTCAGCACATATCACGTCTTTGTGGATTCGACTCCGGACTTACCGGATGTTATGCTGCGTCGATTTCTGCCTTACGCTTGGGGCAACCCATTAATTTAGGATTAGATAGAAAATTGTCAAGCAGTACGGAAGTAGTATATTTCTTTTCACTAAGGCTCCATTTTTTTTGGTGTAAAATATTTTTCATGTAAAATTTCAAAAAACAAACTTCAAACTTTATTTTTCGGTGTTTGGTTGACACTTGAAAATATTTTCAGAAATCAATAAAATAGTGTAGAGAAAGAGATTTGAGAATATTGGAATTGAACATGGATCAGGACTGAAAATCGAGGAAATTGAGCAGTGAGAATTGCAGTAGAAGGTAGTGGGTTCATATCGGAAAATAACTCACGGAAGATTTAAGAGTAAGTCATTTTCATCCAATTAATGGAAAATATTTTACAGTCATTTTTTACATAACCAAATACCGAAAAAAAAATTACGCCCGGAGCCTAAGTTTTAGGCTCGACTAAACTTGTTTCCTAGTTGCGTGATTGACGAAGTAAATGTCAAATAAATTTCTATTAGAACTTCATAGAGCGAAAATTTCTTACTTTTAACCGTTAAAATCCACGAATAAAAGAATCGGTTAAATTGAAGCTACAACACTTTTATTCTGCTCTCTAAAAGCTTATATTAACTTAAATGTAAAGTTTATTTGAATGATATACGTACTTTGTTTATCAAAATCACTAAAGGGCTCCATTTTAAAATTTTAAATAAGGCCTCGAAAATCTCAAGGCCCACCCTATTCCTTGCTTGTTACATGTTAAAGACTAGAGAATTGCTCTCAAGAGATTCATAAAGAGCGACTCGCAAGATACATCGTATCATCTTCGATCTAAAACATCGTATATGCCCATGCTGCCTAATAGAAGACTAGAAGTCGGGTCACATGCAACGTTATTTGTGCATAAGCATCGTGTGGCTGACCTCTAGTGATATTGATAAAAGTGCATATATACGGAGTATTAGAAAAACACAGTGAGTGTGTGTGACAGGAGGGAGACTCGGAGAAGTGCAATTTTGTTCACCCTCTTTAAAAAAGGGTGAACATTACCCTCTCTCTTATTGATTAAAATGGTATGAATCCCACCATAAGGTGATATCATGCTTACCATGCAATACACTTTTTGATAAGCATGACATCACTTTGTTGTGGGATTCACACAATTTCAGCCAATGAAGGAGGGTAATGTTCACCATCTTAAGTGGATGGTGAACAAAACTCAACTCGACTAGGAGAGTTGAGTGAGGCTCCTCCTTTGGGAGAAGCGGCAAATAAAAGGATACTCCGTCTGAGAGCCACCGGATGAGGAAGAGAGGGTGTGGACTGAGGGGAGAGTGGAGAGTCGATTTGTGACTCTCCTGGACAGATTTTTCTCAGTTGTATATGTGTGTAAATATATACAAAGAATTTTTCCTCAATGTTTGTCTCTCGTTTTGTGCTTGGTTATTTCGTGCTTGTGCTAAGAGGTGTGGATCGGAGTCGGTCTCGACCCGACAAACTTTATGCTAGCAGCAAAGCACCAAAGATAGCTTACCATGAATTCCAACAGTTTCCCGGATGAGGTCGGTGTAAAAATGAACCGACAGAGCGCGAGCGCTCGCGCAACTCAATACCCATGGAACCCCCATTTCCTCCGCCAAATCCCCGGCAAACCACAGGAACGCGTCCGAAATAACGCACCCGATTCTCCGCCCTACCTCCACCTCGGCCGCCTTCAAAACTTCCTTAAGGCTGACCCTCCCCTCCTCCACCGCCACAAGGTAAAAGTTGATGGGCTCCTGAGGCTTCCCGGAGAACACATACCCCTCCGGCACCCCATTCCACACCGCGTACGGCTTTATGTTCTCGGGGACCTTTTTCAACGGCGAGAACAAGGATGCGATGGATTGAGGAGTGGTGTAGAAGGAGAAAGCGACGGTTGGGGCGGCGGCGGCGAGGCGGGAAATGAGTTTGAGGAGGCAGCTGGGGTGGCTGTCGAATGGGAGTGGTAAGACGGCCACATGTCGGTCGACGTTTGAGATGTTGGCCATTGTTAGTTACTTTTGCTAGGTGGCCGGGCCTTGGCTCCTTTGGCTCTAAGTGATCTCGAGTGAGAAAAGAAAGTTCAAACTTCGCTGAAAATAGAATGAAATGTCACGATTTTAGGGAACATAGAATAAGCGGATAGCAGATAGTACTCGTATTTAAAGAGTTGAGAGAAGAAAAAAACAACTGTTGTGTTTGGTTGAGAGTTTAGTTTAGTTTAGTTTTGGTAATGGGTAGAGAGAGAAATAGAGTAATAATTGAAAATAGAGGTAATGATTGGAGAGAGATAGAGAGAGATGAGAAAGTAATAATTGAAAAGAAAGAGTAATGATTGAAGAAATAAATAAGATAATGATTAAAAACAAAACTAAAACCAAAACTAAACTGTGAAACGAACAAAGCCAACATTATTATGGTCTACGATGTTGAGCCTGTATGTGATGGATTGTAGATAGTGTTGTGTGTGAATCGTTGTGTATGTAATTTAGACCGTTTATTTGTGAACACTTTATTACTCTATTTTTTTTTATGTACCTATCAACCCTGAGATCAAATTCTGTCGGGAGAAATCTACCTTTTTCGTACCAATCAACACCTTGGCAACTCAGCAATTGTCTTTAAAGTAGACTTTAGAAAAGCAAATGTGATTGTGATCGATTAGTTTAACTTGGGTTTGTTTTTTTGTTTTTATTGGAACATTTCTAAAATATTTAATGGATATTTAATATAAATATTGGAGAACGGTTTTAATCCAAGAGGCGTGACTATATTTAGGTCAGATAAATAGACGTGAACATTGTATTTAAGCACAAAAGGTGTGTCTATTCAGGTTAAATGAATAGACATTACCAGACCAAAAAGTGTGACCATTGGGGTGAAATGAATGGACATGACTATTACATTTAATCAAAGAGGTGTAATCTTTGGCCAACGGTCACGATCTACGCCTATAAAAGGCAAATGGTTCTACCAATTGATAGAGTAGAGGTAATCAAAATCATTCTGATTGTTGTTTTTCTCTAGAATTATCTCCTACGATTATACTTAAGGGGCTCGCAAAATCCTAAGGTATTCGGGTCTCTCTTCGTTTGTGCAAAACGCAGTTAGACAACAATTGGAGATGGGGCTTTATCTTGGAGACGGCTTCGCTGTAAACCGGTGCACACCGAATTCTCTCGAATTGGTGGGGGCGAATATCGTCTTAAGGACAACAACATAGTAACGTGACTTGAAGTATCTCTGTTTATCTATTTTCATCGCCTCAATGATTTTTGCACCACCAGTTTTAACTCCATTAAAAGACAAAAGATGAACCAAACAAACCATCTTCACACGTGGGCAACATTTTGCTTTGTTTGGTTTATGTTTTGAAATTTTTTTTGAAAAATAGTAGGGGTAATAAGTGGAGAGAGATAGAGAAAAAAATGTTGAAAGTAGAAGAAATCTAAGAAGAATTTTAAAAAAAATATTTTTTTAAAAAGCAAAGAGAACAAGGTATTAAAAACTTTAAAAAGGTCATCATTACAATTCTTTTTTGTGTTTTTTTATTTTAATATGTTGAAATTTGGTCCATGTTTTAAGATTTTTCTAAAGCTCCTTGTCGAGAAGGAGTCATATCCCTTAGATAGTGAGAAAAAAAAACTTTAATAAAGTCAAAAGCAAGAGGTTAAAGAAGGGCCGTAAATGAAATGAAACGTTCGCGAACTGGTCGAGATTTGGTTCGGCAAGAGTTCGTTTGAGTTCGATTTATTTGCTAAATGAACTGAACCTGAACCTCAATTCTAGACTCGTTCCGTAAATGAGCCGAACCTGAGCCTAACGGTATTCGGGTCGGTTAAGCTCGCGAACTTGTACTTAAATTTAATTAATAATTCAATAGGGGTCTATTTGTAAATATAAAAAAATTTAAGGTTGTATAAATAATTCAATACTTATTTTTCTCCCAAATTCTATACGATCAATGAGAGAGTTTGGGTTCGCTTGAGTTTAATGAGCCGAGCCGAACCAAACCTGAGTCTTGATGAGCTCAATTCGAGCTTAGATTTGGCTTGGCTCCATTCGTTTGAGTTTAACAAGCCAAACTCGAGCCAAGATGTTCAGGTTCGAATCGAACCCGAGCCGAACTCGAGCCAAATTAGTACCTTAACGAACTCAACCGAACCAAACCCGAGCCTTGAAAAATTTTAACGAGCCGAACTCGAGCCGAGTTGTTTGGGCTCGAATCGAACTCGAGCCGAACTAGTACCTTAACGAACTCGGGTTCGACTCGATTCGGTTCGTTTACGGCCCTAGATTAAAGCTAGGCCAAGCATAGAACACCATTGGAGCACAAATAAAGGAGAATTACGGTTCCTATTGTACTTTATACGTCTCCATATTTTAGGCTCTTTCGGGGATTTTAACTACATAAGAGAATATAATTATTGCATGTCTTATCATCATATTTTCTCATTCTATTCTTCAATTATTGCTTTTTAATGTTTTTTCTAGTATTATTGATTCAAAAGTAGAAAGGTTAAATAGAACTTTCATCATCTATAATCATTTTGGTTTGGAAGGGCGACAAGATTTTTGAGACAGCAAAAGGTGCTAACCAGGACTAAAATATGACAGAGGGAGTATTCAACTAGACATTGTAATTTGATTTGGTTTGATGTAAAAATTGTGCACCTTTAAAATTGGGAAAGTAATGGAATAAAAATATTAAATAAAATAAAATAAAAAACAATCCTATCTAAAGTGTAATTTGTCCGGCTCACTTTTCTTTTTCTTTTTTTTCTTTTTTGAGAAATTCCAATTCCATTAAAGTCATTTATTGAGTTGTTGATTATGATTGGCGGTGGGCCTTCGGGGTGGGGGCGGTGGGCCTTCGGGGGAGTGGGGGGGGGGGGGGGTGGTGGGGGGGCTGTGTGTTTCGAAGGGCAAGTGGATCTCTTTTAGTGGTAGCCACAGAGAAAGAGACCATTGGCCATGGCATGGTACGGGATATCATGCGCTCTCGTTTTTAATTCGCATGTTGTGCTCGGACTCTCAATCTTTGTTCTTGCAAATTTTAGAAGGTTGGATGTGTTTCACTGACGCTTTCGCACTCTCTTACCCGAGAATTATGTTTCTTAGGTTTAGTGTGCTGGGTAGTTGCATGTGAAAAAATTATTCAATGTCTCGGCGCGAACTGACTTTCTCTAATAGGAGCTAACTTCTTCAAGTTCCACCCAACCTATACAGGACACCATAATAACATGGTGCATGCCTCACACCATAATAACGGATGCAACGTGGGTGGAGATGAGATTTGAACCGTTGGATCGCCGAACGGACGGTATCCGTGCCGCGCAGAGCGTGCTGTACAGCACACTCCCACAATCCAATATATCGATCTCAACTAAAATTGATCATTGAAGTTATCGAATTTTACAGTTTATTGGGAGTAGAAGGTTTTTCTTCTACAAAGTTCGGCCCCACCCTATACAAAATTACGGCTCTGCCCCTGCCTCCTTTGTTGTTAAAACTACGGGAGCCTTGTTGATAAGAACACACTAAACTTTTCGTAGTGCTTCCAGTCCTTATATGGACACGTGTTCCAAAAATACCCCTAGGGCACCCTATGAAAGTGCCTAAACCCTAGGGTACCCAATAAAAGTGCCTAAAACCCTAGGGTACCCAATAAAAGTGCCTAAAACCCTAAGGTACCCTATAAAAGTACCTAAAACCCTAGGGTACCCAATAAAAGTGCCTAAATCGCTAAAACCCTATAATATGAAAGTACACCCTAAAACTCCTATGAAAGTGCCTAAACCTAGAGTACCCTAAAACCCTAAAATCCTAGGGTACCCTAATATATTATATAGCTAGTAAGGGGCAGTCGGGGCATTTTTGTCCAGTAATGGACTTTCACCACTATAAATGTTACAGTAATGGACCTCCACCACTATTACAATTTGGGTTGGACTAAACGTCCAAAAGCACCTTCAAAATGGACCTTAGCCCAATTTACCGTAAAACCTAACACAAACACGCACACGAACAACATAATATTGACAAAAATGGAAGATAAATAGTATTTCAAAACTACAAAAATAAAAAATAAAAAAAAATGAGCGATACTGACAAAACAGTTATCACTGAGCTGTCACTAAAAGTGTGTAGCTAAAAAATTTTAGTGACAACTTTTCACCTATAGTTACTAAAAGCTGTCATTAAAAATTTTTAACAACACACTTTTAGTGACAGCTTTTTTGTCACTGTCGCTCATTTTTTTTTGTATATCATTTTATGAGGAACCAAACCAGCCAATCTACTAGCACTCTAGCATTGCCACCAATTGCTGAGCATGCCTATACAAACACCAACTATTACCAAAACTCAACGTGTGAGAACAATTTTTTCTATAACCGGATGTTCGGACTAGCTTGCCATCTCAACTAATTTTAGAACCTTAAAATTAACGACCTGATAAATGTTCAGGAGTCCTAAAGTTTAGAATACTTGGGCTCCGTTCCAGAACGGGAATAAGCTGCTTATTTTTTAAGAAGGCAATTTCAAACTCAAAAATAATGTGTTTACGTAAATAATTTTCCTACCACTATGGATCTTGTTTGATAGATCTCATCAAGATCTTTAATACGGTGCAAAAAAAATAATAAAATTATTTTTCGTTTACATTATTTTTTAGTTTGAAAATGTGAAATAAACTGTTTATTTTTTAAGAAAGTTTCTAGAACGGAGCCTTAACCTTTGATGAAGGTGCGGTTCGCACCTTGGGGTTAGGTGTGAGCACTTTTTGTAGGATATATAAAATACTATCTCACCTTTTAAATTCCAAGGACTAGTAGCACCCCTCATATCTCATACTAAAATTGACTATTTATTTAGTGGAGTACATTTTATTTGTGCAAAAATCATTATTTTCCACTGGGAAGAATATAGTGTTTGAAGGGTCATATGACTCATATCGGAAGGATCAATTCTAGTGCACCAGAAAAATTCATCTTTCAAATCTACCTAATAAAACATAAGAGTGTGGGGATCACATAAACACAAGTTGAAAGAAGGGCCGAGATTCATTTGATCCAATGGCTGATATGTGATCTCCAACTCTCTTAAGAAAACACCCAAACTCTTACAAATAGATTACAAAAATGTCATCGGTTCTTTTTACCCACTGCTCAACTTCTGGTGTTGGCATAAAAAAATACAAATATATTACAAAAATGCTCGTGCCTACGGCACTACCGGGGTGCGTAGTGCCGTAGGCATGAGCAAGCACTAGTCTACCTAATAAAACACAAGAGTGTGAGGACTATACAAACACAAGTTGAAAGAAGGGCTGAGATTCATTTGATATAAGAGCTGATGTGTGCTCTCTAACTCTCTTAAGAAAACACCCACACTCTTACAAATATATTACAAAAATGTCATCGATTATTTTTACCAACTGCTCGGCTTCTGGCATTGGCATAGAAAATTAAAAATATATTACAAACATGTCCGTGCCTACGGCACGAACAAACACGAGTAGTTATATACAGCAACAAAGTACACTTTCCATTTTAAAAATTCAAAAAAAAATAAAATAAAAATCTCCTAAAGATGCTCTCAATCACCTCATTAGAATCCCCTTATAAATAATATTTTACCAATCACTTTGGCACAATGTTTTTGACTGTAGAATTCAACACCCTTCAGAATCCATCAAACTGGTAATTAAGATTATAACTGATTCGCAATCTTAAACTCATATAATTAAGTTGATATAAAAAAGGAATCAGAAATCATATAACGAAACCTTATTTAATTAAAGTGATATAGGAAGATTGCGTATTTTTTGATTTAAGATATGGAGATTCATAGATATGAGAATTCGATTGAAAATGTTATTTTACAAAACAAAAGATTGAAAACAACGTCATTAAAAAAAAAAAAAAAAAACCCAGCTATTCTTCAATTCCGCTCTTCACTTGGGATGGTGCGTACAGTTAAATATTTTAAATTTGTACAACATATTAATTTATACCACATTAATTTTTTTTTTAAAAACAGCTATTATTCAATTAGGCTCTTCGTTGGGATGGTGCGTACCTCGGGCCCACTTCGAATTTACCACATTTAAATTTAAATTTGTACAATATATTTATACCTAGTTGTAAACTTTAGGGTGAGTACGAGTATATCATAAAGCTTGTAAAGCGTTAACAAACTAGAAAAAAAAAAAAAAAAAGATTACACTCAGAAGATATTTTTTAATTAAAAAAAATGGATAAGAACAAATAAACGTGAAAAATTAACCATTCGAGCTGTACCATCTGAAAATGAAGCGGAAATCACTGGAATTGGAGAAATTATTCGTTGCCCTTGGGGCAGGGGTGACGTGGTGCCCCTCGGGCACATCCGAGCCGTCCGTTCGGGTACCGAACGGATGAGATTAAAACACCCTCTCTCCCCCTTTCTCTCTCTCCTTTCTCTCTGCTTTCTCTCACTAAATCCGAGTCATTCGGTACCCGAACGGACGGCTCGGATGTGCTGGGGCACGGACACGTGTTGCCTCAAGGGCAACGAATAATTTCTCCTGGAATTGGCTTGAACTCACAGATAAGTAATAACCACTTGTTGTACTATACCATTTTCTTCTCAGAACGAGATTTACCGGACCATAACGCGTGGCTGATATGGTACGAGATTAAAACAATATACTACTAGTTTCCAGTGTCAAAAAAACCTATCTGCTTTTTTCTTTTTCAAAAAAGAAGGATAGAAGAAGCTTGGATGACTTAAAATATGTTTTTTGTTTTTTTTTAAGGAAGATGAACAAAATAGCACTCCTTTTAAATTGTTTTTTCCTTTAAAGGCTTGATTATCTTTTGAAAAATGATATTGGCACTCCAAAAAATTGATGAACGCACTCCGAAAAATAAAAGAAAGTGATCTTGAAATTACACTGATATTAGAGTGCCTCCATTAATTTTTGGAGTGTCAATATTAGTTTCCTTTATCTTTTTGATTTACTTCTAAAGTTGATTTTCTTCCCGATTGATTTCCATGCGATTTTTTTTCGTTGCCTTTTTTAATGCAATAGTGGGACCCATGCCAAAAAAACACAGCACAGAAGGGTCAAAGTCAGTTTCCCGTACTCTTTCTATAAATTGTGCACCAAGCCTTGGCCTGAAGATTCACCCATTGCATCCCCTAAAAATCTCCTTTCACTCTGTTCTCTCGAGTATCATTTTTTTTTTCCTTTTTTGGCGTTGAGGATGAAGAGCAATGTGTTTTCACTGTTTTGTGTTGTTGCACTACTCTCTATGGAGGTGGTGCTACTAGGAGAAGTGCGGGCGGTGGATGCTGTTACGTGTAACGTGATGGAGCTGAGCCCGTGTGGCAATGCAATCAGGACAGGGGCACCTCCATTGAAGGCTTGTTGTGATAAGTTGAAGGAGCAGAAGCCTTGCCTGTGTGGGTATATTAAGGACCCCAGATTCAGTAGATATGTCAATTCTCCCAATTCCAAACATATTGAAACAGCCTGTGGCGTCCCCAAGCCCAAGTGCTATAGCATATGAGAATTGTAGACTTTTATTAGTAGTATTATGAGAGTGAGAAAAAGGGTACGTGTTTTAATCTACCCCTGAACCAATTCCGAATAACAATAAAATAGCTTCAATTTTCAACATTGTGGCCTCTATTTTTCTGGCTCTGTCCTTGTTGGTGTCCTTTTTTTTTTTTGACAAAAGGAGAGAAGTGTTATTAATCTGAAAGACGTAAAAGCCTAAACAGCAGACAGTTGGGAACCCCATGAGGGCAAAATGGAAGTCCACAGACCGGACCAACCATTTAAAAGAGCCTTTTGAGCACAACAATGTGCAGCCCGATCACAATCACGTTTAACAAAATCAAACTCACAGGAGGAAAATGATTCTTTCAGAGCTAAACAATCAAAAATAATAGCCGCTATGTCAATAGGTGGATCTAGAGAGGTAGAACATTTCCTCACTATCGCTTCCGCACCCGATTCAATAACCACTTTAGAAAGATTTAGATCAATCGCCAACTTCAAACCATCTCAAATAGCCAACGCCTCAGCAATTCTTGACGAAGTAATACCAGTGTGAATACTCAAGAAGATACCAAGGACTTTGCCATCATGACCTCGAGCTATTGCTCCTGTACCAATAGAATCGAACTCCTAGAGACAGCAGCATCCACATTAATCTTAGTTACATTCATTCCAGGGCGCTGCCACACTAAGGTCCCATTACGAGTGTATCCCGACAAAGGTGATGGAACCTTAGAGTTAGCATCCTGAAACTCATAGAAATCTCCTCGCGCTTTACCACTAACCGCTTCAGTAGCCAAACATTTACCATTAAAAATAAAATCATTTCTAGCTCGCCAAATCCACCAACAATAAAGAAGAGCCATACCTAACGAGAAAGGAGGCAAATGACTTTGACTGATACGTTCTTGAATACAATCCCACCAATCTGTCATGTTTCTGCAATCAAGAAGCTCTTCAGGTCTCAAACGAAAAGGCGAATGAATCCAAACTTTGGTTGCAACCTCACACCAAAATAATACATGCGAGATTGATTCCTCTGCCTTGCCACAGCGAGAGCATACTGGATCAAATTTGACTTTGCGCGCAACTAGAGCCACATTTGTTGCCACCGCATTATTAAGACACTTCCACAGAAACAATTTCACCTTCGGATGGATTTGTAGTCCCCACAACTTCTTCCAAACAGTAGGAAGGACACCGGAAGAGCTCGATTGACCCAAGTGAATGTTCCCACAAATATCAGTCCCCTCCCTAGCAAGTCGGTAAGCCGACTTGACAGAGAAAGAACCATTTGGTGATGGGTGCCAAATCTTACGGTCCTGTCGGTCTGTATAGCAGGGTTGGAAACTTATCTTAGGCAAATCATCTTTGTTCCAACAGATCTTTAAAGGATGCTACTTTCCTAATACATCTTTTTGGCATGCAAAAGTTACCAGTCAGTCTTCTTGGGCATGGAGGAGTATTGTATGGGCTCGGGAATTAATTGACAAGGGTTGGAGGTGGCAAGTTCATTCTGGAAAAAAGATTCGTGTGTGGGATGATCCTTGGCTTCCTAGACATACGAATTGCAAAATTGACAGGCACACGCTGAGGAGGAATGATATAGAGAAAATGGCTGACTTGATCGATTCTAGCACTAAAACTCGTTGGTGTCCTTTAATTACTTTAAATTGTTGGTATCCTTTTACGCAAGTGAACTACAGAATAATAGGAAAAACAAATACTACTTTGACAATGGTATTGGCATTTGTAAGTGTTTGGGTGAGCAAAGAAATCGTCAAACATCAAATCCAATTTGAACAAGTCCAAACTGAAGGGCTGGCAATGTTATTGTTATTGGCATTGTCATTGCTGAGATGGATAATTAATCTAAACAATTGACCGTGAAATTCGAACTATTGATTGTCGAGATGAACGACTCGTCGGATGCCGCACTGCACCCTATAGCGCAGCTGTGCTCTTAACATGAAACCCAAGTGCAGACCGAAGAGCACACTCGGTTTATAGAGAATTCCTGCCTAAAAAATTGTGACATTATAAAGATCAATAATGCTACGCCCACCGAATGAGATGTGGTGACCAGCCCACTGCACAGTGGATCCCAGACAAAACGACGTCGCTTTGTTTTTAAAAAAAACGCGAAATGGCTGAAAGGGAAAATCAAGTTCCCCCATTCAAAAACTTTGTTCTTCTGGTTCGAAGAGAGAGAGAGGGGAGAGAGAGAGGAGAGGGAGAGGGAGGAGGACGAAATCGTGAGCACCGACAACCACCACCTACGCCGACGACCCCATCACCACCGACGATTACCACGTCAGCGGCTCCACCTCCGGCGACCACCCCCACCACCTCTCGCGAAAACCTGCCTTTTTGCCCTAGATTCAAATCGGCAGAGTAGGTACTCTCTCTCTCTCTCTCTCTCTCTCTCTCTCTCTCTCAGCCATAGCCCTATAAATTGGGGATTTCAAAACTTGTTTCGATTTTGATTTCCCTCAGATTAGGGTTAGTGCTGAACAAAACTTGTTACAATTTCACTCGATTTGAGGTTAAACAGTTGAGTCTTAATAATCATTGGAGGACTAAGAGTTTTCTGGATATAATTCGGCTACGCTTGCTGCTGTTCCTATTGCGCTTGCTGAATGGAATCTCTTTCAACTCCACAATTTGGAGGGCTAAGAGTCTGTGATGTGCCTGCCTTTTACAGTGGTGAGGCTTACTTGGTAATTCGCGCTTTGAGTTTCCTTGAAAACTCAGTCTAGGATTTTGGGATGATTTCGACTGGTGAGGTTTCTTCTTAGATGTTCAGAATGCTCTTCTCAACTCCAGTTTTTGGAGGGATAAGAGTCAAGAGTGTGTCACATGCCTGATGTTTACCGATGGTGACTTTACTGTTAACAACCTTCTATAGCAGTGAGTCTCAATTGCTGTTATCAAGGTTACTGATAGGAGGATGCTCAACTTGTACATGTCGTAAGGTTTAGAATCTTCACTGTCATCTTCTTGTAACTCCTATTATTAGGAGGGCTAAGAAGTTTGGAATGCTTCGCTATTATGCTGGGATACTTATGCTGATGGAATATTGATGTTGATAGTTTGGCCATTTCAAGCTTAAAGTGGTGATTTTATCAACGTTACGAATCAAATTGTGCTTTGGGTTGGGATCTGATGAAGTGATGCTCTTGGTTATGGTGGAATTAAATATTTTCATGCAGTTACCTTAGATTGATTGTGCTGGATTGGTACTTTGGGCCAATGCAACTTTGGGCTCATTCAATCTTCATTGAATGTATCTTTTCCTCAATCTTCAAGGTTCACATCAGCTGGACATCTCATCTACAAGCTTGGAGGATACAAGCTTGTGATTGAGAGGTTCGAGAAGGAAGCTGCTAAAATGAACAAGAAGTCATTCAAGTACTACTGCACGATCATTGATGCTCCTGGTCATTGTGACTTTATCAAGAACATTTGGCTTCCTAGAGTTGGGCGCCATTGATAGTAGAATAGTTGCTTACCTTAATGTCAAGTCTTGTAATTCATTTGGTTTTATGGTTTTTGTGATAGCATTTGTTCACCTGTAATAAAATGGAGATGTAATTCATTTGGTCACTGTATCGGCTGAGAGTTTTTGTGATAGCATTTTCTTTTATGGTTTTTTTGTTGTGAATGGATAAGTTGGCAATAGATTTTTATCTATAAATGTGGCTTGTGAATGGTGATTTAAAATAAGAAATGCCCGGCGTGGGCTTGTGCGTAACCTGATGTTCTTCTTGTTGTTTTTGTTGTACTAAGTAAGACGCGAGACGCCGAATTTTTTTCAAAACCTACATTTGTGTTTCGTTTTGACATTCTTATGAATTGGGATTTGTTTTTACATTCTACCAAGTCTATGTCCATTCCACTACCTTTGCTCTATATACCGTTTCAGTTATATTTCGCATTCAATACAACTATGTTATTGCGAAGGGTTGCACAATCACTCTTTTCAAGCTCCTATACCATGACAAGCAGAGAGAGAAATTGTTGATTCAGGAACTGAACAGAGTATTTCATCGTCATAGAACAACTTGAGTATGAAACAAAGCTAATGCCAGGAAGCTGGTTAATGGTAACAAAGCTAATGCCAGGAAGATGGTTATACTGCCAAATTTCAGTGGGAATTATTTGGAAAGAAATCATCAAAATGAATACTTGCATATTTTCATATACCAAAATATAGTTTTATACTTGCATAGTTTCATATACCAAAAGGCACAATCAGATTACTAAACCAATCAGATTACTAAACCATTTCATATGCAGGTCTTGCTGCTACTGGTGTTCGTCATGCTAGAGTTTGAGCTCATGTAGAACTTCACTTGGTTGAAATTGTGTCTGTATCGTGTCGTGTCGTGTCCGTAATCGCTTTCATGGGTATAGTCCTTGGAAAATTTTGACATAGTTCTGTTGTTTATGGCCTAGCCCGACGTCTCGCGCCTCAAACTAACAACAGCAAGTCAGCAACGACAATCGGATAAAATTGAAAACGACATCGTATAATACATTCACAATCCAATAAATTTAAAACCCACACCGGGCCGTTCTCAATGCACTTATCAATTACAGACAAAGTTAGGTTTCGCAAAACTAAAACTTGATACTACAACTACATATTACAACTTGATATTCCAAATTACAACAAATTGATCATTTTTCTTGGCCTTTGATTCATTTGAATAGCTTCAATCTCTTTCAGTACTGCCTTTTCGAGTCTCCCCAACACCGCACAAAAAAGACTGGCCTTGAAAGTCCAATGGGAAGCAAACTAATTGGGCAGAGCATCACTCCGTTTGAGCCCCGAAACCACCCCAAAACTCAGTCACAAAACCAGCCCGAAACAGGTCCAAAACCAGCCCTGAAACTACACTAAAAACAGCCTGTTTTAGCTTGGAAAACAACCCAGAAAAATCAGCTCATTCCAGCCCCGAAAATAGCCATCATTCCAGCCGCAAAACAGTCCGAAATATTTGAATCCTCTGCCTCATCAAAAGGTATTGGTGACTCTGCAAATTCGATTCGCACAAAAAAGGAAAAACTGTTAATACTATCCTATGCACAACGGCCCATTAATCAAGTAATCAACTAATTTTCTTTGCAACTAATCAGATACACATAGTTACACTTGAGAGCAGGGCTTTTCTTGCAACAAGGTGGCTTTAGAGAATGCAATATAGTCCTGGTTCATTGATCTGTATTGAAAACTAAAAATGTTACAGTCTAGTGTTACTTGTTTTATTCTATACCAAAAAACAAAGATACTACACGTATGATGATATTCGCAACCAATCCAAAACATGAGGACAGAGCTGTTTGCATGCATCCACATATTTCTAATTAAGCTCAAAGTTCATCACTTGTAGCTGAACATCCTTGCCATTTTGAAACTGGCAGCTCACAAGCTAATCCAGACGAGCTCAAGGATTCCAACCACAGCTCATCGCCCTCGTCAGAGTCCGATTCTTCGCAAGTGATTGCAAATTCAATTCAAAGAGGTAATCAGCTACAAAGGCAGACATAGAGGTAATTTGTGCACACAAATATTTGCTATGGGATATTTTCTATTAAGCCTCACGAATATTTATTTTTCACTATGGGATCTTCTCCGTTACTCTCATTAATTCGTGCACACAATTTTCGCATACAATCAAAAGGTGTCTCAAATTGGAGTGCTAATTTACACATGCATTGTGGAAAGACCAAAAACATCAATGAATCTAGGGTTTACTGATTTACACAATCAAATTGAACACCAAAAATCTGCAATTTTCCCAATTATTGTAACCCTAATTTTTGGGGTTTGACAGTGAAGAATCTAGCCACCACCAAGATGGAGAATCTAGGGCTCATCTGAAAGTTCAGAGAGAGAGAAGGAGAGAAGGGGGGAGGGAGAGGAGGAGAGACCTTCGCGGTGCTTGGACGGTGGTGCGTCACGCTTTTCGCGATTTGATAGTGAGATCTTTTCGCGGGGTAGAGGTGGTCGCCGGAGGAACTGACAGTGGTGGGGGTTGCCGCTCCTCCTCCTCCTCCTCTCTCTCTCTCTCTTCGAACCAGAAGAACGAAGTTTTTGAATGGGGGAACTTGATTTTCCCTTTCAGCTGTTTAGCGTTTTTTAAAAACAAAACGATGTCGTTTTGTCTGGGACCCACTGTGCGGTGGGCTGGTCACCGCATCTCATTCGGTGGGCGTAGCATTATTTTCTTATAAAGATATAGAGAGCTTCTTCTTTTTGATTACTTATTGCCTGAATCACACTGTGGCGAGATTTTTCCTATCAATGCAGGGAGAAAGACGTATAGCTTTCGAGATTTTGAGATCACTTTATTTTTTTGTACAGAAAATTTGCTTGAAAAGGTTCTTGGGGAATAAGGCTCTTTTAACGGCGGATCCGAGAGACCTTCTAGTGTAGGGGTATAGTACTAGGGTATAGTGCACAATATGAATATGAATTGTTTAAAAGTATTTTTAATACTCCTTCAGATTTGTTAAAAGCCTCGTGTAGGTAATCTGGAGAATACTTTTAGAAATCTATATCATCGATTATAGAGATGGATAGTCCGGATAGTGCACCCCTACATTACATATGGATATACCCGTAACCTATGGAGAGAACAATTTCAACCATTGCCATTTCGAGCATTAAAATGATAATTTGATTATACTTTTCACAAAATTCAAGTCCACCCATTACCATTTGTTGATGTCGAAAAATGGCAATGCCATCTTTGGTGCTAAAGATGTCTATTGCCATTTCTTCCACATCACTTTAAGCCATTTGATTTGCATTCAAAAATAATTACGTATGAGTTTAGTCTAATTGTCTGTATTTGAAAATGCACCAAACTGATGGAGCAACCGTACTATTTTTTTTTTTTTTTTGACTCTTTGAAACCGTCGCAAGTTAGAATTTGATTACGACAAAGACTTTTTGGTATTTTAAAAATCTTTGTGAGTAGTCCAGTTTTGATCTTTTTTCTAGTTTTTTTTTTTGGCTGGCCATACTTTAAATACGTTAGCGGAGGTTAAGGAGGAGTTAGTGAATTAGTCCACAACGAGTTCTAGAGACTGTTCATGACTCGGAACCCACAAAAACTCACAACATGACTCGAACCCAGATAATCATTGGGCTACAACCCCGTTGGTTATCTAGTTGGTATTTGGTGTGGCCTCCTATTTAATTATGTTTTCTGTCTTAAAAGTCTTTGTTCCGGTGTTGGGTCGACTATCGTGTTCTAATTTTGGATGTTGGTCTCTTTTGGATGTAATCCATCTTTATTACGTAGAAAGCAAATAAATCTCCTACATATAATGTGCGTAACTCCAACGGGCTTGGCCAAGTGAGCATAAGAAAACAACCTTATTCCGCTAAGACTCTTGAAAAAGTAAGTGTTTATTTTCAATTTTCAAACTTAAAAATAGTATCTATGTAAATAATTTTTCGCTTTTTTTTTTGTTTTGCACATTTTAAAAGACAAAACAAGATTCATTTTGTAAAAAAAATTATTGTAGTAAGTCCACTATTTTTAAACTTAAAAAATTACAAATAAATACTTATTTTTTTAAAAACCTTTAGCGGAACACATAAGTGTTTATCCTCCATAAGGTCGCATGTTCAGATTCTATAGAGACCAAACATTCTAAACGTTGAGTCACCGAAGGGTTTGCGCAGTCTTTATCTTTAGCTCCCCGAAATTAGTCGAGATGCGTGCAATCTGGCCCGGACCTTTGATTATAAAAAAAGAAAAGAAAAAGAAAAAGAAGCTTTTGTTCTACGTCAAAAAAAATTTGGTGTCACAGGAATTTTAAGTCCCATTTGCGAGTGTCAAATCAAGATATATGTTATCCAAGGGGTCATTTCTAGTTGATCTATGCGAGGGGTAGTTAGTGAAAACATGTCAAACCTAGCTAGCTTCAATTCCCAATCTCTTCGACAAATCAACCACTCTCTCTTCCTGTCACCAGCTCAACTCTTCGTTCACTTCAGCAGCAAGGCATGCAGTACACGAGGCTCTCATGCTACTGCCCTCAACAGGGTTTTGAGAGAGAGAGAGAAAATAAAGGGACCCTAGTAGTCTGTAAGGCGTGTTTGGCGAGTATAAGGTTTGAGTGGATAAGGAATAAGAGAATAAGAGGTGGGTACGGTTTAAGAGAGGATTAACTTATGCTTGATATGGGTGGATAAGACTTCAGAGTGAGTCGATAAGATGAATAATATGATAAATTACTTGGTTAATTGCCTTCATTAAATCATTGCATTGAGAACACAAAAAGAAAAGATATGAGGGATAATTCGGTCGTTTCTCCCACTCGAATTAGTCCTAGGGCTCCCAGTGTGGGGATAGGGCTGCTAAATGAACCAATAGGGGGTGTAATAAATTATGGCCGTCCAGATGTGTTTGGACCGTCCAGATTTTAAGTAAATTATTCACGCGAATAGTTTATTTATTCCCTAAGCGAATCTGAACCGTTCATTACAACAATGGACAGGTAGCGATCAGTTGTGCAAACAGTTTTGCACAACCGTTGTGCGTGTGACACTTTCGATAATGTTGTAAAGATAGGAATAAATCAACAAATATCTAAAACATATGGGATCTGATCTTCCATTGTTTAGATCTCTCCACTTACTATGTTTTTGCGTACCTGATTGAGAACTTTGATGAGATATGGAAATAGCTTCATCAATTCGTATATATAGAATCTTCCATGGAGCAATCCCATGGGTCTAGCGAGAAAAAGACGAAAATTGCTTTTCTATTGTTGACAAGTTTTTTCAATGTTTGTGTACAACTTCTTTTTTTCAACTTCTGTAATTTCAAAAACTGGTTTCAGAGCGAGTCCTGACCGAAAATGTGGAGATCTACATTGCTCGGTAGAGTTTTTTTGAGGTTACAGAGAATAAGATTTTGTCATAGTTCGCAATGGCCGGGAGTGTAGTCATGATTTTTGAGATTATTAGGAGATGTCATTAGGACGATAAATTTTGAGGACGATATTTCTTAAGGTGGGGAGATTGCAACTATATTTCCGGTGATTCGCATGTTTTGAAATTTATTTTGAAGTGTAGTGAGAGAAAAAAGGAGAGAGAATAATACTCCCTCCGTTTCTAAATGTTTGGCACTGCACAATATTGTATATTATTGTGCTTAATATCTCTCATTTATCATATCACTAGCGAATGCCCGTGCCTGAAGGCACGGCACAACACATTTTAAAGACAACTAAATCTACTGGTCGAACAATGAGCAAAAGGAGGATCAAACAAAGCGTTGGTATATGTGCAGGACAAATCGAGGTGCAAATAATATTCAAGTTTTATACAAAATTCCAAAATCCATAAATCCCCCAACACACGTAATAAAAATTACTACTGTCAAACCAAATATATTTTTCTAAAACTTAACCTAACAAATGAGATGTCTTAACAAAACTCTTATCACGACGACCCCGTTGTCTCTTTGTTAGTCCTCGACTGTCCTATATAAGTAAGAGTAAGAATTATTAAATTCATCACAAATAAATATGAACTGGCAATGAAATCAAAAAGGCAACTTATTACCCCTACAATAATTTTAATCGTTTATTACCTTTGAAAATATGCCAACACTCTTTTGACTAATCAACTTTTAATACAAAAGTCACCACAGGGGCACAATGGTTAAGGCCTCCAAATTTTGGAGCTGGAATAATAAACACGTATGGGCATTCATAAAATTGAGAAATATAGTCTTTGAGCATTTGCACCCCATTATCCTGGTACAACATCACAAATAAAGGTTTATTATACTATTTTAGTTCTATACATTATGATTGACTTTGCTGCTCTTTTCGGTGAAAGGTAGGGATAGTGGGCTTTGTCGCTAAATTGGCCGGTAGTAAAATTGTCTATTTGTGAGATCGCTGGATTTCTGCAAGATTGCAGTGCTTTTGGGGGAAGTATTCATGGCTAGTGAAAGCTACCCACAATCATAAAGAAAGTGTTAATTTAAAAAAACGAAGTATTATGTGTAAAGCTGATTAAAGTGGGATTCAAGACTATTATGAGTTGGGTTTTTGCATGTCCATACTTTCAGGCACGGTTTGAACGCGCAAATTTTTAGAGGTAGAAAGGGAGAGGGGAGAGAGAGGAAACAAAACTTGGTAATTTTTATAATGAAACTGCTATTCAATGGCGTGAATATCTTTGCCTGAGTTTGAGGTTTGAAGGAGGAAAATGGTTAATCTGTGTGTGCTGGAAAAGAGAAAGAGAAAGAGAAGAAGGGAACTCGTATATTTGGGAAGATATTTTTGGGTAACGTAAATCATGGGATTTAGATTAAGAGTCCTATTATGATTAGGGAATGAAACTGATTAGTGATAGTGATTGAAGGAATTGGGAAATAAAGTTATATAAGATTAGGAAAATAAGGAAACAGAATTAGTTTGAAATGATATACTTTCTCACAGAACCATCCATATTTTACCAACATGATTTGCTCCATTGATTTCGATATTTAACGGGCCGATTTTATAGGTTCAGAGTTCCATTCCTTTTTTTTCATCTGCAAGTTCCATTCTTGTTTTGTATTTATTCTTGTAATTCAGTTTTACCAACATGATTTGCTCCATTAATTTCGATATTTAACAGGCAGATTTTATAGGTTCAAATTTCCATTCCTTTTTTTTTCATCTGCAATTTCCATTTAAACATGTAAATTTTAAAAATTCGTAGAATAAGGGCTCATATTTATGCTCAATGAAGGAATAAATCTGGGCATATATTAAGATTCAAAAACCGTCACCTGCTAGTTCTAGTGATCCTTCCCTATTAGATATAAAAACCATCGAAACACCAATGAGAATATAAAACGGAACACATATTAGTTCGGCAATTTGTTTGTAATCGGTCGACCTAATTAGTAAATTTTGCACTTTGCTAGAGCATCAGAAGAGTAGTTTGCATTGGGCCTCAATTTTATTAGTTGTGGAGGACTGCCAAACGAAGTGGTTCCAAATCATTTCATAGAAATACATGTCACATAGCCTCCTATTTTGAGCTATCAGGCGGTGGTCATGCAGCCGTGCCTTCGGCTCTAACAATGAGCAAAGAGAAAGTACCGAATGATAAAAAGATTACGCTAACATCCAAATGATAAAAAAAACTACAACCGGTGGTTGCATGAACACCGCCACCGGCTGAGGCACCGTCATCCTACTCAATCTCAACTGGTGGGAAGTGGGTCATTGGCATTTCATCACCAATGTCAGCATCTTCCTCGCAGCATCATTTTTTTCACGCACAGCTCTGACATTAAAACCAAATCCAATGTCATAAAATAAATAAAAGTTCAATGGGGGAGTTCCATAAAAATTTGTTTCGTGAAACTGAAATATGGCTCATGAAACTCCAAACCAATTTTATATTGTGAACATGGAACAATTTCTGATGTCAAGAAATGGCATATTAGAAGCCTCATTAGTTTAATACCACTCATACAACTCTGAAAAAATAAAAGGAGAGGAAAAGGAAAAGAAAAGAAAAGAGAACCTAAGTCATTGTTTGCAATTTCCAATGAGAGCTAAATCATGTAAAAGATTCAAACTGAACTCACTGATATAGATGAAACATCCAATTTTCGACAAAAAGATGTATTCATGAGAAAGAGAGGGTGTGGTGAGGGAGAACAGTCTCCTCACTTGTGAAGCCTCCATTGTCTAATAAAAGATGTATTCACTGTCTTTTGTAGAGTACCTATGCGTGTTTCGTGCGTGATTGGGCACAACACCGTTTGTAATACCTTTGATGTTCATTGTGGCCTTTTATCAAATAGTTAGTAATCACGAGAGGTAGTCAATAGCCTAACTTGATCCTAAGAAAAAAAAATTAAGCACAAACAAACAAAAGTGCATGTAGAAATTGTCCATGATCACCTTCCTAATAAGAAAAGTGCAGAAATTAACCTTATTTGTCGAAGTAGGTGTGGGTCGAAGTAGGCAGGGGAAGAAAGAAATGAGTCTGTTGGTGGTGGCGGCGCGACGGCTGTGGGTCAGTGGGTAGGTCGGTGGTGGTGGGTGTGGGGGACAGAGACGATTGAGTGAGGGAGGGAGGGAATTTGAGAGAGAGAGAGGAGAAGAAGAAGAGAGGAGGCGTGAGGGAGAGAGAACGGGAAAGGAAACAAAATTGATTAGTTTTGGAAAAGGAAATGTAATTTACATTATTGAAGGTTTCGGTTGTGGGTCAATTGATTAGTTTGGGAAAAGGAAACAAAATTAAGGGAGGGCATTAGGGAACGGGAAAACTGTTAGGGCAATGGACCAATGATTAGAAAATGGTCAAGAAAAGTTTAAGTATTTACAAGAAAATGCCATTGTAGAATGAAGGGTGTACCCTGCATAAATCTAGACCGTTGGTTGTCTTTTGGATTCAAACACCACCCCGTCATATTATATAGATTTTGTTTATTATTGGATATTTTATGTGATATTACGCGTAAGGTATGTTTTTGTTGATTTCAGATAATTTAAGATAAAATTTGTCTTTTGACATCCAATTTGGCCCAATCACTTGAGCGCACAAAATGACGCCGAAGATTTTGACTGTATCTGAACCCCGATCAAACACCGTTAGAAATCAGTCAAGCGCATCGCAGAACAAAGCAGTGCACGGTTGCAAGCCATTGGGGTGTCGGCAGCCATGGCTATTGAAGACTCCACTTTTGCATAAAGGATAGAAAATGAAATATCTACATGCCATAATTAGATAGCTATAATTTTATAGAGTAGATATTTTTGTATTATATTATTATGTATCTTAATTAGTTATGTACAAGCCACATGCGTGGCTTTCTTTTGTTCTCTTGGCCTATATATATATAAAAGATATCTAGAAGAAAGAAAAAGGAGAGGAATTCGGCAGAAGGCCAAGGGAAGGAAAAGAAGAGCTGAGCTCCACGCCAGGAGCAAAGGCTCTGCCTCTGTTCCAAAATCTGTAGCAATGCTCTTCCATTTTTGTTTTCGGAATGTAGATGAAATCCTGGCCAAGTAACTTTAATTATTATATTTTATTTCTGGTTTCTTTCAGTTTGTTCAATTAATTGTATGGCTTTGCTAAATGACTTTCTTGAGTATCTAAGATCGGGTATTTGTTGTTTTGACGAACTCAAACACTACGCCATACAATAGTTTTCGTAGAATATATAATTGAGAAATGATATAGTCTAATACTTGAGAGGACGGGTCGTGCTTGGGCAATTTTAGTGTAATGTAGTGTAGTGTAGAATCGAAGGCGATTAGTGACAGATCGTTCTTAGATTACGTAGCGAATAGTCGACGCCGATTAGTGACAGGTCGTGCTTAGATTATTTCGAGTCTTTGATGATTCGTGCCTTTCTTGATATGCTATGTTGATGACAAATTATATTTATCCGCTTGACGATTTTAGTGGGGTTAATCGCTACCACGGATCACAGTTGAATGAATCCTTAAACTAATACAATACTAATGTTACAAAGCCAGGGTGGAATCAAGATTCCAAGACCTTCTCTATCTCTTATCTTTGTCCTCCATTTTATTTTGTGTTATTTCATTTTGTGCGTTTTGTGTTTAAAAATCCAAAATCATCTATCTTTTGCTCGGACTAAAGTAGAAGTTAATTTTGGCAATTGACACACTTATTTCCCTGTGAATCGACTCGGACTTCCTTGTTATACTATGCAAACCTTTAGTTGCAGTCCGGTTAATGTAAATAAATAATTAAATTTGACAGCCGTTTGGTAAACTTCAACGACTATCGAATGGTTGCACCAGACACTTTTGGGAGTCTTAACTTTTAAGAAAGAAATATTATTGTATTATGCAAAAACTAAGTGTCCAATCTTACTCTTCTATTGTGCTTTGAAAATTTGAATTTGAAATTTGGTGCCAAAAAAAAAAGGGTAACATGGGTGTTTGTGCCATATTGAATTAAGGAATGGTTCGGCTTAAATGAAGGCATGTTTAAGAGGGGTATTTATTGGTGGGAAAATTACAGTTATCCCCCTTTAACTATCATCCAGTCACACATTGCCCCCTCATACTATAAAATTCAACAATTAACCCCTTTTAACTACCATAAACTGAAATTGTGAGGATGTCCGTTTGAAATCTGTTAGGAAGTTGACGGAACTAAAACATTAGACAACTTTGCCCTCATCTCCCCTTGTATATATGCATAAACCCATCTCTCTCTCATCTTACAACTGCAGTCTCTCTCTCTCTCTCTCTCTCTCTCTCTCGTCAACTCACTTCAATCCCCCCTCTCTGCTCAAATACGGAAGGACGTTGTTGCAAGCAAAATTCACAGAGTTTCCAACAGAATCCTCCGGCCACGAATCCCAGAGCAGTTTCAACATCATCTGCGCCTTTCGCTTGGCTCTCTCCATGCACTCACTTTGAACCAGCAGAAGCAACTGAGTCAACACGTCTGCCGCCACTGCATCCCTCTGACACCCTTCCGCCGTCGAGCACAGCAACAGCAGCGCCCCGGCCACGTACTCTGTCACTCGATCCGACACCTTTAGTACGATCCTCACCAGCAACGGGATCGTCTGCACGTGCCCTAATCTCCTCTTCACATCCCTCCAAAACCCCTTTCATTTCCCTCATAAACCCCCTACTTTATCCCCTTCGCCATAGCCCTAATTTCACAAACCTTAGCTGTCAAATTAGAACACACGGTTGTGAAATCTGCGTTTATGGTTTCCAACGCTAATAACCCTAGCTGTAAGTACTCTTCTCTTATGTCTCCACCATCAAAATTGTTTCTTTTTGGATTATAATTGCTTGTTCCAAAGCCAGGGTTTTGATTCAATTTCTTGCGTTTGTCTTTTGATTGAGCTTTTTGTTCCACTATGAATTGGAGGAGAGTGGTTTTACCGTCTGTCACTCTGTGCTTTTGACATGTGAGAGTTTTCGGAGAGTGGTGACGCTTGTGAGGTTGAACCCCTATGCGTTCCCCCAGTTTGTATAATGCCAATTCGGTACCACATATAAGTATGTATATGTACTGCAAAAGAAATGGGGTAATAAGGTAAATCCAACACTTCTGTTAACTGCATCCTCACAATTTCAGCAAAATGGTAGTTAAAGGGGCGTTAGGTGTTGAATTTTATAGTTAAAGGGGGCAATATGTGACTGGATGGTAGTTAAAGGGGGTTATTGTAATTTCCCCTTTATTGGTTGTCAAATTTTGATTCCGCCAAATCTCGTCCCACCATCATCAATATTCTAGTACTCCTTTTTTCTTTTCTTTTCTTTTTTTATCTACAATGCTTTTGAAAATGGACCACTTTGCATTCTCTTCATTTAATTTAAACTTAACTAAAATTTGAAAGTTGTCCTTATTTATTTATTTATTTATTTTGTATTTGTTAGTTTTGCTCCAAAGTTTTGTGGGTTACTAATTCGTTTCGACGAGAGGAATTGAAAATGTAAAATTTTGGTATTTTTACCCAAGTATTTGATAAATAACCACTTTTTAGCGCAAAATATATTTTTACTTTAAAAAGTAGTTATTTCTCAAAATACTTGGGTAAAAGTAAAAAAAAATTACTTTTCTGATTTCTTTTGTCAAGACGAATTAATAACCTATAAAAGTTTGGCACAAAACTAACAAATGCAAAAAAAATTCAAATAAAGACAAAACTTACAAATTTAAGTTAAGTCCAAGAGAACGCAAAAATGAATAATTGTGATAAAATGAGATAAGATTGAACATAGAACAACATTGCTAAAAATTAAAGAATTTATCTCAAAGAGGTCGCAAGTTCAAATTCTACGAAGCACAAACATTCAAAACCTAGGAGCTATTAGAAGTTTGTCTAGTTGTTAATTTCAAGATCCTGAAATTAGTTAAGGTACAAACAAGTTGATCCGAATATCTGATTATCAAAAAAAAAAAGAGAACAACGTTACTAAAATAATATTTACACCGTAATACAGTCAATAGTTACGCCCTTAAGCTATACTCTCGTAATCCATTAGTAAAAAAAAATTGCTTTCATTCTAATCATCGTTTTATGCTTGCAGCCCTCTCAATAGTTTTTTTTTTTTTTATCTGTCAATAGTTCCTTCCGCACATTTTAGTAACAAAAATTCTAACAGCAGAAACGATTTGCAGAGAACTACGCAGAGAAAAACGCGTTTGGCCCCATTTTGGGTCCCTAAAAAATCTAAAAAAATATCTATAAATTTTTGAAATTTGTGATGTTTTCGAAAGAAGGTTTCACGCCCGCAATCTCCATCACACTCTTGCACACGTATCCACGTATGAAACTTTTAGGTATACCAAGGATACCAAGCCTCATGATATCCTCTCCGGTTTATTTCTCATTTTTTGATCGCATTTGAATGATCGATTTCGTTTATTTTGTAGAGTTTGATGAGAACTTTAATCATGCCAAAAATTGTGTTCATCGGACTTTATTTGATTCATGATCAGCACACTTGAAAATTGAAAAAAAATCAAAACTAAGTCAAAAAATACATTGAATCAAAACCCAGTTTTTATTTTTTTTGTTTTTTTCATGCGTGTCGATCATGTATTAAATAAAGTCTAATGAACACAATTTTTGGCATAATTAAGGTTCTCGTCGAACTCTACAAAATGAACGAAATCAATCATCCAAATATGATTGAAAAATAATCGAAAAATGAAAAACAAAACCGGAAGAGATACTATGGGACTTGGATACCTAAAATTTCTCTACCGACTGCCGGTAGTGCATGTCCAAATCACTAGTCCATGCATCACACCTCCTTTGTAGTACTATATTTTCTTGCCACCTACTGAAGTCGACTTTGGGTTAGTGTTGTACACAGGGATGGAGTCAGGGGGGCCAGTAGGGGCGGTCGCCCCTGTAAGAAGAAAAAAAAACATTACTATTATATGTAAAAAAGAAAAAATCCTCAAAAAGTATATAGGCTTGCCCCTGTGTAGAATTTTGAAAAAAACATATAATAGTAACATTTGAAATACGATGATACCAACATTAATTACTAAAGGCTAATGGCTAAAATATAACAAAAAATAAAACTATAGGGTTAATATTGTGAATATTCAAGTAATAACCTTCCACCTTTCATTAGATGGGTTTAGTGTTTTACAGTTTTATTTTATCTTTTGCCCTAAAATCTCAATGGCACACCAAATCCGCTCTCTCTCCCTCCCTCTCTCTCTCTCTCTCTCTTGGCCCAAACATTCCCAATTGTTAAGACTTCAAGGGCAATTTTGAGAAAATAGCGACGGAGGAGAATAGATTTTGGAAATCCTAAGTAATTTGGTGAAATTTAAGTTGTAGGTATATCTTTCCTCAATTGTTGTTCTAAACTTCTACTAATTCTTTGTTTTTTTCCTGGTAAAATCATGTAAGATGAAAACTCATGTACCGAATTCTTCCAGTTGTGATGAATGAAAAAGAAGAAGATGAACAATGAAGAAAAACAAGACACATACATCAAGATCATTTCCATTAGTTAAACTGATTGTGTATTTATGAAATTTTGAGTTTTAATGTATTTGCGTGATTATGCATGTGTATTTATATTTTTTTTCTAACATGCACGGTCGCCCCTGCGTGGCGAAATTCCTGGCTCCGTCCCTGCTTGTGCATTCCTTTTCTTCAAATCAGAAACACGTCCATCGAAGCTCGAATCTATGCACAATCTAATAACTCAAAAGTGCACAGTAGAATTGTAACGCCCCGACTTTTCGGGTGCAAAATAAAATAATTTCCGGGTCGTTACAAGAATACTGTTCACACCGCCGCACAGCACTATTCCGCAATTCACTAACGTCCACCTTAATTCCAGCATCCTCTGTCCTCTTCTCAACTACCCTGTCCTATGTGCGATATCAACTACTCCAACTTCTACTGAACACTTCCCCTTCTTCACTATAGAGCTCCCCACCCAATGAACTCCCAAACCCTCTCATGGCCTCCCATCCTCTCCTTCCTTTCCTTCACAACCCAATTCCTATTTCTCCAATTCCCTCTCTGTTTCAGCTTCCCAGATGCGTCCTTCTACCACAGCTGCGGCAACACTACTTTCGATTGCGGCTCCATCGCCGGAATAGGCTACCCTTTCCGCGGACATGGAGAACCGGAGTACTGCGGCTATCCGGGATTAGACCTCCATTGCCAAGACGGTATCGCCACCGTTTACATCAACAACGTAAAATACAGCGTTCTGGACATCGACCAGGCCACCCAGACGATGAAAATCGCTAGAGAAGATATCCTGGAGTCGGTTTGCCCGCAGGATTTGGTTAACACCACCCTGGATAACTCCCCGTTCGAGTACGCTTCCAGCGTTGATAACATCGATTTCGTCTACGGCTGCTCGACGTGGTTTCGATTGATACTGAGCCTTCTCCCGATTCCGTCGTGCAACATTTCCGGGTTGGATGTGTATTTGGTGGTGGGAAGTCGGGGCCTCGATTTGAGCTGCGAGTCTCGGGTTACGGTACCGGTTGCGGGTTGGGACGGGTCGTTCGATTTGAAGGAATTGCGCCAAGCTTTCCGAGGTGGGTTTAAGGTTAGATGGAAAGTGGATAGCAAAGGGTGTGAGAAGTGTACCGGGTCTAAAGGGCGGTGCGGGTTCGATTTTGTTAATGAAAATACCACTTGCTTTTGCCCCGACCCGCCTTTTGTGTCGGGTACTTGCTCGATTTCTACAGGTTCCCTACCGGCTACGGCACCGACTCAGCCGGGTACGTTACTTCTTTCCGTTTTCACAAAACAATTTCGTGGGACCGGGGAACCTGTAGGGTGGCTGATGCGGCACCTTGTAAGGCAGTTGATCCGACTATCTATTTCGGCAATAGACGGCTTAAATCAATAGAAACTCAGATTAAATTCAAGCCGTCGGCGTCAAAATGGACAGCTAGATCGACCACGTTACATCCCTGCAGTGCGGAGTCTGCAGATTGCACTCTAGGATTTCCCAATTCCAATTTCGTAGGCAGAAAGTCCCTTTCAACATAAATTTGTCGAATGATATTTACAAAGATTACAAAGAGTATAAATTCTATCCACCTTAGGTGGAAATCATGGATTTTCCACCACCACCAATTGTGGGTCCCGTTGTGTATTTTTTTCAGTAATTTAAATCGTTCATTTTGTAGAGCTCGCAGAATAGTACATTTTCCCAAAAAATCAGCTTTATCAGACATGAATAGGTATATAAAAAATTGAATGTTTCTTTACAAAATCAACAGTAGATAAGTTTAAAGTTAAACAATTCATAACCGTCTATTTTATAAACTTTTAATTTTTGATGTACCTATCGATATCTGATAAACATGATTTTTTGGGTTAACATACTACTCTGCGGGCTCTACAAGATGAACGATTCAAATTACTGAAAAAATCACACGATGGGGTCCGCAATGGGTGGTGGAAATCACACGATGGGGTTTCCACTTAAGGTGGAAAGAATTTAAACTCTATTAGAAATTGCTTTAGAGGACAAATAATGACATTAGACAATCAAATATCATGAACACACCACCCGTGGCCTTGTCCCAGCAGAAGGGGAAGGCCCTTGCCGAGCATTGGCAGGGTTTGACCCTTCTCCAGGCTTGGACCGTGATTTACATGGCTGGTCGGAGTGGTAGTTTGGATTGGATCGTTTGAAAGTTTACGCTCTCTGGATGGGTCCAATTAGTGGCCCTCCTGTGAGTGGTTCCTTCGTTAGGGAAAAAAAAATCATAAACACTTAAATTCCAAGTGCGTCAACATTTATGAGTCTTGAATAGGACTTGTTCCGATTTTAAAAAGGTCTCTTAGTCTTTGAATCAATAAGGCATGCGTTATCTGATTTGAACATCATGAATTTTCCAAATAAACATTATGTACACACGTTTTCCACTAAACTAGAAGGAGTAGACCAGTTGTAGACACTAACATATTGTTGTTCACTAAACTAAATCGACCAAATTACCACTTTTTAACCTAAAAAAAGGGGCCGGGTCAAAGAAAAATTGGAGGGAACAAAAATCTTTTGGGTGAAAAAGTTTAGTGGAAACAAGTTTTGCTATAGGCATGAAGTTGTAGAAAAATAATATAGTGGAAACACCACCTAAGCTCAACAATCACAATGTCAACTCTTTTGAGGTCAGTCCATATGGTATTTTGACTCGACTTTAGATGAACTGTGTTAGTGGACGGTGAAATTGATCTTTTAAGAATCAACGAGTTGCACGTAAGATGGTCCGAATACTCTGAGCTTTGAAAATTAAACATCATGTATACACATTTGTACAACCAAGCTCAACAATCACAGCTTCCCATGATTTGAGTAGTTATTCTGATTCGCCAAAGAAATATTACGCATTTGGCTAGTTAGCGCCAAATGCGGCCACGCTAAACTTTATTTTGCTAGTTGAGATGAACCAATTGTGATGTTGGTCCAACATGACAACGCGATGAAATACTGGTTTTGACTGTCAATAACAGAATTCCTTGGTCCTTAGATCCGCTAGTTGGTTAATGTCTAATGAGTCTTCTGATCATGTTGATATTGTGTGGCTAGGCATCGTGCAACAACGTCTCTCTGTCGGCATATAGTAGCTTGTGTTGCTTCAAAAGTATTTTTGTCACTCATGGTCATATGGTATTTTATTTTATATATAAGTAGAAGCAATGAACCAAATAACATTCCTTGGCTAGAATTTTTAGATAGATTCTGGTGTTCGCTTCTTACTGAAAAGTATTAGAGCCATTGTGCAACACATAACCACGCAGACGCCACTGAACACTATGTAACCAAGAAAACAAACAAAATATATACCCTAGTAAGAAAAATAAAAAATTTGTGTATCTCTGTGTCTTTTGACATCGAAATAATACAAATCTGACGCTTAGACATGTCATTGTTCACAACTCTTCTGGATTCTTGGATCTTCTTCGGCTCGCGGGAGCAACCTGATCCATCCAGATACGACCTTAGTAAACTAAACATTCATCTTCTTGTATCTAGAGTGTTTACGTTAGTGATTAACTTATGCAGAATTATTTTTTGATTGTCTTTATTTTTTTATTTTGCATTTGTTAGTTTCACGCCAAACTTTTATATGAGATATGGGTGAGTAATAACAAGAGAAATCGGAAAAATAAAATTTTTAACTTTTACGCAAGTATTTTAGAAAATATCCAAAGAAAAGCTCAAAAAGTCAGTTTTTAGACTTCTTCTTGAATATTTCCCAAAATACTACTGAGTAATTCAATACGTACAGAAAAAAGGAGGACCGAAATCGTACCGCCGCCGGCGCCGTCGCTACGATTTCGGTCCTATTTGGTCGGTATACATATCTTTATCGAATACTACTTGTTTAAAAGTCAAAATTTTTTACTTTTCCGATTCCTCTAGTCCTTACTCATCCTTATCACATAAAAATTTGACGTAAAACTAACAAACGCAAAAAAAAAAAAACAAAATTGAAAAAGAACAAAATCAAAAAATTATGGTGAATCACTAGTGTGAACGGAACAGACCTAAGTAAATGTTGTTGTATTCAACTTTCTAGCATGTGAAGATCATTCCTCATTGACAACTTTTTTTCCCAATATTGGATGGAGTACATTTTGAAAAAATGATTTCTCAGAGCCTGCCATTTTTGACTTTCTTAGAATTCCAGTTTTTTATTGGTTAACCTTTTCGTTCTCTAACTTTCAACTGTTGATTTTTATATTAGGTTTAGTTGGGACAATGTCCACTTTCCCGTTCCAACAGAAGCTTCCATTTAGACTTTTTGGCAAATTTTACACGAATTCCCCTCCCCTTTGTCAAAATTTCACCTCCCTAGTTGTTATCTGATGATGACTTGCTAAGAGAAAACCAAACCAAATCAGTTCAACTTGCACACCCTGTTTAATAAGTTTGAGTTTTATTCACACCCATTAAGAATTTCGGTATAGTCTCAAACTTTGGGTGTTATAGTCTCTGGGAAAGATGCATCCCCAGCTCTTCCCAATCTCCTGTATTTTCGTCGCGATCGTAGCGCTGATCCGTATCCCGGCGTCTTTAGCGCAGGGCAACGAGGAATACCTGAACTGCAGCCGGCTATTCCAATGCGGGAACATCCAGGGAATCGGTTACCCTTTCTGGGGAGCAGACAGGTCCCAGTCCTGCGGCCACCCGAGTTTCCAACTGAACTGCTCGGGGGAAGCCCCGGTGCTCACCATCAAGGAGCGGCCTTACCGAGTCCTATCCATCGACAATGCAACGTACGCTCTCAGAGTAGCCAGACAGGAATTCTGGAACGACAGTTGCCCCCAGTACCTCCACAACGCCACTCTGGACACGGACCACTTCAACTACACGGCTGATACAAACGATCTAGCGCTTTACTACGGGTGCACTTCACTTATCCCCAGCAACACGACACCACTTCCGAATCAGTTTTCGTGCCTCGCGAATGGGACCGAAGGAACTTTCGGTATTTTCACGTCGCCTGGTCTTACGACCACCTTGAATTTTACTACTGTTAGTTGCAATTCAAGTGTGAATGTTCGGGTGAATTCGGCTGTGGGTGCGGGTTTGTCGAGCGATGGTACTTCAGCGAAATTGACAGAAGTGCTTGATAGTGGTTTTGGGTTGGTCTGGGAAGCCAACAATACTAACTGTGAGCAGTGTGTCGGCTCGGGCGGGGCATGCGGGTGGAATTCCTCGAATCTTGGTTCGTTCGCTTGTTATTGTTCGGATGGGAACCACACTGCAAGCTGCGGATCAAGTCAAACCGGAACAGGTGCGTTACCCTTTGATCTCGTTAGTTCTGGTTTAATTTCTTTTGGTTAGTTTGTATGATTAATGTTTCTTTAGGAGGTGAAATCTTCCGAGGATCGCTTGATCTTCTGTGGGTTTTTGACACCTCTTGAATTGGAGATTTGAATTTGCGGTAGAGCAAGAAGAGGAGGAGTGGGGGATGTGGTGAAAACTTTTTTTGAGAGAATTAAGATAAGGATGGAGTTTCTTTCCCTTCAGGCGTGGATAGGATTAAGATAAAAATAGGATTGGACTAATAAATTGTGGTTCAATCTCATCAAAAAAAAAAAATTCATCCAACTATTGATCGTGGTGCACTTCAACCGAATAAAAATAGGATTGGACTAATAAATTCGTTGGTTTTCATATTCCGGACGACTATGTGCAATAACTCGTTGAGGTGTTCCATATTTATTGCATAACCAATTCTGCAAAATTGGTTACTCTTAACGCGGATATGTTATTGGTAATTCGAGCCGGTGAAAATATTGGGGTTGCATCTCAACCAGAGCTGCCTTCCAACCAGTTTGGTCCAGTCATGGACTAAAGCTCACAACAATAATTGAAACTGTTTACTTTTTAGAACTCGTCGAGAACATTGACTACGCCAAAAATTACTTTGATCGGATACCGTTTGATATGATATCGAAATGCATTGATCTTCACATAATCGTGTCAAATGGATTGCGATCCAGTGTCGCACACTTTTTTCCTTGCAAATTTAATGCATTTCGACATCTCGTCAAACGGTATCCGATCAAAATGATTTTTGGCATGGTTAATGTTCTTGACGAGTTTTAAAAGATACGGAGTAAATGGTTTCGATCATTATTGTGCACCCAGGAAGAGTCCACAAACGGTCTATAACTGAACCAAACTGGGTGGAAGGCAACTGGTTGGGATCCAACCTCGAAAATATCCATCCTATCTTAATTCCTTGTTATTGTTGTGTATAGCATCTCCCAATTAGTATTGGGTATTTTTGTGAACGGTTTAAGTCAAATCCTTAGCATTGGGTCTAAAATGATGAAAAGTTCAACTTTCTTGCTTCATGCCTAACCCTGGTCTGTCTCTGACCTGGTCTAAAATTAACCAACCCCTTCACAATTTCAATAACGTTGATTTTCCTTCTCCTCCCTCATCGGTTCCTACTCGTTCTTTTGACCCACTCCATGTTTGGCACAGCCCTCTGTCCCAAATTCTGAATTTTGTCTTTGTTAGTTTCCATCGGGATTTCCGAGTATTCTGGGAGACGAACTAGTGTTGAAAGAGATATATAATCCCATAAAATATATACCTCGTATGACTAATAGCCAATGACGGCACTAGGGTGGGTTTGGACAGAGGATGTTGAGAATTTCCACTACTATTTGTTGCATTTTAATCACTAAAATATGGAAAAGTAAAATCAGGTATTGTCATCGGTTTTGATTTTTCTTAAAAAAGAGAAAAGAGTTGATACAACTATCTTGTAATGTTTAAATGAAATTAAGTCAATGATATTATTATCACTTTCATGATTCGAACCGCTTGTTTTGTAAATGTCTATTTTTCCATCATTTGTGTGAAAACCAAATTATTTGGATACCAATAAGTACTTAAAGATCAACTTATTTTAATGTAACAATAAATCTTATTTCAGATTATGGGGGTTGGCACGTCACATCTGCCACTCGTCACTCCATATGCCTTCGCTCCTGTTAGTATCGGTGGAATTAATAATGTCACGTCCACGTCTATGTTCGATGAGTATTTTTAGAGCGTAATCTCTTAAAAATATACTACTCCAGTATATGATGTTTTTATCTGGTCACGACTATAGTAAAAAATAGCTAAATGGTTATTTTAGTTTAACTGATGATGACATAATCTGTCTACCTGCTTTTCTCAACGTTTTGCCTGCTTTTCTTTACTACTGGAGATAGAAGAGAGCGATGCTTTTAAGTTAAGGCCCTGTTTGGATGGACTAGAAAGGGGAGGGAAAAAATAAGAGGGGGTATATGGAGAGAGGGGCCCACACCTAATCCCCCGTTTGGAATCCCATTTTGCTGCTCTGATAATTCCTTACCCCCTCATGATTTTCACCAGTTGGAGGCTTTCTCCGGTACAAAATTTGGGCTGCCCTTGGGGTGCCCAAAAATAATCCGATTGTGGAGGGGTATTTTGTGGACGAAGATACCCCTCGTTATCCCCTTTCCCCATCCACTATTGAAACGCCTTAGAACCAAAAATTCATTATGACCATTTAAGATAAAATGATCAGAAAAATACGATTTTCGCACCGGTTCAAACATATTTTCAACAACAATTTATATATTAAAAAATATGAATAAAAAATTAAGTGTTCCAAATTTCAATCCGTTTGAACGAATGGAAAGATTTTAGTTTTTGATCATTTTATCCTAAATGGTAATAATTAAATTTTGACTTTATGGCTCTCGTTGATTAACCCTAAAAGATATTTGATTCTACGACTTTTTTAGAATTAATCAACAAGAGTCTTAGAGTCAAAATTGAATTATGACCATTTTGGAATAAAATAATCAGAAAACTAAAATCTTTCAACCGGTTCAAACGGATTGAAATTTGGAACACTTAATTTTTCAACGACAGTTTATATATTAAAAAATTAAGTATTCCAAATTTCAATCTGTTTAAACGGGTGGAAAAATTTTAGTTTTCTGATCATTTTATCCTAAATGGTTATAATTAAATTTTGACTATATGGCTCTCGTTGATTAACCCTAAAAGATGTTTGATTCTACGACTTTCTTAGGGTTAATCAACGAGAGTCCTAGAGTCAAAATTGAATTATGACCATTTAGGATAAAATGATCATAAATCTAAAATCTTTCCACCGGTTCAAACGGATTAAAATTTGGAACACTTAATTTTTTTTAGAAAACCAAAATTTATAAAAAAAAAATTGTTTTCATAATATAAATTTGTTAATTTGTTAGTAGAAATAAATATTACGGCTTAAATTGTGAAAGAATAATTAAATTTAGAATTACATATAAAACGTAATACATAATTAATTTAGGGACTGCAGAAGGGCAAAAGGATCATTTGATATCTTTTTATATCATTCACTCTTCCTTATACCCCCTATTAATCCTCCATCCAAACGACGTACTATTTAATCCCTCTTCTCTAATATTTCATCCAAACAACCTACTATTTAATACCCTCTCCATAAACATTACATCAATGTGGGTCATCCATTATTAATTAACACCCCCTACTATCTTATCCCATTATTAACTAATACTCCCAATTTTTTTTCCGCATCCAAACGGGCCCAAAGGTAATAAGAAGCCTCCTTTCCTGTTCAAAGAAAAAGACCCCTAGCCTCCTTTTGTTTTCGTCTCTTTTCAGCCATTAGTTCGTCTCCTCACTTTTGTTTGTGGGTCCAGCACAGCTGACCAGGTGGCCCACCTCTCCACTTCACTCATCTACTCCCACCGTGACACCTCTCTCTCTCTTCCCTCCCCCAAATGCCTCCCTCTCTCTCCTCACCCCTCGACCCCCTCTTCCTCCTCCTCCTCCTCACCACCACCACCACCACCTCCTCCACCACCACTACCACCGCCGACTCCACCACCACCACATCCTCCACCACTACCGCCTTCCCCAACTGCACCACCACCTTCTCCTGCGGCCCCCTCCACAACCTCACCTACCCCTTCACCGGCCCCCCTCGCCCCTCCCACTGCGGTCCACCCCAATTCCGCCTCACCTGCACCCAAACCCACGCCGAGTTAACCGCCGACTTACACACCTACCGAGTCCTCACCCTCAGCCAGACTCACCAAACCCTAACCCTCTCCCGCTCCGACCTCTCCACCACCACTTGCCCCACAAATTTCTTCAACACCACCCTCGACCCCACCTTTTTCCAACCCGGCACCGGTAACAAAGACCTAACCCTTGCCTACGGCTGCTCCTCCCTCCCGCATTATACCAATTATACCCCTTACAATCTGTTTAGCTGCGTATTGAGTGGAGTTAATATTTCGAATAATTCCAGCGACGCGTTTTACCTGGTGGGCCCGCTGCCGATCGATCCGATACTGGGTATTATCACGAGGTGCGTTGTGATTGTTACGGTACCGCTGAGCGGGGACGCTGCCCGGAGGCTGACCGGGAACGAGACGACCCTCGGGGGAGCTTTGAGGGAGGGGTTTAATGTCAGTTATAGTGATCCGTATGCGAGTCATTGTGAGAATTGCACGTTGATTGGTGGGTTGTGTGGGTTTGATGACAGTTTGGGGGAACCCATTTGCATTTGTGACGACCGGCGGTGTCCTATTCCTACAATGGCAGGTACCCGGAACTAATATGTATTACATAGCCGAATACAAATATTTGTATGTGTTATGATCATGTTTTTAGTTCCTTTTTTTTGAGGTAGGGGATGGATTGATGATAGATTGATGATTACGTTACTGTGGAATTAAGATGCTTTAGTCCATGAAGAGTAAGATGGATTTCTGTTCTAATTTTGTCTTACAGAGGCTGTTGTTACTTGCGTCTTGTTTGTTTTCTGCATAACCTCTGTCCACATATGGTTTAGTTAGTGTTCTCTTTTTTTTTTTTTCAGTGTTCTGAAAGTTGGTCTAGTCGGCCGCCTAGGCTGATTTTAATTTAGGCGCTGGACCCCGCCTAGTACTTAGGTCTCTAGTCGGCCGTTAGGCGCCCCTCTTCCAACCAACTAGCGATTTTTAGAACACTGGTTTTTTTTTCCTGGCTTTATGTGGTTACCATCCTCAGTGGAAGCGCAAAAGGCTTGGCACCATGTCTTGAAGTTTTGCCCAGGGAAAGAGGTGGAAAAGGTTTTGCTAATGGATTCTATAGCTATAGAAGTTTCAAGGCGTTTGCTATTACTTTATTAAGTGAGATTTCTACAAAGGGTCGATGCTACTCCATGAGCTTGAACCCCCAATCTCACCCTTAGAAACCAACCTCAAGATTTGGCGAGGGTCTGTTTAGGCATTGGTTAATCGGGGACCCTTTTTCCAATTCGTCAGGTTCTCAGTTACTTGGGAAACTTTTAGAAGCAAGGAGCGTGTTTTTATTTTGGATTAGTGTCAAGGCATTGGTTATTTTCTTTGAGAACAGCGTTGTTGGCATTCCCCAGAATGTAAGGTAAGATTGGCAAATTACCTCTTACACAATTTCCTCAATGACCTAAAATGTTCTTGTCCCTTCTCTTAAACCTATTTTGCACCTTCCAATATTACCAATTTTGTGATTCAATGATTTGATGCTGGATGCCTTCTTTGGGGAAATCTTGAAGGACAGGAACCTCTAAATTACAATACTGCTTCTTATTGAGATGAGGTCCATCATTTCTTGAGTTGTTGATGTTGGACCAAAGCTGATTGGGATTGTCCAATGCCTTTCAAACCAGGTTTCTCACTAAAATCTTTTGCCAGTATAACCTTTTCTTGTCAGTTGGAGAAGCTGAAAGGAAATGACGTCTAGGCTCTGTTCACACACTCTTTATGATTTCATTAGAACTCTCTTTTACATCGAGGGTGACGATGTCTGTGGAATCTGCACATGTTTCATTCGTATGTTGTTTTTTTTTGGTCGTTGCATGTATAAGGAAGTACCAAGTTAAATTGCATTTGTATCAACTTATTTAAAGTTATTCGTCCTTGGAGCACAGCATACAGAGGTAAAACTTTTACCTGAAGAATCCAGTACTGGTTAAAACATCTCGTCCTTTACGAACTTCAAGATTTGTAAACATGTATATCTTCTGTTATAGAACCTAAAACTTAGACGCAAAAAGGATCAAAAAGGAAGTAGTAAAGAGAGAGAGAGAGAGAGAGAGAGAGAGAGAGAGAGAGGGAAATTACTTGATTATTTGTTCTAAACAAGGCCACATGATTGTGTGTGTGTGTGTGTGTGAGAGAGAGAGAGAGAGAGAGAGAAATTACTTGATTATTTGTTCTAAACAAGGCCATGATTGTGAGGTTGATGGACACAGTTTTTGGGATGTTTGAACTACTTTGTTGGAATGTAAGTATAACTGTTGATCCTTTTTCCAACAGAACGCAACTGGATAATATCTGTTAGCTATGTATGGTCGTAATTTTGTTTGATTTAGTTGGTTCATGGTTTTACTAACAAGTATGAATCTTGTGATTGTTGCAGGGGGAGGTTCAAGTTCGCAGATGCAGATAGGTATGAAATAATACTATCTTGATAGTCACTTCACTCTTTCAATACCATTAGTAGCTCAGAAGATAATTTTTAACTTCTTTTTTTCTTTTCAATTTCCAGTCCTTCCCGTAGTGGGTGCAATCATTGCTGGTATTGGCATAGGATGGGGTATCTTTTATTGTAGACAACGGAAAAAGCGCAAAGCGGCTCTATCTGCCCAAGCAGAAGGCAAAGAGCTTTCAACTCCTTCTCTAAGCAAAGGCGCCAATCCTCCACTAACTAATTTCTCCCGGAGCATTCCGTCTTACCCCTCCTCCAAGTCTGACTTTGGAAAGGCAAGCACCTACTTTGGGGTTCAGGTCTTTGGCTACTCTGAACTTGAAGAGGCCACCGGTAATTTCGACCCTTCTAGAGAACTTGGAGAAGGCGGCTTTGGCACCGTATACTATGGTATACTCTTTTCGTTTCTATATGATTTAGGCCAAAAATCTTGAGATTTTTTGTTTATCAGAACCTTATTTTTGCAGTAACTTGGTTCTGAGAATCAGTCTTAGGCTCTGTTTGGTCGCACATAAAATATTTTCTTAAAGATATCTTCCTGAGATCTAGTGTTGGTTCCCTGAAATCTGGTATAATGATTTTGGAGGAAAATGTTTTACATGTACCGAACGAAAATCAATTTTCACAATGAAAGTTGACAATTGTATTAGTTGCAACCAAACAACAAATTATGAAAGTAACAAAATCATTTCACGGAAAATTCTGGAGAATAGTTGACATCGAAACAAACAGAGTACTACTAGCTTTGGCATGCTTCCATTAAATGTTCCAGGACATAGGCTTCTAGTTTGTCGTTATGCCAATTCTTATAGTTTTTGTTACTGTTTCTTTCATCAGGGGTTCTCCAGGATGGTCGTGTAGTTGCAGTGAAGCGTCTGTACGAGAACAACTTCAAGAGAGTAGAACAATTCATGAACGAAGTCGAAATCCTCACTCGCTTGCGGCACGAAAACCTTGTCACTCTTTTTGGATGCACATCAAAACGAAGCAGAGAGCTTCTCCTTGTATACGAATACATCCCCAATGGAACAGTGGCCGATCATCTGCATGGCAAAAAAGCAAATTCCGGTTTGCTTTCTTGGCAAGTCAGGTTGAACATTGCCATAGAGACAGCTGATGCTCTTGCCTATCTTCATGCATCGGATATCATACACCGCGACGTCAAAACCAATAACATTCTTCTGGACAATGATTTCCGGGTGAAAGTGGCCGATTTTGGGTTGTCAAAATTGTTCCCCACTGATGTCACCCATGTGTCGACAGCCCCCCAAGGCACACCTGGATATGTGGACCCTGAATACTACCAATGCTACCAACTTACAGAGAAGAGCGATGTTTATAGCTTTGGGGTTGTCCTTATTGAGCTTATCTCATCAAAGCAAGCCGTTGACACCAACAGGGATAGGCATGACATTAATTTGGCAAATATGGCTATCAAGAAGATTCAAAACCATACGCTGCACGAGTTGGTCGACCAGTCTCTTGGATTTGAAACAAACAGTGTGGTGAGGAGAATGGCTACGTTGGTGGCAGAGCTAGCTTTTCGATGTTTGCAAGCGGAAAAGGACATGAGGCCTTCGATGGAAGAAATATTGAAGACTCTGCGAGGGATTAAGAATGATGAGCCCAATACCCAAGTGGAGGTGGTGGACATTACGGTAGATGGGGATGTTGGGATTGCAAAGGAGAACCCTCCGCCGACGTCACCCGATTCGGCTAGCACGGAGAAATGGGTTAGTAACTCTTCTGCACCTAATTTCAGTGGTTGAGATGTCCTTCTCATCGCTTGAAATGCTACAATTAGATGGTTCAAAAGTACTGTTGACACTCTTGATGAGTTGTCTTGAGTTGGTTACGGGATCGTTTTCTTTCCAACTATTGGGCTTTGTTTGGTTTTGTTTATAGAAACGTAGATATAACACAATATTGACAGTGTTGTGCAAAGTTTCAAGGGAATGTACATGGTAAATGGAGGTGTCCAAAACCCTAATAATTGCATTTACAAGGTTTCTGGTGATGCACTGTAGCATTGTTCAACTATTCTTGCTTCTTCTATTTGAGATTTAAATGTATCCCTAGTGAACTTTTTTGTTCTTCTCTTTTTCTAAGTTACAGTTCTTGAAGTCATGCAAATATGCAAGCCCTAACCCTCTCTGCATGTGCCTTTGTGAAGAAATTTTTTATTTTTTGTTTGAAATGAAACCAGGAACAATTTTCTTTATAAGACAGTATTTTACTCAATAGTTCGCCACTTTATTATCTACACTACTACTATTTGTGAAAGCAATCCTAAATGGTTGATGATCAATGACTAAAGGATCAATTTTCCGTATCAATTTTTATGATAATGGAAATCCTTTCTTTGCCGATAAAAAAAAAAAAATGACTAAAGGCCTTCCATCTTGTAAATTAAGAAACATCTTGTCGAGGCGAAATAAAATACCGAACTTGTGCTGTGCTGTGCTTTGCTTTCTAGGAAAAAAACGAAGAAGAAGCAAGATGATTGGGCATCAGTTACCACATGATCGAATTAATATTTCTTCTAGTGTATTTTGATAATTGTAGCCGCTATTTAATTTTGCAAAGAAATACGAGTAACTTATTCATTAGGTTAACAATGTCTTTACAGGAGTGGTATTTTTTTTTTTAATCTTTTCGGACCAAAATGAGTCTCATTTATCTCCTCATTTAGAAAGCACAGTGGCACCACGATTCCCAAAAAGATTTGAATTTTGTCCAAAAAGACCATCCAATTCGAGGCTTTTGTGAGCCTTTGTCATGCTCATTTTGATGAGTTGAATTTTGTCCGAAAGACCATCCAATTGAAGGCTTTTGCGAGCCTTTATCATATGCTCATTTTGATCATCAGAACTATTCATTATGTGGAGCTTGTCAAGAACATTACAAAAAATTATGTTAATTGAAAATTCGTCAATGTTTGTTAGGGGACATTTTCCTTGATAAAAATTTGAGCATGGATCAAAACTCATTTATCTTATGATGAATAGGTTCCGGTAATTTTTTCATTATTTGCTAATCAATATAACTTTTAGCGTGATTGAAATTCTCGACAAGCTTTCACAAGCGATTTGATGATCAAAGTGAGATGCGGGGAAAGAAAAAAAAAAAGTGAACTCAGAAAAGATTCACAAATGGACGCTATATTACGGTGACTGTTCCAGTAAAAATACACATAGCACCTATATTTTCATGCCTCCCCGCCTAGAATGGGAGGGGCTGTAGTGCACCCGCTGCAGTCGATTCGTCCGTCCATCTTGGCATGGACGACTTGAATTTAATCCGAGCTCCTACAAATCCTAGCCGTCTATTGTTCGGATGAAAATCCGAGCTGTCCATTGCCGAGATGGACGGACGAATTTGCCATACTACACGTGTAGTACAGGGTGCACTACAGCACTCCCGGGTCCCTCCCTCCACCCACCCTGTTAGTGGTGGTTAGAGTAATAAATAGGAAATCACTTGTCTGCATTCACATTTAGACTGCAGAAATGTAATCCAAGTGATCACAACAGTAGATTAGTGTTTTCAATCATCCAGATTTGTTTTGATTTTTTACCGGTTCTTTTATTGGTAAAAGTATTCAACAAATATGTACCCTTACTTGTCAACATGAACGATCTAAATTGGACTGTACACATTTCTCTGCAGTCAACTAAAAAAAGAACTCTTGTACATCATATAAACAAAAGCTTAAAATAGCTCCACTTTTTTTCTTTCTTTCTTTCTTTTTTGCACAATTAAAATGTCTCCACATAGATTGAGCTTTATTTGTCCAAAATTGACTAGGAGCAAACGTCCATACTTCATCATTTGTGCTTCAATCTTTGATCAATTGGTCACCAGAAATGACAAGTAATTCAATAACTTGAATATATAAATTTTAAAAAGTCAAATCCAACTTTGAAAATAGAAGAGTTTTTATCCTAGGAACCCTCTCAAACTCTAGACCCTAACGTATTTTAACCCTAATAAAATAGATAAACACGATTTTTTCCCCTCTTCTACCAATATAGTCTCGGCCCCATGCGTTAGAGGTAATTATTTTGTCCCAATTGTGAACATAACAACTCTAAAATGAGTAAAATAATCCAGGCTCTATTTCGTTAAGGTTTTTATTTTTCGTTTTATGAGATTAGTCATTCTCTCACAATATATCAAATTTAATTCAAAAAATAAGTACTGATTTTCTTATTCTTATAAGCGGAACGGGGCCTCCTTTTCTTGTTTCAATTACCTTCGACGCTTGCAAGGGAAAGAAAATTATTACTCGTATTAGACGGAGTATCAAAGTGGTTTTTTTTTTTTTCACAAAAAAAAAAAAAGGAACTTTATTGATATCATCACGAAGAAAAAAAATCCACTTTGAGTATCAGAGTGGTCAGATAGTCTAAATTTGGTAGGATTAGACATTAAAGGAATCTCACACTACTATAACTGTTTTGCAAAAACCAACCGGGACGGCGAGCTATTGAATTGTTCTAATTTTAAATTTTTAAAATTTTCAAGTTCGTTCGTGTTTTATTGTCACCATTAATTTAGCGAAACAATAAAAAAAAAATCATTACGTTAACTATGCGCGTGACGTTCCAACTAAACGAAGCGTTGAAAAAAAAAAAAAAAAAGGAATAGAATCCTCTACGGTCCTTTCAACGGTCCTTTTCAATCTAACTTTATGGATTTTATTCGGGGTACATTCCAATGATCGAAATTATTTATGTTTTTAGAGCTTGTTGAGAACATGCATGTTAATCCGGTAAGGATTTAATATATAATTTTGGAACGTATTTAAATTGTAGATCACGAAGGAATCTCCTATATATCCTCCTACTACTAAAATCTGTGTCACAAAAACCAACCGGGACGGCAAAGCTATTGAAGCGTTCAAATTTTTTAAAATTTTTTGAGTTAGTTTAATTTGAGTTTTTATCGTCATGATCAATTTAGTGAACACATGGAAAAATCCATAACGATGGCAACTTGCACGCGTGATGTTTCCAATGAAACGGAGCATTTGAAAAAGAACTTAGAAAAGAATAGCTAGGTAGGATACTCTCTGGGACCTATTCGTTCATTTAATAGTACTATCTTTACTCGGATCATTTGAATGATTTGGGTACTTTATTTTATACGTTTTAAAGCTTATCGAGAACATCAACCAAATAGAAAAACATGTTGATCGTATATTAATTGATGCTCGAATTTTCAAACACGTTTATTTATTTATTTTTTTTTTAAAAGATTGCAATATTGGTCAGAATTCAGTTAACTCCAGAAAAATATGTTCTGAAATTACAATATATATATATATATATAGAGACATGATATCTAGCGGGAGGATTATTTTCAAACTGAGCGGGAGAGTATAAAGAATTTCGACTATCAAAGTGAGCGCGAGAGGGGGCCATAGATGGGCTGAATAAGACCATTTTAGGAGCAGAACACACTTACACCAAAAAATATATATCGAGGTTTTCCTTATCATCTTCATGTGATGTAAAATGCAATAAACGTTCGGTATATTTGATGATTTGAGACGTCTATTTTATTCCACCGGTCTTGTGTTCATCATCGGTCCAAAACATCACATTCTTTTTTTGAATATGTGATTGGATATAGTTGAAACTAGTTCAACTTGTGTTGGCTATATTTAGGACTCTTATGATAATTATGCTTTATTCAAATTGATATGATATCCAATAAATTTGATTTTTTATATAGATGATGAACATATTAAGATCTGTAAAATGATCAACTCAAATCATCAAGCAAAATGGTGATAGTACGTAGATTTCATTTTGTGTCACATGAAAAAAAAATATTGTCCACCTTAAAAAGGGATAGGATCCTACCCGTCCAAGTTTTGGACCCAAAAAAACAATCCAAATTGGATCATACGTTAGGAAATTCGAAGGTTGAGATTTGTTCAGAGACTCATTGCTGACGAATTAAATTCTTCATGCAAAAAGTCTATAAACACATCTAAACCATTGATTACAGTATTAATCGGTTCAGATTGCAACTGTCTTAGTACAATGGAGTATAAAACATGAACGGGAGAAGATCCGCTTTCCCTAAGGCCCCGTTTGATAAACGGATTGAAGGTTGGGATTGGATTACGAAGGTGATGATATTAGTAATTCTTTGTTTAGTTTCTAAAATTGGTCCGGATTGGTAGCTCCATGGGATAAACAATCTGGCCTTTAGGGGGTATTAGCAATACCCCGTGGGACTTGGTATTAATAATCCAATCGCAACTCCTTCACATTACTAATCCCTTCTTATTATCAATCATCTATCAATCCAATCCCATCATCTAATCTCATCTCAAACAAATATACTCATTATCAATCCCTTCTCATTAACAATCCAAATCATAATCTCATTTTCTTACAAATTTCATCCATCTATCACTGTTATCAAACGTGACCTTAAAAAACAATTATTCTATCTCAACACCCATTTACACACCCTCAATCACAATGGAGGTGGAGACCGCACACACTACACACCCAATGTATGGGTCCCACCTCTTTTGTGAGTGGGATGTATAAATAAGTGTGTAAGTGAGCGTGGAGTTAGAATTTTTACTAAAAAAAAATACTCCCAAGCCAAAGAGACGGGCGATATTCCCGTAAAGAAGGCCGTCCGTATTCCTTCCCATTTATTTCCACGCCCAATCTCTCTCTCTCTCTCTCTCTCTCTCTCTCACTTTGCCATCCCTACTTCGAAAGCCTCAAAAATGAAACAAAGAATCTGATGGCCAATCCGAAATTCAGATCTCTCTCCCTCTCTAACAATAAATCCCCTATAGTTCTGAGACCTGCACGGATATAGAGATCATAGAAAGAGAGCCTGGTAAAATTGGATCGAGGAGAATGGCGACGCTGCAGAAATTCAAGCTCTTAGCGACTCAGTGCGCCGTAACAGGAAGCCCATCTCGAAGCCCGACCACGAGCCCGGTAATCCACCTCCGCCGCCGCAAAACCCTAAGGATGTTCCTCAGCCGCGCCGGCAGCGGCAGCGGCAGCCGGCGCCGCGACGAGTCCCTGGATCACCGGAAAGATAATTCCGCTGCCGCCGCCGCCGCGGCGGATGGTTCTCCCGAGAAGATCAAGCAGCAGCTGGTGGTGAGAAGCAAGCTGAAGGACTTCTTCGTCTCCTCGCCGCCGCCGCCGCTCGAGGAGAGGGGTGCGGAGAACATACGAGAGCGGTTTTTGAGGCGAGACGATGTGCTGTCTGGCGGCGGCGTCGGTGGTTTGGGAGGGCGGCGCGGCGGAATTCGGCCGTTATCGGCGGCGTTCCGGCAGCGGTTGCTGAGAAGGGCTTGGCGTCCTGTACTGGTTGCTATCCCCGAGTAGTGGTAATTCAAAATGTACGGATATTGCCAATATCTCGTTATAATTGTTATTACTAGTATAAATTCTTCGATTTTGGATTTTGGTTCCAATTTTAATCTCATAAATTGAGAGTCTCGCCCTGGAAAATAGCCCCTTAAATCATCCTCTGAGCCCAAAATTCTGTTTACCCATGTTCCGGTGTGTTTTTGTTCATTGAATTATTTGGGAATTTTAAGAGAGTAAGAATTTTAACTTGATCCAACTGTCGGAAATGCATAGGAACAGAAGTAGAAAAGAATTTGAGCACAAAGAACTTGAGTACGGTCAGGTGATTTTGGGGAAGGGGCTCCGTTATAATTTTTATTTTTTAAATACTTATAATATATTACTTTAAATTTAAAAAATAAGTACTTATTTTTGTTAGGAAGACGGAGCCATTCGTGCAAAATTTGCGTAATTTTGGATTCAAGAAATTTAAAGTAGGGAAAAAAGTGGGCGTCAAAATAGGTGGCTTTATTCCTCACTCATTTTAAGATAATCCTTCCTGTCTAAAATTTGACCATTAAAGTGGTGTCATTTCCTCAAAAATTGGTCCAGGTAATCCTCACAAAATCAAAAAATACTAAAAAAAATACACCTTTTTTTATTGCGCTCTTCACGCCAAATTTTCAGTACAACCGTTACACCAAGTTGTTGCGATCGCATAGTGTAACAAACACTGACGTAGGAGTATGAGAAAACCAAAAATAGGAATGTAAAAAGGTGGGAAATGGGTACGATGGGATTCTTTGTGTCATCTATTTTCGAACTGTTATTTATTTAGGAGTACTTATTTTCCTCATAGGATGTAGGAATCTTGTCGAAAAATCAAAATCAAATCCGTCTTCTTGTCATTTTATACGATCTTTTTACGACTTTGACCTATGATTCTATATTTTCTTGATTCTTTCCGTCGAAATAAAAAGTATGATTTAATAATTTGATCCAAATCTGGTTAAAGTTAGTAAGAGAGAACATCCAAAAATTATGTGTCAAAAAGTCCGTGAAAATTTTGGGCAGAGGGACCATCAACGGCTGCGGTTAGAACCACACGAGAAATGCCGTCACTTTACTTGATTTAATTAGGTCCAGTGAGGTGGCATCTTGTGAGCTGTTAAAATCATTCATTTATGTGCTTGTCACAGTCAACACATTGAAACCTCCAGAAAGATGTTGAGAGAGAGTTTATGGGGTACATGTCTAACTAACATTATTCAACCTTAAACTTTCCGGAGGGTGGCTCTATTCCACAAGGGTTAAGATGCCTTTTATTAAAATTACAAAAACGAGTCTCGAAGGAGAATTCAGAATAATCGCGGACCGTTTATTTGGTCTGTTTCGCACAATAGCATGATTTCATCGTGGAGAGAAACCACGGACCGTTCAAACTTATGGAAAGGAGTTTGATATATTATTCCAGTAAAGGTTTGCGCGAGTTTAAGGTTGCATAGATTCTCATCTTCATGTGAAGAGTGCAATTTCAAGTAAAATACAAGGTATAAAGTGTAAACTGCCCTCTTCAATAAGTTTTTAAATTGTGCTAATATAGCACATTTCAACAACAGAATCAAATTTTGGCTTTTTTTAATTTTTATTAGTATTATAGTGTGGATGGGATGGGGTTGTATGGTGGAAACTTGAAAGTGCCATTGTCAAGAGGCGACGTGCAAAAATGGAAAAAGACAAATAAATAATTAGTTAAAAAAAAAGGGTCCTCAATTATTGAAACAAAAAAAAATAAAAAGAAATTTCTGTCTCATTGCAAAGCTCCACTTGTGTTTGTATTAGGGAGATTTGGCATAAATAATATTTTGTGGGGTACCCACTCTTACCCCCTACATCCCCCCCAGCTGTTCGTGTGTGCCCATAAACTATACGTCAGACCCTGTTGGATAAGTATTGCTTATTTGTTTCATTCTATTTTAATGTTTTACGATAAGTTTAACAAGGTGATTATTAGTTAAGTAAACTAAGCAATGTTCATCATACAGGGCATAAGTGTTCGGACCAATGTGTTCATTGGTCTGAACCAAGCTTCCACGAACCAAATTCTTCCCCACGTTGACCCTCGTCCGGAAGACCAAAAACCTTGGTTCGAACGAAACCTGCTGAGAGCCTCCAAATCACGTGCTGATGTCTGGTCTAGACTAGCGAAACCTTGGTCCGAACTAGATACGCTGAGAGCACCCAAAACTCGTGTTGCTCGCAGGTCCGGACCGGACCACCAAGGCCATGGTCGGGACGAAGGGAGCTGGGAAGACCAAAATCGAGCCGAATTCAACAAATCTCCACCTCAGCGAGATATCCGAATACCCTACCAACAACGGTAGGATAGACTAAACGAAAACCCACACTTAATGTGTGTATGGCCTAAGTGATCCCCAGTGTAAGGGGCTGCTCATAACATCGGGCCTAGCGTCCCGTCGGATTCAACCCAGTACACATGGCATTGGAGGTCACGTTATATATATATATATATATATATATATATATATGGTGATAAACGAGTCAAGCAATTAGTTGTTCAGATTTGGTTTGAAAATGTACCGAGCTTAATTCATAACATGTTCAAGCTTAGTTTTGTTTTCGAACTACAATCAACAACGTACGGTTTACTCATGTGTTTCAATGCGCTTTAATCTTCAGAATTCATATTATTGTGACTACCTAACTGGGAGCTCCCTTGGTTTCCTTGTTAGTTTCTTGTTATGTGACGAGTTCTTGATGGTGGTTACACCAATAATTGTAGCTGTGCATACTATGCTTACTCCAATGCCATATATATTTATGTTGTGACCTCCAATAGTGTCCAAAACACACGTGTTCAGTTACGTGCATGCCAAGCATCATCACGCGTGACGTCACCTACCTAAAATGGTTACGGGTGACATCACAGGCTCGTGCCTGGCATGAACTTATTTGGAGAGCAAGTACACTTTTTCCTATAAATGCCCAGAGGAAGAAAGCCTAAAGAAGTACGCTATTTCTAGATCTGAGATCGATCGGTCTACTGTACTATGCTACTCCAATGATTCTGCTGGTGAACTCCCTGGTACAGCTCTGGACGTAGTACTCCATTAAAAGTGTACTTCGTTCACCTCAAAATTACTCTAGTATTTCAGCTGTGAACTCTAGTTCTGCAGTGGAATAAGCGTCGGAAGATCAGAGGGTCCGTTGAGATGTTTCTTTCATATATAAACCACGTGAACTGCGAAATTAGACTCCCACAGTCTCGTTTTCATGGTCCGAGATGCTTGTTTTAAGACTAGTACTTTGTGTAAAATTAACCATGCGAAAAAAAAGTTTAATTGATAACTATAAGTGCTTGGTCGAACATTTTTATTTCGAGCAAGATAGACGATCAAAGCTGACATGGTTCTTAAGAATTCGGATCGTCTGTTTCTTTCGAGACGAATATTTCGATTACTTTACTTTTTACATGTATGATTTACATATTGGGATCATTAAAACGAGAGGCCTGAGTTATTAAAATAAGACCACGACGGTCTCATTTGCCATTGAAACTTTTTTCTTATAGTTCATCAGTGGACAAATATACTGTTGAATATTTATTGGATTTATTCCTATTGAATATAATCTGCACAATAAACATGGGAGGGCTCTAATGCCACGACACAATTGTTCCAGTTGCCCTTTCTACCCTCAAATCAAAGACACTCTCTCTCTCCCATGGCCCTTTCCTAGGACGCTCTTGAGTTCAATTCAAATCCCACCAGGCCAATATAATAGCACTTGTCTTCACAACTGAAATCATAATGAAGAACCGAAACAAGCTGTGGAATTTACCACCTCACTCCCTCGCTGCACCCATGTCGACGCATGAATCAAGATGTGCAGCCAAGGCCCAAGCATCAATAATTCAATACTCCAATGTCAAAATTCAACTGGCATCAAGAAACTTCGTCATCGCGGTCACTTCCGTTCGGCAATCCTATACCCCGAATTTTTGGACGGGCAACCAAAAACATCTCACCTTCACCACTTTCTGTTCGGCCGTCCCTAAACCCCCAAATCTCTGAGCAAAACCCAATCTTTTTGCTTCATAGGTTTGCTGAAATCTGATCACAGACCGCCATAACGAAACCGAACCACCACGACCATAACGAGATCAAACCACCCCGCCTCCCCTCTAACGCTGCCAACGATATCAAAATCTCCCTAGAAGTAAGAACTCCAATTGTCATGTTCCCAAGCTTCCAATCGACTTCGATGAGTGGTCGTTGATGCGAAGAACTATTGTGGTTGAATTTGAAAATAACCAGAAGAGAGAAGATGAGGCATTGATCTCTGGAGAGAGAGAAAAGCAGACATTCAAGTCTCGCTTTTCTTGCAAGGGTAAAAATGGTAAAATGTTATAATGCTCGTAGCATTAGGAATATCTCTCGTGGCATTAGCATCTGTCTAAACATGAGAGAGAGAATCCCAAAATCGAGGAGAGAGAAGAGACGAGTTGAAGTCAAAGAAAAAATTTCACCTCAATCCCCACTCACACGAATCTTAGTAGTTTCATACGTTTTCAGAAGACAACACTTCCACACGGGTGCTCGCCACACACCATGTGACTTAGAATAGAAGTTTGCAAATCCAGAACTGATGCACTAAGGAGTTACAACCATTCCTAGCTTGAGCCTTTTCCACGAATCTTTCCACTTATTTAGTCAACTCCATTTGTTAGAACAATTTCCATAGAGTTTCTTTAGCAGTAATAATAACAAGTTCGACCAAAAAAAAAAAGTAATAATAACAAGTCACATCCCTCTCATTGTCAAAAACAAAAACAAGAACAAGAACAAATCAGATCCATCCCAGTCCATGAATTACAATGTATCTCTAATAGGTATAAGGTTTACAATTCAAGGGCATACTATCCTTTGTTTTTTTTTTGATAACCGAGGAATAGCCCTACAGCCAAGCCACAATTGGACCTGACTGTGCAACCCAAACCTCAGGGGAACTAGCGCGGCCACAACAATCTCGGCCCCCCACTTACTATCAGGGTACTCACCCGGTGGGGAATTGAAACCCTGACCAAGGGGAGTTCTCCCAAGTCAGTCATTTGCCCTTACCACTAGGGCAACCCCTGGGTGTGTCAAGGGCACACTATCCTTGCCTATTCAAGTATGCCCAAGCACTTAAAAGGGCTGTGCAGCAATGGATTAGTTTCTCACCCATAAAAATGAGGGAAAATGACGGCCAAGGATGTATTTTAATAATTAATACCGGCCAAGGACATTTTAAGCATTAACAAATGTTCTTAGCTTATCCTTGGTGGGTATTAATTATCAGAACAAGTCCTGGGCTGTCATTTTCCCTAAAAATGAGGGACAGAAAGGCCCACCAGGAAGCCAAAACCCCTCTATTTTATCTTCTTCTAAAACCATTTTCCAGTCAAGAACATGATTAAAAAAAAAAATTTAAAACCCTAAGAAACACAATTTACACACAAAACACACGCCAAAGAAGTCCAATTTCCGATCACCGAAGACTATAGACCTACCTGGATCCAGACGCACACATCAAATCTTCTTGGACTCATCGTCCAAAGGGTCGTGAAGAGTTCCAAACATCCAGTCCATCCATACGGTGAAGTGGCCATAGTTATGGCGGTAGGTAATGTGGTGGATGGTGTGATAGCCGGCACCCATCACAGGCCAGATTTTCGCGTGGATGCAGTCATGAATGTTTGCTGTCCAAATGGCCTCCACAAATAGAAGCAATATGTGGGTTTTGAAATGCATTGGGACTAGGAAGAGTGCTATCACATGCGGTACTGCCTGAAGTATTCCGTCCAAGGGGTGGAAAGCCAAACCTGATAGAGAGATGAATACCCGGTCATTGGCTCATGTAGACACATGGACAAAAGCTTTAACTATGAGTCTATGAGGATGCTCATGAGATTAGTATTTTGCCTACGTAATACTTCTAGAAACAAGCGATAATGTAAGATTGACAATATTTAAGGTTCTTCTATCCAAATAAAGAGTTGTATAGTGCGTGAGGGAAAGTGCGGTCGTATGCGATGTATGCTTGATATGACCAAGCAGTTTCGAAAATTAGCATGATAAAGAGCCTGAGTTTTGAGAGTGGTTCTTCTTTATGTATCTCAAACACTGATGTAGGGAAACCACAGTCACTAAGAGCATACGCTGCATATGAACAAACATATATAAAATAAAAATAAAAAGTAGCAGAAAGTTAATATATCTGCTCTTTCAAAAAAAAAAAAGGATATACGAGAAAAGTGGAAAGTTAATATCACATAGAATATATAAGGAGCATTCTGTTCCTTCGGTTTTTCACATATTCCGATATTAAGAGTATGAAACAACTTTCAAAACATTACCTCTAGTGAAAAAACCTAAATAGACTTGCACTTACCAAAAAAACCCAAAAAAACAAGCTAAGCCATTTTTGCCAACCTATGAGCGACTGTTAAAGCTTGGCACAATTAGCAAACAAGCTCAAAATGATATTCAGTCGCAGCTCTTTCAAATAAGACAAAGTGACAAACAATCCAACAAGATCACCTATAGGATAAGAGTCATAAGACTGAGCTTCTGCGGACAGGTTAAGGTGGACTCATGGGAATGGAATTTTCTTGGTACACTCAATACAATTTCCTCTCATAAATGGAGAGGTGAGGAGTTCTTTTCCTTTGAATACTATGCGGAAATCAAGCGTGCAAACAAAATTTGTGTTCTTCATCTAGATACCAGCACTAGTCACTAGGGTTAACACTTGATAACCGATGCTATCCATGGTGAGGTGGCAATGTAACTATGGACCTTGGTCACTTCTGTCCGCTTTTGAGATTCAGAGGGTGATGGTTCCTTCTGTATTTCAGATTTTAGGGTATCACAGAGAGAGGGCAGAGGAGGAAAAAAGCCTGCATGGTGACCTCCCTTGGTATCATGTCGTGCCTATGGTGAGAAAGGAGACAATACAGTGTGGGAGTGACACAAGCTTAAGTCGCCTCTAGTGTGTACCCTATTTTCTGTCATCGATTTTGTAGGAGAGCTCTACTTTGTGATGAGCCATCCTCAGTTTTTTTAGTTTTGTAGGTGTAGCCTTTGCACAAAGATTTTTACCCCTTTCGGTTTTCTCAATAGCTCGTACATCACTTGAAAAACAGCTGTCATCAGCAGCCCTATGTCCTTCATGGCAATATTCTAGAACATATTACCATGACAAACCAACATCTTCTAGAGTGTTTGTCATGGTATTTCTGGATAAACAAACATCTCAATGTCACCAATAGTAAGATGAAAGAAAAAACAGTAATATAACTTATTATGACCTAATAAAATCATTTAAGAACAAAAGGATTAACAATATTACAACATAGTTCAGCAACATCGTGTTGCCACATCCACAAAAGATGCTAAATCAACATTTACTACTTGCAGACAAAGATGGGGGTACAAAAGCCTCTAGCCTCTCCTTTCTCAACCCCAAACCCCAGCATCCTTTACGTATATTGGCCAGATCATAATATAATGAAAACCATATACTTCATTGTGACCCAAAAGCACAAGAAAATCTCCCCAGACCACTCCCAAAGTCATTGAACTTTGTTCACGTGCGTCACATGAGTTAGTAATACAACAACAAATATAGTACCCTTGTAATCCCCAATCGACATGGGTATGGGCGGGGGTGGACTAAAGACAGATGTAACCTATGTAACGCTGACATGGAAATACGACACGACACTAACTTTCCGACAAGTCAATTTTAAAAAATTGGAGGACACGACATGTTGGGGACACAGTTTAATTTTTTTCATGAATACAGAAACTAAACAATTGAGACTGTAATGTAACACCATACATACCTTAAGTCATATGTATCATCCACAAAAAAAAAATCAACAAATAGGTTTCATCATTTATGTGTCCTTATAATCACTAAATTATCCTCCGTCATACAAAAAGTAAGGCTTCCCTAAGTTTTAATGAGAGTCAACCATTTCAGTTAACACCTGCAACTTGTTTTGTGAGTGTCCCGAGAGTGTCTGGAGCATTTTTAGAGTATTCCCCCGAGTATCAAGACGAGAAATAAATAGGACACCTCGGGACTTTGTGTCGGTGTCCAACAAGTGTCTTGCAATATGTGACCTAACCTTCGGCAATATACGCACAAACTAGCTGCTATCCAAAAAATTTACCACTGAAATAGCAGCCCCCAATACATGGTTAGTACTGATGCGATAAAACATCCACTTAAACAAAAGAACAAGGTAATAAAACAGGGAAAAAAATAAATCAGGACTAAAAAAATTGTGGCTATTTTCCTTGTATTCGCAGTGAATTGTGTTAGCTGGTGAAATCTGACTCTGTTTTAGCAAAACTAAGGATCCCAAGAAAGAACCAATGATCCAAGATGCGTATCCTATAGTACCTTTACACACAAGATCCAAGTCTTTTATCTTTGAAGGCTAGATAAATCAGAATTTCTTGGCGTCATAACGGAAAGAACCCACAACAGCTCTCAATCATCTTGCACTAAGCACATAAGGCGTCCATCACTCAGGCATGCTTTCCACATGCATCGTTATAGGACAAAACAAAACCCTCTTAACCACAGGATAAAGGAAGGTAAATTTGCCACCCAAATCATGGAAACTGATACAAGTACAAAGTAGAACTTACCAGCAAACGGGGAGAGAGTATTTTGCTTGTTGTAGATGTGATGTGTCGCATGAAGATACTTATAAAGAGGTTTTATGTCATGCAACTCCCTGTGCATCCAGTAAATCCCAAACTCCACAAGTACGAGATACAGAATTAAATATCCAAGGTAGGCAAGCCAACTGACATCACTAATTCTTGCAAAACACCTTGTCCAACCATTCTCAACCATAAACTCGGAAATTGTAGGAAGAGCACAGTACCATGGCATGGCCTTCATTGCAACGGATATTTGCAAGAGCATGGCTTTTGTTGAAGGGATTGCATCTGCAACATGAGTGGTCATGAGATAAACAAATTGTTATTATTTGGCTGGAGACAAGAATTTGTTAACATGTAAAAAAAATTAGATGAAAGTACATAGATCAACTGATCACAGAATCATGTCGCTTAACTCGGCTGGGATTTGTTCGCCCAACAAAACTTACTTCTCCGTCTTATAATATTGAAAGAATTCTACCTCAAATATCAGATACAGAGATTTCAAAATGTTGTACAGATCCATGCAATGTTCTGAAAACTGGATCAGTGAGCAAACGGGTAAGGGAACTAGGCAGAACTAGGCAGATGATCACCAAATCAAAATGCAGGTCAACTGAGTACGGACGGTGAAAGCATAATTACCTTGTAAAAGATTTTACTATAATAGATACATACATAGTAATAACTGTGAAAATTAATGAAATCAGATTTCCTTCCTAACTTCTAAGTTCTAACTTATCCTTGCTCTGCAAGTTTCGATTCTTTCAACCAAAGTGAGAATGACGTTCTTTATCTTCATGAGACAGCCAAACAATTCTTTGGACAAATTTATAGCACCATATTAACACGTCCAACCAAGAAGTACCATTTAGGAAGATGAGTTTTTGTTCGGTAAAGATCATATGCACTCGTCAAGCTCAGTAATGGTTAAGAAAGGAATTTGGACCCTCTGATTGCAGTGCCAACCAGTGGTAACCAAATCAAGCTGAACAGAGGTTTTAGTTTTGGTAATTGTGTCCCACCTAAGTGCTTCATTCCATTGACAAGAATGGATTTATTCCACATCGATGAGTTCTCCATGGCATTGTTGCCCCAGTTTATATCTCATGTACCATCCCACATCGGAAACATATAAAGGGCTTAGGCATGACCAGAAAATATATTACGGATTTTTCCTATCTTCAGAGATTCTATCCTGGCTGGTTGCATTATCCTGTGGACAGGTTCACCCAGTGCCAATTTCTGCAAACTGACTTTTTAGTCCTAACAGGTTATAAAGTTTATCCAGGCCGGAACATGGACCTGTTGGCGGTCCTACCTGTCAAACCAGTCGGGCCGGGTCGGATTTTAAAAACTGATGCAGGTAACAACCAGTAGAATACCTTCAGGGTTTCTGTCAGACAAGATCACGATTCTTGTGTCCACCATTCCATTATTTACGCGGGTCAGTCCTATGGATTTCCATATTCCAAATCTGTGTTACTTTCTTTTCAGCAGTAGAGGAGGAAATTTCTAGTTGTTTGCTTATACCTCTCACTATGATATTCTCTCCTACGAAGGAACCATATCTCTACATGAATCCACATATAATTCAACACGATCACAATGCAACATTGTAATGTTTTGAATTTACAAAATTACAAGAGACCTCAGCATGTTAATATCTTTACAAGTTCCCTGACCAACGAAAAATAAATGTTGACATATTTACAAGTTTACGCAAAGGGCAGAGCCTAATAGTCCACTATCATTATGGTGTCAAATAAAGTCAGAGGTGACAGTCGTATATTCATGCAAAAAAAGAAGAAAAAATAAATCATGTACATTGTACATTGACAGAGAAAGAAAGTAGACAGACATGAGGCATTTACATTCTAAAGAACACCCCTTATACCTAGTTGTTTCTCTAATTGTGGTGCCAAAAGCGCTATCCAGTTATATTTATGAGAATGACTAAATAAGCGAAAACAAACAGCACATTATAAAACATGAGGCAATAAATAAGGGGAACATCGTCCTATAGTAGGTACTTATGGACAACATACACCAACAAAAACGCATCTTTTGGCTCAATACCTATTTTGTCGGACAAATCTGCAACTAGTTGAACCTCCTGTATTTTTTTCTTAAGGAAAACATTATATCAAAAAAGGCATCAAATGAATGCCACCTAAATACAAAGATTTACATTCTAAAGAACACCTCTTATACCTAGTTGTTTCTCTAATTCTGGTGACAAAAGCGCTATCCAGTTATATTTATGAGAAAGAATTGATATGGGGAAACATACAGCACATTATAAACATGAGGCAATAAATAAGGGGAACGTCATCCTATAGAAGTACTTATGGACAACATATGCCAACGAAAACGCACCTTTTGGCTCAGTACCTATTTTGTCGTACATATCTGCAACTACTTGAACCTCCTGTACTTTTTTACTACGGAAAGCATTATATCAAAAAAGGCATCAAGTGAATGCCACCTAAATACGAAGAAGGTCCGTAGCAAAAAGAACCTGTACACCTCCACGTGTATCCAAAAGATTATCATATGAGGGAATAGGTCGAGGGAAGGACTCCCACCTAAACAAACTACTACCAAGGGAGACTTTTCTTCTATAGAAAGGTGTCTCTGAGCCATCAAAATGATCGATAATTTTTTTTCCCGCCAAATTAGTCGCTGTTAACAAGAGGAATCTCGCCGAAAATCCCTCAATTGTGTAATATGGAAACTTTTAAAAGGGCGAATCACCGATAAAGACTTTTCGATTTACATCGTAAAGCAATAACTTCAATGGATAGTGGGGAATGAACGGTCTATTCGTAGCCTCTGGGTAGCATACCCAACACGTGTTGAGTACTTCGATTTAAAATGTAGACAACAGGATTTCAAGTTCCTGGAAGTTATACATTATTGATTCTAAATATTATGCGGCTTGCACTGTCTGATCTTTTGGGGCCCCCTATAATCATGGTGATGCGTTCAAATTTGAAATGTAAGTGACAAATAAAACAAGTTCTTGGAATTTTCCAGGAAAGAAAAATGATCTGCACGAGCAGAGGGGGTGGCGGTTGGAATTCGCGAAAGTTTTTACCAACTCAAGAACCGATATGGTGATATTTCACAAATATTTATGAAGATTTAAGCCAAAACCATACAAAACATAGATCTTAGGTAAATAAATAGTACTGGGAGAAGCACTGATAATGCGCAACAAGCAATAATTTCTAGAAAACCCATATCACTTACAGGGCCAGTAATACAAACAAGTGCTAATTCGTAAATTGACCTAAAAGCTATTCAAACCTATTAAAAATATCTTCTTCTTCTTTTTTTATCGCCGAAAGTTACTATCGCTAGAACTTTGGAGGAGGAGTTGAACTCCTGATCCTCCTTTCTCCTAGCACTTAAAAGTGCACCCTGACGCCGTTGGGCCAAAGGCCTCTTGGCCCTATGAAAAATATCCTGGTATGCAATTATGAAGAAAATCCCAATTGGTGATGATATCAAAGATATGGTTCCAAAAAACACACAACGAACAGGAAACACAGACACCAATAACATCAATTGGCCTAAAATAATAAAAGTATAAATTAGAAAGAGAACAAACAGACATGCACAATCCATTCTCGATTAATTGGACTAAATTTGACAAGAACCAGTCAAAACAAAACCCCTCACCTGATACAGAAAACCCAAATAAATAAAATACGTTAAAAACAGGAGTAAAACAACGACCGTAGTGATTCAGCATCCACCAATTCAAGAAAATTAACCAAAAAAAAAACATAAGATTTTTCGATCAACAGAAAAAACCAAAACCTATGTTTATGTTTTCTTGAAAATTATTCAAAACCCGTGTTTGGATATAGTACGTGTATATAGGAATGTAGTACCTTTGGGGAGATAAACATTGTGCTTCAAGTAGTAGATGTAGAAGCACCAGAGGAAGCCAGAGACGAAGTAGACGAAGACGCCGGCAATGTAGTTGCGGAGCCACGTCTGGAAGAAGTGGGGGAGTGGGTCCCACGCACGGGTGGGCAGCAAGGAGGCGCCGAGGACGAGGCGGTTGTAGAAGGAGGTCTCGTCGAGGAAGAGGTTGGCGGTGTGAGAGGAAGAATCCCCCATTCTCAGGAGGAGGAGGAGGACGTCGGCGGTGGAATTGGGACGAGGGTTGAGTGGGGTTTTAGGGGAGGGGGAGTGGCGGAGAAATCGCAAAGAAGAGTCCGAGCTGAAAAGGAAGAAGTTGCCCGATGAACAGGGGGATATATTTTAGAGTGTGTTACACAAACGTAAAAATTTTTTTTTTTTTTTTTTTTTTGGAAAAGAAGGGTCGTTCTATAAAAGAAACTCTTATTCTTAGTCAGTCTCTTGAATTTCCTTGGGTACCCCATGGCTGGAGAGGGCGGCGGCCGCGCCCGGCCGGATCCGGCCACCGGACGGCCGATCCGAGCCGTCCAAAAATTCTAAAAAAAAAAAAAAGGGGGCCGACGCAAGAATCAATGGCATCCGAGGTGCGTAGGGTGCTTGATCTGAGCAATCCTTTTTCGTGTATGTATCAAAACATATTGTTACTCATATATACATGGAAAAAGATTGCTCGATCAGAGCACCTTACACACCTCGGATGCCATTGATTCTCGCGTTGGCCCCCTTGTTTTTTTTTTTAGAATTTTTGGACGGCTCGGATCGGCCGTCCGGTGGCCGGATCCGGCCGGGCGCGGCCGCCGCCCTCTCCAGTCATGGATCGGCCGTCCGGCGGCCGGAGACGGCCCGGCGCGGCTGCCGGTCGGTTTCCGACCGCCGGCTCCCTTGTAGTGTACCAATAGTGCTGTATTTGTATGGGCAACTTTCAGGTCAAAAAAATAGGGTTACGCAATAGATCTCATTGAGATCTTTAATACGGTGCAAAAAAAAAAAAATTTTTTTTCTTTTACGTTATATTTGAGTTTGAAAATGTGAAAAAAACTTTTTGTTTCGAAAAAATAAGAAGGTGGAATAAGAAGTTTGAGAAATAAGTACTTATTTTTTAAGAAGATTTCCGGAACGGGCCTTAATAGATTCTCATGTCAGGTGCGACCTAAGTGAACGTGCGGGTTACACAATTAAAATAAATTTGTGAATGCGAGTATGGAGATGCGACACAGAATAAAGATTGTGAAGCGAATTAAAAAATTATGTGACTAAGGTAGAAAGGTTTTTAAATACGGGAAATAATTTTCACATTCATTTTATATCTTGATGACACCTCTCTTTTTTTTTTTTTTTTTCTTCAACATTCAGGTGGCGTTTCATTTTTAGAAAAAGAAGGTTTTGGGAAAAAGAAGGTAATTTTAAGATCAAAAATTATGTGTTGACGTAAATAATTTTCCTATCAAGATGAATCTTATTTAATAGATCTCATTGAAATCTTTTAAACGGTGCAAAAAAAAGTTATAAAAATTATTTTTCATTTTAATTATATTTGAATTTAAAATTATCTTCTTTTTGAAAAAAAAAATTTTGAGAGAAAATAGAACGGAGTCTCGCTCTTTTAGTCTTTACACATTATCGTTGAGTCCGCTTGTTGTATGAGACGACAAGAAAAGAGAAGATATTTTTTTCTGCTCTTGTGCATTGAACAAGGGGAAAATTACCGGCAGGCGGAGCCGGCAAGGAAATATCACCACTTCCATGGTCTCTACTCTTGAAATCACAAATAGATGGTATCTCCTATTTTAATCACCAATACATGGTAATCATGTTCAAAATGGACCATTCTACCCTTCTATCAAACCACGTCGTATCCCCCAGACCCCTTCTTTCCTCCCTTCTTCTCTCTCTCCAGTACAACGTAACTCTCTCCTTTCTCTCTAGGGTTTCTGTGCTCCCCATCGGCGCAAGAGTTGCCCCTACCACGACGCCTCGACCTTGTTGTCCAATTTCCATCCTCTAATTGGCTCCCTCGCTAGCTCGAGTTCGTCAATTGTCCACGCTTCATCAGAATCGGTTCTGACTCATCGCAGTCAGGTAAGTTGAATAAATTCCTGGTCTCTCTCTCTCTCTCTCGATCTCTCTTGATTTTCCTGTGTCTCACAATTTTCTTGTGAATATTGGGGGATTAGAAGTATCAATTATCCTAAACTAGTTGTAGCAGGTTGATTACTACTGAATGGGGAGCCCCCTTGAGTATTTCTATCTTTGCTCTTGGCTGGGTTGTGCTGTAGTTATGTTGGCTTTTGTTAGCTGCTTGTGTCTGCTTTTTTTTTCGTTTCCCAGCAGTGTCCTGGTTGACTTGATTCCGTAAGGGCTGGTGCTGAATGCATTGAGGTTTGTTTGCTTAATGAGACCTTAATTTACTCAAAAATGTAAGTATCCTAGTTTCATTTCTCAAAACTCGCTAAAAAGTATGAACTTTAGTGCTGGTAATGCTGGTAAGCAGAAATGAAATGTTCAAAACTATAAACTTTAGTTTGTTAAGGTAGAAAATTAAATGGTGCGAAGTTTGAGGTTGGCTTTCTGTGTACAGGCCTAGGTTGCTCCTCAATCGGTGGGGGTGCCTTTACAGAGTTGGGACCTTTCTATCCAAAAGGCGATGACAGGGGCCTCAGAAGGAATTCAATGTCATGGAATAGAGGTACTGGACATAAAATGTTGTTTGGACTTGTATCCACGGATTATACGTACAGTAGTTCAGTTTTACTGATTAAGTTCCTGTTTTTATCTTTCGTAGCATTTAATCTGCTTTTTGTCGAGTCTCCAGCTGGTGTAGGTTGGTCATACTCCAATACTACTTCTGATTATGACTGCGGTGATGACTCCACTGGTAAGAAAATAATTCCAAGCTAATAAGTATAATTTTTGCAATTGACTAACTTTTCAAAATATTGTGTTATAAGGATAGATGAGTTTGAAGATGAAATGTGCCAATAATATGCAAAACAGCAGAAAGCTTTACTCAAATTCCCATTTCTTGTTTTGGCAGCCAGGGACATGTTCACGTTCATGTTGAAATGGTATGAGAAGTTTCCCGAGTTCAAATCCAGGGATTTGTTTCTGACAAGAGAAAGCTATGCTGGTAAGAAAGTGGAATGAAAATTTTTAAGTTTATGGACCTTTTTTTGGGTGAAAACCCTGTAAATGATATTCTTTTTAGGCTGGTTTTGTTTTTAGGATATGGAGAGTTGGGAAACTGTAATTGAAAAATGCTCAATTAACAATTTAACATTTCTGCAAGGCAAAAGTATAAGTTCCTCATTGACATTAGTTTTTCCCTTCACTATGATTGAAACGACATGCTTTCTATGGTTTGGACTGTGTCTCCACAAAATAGAGAGGAAATGCTAGATTTCTTTAGTTTCATTCATGTGTTTATGCATCATGTTGGTTAGTAATCTTCCCAAGTTCCAATCAACCTAAAGAGCTTCCTTATCTACCTGTATCTCATGGTTCTTGTTCTGATTCGGCTTTCCATGAAACCAAAACGGAGGTCCAGTCTCTCTCTCTCCTTTCTCTTTCTCCGCCAATCTCACCATTGTCGTTCTCTCTCTCTCTCTCTCTCTCTCTCTCTCTCTCTCTCACACACACACAGAGAGAAACACACACGAAGAGAAGAGAGCAAAGGAATGCGTGATTCAAAAAGCCACTGCCTTCACCAATCGAGCACCAGCAGTACCACCATCCGGCCTCGATCCCGTCATCTCCAATGCGACTTTTTGTCCTTAAATGCAAGCATTTTACTATGGTTCAGCCTTTTCTTTTTGTTTACAAAAGTTCAAACTACCAGCATGGCAGCATGTAACAAGTGAAGGGCGTTGTATCTTGTCTATTTAAGCTATTTAAAAGTTGGAAAACCAGAGGAAATAATGAACAGAAGAAATTCATTGGCCGATACGATTCTTAGGTAGATGCTTTTAGTGCGTGAAATTTATGGGGCTAACGCCCTTAGGTTCTTACAATATCTCAGAGTGCTCTTAACTTTTTATTGGTCTGATGACTTCATAATATTGAGCCTGGAAGTAAAAGTAGTTCAAGACCAACAAGCTTTGCCAATGACGTTTGGGCAATGCATTGATTGTATTTTATTGTAGCTGACAAGATTTTGTTGAAGAAAACAGCTGTGAATACATGGAAGAACACGAGTGGTATTCTTCATTCATGTGCTTCTACGCAAACTTGTTTTTTACTTACTCAGTTCTTTAGTTTTTTTAAGTCTACTTGATATCATTTTCTGATAAAGACAGTTTACCCAAATTTGTTCTGTAGTTTTCAACTTTTCTTTGAAGCATGGGTAGTTCTAAATTCCAGTCATACCTGGTACTTTGCATGGTAGCTCCAACTATGTCCAGGTAAACGCATACCGAAGTTGTTTTTATATGACTTTGTCGTACCCCAAAAAGTATCCAAGACATACTAAGCTCTACCAAACACTGAGATGAACTAAGTTGATTAGACTTTCTTTTTCAATGTTTAGCATGATTGTAGAACAAAGATTTCAGTCTATAGGTTCTTTTGTATAATGTCATTAAACTCTGATTTGTATCTTAAGTTTATCATTAGACTGTTATTTGATCTTGGATTATCCAAGTCATTCAGCTTTTTTCTTTGTTTGAAGTGTAACGATTACATAATACTTTGTTCAACATCACAAAAAACTCACCTGTTTAGTTGTAGGACTTGTAGCCCAGCCATACCCATACAATGCATTTATTTGGTTTCGCCGTATCAACGTTTTCGATACCTGTACTTGTACCTGCACATGTGCTTCTTAGGAGTACAGTAAACTGGTGTGGCGGTGTTATGCACCTTCTTTTGTATAACTTTGTATCCGGCCTAATGGACCAACTAATCTTGGGAACCAATCCCCACCATTCACAAGTGAGGGGCCCCATTAAATCCAGGGAAAGCTTCGTATTCACTGACCTGACGGAGGAATTAATATCACGCCGGTGAGATACTGGGAGTCAAACCCTAGACCAAAGGCTCCTGGTGACCAACTGTGCCAACCCGTGGTGCGTACACTTTGTTTTACCTTGATAACTTGAGACCAACTTAGCTTGCAAGATCAACGACCAGTTAGTGCACAGAATGCACTTCAATGCCAAAGTCTCAACACAACTACTCAAAAAGAGAAGGAAAATAAAGAGCTTTTTGGTGGAAAGTAACTGTGTACCTTTCTAGGGTTTGGTCCAAGTAATCGTGTGCTAGACTCATGCCTGGTGAGGGTCCTGGTTGTTATTTTTTATTTTCACAAACTGATCCAAAGTCTTCACTCTGCTATTCTATTAAAGCCAAGGATGTTCCTTTCTAACTATGTTCTGCAAAACTTCCATGACATATGGAGTGTCATGTATTCCTTGTCATTTTTATTTCCATCTTTGCCATCTAACCTTCCTGCATTTTGTGATTTTTGCAGGTACTACTTCCAATTATTGCCTCGCAGTTGGAAGATGCACCAAATGCTCGTGAAATACTAAAAATAAAAGCTTGTGTGTTTGCATTATGCACATCATTTGTGGTAATCTCGGTCATTAACCTCCAGTTGTCATGATTTTCAGTCCCACTTGGAAATTTAGTTTCTTATATCTGGCATCAGTTACATGGGCATTCAAAGCTTAGCAGTTTCTTCTGGTATACAGATTAGAGGCAGGGATTCAATTGTGCATCCAGCTATGCTTGAAATTAGGAACACTATAGAAACTATCCTGTTGTGGTCTTCACTCGATGGAGATGAAGGTACTCCCTCCGTCCCTCTGATTGTTAGTCCTCTTTCCAAAGTCAGGGTATAGAAGTTTTAGTATCCAAAACTGTCAGTTACAAAATGGCTTTTGATATTCTCTAAAGTGAAAAGGGGTGATCCATTTAAGTAATGCCTTCGAAGTACCTAATGTTATTGTTAAATGTCTCCTTAAGAAGCTGAAACTCCTGAAAGGGAGGAAGATTATGGGACAGAGGGCGCAATTAGTTTGCTTTCCAAAATTTGCTGATCCCCTCGTTGCTCCTAAACCTGACATCTGCAAATATCTTTTTCCATTTCAGTTTCCAAAGCCCAACATGGGTGCATTGATTGCCTTGCGTTGATTATATGTACTGAACTGCAAGATCCCGTGTAGTTCATGGATCATATGACCACTTTGGTTAGTGGACACATTTGCTTTAATAGTTTTTTAAGTTTCATTTCGCAAATGATTTATATACTCTAATAGCATTGATTATGCATGGATCATGCGATTGTGTCTCTTATTATGTTGGCTAATGCGATGGTTGGATTTTTAAAGACTTTCATTTGAGTTTTGGACACTTAATTTTCTGTTTTTCGTATCTCTCTCATTATAACGAGCTCTTTATATTCTATTTCCTGCAGGACATATGCCAGAGTGACACAAGCTTTTTTGGTTGGAGAAGTAGCTGCTATAGTTGTTAGGATCATTTTGTTTTCTTGATGTTAAAGTTTTGTTTGAAAGCTACTTGAGCTTATCATACATGAACATGAGTTGGTACAAAAATTAGGATGATTTTGATTGTATTGTGTTTTCGAAGATTGGTTGGTTAAATAATATATTTGTTCTCTGTATATAGTCAATATATTGTTTTTGTGGTGTGAGGGGGAGAAATTCTTTTCAAGCTTCAGCTGGTATAAAAATTAGATATCGAGAGTAGATAGACCAGAATTTCTAAGCGTGTTATTTTCTATGAGAAACAATCACAGTTTTGCATTGAAGACATAATCTTTTACTATATATAAAACAACGGTTTGTCATCCTAATCGTGATCTTTATTAGAGTATTTAACCACGGTTTTGATTTAGAGCGTGATCTTACTTTGGTTTAATCACGGTTGTAACCTCCAACTGTGATCTTACATTATCTTTTATCACAGTTCCTAATACATGTTCGGATCATACACTTTGATACATGTTCGTTCTTTAGCTTAATCACTCTAATAAGTTCAGAGCTACATTGCGACCTAGTCGTCAGCTTCCATAGACAACCATTAACAATGCAAGCCAACCGATAATATACATGACTATTTTTTAAATACTTGAATGTGAACTTCTTCAATGCAACAGAGGATGATAAACCATATATAGTTCTTTGCAAGCACACGGACGAGAATCTTGAGTTCCCAACACAGCATGACGATTAGGTTAAGCCTCAACACCCAAAAAGATTTTGAGAACTTGCATAACAAACCAATACAGTGCCTAAAATTTCTGAGCCCTTTATTTTTGTTTCATTGACACTTTCATATTTTGTCTTCTTGTTGCCTAACTCTTTTAACATCAACTAAATTATTATGTATGCATTATGGATTTTGTCGGCCTTTTACGTCTCCCCAATGGAACCTATCCTCCATTCAACCTCAAATAAGTTTATTTGGGCCAAAAAGGGCAACTAAAAAGATAGAAAAGACTTTCTATTACATCATCATGAAAGACCGTCTATGGTTCTTAAAGACTACACTTTTTATCTTTAACGACCAAATTTTAATTTATCCGAGACCAAGTCCATATTGCCAAAAGACTACACTCTGTATCTGTGTTGACCACATGTTTATTGTATATAGAGCAAGTCATATTTGTTGGCAAGTGATAAGTATGAAAAGTTAAGTGGTGGTTCTTTCAAGACCAAGACCAAGTCCATACACTCTATGTCTATGTGGACCACATGTTTATTGTATAAAGAGCACGTCATATTTTTGGGCAGGTGGTAAGTGTGAAAAGTTAGGTGGTAGTTCTTTGAAAATCAAGACCAAGTCCATATTGTCAAAAGACTACACTCTATGTCCGTGTGGACCACATGTTTATTGCATAAAGAGCACGTCATATTTTTTGACAAGTGATAAGTGTGAAAAGTTAGGTGGTGGTTCTTTCAACACGAAGACCAAGTCCATTGTAGACACCCTATTCTGAACTGTCCAGATTAGTTTACTTACGGTTTTTTTTGATTCCCCAATGATGATTAAGGTCAAGAACATCCGAGGTTGTTGGCGTGTTTGGGCTTCGAGCATTCCGAACCCTGTTCAAAGCCTTTCAAAGCCCTTTTCAAATCTGTCGAGCCAGAACCAAATGGCCTCAGCAAAACCCTACTTGCATACGATGGTACCTTTCTGCCGTGCGTTGGTTCTGTGCCACGTGTCAGTCATCGGTCACTGGACCAGTCGTCACTGGCGCACGCAAGTCCATATATAGCGCACGCCAGTCCAAATCAGTCAAATCAACTTTATTCAGCCACTTGCTCGAGACTTTTGCGGCCACCAGTACACTCTACAGTCCCCTGATGATTGCATTCGGGCAGACTGTCTCCCCCTCTCTCCTCCACCACCTTTCAAGCAACTTGGCTCCCACCCCAACCAAACCAGCCCAAATCAGCTGCTTACATCCTCTCTCAGCCCTCTCACTATATATACCCCTCTCATTTATGAGTTTGGGGTTACACTCATCAATACCCTTCAAGTCCTAACCCTCTCTCTTGTCCCTCTTGTTATTTTCTTTCATCCATTGAAAGAAAAAGGCAGGGAGATCAGTCATACACACCACATTGCCACAGTCATCCTTCATTCAATACTACACCCCAAGCTCAAGCTCAAACAATCCACCAAACTCACACCAAAGGTATACCAACCCTACTTGCAAACTGTTCAGACCCCTGAGGGGCGCTGGCAGGGTCAAGGCTGGTAATCAATACCAGTCCTGGCCCTAAAGCTGGCAAAGATTCAAGGATCATGCGTGGTGGTAAGTGGCGCACGCCAGTCGTGGTGAGCCGTGTGCCAGTCATTGCTGCATGGCAAGACTGGTGTGGGGATCATTGATCACCCCTTTTTCTGTTTTATTTCCATTTCTGATCACCATGCTGCATGCTAAAAACCAGTTTACTGACTTCTGTTTTTAGAACTGTGTAGCTAGTTATTGTTTATTTCTGCTTTAAAAGGCCTCTGGGATCCTTCTGGTCATGTTCCAGAACCCAGATGATGCAAAACCAAGCATTGGTCAAGTGGGGTAACTGGCGTGCCGTTCTTTACGACTGGCGCGCACCAGTTATGCTAAAATCCCAATGGCTGGCCCTTGCATAGTAACTTAGCCTTGGCCTCTGCTTGATCCCCACACTGTTTATGGGATTTTCTGTCCATTTCATTTCTGTTTGATTTGCTACTGTAATATGTTCTTGCATATCCTGTGATATTAAATTGCGTGGTTTGTCCTGGGTGTGCACTGGTCCATTCCAGAGCCCAGAGGGTTAATTACGAGAGCTGTGAGTTTTGGGCCTACCGGTGCGCGCCAGTAAGTGTGTGGTGCACGCAGGTCAAGTCTGCATACAGTGGCCTGGCCAGTGCATGCAGGCCTGATCCTGCGTGCGTTACCCTAGATCTGCAAGTTCCAGTTTGCTCAAAATGCTCACAGGTGCTTGTTCTCAATCTATTATATTCATTTAGATCAAACATTCATCATTTTGTCACATAAATGCAATTTGCCACTGTTTTAATCCCCTTTAACTGTTCCCCCGCCCTAACTGGCTAATAAATGATCAATGAGAGAAAAATGCAAATATTTTACAAAATGCCTAAAGTAGAGACCGATCTTCGGATTGGGCGAGGGGAGTGCCATAAAACCCTTCCCCTCTCGTAACCTGGCTCCCGAATCTCAGATATCGAAGATGACGACGGTCCAGTCTACAAGCCTTTTTCAAATCAAACAAACGTGGCAAGGCATTTTCAAGTTCGGTTCCTTGGGTGCAAACCGCGAAAATCCAAGTGGCGACTCTGAATTGTAAGCGTTTCGCCGCGCTTCCCAACAAAAAGGCGCACCTGAATTTTTATAAACACAAAAACGTGAATTTTCGGGGCGTGTGCCTATATCCATATTGCCAAAAGACTACATTCTATCTCTGTGTGGACCACATGTTTATTGTATAAAGAGCACGTCATATTTTTTAGCAAGTGGTAAGCGTGGAAGTTAGTTGGTGGTTCTTTGAAGACCAAAACCAAATCCAAATTGCAAAAGACTACACTTTATGTCTGTGTAGACCACATGTTTATTGTATAAAGAACACGTCATATTTTTTGGCAAGTGATAAGCGTGGAAGTTAGGTGGTGGTTTTTTCAAGACCAAGACCAAGTCCATATTGCAAAAAGACTACACTTATGTCTGTGTGGACCACATATTTATTGTATAAAGAGCACGTCATATTTTTTGGCAAGTGATAAGTGTGGAAAGTTAGGGGTGGTTCTTTCAAAATCAAGACCAAATTCATATTGCCAAAAGACTACACTCTTTGTCTGTATGAACCACATGTTTGTTGTATAAAGAGCAAGTCATATTTTTTGGCAAGTGATAAGTGAAAAGTTAGGTGGTGGTTCTTTTAAAACCAAGACCAAGTCCATATTGCCAAAAGGCTACATTTTATGTCTATGTGGATCACATGTTTATTGTATAAAGAGCACGTCATATTTTTTGGAAAGTGACAAGTGTGAAAAGTTAGGTGGTGGTTCCTTCAAGACCAAGACCAAATCCATATTGCCAAAAGACTACATTCTATGTCTGTGTAGACCACGTGTTTATTGTATAAAGAGCAAGTCATATTTTTTGGCAAGTGATAAGTGAAAAGTTAGGTGGTGGTTCTTTCAAGACCAGGACCAAATCCATATTGCCTAAAGACTACACTCTATGTCTGTGTGGACCACATGTTTATTGTATAAAGAGCAAGTCATATTTTTTAGCAAGTGATCAGCGTAGAAAGTTAGTTGGTGGTTCTTTCAAGACCAAGACCAAGTCCATATTGCTAAAAGACTACACTTTATGTCTTTGTGGACCATATATTTTTTGTATAAAGAGCACGTCACATTTTTTGGCAAGTGGTAAGCGTTGAAAGTTAGGTGGAGGTTCTTTCAAGACCAAATCCATATTGCTAAAAGACTACATTATATGTCTTTGTGGACCATATCTTTATTGTATAAAGACCATGTCATATTTTTTTGGCAAGTGGTAAGTATGAAAAGTTATAATTAATAACTTGGTCTTTTATATACATTTGTTGGGTAATCCATCTTTAGTATGGGAGGTCTAGAGAAAAATCATGAAAATGGTGTCATTAATACTTACATTGACTTCCCCTAAAGTTCACCAGCATCTTATTTATATAAGTGGGAAACAAAAGTGCCAACATCTTGTTTTTATAAGTGGGGAGCGAAAGTGGTATCATGGATAGTTACATCGACTTCCCCTCCAGTTCACCAATATTTTGTTTATATTATCTATGTCCATATATTGTTGGAGTCGCCTTCATCAAGGGGGGATGGCACTGGTGGATTCCAATTGTGACACAACACTGAACAGCTCCCCCAAAGAGCTCGACATGAAAGATTTCTATTGCTGAGATGGTCCTATGAAAGACATATTTTATATGTTTAACCACCACCACTACTGTTGCGATAACATGAATACCATTTCATACAAAAATAACCAAAAATGTCCCAATGACTACTCATTCCTTGGTATCAACAAACTAATAAACCAGTATCATAAAAATGAAAATGTTAATGCATCTTCACCATAAATTGCATCGGAAATTCCAAGTATTTAGAAAAGAACTCTATACATATAGTGATAAAAAAAGAAAAAAACTAATATACATCTCTTTGTAGCTAAAAAAAAAAAAACTTTCTACTAAAAAACAATAAGTGGTAGAGAATGATCAACTCTATATTGATAACCCTTTAACTCTTAGACCTGCAATTCAAAAAGAATAGAAATAGATAAGTGACAGCATAATCAAACCACTAACAAGGAAGTTAAAAGATGAACTCCAAAATAGAACATTACATACCTCAGCAAGGGAGACAGTAACATTCAAGTTCAGTGGCAAAGTGGACTTCAATATCTATGTTCATCCTAGTAAAAAATAAACAAGTACAATTAAGTCTGGTAAGTAAAAATATAACAAAGAAGTTATATACAAAAAAGATAGATAGTTGTTAGCTTGAAGTAATCTATAAGAGTCTATACCCAACTTAAACATATGCAAAATTACTTTAAAAAACTGCTCATTACTTGCATATAAGTATCTTTGTTCTGCCGTAAGATCTTCAATGTCTACCTTGTCAGCAAGATAAAGGTACCTACAAATTGAGTAAATTAAGTTTGACACTTTGATCCCCTGAAAAGCAGAATTATGAAAGCATTAGAAATCGCATCAATTTCCAGAAGCTAGGATGAATTTCAAGCTTTAGCAGTAAGAGTTCCTGCCTTACAAATCGCATCAATTTCATCAAATATGTAAGTCACTTTGATCCCCTGAAAAGCAGAATTATGAAAGCATTAGACACCAGAGGTAATGCTTAGAGTAACTTTTGCATAAGCCTTTTACCTTGAGTTCTCTGGTCTTGTTCAGCATCAGCAAATAAATCTCTAACATTCTTCTCAGTTTCACTAATAAATTTGCTCACTACTTCAAGCCCATTCTTTTCTAACATTGTTGATTGTCAACACATTACCAAAAAGCTAGTGTTGGCTGATTCCTAGACATTCTGTTAAATTAGATAGAGATTGTGAAGTCCTGCTTCTGTCCTGCTTAGATATTAGGGCTGCACATATTAGGGCTGCACATTTAAACAATTTGTAGTATCAAAATCAAACACAAAAAGTTTAAAAGATGACAAAGGACCCATGCTCCTAAGGCTAAAACTATCAAACCATACCGAAAAAAAGCTCCACAATTCACATCATATTTACCGGTGCAAGCAGTTGAACAATGCCTTTTAAAGTTCAACATTTTGGCTAAAATGCGTCAAAACCGTAAGATGCAGACTTGTATGTATTCTACCAATTTCCAAATAACTCCAACAAGTATACTCAACAATTCAAAGTTCAAAGAAAGAAGACAAGAGTGGCGAGCTCTTTCTGATGAAACCTTTCCATCAGCGCACTGCCGCGTATGATAAGAGCGGTTTCGGTAAAATCTTTTGAGGAACTACCAATCCCGTGGATAAAAAAAGTTGGAAGCTTGAAACAAAATCACAGATATTTGGGGGAACAAAATTTCAATCGAGTGGGAGTGCAAAAAAATTCAGCGCTCTTTTTCCTTTTTTAATTTACACGATATGGAAAAGGTAAAAAAAAACGCTACTGATTTCCCCAACTTATTATAGCGATGGCAGAAAAATGCTATATTCTTATATTCTTATGCAACAAAGTGATTTATCACATAAGCTTGATTACCTTTTGAAGAGAAATAGGTAAATAAAAAAAAAGTCTTAAGTACCACATCAAGCCTACAACTGCAACCATGAAGAGAGATACAGGAGTCCCAAAATGATGTCTACATAGGATTTCACAAATTATTCCATATTCAACAGTCTAACCCAAGTAAAATACACATGCATACTTTGCTTTTGAGAACAAGAAATCCACACTAAAAATTAGACTGTGGAATCAATGAACTGCTTATCAAATAAACAAGGGATAAAAGAACAAAGTTTGTCCTTCCTATACAACTCAGTCACCGGCATAAATCTAATTTTTCAATGTAACCTTGCAAAACACAGTGCACCTCTATTTCAAACACCAAAAAAAAAGTATGTCAAGATATGTGTCCTTTGTAATTTTTTAGTTTATCGGTATGTATTTGTGTTTCCTCACAAAAAAAAAAAAAGAAGCAAATTTGAGGTCAAAGAACAACTCTAAAAATTGTAGCATCTTTTCTGGTTCTTGGTATTTTCTAGCTCTATGTTTTGCTTCCTTGCATTAGTCAAGTATATTACATTTTCAACCGTGCATATCCCTTGCGACTCTACTCAGTGTATCCAATTTTGGTACCCATAGTTTTTGTCTTTTTCAAAAACACAAGAATGTAAAGCAGTGAATTGCTAGCCATAGAGGATCAAAAGAAATAATTGCTAGCCAAGGGGTCCACATTTGGACTTCTCCTGGGTATAGAAGTGGCCTCACAAGCACACTTATTGAACGTGAATGAATCAATCCAAAAGCCCCAATATGTTATCCGAATGAAAATCGATACCTCAATGAAAGTAAATCCAAATCCTCTAAGTGCAAAAACTGTGGAAATCTTAGACTGATTAACAAATTCTAATAATCGAAGATTAAAACCCTAACTTCATATTTGGGCAAGAATTAAGAAAAAAAATCAAATCAAACCTGGTGAAGACTCTCCGAACAATGACCTCGTTGCTTCAATCGGTGCAAAAGTTCTGAATAGATCTTTGATTCTTCTCCAACTCCAGAACGAGAGAGCAGAAATACAATGAAGTCGAGCGATTAGTATGGAATCAGAGGTTAATCATCAGAAACTAGGAGAACTGAAGAACAACAACTTACCTTCAACTCATGATCAAAACCCTAGAATAGCATCCAACTCCAGTTTGTAGTTCGCACGACTGGAGAACGCTCATGCGCGAGTTCGCAGAGAACGATTGATGGATCAGGATTCGGGCTCTAGCGTGAAATCGTGTGAAAATTTTGAAGGGGTATGCGATTTGTGGGGCGTGAAGCCATTTTTGTGCCTCTTTTATTTAGGCAGCACGTTGTAGATGGATTTAATGAAACGCTATTATATAGACATACGTGGGTATACCTCAGTTCATCTTCCATTAATCACAAAAGAAACCCTAGGAGATTGGAGTGAGCTAATTTCAAACTAGCCCTAGCTATTACTCTTCTTTGAATCAATGGAGAAAAAGAGAGAGAAAGATGGAGTTCAGAACTTGAGAGAGAGAGGGGAACATACCAGTTATCGTTGATGTGAGGAAGAGGGAGAGGAGAGTCGGTCAGGAGGAGACGATCGGAGATTTGGGAGGGGAATGAGGGTTAGGGATTTTACTGGTTTATAAGGGAGGATATAATTGTCAATTCAACTTCTCATACCATGTCTTGGTGAATAATTTTATTTGTGTCATGAAAGTGGTAATTTTAAGAGTGAAGACCATCTATTGGTGATTAATCTTGGTCCACGCCACCTGCCAGTAATTTTCCCTTGAACAAACACATTTCCTACTCCTCTTAAGCATCTCCAAGAGCCACACCATTTTTTTAGCCATTTTGGTGAGAAAAAGTGTAATAGCTAGCCACTAACAATCCAACAGCCTCCTCAAACACCCTAGCCATTTAGAAAAAAATAATAAATCAGCCTGGGTCCCTCCACGAACCTCAAACAAACACACCAATTTTTTTTTCTCTCTCATCATCCCTGCCTCCATAGCCAGGCCGCCATTGTTACACACCCTTCTCTCTCTCTCTCAAACACACATACTCTCAAATCCACCAAACCTCTGCCTCTCACACACTCGCGCATCCCTTCTCACCCATTTCTAGATTTCCTTCCTCTAGACATCGGCGATTGGTCCGCACCGCCGGCGATCAGATACCGGAAAACCCACAACTGAAAAAAACCCACAACCCAGCACCGATTTCCGATCTGTCTTCCGATGACGAGGCTGCAGCAGAGAGAGAGAGAGAGAGAGAGAGAGAGAGAGAGAGAGAGAAGCAAGCCAAGCGAGCTGAAAAACCTCACCCGGTGGGGCGAGGTACTGTAGCTCCTAAGCGAATAGGCGAGGCTAGAGCGAGTCTGCTGGGTTTGAAATTTCACGGTTTTCTCGCTAATCTCGTCTGATTCTGAGCCGGAGCTAGTCTCCTGGAGATGCTCTTAAATAAGAAGCAGTTCGCTCGCCATTTTATGGACAATTTTGTCCTTGTTGTGTTGGGTACGTGGCCCCCACTCCTTTGCTCTTGTAATTGAAGCTCCATCTGTCCTTCCAGAACTCTCGCTTCTTCTTCTCCTCCGTCCTATGAAAACACAGAGAGAGAGAGAGAGAGAGAGAGAGAGAGAGGAGTTTTTGGGCGAGTACTCCTCCGATTTGGGGTAAAACCAGTTCTTGCTTATTCTTCTCCTCCGTCGACCAATGCTGCCTCCTTAAAGGTTGAAAACAGAGAGAGAGAGAGGAGTTTTTGGGTGAGTACTCCTCCGATTTGGGGTAAAACCAATTCTTCATCCCTGAAGATCTGCATGTTGCTTTTGGTCATCTCGGTCACCAGCCATAAGCTCCTCAGGTACGGAGAGAGGGTACGCACAAAGCAAGGAAAACCAGTCAACTCACGCTCACTGGACGATCCACCGTCAAATCTTAAACCGTTGGCCATGGAACCCGACTACCAAAATCGCATAAGGTATGCATATGATTTTCCTGCTTTGCATGTGTTTGTTAGAACGAGTATTTGGTAATCTCTTCCTATCTATTGCAGCCTTGTGTTAGCTAGAACGAAGGAGTATTGTTCAGTATTCCATGGAAAGATCAGAGTAAGTTCGTAAATTCATTTTCTAATTCACAGAGTACATTGTAAAATATCCAGAGAAGAGCTACAGCCTAAAGTGTGTAAATTTATGCTTCAGGCCCTTTGCTCTGAATCTTTGTATGTTCTATCATCAGGTCAAAAAAGTGAAGAAGTTGTATCTAGCTCTTGCTGGTGCTCCTCTTCCTTTTGGAGTAATGATATACGGTGTGTCAATATGGCTCCAAGACTTCTTTCGGAAGGTAACCAGCTCTATTAACCCACATATTCTAATTAAACATTTTACTAAGTTGGGTTAGTGGCTTGAGTATGTCTATTAGTACGACTACCATACTGTAGTGGATGAATGGTGTGTGACCTAGACGGATGTGGACATTTTTTTATGTATTCTTAGACTTGACTGAATTCAAAGTGCTTAATTGCATTTTGCTAATTTGCAAGATATAAGAGATTAGGAAATATAGTATGATAATAGAGAAAGTTAAAAAGTCCCAAATAAAAAGTAGATACTTAATTATGTGAGCCCTAGAGATAAAAATTAGTTATGATCCTTTACAATATTATGATCAGATCTTTGCACTTTGCACTGGTCCGAACGGATTATAAATTTGAGCACTTAATTTTCTTAAGTTCTGTTTTGTTTGCATGAATAACATGACTTGAGTACTTCTTACATCCCTTAGTTGGTATTGCTAACTGTAATGGAATATTTTTCTTTTCATGCATTTTCACAGGGATTTCGATGGGCTATTGATCATGATAAGTGGCAGAGTCGGGTTGACAATGTATTTGAAGGTGAGGCCACAAAATCTTAATCAGAAAATTGAAGATAGTTGGTACTTAACTAGGAGTGTTTATTGACACCAGTGTGAAATTTTCTCGCACTACTTGTTTGGCCTAGCATCATCAAATTTTAGTACAAATATACTTCACTAAATAAAGCCTTAAATTTATGATATTGTTGATAGGAGTACTTGATGCAAACTCCATTAAGTAGAGTACTCTGTGTTAATATTGCAAGGATCATTTGTTACCTTTTATATGATGGTTAACACGGGAAAGAGCACTTGTCTCCTAAATTTGTGTGTGAGGTAGTAGTTCTATGGAATATGTGTTGCATATCATCTCTCTTTTCCTAGAAGCATATTTTACCAACTCAGTGCATGCATTTTTTATCAGAAGCGCAGTTTGATTTCGACAAACTCCATTAAATTTTTTTTTTTTGGGTTTCAGAAGCATGGTTTGATTTGGGCAAGAGTGTCATTGACAAGGAAATGGTGGAGAAGGTCAGTTGCATTTAGTCATTTACCATTGTGTATATCGAATCGGTTTTAGATTAGTAAAAATTTTCTTCTGTGACGTCTAATGATATTCCATATTTGGTTTAATTTTCTTACAAGTGTGGGACAGAATTGCTCTTGGTTTAGCCTCCCAGTTTGAATCACTTTATACAATTCCAATAATTGCACCACGCCCTCTGCTGATCTTAAATGGGATGTTCTTTTCTGCACTCTGATCATCAATTGTATGGACAAGGGATTAGCCAAGTGGTGAGTTGAGTACTGGTTTTTGTCAAACAGGTGAAAAGGATCCTTGATGCCCACTCGAAGGACTAGAAATTCCCAAATCAAGAGCACCAAGGCTTATGAGGAAGCCCATTGTCCTGATAAGTTCAAGGTATGAATCTTTCATCTGTTAAAGTTGATTGCGGTTGTAGTTACAATTTGGTAGTGTGCATCAAGCTTACAATTACTCTACGGTTGCAAGTATCATTATGAACAATGTCCATCTCTACGCTGAATCTCTAGACTGTTATGATTCCTCTCAGAATAAAAGTCACCTTTGAGAAAACGCATCCTTGGTTTCAAAGGCATCCATGCTACGTTAGAGTGCACACAGGCACCAGGGTTACTCGTTTGAAGCTTGTGCGATGTTTAGGCCCCTGTGTGACAATGACCATTCTTTGGACAATGGAGCACATCAAATAACTGATTTTGGTTTCTATGATTGTCATTGGCTTCTCTCTGAGTTGTTCATTTGCCAGAATCCATAGTGCGTCATGTGGGAATGGGTAATTGATTGTTTCTTCTCTGCAGCCATGCAGCCTATAAATTCATGGACAGTTTCATGATCTTGCAGAAGGAAGAAACTTTGGACAGCCCAAAGACAAAAAATAGTTAACTCTCCATAACAAGTGAAGAGCAAGCCATTTGCTACGTAAAGGCCTTCTGTAATCAAAGACGTGCAGCCTAATTTCACTAGGCCTTTCATAAACAGAAATATGGTGTACTTTTTTTTGTTTTAAAGGCAAAAATATGGTGTACTTATGTATATGAAACTTATGCACCTTATGCTTTCGGAAATATTCAACACCGTTCAATTGATCAACGGGCATGCGACGTGCAAAACGGGCATGACAGATGCGTTTTGCACATCGCGATGCACCTAGTTTTCTAATAGAAGAATGTATGGATTGATTATGTCCGGTCCGGGCTTTATTACCCAACACTTATCAGTGGGGATGTTTGTCGACTATTGATACCGATTGATGGGCACCGACCGTGTAATGACCGGGTTGTGGGGGCCTACCTTATGGCCCCGCACTATTACATTCTGAGTGTAACATTGTATCAAGCAACTAATGTTAGTCCGTGCCTACGGCACTACATATTTCGGTTGGAAGGGGATTGCAATTGTATGATTTAGGTGAAAATCATGGGCACTTAACTGGGAAGTATGAGGATGCATTGCGGCCTTTGGATTAAATGAATCTAAGCTGTTCCAACAATTTGTCCCCACTCCTTTCTTCTATTTTATAATAGTGATTGCAGTTATTCGATAGAGTTGATTTTTAACGGCACATTATATCAAGTAATTGCAGTTATTCGATTGAGTTGATTTTTTACAGGATAACTAAATTCAATGTTCGGTTTGAATTATTCGTGCAGAATCCAAAAGTGGATCCCGCAACCCGTCTTTACACTATCCCGTTTGATTCGCGAATTGAAAATGATGGGATTAACAGTCTTAGGATTAATAGTCCCTGAATTATTTGTCCTGGATTAATTTCATCTCTAATTTCACTCAATCTCATGTTTGATTCGCGTGGGATTAATTATAGGATAAGGAATAATAATTTTTTTTAAAAAGTTCAAAAACATTTTTCGAAAAAAGAAACTTTTGAAAAAGAAACATTTTAAAACAAATAATTTTTTGAAACATTTTTATTACAAAACAATTTGGGAAAAGTTTTTTTTTTTTGAACTAATTTTTAAAAAACAAACAAATTTCTTTAAAAAGTTGAAAATCAATTTTCTGAAAGAAAAAAAAACTAGTTTTTGAAACTTTTTTTGAAGAAAAAGGTTTTTTGAAAACATTTTTCAAATAAAATAGTTGTTGAAATCATTTTTTGAGAAAAGAAAGTTTTAAAAAACATTTTTCGTATGTTTTTAACAAAAATAATTTCTGAAAACATTTTTGAAAAACATGAAAGTTTGAAAATAGTTTTTTTTTTAAGTTTTGTAAAATAAGAAAGTTTTGAAAATATATATTTTTAAAAAAAAGTTTTTTCAAAACAATTTCTGAAATTAATTTTTTTTTTTTAAAGGTTTTTTTAAAAACATTTTCTGAAATTAATATTAAAGAAAATAATTCTGAAAATCCTTTTTGAAATCAATCTCAATATCATGAAATATTTTTGAAAACAATTCCTTATTTATTAATCCTACGTAATCTCACCTCCCCTTAGGATTATTTAGTACCCCCATATAGGGATAAAATTAATCTTGGAATTAATAATCCCGACAGTCATTTCGGAAACCAAACATAGAATAACTCAAAGATTAGATACATTTAGTCCTATCCCAGACAGTTAATCCGCGAATCAAACGAGGCCTTGGTATCATAGTATTTTCGGGATGATAATCTTTTAGGATATGACTTTGAGCACAATTGTGTACATTGGATTTATGTTGACTCATGTGCATTTAAAGTTCCGTTTGGAATCTATAGAAAGGAAAGGAAAAGAAAAGAAAATAAAAAAATTTTCCTTTCCATTGTTTGGTTGGAAGGGAAAGTGTGAAGAAAATAAGGATTTTGAGTATAATGAATAGTAAATTTTTCCTCCCATTTTCCTCTCATTTTCCTTCTCTTTTATTTTCCTTTCCTTACTTTTCCTTTCCAAACAGAGCCCTTGAAGAAAAGAAAGGAAAGGAAAAGAAAATAAAATGGGAGGAAAATGAGAGGAAAATGAGAGGGAAAATGTACTGTTCATTACCCTTAAAATCTTTATTTTTTTTACACTTTCTCTTCCAACCAAACAATGGAAAGGAAAATTTTTTTATTTTCCTTTCCTTTCCCTGGGTTCCAAACGGACCCTAAAAGCTCTGGGCATGAACGGTTTTACCGTTTTAATCCTGAAACCGGGGCTAGGGTTGAAAACCGGTTGTTACTTAGGGTTCAAGAGGAGAGAGGAGATTTAAAAAGATGGAGGAAGACAGCGACGACGAAAGAAGGGAGGCAGCAATAGCGTCGACGCCACCTCTGCAACCCAATTTCAATCCTTCTGGGATCACCCATGCCCAACTCACCAAATTCCAAGTACTTACAAACCCTAATTTGGTCCTTCACTTTCTTGAATTTCGGTTTATGTGCAGCTGTCAGATGAAGAAATTTAAAGATTCTTTATTGTTTATACCAACCTATTTGATTAATATGTGTGGTATTTGCCTAATGTCGGAATTGAATTTGTTTTCAAGATTAACTTTTGTTTCTTCATAATTCGCTTGGGACTTAGAGGTTAGACCAAGAATCTGTTAACAGCACAAATGCAGCGGTGAAGGAGGCAATTAACTCAGAACTTCTCTGGCAGTAGTTTCATTTCTTCTTTCAGTTTGTTAAAGATGCATAGAAAAGCCGATCAAAATAAGAAAAGAAAAGAAGATGCATAGAAAAACTAGCACATCTACTTTTACAGGTTGTTGGTCGAATGTTTGGATTTGACGGGCTTGACATGATCTATTTTGGTGTTTATGCATCTACTGGCACCTTGTAAAGTTTGATTTTGTTACTCAATGGATGTGTTGTTGGTTTTGTAGAAATAGTTAGAGTAAATGCGCTTCATTGCACATTGTTGTTGGTTCCTTTTGGGAGTTTTAACTTAAATGGACATTCATTAATGCATGCCTCCTTAGAATGTTAGCTATGGCCCCTTGGTTCTTTATGAGACCCAGGGACACTATAGACTACGCTCAGCACACCCTAGGAGATTCTCGGGACACTCTACATACACTCACAGGAAATATCGGAGGTGTCGAGAAAATAGTCGGCTCTAGTTAATGCTTAGGAAAGACTTCTTTATGTGTGAAATATGATGTTTGATAGATTATCAAGACACATGTTAAGATAAAACGCTTTTGTTGGAACACATTTGTGGATTATGTATTGACAAGGACGAATGATGAAGTGACATATGTAGATAAAAGGATGCATGGTATTTCTATTATAATTAAAAGCTGTATTTTTCATTTTTAAATTATCTTTTATGCAACATTCATTGAAACTACTAAAGCATATTGCCGTAACATACCCAAAATATTGAGGCCTCCATTTTTTGCTCAATTTCGTGTGTTGGAATGTTGGTGTCTTGTTGCGTGTCCTTGTCAGTGCTACGCAGACTCTCTCTCTTTTTCTTCTGTTTTTCCCTCTTGGAATGTTGGTGTCTTGTTGCGTGTCCATGTCAGTACTATGCAGATGTGGAACTGGTGTTAAAAAGTTCTAGTTGGCTACTTAGCATCTGGGAAGATAGAGCAGAAGAAGTTAGTTTTTATAAAAGTGAATTGATTGCTCTTTACCGTGACTTGTCTTATCCTCTGGTGCTTTCAATTTGATAGCCAATCATTGCTTAACTGAGAATGCTGTTAGAGGGTGTTATAAGGTTTCTGTGTCTCAGTTATGCGGCCGAATGTGAACATATGTTTCTCTCTTTGAGCTTATAGGAGCTGCACAGAAGGCGTTTACAAATCAAAGCAAGATCGAAGATAAGGAACAAAGCAAAAGGTTCCTTCTGTGGTTTCATCCAGTCAACTTCATTCTTTATTGGTTATTTTGTTGGAGCTTTTATTTTATGTAATCTGGGGGAATAATGTCTCTGCAGGAATGCCAGACAAGACGAGTAAATCTCGTTTTAAGAATCCTGATGCCAAAGTAACAGAGGAAATTTCAAGCAAAGAAATTGACGACTCAAGTGCTTCCGTCTTGAATGGGAGTGCCATGAAAAATACCCTCTCCCTGCCGAAGGAGACTGCAACGGTGCTTGTTGGAGCAAAAAAGCGGCAGAAGTTACACTGGGGGTATCATCAACCTCTTATATCTTTGTCAAGTTCATAGATGAATACGACATCTTTGTAATGCTGATGGTCTCTATGCATCAGGCAGCTTAGGAGTTTATTTTATTGCTCCAAATCCTTGATATTTACTGTAGCTTCATAGATTTTGACGAAGTTTTTATTTCCCTTGGAATTTTCTGTTCTTAGGCTGGACACGAAGGAAAGGTGGGAGCGGAAAGCCAACATGTAGAGAGGCATAGCAACCAGCCTACCATGGGAATCAGAAATGCAAGTTTCCTGAGTGATAATTTGCCACCCTATCTGAAGTCAGTCTCGTAAGTTCAGAAGACACGGCTGACGCTACGCTTTCTGAGTCAATGATTTTTATTGGGAAAAACTCTAGCATGCAAAAAGCTCTACTAACATCTGAAGGAGTTGAAGTTATCTAAGCTTCTTTTCGGGGCAGTGGAGCTAAAGAGAACGCTGTAAATATGAGGGATGGACATAGTGCTCTTCTTTTTTCTTTTGTTCTAGTAACTTTTTACAACTCTTGTTTTGGTTGTTGATTAATAGGCATAAGTACGGGCATTAGTTTGTGTTGGATTTTTTTGTAGATGAAATAATTGTGCTAATTTTCTTTCGTTCATTTGTGTTCCTGTTTTTGCTACTTTACACATCTCCTTTCATCAGCAGCTAGTCAGTGCGTTCTATTGGCAAAGGAAAAACCATCACTGATTCCACAGAAAGCTGTATCCCCCACCTGCATTGTGCTGACAAAAAATTGCCCCGTTATTACAAATAATGATGCACCGAGAGTGCTTTTTCGTTTCAAGTTCGACAGAACACATCGGGAAACTAAACATACACAAATACATCACAGAATCGAGTGACAAAAAATGCCCTGATTGCACTGCTCTAAGAACCCCATTTCAACATGGACTATCTACAATTGCAACAGGTTCGATAAAAGTCGAAAATGAAAGCAAAAAGAGGAACATGAAACAAGCACAGCTCCAATTTATGGTATTTGCAACGTGGATTCACATTGGAGTAGAGAAATCCTTCAAGGCTTCAACATGTCAGTATCAGTCAACTGGGGATACTGTCATTATTGTCATTACCATCACCAACAGTTGGGAAGATTATCAGGATCAAATTGCTGGGTTGAGAGCACGCTCTATCTCCTCCAATGATCGACCCTTTGTTTCCACAACATTACCAGCTATGTACAGGACAGCTAGAACACAGACCATCGAGAACCCCAAATACACAGAGCTGATTCCGAAATTATTCACAAAACTCAAGAAGAACAGCCCGATGACAAAGTTGGATATCTGCTCAAGAAGAAAACAGCAACCCTCGTTACTAGAGCATAGACTTCTAGACACATAATCAGAAAATCCAAGAAAGATGCACAGATTGTTTTCTTCTTTTTTCCTGGCTTCCACAGCTTTCAACACACAAATTAAAGGCTGTTCTGGTACTTTGTGCGTGCATATCTATCTCATTTTGTAGTGGCAAAATAAAATTTGTCAGTTAGTAGTTTTGGCAAAACGTCCCGGTAGCTCCTCGGTTCTTGGAGGTTTAGGGGGGCCACTGTTTCAGTTGTATTCTGAGGGCAGCCACTTTGTGCATTTATTGACAAAGGTTAGGTTTGTCTCCAATCATCCCCTGCCCATGCCCCCAATGATTGGGGACTAGATGAGTTATGTTATGTTGTTGTTGTTGTAGTAGTTTTGGCAAAAGAGCAAATAAGCTTGTTTGGTGGGGCTGATTTGCTTAACTGCTTATTAAAGAAAACCAACAATCAGAATAAGCAATTGGTAGCCAAAAGATTTTTCTTATTTTTAGTTCTCCTGATTGCTTCTTTGTAAGAAATCCTACATGTGGTGGGAACCCTTAATGTGAAAACCGCGGACATTTTGCACCAAAGAAATCACCGAAACCTCTCTTATTCATGACTTACCCAATGCATGCCCAAGGACAAAGCAACTGCTTTTGCTCTTATTCTGGAGGCAAATATCTCTGGAAGTAGAAGAGCAGGCACTGGACCAGCACCAAGTGAAAAGGACAATACATAGCTGTGCAAATAGAATGAAAGCCCAGATTAATCCCATCGGTTATAATGAGTAGATTGTGTAATATAATTAGCCCAAGTGATAAGAAGTAACTCACAGGACAGTCCCAAGAACCGCAAGGGTGCCTGAATAAGGTGCCAGGGCCTTCCAAGTGAGCGAAAAGGAAAGCAATAACATTGAGGCAGCCTGAAATTTGGTTTCAAGATTATTGTAAGCATAGGAGTAGTTCTTTATTTATCATAATCGAAGGGATCCGAAAAATAGACAGTTCTTGGACAGGTGCGAATATAAACGAGAAATACACAGGTGGAATATGTTACAAGTTATGTCTGGTTTAAATTCATGCATATCAAAGCAAATAACAATGCTTTATTACTTATTAGGAAAAACTACAAATCACTTTAGCTACAGGCAAGCTTTGCTGTCCTGCCCACTCAAGAATCTCAAACTTTGTTTGCATATTCTTTTTGCTTTGCACATATATGTAAACTTTTGATCAAGAGATGTTACGTAGGAAACTAGATGAAATAGACCTCTGACAGAATGCAATGGGAAAAAAAGAAGCATCTATCAAAGGGTCACAACTATTTTTGACAAACAAAAGCTTTTAGAAGTGCACTAGGTAGTAATCACACTCTCTAGATACCTTTTTTTTCCCCCTGGTGGACAATGCCAGTGAAATATTTGCTACCTACTTGATGAGGCCAACTGGAGACATTTTTTAAGTGGCCAATCAGAAATCTTATCCTGTAAGATTCGTTCAATGAATTCCATCCAAAACATAAAATAAAAGTTCAACACAGAAAAGGTGGGAGGAAATAATTACTCCCGGTGGACGTAAGATATAGTTTAGTATAGATATTGAAAAAGAACATCATCCTATAAGTTCCAAGATTTGTAACAATTTCAAAGATTAATGAAACTTTTTTTGCCTTTCAAAAAAATAAGTTCCAAAACTCAAGATTTGCACTTCAGTATGTCAATTTAATTAGTGTCACGTGCATCAGATAGATAATCGTATTACCATTCCAGAAAAGCTTGTAATTAAAAGACTTTTCCTTCCTTGCTTATCCATCAAAGAGGATGCTATCGTTGTACCTGCAAGAAAATTAACGTCCAGTAGCATGAAACATTTATCCCAATTATTAAATCAGATTTTTCCTTTAAATCCTTGAACAAAACAACAAAATAAACTAACCGAAAACATTTGATGCCCCAACGAGAGCACTGGCTGCAACATCAGATGCAATTCCAACACTGCGGAACACAGATGTAGAATAATATACGACGGCATTAATTCCAGCCAACTGTTGGAACAAGAAAAGCGCTGCACCAACACTGACGACTGCAGAAGGCAAATATGCAACATGTTACGACTTGCAATAGAAAGAAATGAAGAGCAGAAACAGATAAAGGTACTTGGAACTAATAATATACAAGCACTCTTCAGTATCACTGTAATCTTGGCAATTTTATTTATCGACCATGCCATTCAAGTTGCACGTGTGAGGATCAAATAGAAATCTATTGCAAAGATGCAGAAAATGTTTGATGAATTCAAAGGGATACAGTTAATGTTGGAAGTCCAAACATGTTCAGATGAATCAGATTCAGATACAAACCCATAATGAATGCTTGTGGTAAAGACTGCATTGCACTACATTCATCTCAAAATGGCCAAGGGAATTTTAAACAAATGCAAAACTAGTCTCTTTCATGCATGTCATGTGGATGTCTCAGCTCAACAATTTTCAAACAAAAAAAAAAACTCTTAATCCCAACAACTTGGGGCCAACCCAAGAGATCTTGAGTCTCTCATGGTTGCCTTTTCCCCTTCTTACTTTCATAAACAGCAGGGCCTTCAAAAGCCAAATACCCATTTGTAGTGGTTTCACTCCAGATTTTAGTGCTGTATCCATAAAGACCAAGTCACATTGCTAACTAAACACAGAAAAATAATCAGAGAACACTAAATCATTTGTGAATGCTAGATAGTTTTCACATTCCGAGTGATTCAGGGAAACAATTTCTGTAGTAAAGAAGCATTCACACATGCTTGAATTGTTTCCCAAATTTGGACCACTGGTGTATGTGAAACATACCTACAGGGGCAGTCACTAATTTGACCTTCCCTTTTGTTTAGCAGTAAGAGGCATCTAACAAGGTGATATTGAAGATAACACAAGGATACATATGTTCATATGACTTCCTACCATTCCAACACAAGTAAAGTGCAGTCAAACTTACAGGTGTGGTGACTAAGCCACTAAGGTATCAATAAAGACAACCTTAACATGGAAGCTAGCCATTTTTACTTTGTCATTAAAATAACTATCCAGGCCATATCTCATTGTACGTCTAGTATCATTATAGATTTTATCGCGCTGAACTACAAATTCTCAAATGCACATTCTGCGTGTGACTGCATGTTATCCAGTATCAATAGCTTCCCTTCTTTTCTGGGTTTACCTTTCCGATATCGGTTACTGAAAAGATCAAACCACCCAGCTTCTGGTTCTGAGGACCCTTGACTTGCTGCACTGAAGTCATTCATTACCTCAGCTACTCTTTCCTTTCCAAATAGTCTTTTTATTGCCATTTCAGCTTCAGGAATTTTTCCTTGCTGCAACCAAATTTGTATAGCTTATCCTCCCTTACACATACAAAAGTTGCAACCAAATGTGACTAACAACAAAGAAAACCTGATAAAGCCACCTAGGACTTTCCGGAGAAAATGCCATTCCTAGTGCCAAAAGAACAGAGGGGATAATTGCAATGCCAAACATTGTCCTCCACCTGATGAAAGAGGGAAGAGAATAAAAGAGAAAGAATGATGGTTCAAAAAACTCTTTCAACATCCTCGAGTTACTTAACATGTGATGATCCAAAAATAAGGTGTACGACAGGATTTTATTAGTATCCCAGGGGTCCTATTCTAAAACTGGTCCTCATTCCTTTATGCCCTGTTGTTTAACAAGAGATACACCAATCTTAGCAATCATTTGATCAGCCAGAACTTCTACATAAAACAGTACTTTTGGCAAATTGGCTGGTAGAGGAAAATCCACTAAATATGCAGTATCAGTCTTAGCACTTTTCAACAGTGTCTATGAACTTCAGTACATTCACATCTCACTAAACATTAAAGCTACCTTCCTGTCAAGTAGGTATCATGTAAAAAATACGTACCATAGAGGATTTCCTGCTAAGGGCAATCCAGCCACCAGTGCTGCAAGAATCCCGATACAGATAAAAAGTTGGTTGATAGATCCAAGAGTGCCGCGAATTTCAGTCGGTGATATCTAACCATTGGAAATAATATCAACAAAAAAAAAAAAAAAGAATATCAACAAAAACTGCAAGCTATCAGAATATAATAACATTACTTAAGTTAAAATGACAATTACCTCAGATATGTAAAGTGGCACAATAGCAGATGAGATGCCGATTCCTATTCCAGCAAGTAAACGGCCAATTATCAATGTCTGTACACTATGGGCTGTGGCACTGCATGATTTGACACCATTTATGAATTAGTTTTGAATCTTTTGATACCAAAGCAAGAGCACACCCTCATCATGAAAACAAAGAGATGTACCAAAGAAATGCTCCAACAGCAAGGGGAACTGCATCCAGTTGAAAAGTTCTTGTTCTGCCAAACTTGTCAGCCAATGTTCCCCCAGTAAATGACCCAACAGTAGCACCAGCAAGAAGTGTACTAACAATCCATCCTGTTCAAAACATTGCACAGTTTGAACTCGTAAAACTAGTCCCATTTAAAAGAAAAACATTCAGAACACTGAAAAATAACATTGAAATACAAAGCAAATGCATGACTAGAGTTTAATGAAAAGTTGTTTTACATTTCAACTGGACCCAGCCAAAACCATGAAAAATATATTTGCCAAAGGTAGGACAGAAGTTTCAGAAAACGACAACCCATCTCCCATATACCACTGATTAAACATATTTTGTATCCAAAAATATGTTCACACAAATAAATAACAGTGCAGAACGCAATACAGATTCTCATCACCTATCTAACCAAAACTTGCCTTGTAGGACAGTGTTTTCAGTAATACCGAGATCCTTTGAGAGGTACTCAAGAGCACCATTGACCACCCTGAAGCAGACAGATACATGTTAACCTCAAGCATAATGTGGCAGATAGTTGGACAACAACACCCAACATAAGATTTTAAACTGATAAAGAAATGTGAATCCAGAAGTAAAGATTTTCAGGACAACTAGAATAGCAGGCATTCGTGAATGGTGGTTGAACACAAATTCTTCAACTGGCCAGTTTGGAGGAATTATAGAAAACAGTGCCTAAAGAAGGACCTACCCGAGATGATATCCAAACAAAATGGCACCCAAGCAGGCAACACCAACATATGGAAAAACAGAAGGTTTCCCTTGGATTTTACCAGGAACATCCTCAACATCTCCATATCCTTCAACAAAATAAATGTAAAATGATGCTTGTCAGAAAATAGTGAATGAATAATCAAACCTCCAACAATTCATGATCCAAAAAATGGAAACTTTTAATCCTACTACTGAACAGCATGAAGATAGTATATACAAATCCCTCATCCCATCTGATACAACTGCAGCCTGACATTATAAATCTCTACTGAACTCTTCGTCTCCTAGAGCATGGTTTTCATTGGACCCAATGAACTATAGAGCGACCTGCCCTTCTCTATCTACACCTATTCTCCATTCTCTCTAGATTCTTCACAATCCAAGAATGGAAACTTTTTAATCCTACTACTAAAGTAAACAGCATGAAGATAGCATATAGAAATCCCCTCATCCCATCCGATACAACTGCAGCCTGACATAGCACATTTTAAATCTCTACTGAACTCTATGTCTCCTAGAGTATGGTTTTAATTGGACCCAATGAACTAGGAAGCGACCCGCCCTTCTCTCTCTAAACTTATTCTCCGTTCTCTCTAAATTTTGCATTCTCCTAGGGTTTTCGGCTCGGGGATGGGGGCTACCATCTCCACCTGCACCTCTCCACCCTCAACCTCCACCTCTGGCCCATCTACCCACCCTCTTCATCGTCGGCCACGACAGTGTCCGATCCAGTGACAGCAACATCAACTCCAGCAAAGATGGCAGCAGATCCGGCAAAGAACAAGGATTGAATAAAGGTCATTTTTAATTATCTTTCTGTTTTTGGTGTTTTCCTCGCCCCTTTGGGGCCCCTATGTGGGGCTTTTACATCATTTGGTTTGAGCTTCCCACTTTATATTTTGTCTACCTCCTCTCCCTAGAATTCCAGTACTCCAGAACTCGTTTTCTGTGTGCTTTTGCAATCAGTGTTAATCGAGCATGAAGCACATATCTAGGTGGTGTGATGGTGATTCTTTGATGAAATGTCACTAGGCATTTCTGAAATGCAATTTCTGACGATAAAACATAAACGAGCTAGACAGCACACCTAGTGGACATCACAAAACATAGCATCATTGATGAAACAAACTGAGCTTCGTCCTGTTTTACTGTTTGACTTCGCAAACATAATTAGAACCTGAATGACAACTGACTGAATCAAAATAACCGTCAACACTTCCAACTGCATCGCAACTTTGAAACTACTTTCTCAATGCACCATCATGATCGAGGACCTGGCAACCATCATCAACAAGAGAGATGACAAAGATTCTTAACCAGATATATCGGCATGATTGCATGAAGCCATTAACAAACCACTTAGTAACATAATTCTTCAGCAAAACCCTTCGCTTGGTTCTCAACCCTTGCTCTATGCTCGCGTTCTGGCTCTTGCAAAGTTATACTTAAGGAGGTTTTCGAAAGACTCTTTCACCCTCCCTACGTGACTAAGCCTCAAAATAGCAGCATGATTGCATGAAGCACAAAACTTAGTAGCATAATCCTTCAGTAGGACCCGTGCTCACGCTCTCAATACTTGCTCTCGCGAAGTTTAATGCTATTAATACTATAGAATGTTTTCGAAAGACACTCTCGCTCTCGCACACGCATTACGTCACTAAGCCATAGAATAGGAAATCCTCGATTACGCAACAGATGATAAAGCGGAAACAACAAGCAGCTCAATAACCGGGTGTCGAATTCAAAGCGAGGAACATACCAGAAGCTTGAGCCCTGGCTGATCGGGACTTGACAGATGACGGAGACACTCCGTTAACGCCGATTCTCACGTAGGGAAGCTCTGTCTCCATAGGACCAGAGCCGAGTCGGAACCCGAAGCAATTGTAGCGGTCTGTCATGCGGAGGTCGACCGAAGGAGCTAGACTTTTCCTCTTCCTCGACTCAACGAAGCCCGGTAAGACCCTACGGCTTTGAATTTTCAGGCCCACGCTGGGTTTGACTGCATAAGTCGAGGCTTGCATTTTGACAACTTGGCCTGATGTTTAAAACCACAGAAAAGTATTTTCCGACTTACCCCCACGCACACACACACACCAAAACGCAGAAAAGTCAATGAGGAAGCAACCAAACAATTAAATACTCCGTACTAATACTACTAACTGAAGCATCACAAATGCCTAGAGAGAGAGAGAGTAGATTAATACTTGCACTGAAATCAAAACGGGATCAGAAGAGTACGGCGATCGTCGACCCTGCTTTGGCCGTGGAAAAGGGTAATGTTGCCGACTTGTTTGTGCGTCTCTCTCTCTCTCTCTCTCTCTCTCTCTCTCTCTGTTGTACTAGTTGAGGTCTCTCTCTCTTCCTCGTACCAGTTGAGTCGTGCCGTTGGCTTTGTTCGGTGGTGGGTTTTGAGTTGTGTTTTTGAATAAAGGTAGAGAGAGAAATGAGAGTAATAATTATGGAGAGAGGTAAAAAGTAGAGAGAGATAGAGTGAAAAATGAAAGTAATGATTGAAAAGTTAAAGAGAGAAAAAATAGAAAAGTTACTTTATCCAAAATCCTGAGTTTGAAATTCCAAACCGAACAAGGGCTAAGCTACTGTCTAATTTTATCCTTAGTTACTACTATTTTTTTTGATCGGCATAATTAATATTATCCAGTAAAATACAGATTGATCTGCTCAATATTTATTTATTTTTGGTTGTTCTCCCTTTGAGTCCTAAACAGTGATTCGCATTTTTTTATCTCGTCTCGTTGATATCGTAACGAAGAATATTCTTTTGCCAAAATACAGTTTGATCTTTCTTCTGGTATTAATCAATTGGGAGATGAATTTGTAATCTTCTTCTGTTTTATAAAATAATAAAAATAGCAAAGCAAGCAAGCATAATAATTTTAAACTCAAAACTGTCTCTCTCATAGTATTTCTGTTTCATACGAGTTGTTCGTGTCATTGTAGCTTTGGAGGTTCCGCTAAATTCCTGTGAAAGAGATGGAGAGAGAGAGAGAGAGAGAGTTGAATAGGATAACCCAAGGTTAGGAGATCGTTTTCCAGATCTCATTGGTGGACAATTCCGTGTTGTGCAGTGAGATCCGATATGAGATTCGAGCCGTCGGATGCACGGTATAGAGTTGCGCTAAAAATATGATTTGGACACACGCGAGTAGGAGTACATGTTAATGAGATTACCAATTCAAGCTTGTCTCTATCTCTCGCTAATTGATAGAAATAAGATTTGCACCCATAAATGTTACTAATACATACTGGGATTATGTTTGGTTGTTATCTTTAGAGCCCCGAAATTAGTCGAGGTATACGCAAAATGGTTTGGATACCCGGTTATCAAAAAAAAGTTAGAACCACACACGTACATCAATCGAAATCATATTAACCTTGTTCGTTTAAATGTTATGGATTTTGGATTCTAATTATTAGTGTCTTATTTCTTTCAAATTATTACTCTCATTTTTCTTTCTTTCTCTATGAAAAATTACTACCCTTGTCTTCTATTTCTCTCTACACTCATTCCCTACAAATCCAAATCTAAAATTCCAAAACGCACAGGGTCATTTAGATTGGTTTGCGATAATTTGTGCACGTAATGATTTTCTTTCAATTATTTTGTTGCAATTTTAATCAGGTAATCCTTTTTTTTTGCCATATTTTATAGTTAGCAGAGTTTGTAGAAAGTTAGTCAACGAGAAAGCTTAGAGGTTATTTATAGCCCTGAAACTCCAAATCCTGTCCATCGTGGAATTTGAAGCTTGGTCTCCATGAGAGAAAAACATGAACAAATCATCTCACAAGCATGGTTTGGTTTCTCTAGGTAATCCTTTTTAACAATGGAGAATCAGCTTAGGAAGATGAATGGAAAGAGTTTTAGGGGGCGTTTCGGTTTCCCTTCTTTTTTTAAAAGTTCTTTTTCTTCAATTTTCAAACTCAAATATAATGAAAATGAAAAATAATTTTTTAATTTTTTTTGCACCGTTTAAAAGATCTCGATGAGATCTATCAAACAAGATCCATATTGGTAGGAAAATTATTTACGTAAATACATGATTTTTGGGCTTGAAATTTCCTCCGTTTGAAAAAAAAGAACTTTTTACAAAACCGGAACGCCCCCTTAGTAGAGTACGGAGTATTTTAGTTGGAGATAACGGATTAGATTTCAGGTTGGGTGTTGTGGATATTGCAGTCAGGCGCACGTCAGCGCAGCTGGCCGAGTGGTAGGAAACAAGGAGAGAGAATGCACGTCAGCAGGGTAAGCTGGGGCCATAGAAAGAAGGCCCTCACCGGCCCATTAAGGCTCCGTTCCAGAAATTTTTTTAAAAAATAAACAGGTTATTTCACATTTTTAAACTAAAAAATAATGTAAATGAAAAATAATTTTTTTTATTTTTTTTGCACCGTATTAAAGATCTTGATGAGATCTATCAAACAAGATCCATAGTGGTAGGAAAATTATTTGCGCAAACACATTATTTTTGAGTTTGAAATTGCCTTCTTAAAAAATAAACAGTTTATTCTCGTTCCGGAACGGAGCCTAAGGGTGCAAGCCCAATTGTTGTTGTTTTTCAATATTTTATGGGAAAATGATTTTTGATAATTAATAAATATCAATGGCATTTTCAGTATTAATAAATGTTTTTAATTTTTCTTATCAAAACACGTCATAAGCCGTCATTTTCCCATATAAAGTCAATGAGTTAGTCCACTATTCATAGTTCTTGAACCCACAAACCATCTACAATTGGGTCGAGCTAGAGGTGACAAAAGGGCGGGTCTGGACAAGTTGAAACGGGTTACGAGTTAAATATGGACGGATTAAATAATAAACGGGTTGAGACGTGCCAGGTCGAATATGGATCAAACCAAAGCCAAACCCACCCGACCCATTTTCTTTCTTTCTTTTATTTATTTATTTTTTTCCTTTTCTCCTATCTTCTCTTCTCCCCATCCCCGTTTCTCTCTTCCTTCTTTTTCTTCTCTACGCGACTGAATCAATAAGTTACAAAAATTCGAACCTCCAACCCTGGTATCGAGCAAGGGAGAGAGATACCAACTGGGCTATAAGTCCATTTGTCAAGCCCAGTTGTGAAAGACCCGTGTATTTATGCAGTCGTCTTGTTCCCTGAAGAAATAACAGCCGAAGCCAAATCCAGCAATTGATACCGTCGAAATAGCAGCCGAGGTTCTTTTTGTTTGTTTGTTTTTTTTTAAAAATCTTTCGCAACTGATAACTTTTTGAACTGTTTAGGCTGCTGTCCGCAGTCTCTCTCTGTGATTGTGGGTTTGATTATGGAGATGAGCTGGGAACAGTTTAGTATGATATTTGCCATATTTATGCAGCCCAACTGACCGAATTTCTTGACTCCACCCTCACCTATGCCTCTGTGTGTTTTGAGTCGCTTCACACATTGGGCTGTGGTCATCGACGTGCAAATTCTTTTCTGACATTGTTGCATTCTTCTCATCAGGTCGATGTTTTGTGCAGTCTCTTGTCCGAAAATATGCATATCCTACCCAAGAAGCCCTGTTCTTCGTCAAAGGCGCTCAGCTCCGACAAGGCTTCGTGTATCCGCCTCATTGTCCAATCCCAGTGGGGCTCAAGTGGAGTACACTCCATGGCTAATTGTTGGATTGGGAAACCCTGGGAATAAGTATCATGGAACTCGGCACAATGTAATCCCCCATATGCTGATAATTTGTTGTTTTTCATTCTTGTTTGATTCCCTAATTGCAGATTTGCCCGTGTTTGTTTGATTAGCTGCCCCAGCTGATAAGTTTTTGAATGTGGGTTAGGTTGGGTATCAAATGATTGATCACAGTTCTCAAGCAGAAGGAATTACGTTGAACTCGATACAATCGAAGGCCTTAATAGGAATAGGTGCTTCATTGGCTGTATTAATTGACTTATGTGTCTATTATATCTCCTTTTCTTTTTCCAAATCTTTGGGGTGTGTAATGTTGAGTTCTGAATTTTGAAATTGATTCAAATCTATCTTGTGAATCAGTACAGGTTCGATCGGAGAAGTACCAGTTCTGTTGGCAAAACCTCAAGCCTACATGAATTTCACTGGAGAATCGGTTGGTTCTCAGCTTTCGCTTTTAATACTTGTGCAACAGGAAAATGTCCTACGTAACCAGAGCGCTGGCTGGTGGCGATTATGAACAACCGTGGGGCATTGTGTGGCTTTATTGCGTCTTTGCAGTTCGCTTGTCGTAAGGATCATGGTCACCACTTATTGTATGAAGCATGAAATGCTGCTGTGATCCAATGTAATTGTGTTTGCCTTTTGCATAGAGGTCCCCGTCTTATTCAGCTGTTCAATGTCGATTAGATTGAGCTTGTTCTATTATACTGACTGCATATGGCCATAATACATTCCTTATACTTGGCACCAAATAAGAGTCATATATTGCTGATGTTGTGATGTTCTCTTAATTACATTGTCTGATTGCTTACTTTCCCTGAATGAAATGTTTAGCTTTTCTGGAGTAGGATGAGGGGCTCATTTGTCTGTACATTATGTTTTTGGTCTTCTAGCTGTTGGTTTTTTGCTTAGATTGGAAGAAAGTAGAGAACTAATTTAGAGCCTAGGAAGTTTCTCATCGTTCTTTTTAAGAAGGTTGCAACAGATATGGATGTTTCGTTTCTTCTTCTTTTTTTGTCCCATTCATATCATTGATATATGCCGGAAATAGCTAAATTTCCAAATGAATCGATTTGAACCAGTTTCAGTATTAAACTTGATATCATCAACTCTTTTACATGCTTAAAGTACGAGCTATGCACCCAGGAACTGTGTTTAGCTTAATCACATTGGCAGCTAGACCATAAGTTTTTACATTGACTACCATTCAATTCTTCTCTTTAATACGAAGCATTTGATTAAGTATTTATATTGTGTTGTTGTGACCCTGATGTTCCTCCTTTATACTCCCTCCGTCCCATTTTTATTGTCCATTTTTTAAATTGCATGTCATTTTTTAATTGCTTATATCTTTCAATTTATAATGTTTTTCATAATTTTAAATACTTTGTATTATAGAACTAATCGAGATCTATCAAATAATATCAATATTGCATATTTTTCAAGATCTGCATTAAAAGATATATAGGCAAAAGACATAAAAGAGACAAACAGAATAATGGACAATGAAAATGGGACGGAGGGAGTAGTATCAATTTCTGAGTTGATGTGCATTTTGATTTGGATATTTGGGGCTTTTAGATGGAGAATTATCATTTTAAACATCTTTTGATTATATCGAGTTCTTATACTTGCGTTTATGAGTCCCAAGCTTGATTCGCACTATGGGGTTAGCGATTGGGGAACAGCAATCTGTTTCTTTTGTTTTGGGTTCTTTAAAGACTCATTAAGAACCATGGGTTCAAAATCAGCAGGAAGCTATTGAAATTTGGTGTTGGTGTTTCTGTTGGTTCAGTTGTGCTTTCTTTTTTAGGCTAATTATCAGGCAGGTCCATTTCAAATGGTGGAAACAACCGAACTTTGGTTATCTTTGTTTCATTGGTTCATTTCGAATTTATTGTACTGATTGTTATATCATGCAATCATTTAAATCAAGCAACTGGTCTCAGATACAGTGCTGTATTGATCTTTTGATCTTCAACAAGCTTTGAGGTTTTTTCGATCAGAGCATTGGCTACTGTAAGATAAAGTCACACCACGTCATGACCTTTGCTTTTAGCGTACTGGTCTTGCTTAGAGGCTTTAAAATGACTCCTTGTGTCTCTGTGTCCAAGCTCTTTATCTCTCATATCATCTCATATGATATGGTCATGTTGATGTATTGTTACCTTTTTCTTTTTTTTTTTTGATCCGCAAAAACGCCCAAAGGGCTATGGATTGTTGCCTGATTCTTTAATTTCTTAAGTATCATCTTGTATTATTCTTTTTGGTGCATATCTAAGCCCTTTTTATTTTCTTTTGCATCTCAAGGTTGGACCGCTTGCTGCATATTATCAGGTGCCCCTGTGCCATATCTTGTTGGTATGAAATTTCAGAATGCATAATATTTTGATTTTTAATAAGATTGCAAGAAACTACTCTTCTACTTACCGAGCATCGTTTGACAATTCATGGTTTTTGTAATTTTGATTGTAGGTTTATGATGAGATGAGCCTTCCGAATGGCATTTTGAGGCTTCAGCCAAAAGGAGGGCATGGCTATCACAATGGGTATTGCTCCCCCATATAGGACCTGTATGAAATCACCTGCTTCATTCTTCATGCTTTTGTTTTGGGTAATTCATTTCATTCATTCTGCACATTTGATAAGTAGTCTTTGTCATTGTGAATCATATTCTTCCAAGGTCAAATGTATCTCATCTCCTCGTATGGATTTGCAGAGTAATGCCCGCTTGTGTTCTTTAAGGACATTCTGCTCCCCTTTGCGGAACATGCTTTTGATATTATTTTGGGATAAATGTATAGCTTATGAACCTTGAATACCGTAAAACACAACTTAAGGTTTGCTAGACATGGCAATTTAACTACTACTAGTCTTCTAAGTTGCACTACCATTCGAAAGTACAAACTGGCATGTCTCTTGACACTCTTGTTTGTGGTGACCCCGAGGCCCGAACTCCGATCCACAGTTGTAACATGGCTACTGTAACTAGAGAATTGGCCCATCTCTTTCAAACAATTCTCTTTAGGTCATATCACAAATATACTACCATCTATGCAGTTGTGAATAACATGGTCGGGGCTATCATTAAGAAACCGTATATAGAAACCAATAGATTCCTTTATGTGTACAGAGAGTTAATGCTATCTTTTTATGCCTTGCTACAGAGTCAAGAGTGTGATAGAGCATTTGGATGGTTGTCGTGAGTTCCCACGGTTGTCAATAGGTTGGTTTGTTGGAACAACATTACTTGCTTTTCATTACCCTATTCTCCTAAAGTTGCAGGTGGTGTGTAGTGGCCAACATTTTGTAATTCTGTGCTTGTGTAGGGATCGGAAATCCACCTGGTACTATGGACATGAAAGCTTATCTTCTTCAAAAGTGCAGTTTGTAAGAGCAGAAACAGGTAAAGATTATTTCTGTTTTTGTAGGGTTTTGATTGTAGTCAACTTTTGCAAATTTAAGTTCCACGGTTAGCTGTTGGTTTCATTGCTTTTTTAGACGTTCTGGTGTAATTTGTCTTCCCTATATTAATCATGGTGTTGAAGTGACACATCTGACTATCTGAGGATAAAAATTTGAAAGTGAACACAAAATCTACGGCCTGATAACTTGATTGTTCCATCTCTCTCTCTCTCTCACAGGTAGGTGTTAAGTTTGGTGAAAATGCTGATTGACTGACTGTTATGGACTATCTGGACAGATGGATGCAGCACTGGAACAAGGGGTTGATGCAGTGAGGAATCTGGTGCTCAAGGGCTTCAACAGCCTTACCACAAGATTTAATCTGGAGCAGAAGTACAATAATAACAAGGTTTGAATATTACTTCCAAAGAGATGTAGAATTAAGCAACTTAAGAAGATGCTCTGTACTCCCTTAGGTTTTAGACAAAATAACGATTGCTCTTGTCGATGCTCTGTGGTCTGTACAAGTATCATGGTTCGTCTTCAATGATATTTATCCACTAATGCTGCATCTCAACTGTTCAACTGAGATATTCGAATTGTGACTTGCAATTGCTTTGCAAAAGTAAACCGTGATAGATTACGCTATAAATTATAGGGGTGCTATGTATTTTAGCAACTCATAAGCCGATTTGAGGATACTGTCAATGCATGAACACCCTTCCATAAAAGCAAGAACAAGAAGAAAGACAAGAAGGAAGACATGTAATTTGTCTTCCCTATATTAATCATGGTGTTGAAGTGACACATCTGACTATCTGAGGATAAAAATTTGAAAGTGAACACAAAATCTACGGCCTGATAACTTGATTGTTCCATCTCTCTCTCTCTCTCTCACAGGTAGGTGTTAAGTTTGGTGAAAATGCTGATTGACTGACTGTTATGGACTATCTGGACAGATGGATGCAGCACTGGAACAAGGGGTTGATGCAGTGAGGAATCTGGTGCTCAAGGGCTTCAACAGCCTTACCACAAGATTTAATCTGGAGCAGAAGTACAATAATAACAAGGTTTGAATATTACTTCCAAAGAGATGTAGAATTAAGCAACTTAAGAAGATGCTCTGTACTCCCTTAGGTTTTAGACAAAATAACGATTGCTCTTGTCGATGCTCTGTGGTCTGTACAAGTATCATGGTTCGTCTTCAATGATATTTATCCACTAATGCTGCATCTCAACTGTTCAACTGAGATATTCGAATTGTGACTTGCAATTGCTTTGCAAAAGTAAACCGTGATAGATTACGCTATAAATTATAGGGGTGCTATGTATTTTAGCAACTCATAAGCCGATTTGAGGATACTGTCAATGCATGAACACCCTTCCATAAAAGCAAGAACAAGAAGAAAGACATAGAAAATCATGCACAATAGCAGCCAAAAACAAAGCATTTCCTATACTCTCTGAGTCAAAATCCTGAAACAATTCCAATCATTCCTCACATATACAACGAGCTAAAATCAAAGAGCATAGACTGTGACCATCAACTAGTACACATCATCAACTTAAACTATATTCTGACGACAAAACCATATTGCAAAAGGCTCTAAATCCACAAACAAACTAGCGGTAGACAGTTATCCCACTGTTGAATCACTTCCTCTTGCTTTTCTCCTTCCCAAAGATTGAGCCTAAGCCAAAAAGATTACCCGAATGAACATTCAACACTGGATTTACTCGAATGCCACCACCATTGCCATAAGACCCGTAACTCTTCTTCAATGGGGGCTTCTGATAGCTACCCCAAGTTGAAGAGTACTGCGATGGTATCTTTGGAGCTGCAACGGAAGGATGATTTTTCTTGGAATTCTGCTTCTGGCTCGCTGCTGAACCAGTTGAATTACTTCTCGATAGAAGAGGTAGAGGGCATAAGCTCGGACCATATCCACTGCCGCAATTCAAACTGCTGCTCCTCTTGAATCGCCAAAACGATTTCGAGCCCTGCTTTGTAAAAGTTATACGTGATAATGTTCTAATCAGCTTGTCTTCTTTTTTATAAAGACTAATCAGCTTGTCAATAGCAAAAATATACTAACAGCTTTCTTAGTGCAGATACTTGAACTTTCAATCCTGATGATTACAAGAATTCAACTCAACTGATAGTAATGACTCAGGAACTCAACCTTTGTCTTTATGATTGAACTCAGACCCATACTGTAATCCCCCCTTTGAAAACAAAATAAAACTACTAGATAAAGTAGATTAGGATTAACGAATGGCAAAAAAAAAAATCGATTCTTTGCTCGGTCAGCACTGGAAGAATTGCATGCACTGACATTGTATTGTAGTGAAAAATCCCAAACTGATTCCACAGGCTCTACTTTCTTTTTTGACAAATTATTCCCTGGTTGGTAAATATAATCCAGTCACACAACAGAGGTCTTACACTAAAGGGTCGTTTGGATGCCGGCATGGGAAGGGGTATTAGTTTTCCCCCTTCCTAAGAGCATCCGCATTGTAATAATCAAATGGATGTGAATAAGCAAATTTAACAATAATGCTCAAAAAACACCTCACATTGTAATAAGCAAAGTTACAAGTCTTTTAGCAAATAATCAAATTCCACCCATTCCATAACCAAACTTAACAACTTTTACCAATAACCAAAACTCAATAACCAAACCCAATAAGGAAACTCGAAACTCAATAACTCAAAAACACCCCTCATTGGAATCGTCTCATCGAGACGAATAATTTAGTGTGATCGGATGCGTGATTGAAACTCGTTTGCGATTGGACATATGTGCATTGAGTATTTTGAGATTTTTTTTGGTTAGGGATGCAAAAATAAACAATGTGGAGATAGAAGTTGTTAAGTTTGATTATGAACTAAATGGATAATCAAATGCTGACGTGGCACATTTTAGTTATTGATTTTGATTATTCCCATTGCGGATGCTCTAAGACCGTGGGCCCATGGTTAATCTTTGGTTTGGGAACACATTTTGCCGTGGATATTAGTTTTCCCCCGGATTCTCTTGTACCCCTAATATCCCGGCGAGATTTTGAGGTGGTATTAAATAATACTCCCGGATAATACGTCCTCTCTCTTCCATTTCAACTACAAAACAACATTATCCCCTATTTTATCCATCATCTAAACCAAGTACTATTTAATCCCCCTTCTCTAATACCTTATCCAAACAAACTATTTTTTAAACCCTCGTCGCATCAATGTGGGTCCACCCTTCTTACATAATACCCCCTACTATCTTATCTCTCTCATAACTAATACCCCCAATTCTTATCCCGCATCCAAACGTACCCTAAAGTTATAACAACTACAAAACAACATTATCCCCTAAGAGTTCGCTTTTTTCTTGGTTTGAGGTTTGCAATTGGTATCATTAATTCTTGCGGGGTTATGGGGCTCGCGGCTCTATCGGCCTCGCTCGTAAACGGCGGCGGAATTGGTCCTCGAAAACTAATCAAAATTTGACTCCGACGCCTTCAATTATTAAAGAGGAAAAACAGAGGTCTTAGACCTTTGTGATTGTGGTGGCAATAGACCACGTGATCCCCAACCAACCTACAGAAATAGTCATGTGTTTTAGGATCACATAAAGCTGATTCATACCCGATATTGAAATAAATATTGGATCAAGAACCACTCATCAAGCTGATCAAAAAAAAAAAAAAAAAGAACCACTCATCAACCTAGGACCCCATGCACATGACAGACACATAATTACAGTATAGCAAGGAAGATGAAATTACAAACTAAGCCACAATAAAGCATAAGCTGCATAACACTTGAGAATGCACCATAAGCACTCATTCATAGCTGACCAGAATAAAAGGTACTAACAAATACTACATATTTTGAATTAAAGGTGATATATTGTGAGAAAATGACTTAATTATCTCGTAAAATAAAAAATAAGTACTTAAAAAATAAGAACATTTGCAAAACGGAGCCTAATTCTAAACACGTATAACATATGAATCATAAAATGCGTAATTACTATAGAATTCGTTACTAATTATACATATGTACACCTTTACTTGAGATTTTGCTTTTTTCTAGGTCTCAAGTTCGAAACTCTGCACAATCAATTCTTGTGAGGTTAGTTTACATGGGACTCTTGTCCCAGCTCCAATCGACCCTGCTGGTGGACGGTAGAATTTATTTTCAAAAACTGATCGGGATATGCGTTAGCTGAATTAGACACCCAAAGTTAAAAAAAACAAAACAAAAAACCCAGAGGGCTCACACCTTGTGATTGTGGTGGCACCAGAGCACATGATCCCCAACCAACGCAATAAATCTGTCTTCTCTTACCCTTTATGATGATTAATGAAAGTATGCACCAACCTTGTATTTATAAATTATAATCTTCAAACTAGTAATAACAGCCGTTAGCTTAGGATCACGTAAAGCTGATTCATATCCTATACTGGAAAAGATATTGGATCACCAACCACACATCAACATTGGACCCCATGCACATGACCGACACATAAATGAGTAGTACTCTATTGCAAGGCAGACCAAGGCCCCAATGCCTAGCAATTACTCCTACAAACTAAGTAACTAGCCAAAATAAAGCATAACAGTTCGGTATGTACCGCAAACACTCATTCGTAACTGACCAGAATGAGTCCCGCTACTCTCCAATTCCTTTGTGTATATATAGATTGGAGAGAACAATCTCTCCGATTCAGGCCCGGAAAAATCTTATCAATCCCACATTCAATGATCGGGACTGGTCCTATTCTTGAACTCATTGAGAGCAAGTTGATCGATTATTGTTTGATATGATTTCGAACCACATTCATATAGCAAAAAGAATAGAAACGGGTTTTGTTCTAGTGCTGCAATCTAAGTTTTTGCAAGATAGATGTGTTCCAAAATCATATCAAAGGATATCCAATTAATTTGATTTTTTGAGTCTTGTTCGTTTTGGGGTCTCAAAACCCTTGGCACGATCTCTTATAAATTGTTTATATCTCTCTCTTCATTTATTACTCTAAAAAAAAATGAACGGCCTCGATCATTGAAGTGTGGTCGTAAATAGTTTTTCCGAGAAGTAATTGTTCTCTTCAATCCATTTGAAGGGATTAGAGAAGAGCCAAACTCGACCAGAATAACACGTACTCCAACCAACACTTCTACACACACAACTCATGAATCATAAAGCTCGTCACTAACTATAAATTCCGTACCTAATTAAGTATAATTATGTACGTGTAACTTTACTTATCTAACCGTACACCCTTATTCATAACTACATCAAACAACTTACCAAAAATTAAAAAATCGTAATATTGCCATCTACACACTCTAATTAGTGTATTTGATAGAAAATGATATTATCACTTTCTTTTTTGTTAAAGAGACTCTCCTGTGAGTGCGTTAACAAAAAAAAAAAATGAAGCGTCAAAATCAGTAGACTATTTGATTTGGAATCTACTGAATTAAAAGTCTTACATGTTTTTCCTCGGACTCGGAGATCGCTCCTTTCCTCTCCTCCTTCAATCCCTCTTCAATCTCACCTTTTCCACATTGTAGATCCGGTGCCAGAACTCCCGGTGGCGGAATTTCTCGCCGCCGCGGAGCGACGTTTTCCTTGATTCGGAAGGGAAGGATTTTCCCGTCAGAAAAAAGCTCATCGGCGGATGAAGACGCCTGGGCGCAAGCCTCTTGGGTGCAGAAATCGAAATCGACGCCCGAAGAAGAAGAAGTATTCGATCGGAAGTGGTGTTCGATCGGAGCGGCGTCGGACTGAGAGAGGTCGTACGAGAACGAGATCCTAGCTGGACTCATCACCAGCGTAGAAGAAGAATTCTCAGAGCACATCTCCATTGCCATTGATGGAGTATTTTCTCCAAAAGGGAAAAGGCCGTTTTACCGAGTCATGCAAAACGGAGAGTGGGAATTGGTAGGAAAGTGCGCAGGAGTTTGAATTTTGGGGATGGGAGAAATCATTTACTACTACTACTACTAGTAGGAGTAGTATACTATTCCTTTTACTTGGGGGGGTGCGGAATTGAATTTTCTTGGATAAGAAAGTCGTGAGAATTGGTGGAAACGAAGGTTCGGATGTGAAAACGATTGAGGTGAAGAAGACGAGGAGACAGGGTACAGTTAGTGCATGGAAATTTGGGCCAGGAGTCTGGAGGGCATATGCTTTTGGGGAAAAACAAGACTGAAGCAGATACTCCTATTAGCAGGGGATTTAAATAGACTTGGAGGGATGAAACTTTAATCCCCGCGGTGGGATGTAAATTAGCCGAGCTGAGTGTTTGAGCGCTGCTCGAGCTTGAATTCGGGGGATGTAAATTAGCCGAGCTGAGTGTTTGAGCGCTGCTCGAGCTTGAATTCGGGGAAAGGTTTTCTTTTTGTTCATTTTTTCCCCCTTTTCTGAGAAATGATTTCGTGAATTGGTGACATCGGGTGGCGCTGTGACACTGATGCAGGACTCTGCAGTTGAGTTGGCGGATGACTAAGGCCTTGTTCGGTTTGGAACTCCAAACCCAAAATTTTGAAAAAAGTAACTTTTTTACTTTTTCTCTCTCTAACTTTTCAATCATTACTCTCATTTTTCACTCTATCTCTCTCTACTTTTTACCTCTCTCCACAATCATACTCTCATTTCTCTCTCTACCTTTATTTAAAAACACTACTCAAAACCCACAACCGAACAAGGGCTAAGCATTGTCTACTTGCCCTCAAGTCTTGCGTCGGACATGCACAGCCAAACATGAATGGATTGGTAATACTTTGTTAGTATGTCACATCGTGCTTGCGTCGGACACACGCGGCCAAACATGAATGGATTGATAACACTTTATCAGTATGTCGTATTACGCCAACGTTTCATACGCTTATTCACGAGGAACTCATACACTTTGATAACACTTTATTAATATGTCGCGTTACATCAACGTTTCATGTGCTCATTCACAAGGAACTCATACACTTAGCCCCGGCCTCGTGAGAATGTGTGGCGGTATTTTAGGAACAATTAATAATTTCTTTGATATTACTCTGTATTAGAAATAAAGCCGGTGATGGTACTCCATAAAGTTATAATCCAGGACCACTGCCCGATAATGAAGTATCAGCAAAGAAAAATGAAAGAGTGAGAACAAAACTTAAAACTACAGAACATGAGAGCAATTCAGAGAACACGAACTTTTTTCACCCACTTCTACTTTTTAGAAAAAAAATAAGAAGTCTTTGTGGCATGAAATTGTTTAACCGTCAGAACTGACCCTGAGTTAAAACTTGTGTTGCGGCCGCTTGGCACACTTTTTTTGAACCGGCCGGTAAATCTCTGTTTTTTTAATTTCGGCACTAGCCTCCTACTGTTTTACCCATTATAAATAGTCTAACAAAAGAGTCACGTTTTTTATTTTTGCTTTAAGTCCCTTAATAATCAGGACGGATTCTGTTAACATCAATAAATTTCTCTATCTATCAGGAAAATAAAAGAGAGAGGATTTTATGAATGTTTTCACCTAATTCTACTGTGTTTCTATTTTCTTGGTGTTTCTTAAAATCGAAATTAAATTCTATTTTTTTTGGATCTCAAAATGCTACTTGCTATAAGATTTTAGGGGGTCAATTGACAAAATCCTAAAGTTGTAAAAAGGTTCCGTAGCTCTCAGTTTTACCACTTATAATTCCAACATGTGACTGGTTCTCACATAATTAAGTTTTGTTACCTGTAAGTGAACCCGAGGCAGTGCTATTCACGGTGCTGTGCAATTTCAACCCTCCAAAAGTGTTTTGGATGGTCCAATTTTTTTTTTTAAAAACTCTTCCATGAAAGAGTGAAACTCTTCCGTAGAAGAATTCTTTTAAAATTCGGACCATTGATTGTCGAGACAGACAGTCCAGATGATGCACAACACCGCACCCGAATTCTTAGAATTTATAGTCCAGATTTCAAACAGCATCTTACAGGAAATCCGGGGCGGTGTTGTGCACATCCGTACATGGTCCCGGGTCTATATGCATTCAGTTCACAAACTCTCAATAGTTGCAGGCTTTCAGCATATGCCAAATGGTTAAAATCCTACTAGGTTATTTCTTTCCGTGCCATGCCCATGCCATGTGTTTGGGAATTTGAGATCAATGATTGCCAGCTCTGGGGCTTGTGTGCCTTTATTTGATTAGTCTTAAAGGATGAGTCACGGTCACTGGCCAACTGTACTCCATGGAAGGTAGGGTCTGTTGATCAGTTCTCTCATGGGTGCAAAATACCACATGCCAGTGTCCCTCTAACTAACTAAAATGGGGTTGCAAATTGAAAAGCTGCTACAATGGAATGAGAAATTTTAAAAAAATAAAGGCAAAGGTTTTCCTCATCCAATTTGTAGTATTCTTATTTTCTGTTGATCGGGCACGCCACATCATATCAGCGTGGTAGTACGTCTCTAGCGCTACTATGTGATTAATTTGTACTCATCTAATGGTAGTCCAAATTTCTAAATTTTATCGATCAGGAGCACCAGATTTGCGAATCAATTTGGTTTTTTTTTGGAGCAGCTCGAAAATTGTTCTCTTGAGCATATGGGCTACAATAACACCTCTTGTTTTTTAGGATCAAGAATGATGGACCAATAACAACCCATAACGCACCTATAATGCAAAGATAACAACTTTTCCATCCCTTTTTCTACACTTATTTGTTTTTTTCCTTCTTTCTCTTTTCAATCTTTAGCCACTAGCCCATGTGAGCAAACCCTAAAAAGAAAGAAGTAAAGATGTGCCCACACCACCCCAAAAAAACAAAAAAAAGGAGGCTTAAAAGAAGAAACCAAGAACATCATCAACTGTAGGACACAACTAGCCCCCATTGTCCCAACCTCGAAGGGTCTCATTCCTTGTTTCCTACTGTTTTGTCTCGTGGCATGTCAACTGGTAAGGTATAGCTGCATGGCGCATCTTCCCCATCGTGTTTGCAAAATGCTGGACCATGGAACCATTTAACAGCAAAATCTGGCATCCAGTGTAACATTATTTGGTGCTAAATTTATACAAAAACGACGAAAGCCTTGTATTCCTCAATGAAAGAGTAAAAGCAGTAATGAAGTAGAGCATCTGAAGCGAGTTCAGCACAGATGGGGCATGTCCAAGCAATATGGGACACATTCCACCACACTCTCCTAGACCACAACACATGACAACCGGACCAGGCTATGTGGGACACATTCCAACACACCCTCCTGGACCAGGACACATGACAACCGGACAACAGTCCACCTGTTAGGGTCCACCCTAGTGGTGGAGGTGTGTTTGTGATTTTGTTAGTAAGGGCATTCTTGTCTTTTTTGGTATGTGATAGGGTTTGGTTATAAATATGTGTGTTAGGGTAAGAGATAAGGGTGGATAAGTGTGTTTAGTGTGTGCTTTGTGGTTGTGTGATGTTTGAGGGAAAGAGAGGGTTTTTTGTAGCTATATTGTGTGTTTAATATAGTGAAATTTTCCCTACTCAATTTCTTATGTGTTCCTTGCTCAACTATGGCTTGATTGTGTGTGTGCTTCATTGGTGAGGTCTTGGGCGTGCCCCAACACCACCAAACAAAGGCCAAACCAAAGCTCTGATACCAAGTTGAAAAGCTCAGTCCACATTATTCTTTAAAATCCAGGTGTTAAGAAGAAAGAAACTGGGGCCTTATAACCAGCACAGATGGGGCATGTCCAGGCGATATGAGACACATTCCAACAAAGCAAAAGGACAAAAAAACCTGTTCCAGGAATTTTGACATCGTCCTTTTTTGACGACTGCCTAGCTAGATGCTCCATGTTAGTAGCAGTCCCTACGTACCGTATTGACAATCAAGATATGGTTGAGAAAAAAAACGAGGATTAATTAACTAACATACTCAAACTACTTGTACAAAAATTTGCGCAACCATGTTCGTATTGGCTGCCTTGCATCAGTTTTTTTCTTAGTTGCATGAAGTGGGAACGGGAGAGGGGGCAAAAGCAGAAGCAGGAGCAGGGGGAGGGGGAAGGGGTTTATAGAAGATCCTATAAGTTGGGAGCGCCGAAAGAAGCGTGTATGTAAGTATTAATTATATATAAACATGAGTGAGAAAAGACGGCTCAATAGAGTTTTACATCGAATTTACGGACTAAACACGTCGATAAGTCAAATACGAGATGAGAGTCTTAGGTCTTTCTAACTTCTTTTCTTCTTCCTTGCATATGTTTACAAAGAAAAAGTCTGAATTTCTTCCATGAGATTAGGGTGGAAGCTCCCCACCTATTTAGGAGCGCACTCCCGTCTTGATGACCTAAGAGCACCGATTCGAGCTCCCCTCTCAAGAGCGCATCAACTTTGGAAGCTGCCTGCAACTAAGGTCTCGAGAGCACACCAACTTTAGAAGCCGCCTGCAACTAAGGTTTCTTATGCCAAAGGCAGTATCAGGGACATATGTACACTTCATCAAGCAGGGGACAAAAGACTCAAAGCCCCGTCCCAAACAGAACGATTCAGCGAAAGCTCGTGCTCAAAACAAAACAATCCTAATTTGCTGCTACACATGCGTGTCCTGGTGCTCGAGGAAGTACTACAACCTTTACCAGATAGCAAGATTCCCACCTTGTGCGAAAGCTGTAGTTTGGATTGGACCTGCCAAGAGATGCACCTGCTCCTTTCTGTTAGCAGATGATGTACTTATTTGAAGTAACTTTCAACGCGGTTCTGTTGGCAAATTCGTCCTCTAGGTACAATGTCAAGCAGAAACTGAAAGAGTTTCAATGGAACATGAGGCGATGCCCGACTACTCTTGGACACAAGACTTCGAGGGCTGATTCTGCCATCAGGAAAAATAAAATAAATAAATAAATAAACATTTTGCAAATTTTATGCCCGGTAGCTCAACGCAGAATCCTTCATACCAGGAGAAGTACAGTGATGTTAGAATGGTTCAGCACTTGGAAATCGAAATTTTTTTGCAGAAGCACAGAGACATAAAGAGAGACACCAGTCTAAATCATAAAACCCTGCGATTTAAGCAAATGTACAAACGACATCCTAACCAACCACAATGGTTTACCAATTAGAAAACTTAAAACTACGAACAAGGTGTGGAGTTCTTTGGTTGGGCTCTCAAGTATGGCTTCTAGAAGTTGGGTGGTCTAGCTGCAACTTTCAGAGGTCCAGCTGCAACAACAGGAGCAGAGCATTGATCTGACGCACTCATCTCTTGTAGTGGTGTCCGTGGTAGCACTCAGTGAGGTTGAGAGAGCAATTTGTTTTGAGTGTACGTGAGTGAGCGATTGTAATCCTCCTACATACAGTGAATCCGCCACTTCCCGTGGATGTACCCGATTTTGGAGAACCACGTAAAACTCTCTCTCTCTCTCTCTCTCTCTCTCTCTCTCTCTCTCTCTCTCTCTCTCTTTCTGTGTGTGTTTGATTCGATTCGCACGCGTGTGTGTGGAAAGGAAATTGAAGTGACAAATCTATCTACTTGATAAAGAAATAGAAATGAACATTCTAATGTTACGAGAAGACCATAATAACCTGCATTGCTTTATCAGAAGGTCATTGGCAGCAAGGAACAAACGCTAATAATGCATCTTCAGAGACAACCAAAAAACAACTTATCAATTTGCCGATAACAACTTAATTACAATCTCATAGAAGTTCATGAATTGGTCACATGTGTTGCACAAATGAGTCTGGATACCGTTCACTTCTCAAGCAGACGTACGTATCCGGTAGTATGCAAAAGATCGCTCGCAATTATCAATCAAGAGAATTTCACAAACCGGGTAAGTATGCCAGAATCACCAACTCGGACTACAACTAGACGAAGAATACACTAAAGCTAATATATTCCATCTATCTGGTGATGAAAGTGAACAACCACAAGTTGCTACCAGCTAAAGAACGAAACCAAATTGGGAGGAATCAAATCCAGCAACTTGGATTTGCCCCCTTTTTTTTTCGAATTGCAGGTTACAGGAAAATATGTCTTTTCCTGAGAATGCATTTCCCTCAACTATGTACAACTTAAAGCACAAAATTGAAGCCTTGAAGGTACATGGCTGCTACCTCTGAGGAAACTTCCTCACATGCCAAACCTATATCGCAATCACAATGCTAGAATGCAACCGCAAGAAAACATTATATTCTTGGATATATATGTTCGTGAAGGAACGAACACTCGAGACTACAGGAGACCATTTAGCGTCGATTGATGACAATTGACAAGTCACAAGATTCTCTTGCACGTCTGCTGAATTAGTAAATGCCCTTGCTCACCATGTGCAGAAGAAGTATACCATTCATTCAATGACAGCCTCAATGCTTGCGTTCTACATTGAACTTTTTCAAATATTTACCTTCAAAACAAAGACAGAAGCAAAGTGTACGTATTCTTTCTGTGTTGAGAGGCTTGCTTGCGTTCTACATGGAAAATTTTCAACTATTTGCCTTCAAAACAAAGCCGGAAGCTAAACAAAGGGCGAAAAGTCTATCTGTGCGTGATCTTTCAGTGTTGAGGGGCTTGCTTGAACCACTAAAACCGATATTTCCGCTTCTGGACCTGAAATTTTGAAGCTACTTTAAAAGTATCATCAAAGTGATGTCCAAGTGTATATTAAGATGTTCACCATCTTGCTCGAAAGTGTTTTCTCCCCAAAACTCAATTACATTAATACTACTTAAACCAATTTTCTGTTTCAATAGAAGCCAAATTCACATATATACAGAAAACTTCTGGTATTCAATAAAAAAAATACAGCACCCTTCTGGTATTCACTGGCAGTTTGCTTAGCAGCTGGCAAACATATAGTAGCAGTTTGCAAACTTTGGCATCAGATGTAATCCTGACTATTCTGATTATGAAATTCTAACATGAATAAGCAACAAGTACCCATTGCTAACTTTTATATGGGGGTTCATTAGAATGGAATACATAGTGGCCATTAGTAATTACGCACAAAAAATTGTTTTCCAAAACTCCCGTGTCCGGGCCAGTTTATGCGCACCTCAATTAATTCTACAGGCCTAATCCCAACAACCACTTGCAAGGAGCCAATTAAAGCAGGATCAAAGTTCTGTATAGGCTGGTCCCAAATGAGTTGATAACACTTGAGAGATTTCAGAGTCTGTATAGGCTGGTCTCAAATGAGTTGATAACACTTGAGAGGTTTCAACTCTGAGACCTTAGTAGCGGAAAAAAAACCCCTGAGTCTCACTGTCTCAGGCCTCGACCACCTAGCCAACTGCTTAGGGTTTGTAAGTACACAAAATTCAGAACAAAGTTTGATAGATATTGACTATGAAACTACTACTCCTTCCATCCGTGTTTGTTTGTCTGTTTTGGTAGTCTGTGCCATTTTTAATTGTTTATATCTTTTAATATGAACTCCAAAAAATATGCAATATGGATCTTATTTGATAAATATCAGTTAATTTTATTATTCTATGTTTTCAAAATTATGAAAAATATTATAAATTGAAAGATAAAATGATTTGAAACTGGCATAAATTTCCAAAATGGACCAACAAATGTGTACGGAGGGAGTATAAAATTATGAAGAAATGAGTTGGACTCAACCGTGGCATTGGCGTCCTTATACCACTAGCATCAGACCCGTGCACGAAATTGTAAAATTAAAATAGAAAGATTAATGAAGAGTTACATACACCAAGGAGTTGTGGCAGTGGTTAATCGATTTGTTTCAAAGGAGTTTATCACTCCAAGGTTGCAGGGCCGATTCCCCTCGACAACGATTTGTTCTTGGGGTCACCTCATCCCACGCAAACGCATGGAAAGGGCAGTGGGACACTGGGAGGGGCAAGAGAGATTGGGGCTAAAGAGATTAGTTTGGTTCATCGGGACACTTTTCATTACCAAAAAGAGTCTTAAGTACATTTTTCCATCAAGCATGTCAACCAGTAAATATAATATGTAAATAATTTTTTTAGATGCAAAAGGTGACTCGGATTTAAGCATGCACGCATATGCAAGAGCCAAGTGAACCAAGTATTAGAGCGATAATATAAAACTCTGTGGGGACATAAAAAAAATTATCCATACGATAGTACAAATTATACACGTATTTGAGAGGATAACATTCTTATAAGTGTATGGGCCCGATTTCAGATTTTATAATTTTATCGGATGATTTTGACCGATTGGTACACCATAAAATTTACTATCTCCGTACTAAAATATTTGTTCAGATCCAAAAAATGAGGACTTGAAAATAATCAAGCCTTTTATAGAAATTAAAAGAATTTATTGATATCTGATAAGGTGTTAATTTTTTTTTTTTTTTTGAATTTCTTGAAAATTTGTACCCCTTCCATCTCGATTCGTTTGTCCAATCTCAAGTTTTCAACTTATTAAGGAAACCAAATCTAATCCTTTGATTTGAAAATTTACATAATTTTTTTTTTGATCCGCGAAAATTTACATAATTTGAGCCCTTGATTTTGAAATTGGACAGTCAATTTGAGACATGTATAAATCAAAAGGGGGACAAATAAATCGGGACGGAGGGAGTACTATTTTTAGGTTCTCATTTTGAGAACCAAAGAAAATCTTGAGATGAAAGAGTACCTGTTCCGAATTCTCAAAATAAGTGCTTATTTGGGAATAAATACTTATTTTTTGAATTAAAAGTGATGCGTTATGAGAGAATGATCTGTCTCGTAAAAACGGAAATAAGTAGTATTTATTTTTTACAAAAGAGAATTCGGAACGGGGCCTAGGCTATCAAATTAGCCAATAACCATCCATATCTCCACGTGTTAAAATCTTACGTATATATCTAATAGAATGAGTCAGGATGAAAGACAGGATAAGGGGAGAGAGACTTCAACCTTATTTTAATAAACTTCTATAAACCCACAAATCATGGGATGGATATACCAATAAAATTGGATTGAATGTTTTTACCACTCCAAGTTATATGTTGTTCTTGAAATACTATATATATATATATGAACCCACAAATCATGGAATGAATTAAGCAATAAAATTGGATTGGATGTTTTTAAAACTCAAAGTTACAAGTTATAACAAATTAGCCAATACGGATTTATTTAGATGATTACGACTGAAATTTTCCTAATTTTTTTCCCTTAGATTGCAGAGTGTTTGCCGCCAAAAGCGTCATTGCTCTTACCTCTCCATGTGGAAATTGCTTGTGCATATTCCATATGGGGTAGTTGTGGTTGATCCATGTTTCCTTTCTCTTACGTGTAGCTTCTTTGGAAATCAGGAAAAAAAAAATTAGATGTTCCATATAGGGTTTTTAACACATAAATTGCCTAATTTTTGAAATGTTAAAAAAATTAGATCGTTCCCAAGCTTTGTCATCAGAATTTAGTTCTAGAACTCAACGGAGCAAGCAATGCCACATTGCCTTTTAAGCTTTTCAAATCCAGTTTTAACTTTTTCATGGTCACTTACTCCATAGAAGGAAGTTTCCTCACATTCAGTCAGAAGAAAAGGGTTATCATTCGTACAAGTGGTTGGTCCGGCCGTTTTGGCCTCAGACGTACGAGATTTGATTTCTTCTAAGGTCTCAAGTTCGAGTCTCGTTATTGCTTGAAACTCTTAGATCACCTAATACAAGAGACCCTAGCCTATTGAGCAACTATCGATCTATTTTGGTGTCTATCAAATATGAAATTTAATGGGAAAAAATAAAATTGTTTTGCAAAAACTTTTTTACGTAGTATTAGTGAAAGCAAACGAGGTCATTCCATGCCACATTGCCCCCAACTCTCCGACTAAGGACTTTCGGGTTGGTGCTGTGCACGTCAACTCGGATTTTATTCTGATGCACGATCCGACAGCTCGGAAGTGCGTAGCACGGTACTGCTTACACCACTACACAACATCATCCCCAAATTCTCTAACGAACGAGGTCAAAAGTGGAGATGTCAAATCTTTTTCCAGACGCCACTCCAAACCAATGTGCCAAATTTTCTTACTTAACGTTCTCAATTCAATTTAAATTTTGGAAAGTAAAGTAGTGGAAGAAAAATTTTAACATCACATGTCAAAACTGACATGAGAGACGAGATGTCAGATTACATCTCAGAAATTTGACATATGGGTTGGAGTTGATTCAAATGCCAATTTATCCACTTGACATGCCATGTCACATTTGACCTCCTTGATTGGAGATTATTTTTTTTTTATAGATGCACTATCGAACTAAAGTGCTTTTTTCGCCAAACTAGTTTTTCTATATCTTCAAATGCAAATTACAAATTGAGGTTTAAGGTATACTCCCTCTGTTCTAATTTGTGAGTCCTTTTTCGAGAGTCCAACTAGGAGTGAGAGTCTTATTGCATTGTCAGATTTTTTAGTTTCCAACTTTGCCACTAATTAGTTTTCAATTATTTCAAATTTCTGGCGCAAAAGAAGCAGAGTATTTTTTCTCTACAAGTTCGGCGCCCTTTCAGGAATTTGATTTTGACTGAGTCTGTTTATCTAGAATGGGTGGCAGTCAATTCGAGGGAAAACTGGGTATGATGTCATTTCATTTGTTGAAATCATTATTTAATGAGTATTTAAGTTTGGAGAGGAAAGGCAAAATAGGAAAGTTTGAATTTTTTTTGGTGTTGACTTTTGAAAATGGACACTCATTTTGGAACGTCCAAGAAAGAAAAGATGAACCCACAAATAGGAGTTTTTCTGTGCCGAGCGGGTGTAGCCGATGTGGCACTCGCTCGGCGCATCTGAGCCGTCCGATTCACTTTTGGACGGTTCGGATTGAAACCTTCTCTCTCGTCTCACCCTAACACTTTCTCTGTCCTTCTTCTCTCCCTAAATCTGAGTCGTTCAAACACGAAATGAACGGTTCGGATGCACGAGCGGGCACCACGTGGTACCCGCTCGGCGCTGAAAATTTTTCCCTCAAATAGAAACAGGGAGAGTATATATTCTATAAATTTAAATAAGTAATTGTTCTCAAGTTTTGATCAAAACCCGAGACTTAAAGAAATTTTTGTTCCTTTTTGAGATCTCAGCTTTCAATATATCAGGTGCTATCAACTGCTTCAAGGTCGGGTTAGAAAAACAAGATTGTTCCTAAATTCACCGAACAAACAGGGCGTAGATGGGTTGCGTGTAGGGGGAGAACGGTTACGAAACAAGATTTTTATTAATTAATCATATCAAAAAATGGGTTTTCTGAATAGCTCCTTTTTAAGGTAAGATCTCATCGGCCTAATCAGAGGATTAAAGTAAGATCTCCCAATCTAATGGGCCAAGTTAAAGTCAAACAAATTAACAATTCTTAAATCAAAAGAAAGAAGGCTTTAATGGGACCGTGTATCCGAAAATTCCATTCTTATCGCATAAGAGAGAGAGAGAGAGAGAGAGAGATCTCATGCACATGCGACCGACCTTCCAGTTGACGTCAATTTGGCAAACGCGCAAAGGTTATCCCTACCTGCCACCGTTCCGTGGGCCTACACTTGCGGTTATTCTCCGAGCTTATGTGAGTTGATCCCGAGTCCCATAAAGATGATCGAAATCGTCCATTCTGTAAAATTCGCTAAGTGCTCTAGTTATAAAAAGATAGTACTCCCTCTGTCTCTGAAGGCTCTGTTTGAAACTTAAGGAAAGGAAATGAAAAAAAAGAAAAATTAAAAAAAAATATTCCTGTTATTTTTTTGTTGGAAGAAAAAGAAAGAAGAAAATAACAACGGATTTTAAGTTATGTGAATGGTAAATTTTCTCTTCTATTTTCCTTCCATTTTATTTTCTTTTCCTTTCTCTCATTTTCCTTGAGTTCCAAACAGAGCTTAAATGTTCGGCCCGCAAACTTTAGGCATTTAAATAAATGCATTTTATTCGTTCAAAAATTTTGAAAAAATTGGAAAAAATGCATGTTTTTAAAGACCTAAGTTTTCGGCCCTGACATTTATTTAGGAACGGATAAAGCATGTTCATTAAATTTAGTCAATGTCTTATCAGAATATATTAATTTGGAAATAAGGAAAAGTTTGTTCCCAGCCGGTGTTTGGATGGCGAAGAGCGGTCTATGCAACTCCAATCGTTCGAAATTGTTTTTACTACTACTAATTGTTTTCGTGGAAAGACTTTTCGCGGAAAAATTAAAAAAAAATCTGAACCATTGATTGCTGAGTTTAATGAATAAGGTGAGACTGTAGCATTTTTCAAATAAATATGTAACAACCCAAGCCAGCTAACATGCCAATCCTTAACGTAAAAGCACTTGATAAATGTGCATTTTTTTATTATCATAATGTGCATTTATATCGAAATAAATGTGTTCTGATAAGGTATTGATCCGATGAATATTACTACCTCTGTCTTAATTTAATTGTTATTTTTGGGAGTTAGTTTCACTTTTCAATTGATTATATCTTATAATTTATAATGTTTTAGATGATTTCGAAAACATTATATTATAGAACAAATCGAGATCTATCAAATAAGATCTACATTGGATATAAAAATTCATTATTACAAAAAGATATACTCCTTCTGTTCGGATTTAATAGTTCTTTTTTGAAATTCGCACTATTTTTCAATCGATTATATTTTCTAATTTATAATGTTTTCCGTGATTTCAAAAACATTGTATTATAATCTATAGAACTAATCAAGATCTATCAAATAAGATCTATATTCGATATGAAATTTATTACGGATTCAAAGATATAACCCATTTTTTAGCCAATTAGAATAAAATTATGAACAATTAAATCCGGACGGAGGGAGTAATTAGTTTTTTTTATCCAGTTAAAATAGAACTGGAACAAATAAATTATTACCTCCATCCTAAAATATTTATCCTGTCCGCAAACGAGTACTCAAAAATAATGCATTTTTTTCAAGAAAAACTTCACACTTTTTTCATAAATTTAAAGAACTCATCGATATCTAGTGAATTGTTAAATTTTTTTAAATTTTTCTTGCAAAATTGTATTATTTTTATATTCTCATCTTGTGGACCAGACAAACATTTTAGTAGTACAGATGGTAGAAGAAATAGTGGCCTTGTTCGTTTCCCATATTTATTTTGTTTTAACTTTATTTTTCAATCATTACCCTATATCTTTTTTCAATCATTGTCCTATTTTTTCAATTATTAATTTCATTTCTCTCTCTATATCTCTTCACTCATTACCTCTCTCTCCAATTATTATCATATCTCTCTCCATTCACTATCAAAATTAAAATACCCAAAAAGTTGTTAAACGAACAAGGCCAGTATCATTGTCGTAGGCTTTTAATAGACCCAAAAAAAACCGGACTGGAGACTGGACAATAGGGAGGCTGGGAGGGACTGGGACCTTAACCGGGCCCACCTGTGCTCGACGACGATTCCCACCGCACCGCAATCTCTCTCTCTCTCTCTCTCTCTCTAAAAACTTCGTAAAGACACAGTTGCAGAAGTGGGAAGCGGGGCGTGATAATGCCGCTACATCGAATCCCCCAAGAAACCCCTTCGTCATCAATACTACTTTCCCACTGACAAGTCTCCCAAATCTGACGACAACTCCATACGTACATTTCCCAAATATTCTACTCTCTCTCTCTCTCTCTCTCTCTCTCTCTCTCTCTCTCTCTCCATACATTGGTGGCCTATAAGAGTTTACTTACATTGGAGTTCTTTCACAATGGACACGGACTCCTCCGGTGTGAAGTATTCAAATTTCTCTCTCTAGGGTTCAATTGATGGAGAGTAATGGCTCCGCGAGTCGTCGGAGGGTTCGGAAACTGAGATGCTCGGTTATGAACTACGATTGGGGTCGGATAGGGACCGAATCGGGAGTGGCGAGGCTCTTCTCGCTGAATTCAAGGGTGGACATTGAGGGTGGAAAGCCGTATGCCGAGTTCTGGATGGGGACTCACGAGTCTGGGCCCTCGTTTGTGGTTGAGAAGAGCGAGAATAATGGAGTTGTGATTGGTGAGGAGGAGGAGATTACAGCAGGGGGTTTGAGTTTGAAGTCGTGGATTGCGAAAAACCCTAGTCTACTTGGGGATAAAGTTGTTCAAAAGTGGGGTGCTAATCTTCCTTTCTTATTCAAGGTATGGCTCTTGTTTTTTGCCTTTACCTACTGTTGGTTTGATTGACAGAAGCTTCCTTGATTCATTTGGGGCCTCAAAATATCTCGGCATGGTGTTCGATAAGTCATCTCTTTTGGCTCTTTACTCATTACTCTCAAAATCTCTACTCATTACTCTTAAAATTCAAAACGAACAGAGTTTCATTCTTCTCCTTCCTAACTTTTTTATGGTTTCTTTTTGTATATTTTGTTCTTAATTTTTATTAGATTCTCGTCATATGTCTTTTAAAATAATGCTGGAGGAATTTCTGAATTTTTATTAGATTTGCATCATGTATTCTAAAAACTGAATTTTTATTAGATTCGCATCATGTATTCTAAAATTATGATAGAGGGGTTAAAAAGTAGAAAATTATGAAAGAAAAACAATAAGTTTACCGAAAGCCACTCTTTTTTTGAAGTGTCCTCTTATACGAATTATTTTTAACATCGGCTCATATTTTTTTATTTTTATAATGCCTCTAGTTGAGAAAAAATAACTTTATCTTCAAAATTATGATAAAAAGCTAAACAAAAAGTTGAAAGATACCCATAAAGAACCGAAAAAAGTTTAGAAGAAGGGAGCTAACTTACAATAATGTTCACAGCCTGATATTTTTTGCTCTCTCCCAATGTCTCTGAAACTACCCGATGCTATCAACTCTTAGGCTTCGTGCATTTGATTTAAGAAATTTAGGAGAAAATTGAAAAGTAGTAGTCTAATTATGTAGAATCTAGTGTTTCTTTGCGGGACAAGTTTTGAGGGAAGCTAATTCTACTGGGAGAGTTTAAGGCGTGGGTCTGACAATTTTCCCACTAATGAACTCATTAAAGATGCAGAAAAGTATAACATTCCCTTTAGGAGTATTAAAGTTGAACATTTCCTTACTGTTCTTTCCTTTCCCATCTGAATGGAGCCTTATGGGCCCCATACGGCTTTGGCTCCGGCTTTAATTGGGCCCCGCTAGTGGACGGTGGGATTGGTCCTAGAATTAGTCGACGTGTGCGTAAGATTGCCCAGACGCATGAGTTACCAAAACCCACCAAAACCCAGAAACTGTTACTAAAAGAGTGAGGGAAATTTGAAATGAGTAATATCACATCTCAAAGTATTGTGTATTTACGTTTGATGGTATTAACTCCACAATCCAACCACACTATAGAGTGAATGTGTGATCACTCTACCATATGTTGCATTCAACCAGAGGAAATGGCTTTTCATGTGTGTGATTCATAATTTATAATATTATACAGGACAAATAATTTCATTGGACAAATAGTGAGGTGATTAGTACTAACTTCGTAGGATTGGTTGTCCGACGGACATGAAGATGGAGAGATGTAATTCTCCATTAGTTGTTGCATTCAACAGCACAAATTATTTTAATTTGTAACACTCTGTGTCTAGTCCAACCAAAGAAATCATTCTACTATAATTTTGTTGGGAGCTACATCATTTGTAAATCAAGTTTTGTTGGCGATCATTTTGCTAGATTGAACAGAGGTTTGATTATTTGGTTTGTGTTAGGTACTTTCAGTTGCAAAGGCATTGTCGATACAGGCCCACCCTAACAAAGAACTTGCCGGGACTCTGCATAAGCTGCGGCCTGATGTCTTCAAGGATGATAACCACAAGCCTGAGATGGCCTTGGCACTAACAGATTTCGAGGCCCTTTGTGGATTTATCAGTCTTGAGGTAACATTCTTATCTGCTTCCATGGATTACTTAATTATAACTTAGTTGCTCGAGATTGATGTGTGTATTGAAGTAGAATTTGGGATCTTGTAACTGATTGATAAATCCAGATTATTGGTTTAGGAAAATTCAAACCATTTGTTGAGCGCTTTATGATTGAGTTCCGAGAAATCTAAAATTCGTTCTTCACAAGTTGTTGGCTTTATAATATGATGAGATCCAGTGACTGCTGGATAGATGTAATAGCTAGGTGGGTGCTAGGCATCATTTTGACTCGACATTATATTTGAATGGATGGGAGTTGAGGGACTAGAAATTCTTCGCGTTGAATCCTTGATTTTTTGTATTTCTGCTTCTATGCTGTTACATGGACTTGAATATGCAAATCTGAATTTGTTACTTTCTTAGGTCTCAGATTCAGATCAGCCTAGACTTACAGTCACTAGTGTGGATTATCATGGTGAACATTTTTTGTCGTCATTGATGTAGAAGCTGAGATTTTTGTGTTTAATTGCTTGTTAGAAATGACAACCTTTTGCACGTTTTAGTTATCCTTGTAATGACTTAATCACAGAACAAAGTCTAGTGGTGGCATATAAAACTAGACTTATGTTTTTTCGTTTTGTAGACTCTCCTCTTTGAAAACTGTCTGATAAGATACTATTCGGGCACATCTCGTGCCCACTTTGTACTCATGGTGGTGATGTGCTGGGCAAACTCAAGCGTGCAGGTGCAGTGGTGGAATATTTGATGCACTTCTGGACTTTGATTGACTGGGTTCTGCTGAAAATATTTTTATTTGGATTGTGGTGTAGGCTGTAGAGGAATGTATCCCTGCTAATTATGTCTTATGTCCTACCTTCTCTAGTGAATAGTAGCTTGATACCATACATGCCATGTAGAAAATATGCAAGACATGTTATGTGCTCTAAAATTCTTGGTGTTTGGGTGTGTCTTTGCAAACTCTGGTGCAACATGGATACCCTGGCATTGCCACACTGATTACTTGTCATTGTTTCAGGAACTTAAGACTGTTGTTCGAAATGTTCCTGAGGTTGCAGAAGTGGTTGGCAACTTGTATGCTAACCAAGTGTTGGATGTCAATAATCAAGATGGGGAGGAGAAAGTAAAAGCAGTTTTGCAGTTGATATTCACCCAGCTCATGTCTGCTAGCAAGGATGTGATTGCCAAAGCATTGTCAAAATTGAAAAATCGGCTCCACATGGCGAGTCAGGTAGATTGGAACCCTGTCCTTTAATTGTGTTTAAACACCGTTGTTTTGTGGGCAAGTTAAATATTTGGAGCACTTATTGTTGTTATCTCTGTGATGATTTGAGTCTTTCCTGTGAAATAAGATCCTTTTGTCATTTGTGTATTCCCCTGCGGCATATAACCAACATTGGTCAAATGGCTCGCTTATATGTGACTAGCTAATAACTTCATGTCCTTTGGCATCGGAGTTCTACTCAGTTTTACTGGTACACCGCATGAAGTAACCACTTTCAAGAATTTTGACTGGTTGATCTTGAGCCTTTTTATATGGACTTGGGCCATTGGCTAAATGAAAGGCTTATCTTAGTTACATCGAGACCGTGAAGCTGTGGAACCCTTTTGTATGAAATCATGTTGGTCTTAGATGTAGAAAAGCCACATCTCTCTCTCTCTCTCTCTCTCTCTCTCTCTCTCTCTCTCTCTCTCTCTCTCTTACACACACATACAGAGACGAATTGCAAGAATACACGGGTCTCTCCATCATTCCTTTGGAAACTGATGTGAATGGCGCTTAATATCATTTTTGCTTTTTTTACTCTTTGAAAGTACAACACTTTAAGCTCACTTTTGTGGAAAAGGGATGTTTCCAATTCCGTCCTGGCTCTGCGCTTCCCCTATAGCCACCGTCTACCTGTTACACTTATTATGATTCTCTATACCAACGTATCTTTTTAACTTTGCATCAGGTAAGGCAGTTGACAGATAAGGAACAGCTAGTACTACAGCTAGAAAAACAGTATCCAGCCGATATTGGTGTCCTAGCTGCTTTCCTCTTCAACTATGTGAAGCTTAATCCAGGTGAAGCATTGTATTTAGGGGCAAATGAGCTTCATGCCTACTTACGTGGTGAGTGTATTGAATGCATGGCAACTTCAGACAATGTTGTGCGTGCTGGCCTAACTCCCAAGGACCGGGATGTCCACATTCTTTGTTCTATGCTCACATACAAACAGGTGAGATAAATTTCAACTACTCATTCATCTTTTTTATTTGTTATTTGAAGAAATCCCACAGATTGGTGTCTTGCAGGGGGCATAGTTCATTAAGCCCTATAAGAATACTGTACAGTGTACAGAATACCAATATGTTAGAACTAGCTGTCTTGCCTGACTGTGTATGCATGGAAAGCCTTTGTTGTTAACAAATCTGAAAGTGGAGGCGTGGAGCAAAAAGCTTTAAAAAATGGACACTCTACGTCTAAGATTGCTACTTGGGTGTTGCTTGTCTGTGTTGTAGTTTGGATTAAGCAACTTAAAAATGGTTGGTGTTGGATTTTGGTAGGACTGCTAATACCTTGTTTTTATCTCTTATTTTACTGAGTTTTCACTTTTGTGTCAAGTATCATGGAGGCTTATTCTAGTGTACATAATTTTCATATTAGGGAAGGGTCCAGACTCAACATTTGTGGTTAGTATCAAAACTTGGATTTTTATGCTGCACATTCTTATCACGTCTTTTGGATTAAGCAATTTCTGGCTCGGCTGCTTCTTCTGGTGATATTAGTTCAGGTGTCTTGTACAAACTACAAACACACTGCTACCCTGTTCTTGAAAAGTAAGCAGACTGTAGTGGATAGCTATTTGGACAATGGGTCATTATAGTTGTATTAGGTCTCAAATAGGCATGGTGCCTCAACCCTATGGTGAAGGAAATTTATCTCACCGCTTCTTCTGTTGCTTTCTTCCATGGACGATGCTTTTTTTTTTTTTTTCCTTTTCTTAATTTATGTTTCACTTTCGCCAGTCTGAAAGATAGGTGCAAGTGTCTCAGTTTCATCTATCTTGGTCTCTTTTGCAGGGTTTTCCTGAAATTCTCCAAGGAGTTCCTTTAAATCCATATACCAGAAGGTACCTCCCTCCTTTTGACGAATTCGAAGTTGATCGCTGCATTCTTCCCCAGGGAGCATCTTCTGTTTTTCCAGCAGCCCCCGGTGCCTCTATTTTTGTGGTCATGGATGGAGAGGGAACAATGCACACATCATCCTATGAAGGTTTAATTAGGGAAGGCGATGTTCTCTTTGCACCTGCCGACACCGATGTTAAAGTGACTACCTCATCTGACTTGCATATATATAGAGCTGGAGTGAACAGCAGGTTTTTTGAAGCCTCTTGAGTTGGTACACAGCACAAAAGCCTTGTACACATTTTTTTGCTGTTATAGATTTGTACTTTATGTAATATTGTTGCTTGCATGTATACAAATGAATAATGATATATACAAAAAGAATGTTGTAGAAATAGTGAGATAAGATTTCGGACAGAAATAAGATTTGGTCAAGTTAGAGAATTACAGCAAATTTTGTTCTGCGTGCATGATATGATTTTCGAGATCTAATACATCAGCTATAATTATTTGCACCATAAACCATCATAGTAGTCTGCCTAAAATTCTTGCTAGAGAGTGATCTTTTCCACGTTTCTGTTGTCGTTTCTCCGGCAGAAATATATTGTGACCCTTTGTTGATAAAGGAGATTGGTTCCTAGTTATAGACAATCTCACTACACCTAGTTATACAATTTGCTAGGTCAACTGTTCCAGGTAAGCTTTGGAACTATGTTCCGTCATTGAGAGAACCTCCTCTCTACTGGAAAGGGACTCTAGTTTTTCCTATTTTTGGACCGTTTCCGAGTTCACTTTGGGAATTAATTTTCAGACTCATTTTTTTATATCCACGCTATCTTTTTTGTCCATGGTTTGTTGAGGATCAGTACGTGGATACACTACTAACCCTCGGTTGGGTTGAAAATCACTCCTTGAATTTAGAGTGCCAAAAGTTCATAGTGATCACCCTCCTAGAAAAGCCACTGTAACCATATTGGTTTAACATGATTTTTGAAATGGTTGATGGTCTTATATTGGTTGACATGATTTTTGAAATGGTTGATGGTCTTGTGGAAGAGATTGATCTTCGGTACACGGTTGATGATTTTGAGGTCTAAAATGTGAAAGATGACTATTAAAGTGGACTTGGGAAAAATTCAAAATACCTCCCAACTTTTAGACCAAAATTCAATTAAGCTCCCAACATTTTAAAAACTTTAATTTTACCCCAAACGTTATCTTCCGTTAATCAAAACGCCCCCTTCCGTCCGAATGACTAATGGATTCCGTTAAAGGCTCCGTTAAATATCATCCCAATCGAATTTTGATGATCCGAGCCGCTCAATGTGTTCAAAACGTGATTTTAAGGGTACCCGCTAGAAATTAGCAAAAAAATGATCGGGAAGGGCTTCATCTGAACAGTTTTTTATTGAATAGTTCAATTAAGAAACTATTCAGATGAAGCCCTTCCCGATCATTTTTTTTGCTAATTTCGTGAGGGTACCTTTAAAATCACGTTTTGAACACATTGAGCGGCTTGGATCATTGAAATTCAATCAGAAAAAGGGATGTGCAAACCGAAGCAAAATCCTGACGTTCGGACTTAACAAAATCCGGATCAATCCGCACCTCCTCTTTCCCAATCGAATTTTAATGATCCGAGCCGCTCAATGTGTTCAAAACGTGATTTTAAGGGTATCCGTGAGAAATCGGCAAAAAAAATGACCCGGAAGGGCTTCATCTGTACAGTTTTTTTATTGAACTATTCAATAAAAAACTGTACAGATGAAGCCCTTCCGGGTCATTTTTTTTTTGCCGATTTCTCACGGATACCCTTAAAATCACGTTTTGAACACATTGAGCGGCTCGGATCATTAAAATTCGATTGGGACGCCATTTAACGGAGTTTTTAATGAAATCCGTTGGTCATTCTGACGGAAGGGGGCGTTTTGATTAACGGAAGATAACGTGGGAAGTAAAATTGAAGTTTTTAAAAGGTTGGGAGCCTAATTGAATTTTGGTCTAAAGGTTGGGGGGTATTTTGAATTTTTCCCAGTGGACTTATTAGGACCCAAAATTGAGCAAACTGATTGAGAGGACCCAAAAATGACCATAATCTTGAACATTTTTTAGCAAAATGCATGAATATTTTACCAGAGGATAATCTCAATTTCCCATCGCCCGCAGAGGACAATCAGCCATAGAGCGGCCACTCTAACCACTCCATGGAATTCAAACGTTGCAATGATTTGAACAATTCTTATTAGCAAAAACTGTCATGTATAAGGGTGAATTCAGGCTATTGTCCAAAAAGTACTCTCAGTAAATAACCACTATTTAAGACGACTCATTTTCCGGCTGGAAAGAGAACAAAAACTTCACTTCTCACAGAAGTATTAAGCTTTCAACAATTACATTTTCCGACAATTTAACCAAGACAAGGAAGCAGTAACTTTAATCCCCGGTCATACACGGAAAAAAAAAACCTCTTGTCCAAATCTCTGCAACAAAATCTCAAATACTTTCAGCAAAATGGAATCATGCGAGTCTTAAACCAGAACAGGGAAAATCTCATGTAACAACAGATCTTAAGCCTCTGTAATCGGATATTCAAAGACAACATCCTTGCCAGAAAGCTTCCGATAAACTCCAGAAAACGTCTCCAGCTTGTACTCGGTGTCATTGCGTGCCTTGGGATCCAAGTATATCTGTAACAAAGCAAACAGATGATTGCATCAACGCCATCAAACAACGAAGGAAAAAAAACAAAATCGAATAGATTTTGGATGCGTCTTGTGAAACTGTCGCAACAAAACGATACCAAAGGATACATTTCCTGCCTTCCCTTGGCCAGAATGCTTGCGATTAATTACCTTGATTATTTTGGACCCATCAATTCGGTATCTGATGCGCTTTCCAACTATCTCAGCAGGATACACAACATCCTCCAGCATGCATTCATGGACAGATGTAAGAGTCCGGGAGCGGGGCCTTTGTGCAGCAGAACCTTTCTTTGGCGGTCGCATTATTCTTCGGGTGGCAATGACAACAACATCCTGAAACAGTCAGTCCCAACTCCAAATCAGAGAGTATTACGAGTAATATACAGGAATCAAACCAGCTTTGAAAAAAATGTACCGCGTTTCACCGAATGAATATCGATGTAATGTAAACCAGATGTCAAAACAGGGGAAACAGACTTGAAAGTAAAACTAAGAAACCTATTCCAGCATCCAGACCTCTCTACACTCTCCATTTACCGTGTACACATTTCTAACTAAATAGTAGGCAACACAGTAACACCCTCTACATGTCCCAACCATGCCCTTAACAGGAGAAATTAGATAACAAAATTTAATGAAATGATTTCTTCAATTTTCCCCACCAATCAAAAGAACTAATATTATTCCTAAGCACAAAACTCTGATAGCACATAATTTCTTGGTCAACCTAAGGCACAACTACCGGAAAGGAACAAACAAAATAGGTTGTCCAGCCTACTGTTAGAATTAAGAAATAAACTTCTCATGTTACGACAGAAATATACATTTTTTTCATTGGCACGGTAGATCTCGACCCCTTCATTAAGCTAATAAGATTATTTGCCCATACAAATACCGACTCTTACCTTCCCACTGAACTTTTTCTCAAGTTCTCTGACTAGCCTAAGATGAATCTTCCGGAAAGCTTTTCTCAATCTATAGGGAACGTGAATGACAACAGCTTTGCGATTCGCAGCTACATCAATTTGACTGCAAAGAGAGAATAATTTATCATTGTACTGTGCACATATAGCCCATTTGATTAATAGGTTAAGCATAGAAGCAAGGAGTAAACCCTTACAGTGCTGAATTAATGTAAAGGTCTTTCAGATCACTCTTAAGCTCTTGGTTAGTATTTTCCAAATCAAATATTGCCTGCAAATAGATGAAGGCATCATACATTCTTTCAATTTCCAGTCAGTGAATCCGAATTGTAATCTCAACACGAACAAAAAAAAACTAACCTGGGCAACTGTCTCCTCGAATTCAGTGGGTTCAGCATCCTTGTCTTTGTGGATCTTCTTCCTTGACGTGTACATCTTGACAAATCTGGGAAAGACAAGTAAGAAGACGGGTCAGATATAAATTCACAACAGAAGATTTGAAAACAAAATGAACACTTCAAAAATTAACATGAGCAAGCATTGAATAATAGTGTGATTGTACTTAGTCTGAAATCTCAATACAATATTTAAATATTTACACTAATATTCACATTTTAAACATCAAAATACAGTGATTCATCTCACTCGGATTAAAGACTAACCCAAAGTCTTATACAACTTATAACTAATGATACACATAGTTGTAAATTACAAGTTTTCCAATCGCATTTGCCCAATCTTTCATTAGTCATTACTCTAAAAACCAGCAGAGAGCTGGAATCAATTCAGAATATCACACTGTGCATTGCAGCGATTTCAGCTTAAATGAAGCATTTCAAGTGAACCATTGAACTAAAACGACTGCAAGGGCCCTCGACAGCTTAAATGAGGATCCCAACTACTGGTGTTTTCCGAACATTACCAAATAGGATTCCACCTACATGATAGCTATAATTGTATCGAATTTTTTCAAAAAATAAAGTTCTTCCATGAAGTGTTGACACAAAACACCCATTTCCGTCTACTAAATGCCATGTAATAATACACAATATTCTGAAAACATATCTACTCCAACAAATAAACCCATAAAAATCATGAATAGTAAAGTTCTAATAAGCTGCAGCGGTCCTAAATGAGAATAAACAAAGGCATAAAGTGCTCTGGGAGAAAAAGAGAATGGACTTCAGAATGACCTTATAGTTATATGAGACCAGATGAGAATATACAGTAAATGTACCCGATAGAAAAATTTCCAATACTATATCTCATCAATAACTTCCGGTTGGCATACAATCTCTCCAGTCACAATCCAATTTGGAAGGAATTAAAATTTCTTATTGTCACATTCTACAACAAAAGTACCCCAAATTGTACCATATACATTGCTACCACGAGAAAAATGGCATTTACACAGTACCCAATCAACAGATGCTGCTAGAAAACCAGCAGAGAGCAGAAAACCTACAGAACTCCAACCTCACACGCAAACCAGCAACATCACCAAATTAATACTCATTTCCACAGCATTCAAAGAGAATCGCACTTCCACCCACAATACAAAACCATTCAAGAAATTAACCACTTAATTTAGGTTAAGTCATAGTTCATTTGATGTCACCAGAATCAAAATGGCCTTTCACTCAAAGATACACAGACATATATGTAGACCATGTATAGAGTAACTACACATGGCTTGATTAGACCCATCAGGGCAATCACAATCACTACCAATAAAGATTTTTCATTAGCTAAGACAAAAATGCGTATAACACTTCTGTTATATTTCAAAGCAGAGACTTCGATTTCCGACAAAATGATGGATGGAGAAATAAAAAAGCATAGACAGAACTGTAAATGCAAAGGAGTGATCGATTAGATATCTACCTCTATAGGTGAAGACGGCTGAATCGAGTTGAAGTATGAAAGCCCTCGAGCTTCGGCTTCGGCTTCGGCTCAAGGGAGAGTAATGGGTTTTCTGGGCTAAGGATTGGTAAGAAAGGTTGGGAGAAGAAAGGCGATGTTTTGCCCTAATTTTGGACGGTGGGGATTGAACTCGTTTGCGGGATCTGGATGGGCTGAATGTGGACCATCATGCATCGCGGGCTCGCGGCCCAATAGATATCCTGGGCCATTTTTTCGAATTGGGCCGGAGACTTAGTAGATTATTAGGTCACTTCATTTAGTTATTTTGGATGTTGATTACTTGATTTTATCAACGTAGGAGGAAATAAATACAAAATGCTTCCTTTTTTTTTTTCCCCCGCCACAATCGGGGGTAAACCAACTTGCGTGCATTTCGACTAGTAATTTAAAAGTCCTGACGATACAACTTATGGTCATTTCAATAAAGCCAATACTCGTTTTTTTTTTTTAACATCTCCTTGGCTCAATAAAAAAACGTACCACCTTATTTGGTTGTCAGTTTTGAGATGAAAATGTTATATAGGTTTGCCTTTTTTTTTTTCTTTTTAGTCAATATTTTTAACATTTTAGCAAAAAATTTTGAATTGAGGTACAGAATATATATCCAAAAAGTAACAAATAAATTAAAATTTTAATATGGATTATAGAATCACTATAGACGAAAACACGCGAGTGACGAAGAAGTCAAAAAAATTGAAATGGGAAAAGGAGCAAAGCATTAGAATAATTCTCCTGTGATAATTCAGAATCCGGAGACATCCTTGGTAGTAATTTACTTCTTCTTTGAAGGAAATCAACAAGAGTACAATATCGTCGTCGTCAGGAGGCCTTTGGTCTAACGACATCAAAAATGTAGTAGTTAGGTGCCGGCCAGAAAAAGGAGGTCATATAGTTAAACTCATTTTCTGATCGAGGTGCTAATCTAATTATTCTAACGTTTAAAAAAAAATTATTCTTACAATACTAACTTTCGCTGGAAAAAAAAAAAAAAAAACAACCAAGAGTACTAGTGGTTAAATTTAAATAATATATTTTAAAATCTTCATCTGCATCAACCTCCAATATTATTCTCATAAATTTTGATTAGAATATGGTTGAAGCATTCAATAAGTAACAATCAAATTACCGGTCACATGGAGAAATTGGTGATACAAGTTGATAATTTGAGCAGTAGGCACCAAACTTCGGCCTTGTTCGGTTTGGAACTCCAAACCCAAAATTTTGAAAAAAAATAATTTTTCTACTTTTTCTCTCTCTAACTTTTCAATCATTACTCTTATTTTTCACTCTATCTCTCTCTACTTTTTACCTCTCTCCACAATTATTACTCTCATTTCTCCCTCGATCTTTATTCAAAAACACTACTCAAAACCCATAACCGAACAAGGGCGTGATAATTAAAGTTCCATTCGTCGTCTGAATGCAGTTCATCTAGCGGACATTAAAAAACGTGGAATTGATTTTCAAAATAGTTGTTGATTCCAATGAGGGGTTAGCTTCTTGTTGGGTTAACCTACTCCTACTCCTAGTATCACCCACACGCTGTAGATTTTAGCTGTGACTTTTGCAAGATATAATCCTCTGTAGATAGTAATGTGGTATAACTAGGAAATGCTACCTAACGGATGTTTGGAATAACCCCAAAGGGTTGGCCTGCTAGTTTAGACCTGGAATTTATGGGTTTGTTCCTTCCTCACTCTTAAGACTTGGGGTTCGAAATCTCTCAGGTGCTATCAAATTCTTCGGAGCCAGTACATACAGAAGTTTACTCTGACTTTAAATAAGCCTTCTGCTAGTAAACAACAAGATTGGTTCCTCAAGATTAACCGAGGTCCAAGTAAGCTGGGCTGGATATCTAATTGGCTAATTATTATATTATATATATATTGGATGTGTGGAGTACTTTTTTTAAAAAAAAAAACAAAATAGAGAAGACTAGTACTCCCTCCGTCCCAATTTAACAGTCCCTTATTTATTCTAACCGGATAAAAAACTAGTTATATCTTTAAATTAGTAATAAATTTTATATCTAATACAGATCTTATTTGATAGATCTTGATTAGTTTTATTATACAAAGATTTTTAAAATCACATAAAACATTATAAAATTACAAGATTTAATCAATTGAAAAGTTGTACTAATTCCCAAAAAGGACTGTAAAATTAGGACAGAGGGAGTATTTAATAATTAATTGCGCAGCGACACTTACATAACAAAGTTCATTACAAATATCTTGCACGAAGCCAAACTAATCATCTAACTATTGTAAACGAGAAAAAAACAAGGCAGTCAATGTCTTTCACCCCGACTCAAACGTTGAGCCCGACGCAAACAGCGACACTCGCGATCTACTGTATATTCATACCTAAAATCAGCAGTCTCGAGAGAAATCAAATGCTAATCAAAGATTAAAAAAAACAAAAACAAAAATAAATACCCAGATGATCAAATGGCAAGAATGAACGCACCGATGACAATTCTTACCTAGTGTAGTTTTGTAGCAAAAGACAAAAATGATATTCTTGATTGCGATTTTGCAAGAAGTTGGGAATACTATATGCCGAAATCCGAGTCAATCTTGTGTCGTATCCTAATCCCATTTACAGGCATAAATGGACACAAGTTGCACCAATCATGGCCACATTTTTTGTCTTAAGACAGGCTAGCATAGTACTATTCTCCCAACTCCAGCATTCCAAGTATGTTGGGGCAATCTCATCATTTTGATCCTTTCAAAAACTATCCTTTTCCTCTCATAAGCTTCTTCAAAATCTAAATACTTTTGCCTCGAGAGCTCTTTTTACGGGATTTATTGCATTCGGTACTCACGAGGATTTCAAATTAAACCATAGTCGAATCGAAATCTAGAATCCGCACACGAACCATATCAGGAAATATGAGTATCGAGGTGCACAAGAGTTTTTCCACATGATAATTCCGTAACACAGAGTGACAACTAACAAAAAAACAAAAAAAGCGTTCAAGACCGGACCTCGATTTCGCAAGGCCGTATACTGACATGGTCTACGTGTACAACTGAAAAACGTCTTGAAATGAAGCGCCGGCCAAGTTCTTTTGGGCCTCTGATCTGAAACAGAGATCAGTTTTGATACTCCAAATGTGGAGACAAATCTCTAGATTTGATTTTTCACTCTTTTCGATAAAAAACAAGAATAGTTTCTCATATTTTGTAGCCAATAAATCAGTATTATTGGGAATATATTTATGCGTCATTTATTAGTATGAGATCTTTTGGTGCAAACTCTAATACCACTGTTGGTTTAGTGGAAATTAACAAGAGATAAGTATCTTTGCACAAAAAATCCTAATTTAAACGTTTGGGAAGAAAATAGGATATCATAGCAGGGTTCGATTCCCTTTGGAGGCAAACCATGATTTAAATGGGGGGGTCATGGCGGTGGGTTGCTGTGCTAATTTCCCCCAAGGTTTGAATTACACGGTCGGGTCCAATAGTGGTTCGGCTTTCCTCGGTTACAAAAAAACAAAAAAAAAGGATACCGTATATTGTACTTGTTTTTTTTTTAAAAGGATATATTGTACTTGTTTTTTTTTTTTTTTTTTTGTGATCCGGATATATTGTACAGTACTTGTTGAACACTAGATATTTGAGCTGGAAATGGGATGAATAGTACTGTTTTTATATGCACCTTTTTTCAACTAAAAATATTACTATTTGCAATCTCTATGAATTGTAGGGAAACGCAAACTTTAATACCACCTTGTTGGAGTGTTTGTCATAACTTTTAAATTCATAAAAATTGATTCTAAGAAGTTGTGAGAACCCACTTTAAAGTTGTCTCACATCCGAGAAAAGTCGAAAATAGAATAATATGTAACGAAATTTGAGCAACTACTGTACAACTCGAGGTCAATTTTTTGAGCAATATGATCAAAGTAGAAATTAACAGATCAGCTGGCACAAATCGTTACAAATGTACAATTCAAAAGTTATGGAAACCGGTGCTCCTATAAGGGCTCATTTGGCTTCTTTTTTTTTTTTTTGTCTTTATTTAATTTTTTTCCCCATTTGTTAGTTTTTCGTTAATTTTTTGAAGATTATTGTTTCGTCATGATGAGAAGAATTTAAAAAGTAAAAAATTAAGATCAAAATTTATTTATTTTAATAAAGACGAAAAAATTGATTTATTGGCTTATTTTCGTTTTTATTAAAAAAAAATTAGATTTTGATTGTAATTTTTTACTTTTTAGATTCCCTTCGTCATGAAAGAACAATAATCTTAAAAAAATCGATGAAAAATTAACAAGTGCAAAAAATAAAAAAAATAAACCAATTAGCTTGTTTAGTCGAATGAGACCTCAATCAAATTTAATTTCGCGTGGTTTGTGTACTTTATATAGTATTTAAAAGTACAGATGAGAGAGTCGTGCCAGATACACCATCACAACTTTTGAAATGCCAAATCCATTTTTCTAAAACTAGGCCACCACATATTTTTTTCTCATTGAAAAAACGGGAGTGGTAGGGGTAGGATGCATGCATTCAAAGACTAAAAAAATTCTACGGGTACCCCTTGTGGGGTAGGGATTGATAATGTACAGATTCCTACAGTTTCCATGTTTGTGGGCTCACCTCGCTCCCGACAAATAATCGACGCCGTTCATTTTGAGGAGAATGAACTTTGAATCCTTTGTGTAATAAATGAGTTCAATCAGATACGATGATAATCGCTTAACCAGTTTGTCCAATTTTTTTATACGAGAAATCCTACGTTGTGAATTCAAAATTTGGACGAACTAAGTAAACTGTTATCGAGGTCCAACTGAGCTAATTATTCACAAGGCATGTTAAAAAAAAAAAAAAATCCACAATATAAAAAGACTTTTCAATCATGCATAGCAAGGCTAAACATTTACGGTACGCATAGCCGAACGAACTCGTATTGAAAAGCATTTCAATCCGCTTTCATTGAACAATTGAACTACTTAGGCTTCGTTCCAGAAACGAAATAAGAATTTATTTTTTGTCCAATAAGAAGTCCTCTTCCGAAAAAATAAGAAGTCTGTTTTTGAATTGGGAACAATTTATATAGGTACCAATGGCTCTGGGGAGGGAAATCGGTCCGGCAGCCACGCCGGGCAGTCTCTGACCACCGGACGACCGATCCGAGAAGTCCAAAAATTCTATAAAAAAACCCGAGGGGATCGGCGCGAGAATCAAAGGTATCCAAGGTGTGTAGGGTGCTTGATCGGAGCACTCCTTTTTCGTGTATAATCCATATTAATTTTGGTGTATATTATACACGAAAAATGGGTGCTCCGATCAAGCATCCTACACACCTTGGATGCCATTGATTCCCGCGTAGGCCTCTCGGTTTTTTTTTTATAGAATTTTTGGACGGCTCGGATCGGCCGTCCGGTGGCCGGAGACGGCCCAACGTGGCCGCCGGACCGATTTCCCTCCGCCGGCGCCCATTATCATAGCAACAGTCTTATTTTTGTATAAGGCAATTTCAAGCTCAAAAATCATGTGTTTACGCAAATAATTTTCTTATCACAATGGATCTTGTTTGATAGATCTCATTGAGACCTTTAATACGGTGAAAAAAAAATTAATTTTTTTTCATTTACATTATTTTTGAATTTGAAAATGTGAAAGAAACTTTTTATTTGAGTTTTTTAGAATGCCCCTTCTTATTTTTTAAGAAGTAGTTCCAAAATAAGTACTTATTTTTTAAGAAGCGTTCCGGAACGGAGCCTAAGGAGGTCGAAATACCACGTGACAGTGTCCCATCACCCAAAAAAAAATAAAATCCCCCAAAGAACGTTTGGAGAAGCCATTGTAAATTCAGAAAGTCTAAAGCCATCGACGGGAGCCACAGAAGGCAAGCGCGGCCCACTCGCGGTCCTGTAGGATGATCCAAGTTGTTTGATAATTTTTAAAAAAAATTGAATGAGCTCGTGAAAAATCAGCTCAATTCGATATATGTCGGTGCTCGAACCAATTTTCTATTTTTTTATTCTTTTTCCGAATTTGAGAAAAAAATGAAAAAATTGGATTGAGCTCCTACACGTATCGGATTGAGTTGAATTTTCATGAGCCCCTGATTATATTATGTAAAATTATTGAACGGCTCGAATCATCTGTGCGAGGTCCACGCGCGCCCACCGGTGGCTCCCGTGGGTTCGTGTAGCAAAGTCTTGTAATTTTCATAAATGAGGTCATTCTATAAATTGCTACTAGTTCAAGTCTTCTTGTACAAAAAGTACAAGATATTTAATATGATTAGGTGCAAGTTGTGTGTCCTGGCTTATGGGATAAGCATGAGGATTAGACTTTGACAATTAATAAACCACTGGTCCCCACCCGTTGCCCGTTGTGCGCCCACAGAGACCCAAATCCGAGAAACCAGAAACCGGTCACCGGTTTTGAGTTCCAAAAAAGCGGGCTTTCTTGTGTGGGCCCCCCCGTTTGTCACGAAACGCGACTGACTTCCTTCCCGAAAACCAGGAGCGAGAGAGAACGCGGTTGCGTGGGCCCCCGCGCTCGTTTTCCACGATACGTGGCGATTCGACCGCACCCCTGACAGCTTCACGTGGACGCCACGCGCACTGCACTTTGGGAAACCCCCCCGTTGCATGCCACCGGGAGCAGCTCACTCCCTATGGCCGCCCACCTCCCCCCCATCCCCCAACCACCTGAAATTTTTCAGTGCCGGGTATGGGTAACATTTAGTACAGCTTCGGTACATTTGAGCTGTTTTATGCGATTTTGGACTATTCGAATTTGAAGAGAGAAAAAGAAAAGAAAGAGGATTGATGAGAGGAGAGGAAAAGTTTTAATTTGAGTTATCCTAAAATGTATTGAACAGCTCGAGAGTGTCGAGCGGACACCATGTGAAATATATCTGCTACGAACTGAAAAATTTCTCCCCAACCACCTTTCTGATCAATCTTTTCAGAGCTTTTGTTTCAAAAGAGGAAAAAACTCGTAAACTATTTGTTGCTGTAATCCACCATATTTGTTGGATGAAATTTTAAAATGGACGAACTTATCGTGGAAAAATAGATTTCATTGTAGTGTTGTAATCTTATATTATTTAAAATGAATATGTTTCAAAAGCATTCGCTACCGATCTTAATCTTCGCATTGCACACGTTTTCTCGATTCTTTTGTTTTGCGAATTTTTCTAATAAAAAAGAAAAGTGTTACAGTAAAATGATTTAGAATACTGTTCTAATATTAAGAATTCTTCCGCTGACAGTTTATTCCAATATGAACGTTTCAAATATTATACGACGAGACATGAAGTTCTGTGTCGTCAGAATCAAATGTACGGAAAAGGAAATTCAATCATCTCAATCTCTAGGTTAGTTTGCGGCTGTGATTACTATTTACTTTTCAGACGAGACGATATTGAATATCCAAAAAAAAAAAAAAGTAGAACAGAATATGGGAAAAAACACACTCCTAGCAAAATTTCTTGGTAAATCTACGGTTTCGATAATCCGTGGGAACAAAACGCTAGCGGATTTCCGAATAACACTATCGGAATATAGCCGTAAATGGATTTGCGTGGAAATCGTTTATGCTTCTGCTTCTGCGCTCGATCGAGGATAGTGGTTGTCTGGATACGGCCCTATGGTAAGAGGGGCTCGGCCGCAATCATTGGGGAGTGAAGTAACGCGCCGCCTACTGGCGTGGTCGATGCTCCGTTTTTACTCCAAGTAGATAGATATACTGCCAAAAGCCATTAGTTTCCCGCATCCCTTGAATGTGGGAAAACCTGGTTTTCTCGAAACAGCCTGCGCGCCCTACTCCTTATATATAAATACGCATACTATATCTCTACCATAATACCCCACCGTACTACCATATCGCCATCTCTCTCTCTCTCTCTCTCTCTCTCTCTCTCTCATCTCTCCCTCCCTCTAGGAAAGTTTAAACTGGAAGTATTAGTAGCTAGCAACAATGCGGATGAGCTGTAACGGATGCAGGGTCCTCCGGAAGGGATGCAGTGAGAACTGCAGCATCAGGCCGTGCCTTCAGTGGATCAAGAGCCCCGAGTCGCAGGCCAACGCCACCGTCTTCCTGGCCAAGTTCTACGGCCGCGCCGGACTTATCAACCTCGTCAACGCCGGCCCCGAACACCTCCGCCCTGGTAAGTACGCAGATAATGCTACAGTGATCGCGTTTAGGTATACCGATGCGGCACTATGTACGCCAAATAACCACGTAGTTACTACTATGGGTTCGTACCCTCATTGGATGGATGGGTGTACTTGTTTTCCAGTTTCTTCGGGCGAGTTTAGCTGTTTAAGAGTAATCTCGAGCGTCCTGTTCGCCCTTTTGTGAGTCTTTTAGGACTTGTTCAATTTGGTGACTCAAAAACCTCACTCCATGATTTTCAATAAATTTTCTCCATCTATATTTGTGTATTCATTATTCTTAAAAACTTTCTGCAAAATCCAAATCAAAGAAGGTGGGTCTTCATTCTTTTTGGGATCTTTTTGGTGTTCATTTGAGAATGGTAGGATTTTTTCTCAGAGCTCGTTGGGAAAATTACACATTAAAAATCATGTTCGTCAACATTTGAGTTACTAAGACTTTGTTCGGTTGTGGGTTTTGAATTGTGTTTTTGAATAAAGGTAGAGAGAGAAACGAGAGTAATGATTGTAGAGAGAGATAGAGTGAAAAATGAAAGTCATGATTGAAAAGTTAGAGAAATAAAAAGTAAAAAAGTTACTTTACTCAAAACCCTGGGTTTAGAATTTCAAATCGAACAAGGGCTAAAGCATGTTTATGTTAACAAAAGATATATCGGTTTGGTGTTTCAGTCCTTATGTCAAATCCTATACTTGATGAATATGTTATTTGGCCTGGATAATGTTTTCGACGAGTTTGAAAAAAATTGAACGATTTTAATCATCAAAGTAATTCCAAAAAGAGCCCAACTAGATCGTCCAGTTTCAAAAATACTAGTAAAATTGTATTTTCTCACATAGTACACTCTTAATGCTGGTCTGGATGGTTGGGAGATATAAGAAATGAGAGCCAATTTTATCATTTTTGGTGAGATTGGATGAGAAAAAAACGAAGGGTCAGCCAATATTATTATTACTACTATTTTTTGTATTTTTTTCTTTATTTCTCGTCGAAGTGTTCCATCCGAACGAGGAATTTCACACGAATCCTTTCTTTTATTTTCTCACGAAATCCCTGCTGTTAAACTGAACCGAACCGGTCATATGGAATCCCCGTAACAATATGAAATCCCTGCATCTTGAGCTTTCCATAAATGACCGTGTAATGATTCGTTTGTTCATTTGATTACAGCGATCTTTCGATCACTACTATACGAGGCATGTGGGAGGATAGTGAACCCAATATACGGGTCGGTCGGGTTGCTCTGGTCAGGAACGTGGTCGCTCTGCCATAACGCCGTGGAAGCCGTTCTAAACGGAGCTCCGATTACCCCGATAGCGTCCGATTCGGCCGAGTGCCACAACGGGCCGCCGCTAAAGGCCTACGACATCCGTCACGTCTCCAAGGAGGACAACTCATCCGGGTCGAAAGACCTCCACCGGGTCAGGACCCGGTGCCGGTTCAAGAAGTCGGCCGCCAAGCCCAATCCCAGCAGTCCCAGCAAGTGCGACGCCCACTCGGGCCACGACGAGCTGAACCGGTCGACGAGCCACGACTCGTCGCTGAGTCACCAGTCCGAGGCGAACGCCGCGGCGGGGGGAGAGAGCCGGGAGGTGGCCTCGATCGCGCGCCGGGCCGAGCCGGAGTCGGAGCGGGCTGAGGACGGGGAGGTTGAGCTGGAGCTGACTCTCGGGTTGGAGCCGGTTTCACGATCTCGGGGCGTGAGCGTCAAGGGAAAGACGTCGGAGCTGGGGTTTGAGTAGCCGGCGAGATGCACAGCGGTTTCCTTTTTTTTTGGAGTTTTTGACGGCTATTATCGTAGCTGCTTTTGTTTTTGTTTTTTTAATTTCCAGCTGCGGATTAGGTTTATTATTGGTTTGTGTTGGTTTATGATATGTTTTTTGCTTTTTTAGGGCTTTGTGAAAAAAGCGACATGTACAAATGGGATGATTACTAGACAAAGCATATGAAATATAGAAAGACGAAGACAGATTATCATCACTACTGCTCTTTAGATCAGATCGGATGCATATTTCTTTTGCTTTGTTTTTGTTTCAGTGTCACATATCCGGACGCATTTGGGACACATGTGTGCATAGATCCAAACAGAGACGTACGTGCATTATTTGATACCAAAACACACCCTTAATAGTAAATGGGTCCCTTAACAGGTGCAGTAAATGGGTCCGTGTATAATAATAGCTAGTACTAATTCGTTACTTCATTTATATCACCATAAACTTGCTCGACTATGTCCTTTTGCCCCTACCAGAATCTTGTGGTAAGGAGGATGTGTTCTGTGTGGGGGATGAGGCAACTGCCCATTGTGGACTTTAACCGAGCGTTTCCTGTAGTAATTTGAACCGCTCATCTTATATAGGATTCACCCATTAACATTCAATGCTACTTGCTTGCAAAGCTCAATGGATAGAACTAGAATTAACCAAGCCGTATGAGAAGGGTACAACTCGTTTGCACGTTTTGTCAGTCAATCAAAGCCGAAGGATGGTGCCAAGCCTTTTTAAGAACTCAAAAGGCAAAAAGCATTGATTGCACTAATCTAATAATCCAGATCAATATTAAGTAATAGACAGCGTGCACTCTCACGCATTTTATGGGAGTTCAGACATCACTAACTACAATTAACAATACTTACTTTCGCATAGCCAAAAAAAAAACAGCTTCTATGTTCCCAGGTTGTTTTTTGTTGCTCCTTCCTAGCAAAAAGTTTTCACCAACTTGGCAACTCTGATGTCCACAAATGACCCGGCAGAGACAAATGCCAATTGATGATGCACATCATTCTGGCTTCTTCAAGTTCAAGCAATTATCGGCTGCTTGACTGAACAACTCCTGGACCTGTTTTAATTCCTCATCTGGCCACAAAATAGCAATCAAGAAAGGTTAGTTTTACAAAATGTAAATTGCTCTTATTTTTATTATCTGTCAAAAAAACGGCTGCCTTTGGAAAGCACAGAGATCCCAAGGAGGGGATAACACAAGTCAACTATATTCATGTATTTCCGGGTTATTCACAAGGTCCACAGTCGAACAGGCCGAAGGCAAAAGCACTCATCATTACTCATCTTTTTCATACCGTACTTAATTTAAAGCAGAAATGGCCATGGAGAACTTGATAACGTCTTCTTCTGGAAAACGTTTTCTGGAAGGTCAGTTCTTCACCAAAAATTTCCAACGAAAAGTTTTGAAACGTCAACCAAACAATTTTCTCAAAGGTGCTTTGGAAAAATGATTCTGAAAACAACTAAACAAAGCCAAAGCTATGATACCTAGAACGCGGATCGTTCCGGTGCGAGGAACGGAAACGGGAATGTGGTACACCACATGCTTAAATTGTAGTACACTAGGGGTAGGCTTCTATAGATAACAAAACTAGAACTTACTCTTACAAGCAGTAAACATCTAGAGAAACTAGTAATGTTTGTCAAATTATTCATACAAAACAATTTCTAGGAGCGTAAAGATTGAGCTTTTTGTACTTTCTCCCACTGAAATACCATTTTCACTCTGTTTTACCATAATAAGTTGACATTTTTGCGAAAACTTAGGGGATCGATAAATTTACTGCTTTGGAACGGTAGTGTACCATGTTTTGGAACGTCTGTACCAAAACTTAATTCCCTGGTAACTTAGAGCCAAAGTTTATTACATCTTCAGTAAATATGAGTTAGCTGTCAGAATTTAAAAGCTAGTAGCCTAGTATCATTTGAAAAACGAAAAGTTCAAAGCTTCACCTGCAGCTTCTAGTTGCCTCTGTAGTTCTTGACCCACGGCATCATTTTCAGCCTGAACATACCAGAAGAGCATGAGACAACAAAGTACCTATTTTGATATTCTAAGGAAAGATTGTATTGCTCGACCTAATACCTGAAGTTCTGCAATCCTTTTGAGTTGAGCCTCTTCACCTCCTTCAGATGAAGGAAGTGCTGCAACCAATGCATCAAACTGGATATGGAAAACAAGAATTCTGTAAGTCGATATACAACTTCTACAGAATGGGACAAGCAAAAGGTTCCAGGGGACCAGGAGTACACGGCATGGAAGGGAAATGAAATAGAAGGGAGGGTGAAAGCCAAAACATATGCGAGATTCAGTCGACTTTGAGCTCTAATTGTTTTCTGGCAGTCAAAATTTTGGCAGGCAATACCTCTTGTTTTACCAATTAATTACCTGCTTTTGCCAATTGAGTTGGGAATACTCGGCATCACATTTAACTATGAAGTGAGCATTTCGGTCCTCATCTCGAAAGACAAGCCAAAAACCCAATTCCCGATAACAAGGTAATGTTACCCGCAACAGATGTCCTAACAAGAAGTATTTATCAGAGAAAGACTGGTACAACATCAACAGCCAAAAAAATTCGCGCTCCCCTTGGAAATTTTAAGGGAGCCCGGAGCCAGGTAGTTTCCTTTTATCCTTTCTCTGGTTATAGGAGGCCAAAAAAACCACTTAGGCTGTTAGGCAAGAGAAATCTAAACGAAAGAAGAAAAGAATTCTTCCTAAAGGAAGACTAGAGTACGGAAGCATTAAAAATAATAAAGTATACATAGACAAGTTGAAGTAACTCAAAAAAGCTGATCTCTAGATTGGTCAACCTAGGAATGAACGTAAGAACCACAAATACAAACCATTCAGTGGAAGACACCAACTCTCCTTGCAGAATCAGAACAAGTCGACAAGCTACTTTTTTCATTTTATAATTGTATCTAAAAAATTGAGGGCAATAGCACACAACTTAGCTTTAAAAAAAGAAACCAGTGGTACAAACTTTAAAAAAAAAAAAACACAGTCAAACTCACTGCTGACGAGTTTTTGCTCCTCAATTGCATCTAACATAATATAGCTCGTCAATAGAATAGAGAACTTACGTGATACTTTACTGGAGTAGAAACGCTCAAGATCCCAACTACAAGTTCATCCAATTACTCGACATGTCACAACAGTAAAGTAGAGTTTGCAAACTGCACTCAATGGCATTGATACGCATAGGAACCCAATGCAGAAAATCAACCTGGCTCAACAAAATGATTCTAGAAGCCAAATGCTATTGTAAAGGATAAATATGCACCCAAACAGAAAGTTAGGTTTATCGCTCACCGGCTCAATACCTCCAAATCATGTTGGTATTCAGATACACTTTTGTCAGTCATATAAACACTTAACTTTCCTTAGTCAATGAGAAGGTAGCAGAAAAGTAAAGGGCACCTGCTTAGCAGCCTTCACCAGAGCAGCACTCATGAGCTTAGGTTGCTCTGCAACATTAGCAGCATCTTCCGTGGGATTAGCAGCATGAGGTTCGGGATAATTTGGAGACAGACGGACCGGTGGGGAATCCCTTTGTAATGTGCCAAAGGTATTGAAGGCAAGAGCTGCGATCGAGTTGACTAGTTCTTGTAGTTGGGATATTATATCCATCTCCTAAACTAGCCACTAAATCCTAAGATAGACATAGTTTGAAAGTTTAGCTATAGTTAAAATACCCGACTCATGACAATCCACAACATTAACACCAAGTAGAGGAGTAGGAAGCTTCACAAATATTAAACAAGAATGGGAAGGTTTTTTGAAGCAAGCTTGATTTTTTCTGTCATAACAAGATACGGGTAATAAAGCCAAAGGAAAGAAGCTAAATAATTATCCTAGCGGCACCCATACAATTTTTTTTTATAACTCAGGTGTCTGGGCCAACTTACGTGCACTTCAACTAACTTACGTGCACTTCAACTAATTTGGGGACCAATCCCACCGTCCACTAGCTGGGGGCCCAATTAAAGCCGGGACAACACCCCATATGGCTGGCGTGTTTGAAACCACCTAGGTGCAATCAACTCCTTATGGGGCCAGCTGTACGGGGCGTTGTCCCGGCTTTAATTGGGCCCATACGCCGTCACCACTTTCTCCACTAACCTCCATAACCTCATACTCATTTCCTACTTTTGTTAACAAAAAACAAACAATGATACAAAAACAAATCTAAACAGTAGATATCGAAACAACACACATATACAGGGTATAAGAACATTTGGTGGGATAATGTCAATTAAGAAGTTCCTAAAAGATCAACTAAAAGCTCAAAGCATACATCAGAATTTGGAATCGTAAAACAGTGGGAATTACAACAAAAACTGCCAGGCTACAATGAGTATCCTTTCGGTGTCAATTGCAAGGAATAAAATTAGACGAAAAGGATACCTGGAAAGGGACACAATAGGGATCTATAGGTGCATATTTCAACAACAGAATTTTCACCAATCAAGTGACTGAGTTTGAAATTCATACTAATTGTATGTCTTCACTGCATGTTGCATATCTTGAGCTAATACATACATCCATTCCTTTCTTATAAACGAAAGATTCACTAAGAAGACATATTATGAAACAGGTGTCTGCCACAGATTACACTTATTTTTTGGGTAAATACACAGATTACACTATTGTACAGAGTTCCAAAATTTTTGAGGGAAATACATACCTTATTCTCAAACTGGTTGAGTAAGCTTGTATTCTTCAATTAATCTACATGGAGAACATATATTAGACATACACAAGTGGAGAATTTGAGTTTCAGAAAAAGGAACGAATATAAATGGACTAAACACACAAACCCAAAGAGATGCAGAAAATCTAGGGTTTTTGCGTTGGTGAGGAGAGAGACGAGAGACGAGAGAAGGAGGGAGGGAGGGGCGTCCACGATCGGGCGTACCTGTTTCTACCAGAGTGCTGCTATTGGTACGCTCTACTATGCGCGAGACAATTTGCAGAGATTCAACAAATAAGTTTGGTCCCATTTTGGGTTTTAAAAAAATTTAGAAAAATATTTATAAATTTTTTAATATTATTTTATGGGGCCTTGTAAAAAATTAGCTCCTGCGGATATCGATAAGTATTACTTTTGGATTCCAAGAGGCGAGCTACTCCATGAGAAAATTTTTTATAGGGCCCCGTAAAATAATATTCAAAAATTAATGGATATTTTTCTAGTTTTTGGGACCCGAAATAGGACCAAACGCGTTTGTCTCTGCATGGGTCTCTGCAAATTGTCTCTGCTGTTAGAATTTTTGATATGAAATGTACATACATTGTACATATAAATTTTATGGAATCCAAATCGGGTAACACAAAAATGATCCGAACTGTCTATTATTTTTAAAACATCTTTTATGGAGTCCTGTAAAAAATCAGCTCAACGCGATATCGGTAAGAATTTTTTTTGAATTTGTAAGGGCGAAACTAAGTAATTAAGTAGTTCCCCCCCCCATAAATTTCGAAAAAATCCTTACCTATATCGGGTTGTGCTATTTTTTATAGGCCTCCATAAAAAAATATTTGAAAAATAATAGGCAGTTTGAATCATCCTAATGGAATCCGAGATGGGCCCCACAAAACTCATATGTGCATAAATATGTACATGTCATATTAGGCCTGTCAATGGACCGGATCCGATCCAAACAATCCGATCCGGATCCCAATCTGATAACGTCGATCCGATAATCCGAATCCGATAATGTTATCGGATCCGGATCGGATTAAATCCGTTATCAATTCGAATCTGAACTTTATTTTTTTAAAACTTTTTATAAATTTTTGATATATTTTTTAAAAATACAGTAAATTTTTTATTTTGAAAAAAAAAATGTTTAAGAAGTTGTATTTTTGTTTTCAATTTTTTCTTTTGTTTTTTTAAATATTTTTTTTTTGGGAAAAAAATGTATTTTTAAATTTAAAAAAAAAAATTTTTTTTGCTAACATTTTTGGAGTAAAAAAATTTTCGGATTCGGATTTTCGGATCGGATCCAAATTTTTCGAACCGGATTCGGATTCCCACTATCGAATTTGGGTCTTATCGGATTCGAATCGGATCCAAATCTTGTCGAATCCGGATCCGATCCGGCCCGTTGACAGGCCTATGTCATATGTACCCCTATCATTTTTGTTTTTACAAAGCGAAGAACACATAAGCCCTGCTACACAAGGACAGTCTGTGCACAAATTTCGTTGTGGGGCCACCAAGGATCCCACAAAATAATCCGAGTCGTTCATTAAATGTAGAACAATATTTTGAGGGTTCAAGAAAAAAATTAACTCAATTCGATACCTACAAATGCTCGATCCAATTGTCAAACTTTTCATTATTCTAAAATCTGAAAGTTAGACAATTGGATGGAGCATTTATAGATATCGAATTGAGCTGTTTTTTAGAGAAAATTCTTAAAAATATATTTTTCATTTAATGAATGACTTGGATCATTTATGTGAGACCCGTGATAGACCCCACATTAAAATCTTTGCACAAATTATCTGTGCGTAGACTTTCTGGAACACATAATTTGTATTCCATAATTTCTAGCAACTTTATAAACCTTTATGAAAAACAAAAAATAGAAACATATTTACTGAACAAGTTTTCTGTTATTAGTTTAAAAAAATAGTAAAAACAAAAAAATACAAAAAACTGAAAACAAAAACGTTATTAAACACCCTCTAAGCTACTGCACCTTTACTACCTTCTTGCTTTTTTCCAAAAGAAAAAGGAAATTAGTTCAAGTGCCTATGCGTGTATACATTCATATTCTATTGTGACAGTTTTTATGATTTTTCCTTGCAAAATTGCTACATAAACAACAATTCAAATATAACATCAAATATAATTTCTCACATACATGTAAGATTCACATGTACTAGTGCGTATGGGCCTTTCTTGTATGTGAGGCTGCGTTTGGCGTTGTGTTTCGTTCATTTTTGTTTCCTTTGGGTGCACAGAATTTAGGCTCGATTTGAAAGTTAGAGAGAGAAAGGGAAAAAAGGAAAGAAAATAATGAAGGAAAAATTGAGAGAAAAGCTGAGTTAGAATTTAAAATTTCAGCATTGAGAGAGAGAGAGAGAGAGAGAGAGAGAGAGGGGAGAGTTGAGTTTTGTTCACCCTCCACTTAAGAGGTGAACATTACCTTCCTTCTTATTAGCTGAAATGATGTAGACCCCACCACAAAGTGATGTCATGCTTACAAAAAAGTGTATTGCGTGGTTAGTATGACATCACTTTGTGGTGGGATCCACACTATTTTAACCAATGAAGGAGAGAATAATGTGCACCCTATTTTAAGAAGGGTGAACAAAATTGCATTTGAGTAAGGGAGCAATTTATACACAAAGCAAAAAACCATACAAAAAATGTGGGCCTAAAGCCCCATATGTTTGGGCTAAAATATCAACGGAAACCGGGAGGCCCAAACCAAGAATCTTCCAAACGAGATAGGAAAGCAAAACGGAGGCCGAACGAGCCCTAATTAAATGTGCCTTCTTTCGCTCTCCTTGGAGATGGGGAGCTAAATTCACCAGACTGCAATAAGCGTGATTCAAACTCTCTCTCTCTCTCTCTCTCTCTCTCCTCAACGGAAAGCTCTTCGAATCTCTCCCAGTCGGTAAGTAATTTACTCTCGCTGCTAATTTGTTCCGTTTTCCTTCTCATTCTATCGTCAAAGTTTTTACCTTCTCCGTTCTACTCCTGAAAAATCTTGCCCTAGTTTATCTCAATAACGACATAAACCGATAGCTCAAGATGCCTCAGTGACGCGACATAAAGACTCTTATGCTTAATTTTTTTTAAATACACACACACACACACACACACACACTTTGAATCTCTTTTGGAAATTTGATTAATTGATTCTCAAGTCGGTTAATTGCGAGTGGAAGCTTCAAGAATTGAACTTAATCGATCAATTTTTTTCCTTTCTTTTTGCTGTGCTTACAAATTTATAGATTTGTTCGATGTTAAATGTAGCTTATATCGGATAACTAGGTAAAACCCACATGTTCTACGTGTTTTTTTAGTTATATTACCTAGAGCTTAAAACTTAATTGTCGATGCAGTTCGATTTCCTCAAGCCTGTACTAGGGTATAATCCCCCATTATTTGAGGTGCATTAGAGTCTTAGTAACGAGTGCAGAGGCATTGTAAAGTTAGTGAGTGAATTATTGGGTGTTTGTAATGTTTGGTGAGTGAAATCTTGAGAGTTATGTTTCGGGTTGGATGTTTTGGTTTAGTTGAATGCAGTTGCATATTGTAGTAATTTAGTTCCTGGATGTTTCTGCTGAGTTTTTGTGTGGGTACCGGGAAGGCGTGAACATTTTCAGTTGTATTCGGGAGTACTGGAAACTGCAACCTGCCTTTTGAAGAGGTATGCTTATTACATTTTCTCCCGGTGTATTAGTTATGGGCCTTCTAATTCGAAATAAAGACTCCCACCCTGTGCGTTACGGTCTCAATCAAGTACCTTTTCTATGGAAGTTCCAGTTCACTTTCATGCTAAGCATCCACCTTTTATTGGTTTGACAGGAAGTAGGTGATGATAATCTGAGTTGAAAGAGGATAGAAGTACCGAAAATAAGAGAAAGAGGGTAGATGCCCATAGATATGGGAAATGCCAAAATTCTATTTCCCAATCTAAGAAAAGTCCATCTGGTTGTACCCCTTGGCTTCCAAGAGGGAGATGTCTGGGTTCGAGTCTATGGAGAGAAGTCGAACCCCTTTTGGTTGTTAGCCCACTAATTACCCTCTAACCCCCCTGATGTATACAATGTTGGGAAAAAAAAGGAACGCTAAGAAAAGTCCATTCCTCCTTTCTTACTTTCATGTGATGTGCGATTCTGTCTCCAATCATCTCCGCCCATACCCCCAATGATTGGGGACTAGATGGGTTATGTTATGTTGTTGTTGTTGTATGTGATGTGCGATTCTAGTGCTATTCATAAATAAAAAATTGTCGTATTTCAATTGTTCTACACATTCACCGACACCACTGTCATCTAGCCTTAGCTGAATATCAGAATCTTAACGGATTACCAGCAGCATTTCTCCCTCTCCCTTCCCCCTCCTCTCTCTCTATCTAAGGGAATGGTTTTGGGTGGGTACTCTGTCTAAGTGTTTCCAACACTTAGAGACCTCCATATATTGTGTCTAGACATATGAATTTGATGTGTTGGAGCAACATAATACCAAAGTGATCTATGTAGCATGAACACTTTGTCGGAGGCTACGTACCAATGTCAGGCACTTCTTGAACGCCGACAGTCTCCATACACGTGTTCAACACTCAAATTGAAAGTGTCCCATTTTTGATCAAAGTTTTTTGTTTGGACACTCTAAAAAATGCTTTGGACACTCTCGGGACACTCACAATATACGACAAGGGTGTTAAACGAAACAGTAGACTCTTGTTAAAGGTTAGAAAAGTCTTTTTTTGTGTGACATATGACGGTTATTAGTTGTGAAAAGATACATAGATGATGAAATGCTTTGGGTTCGAATACTTTTGTGAATGATGTGATGAGTAATAAGATTTAAGGTATATATGCTCTTACAGAGTGTAAAATTAGAGCCTGTTTTATACATATAATCGAAATACAGTAATTTTTTTTCCCAATGTTCTAAAAGTCGCTAGACGCTAGTTGGTTTTTGTATTTTGTATTTTTTTTTTTTACATTTCCCAATGTAAATCATTTATTTCCGTCACAATTTGTAACTATACAAGCACTAGTACCTGCTAAAATGCAACAATGAACAACCAATCTAAAAGAATTAGCATGAGGATGAGATTAATAGTCGATATACATCTATGTCATACATGGATTCCCGAAAATGGGGGAAGTACCCGTGTCGACATGACACGGGTGCGGGATCTACACCGGATTCTCCCATTAATCCCGCCTAGCAGCCGGCTAATTGTCAAGCCACCTAATATCGTGCCTAGACCACTAGTTGAGGTGGCCAGGCACCGCCTAGGGCATCTTTTCGCACAATGTTTTTTCCAAAATGAGTTCCCAACGTGTCGTGCCCTCTACCTTTTTGAAGTTTAAGTGTCCATGTCATTGCTACATAGCAAGTGATTATTGAGCAAGACTTTCTATGATAATTAGACTATTTTCTTTTTGAAATTGTTGTGCACTTTGTTTTGTTTTCTAATCTCATTGCACCTTTTGACATTCTCAGGTATTGACCCTCTCACATTTGTCAAAATTCCTGCAGAAGCATGGAAGGGAACAGGAGACCTTTCTTTAAGGAACGCCGCCCACAATTTAAGAAAAAGGGAGGCAGCAAGAAAGGTAAATGGCATAATTCTAGTCGCGAACAGTCTTTTGGAAGTTCTGAAGCTTCAGACACCGTTTATCGGATACTCTGTTACTCTAAGAGGATTGGTAGTGTTATTGGAAAAGGTGGAAACAGGGTTAAAGCTCTCAGAGAAGAAACCCAGGCAAAAATTACGGTTTCTGATTCTGTGGCGGGATCAGATGAGCGGGTGATAATCATCCACAGTCCTTCTACAAAAAAGACCCATGAAAAACAAAACACTGATGAGGATCAGAATCCAGCCACAGAGAATGAAGATTATCCAATGGAGCCACACTGCCCTGCTCAAGATGCTCTATTGAAAGTTCATGACAGAATTGTTGAGGAGGACCTTGTTGGTGGAATGGAAGATGGAGATGAAAATGTGATGGTCACAGCACGTCTTCTCGTTCCAAACAATATGGTCGGTTGCCTTCTAGGCAGAAAGGGAGATGTCATTCAGCGATTGCGAAGTGATACGGGTGCAGGTATTCGTGTTCTTCCTGCAGAAAATCTTCCTACGTGTGCTATGAGCACAGACGAATTGGTGCAGGTATCATTTCTTTAGTGCTGCTATTCCTTAATGTATTATGTCTGTAGAAATGTTGGCTAAAAAAAAAACCACTTCTATATATTTACATTACACACAAAATGTACTTTCGGTATTGTCTTGTGCTGTTGTCAAGGTTGTCATGAATTGATTATTCAAATATTTTTTTCACCCTTTGTGGCATTTTCCTGTGAAGAATTTTGTCCCTATCTCGTTTATTCATCGATGGTCTTTACCTTGCATTTTGTTTTGCTAAACTGTTTATGCCTATTAGTTTTCTTGTATGTAATCGACATCTATATCACGTGGGTGAAGGCATAGTGACTGACTTGAGAAAGTGCTTAATATTCTCGATTAATTCGGTACTTGTCGATGTTGTCATGTTCTTGAGGAAACCCACCTAGTGTTGTCTCCTTATGTGGCATCAGACACTTAATCGGAGGCAACCTACCTAGCGGACACTCTCCGGACACAGACACACTCCAGAGTCCCCGGACAGCTCCAAACATGTGTCCAAAGCTTAATTTTAAAGTGTCCAAATTTTTTTGCATTATTTGTGGTTGGACACTATCCTGACATTTCGGACACCTTCAGACACGAACATGACACTTTTCGGACATTTGGGGGTGTAAAATACCATTACAAAGTATCACGTTCAGTGGAGTCAAGCTATAATAAAGTAATAAACAAACTAATAACGTAAAATCCCACAATATAAAACCTAAGGCAGGAGAAATTGATTGGCATCTTTAGTTCAAGCGTAAGTGCAGATATTCTAGACAGGTAGGTCTTTAACGCCTGCCTGCCTTTCTCCTCACCCTCGGGTTAGGTAGGTCTCTCTGCCTCACATGCTTGCACACAAACCATCTCGTCCCGTTCCCCTCTCTCTCTCTCTCTCTCTCGGTTATAGCTTGATAATAGAATATAAGTATGTTTCTGCTGTCAATCATTTGCCTCGCACTACACTGTCAGTTCCCATGAATTAATCTCTCACGGTCTCACCAATGGCTCTACACCCTAACCCCTGGGGCATGATTATAAAAAGAAATCTTCAATCTTACTATTGCTTATTTTCAGTTGTCTAGTGAAGAGTTCCTATAATTTCTCCTTATATGGGTTTTAGGGTGATTTGTTTGTTCTACATCCACAAGGATTTGAAATAATTGATCCAATTGTTTGTTTTGTTTTGTTTTTTTCCAGTTGCAAATAGTGCCAGATATGGTTTCCTGCAACCCTGTCTCCTTGTTCTTACCTTTGTTTCCCTCCTCTTGTTTCTGCCCTCTGTGTTTCTTATATTATATGCCTACATATTGCACACATGTTGAAATGCAAACTTACTGGTGTCCTTTCTTAATTGAATTAAATAGGACAGCTTGTGCATAATTCGGTATACTATACAAGAAGAGTATCCCTTGCGTTTGCTTTTAATGGAAACTCGAAAGATAAATAGACATATAATCATGCTTAAATCATGTCAGAGAAGATGCTGGAAATCCCCTTCATTGGGAAATGAAAAATGAAGTTTCAAAACATATTGCTTAATCAATGAGTCATACATAGATACATGTAAAACTGAAACTTTGTGCTTTCAAAGTGAATCAACTCATACACTGCAGCCTTGTAGGTTACCTTAGACTTCTAAAGCTATGTCAGTTTGAACTTTTGGATTGCGATCGGTTAACAAAGGCTATCAAAATAATCAGAAGAAAGTTCAGGATGAGAAGCATTTGTGAATCTTGTGATTAATATTATTTATAGGTATATGGCCTTCACTTAACCATTGACCTCGGTCCATGCAATGGCGAAGGTCTCCCATTCCTTTCTTGCTCAAATGGACCTAACCTGTGACTCCCACCATGTCTTTCTGATTTCGTAGAGCAAGCAGTGGAGCTATGGTGTACAAAAAAAGAAACATAAACTTTATTCCTATTCTGCTTGTTAAAGTGTTCGCTTCGCTTCAATTGGTTGTGTAGACAGTCATGGTTGTATGTCGACCATTATGGGGAAAAAGAAGAAAGAATATCAAAGTTCTGTTAACATATCATCCTCAACTGAAATGTTTAATATGGTTATGCAATACACAGATATCTGGAAAACCAGCGATTGTGAGGAGGGCCCTTTATGACGTTTCCACGCTCTTACATCAGAATCCTAAAAAGGACAATCCTTCTATGAGCTTTCCCTTGTCACAAGGGGGCCGAGGTTTTCGTCCTATTGGTCCTCCCATAGACGATATGCCCCCTAGAGGAAATCCGCAGTGGTCTCATCGTCATTATGATTCCCGTGATATGCCACCAATGCCATGGATGGGGGGCTATGGCGACCGGCCTTTTGAATTTGGCCCAGATAGGTTTGATCGGGGTCCTCCTATGCATGGTGGGGAAGCTCCAAGTGAGTTCTCAATGAAGATTTTATGCCCAGTAGGAAAAATAGGTGGGGTCATTGGTACGGGAGGCTCCAATGTAAAACAGTTAGAGACAGAGACAGGAGCTAGTGTTCATGTTGGGGATGCATCAGCAGTGTTGGATGAACGTGTGATTCGAGTCTCTTCTTTAGAGGTTGGCCGTCTTTACATCCTTTCTTTAAATGTTTTGGCCATAGAAATCTCAGATTTTCACTTTTATACATCGTTTCATCTTTTGTTTCTCTTCATTTTTGATTAGTACACATCTTCCATTTTAAGCAGCTTTTCATTAACGTTAAAATACGTTAGGTGTATATCATATTCTGTTATGTTACTCAGGTTCTGTGGAACCCAAGATCAGAAACTATTGATGCCATTCTGCAGCTTCAAAATAAGACAAGTGAAGTCTCTGAAAAAGGAATTATGACTACAAGACTTCTTGTTCCGTCAACTAAGGTTGGCTGCATTCTTGGTCAAGGAGGTCAAATAATTAATGAGATGAGAAGGAGAACCCAGGCGGATATCCGTGTTTTCTCCAAGGAAGATAAGCCTAAATCTGCAGCTGATGATGAGGAGCTTGTCCAGGTTAGATGCTTGCTTCATGCTAATCTAGTTTTTAGTTGCCACAGTGACACTTGTTTTTTGCTCAAATAAAGATAGTTCCTCTCATTTGAACTTAACTGTGCTCTTGATAGTTTAGATATCAGGAAAATTTGGTGTTGCAAAAGATGCTCTGGTTGAGATTGCATCAAGACTTAGAGCAAGATATCTACGGGATGGCAATGCTGGAGGTGAACCGTCTCCTGTGAGGCCAGTTAAGGGATTTGGGCCTGGAGGAAGTTTACCTGGTAGAGGGCCGGATATGTTTGGCCCAACAAGAACTGGCAGCTCTAGTGCGTATGAATATGTAAAGGTACATTCTATTTACACATACCTGTCAATGCTATTATGTCCACCTCCAGTTTCATTCAAACTTCGGCTTTGGTTGCAGTTGTTTTGTCTGTCACATGAATTTGTGAAGTGTACTGGCTGATGGATGTTGCGACCTTGTATGCCTTGTCGACCACCATGTTATCTAGATTTAGAACATATAGTTTTACTGGATTTTGAGGTTTGTGCATTTCCAATGTTGATGTGTTGAATACAATGTTCTAAATGGTGCTTGGCGGTAGTCGGGCGGAGACCCACCTCCAAACGCCAAGCCGCCTAGGGGGCGCCAAGCAATTTGGTAGTTTTTTTTTTTTAACGAACTATTTCCATTTTTTTTGCATAATACAACTATACAAGTTAATACTTCTTCCGAGATACATTCAGAAAATTTAACTGGAAATTAACAACTAAGTACCAATAATTCATAGGTGCATCGGTGATTCGGTGGCATGTTTTTGGTATCGTTTACAATAAACAAGAAGATAAGCAAACACAATTAGAGCAATTTTTGGGCCAGATTCACCGGACAGCAGTCACAGCACTCAACAGCCATAGACGAGGGAGAAAGAGAGAGAGAGAGACAAGACAGAGTCACAGAAGTGAGAGACGAGACAAAACTTCTGTCACAGAAGAGAGAGAGAGAGAGAGAGAGAGAGGGAGAGACATACCGGCGAGTCGGCGACTGACCGACGCCGATGACGATGGACGATCGACAATGGGACCTCGCCTGGAGACTGGAGTTCACGGGGTTGGGGCTAGGGCTTTCGATCGACTGGAGTGAGTGAGAATGGTGTGGGATGTAATTATGTAATTGTAGTGTATATATATATATATATAGGATCCGGTTCCGGTGAGGGATCCCTCATTTTGTTAAAATGCGGGACTCCCCCTTCCCAATTGAATTTCGATGATCCGAGCCGCTCAAAGTGATCAGAACGTTAGAAATGGGAAGGGCTTGATCCGAACAGTTTTGAACAATTATTTATTGAACGGTTCAAATAAACACTGCTCAAATCAAGTCTTTCCCGGTCATTGTTTTTGCTAATTTCTCGCGGACACCCTTAAAATCACATTCTGCACACTTTGAGCGGTTCGGATCATAAAAATTCAATCGGGAAATTTTGTAAAAGTTCCCTGCTACGCTCTCGTTGGTTATCCCAGTGACCAATAAAGTGAAGAATGATTGCTTGTACAAGAGTATACACAGCATCTTCTTTCTGTTCATTATTCTCTATTTTAACACCTAAAAAAACACCCCATGGTTTCCGATCAAATTTTGATGATCCGAGCCGCTCAATGTGATCAGAATGTGATTTTATGGGTACACGCTAAAAATCAGCAAAAAAAATGACTGGGAAGGGCTTGATCCGAACAGTTTTGAACAATTATTTATTGAACGGTTCAAATAAGCACTGCTCAAATCAAGGCTTTCCCGGTCATTTTTTTTGCTAATTTCTCGCGGATACCCTTAAAATCACATTCTGCACACATTGAGCGGTTCGGATCATAAAAATTCAATCGGGAACTATCAGATTGAGATTTTGGGTGTCCCCGTTGGGTGTTTTATTAGGGTGTTTATTGAACCATTCCCTCTATATATAATAAGCCCTTTTAGTTTAATACTATACATTTTCGGCCACCAAAGGCCTCCAAAGACTCCGCCAAACCTCCTTGGGCGCCAAATCAAATGCCAAGGGGTATGGCGTGGCGGCTGGGTACCTCCAAGCGCGGTGGCCGCCATTTAGAACACTGGTCGAATAGGACTATCAATTTTGAGTAATCAGATTTTTTTTCCCATTACTTGCAGAGGCACTGGTCTGGCACATATTAAGCTATTAAATAGTTGTCACCTCTTGGAATGTTTTGTAAAAGACTAAAGTAAAACAAATAATCAGTCTTTCACAAGCTATCCATTCTTACATGGTATATAAAGCATAGCCATACAGTAATTCATCTGCAGTAAAACTACGTTGGGGCATAAAGCAACTGATCTCACCACCTTTTAAGTGTTTAATTTTGAACATGTTGTGCTATTTTTCAAAATCTTGGTAGGCTAGAGTTGTGGGTGATTCAAGTTTCTTGCTCCCCTCAAGCCTGTATATTATATTTTCAACCTTTTAAACACCGTATTCACAACGAAGAGATGGAAAATCATACTCATCATGCTTTTATAATGTGGTGGTTAGTATCTTTTCATATGTGCTTGGAATTGACTTTTTAAGTACACATCTTGGCAACAAGTGTACCTGATTGGAGTATTTTCCTTGCTTATACATTGTGCTATAAAATCGTTGTTGCTGATTTTGAGGAAATTCCAGTGCCTTGTCACTAAAATACTCCTGATGCTCTTTTGAAGGGTGGCGGTCGCGAATATGAATTTCCTGGTTATTCGGCTCCTCCAAGTGCTACTCGGTATATTCTATTTTGTTTCGTTATTATTATGTGGATTTCTTGTTCTGTTGTGTGATTGAGAGCATTAATTAATATGTTGGTCGTGTTACAGATATCCTGATGTTAACAGCTCTATGGATATGAAGATGCCATACAATGCTGCTGTTGGAACAGGAGGGAGGAACATGAGTGAGGTCAGTGTTTTTAGAACTTGGTTATCTGTGAGCGAATGTAACTGCATGACTTCAGCAACGAATAATTGACGGAAAAATACGTTGCCGTATATTTTGGCGTAACCAACTTGTAGCATTTTTTCCTCGTACTTTTGACTTTGTTTTCCAGTATCTGTTTGTCAACCTGTATCCATGTTCCCATCTTAAGTGCATTTTGTTTCACTATTCTCTGTGTTTCAGTCACTCGAAGAATATGTGCCCATATGGTTTTGTCTGGTCTTCTGCTGGGTTTGTTCAATATTTATCTACCGATGAATGTGATTTTCCTTATCTTCCTTTCACCCAAAGATTGTCGCATTCTAGGGGATTTGAACAATTACAGAACCTTCGATAATAAAAAACAATTAAAGGCCTGATTAGTGGAAAATATGATTTGGGCTTTCCTCTGTAGAGTGGCAGTTGTTCGGGTATCATGGAGTGGGTTGGTTGACCATTTTTTCATCTGTGGTTTTCACTCATGGTTGACCATTTTTTCATCGTGGTTTTCACTTATGGTTGACCATTTTTTCATCCTGGTTTTCACTTAGGCCTCGTTTGATAAGTGAGTAAGATGTGGTGGGATTAGTAATGAGATGGGATTAGGATTGAGATTGTTAATGAGATGAGATTCTTAATGAGAAGGTCAATCCTATGTGCATGTTTGTTTTGCACGGGATTAGTAGAGAGGATTGTTATTTGCATGTTTGTTTTACGTAGGATAGGATTGGATTGAAAGTATCCATTTCCATTTTTACCCTTATATAAACAAGGGTTATACAAAATACCCGATTATTATAAAAATGCTCCGTCTTTAAATAAAATATGGAGAACAAACAAAGAATAAAATTTAAAAATTATTAACCCAAAAATCTGGTATTATTTTCGTTACATTAACCTGCTCTTTTCTTTTTTCTTCTCATATTGCATATTATTTTCTATCATTTCTCTCTTTGAAACTAAGTACAAGAAAATTGTTTCACTTTTTTTTTCTTTTCTTTGTAGACCATTTTGTTAAAAAGTCTGGATGAGATTGGATTAAGACCATAATTTCCTCAATGACCCTCAACCATATAATTAAAATAGAATTCATTAATTGTTCCAGATTTTTTTAAATTTTTCTTTTTTTCATCAGACAATATTATTTCAGTTATGGTATGGTTTGCTTAAGAAGAATGATATGTTGTCAAAACAACAATGATACGACCATTGCACGCCTGCGAATTTAGGAAACATACTTACCAATATCCGTTGAAAATAATTTTTTACAGGGCCCTATAAAAATATTGTTTTGAAATTTATGAATATTTTTCTATATTTTTGTGGGGCCCGAAGTGGGCCCAATAGGCATGCGGTGGCCGTGTGGTGCGGTGACTCTAAACATCGAGTTATAAAAAATAGCATGGGCAATGAGGTAATTTGGCATTAGAAACCATGGGATAGGATTACTAATACCTAGTCCAACATGGTATTGTGAATCCATGTAAGTGTGGGATTGCTAATCCCTTGTGATTACTAATCCTCCCCTCCTTTATGCAACCAAACAAAGTATTAATTACCCCATAGGATTAGTAATCCCATCCCAAGGGCCTTACACACTTATCAAACATGCCCTTATGGTTACTCCGTAACAACGGTTGGCTTTGTGCTCTGCAATACTCTGGGAAACATGAAGAACAACAGTGTAGCATTCCTTTGCTGGTATCCATAAGCATCTTTGGACTTCCGAGAAATTCTCACTCCATTTGTAGTTTTCGAAGTCACTTTGCAAAATAAAAATTTGCTTCATTTTTCATGTGGCTGTTTATTCTATACCTGCAATGGTTTTTTTAGAATTGTATAACATCTTGTTAATGGGTTGTCACCTCTAAGCTGGCAATGACTCTTCTCATGCTTACAGCTTTGGTTATTGAGAGATCGCTAAATCCTTTTTCTTTAATCCCAGATTGCTGGAACGAGGTTGAAGCTCCAAGATCCTCGATCCGGTGGTGCTGAATGTGTCGTTGATATTCGTGGGTCTTCTGATCATTTGAATGCCACCCAAAACATCTACCAGGCCTTCGTTGCTTCTTCTGGACAAAACACCAATCCTCCTCAAGATCCGTACCAAAACTACTATTCTCAGCAAAGCACCTATCCGCAGAACCACTACGCGAGCACCAATCCACCACCGCAAGCGCCCTACGAGAACATGAGTACTCATCAACCCACGTACCAAAACATGAGCTCACGACAAGCTCCCTACCAGCATGTAGGTCCACAAGGTTCTTACCAGTACTGAGATTAGAATTGAAGGAGATTTTTGTACCATAATTTGCTAGTGTTTCTTGATTCGGTAATGGTCATGGCTTATCTATCAGTACTTTGACGGGATGCGTTGAGGTAATTAATTACCATTGAGCAGCAGATCTACGACCACCCTCGTAGTTAAGCTTTTTCGCAACTGTCTAGCTTTCACATAGCCGTGGACTTGATAGTATTTTCTGATGTGCTGTCTGGGAAAATCTTAAATTGTCTTCGGTTTCCAGTGAAGGTGTTTCGATTATCTGGTAATTTGTTCTGAATTTTCTACTCAGAAAAAAAATTACTGTTGATTGTCGTGAGCATTCATTTATTGCAAGCGAAGTTTAGTTAATGATTTATAAGAACCCACTTGACCCTTTTAGGGCGATAACGTGCTGAGTTGAGCTGATTAGCATGTTGTTCATTGAAAACTCTCGGTTGAGTTGAACATCGGCCGGTTTCAGTTAAGCAGCCGATCACCAACCAAGCTCGATTAGGGTTCAAATCTGATTCAGAAGTTTAACGAGCTTAAAATTATTATTGGATTCGGTTTGTTTATATCATAAACAGAAGTTGAATGAACTTTTAATCAACCGAACATTTGAAGTTTTATAGCTGTATTCACTTAATAGTTTTGGATCTGGCTGTGATGCCCTCGTCCGGTTTGGGGCATCCATGTTCCTATTTTCTTTCATCCTTTGAATGTTCCTTTTGTAATCTCAATCATGGGTTGAATTACTCTCGTAGAAAGTGTGGTCATACATTATGGTTAGGCTTCATTTCTGAACACCTTCTTAAAAAATATTCAGTATTTATTTCACATTTTTAAATTCAAAAATAATGTAAATGAAAAATAATTTTTTGATTTTATATGCACCGTATATCTTTCAAAGAAGATTCATATTGCATATTTTTAGATTTCATTAAGTCAATTATTTTTGAACTTGAAATTGTCTTTTTAAAAAATAAGTACTTAAAACCCGTTCTGGAACGGGGCCTAAGTGTTGCTATATATTGTGGTGAATGTGATCATAGAAATAGTATGGAAAGTCTGTTTGTGTAATAAATAAAATTATAGGAGTAGTAATGCTTTGCTGAAAAATTATAAAACCTTGTTTGTGAGTGGTTTTGATTTACTTATTTTTCAATCTATAGCTCATATTTATGGGGCATCCATGCCCCATATCACTTAAGGGGCATGAGAGAAAAATTCAATAGTTTTGGGCCCATTCATGGCTGAACCCCCCCTTTTTTTTTTTTGGGTAAAAATTGACTGACCCTCTTTTAGTGGTACAAAAGGGTTCAATGGTAGATGCATTTCTTAAGGTTGTGTTTTGAGTGCCCAAATGTTAATGAGGATAAGAACCCAATTCTTAGTCAAATCCATGATGTAGAGCTTTTCACATAGGTGGCCACTTCTTAAACTGCGTATTTGTAAATTGTAATGCTTCACCCACTTGGCCACTTGTAGATAAAACTTGGTGGCGAACCTTGCCTCAAAATTCATTAATGCTAAGGGTACGTATAGGGGTACCGATCGTTTACAAATTGGTTAGCAAATGCCCTTGGACATCCGTGTTGTTCTCATAACCGTATATGAAGGAAGATCCTGAAATGAAAAGATAAAGTTGAACAGAAGTGTTGAAATTGGGGTAGTAGATAACCTGTCCATAGAGGCAAATGTGCAAGAGGTGAAGTGTAAAGCATGCAAGTCGGAATAGAGAGACTGTACATTGCACATATACGTTCAGATTATACAAATACAACAAACGAAAATTACGGGCTTGAGAAACCATGTGCATCCTTGTCATCCTCATTCTCAGTGAATTCCAAGGGATTATGTTTGCTTGTATGAAAACCAATGCGAGAGCGAACAACCTCATTTTCCAGAGTCCCGAGCTCAGGTTTCCGGTGACACTTCATGTCCTTGACTTGTTCACTTGATTTAGCTATTATGGAAACTATACCCTTCTCCTTTTGGAATAATTCAGTGAAACTGTTATTCACACATTGTAACATACCTTTATACACTTCTCTACTTCCATAGTTTGCATGACCAAATTGGACAAGTCCACTGTTTTCCAAGTTGAGATTTATCGCTTCTGAAACAGTAACGATCTCAAGTTAAAGTATATTTAAACTTAAATCCGGGTCTGATTTTTGATAAACTAGCACCAAGACTCATACCTGCCCCTCTATGGAATTCTCCATTGATAACTAGAGCGACCTTCAATTTAGAAGAAATTGGTTCTTTCATTGTCTCATCAGCATCATTTACCGCAATATTGTTGTAGTTTCAGATGATAACAAATCTGCACGGAGCACAAAAATACATTTAGTATAGCTAGGCTGACACTTACATTGCTGAGATCATCTTAGGATAATTAAAAAAAGTTTACCTTGTCTAATGATGGACGTGGCATTGGCTACCTTTTCTTTCATGTGATCATGTGCCAATGGGCAAATTTCAGAACCAATTGCATCCACTGAAGTGTTGACATCAGAATTTCTTGATCCACAAATTGTACGAGCAGATGCTGCCAAGATGAGGAAGCAAAAATTTGATGTCAATGTTGCGTTATGCCATGGCTTAACCATTGAGAAATTTATGCACTCGAAATTAGTCTATTTACGTTTACAATTGGTAACCAGTCTAATGTCTCTGCTGCATCATCTGAAGCATCAGTTCTTTGGAGACAGTTTTGGCAACCCCACCATCTGAACTCAGGGACATATAGTGGACGAAGCACATCTGATTCTTTGTTGGATTCCCCATCATCAACAAGCAAAGGAAATGGCCAACAAATTTTTCGATCTTTTCTACCGACCTCACCATCAAAAGCACTACATTAACAGTGAATGGGACTTCTTAGGAAAACCCATCATTGAAAGCTTTATCATTCTTTAATATACTAATAACAAAATGAAGAACAAAATACTTTCACGGCCGAACCTAGTTCTTATATTTAAGTTCTCCACATTAATTTCCCAATCCACAAGTGATGTCGCAGCTTACATTGCTGTCATATGCGGTTTGTTAATCAAAAACCAAGAAAACGGTGATTGAAGCAAAGATTAACTACATCACAATTAAGGTGATTATTGGGAAGAAACATTTGTTATGCTAAAGGGTATCCAGCATTGCCCTCACAAAGAGTCAACCTTCCCTGGGAAGTTAAGCATTCAGGTTCATTGACTTCATTCTCGATGTAAAGAGACTTACAACGCGCAAGTAAGTCGACTTATTCACCATATCAATGAAGAGAAACAATCTACTCACACAAGAACCACTGGAGGTGATTCAGAAACTCAATTCGAGAGAAAAACCTGCACTTTTATAGAATCAAACTCACAATTCCAAGAATTGAAAAACTCTCAAATTTACTCATTCTCTCACTCTTTGTTTCCGATATAATTTTACAAACGTACGAACACACATCTATTTCAGGACCTAAAAAGCCAACACGAGCTGGCAATGACAAAACTACATTTTGGATGGAAGGGGTAAAGGAGTAGTCGAATAGAAAAATGAATACCCAATAAAAAAAATGTAGAGTTGAATCGCTTGGAAATTGAAATGCTCTATTGAAATTCCAACAAGATGACTATACCCAACTGGAAAATTCACCAAAACCAAAACCTGAAACACGCAATTAAGAACAAAATCCAGAGAGAGAGAGAGAGAGGTTTACGTTTGGCCGCGTGAAGTGATTGGGTACACAGTGGAGAAGCTTGAACGATTTGCAATGGATTTCGTAGGGGAAATGCTTGGAAATGAAGAATTAAGAATCCAAGTAGAAGATGATAGGCGTTGAGTGCCATGGATTTCCCCTTCGCCGGCGAGGTGCAGTTGTGGTGATGAAAAGCCTCTGATTTGAAGCTCTACTATACGCCAAAGTAAAGTCGCCTTCTAAAAGCGCGAGTTTATGTTAATCAAGACTTCTCACGTTCCACCTGGGAAGTCTATTTACCACGGTCATTCTACATTAGCAAATCAAATATGAACTCATTTCTGACTTATTTCAAAGATCCAAATCATTCATGTTGTAGAAATCGTCAAGAACACTAAATCTAGAAAAATTCATTGTAATCGGATGTATATCAATACCTTATCGAGAAGTTGAATAAAGTTTTTGCGTTGGTAATAATAGGCTTGGATGCATCGAATCAATGTAATAACAGGTCTGACTACTAGTAGTCAAATATGAACTTATGTCAGACGTATTTTAAAGATCTAAATCGTTCATGTTGTAGAAATCATCAAGAACTCTAACCCTAGTCAAATTCATCATAATTGGATGAAAAAAACATATTATGGAGAAGTTAAATGAGGTTTTTGGCTTTATAATAATGGGTTTGGAGGCATTGAATCAAATCCAACGAAACTGGCTTTTGGAAATCGTTTTAAGTAGGGAACCTCGCGAGTTCGAGACAGGAGGCCCGATTAAGGCCAAACTGCACTATCACCCCTACATTTCACTCAAATCACATTGCGTGCCCGTTAATTCTCTACATGCACAATGCAACTCCTCATTTCTGTAAAATTTAGACCCACATTTTCAACAAAACAATTTTCAAAAGGGAATTGATTTTCACACTCTCATTTTTTATATCCACTCCATTTTTTATCTTTTAGCAAAAAAATACATACACTTTCAACATTGAAAAAACAAAAAAAGGGAGTGTAGATATCAAAAAAGAGAAGTGTGAAAATCAATTCCCTTTTCAAAATATAAACCTTGCCCTCTTTTAACTCCATCTATCTTCGTGTTGCCGGTCATGCTTTAATTTCTTGCTTTTCTAGTTTCCATTGATGTAAATAGAACCTAGACATTTTCACTTAGGCTACTAAAATTGATTTTTGAAATTCTTTATGAAAAAATGTCCAAGGACTAAAGAATTATGATATAACAAAATATATCATGAAAAAAACTAGTCTGTCGAGTCGATGAGGAAATTCCCTCCGACAACGAGGAATTCCTCTCTGATGACAAGGACGATGCACACATCACGAAGGTGTATGCTCGTGGATGGAGCCATGGCCCATGGGCCACAATGATTTTAAGAAAATGCTATTACCATACCTTTTAATTTCCTTTTGAACCTCAAGCTAAATTACTTTTGTACATGATAGAGAGAAAAAAATCGTGCGCAAAAAAAGGGGTTTGGGTCTAGAGATTCGAACCGAACACAATCTTGATAGTTTTGGTTCATTCTTATATCTTTTGATGAAATCTGTAATGTCTTCGGGTTTTGATATGAAATGAATTGATTCAAAAAAAAGCCTCACCGAGCATGTACAGAAATACATTTTCAATCCAAATGTTGGTCTTGTTATTTTGTTTGTTCGGTAGGAGAGATTATTACATCATGTATGAAGTATAAAGTATAAATCACGGGACACTACATTTATTGTGTGAGAGAGTCTACGAGATAACCAAATCCAACAACTAAACCAACAATCACTATAAGCCCAATTCAACTGCAAACTCTGTTAAGGGGAGAAATAACTCCAACAAATAGAAAGGAAATAACACATATACGCAGATGGAAAGACTCGAATTCCTGACCTCCTAGCGAGATGCAAGCGTTTTGGCCAACTGAGCTAGCCCTAGTTGGTTGGTCTTGTCATTTTGTTACTTGGCAGAAATCCACAACTTACAGGTACATCTAATAAAGTACTAAATTGTACATCTTCAATAACTTAAATTGTGCTGGTAAGAAGTTGATTAATTCTTTAAATAATTTAAGGATTTACAAGTATTCGATGTGATTAATCTTTAGATAATTTAATCCAGTACTTTACCAGTCCGGATGTGATTAATTCAATATCGATCAAAAGATAATTTAATATCAAAAGAATTAATCACATCAGTATAGGTAAATGCTAAAATTATCCAAAGAGTTGATCGCATCAATACTTTTTACCAGCTCAATTTTTAATTGACACTTGATGTAATTAGGTATTCTGTACAAATTATTTATTAAAAGAGGCTTTCGGTACGCAATTGTGCATATGGTCATGAAAGATTAGTGGAGGGGTTTGATTTTTTTTTTTTGAACAGGATTTCAATTCATTCATTGATAAAGAGAAGCATCATTACATAGGATAGACAACAAAACTACAGGGGGAGAAGCCACCCAATTAAGACCTAAGCTAGAGGCTTGAGAGGAGGCAATCCAGTGAGCAGCTTCATTTCCTTCCCGGGGGGTCCAACAAAAAGAAAGTCTTAGATTACTAGCAAGCAATCGAATATCCGAAATAATTGCCAAAGCTTCCCAAGGAGGAACAAGCTCCGAAACACATAAGGAAATAAGCTGCGCGTTATCATTTTCAATGCAAACAGAGGATAGGTTCAAGGCTTTGGCGAAAAGGCATGCTTCACGAAGAACAGAGGCCTCTGCAAGAAAAGCCGAAGAAGATGAGATCCTGAATCTTCTCCCATCGACAAGATGACCACGATCATTTCTCAAAATAATTCCACCCCAACCCTTCTTGAGATCCCTGGACCAAGAGGCATCACAATTAATTTTCAGATAACCAGCCCTCGGAGGGATCCAATGGGAAGAATGCAAGGGACGGGAAGACTGAAGCGACTGATGAGGAGAGGAAGTGGTCTCAGTAGCTGAAGTAAATTCTTTCCATGCTCCCAAAGCACGAGCAACAGTTGAAATAGGGGGCTGTTTTGAGGATTGGAACACAAGATCATTTCTAGCCTTCCAAATAAACCAACACAGAAAGACTGCTTTTGCGAAAGTATCAGGCTCAAGATTCCCTTTGTCAATCTCTTCTTTTATTCTTAGAGACCAAGACATGATAGAGCCAATCTGATTTGGGAAAAAAACCCCAGCTATAGGACTAGCAAAAATTACTTTCCTTGCCCACTTGCAAAGGAAAAGAATGTGCTCACCTGATTCAACTGCTCTTCCACATCTTGGACAAACTGGTGAGATTGCACATTTTCTCTGTACTAGATTCTCCTTAGTAGCCAACTTGTTACGACATGCCCGCCACCAAAAGTGTTTCAATTTGGGAGGGATTTTGAGGTTCCATAGAAAATTCCAGAATGAAGTTCCCGGAACATTAGACGTGGATGGACGCTCGGGTTTGGAGTCAATATAGTCAGACCAAGCCTTGTGGTAACCCCTCTTGACTGTATACTTCCCACTAGGGTGAAGACCCCATACTATCGAATCTGCTCCTCCGAGTTTTGATATGGGAATATTTGCCACTGCTTGGACTTCTTCTTCTGATAGCACTTGTTTGAGCTTATTAATTCTCCATTCACCCGAGGTGGAATTAATGAAGTCAGCAACTTTATTGTTGGATATCCACGGAGGCTTTGTGGATTTAATGCGGAAATAAGGCAGAGAGGGAACCCACTTATCAACCCAAAAATCCACTGAAGCACCATTTTGAATCTGCCAACGAACTCCTTTCATCAGAAGTTCCCTCCCTTGAAGAAGGCTAGCCCAAGCCCAGGATGGTCGAGAACCCTTTGTCGCTTGAAGGAAATTGCCATTAGGAAAGTAAAGAGATTTTAAAAGACGAGCCCATAGAGCATTAGGATTTTGAATGAGCCTCCACCCTTGCTTTGCCAAGAGGGCAAGATTAAAACTCTTGAAATCACGAAATCCCAAACCACCCTGACTTTTAGCTTTACAAAGATCGTCTCCATTAACCCAATGAATCTTTGCATCCTCAAGAGAGCCGGACCACCAAAACCTCCTTACATATCTGTTAAGTTTATTGCAGAACTTCTGAGAGAGGGAAAAACAGGCCATAGCATAGGAAGGGATAGCTTGGATGACATGCTTAATGAGAGTTTCTTTGCCAGCAGCATTCAAGTCTTTCGTTTTCCAGCCCTGCATCTTAGTAATAGCTTTTTCAATCAAGAACATATAAACTTCTGATTTGGATCTCCGAGGGGTTTGATTTAACATCACAATCACTCATGCACTACCTAAGTACTAGTAGTAATTATTCTCCACATCACGATGGTGATCATTGATTTGAATATTTACTTATGATATAGTTTAGTAGTAAAATCAACAGAATAATGAGATCAATGGGTGGTGTTTTCTAAAGTCACTTTACAACGTTTTGAGATTATAGATCGGAATCCGGAACAATAAGAACGTACGAAATTTCTACCCACAGCTACAACTACTGGCGCTTCAAAAAGTTCAGATTCTAAGGGCTAAATCATATTGAGAGAGAGAGAGAGAGAGAGAAGTTTAGATAATTGAGTGCGTTAACATTAGGGTTGAGCAAAAAATCCGTCAAACTGCGAATCCAGTTCAGACCAATTCAAACCGAAAGGCAAAAAGCCACAAATACTAGCGCTAATATTCGTGCGTTAATATTAGGAACGTACGAAAGCCCTACTCACAGCCACAACTACTGGCGCTTCAAAAGGGTTATATTCTAACGGCTAGATCATATTGAGTGCGTACGTTAATATAGAACTAGCCCACAACTTCTCAGCCATCCAATTTCAATTCAACTCGTGCAAGAGAAAAAGCAAGGAATGGAGAGGGCACCTTCTAATCATCATTACCATATATAAACCTAATCATTATCATCATCATCATCATCACAGGATAATCTCGTTTATGTTCGTGTGGGCTGTGGGCCTAACAAAAATAGTACTCCAACACCGTGGTTCAAAGCAGTATTAAAGTTGTTTTTGTAAGGAGTGGCGGACGCAGCTGTGTATGAGTCTTGCAGGGGCCCGAATCACTCGAATTAGTGGGGTTGTCAAGCAGAAGCATGATAACAATTAACAAAAGTGCTTACTTTTCTAAAGCTCACAAGTTTGATTCTCACTAATAATTAATCGTTGGGGCCACTGAAAGTTTGTCTAAAAAGGATAATAGTAGAGTAGCATGAAAGGCAGGACGGCACAGGCCCAATCCCACTCGATCTTGAAGTCTTGAGTGGGAGAGGCAAGAAGAAATGCTCCCAGGTTTATGCGATGTATTTCCTCAAAAGTTCATGGGAGATCAAGAGGCATGCCCGGAAACAAAGTCAAGTTAGGGAGAGCTGTGTTGTTAACTTGAAGTCTCAGTTTAGTCGAAGCGTGTGTAAGCCGATAGCATTAACTGGTTATCAGAAAAACAAACAAAAAAAGATACTGCACTTTGGGGTCTTACAATTGTAATCTATGTATTTTTTTCTTTTTGATCGGCAACTGTAATCTATGTTTTGCATAGTTTGGTCTACATTTTGTAATTTCAATTGAGTTTGTTGTAATTTTTTCCCCTCGCAACGGGGATTACAATTGTTGAGATCCTAATAAATAAATATATATACAAAAAAAATCAGTTCGACCGAATATCAATAGTCACATATACAAATCATATTATACGTTTTACAAAACAGATCGTATCATATTCTCTAGATGGTGAGAATAGCCCAAAAAAAAAAAAAAAAAAACATAATCACAGATTCAAAAGCTTCTCTAATTCTAATTAATATCCTTTCTTTAATTGTTAAAAGCATTAATTCTTTCATCTCTATCTCTATTCACAATGACCCCTAAAATGAGAAAAAGTAAAATTAACTCCGCATTATTACAATTAAGATTATTGACTCACCCTAAAACCCCTCAAGCCTTTTTAAATTTAAACAAGAAAAGTAAAAAACCTCAATAAATTTTTTCACGAACTCAACGGCGTCAAACGGATTTGAACTCCAAACTTGGGTTTTACGGTGAGGACTATTATAGGGGCATGCCGGTAATTCTCTGAAATAGCGAATTTGAACTGGGTTATTAACATGGCTAGGATGATCTTAGCTTCCATCATGGCAAAAGACTGGCCAACACAATTTCTTGGACCGGCCGCAAAAGGGATGAACCGGCCGGATGAAAACGGCTTGGAGGCGAACCGGTTAGGGTTGAATTCATTGACGTCTTTGCCCCACAATTCTTCACTGTGGTGAATGGCTAGAACCGGGATCCAAATTGACAGTCCCTTTGGGATGTGGAGGTCACCCAATTTGAAATCTTCGAAGGCCATTCTGGGTAGAACAGAGGCTGGTGGATAGAGCCTCAGTGATTCATTGATTACCATGTTTAACTGCACAAACAAAAGAGCTTATGTTTGCAAACGCGAAATTCAATGGTCTAGATTTTTTTATTACTGGAGGATAATGTGAACTACGACACACATTCTACGAGGAGAATAATGCAAGTATTGTCGAACTACATTCTGGACAATCTTTTCGTAAAATTTATTTAGTGTAGATATCTTTTTCCGCAAAAGTATGCCCATAAATCATTTCTGAATTAAATCGAATTAATTTTGAAAGCCCATAAATTCAAAAATAATTTTTGAACTTAGAAAGTGAGTGTATAGTGCAGATTTGAAGTTGGTGTGACCTGAGTCACACCCAAGATGAATCTGGTCAATAAATTTTATTTTCTACGGGTTTTTTTCTAGGCAATAATATCGACGGATTAAAACTTACATGCTTGTATTGTCTAGCTTTTCTATGTCTTTAGTACTAAACAAATTCAAAGTTTACAACTTATAACAAAGAAGAAAAGTTATAGCCTTACCCGTTCTGCTAAAGGAAATAATAAGTACTATTTTTTGAATCAATAGTGATGTATTGTGACAGAATGACCTATCTGGTGAAACGAAAAATAAGTACTAAAAAAATAGGAACCTTAGTAGAACGGGGCCTTAATTATTTTGTTACTCACCGAGTTGAGTTTTGAGAGATGGTCAACAAAAGGTGGTTCTCCATTGTTGTTACAGACCTCAGTCACCTCTTCCCTAACCTTGTCCTGCCATTTAGGGTTTGTAGCAAGAAGCATCACGGTCCAAGTCAGCAACAGAGCGGTGGTCTCATGCCCAGCAAAGAAGAAGGTCCTGCATTCATCCATTATCAATTGCATCATGTTTCTTAAGCTGATTACAAACCCATTTCCTGATTTCTTTCTTCGCATTTCGTTCAATAGCACGCCCAGCAAATCGTTCCCGTACGAACTGCCCCGACCGATTTCCGCACAGTCCTTTCTCCTCTGTAGTATCTCCATTAGTAGCCTCTCCACCTCCGTCTTCACTGATTTTATCTCTCTGTTGTACTTTGTGGGGAAAAACCTGTGAAGATCGATGAAGATGATTAGTAATGTTAGAAAATGGTAGTATTTTGTGGTGGAAAATAAGTTACTAGGCAAATTTAGTTTTTTCTCAAAAGGGCAACTAACTATTTTGACAAGAAAAGACTGACTTATCCTTCAAAAAGGATGTCTCTTTTGTTAGTAATTTAATTTAATCAACGGGTAGCTGTAATCTTAACGTAGAGAGATTAATAAGTATTTAATATCGTGGAGCTCGTAATATAATTGAGATAAGGACGGGAGTGCAATTATAATTCTGTAGTGGGGTGAATTATAATTAGTGAAATAAGAAATAGAATCCTGGTGGGATTAGGTTTTCTTATTTACATTGGGAGCCCAGACTTATTACTCCTTAGGTCCCTATCGTAGCCCTATATATACACGTTATGCTCTCTAGGTCAGATGTACGTTTTCACGTTTTCTATTATTCACGAAATAGAGGCAGGCTTAGAGAGAGCAAACAGATCGCGAGAGAGTCCACACTCGGTTCGTGTTCTAGACGTGCAGGGAATACGATAGAAGATCGTAAGGTACGGCCGAGCAGTATTCGTGGTTTATAGCAAGACGTGCTATAACAAGTTCAACCAGCGTTCGTGTCGCAGGGAGTTGAGGTGAAACCCTAATTCCGCCTTGTAGGGTTTTACTTATTTTTATTGTTTAATCTGTACGCATAATTACTGGGTTCTGGGATTCGTTTCCCAACAGTGGTATCAGAGCGGGCTGTAATCATGCGTATGGATTAAGCAAGCCATGTTGTCCGTAGAACATAGATATAGAACTGTGCTAACCGTTTTGCAGAGTTCTAGCTTGTTCTAACGTCTGTTTTGCAGAATCGATTATCCTACTATTATGGTCACGCATGTTTTTGATTGTGTGATTGGATCCCACGCTTTGTAATTATTTTATGCGTGGTTACTATTACTGTTTTTTGATTACAAGTTTAGTTTTGTAATCTATAATAGTAGTATGTGGGAGGCATAAGTTTTGGATGTAATTTTTGTTCCTCCAGTTGTATAATTATTTGATATCTAGAACTGTTGTAAGATTACAAGTCATGCAGTATGTATTTTAGATCCAGATTATGTGAACTCTGTAAAGGAGGCATATGATTGATGTATAAAATCATAGTTTCTGTATGGTGGCCGAAGTTGCTGTTTGCAGCTCGACCCCCTTCGACCCCCTGTGCCTGCATCAACCTCTAACTTGGTGTGGAAGATACGGCTGCAATCTTGGCTGGTTTTTGGGAACAAGGATATTGACCATAATAGTTGGGATGCATATTTTATTATGTTTCCTTATTTATGTTTATGCATAATGTTTCCATGAGTGTTTGCAATTGTGATAGTTTTACCATATTGGACAACATGGTAATATTTGGCTTTGACCTAGATCATGGTTTTGCAATTTCGAAAATTTTTGATAACCCTTACAATTTTTTTTTTAAATAACTAAGTGGGAGAGGGAGTTTATTTTTATAAATCCCACAGTCTCCATTACTAGTATGTAGATAATGTAATTAGTTTTGTGTGATGATTTTAGAACCTTCCCCCCCATCGGGCAAAATTAATTATGGTATTATCGGTACAGACTTCCTCAAATGGATAGGTCTGTGATAATTGTTGTGTGAATTACTTTTCCATCTGAGGTAATTCATAACGGAACAATGGGTCATGGGGCTAGGTAATGGTACATACTTAGTTGTAAATAATAGTATTCTCACCATCTGAGTCACTATTATTATTTACAGGACCGAAGCTATATTGGCTATTTAGTTTTGCTTGGCATGGTATAGTATCTGGATAGTAAAATTAAAAGATTGTGCCTATCTACACGAATGATGAAGAGTAGACGACCTTCCCATCGAGGCATGCTCTTCACGGTGTGTAGGGTTGCCAATATTTTTCTTTTAACATATGGTTGAGGGAACCAATTTTAAAATGAAATTCAAAATTTTTTTTATTGCCCTTCGTAATTGTTGTTATGTTATTTGATTCTCAGGTTCAAAAATGGGCTCTTTCAATCCACTTGCCATTATTCTCAAAGAAAATAAACTTACTGGACCAAACTATGTTGATTGGAAAAGAAACTTGGATATTGTGTTAACTGCTGAGGGCCACAAATATGTGCTATCTACGGCGTGCCCTCCTGTACCTGAACCACCGAACAAGAAGCAAAGCCTTATAAAGATTGGGTTAAGGCTGATGAGATGGCGCGGTGTTATATTCTGGCTTCTATGTCAAATATATTGCAACATCAGCATCAAGCTATGGAAACTGCTTCCGATATGATGCTGAACCTCAGAGAAATGTTTGGGGATCAGAATCGGGCAGCAAGGCTAGTTGCTATGAAAGAATTGGTGAGTATCACCCATGTTGAAGGGACCCCGATTAGGGATCATGTTCTGAAGATGATAGCTCTTCTTAATGAACTAGAGATCCTAGGAGCTGAAATTGATGGGGAAACCCAGGTCGATTTTGTTCTTAACTCACTGCAATCTGAGAGTTTTAAGCAGTTTCGCCTGACTTATTCTATGAACAAAATGCATTTATCTTTGGCGGAACTTCTTAAGGAACTCCAAGCAGCTGAGGTTTTTTGGCTGGGAAGAAATCACCATAAGTGTTAGTGGCAGAGAAGGCTTCTACTTCTAAGCCAAAAGACAAAAAGAAGCAGAACAAGTCTCAGAAAAAGATTGTGGAGGCAGTTCATGCGCCTCAAGGTGGAGTGAAAAAGCCTGCAGGCAAGTGTTTTCATTGCAAGTAGAAAGGACACTAGAAAAAGGAATGTCCGATTTTTCTCAATAAAGTGAACAAACAAGGTAAATCTTATTCACTAGTTGTTGAAACATGTTTAGCGGTGTTATCTACCGGTACCTGGTGTGTAGATACGGGAGCCACAAATCATGTTTGCAATTCATTGCAGGGGTTCCAGAAAACCAGAAAACTCAGTGATGGGGAGATTTATCTACATATGGGAAATGCTACGAGAGTGGTCGCAGTTGCAGTAGGAAATGTTTTCTTAAATTTTAGTAGTAATAGGAGTTTAATTTTAAGAGATTGTCTTTAAGTTCCTACTATTAGAAAAAACTTGGTTTCAGTTTCTAAGTTAATTAAGGATGGATATTTGATTTATTTTAGTAACTCTGTGGTTATTAAGTTAAATAAACGTTTTATCTGTTCTGGTTCATTGGTGGATGATCTCTACATTATTAATCCTATGTTTCCTACAGTGCAACTGCATGAATTGAATAATACTAATAATTTACCATGTAAGAGAAAATAGCCTTCTAAATTGAACCAAACGTATCTTTGGCACTTACGTCTTGGTCATATTAATCAGAATAGAATTTCTAGACTGGTTAGAGATGGACCTTTAGGTTCATTACAAGTTGAGGAACTTCCAGTTTGTGAATCCTGTTTGGAAGGTAAGATGACCAAAAGGCCTTTTTCAGCAAAAGGATATAGAGCCAAAGAGCCGTTGGAATTGGTTCACTCTGATTTGTGTGGGCCTATGAATGTCCAAGTTAGAGGTGGTTTTGAGTACTTTGTCACTTTTATTGACGATTTCTCAAGGTATGGATACATTTATTTGATGCACCGTAAGTCCGAATGCTTTGAGAAATTCAGGGAGTATAGAACGGAAACGGAAAAGCGTTTGGGTAAATGTCTCAAGACACTACGATCTGATCGTGGTGGCGAATACCTCTTGGGAGAGTTTAGGGACTACTTGTCAGCTGAAGGGATTACATCCCAGTTGTCAGCTCCAGGTATGCCACAACAAAATGGTGTAGCAGAGAGAAGAAATAGGACTCTTATGGATATGGTAAGATCAATGATGAGTTATTCAGAATTACCAATTTCGTTTTGGGGACATGCACTAGAAACAGCAGCGTACATTCTTAACTTGGTACCATCTAAGTCAGTACCATCTACACCCACAGAACTATGGATTGGGCGCAAACCTAGTCTGCAGCGTGTTCGGGTTTGGGGTAGTCCAGCACATGTGCTGAATGGGAAAGCAGATAAATTGGAATCAAGGACAGAAGTTTGCTTGTTCGTGGGGTACCCTAGAGGAACGAAAGGTGGACTGTTTTATAGTCCTACAGATAAGAAGGTCATTATTAGCACTAATGCCCGGTTCTTAGAAGAGGATTATGTGATAGACCACAAGCCCAGAAGTAAAATTGTTCTAGAGGAATTAAGAGGAGAGAGACCGACACAAACTTCTTTACCACCAATAGTGCAAGAGGAAACGCCACAAGGGATATCTGTAGAGGCACCTATTCCCACACCGGTACCTCGTCGTAGTGGGAGGGGTATTGTTCCACCCAGTCGGTATACGTTGTTGGGAGAGTCTTTTGAAATGATCCCTGATGATCAACGTGCCGAACCCTGTAACTACAATGAGGCACTTCAAGATAAAGATGTGGAACTTTGGCAAAAGGCTATGAATTCAGAGATGGAGTCTATGTACTCTAATCAGGTCTGGGATTTTGTAGAACTATCTGAAGGGATTAAACCCATTGGATGCAAGTGGATCTACATGAAGAAAAGAGGGGCGGACGGGAAGGTTCATACCTTCAAAGCTAGGCTTGTTGCGAAAGGGTATACTCAGAAAGAAGGGATCGATTATGAGGAAACTTTTTCGCCAGTAGCCATGCTTAAGTCCATCCGGATTCTCTTATCCATTGCGGCTCATCTCGATTCTGAGATTTGGCAAATGGATGTCAAGACCGCGTTTCTTAATGGAAATCTGGATGAGTGTATCTATATGGTGCAACCAGATGGATTCATAGCAAAAGGTCAAGAGCACATGTTGTGCAAGCTCAAGAAGTCCATTTATGGGCTTAAGCAGGCATCTAGATCTTGGAACATCCGTTTTGATCAAGTAATCAAGTCTTTTGGTTTTGATCAATGTCCGGATGAGTCATGTGTGTACAAGAAGCGCAACGGAAAAGTTGTGGTGTTTTTAGTACTGTATGTCGATGATATCCTGCTCATCGGAAACGATGTGGGAGTGTTGTCTTCTGTGAAAGAGTGGTTATCCAGCCAATTCGAAATGAAGGACTTGGGAGAAGCCGGTCACATCCTAGGGATTAAACTTATACGAGATCGCAAGAATAGGATGTTGGGCTTATCACAAGCTACTTATATCGATGCCATTCTTGCCCGTTTTAGCATGTAAGACTCCAAGAAAGGGTTCCTCCCTTTTAGACAAGGAATCTACCTTTCCAAGGATCAGTGTGCTAAAACACCTGAGGAGATGGAGAAAATGAAGGCAGTTCCTTATGCCTCGGCAGTAGGAAGCCTGATGTATGCTATGTTGTGTACTAGACCTGATATTTGCTTTGCCGTTGGCATGGTTAGCAGATTTCAGTCTAATCCAGGGAAAGAACATTGGACTGCAGTGAAACATATACTCAAGTATATGAAAAGAACTAGAGATCATATGTTGGTGTTCCAATCAGATAGTATGGTACCTCATGGGTACACAGACTCAGACTTTATGTCAGATAGGGATTCCAGAAAGTCTACCTCGGGATATGTGTTTACCTTGGGAGGTGGAGCCATAAGTTGGAGGAGTGTCAAACAATCTTGTATTGCTGATTCTACCATGGAGGCAGAGTATGTGGCAGCTTCTGAAGCAACCAAGGAGGCCGTTTGGCTCAGAAACTTTTTGTTGGATCTGGAAATTGTCTCTTCAGTGCAATCAGCCATTACACTCTATTGTGACAATAGTGGTGCAGTTGCTAATTCGAAGGAACCAAGGACTCACAAGAAGGGCAAACACATCGAGCGTAAGTATCATCTGATTCGAGAGATCGTACAGAGAGGTGATGTTGCTGTAACCAAGATTGCATCGGCAAACAACCTAGCAGATCCTTTTACGAAGAGCTTACCGGCTAAGACTTTTGATAGTCATGTAGAGGGAATGGGAGTAAGATGCATGGCAGTACGGTTTTGAGTCTTAGTGGGATTTTGTTAGGAGGTTATGTAAAAATTATGCTTTTTTATATGATGGATTAATATTTAATTATTAATCAGGTTTATCCCTTTTTGATGAGAATCTTTTATGGGCAATATTTGCATTATGTTGTGCATGTGTGTCTTTTATTCTACATAGTAGATAATCCAGTGTGTAGAGTACGGCTTACACACAAAAGATTGGATCATCGGTTCTTGTAAAATATAAGATATAGTTCACAGTCTTAGATGGAACTGGACACACCATCGGTAGGACTGTAGTACAATATTTAGTAGGTCTGTCTTAACTACAGGGAACAGTTTAGTTCTAACTCATTGTGCTAGTACACTTTGTGTGTATTGAACGGGACCGTACTGACGTAATTGTCTTTGTACTAACTTTATAAGACAGTTGGAACCTCATAGTTATTATAAATGCTTATGCTCTTAATCCAAAGATAATTATTAGAGGTATATATTTAATGTTGTTGACTTTGATTCATTAAAGAGTGAGATCTTTATACGGTCAATAGTTTCGGTGAGTTGGGTCGCAATATTATGTATATGACAACTATTAATTATTAATGGAATCCACGTCTCGATAGGGATTGATGATATCGCTTGAGTAAGCTTATAAGTTTCGATTATGTCAAACCCTGCAGGTGGATATTTGTATCCGACATATCGAATAAGTTAAGCGGATAGTCTCAAGTTAAGATGTTGATTAAGTGGGAGATTGTTAGTAATTTAATTTAATCAACGGGTAGCTGTAATCTTAATGTGGGGAGATTAATAAGTATTTAATATCATGGAGCTCGTAATATAATTGAGATAAGGACGGGAGTGCAATTATAATTCTGTAGTGGGGTGAATTATAATTAGTGAAATAAGAAATAGAATCCTGGTGGGATTAGGTTTTCTTATTTACACTGGGAGCCCAGACTTATTACTCCTTAGGTCCCTATCGTAGCCTTATATATACACGTTATGCTCTCTAGGTCAGATGTACGTTTTCACGTTTTCTATTATTCACGAAATAGAGGCAGGCTTAGAGAGAGCAAACAGATCGCGAGAGAGTCCACACTCGGTTCGTGTTCTAGACGTGCAGGGAATACGATAGAAGATCGTAAGGTACGGCCGAGCAGTATTCGTGGTTTATAGCAAGACGTGTTATAACAAGTTCAACCAGCGTTCGTGTCGCAGGGAGTTGAGGTGAAACCCTAATTCCGCCTTGTAGAGTTTTACTTATTTTTATTGTTTAATCTGTACGCATAATTACTGGGTTCTGGGATTCGTTTCCCAACATCTTTCTCGTAAAAAAATTGAACTTTTAAGAATCTAAGTTTCTAATTTAGATTCTGGAATCGAAGAAAATACATATACGACTCACCGACTTCCAGGGAAGCATAAGTGCCGGCTTGATTGGGCGCAAAGACGCTGCAGAACCGTCAACAGATGGAATATTTGCTGGCCCTTCTCGTAGCTGCAATCGAACTCGGTTCGTGAGATGATGTCCGCGGTGAGACGACTCATGTACCCTCCTATCTCCAACTCGGTTTGACCAAGCTCAACTGCATCATGAAGTGATTGGAGCATTTGCCTTGTGCAATCCACCATGTACCCTGCATACACCTGTCAAATTTTAGAAATTTTAGGAAATTTTAGGCTGAGTCGCGAATCGCATTGGTGTTATTGCTGTTTAAGTTTACTCACTATACGTGTGTATATACCTTAAGTTTGTCTCCCGTGAAGGCGGGAGCGACAATGTGTCGCTGGTGATGCCAATCATAGCCGTTGGCCATGAGTAGGCCGCGCCCGATGAAGTGCTTTGATCCTCGTTGCTGCAGCCATGACTTGCCTGCTTTGGTGCTGTACTTGGATAGAAGCTCTTTGATGAGGTGGGTCTCGGTTAAGCACATCCGCGGCTCGATTCCGTTCCAATATATGAATCTCTTTCCTGTTCATAAGTACCAAGAAGAAATTCACAAACATGAGAGTAAGGAAAAATGTACAAAAAAATTATAAGAAAAATAATATGTACAACCAGAATTTTCATACAGAACATTATCGTCGTTACCGTAATCTTGAGACCAAGTGAGGAAATGCGGCAGGAGGCGGCCGACGATGTCGTGGCTGATGGAGTCCATGTCTCTGGAGGTGTGTTTGGAGACGAGGGTTGGCCATATCCAAAATATTGCCGGTTAGAAACCGGGGTTTTGGGCCAAACACTCCTTGATTTTCCATTGTTTTCTTGATCCTTCTTGGTGTTATAAAGTAACAACTTATAATTTCACAAGCAGCTTTAATAAACGAGGTGAGAAACATAACCAATAGAGCCAGCAATAGGACAGATGCCATTGTAGACAGACAAAGCAGAGAGAGAGAGAGAGAGAGTGAGAGAGGAGATTTGGGGTAACAAGCTCAAGAAGGCCACATTTATGTATAGTGTGAAAAAAGTTTTTTACAAAACCCGACAATTTTATTATTGCAATTGGACCATGTCGTTTGGTCCCATGGAATAAAGGGTTAGTTCATCCTTATCATTTTTATTTACCAAAATAGGAATGGTTGGTTGGAGAGATTACTTGGTACCTCGCCACGTGTTGTTTCAGACCCTATTTTCATCATACAATGGGTGTGTTCTGCACACTTATCTTGATACCTCGCCGAGTGATGCTCCAGACATGAAGTGAGAAACATAACCAATAGAGCCAGCAATGGCCCAGATGCCATTGTTGAGAGAGAGAGAGAGAGAGAGAGAGAGAGAGCTCAATCGGCCGATACGGTACGTATCGGCCGATACGTACCGGTATTTGAGCCCTCCGATACGGATACGGGCCGATACGACGGGAAGACTAGAGAATCACAGGTGTATCGGCTGATACCCGATACGTATCGGTCCGTAGCCGATACGCCGCCGATACGTATCGGTTCGTCAAAAAAAAAAAAAAAAGCTATGAGCTTGAAACTAGTTGTGGCTAGCGATTATGTAATGTAAAACCTCTATGGTATGTTTATTTTAATGTCTTCATCTTACTTTTGCTGTTTATGTCAATTATATCGAAACTCATAATGTTGCATTTTTCTCATATTTGTAAAATCTTATTGATTTGCGGGTTTTGATAAATTATCGGATATTTCACATGAAGAGAATGGGCTATTACATGTTTTAAATTAATTAAAATGTGATAATTTAAACCAATGTTGGGGCAAAAATATATTTTTCAAGTTTTATACATGTTGCTGATGATTTTGAAAAATTCACGACCGCGACACCCGATTCCCGCGACGTATCACCGATACGTCCCGATACCGATACACCGCGACCGATACCGATACGGCGACCGATACCGAGATTTAAAACTATGGTTGAGAGAGAGAGAGAGAGAGAGAGAGAGAGAGAGCTCAAGGCCACATTTATATGTAGTGCTAGAAAAGTGTTTTACAAAACCCGACAATTTTATTATTGCAATTGGACCATAACATTTGGTTCCATGGAATAAAGGAGTAGTTTATCCTTACCATTCTTTATTCACTAAACGGGGAGAGATTATTCGAGCACCGCCATGTGATATCTCAGTCTCATTTTTTATCACACATTTAATGTATGTGAAATCCAAGATAAGCGTGTAGACCACACCCCAATGTATAGTGAAAATATGATCAGAAGTATCACGTGGCGGTGACTCAAGGACACTAAATAAATTTTGGGTCGGAGGGCCAAACCACTGTCCAATTTGAACACATATTGTTGCATTGGTTAGATTCGGATGCGTTTGAGTTTCCTTTGCTTTTCAACGGTTCAAATAGAAATGGTGGCCTTTTGTGGTAATTAGAAAAATGATTAATGACAGATGCCCCTCATGAGTGGGTTGACCTCATTATATATAATACTATTAATATATTACTTGGATAATCATAAAATACTACCCTTTGTTTCTAAATAAATGTTTGAACCGTAAACATAGGTGGACTAGGTCCTTAAAAAAATACATTTTTTTGATAAAAAATTAAAAAAAAAATCACGAATCAATAGATATCGATATGTTCAAGTTGTGAAAAAAGTTTAACTTAAAAAAAAAAAGATTTTTTTTTAAAAATTTAGATTTGCTGGTCGGATATTTATTTAGGGACGGAGGGAGAAAAATTAGGGAATTTTTTTGCAAATTAGAGTTTTTGGGACATGCCCTTTAGATACCTCCTTTATTTATCCTTTTTGATGGGCGCACCTAAAAGTACTGGGCCGAATGTCTTGGTACTGGGCCAAACACTTGGGTAAGCCCAAAGCCCATGCAGGCTGTTGGGCTGGGCACCTATTGGTGGGATGAACTGGAAATAGATTGGGCCAGGAGCTTTGAGCCCACCTTGTGGAATAGCGGGTACCGGTTATTCGGCCGAGTGGCTCTGCATCAGGTCCAACCTGGGGTAGTTTGACCCAGTAGGTGTCGCGTAGGGCGGCACTGCTTGCTCGTGTGAGAGAGATCGACTTGGCGCTCGTCCAAGGTCAAATGTAAGCCTCAATGAATCGTTGTGTATTGCAAGTGGAGTGCCAGGCTCTATGCTCTTGTGCGCTTGGATGAGGTGGAAGTAGAGATGACAATTTCAACCCATATTGTGTAACCCGTTCAAATTCGCTTACTTATAATCCAACCCAATCCGTCCATATTATATAGGTTAATATAGATTCAACCCCTATCAACTCATATTTATATGAGTTTAGGTGGGTTAAAAATGTGTTCAATATGGGTTGGACTTAAAAGACCCAAATTTTGCATGAGGTTGATCAAAACCAATTGTTATTCCGGTAGTTTGGTTCAGTAAGGGGTTTTTGGGGATGGCAGGCCGAACCGATTTGGTTAAAAGAGATTCGGTAAACCGAAATCAGTTTGGGGTGATTTAGCTTGGTCGATTTTTTCGGGTTGAGTTTCAAGACTTCTATCCAAAACTACTAAAATATCGAATCCCCTAGCCAAGAATACCATCATCTCACTCGGTTCAGTACGTATACCTCGGTTCAGTTCGTTGTATTTTTAGGTACCGATCGAACCGGGAAACACTATTTTTACTTTTTCGAAAACTGAAACCGACCAGGACACATGGACCGATCGAACCCGAATTTTCACCCGCATGTGAACCTATCAAACTGTACCAGCACAACTGCATACTCTCTCTCTCTCCCTCTCCTATCTTTCCAATTCCTCCCACCTCACCCCCATTGATTTTCTTACAGACATAAACCTGTACCTATATCCACAGTGTGTGAAAAACGCACAATAGCGCCCCATCGAATCAGCTGGTTTGTGCCAAGTAAAATGGGTCATAATTAATTATTACCGGTCATCATTGATTTTCAATCCTGATCATCCAAAAACACTTTGGACATATGCGATTGGTCTCCGTAAACCTTCTTTACGTAATGGTCAACAAATCAGATTTTCGTATTTGTTAATGCTGCTTTAAATTTTTGTAACTTATGGATTCGTTTCGTCGAGAGAAATCGGAAAAATAAATTTTTTTGATTGAAACTCATAATTTAAAAAAAAAAAGGTATCATGGATAAGGAACCGTGTCGGGGAAGGAAAAAGAAAAAGGGGAAAAAAAAAAAAGAAGAGGAAAACGGGTCGAGTTGGGCGGGTTTGGATTTGGCTTGATCCATATTCGACCCAACCCGTTTCAACCCGTTTCAACCCGTTTACTATTTGACCCATATTTGACCCGCGACCCATTTTCATCCGTCCAAACCTGTCCATTTGCCACCTTTAGGTGAAAGTCATGCTTGCCCCATTCCCCTTCCCACCTTAAAGCTAACATCGAACCCGCTTTTGTTGCCAAATGAGTAACATTATGCCGTCTTCTTCGGCGGAGGAGGTCTTCATGGAATGAGACCAAACCGTACGGACAGTTCGTTTTTCATAGTTCTTGCAGATTGTTTATTGGGCCTAGTCCTTGAATGCCTGATTTAATTAAGTAGAAGTCCCTAAGCTCGGCCTGGTCCAGGACTTTTAAAGATATAGCCTACCCTGCCTTTGGTGGATGGTTGTAGCTTTGCCCGGCCCAGCCCAGCCCATGAAATATGTGTCTCCCCTATTTCTGTTCAAGAAGCACGTTGTCTATGGTTTTAGTGAAATTATTCAATACTTATGTGGTGCTCCGGATCACTTTATAACTACACATTCTTGTAGGGTTCATCATTAGGTACGTGTATGGCCCCCCACATATATATGTGGTTCTAAAATGGTTAGGGGCACTACGTGACGGTCAAACTATTAAATAATTACTCTTGTTTTTTTTTTTATTTTATTTATATGTGTAGCCTTTAGGGACCTTTTTCCTCAACATTCATCCAAACGTTTAGAATTTTAAGGGGGAATTTCCCAAGGGCAAAAAGCCCATTTCATTTCTCTAAAAAAAGCACTTGTAGCCATTTTGACACCTTAATATCATACTCTATCCGTCTCGAATTTTCGATCTCAATTAACGATTTTTAGTATCCTAAAATGAATGTCCCATTTGAAAAGTAATGGGCAAAAAATAAAAAAAGATAAGGGCGTTTGGTAACCTTTTTGTTTTTCAGTTTTTGTTTTTACTTTTTTTAAAACTAATGAAGAAAACTTGTTTGGTAACAAGTTTCTACTTTTTTGTTTTTCATAGACTTTTTTAGAAATGTTGTAAACTATGGAAACTACAAAAAGGTGTTTTCCCCAATTTTTTTTTAGAAACACAAATATTACCAAACATGTTTCTTGTTTTTGTTTTTATGAAAATATAAACCTGATTCTACTTCTAGTCTCTTAAAAATAAAAAAAAATTAAAAACTGAAAAGGTTACCAAACGCATCCTTAATCTTTTACCCCTACTTTTTGAAAGTAAGTATATGCAATGATAATATTTGAAGGGTAAAAAGAGGAAAAAAAATATGACAAGTGCAATGATAATATCCCTGTAATAAGTTGGAATCCATAAAAGGGACTATTAGTACGGAGGGAGTAGCAAAAGCTACCCCTAATTCTCATAGCCCCAAAACAAAAAAAAACCAACAAATTAAGCAAAAACATATTGAAGCAAAATTAGTTGCCTAGAAAAGAAAATGCACATGAACACGTGGTACCTACCGCTCCACTTGCTAGCTAGTTTCGTTTTGTGGTTGGAAAACAGCTGTTTTATGGGAAGAAAATTCTTCGGTGCAGTGTTAGCTATAAATTGCAGAGAACGAACCCAAGTCTCTTCTTATCGCTAATAATAATTGTCATGTACGTATTTTCCCAAGATCCAACCATATAACGTGACATTTTTCAAAATGAATAAAGATCAATTAATGATTAGTCACTATCGTTCTATAGTAATGGCCGGGCATGCATGAGATGAGGAAGGTTAAGGGTCAAGGAAGGAGAGAGTCTGGTGCTTGTACGTGTGGGTCCTTCTCCCCTGGGGTTTAATTTTCTCACCCTCGTGGGTGTTGTTGTGGCGGATTTTTGATCTACTTCGTCTTGATGGTTTTTCGAGATTAGAGACGAGTCTTGTCTGTATGTGATTCTGAATGTTCCTTCGTAAGTGTAGGCATTCTTTGTGGTTGCTTTCCTCCTTACTCCTTGAGGGTGGCTGTCTGTTTCTGGTGTATAATTTTCGTATCAATGAAAGTACCCTTTAAAGATTGGAAAAAGAAAAAGGAAGGAGAGTCTTGCCCGTATATTAATGTTAGATGTGATGCCATATGAAAAATTCCAAATCTTTTGGTTAATTTGTTAAGTACTAGTACTCCATTGACTTGTTGAACACCCAAGTGATCAATGTGTCTAGTAAGTAAACTGCACATGGCCTAGCTATGGCATAATACTAAGAGAAAGGCTTGTTTATGGGGAGACCAAATTACCATTTTTATTCCATGGTATATTTTCAACTGTCTTTTATTTTTCTAGGTCTTCCAACTCCTACGGGTTTAAGAAAAAAAAAAAACTCCTATCGGTACTCCTATCAGTCACCAAAATGGTATACAACGAGCAACTAATTGTTTATTCCATTGAACTCTAAGCAAGAATAAAAGGAAGAAAAGAGCATGAGAGGCTGAAGCTTGGAAAAATTAACAAATGGAAGTTGTAAGTATCATAGCGTTTCTTTTGATAAATAAATAGGTAATACTACGTGAGATTACGATTTCAGTTGAGTCAACACTATCTCTCTCTCCCCCTCTCTCAACCCTAGCCACCACAACGTACTCTTCGATTTTCTTCCTTCCCCTCCTCCTGTGGTTTCCATACCCGTGTGCGGTGGCGGGAGGGGGAGACCATAAATGGTATTACTGTCTCCATTTCTTTGTTTTTTCTTTCCCCTTCCGTCTCTCCAAATTTACGACTTGTCGTTTCATCTGTGAGAGTTTTGTCTCTTGTTCTACGAGAGTTATTAGTTTCGTCTATGGACGAATTTTGTCTACAGATCAAGTTCTCTTAATCGAGGTTGCTTCACAACGATATCTGTGCTTTAACGTTCTATCCCTACATGATGTATTTGGCGAGGCAACCCGTGGCGGCTTGACAGATCTGTAGTTCTTAGGAATTCATTGGTGTGTTCATACTTGGATGGAGTGCATCTGATCGTCTGGGTATTTGGTGTTTTTTGTCTTTAACTTTGCACTTTTTCTCGTTTGAGACTTCTAATTAGATGTTAGGCAGTTTAAAAGTGTCGCTATTGCGTCAGGCCATGTCTGAGTTAGGAAAAAAGACATCGATTGTCTTGTGATTTACTTGTTTTGTATTTGTTAGACGATTAGTTTGGTTTTGTCCAAGTTATTTGTAATGATCTCCGTTTTGTAAGTGTCGTTGGGCGTTTATCAATACAATCTTTTTACTTTTAACAAAAGAAGAAGAAGAAGGTAATACTAATACATTCTGAAACAAGTTATTGATTTAATTTTTTCGTCAACCAGATTTTATAAAACAATCCCCAAGCCAATTTTTATTTTTTTTATACTTTTGGTTATTGTTTGGGCTAATGTTTTCTTTTTTTTTGAACCATTTGATATTTAGCGTTCTTTTACTCTTATGCTTTCTCTCATCACAATGAGATAGCGAAGTGAATTCTTGATCAAAAGTTTAAAAAATATCACAAAAGCTAAAGAATAGATCGATTATTAGTGATCAAGACATTTTAGCATGAAAATAATGTAGAAAAAGAGGAATTATCGATTGGAAAGGAGAGTACGTAGTATAGGTCTTGCTCAATAGCCTCTCTTCTTTTTTAGGGTTTATGTTTGATAATTAAGTTTGCTGAAATTATGTTAAAAAAATTCATGGGAGAACACGAGCAAACATATATATTTCTCAAATCGTTGTAAGTTTCATGTTTTATCAGGTGCCTTCAGGGTACATTTTAACAAAACTCATATTTTTTTAACAGCAAAAATATACCGACTTCATGTATAGGCAGTGTACAGATGGGTGTGGGCTGGGTCCCACAATCATCTGTGTCATACATTAACTACAAAATTCTTTTTCAAGTTGTTTTGCAAAAAATTAGCTCAATCAGATAACTGTAAGTATTTGATCCAATTGTCTAGCTTTTCTTCTATATTCACTCAGAATTCGAAAGATTGTATCAATTACTTACAACTATCCAGGATGACTTGCGAAATTAATGAGGGATTTGAATTGTTCGAATAGAATTCCAGAGTGAGCCCCACATGCAAATCGATACAACTAACGGTTCCCATAGTTGGCCTCATACATGCTGCTCTCAAAAAAATAAAAATAAATGATTCTTCATTTTTCAACCCATATTTAAGATGGAATTCCTAAGAAACTGCAGTAGCCACCTAGCCTAAACCCAGAGTCTATGACCAATTTACCCTAATTAACCCCACTCTCAGGTTAGATGTAGCCTGTATTTTTTCGGACATTTACTAATTTTTAAGTGACACATTTTTAACGCAATTAGATAAGTGCCTTTTTTTTTTTAAAATATCTTTGCAATACTATTTCAATAATTAAACTAACCCCAAATAGACTTAAAACTTTGCACCTTATATAAACCAAAAATTGTGAATCAAGAGAGAAAGTTGATGGGACTCGAAATAAGATATAAGTACTTATTAATTTCTAAACTTTTTTTGTTGACTTTTATGTTTTTCAAAAAATTTCAAGGTTAATCCATATTTTTTTTAACTTTTCTAAATGATCCTCTCATTAAAACAAATCCAAAAAGTCAAATACTTCGACTAATAATTAAAAGAGAAATTAAGTTAAGTTATAATCAGTTCAAAATCCCGCTAAACCTAAGCTTATAACATCATTGTTAGTAGTCTAGGGCTTGTTTGCGATAATCGTGGATACAGATTTTTGAATTTAGCTTTATATTCTGTTGCATATTTTAGATTTCGGATTTTAGTAGAGGTTTTTTTTTTGGATCAAAAGTGAGAAGATTTTATTGATAAACGCATTGCGACACTTACAAAACGGAGATCATTACAAAGAACTTGGACAAAGCCAAATTAATCGTCTAACAAATACAAAACAAGTAAATCACAAGGCAATTGATGTTTTTCATGCTAACTCAGACACGGCCTGAAGCAATAACGACACTTTTAAATTGCCTAACATTTAATTAGGAGTCTCAAACAAGGAAAAGTATCTTTGGTGAGGCAACCCGTGGCGGCTTAGTAGATCTGTAATTCTTGGGAGTTCATTAGTGCGTTCATACTTTGGTGGAGTGCATTTGATCGTTTAGGTATTTAATTAGTGTCTATTTGTTGTAGTGTGATTATGAGAATTTCATTCCTTTTTCTTTGAGAATTTGTGTTGCAGAATCCCCGCTACCCAAATCCAACTTCAGAATTTTTAGAAGGGCAAATTTTCGTAGTAGTCCATGTAGTTTTATGGTTGTCTCACTTTCGTCCCTCTAGTTTCAAAGTGCTCGAATTTCGTCCCTGTAGTTTGTTTTTCGTCCCAATTTGGTAAAAAAGTTAACGGTGTTAACAAAACTAACGGAAAAATATTTTTTACACTATTTATATATTTTTTTACACTTATTTTATTTTGTTGTATTTTGTTTTCGTATTAGTATAATTGGGATGATCTTTTTGCCTGAAAAAAAAAAAGCTATGGTTAATAACTTCTCAATTAACCTGTATTATTTTCTCCTTTTTGGGCTATGCTTCTTTTAATTACGACAATGTGAGCCATCCCGACATTTGCAAAACAAAAATTAAATAAGATCAAATCAACTTTCAAAAAATTCCTAATTTCCAACGGAAAAAAGAAAAAGAAATTACGACAATTTAAGAATATAAAAAATTCCAAAAAACTTCTCATTGTTTCATACTTAATTCGAAAGATCTCACTTAAATGTTGTCATCCTCTTTAATTAAAGTACTAATTAAACCCGTAAAATCAAGTATGACCAGTACTGTACCTTCTCGACAGCACTAGTCTTTGTATTTTCCTTTGGTAAAACATTTTCTCCATTAGTTTTGGAGATTGAACCTTAAAAGAGGATTAATTAATGACGAACTGTTCTTATTTTTTAGGACAATTATAATTAATATCCTGAAAAAATTGGAGCTCTCGATTTTGTAAGCTTTGTTTTCAAACGGTCTTGACTATATTTTTCCGATTCAAACGGATTGATAATTGGAACACTTATTTTTTTACACCGTTTACAAACCGATTCAAACGGATTGATAATTGGAACACTTATTTTTTTACACCGTTTACAATATTAGATAAAAATATAGTCGGGACCGTTTGAAAACAATTATACTACTAATACTGTGTCACGACCCAATCCAGAGGGTACATGACCGGCCAGTGAAATGAAATCACCCAAGGCCTTTTAAACTCCTAATTACAAAAATCTTCATAATATATTTAAAATGTATAAGCAGAAGCGTGAATTTATTAAAATACATTCAGAGCTGGCTATCGTGCATACCGAATACAAACTTCGCCAATGGCGTCTAAGTGACTACAATTATCGATCCAAATCTTGGCACTAATAAATCTCTCATAGCGCGAGTTCCAAATTGTCAAAACCATCACGATAGAACAATTTGAATCCCATTGTCTAATGTTTGATAGCTACATCGATAAAAATCGCCGCCATTGAAAGAGCCACCTTAACTCACTGTAATCTGAAATGGGTGGCCACAAAACCATTTCAGTGAATTACGATATACAAAGGTTACATAATCGCATGGGAATAATCAAATAAAACATGGCATAATCATGAACCTTTCAACGAGCAATATGAGTTTTCAAACTCAATAATTATATACCTTTCAACAACACAAGTTTCAAATCTGCATATCATAAAATTCAGAATCCAACGACAGTTTGTAGGCTCAAAACTGAAAGAGATTCATCATGGGCGGTGTATCCGGTAGCCTGGGGAGCGACCCCAGCATGCGCAAGACAAAGCAAATGATCAAATCCAAGGGATACCCGGATGTATCCTTATTCACAATTCATAGGCGTCAAGTTACACATAGCTCACCAGAGCTCTTCGCCCAGATATCACATCAATAGATTTAATTCACTTTTTCCTTTTTAGATTAATCCCATGCTTGTTTTTAAATTCATTTTGCACAATTTATATATAACATAACTAGACTTATTGAACATAACATTTTAAAGAAAACAACAATATTCACAAAACAATTTTGAAAGAATATTATGTAACCAGAGTATATTCGTAACTCACCTTTTTGCATCCGTAATATGCCGTGTTGTACTGGAGCTTTTATTTTATTTTTCCTTTTCCTCCTCTCCTAATTTTCTTGCTTCCCTTTCTTTCCTTCTTTCTCTCTTTTCTTTCTCCTTTTCCTTAGCCGAATACTATGTATGTAGTGTGTGTGCAAGTGTAGTGTGTGTGAAGTGTGGTGTACGTACATGGTGTGGTGTGTGGAGTGATGAAGAGGAGGGAAGACCTATTTATAGGAGGCTAAAGATATCTAGAATAATTCAATCAAATCTTATCCATATCTAAATCAAATCTAATAAGATTTAATCAAATCCAATAAAATCTAAAAAAATCTAACATAATCTAATCAAATCTAATATAATCTAATCAAATCTTAGCATATCTTATAAAATCTAAGAATATCTAGAGCAAATCTTATTCAATCTTATCTAATCTAATCCAATCTAATCTTATCCAAATCATATCTCAACAAAATCTAATCTTATCATATCTCAACCAAATCTAATCTTATCTAACAAAATCTATATAATATCTAGTAAAATCCAAACAAATCTTAATGTATCTAAGTATATCTTAGGAGATCTTATCATATCTAATCATATCTTAGGAAATCTAAACATAATCTAGATAATCTTAGGAAATCAAATCTTAGGAAATCTAATAAAATCCAAGTATATCTATATGAAATCTTAGTGAATCCAATAAAATCCAAGTGTATTTATTTGATCTTATCCCACAAGATCTAGGGTTATCTTTCTAGATTATTCTTTGAATCTTACGGCTTCTTGCCTTACGGAGGCTCGTGCCTCATTTCGTGTTGTGAGGCTTGTTAACAAGGTTAGGGCGATATCTATAAAATAAAAAATTACATAGACAAAAAGAATACTCTAATTTTCGTGTAAACTTTGAGTTACCAATCAATATACTCTCTAAATTCTAAAGGTAAGCGGCCCGCTAAATGTAAGCTCCTTACTCTTATTGTTATTTTCTTCTAATTCTTCCTAGCATCCTTTTTTTTTCTAAAAAAAAAAATCGGGGTGTTACATACCGTATCATCCCAATTTTTACAATTATACTAGTTACAATATTAATTAAAAAAAGTATCATCCCAATTATACTAATACGAAAACAAAATACAACAAAATAAAATAAGTGTAAAAAAATATATAAACAGTGTAAAAAATATTTTTCCGTTAGTTTCGTTAACACCGTTAACGATTTTACCAAATTGGGACGAAAAACAAACTACGGGGACGAAATTCGAGCACTTTGAAACTAGAGGGACGAAAATGAGACAACCATAGAACTACAGGGACTACTACGAAAATTTGCCCTTTTTAGAATTTTCTTCATTTTTCAGGTTCTCACAATCTGTAAATTCTAACAATTAATTATATAGAATATTTGACAAACATCCTAAACTGATTTTCAAAAGCTAGAATCTAAAAATACATGTCAAAATAATTTCTCACAAAAACCCACTTAATATAACCGACAATTTAAAGAACGACTTTATTACAACACGGCTTCTCATGCTGAGTATTGCATTATCATATCCTTCAATGACACGAAGTATTCTTATTACATGACATTATTAACCATAATTTAACGTGCTAATTAAAAATGATAATTATTCTTATTCTTGAATTAAGGTTGAAAATTTTTAAATTCTTTTACAAATGACTACAACAATTAATATACTAAAATAAATTGGGTGGGGCTAGCTCCCACTCTGCCCCCACAATTGCTCCGCCCCATGGCCAGCAAACCACACTGCGCTAAATTTTAGTATTAGCGGCATGAGAAAACTGTTGTTAATTGTCAAAAAACCGCCAGTAATACTTAAAACCGTCGGTAAAAGTTCAAAAATCGCCGGAAATAAACCGCCAGGAATACAATTGTCGGAAAAACAAAAGCGGCATTAGAAAACCGCCGGCAATACTAAAAACGGCGGTAAAAAACCGCCGGCAATAAAATCGGTAGTTAATTTTTTTTGTTCTCCCAGGAATCAAACCCGGAACCTCCGGATCCTGTAGCGCGCGTGCTACCAACTGGGCTGACTCGCATATTGCGTCATGTAGGATAAATAATAATAGTTGTATTATACGGGTCGGTATTATTATTATAAGCGGCATTAATAAACCGCCGGTATTAAAAAAACCGTATATTCTATTTTTTCAGCGGTATTTTAAAAAACCGCCGGTAAAAGTTTATAAAAACGGCATTATTAAAAAAACCGCCGTTTTTGGTAGTTATTTCCGGCGGTTTTACTAATGCCGATAAAAGTTACTTTTAACGGCAGTTTTTTTACCACTGGTAATAATACCGCCGGCAAAAGCAATATTTGGCGTAGTACCAGAGATGGAGGTATGTATGGGCATATGGGGCCGTGTGGTTTTGAAATTTTATACTATCTATTTTTTTTAAATAATAATAGTTGATCAGAAAAAACATTTTCAACTATAAATATATATTGTTAGAACACATATTTCGGCTAGAGAATGAATTTCCCACAAATATTTTGGTTATATTTTTTGAGAAGGAAATTACTGAAACAATTAGTTCCAACTCAATCATATATAGGTGACTTTCGGATCTAAGGTATCGTTAAGTTCCATTTTGATACATGCTTGTGGTGTAACGAATTGAAAAAATTTTATTTTTCACCTTTTAGTTATTTTTGGTTTGTTAAGATCACCTATATATTGTGTTTTGTAACAGGTATTTTTGATCATCCAAATATTTTATGTTCTTGAGCATCAAAATTTTAAAATTTTCTTGTTCATATTATGGCCCGCCCCCTCGCATAGAAAATCTTAGTTCCGTCCTTGCAGCAAACGAGCCAATCTTACGTGCATGTGAGCTTGGGGAGTTTAAAATTAGAGAGCTTGAGTTCAAATTGAGCTTAGTTCAAGTATTAAATGAGCCCAGTTCATAAATGCGAGCCACTTTACAGTTAATTCGCGCCTGAGCCGTTTGTTAAACGAGCCATACATATTGTTCGAATTCAATTCATTTACTAGACCACCACAGCCAAGCGCTCAACCAACCGAGTCTCGAGCAGGTCGCAATTAAACAGCTCGATTTGTATGCTGTCCCTACCCACAAGGTTGATTGACAGTTGAGCTTAATTCCAAACGCCGGATCACTAATCGATGTCCCCCCTTTCATTCTCACCTAATCAGAAATTAAGGGTCATAAAACCTCCAATAAACTAAACCTGGAAAGCAATCCGTCATTGCTGATTCTTCACAAACTTTTAAAAAAGGCTGTCTTTGTTCCCACAATAAATAGGGCTTACCCTCTCACCTAACCAGAAGGCTAATAAACTCTGCATTTACTTATCTTTCGGAACCAATCTGTATTTGCTGCTAACCACGTTAAACACGGCAAAGTTGTCTCTGTTTTTTCCACAATTAAGGGCCCCCAGTTCAACCGAACAAGCCCACTACTTTTCCTACGAAATTGGATCTCAAGTCCCGATCAATAACCACCACCCACGCCTCCGCGGCTCCACCGTGTCGATCGGTCAGCTGTTCAATTCTCGGTGGAGCCAGCTCCCGTACGTCCAGTTTCTCTGATCCTCCAATTTTTAGCATTTGTGTATTTGTTTCGCGCCCACATGAATACTCCAAACCGGTTATATATCTTTCAAAACTTTGAAAAGACGACTTTTGTTCCAAAAAATAGGATGGTAGGAAAACAATAGTTACATGAACAAATCGCACTCGATAAAAGACGGGCAGTCCCTTGTTTATTTTTTTTATGCACCGGGAATTTACCCATATGATGTGCTTGCACGAGCCATTGAAGCGAGAAAAAGTCATGCTATGTCTTACCTAACCCGATGGCAAGGACATCTTGTGACTGGGGCGGACACAAGAGGGTGTTGAAGCCCCTGCACCACTGACCAGTCCACTACTCTCACTCGTTATGAATTATGTTTTTTTTAATGTAGAAATACATTTGATTCGGGTACAAATCTTGTGACTGTCATTCTAAGTTCCTGTCGACAAGTCATAGTAGTTTTCATGTTGTGCCTTGACCTTGCCGTAAGTAGTGGCATACCTTTTTTTTTTTTTTTTTTTCATGCTACGTAATGGCTTGTCCGTTGAAGGAAAATTGTCAAACTGTTTAGTGTACAAATTTTATTGTTCATGCAACTATCGATATTCAATTGAAAATATTAGGTGTACTGAAAAATGGGATACCGAAAATGTGCAACGGCTTGTGGGGCCCACTTTTTGGTCCCACACAAATAATCAAAATGTCAAATAATTTTAAAATATTTTTTCGAGTGGCCTTTTATTTAAAACTCTGGTTGATCGAAGTGAGACTCTCTCTTTTCCTCGAGATTCTCTCTCTAACCCTCTTCTGCTAGGGCTTTGTTTCGGCCGCCGCCGTGGGGGGTGTGCCCTTCTCTCCCTCCTCCCCCAGGCTCCTCTTTCCGCCCTACATCTGCTATATTCTCTCTATCCCTCTCCTTCCCAGAACAAAATCCCTTCCGCCTCCCCCTTTTGTCTATGTTTTTTGGGCCTCTACCCTCCTCGGTGTGGGAGGGTGTGGTGGTTGGGCTTCTGCTCCGGGAGCCTAGCGGTGTTGGGCGGTCTAGAATGATCAGAGGTTGTGGGTGGTGGTGGTTGGTGATGTAGATTTGGGCAGGCTGTGTGGTGATGGTGGACGGTGGTGTGATCGTAACGGTGGAGTATTTTAGCTGCTTTTTCTAACATTTTTTTTTGCGGGTCACTTTTCATATTTTCAAAAACGATCGGAGAAGATGGCGATGATTGGTGGTGGTTTCAATCCGGTGTTAGGGAGGTGGATGCGGCCCCCATGGCTGGGATCTCTTGTCGTCTTTGTGTGCCGAAGTCCGGCCGGCAGCTGTTCGATCAGAGTTTTCAATTGGGCGCGTGGCTGTCATTTCGTCGCATTGGATTGCTGCCGCTGGTGATGATTGTGGCTGTTGGGGTTTAGTTTTAGGTTAGGCTGTTGTGGTGGTGGTTTGGTGTCCCACGGCTCTGATTGTTTTGGTCCTCATTTTCACAGGCCGGATCCAGCCGCCGGCCTTTACATCTGGGAGAGGTTGGCTCGGCTTAACGGCAAGACTGTTTTTCGGTGTTTTGTTCGATGGTGGTGGCTGATGTGGTTAGGGTTTGGGGACTGGTTTGGGTGGGCCGGCCTAGGTTTGGGCCGGGATTGGGTGTTTCGGGCTTTTCGTTGTTTATTTTAGGTATGGGTTGGGCTTTATTGTTATTTTCGTTGTGGATCCTGTAGACCCTCGGGTGTTTCGGGCTTATGCCCTCGTGATGTTCATTCAACTTTTGTTGGATTCCTTTTCCCTATTCCTTATTTTTAATAAAATTTCATCTTTTGCCGATTAAAAAAAAAAAAAAAAACAGTTCAATTGAACATGCATAAGTGCGCAATGATCAAAAGGTCCGTGCTGAAAATCTAATCCTTTGCACGGATTGACTACTCGTTGGGTTGATCTAATATTCCATGCTTCGTTTAGAATTTAGGATTCTGAATAAAAAGTTTGAAGATTGGGTTAACAACTTACACATATCCGATTGAGCTAATTAATTTTTTCGGAGACCCTACATGCCGTTGAATATTTTTGATACCCATATTTGGACTCATTAATCTTTTTTTTTCTGTACTATAGGATGTTAGAGGTTAGTTGTTAATAGTTACAACGTGAATCGAACATCCTCTTCATGAGAACTCGAAGTCAAGATCTGTCTTCCGTAAAAAGGGAGAGTAAGAAACCAACCATAATAAGTGGTGTTCCACACTCATATTATTTTTTTCTTTTTATATTGTCAATCGGGTAGCATTCTGGACTCATATTCAATCAAGGTGATTTTGCTATTTTGCTGATTTTGACTGTCTTCGCGAGGTCAACAAAAATGAACAATTTAGATCATTCACGTGGTTCCAAAATTGGGGACCGGATTCCCTCAATTTGTCTCGGACCAGTTTGGTCTATTTAATACATTCGAGCCGTCCAAAAGTGCTTTAGAGGACTCAGATTTGAAGGGGTGTTATTTAAAAAAAAAACATGCCTTTAAATATGAGCCATCCAAAGCACTAAATGGATCAAATTGGTCCGAAGACAAATTGACTGAATCCAATTCCCAAAAATTGACCCCCAAATGCTAAGAGCATCTCCAATCCATACTCTATATCTTCATTTTGGAGGAAAAACATTCTCCAACACATCCTCTAAAACTCTTCTCCATTTGGGAGGATGAACTTTGATCATCTAAATATAGAGGATGAAAGAAAAAATCGAGGATCTCCTTCAAATATGTGTTGGAGTTGAGAAATAAAGTGTTGGGTTGGAGTTGAGATAAATAGTACAATCATCTAAATCTACTTTTCAAATAAAATAGATTAATTTGATCCTCTCAAATAGAATTTTAGAAGGTCTTAGATTGGAGATAGGCCTGTCAATGGACCGGATCCGATCCGAAAAATCCGATCCGGATCCGAATCCGAATCCGATAACGTCGATCCGATAATCCGAATCCGGTAACGTTATCGGATCCGGATCGGATCGGATTAAATCCGTTATCAATCCGAATCCGAACTTTATTTTTTTTTTACTTTTTATAATTTTTTGAATTTTTTTTTAAAAATACAGTAAATTTTTTATTTTGAAAAAAAAATGTTTAAGAAGTTGTATTTTTATCTTCAATTTTTTCTTTTATTTTTTTTGGAAAATATTTTGGAAAATATTTTTTCTTGAAAAAAAGTTGTATTTTTAAAAAAAAAAATATTTTTTTTTGGCTAAAATTTTTGGAGTAAAAAAGTTTTCGGATCGGATTCGGATTTTCGGATCGGATCCAAATTTTTCGGATCGGATCCGGATTTCCGCTATCGGATTTGAGTCTTATCGGATTCGGATCGGATCCAAGTCTTATCGGATTCGGATCTATCGGATCCGGACCGGATCCGAATCCGATCCGGCCCGTTGACAGGCCTAATTGGAGATGCTCTAAGCACGGCAGAATTGGAGGATTACCAGACGGGACCGGAAGCGTACTAGACAGTGGACCACAGCCGGACTCCACATTACTCCACGGTACTCGACAAGGTACTATCTAGTTTGGATTTTGCGTGGTTGGTCGTAGCCCCCATAAAGGGAAAATAGCATCTAGCCAATTTGATCACGATAGCTACCTACTTATTATAGTAAATGTGTAAGTGATGCGTAACCACCAAAGTACACGTCATTCGGTTCCGTTCGGCTAAACAAGTCGAGTAACTTTTTTTTTTTTTTTCCTTATTTAATTTTTTTTGTATTTGTTTTTTTCGTCAATTTTTTGGAGATTATTGCATCATCATGACGAGAGAAATCTCAAAAGTAAACAATTTCGATCGAAACTTAATTTTTTTGAATAAAAAAAAATAAGTCAAGTTTTTCGTTTTTATTCAAAAAAATTGAATTTCGATCATAATTTTTTACTTTTTAGATTCTTCTCATCATGGAGATGCAATAATCTTCAAAAAATTGACGAAAAATTAATTAATACGATTTTTTAATAAGGACAAAAAAATAAGCAACTTGGCTTATTTAGCCGAACTGGGCACTAAAATTGTACAGTCAGAGCGTCTAGATCAGCTTACAAACACTTTGACTGATTTTTTCCTCGCTACAGTCAGAGGCAAACCATCCATGTCAGGATTAGAAAATTTAAGAGATTATTTCCTTGTAGTCCGAGTCCAAAATCGGACTTTGGCCAATTGTGTAGAAAGCATACACACCAACTAACCGGATTAATTTTAAGGGCTTGAATTTGTCTGGTCGCAACTAGAGAGAGATGCTTGTCTGGCAATCTACCAACCTACCAGAACTATGGAAGAATCACAGTTGAACCTAGTTTGGAAGCGGAGATATTCTGGAGCATCTACAGAGGTCAGAGCATGTCTAACATCAGTTTGCAATCCAATTCCCTCGTAGCAGTGCGTCTAATTAGGGGGCGTTTGGACAAATAAGTCACTGTGGCTTATTTTTTGTCCTTATTCAAATTTTTTTCGCATTTTGTGGCTTATTGTCAATTTTTTGGGGATTATTGCTTCGTTATGACGAGACGAATCGGAAAAGTAAAAAATTTCGATCGGAATCCAATTTTTTTGAAATTTCGACGAAATTTGGCGGGAAAGCCACGTTTTCGTCTTTTTGTGCAAAAATTTGGATTTCGACCAAAATTTTTTACTTTTTAGATTCCTCTCGTCATAACAAAGCAATAATCTCCAAAAAATTGACAATAAGCCACAAAATATGGAAAAAATTTGAATAAGGACAAAAAATAAACCAAAGTGGCTTATTTGTCCAAACGGGACCTTACTGAGGGAAACTCATCCAAACCACCCACAGAGCGTTATGATGAACGACGCAAATGCTATCCTAAATCGAACTGCATCAACGTTAACCCACATCCACCGGGAGGCCAACCTATGCGCGGATCATTTGGCAAGACTTGGAGCTGAACAAGTGGAAGATCTGGTCCTCACGGGGGACAAATCAATTTTGGCTTAGGGGATTTATGATTAGAAATAGACTTAATTTAAAGCAGGTACTTGATTGGCTAGGTTTATTTCCTGCTGGGTCTGTAAGTCAATACCAATACTTAAGCTCGCGCCTATGTTGTACAAACTCTTGATCGTTTTAGTTTCTTATATATTTCCAAAGTACCAAAAAAAAAAAAAAAAAATTCTACCAGTACTACCACAAGTCACCGAAAAGCAAACTGTAATGGGATCAAAACATTACACAATGATTCGTATATATCTTTAATTATAAGCTAACTTTATTGTTCAAATCATACACAGCGCTTGATTGTGATCTCATGAAAACCAAAAAAAACCAAAAAAACAAAAGACAAGAGCAGAGAAAATGTACACTTGTTTTAATGACACAGCACTCTAGCTAGCTAGAAGTACACTAAAATGCAATGCAGATCTTTTGCAGATACATTTGACAAAAATTAAACGTGAAACAAAGCAAATATCAACAACCACAATGCACATTTATACTTATGTACGTATATATATGATCTAGAGCTTGACGATTTCCGGAATGTGGACCGGATACTTATCAATGCAGTCTTGCCACGGCCCGTCGCTCGGTGTTCTAATGGTCCGGTTACACTTCCAGACCGCGGAGTTACACTTAAACCCGCTCCCGAACGCGATCTGCCAGACCCGGTCCCCTTTCTTCATCCTCCCTTTCGCCTCGATGTAGTTCAGCTCGTACCACAGCGAAGACGACGAGGTGTTTCCGAATCGGTGGAGAGTCATCCTGGACGCCTCCACGTGCTCCGCCGATAACTGGAGGTTTTTCTGGAGCTCGTCGATAACGGCCCTGCCGCCGGCGTGGATGCAGAAGTGCTCGAACGCTTGTTTGAAATCGGGGATGTAGGGTTTCCATTTGGGGTTGAAGATCTTGCGGCCGATGAGGGTGAAGAGGAAGAGGAGTTGCTCGGATGCAGGGAGGACTAATGGTCCCATTGTGGTGATGTTTGATTTCAAAGCTTCACCGGCAATTACCTGTTAAGGATATAGAAAATAATTAACAATCTATTGTTGCGTTGGAATGTCTTGCAAGGATTTCTGATTCCAAAATCATCTACACGTCAAGAATCTATTGATTTTATCGAAGCTATGTAAACAAGCTGGCTTCTATTTATGCGGTATGTGCATTCTTGGCTACGTAAAAGACTCATATATCTCAATAAAAAAAAGTCTTTACGGGATTGAGTATTCACTGTAGTGAAACCGGATCCTAAATTAAAAAAGCACAAGTTTTTAATAAGATATGACTAAATAAACTATTACCCCACTAGGATTAGAACATTACCATGAGATCCTTGGAGAGCCGGATTCCGACCTTCCCCTGATCATCTTCTTCCTCAAACACACACTTATAGGCCTTATCGTCCGACCCTTTATGCGTCCTCACCACGTGAACCAACTTATACTTGGCCCGCCCCTTCTCCCTCTTCTTGTTCGACAGCAGGATTGCGGCGCCACCCATCCTGAACAAACAGTTCGGCAGCAACATCGCCCTCTCGTCCCCCTGGTAGTAGTTCGGCGTGATGATCTCCGTGCTCACCACGACCGCGTTGGAGTTCGGGACGACCTGGAGCAGGTCCCGGGCCAGGTCGATGGAGATGACCCCCGCGCTGCACCCCATGCCGGACAAGTTGAAGCTCTTGATGTTGCTGCGGAGCTTGTACTTGTTGACGATCATGGCGGAGAGGGAAGGGGTGGGGGAGAAGAGGCTGCAGTTGACGATGAGGATGTCGATGTCTTTGGGCTTGAGGTTGGTTTTCTGGAAGAGGGAGTCGAGGGCGGAGAAGATGACGATCTCGGCCTCGCCCCGGGCGGAGGCCATGGTCGGGGTAGGGGGGATGTAGTGGATGGCCGGAGGGAGGCAGGTTTCCTCGCCGAGGCCGGAGCGTTCCAGGATTCGCATTTGGAAGTCCACGCTTTTGGGACTGTCCTTGAGGATTAACCTGTGCGGGGAAATGGCGGAAAAAAAGAAAGAAAAGCAAATTAAATTTCCTTACTTCTGCAATATATATATTAGTTGTTTGAAATTAGATTAAGATCCCTAAGTATTTATTTTTTTTACTTTACAGAACAGGTCATTCGCTCTACATCATCTTTAATTTAAAAAAAATTACTATTAGTGAAACACATCCTAACTTTGGACCGGGTTGGTTGTGGGTTTTATAGATTTTGTTCGGTTTGATCAATTTTAAAAACTTGTCTTCTGATTTTTTTTTTTTGGGAGATAACTAAATTATTTAGAAAACAAGATGAATTTGATTCTGAACAAATAAAGTTTAATACCATCAAACCCATGCGTCTCATGTATAATTTTATTAAAAAGGTTAAGGATTTAGCCTAACTTATCTATATGGAGTAATTTTTTGTTTGTTTTGTTTGGCAATAGGATACAACAAGTTTGAAAAAGTTAAAATAATTTACAACAGAATTTATTTATTTATTTTCAATCTTCTCTGAGAGATGAATAAATTATAAAAAATTAACGTGTAGCCCATAAAAATTCTTCAAAACAAAAATAAGGCAAAATAATATGTTAATTAAAGACACCACGTAGGACTAGGATAGGTACTATAATAAGAAGGTCATTTAAAAATTCAGTTAAAAATTTAGGAGCTAAGATTTTCCTCTCTGGAAATAATTTAGAGAAAAAAATTGGTGGACTTAATGCCTGATGGAGCCAATTAAGGCCTAAAGGTAAACCAAAATCTATGGGTGAAACAGACAGTTCAAATATGGACAAAAAAGCATTCAACTTCAACATTAAAATTCATCAATGATTGCTTAATTATGCTATACTTAGCACACTTCAATAAAAGGATTAAAAAAATTGACTCAGACCACATCAGTAAGTTTATTTAAATTAATGAAGGAATGCCCAGTTATTTCAATGAACTCGAAAACACCTGCTCGCACCATAAAAAAGGGAAGAAAATTTAAAAGAACGGAAATTATAGAAAGAGAATTCATTGTTCGACAAGTGTCTAAAGTTAGCAAATTAAAAGAGAAAATTAGTTATTCTAATTAAAATAGATGAAAGTGTTGTTTTTTCTTTTTACAGAAGGAGAGAATGAAAATTAAATGCCACCTTTATGTTCTTTTGGATATAACTGTGTCCGGAGCTATCTGATGCACAGTGATTTATGTGCATGCTTCGGGCACAGTTGTATCCTGGTTTTGTTCTTGAGGTGAGTTGTGAGTTGTATTTATTACAAATGAACATGAATTGTATCAGTCCGGTTTCGATAAAACCTTTACCAAACTGGCCTCTGCAAATCGAGTTTTTATCATGATATATTTATTCATTCACCAAAAAAAACGTAAGGTTTTTTTTATCATGATCATGAAACCAGAAATGCAACTCCTATGATCATAAATTGGGTGGGCCCGGTGCCCACTGACCTGGAGTGCTCCATGAAGGTGGCGAAGGGGACGCGGCACGTGACGGGGGGCTTGTAGCACGCGTAGTCGACGAGGTAGATCGACCGGGGCTTGGACATGAAGTAGACGGTGGATACGAACACGATCAGGAACGACGAGCAGAGGATTTGGACCGTGTCCAGGCGGAGCGATCTCACGATGCCCACGATCTCCTCCGGCCCCATTCGGAGGACTTCGATCAGGATTCCGGCCATCACCGGAATCAGCAAGAAGGTCAGAATGTGGTTTACGAGGTACTGGTAGCCCAGTTTTACGTACTTGAGCTTCACGGACGCGGAGAAGTCCGGCAGGATTTGCGGCATTTTTAGAGAGAGAGAGTATAGAAATTTTTGGAGAGAGAGAGAAAGGGTTATTACTTTTGAGGGGGAGGGGAGGGGGAGTGGGGAGATTTAAAGGCTGAGAATTGGGGTAATGAATAGAGGTAGATGGGGGGATTTAATGAAGAAGGAGGTTTGGGAGTTTGATGTCAATTTCAACGCTCTCTCTTAGCTGGATCTATTTATTTATGTGCAAGGCCCTCTCTCTTTCCTGTGATTATTATTATTATTATTATTATTATTATTATTTATCTATCTTTTGTAGTTCGAACAATGCTATGGTTATCACATATCTGAGATTTTTATCTCTAAACATAGAAATGAAACTTAATTCTCATTAAGAAGTGACGGAATACTTAATTACCACTAGATCTACTTTTATAAAAATATATTTACCATTAATAGAAATGTCACTCTAGGATTTTAGGGTATCACAGGGTTTCAAGTTTAGGCACTTGCATATGGATTTTAGGGTGCGCTTCTCTATTATAGGATTTTAGCAGTTTAAGCACTTTCATAGGGTACCCTAGGGATTTATTCATTTTTTTAGGATATCCTAAGGTTTAGGTACTTTCATAGGGTACTATAGAGTATAGGCACCTTTAGCGCTTAGAGTTTTAGGCACTTTTATAGAATTTTAATGTTTAATTAATTAGAAAAGACCTGGTAGAATGTTTGAAATGGGTAATATGCATGCATGTGTGATTTTATCCGGGGTATTTTTTTTTTTTTTTAGTGATTTTGATGTATATGTTGACTAATCTCAGACTATCGATCGACAGTAGACAAAAGTGTATAAACGAGAGAAAAGTTTAAAATAGGTACACTAAATAATTTTAGCATGTGGCTTTAGAAAAGAGAGCCCCATTTTTTTAAACATTTTTATTTTTAGTTTTATTAGATTATGATCAAAATGTATTTTAAATTTGTGGAGTGTTTAAGAGATATGTGCAAAATACATTTTGCAATATAAATAGTGTAAAAAATTAACAACTAGAATAATGTGAACAGAACCTCCGGACCGACTTCTGGCTTTTGCTCTTCTTCAATCAAATATAAATATACATGTTGGTATAATGTGTTTTAGCTCCACCACCCAAACAGGCTCTTTGCTACTTTATGGTCTTTGTGGTTTGAGAGGAATGACCTCATATTCAACAATGTAATAAGGTCAGTGAGTGAGGTTGGGGATCTAGTCAAGACAAAAGTGGCTATGTGGATGAAAGCAAAGTTCGACATCAAGATATATTCGGTGGAGGATTTTAAGAGCTTTCTAGGTGTAATCCGTAAACTAAAGCTTTAAGTTCGGGCTTGAGGTGTTGTATCATCCAACTTTTGGTTGGATGCTCTTTCTATGTTTTTGTTCGTTGTTGTGTGGGTCAGTAAGTGTTGACTCACTCTTGTTTTTACCTCTCGGTGTATCCCTTTTGAGTTAACAAAATCGTTACACAATAAAATTTTGATAAGCAATAAAATTTTATTAAGAAACTTGATAAAGAATACATCGAGGAGAGGCCATCTACACTTCAAAAATTGAAGTCCATAAAAAACTTAGGAAAGAGAAGAAAAATACAAAAGTTACATTCAATGATAATTGAATAAGCCCCAGAATAAAAGCCCTCCAACCACCATCTTGTGATGGCCTTAAGAGACGCCATACTTAGTCAAACCCATCCAGCAACCAATGATAGCATCTTGCATAAGTCCTTGACATCATGAGAAGGCACCATGCATGCAACAGCAGATTGAAATCATTTGGCACCCATAGCGATAATTGATTGCGTAAGAATCGTAGTAATTGGATACTGTTTGATGTGATTTTGGAACACCTTTATTTTGAAAAAAGAAAGATGTTACTATACCAGATCGGAACTCATTTAACATACTTATCTCTATACAAATATGTTATGGACTCATATGATCAATCGGTATCAGGTCATCGTGATTTTTGGCATGTTCAATGTTTTTAATGAGCTCAAAATTAAATATGAAAGTCTTGAATAATCAAAATAATCTTGGCCGAAGAACTGAAAAACGATCAAAATTGGACTGTTCAGTCCATATAATGGACTGGAGTGGAGAGGATCCTGTTCCTTTTTTTTTTTTTTTAACACAACCAACCCAAACACAGCCTTAAAATGTGGATTAGATCTAGTAGTACTAAATTTTGCTCAAATTCAGGGGTAACAAATTTTGCTTCGTTCTTCAAGTAAATTACGTCTCATTTTCATTTGATGTAAAAGCTTTCACGAGCTGAAGTACATTCGGGCCTGCAAACCACAGCCAATTTAAAGAATTCCAGTTATTATATATGTATATTTATTTTCAGTATTGTTCCAAAAGTAAGCTACTATATTATATTTGATGTGGTTAAAAAAAACTCAATTTATTTTCCATTGTTTCATAATTTTCTTAGTTTCTTTCATAGATGAAAGATAAGTGCAATATTGATTGTCGTAGTTTTTGGCGTTCAAGAAAAATATTGTCGTAGTTGTCTGAAGAAAAATAATAATATAACTTCATATAAGTATTTACTATATTAAAACACACAAGTTTTCTATTATATGTGGTCCCTTTTAAGTCAGCCTACTCGGGATATTAAGGAAATAGAGTCTCATGCATATTGTTTGGAAGTGGAACGGGTGATCACTTTATAACATTTGAGACTTCTCTACTCGTTGCCAGTTGGTTTTGAGATGAATATAAAATTTTCACATGGTATTAGAGCGGGGCCTGTTTCACCCCATATTTTATAAAATTCACAATCCACACCCCACGATGACAAACCAACAAAAAGTTGTACGGTGATAAGAGTCATAAAACCCAAAAAGTAACCACACGTGAGAGATCTCAAATGCGGCTGCACGTTTGAAATATATAATTAATGTGATTTGCATACTTTTTTTTGAACGGTGAAAAAGGGAATTTTATTGATCATAATTATGAAGTACAACAAGATTTAGGGTAAGATAAGATAGCATTACAATGTGTGAGTAACATCCCAACTAGGTTGACACCCTACCCCACGACAATCATATGCTATTCCTTCCCAAGAATTGACAAGAGATCAACCCAGCGAATTACAAAATAAACCCCAAAGGGAAGCTTTCAAAAAGAATGTGATTTACATACTTTGTCAATTACTATATGCTTAAGTAAGCATAAAAAATTAGGGTATGCTATGATATACCTTGATCACTTCGTGGAAGATTTTACTCGTACTAAATTAATGCAAACTTGACAAACAATCCATTTAGTTTGACTGGTGTTCCTGATTGAATTAGGGGTGTTTGGGAGCTTACCTTTTGACTTTTCATTTTTAAATTTTAGTCTTTTTGACGTTTTGAATTATGATTAGAATGTGTTTTTAATTAGGTAGAATGTTTGGATGATATGTGTAGAATGGATTTTGCAGCAGGAGTAGTGTTTGAGAGATATAGAATGAAAATGAATTATGGGTTGGTTTTTTACTATGTTGCCCCTGATTATATATAATAGTGTATAATGTGTATAAATAATATTTTAATTAATTGTTTTAAGTTTTACTGTATTTTGAAATTAATTTCTTCTTTATTTTTTTTAAACCCTTCGCCGCCTGGCCTTTTCGTCATGGGAACCGCGCGTGAACAACACATTGAGAGTGGATCTCACTCGCCGGCCACGCGCCTTATCCAATCGGCGCGTGAGCCTTCCTCCGGCATCGTATTCGACGGGAGATCACCACCAATCTCTTCGTCTCACCTTGACGAAAAGGAATCTGTGGTTACAAGTTGTTTATTACAAACTTTTTCTCCTTGTAAAACTGAATAGAAACTCCGAGATATATTTTTCGACTTCTCCTTCACGGCGGACCACCACCAGTGTCGATGTCTCAACCAGACGAACAAGACCCAGTGGTTTTCAAGTGTTTTCAAACACTCTCTTATTTGGTTTTAACACTCTCTTGTCTGGTTTTTTATCTGATCAGATTTTGCTTGTATGGTGAAAAGAATCAAAAAATGGAGAGTATATAGGTCTTCTGCCGCGGCTGGTGAACGAGAATGAAAAAAAAGAATGGGAAAAGCTCCTCTTGAGCTCTTTCTGCCTTTTGCTTTAGAAACGTGAAAATGGAAAACCCATTTTTCTCAGAACTCTTTTGTCTCTTTCAGCCAAACACCCAAAACACAAAAATGAGAAGTGAAAAATGGGAAAAGGTGCCATCCAAAAACCCGTTGTCTTTTTTCATCCATTGTCTTTTTTCCTCTCTTCGGCTAACCAATTTGTGTTTAGATGTCGTCGACATTTGTATTCAGGGTTTGTACCATATATAAATATATAAATATAAATACCAGGGATGTCAAGCACAATTTGAGCTGTTCAAAAATATTTTTAACTGTTTAGATTTTGAAGTATTGTACAGGTAAGTATCTTAACTATATGATACTTTTAGCTAATCAGATCAATTGATTGTAGAGATAGATGGCTAAAGCATACTATCCATATCTCTGTAGTGCACCTCAACACTATACTACGGGGACCCGGGTCCATATAAATATTAGGGTTTGTACGAAAACATAAAGGTGACTTTTCGTTTCGTAGCTGTAAGGTCTTATCAATCAAGACTCTATCTTAAATTAGAAGAGGTTAAATTATACACAGATCCTCCGTGTACAAGGAATTGTCCGTCCACCCAATAAAAAGAAGACAACTCAGCGTGGGACAATCAGCCAAAAGTTGAACAATGTTCAAAAATTGGATCGCAGAAATCATCTTCCTTTCATAAAAATTGGCAAGTGTTTGTGTTTTATCTTAAAATCATCCTCCTTCCAATTTTCATCCTCCTTCCATAAAATCATAATGGATTTTTATACCGTTTATATATTAAAAAATATAGTTAAAAAATTTATTATTCCAATTTTCAATCCGTTTGACCCGGTGCGAAGATATTATTTTTCTGATCATTTTATGTTAAATGGTCATAATGAATTTTTACACCGTTTATATATATTAAAAAATATAGTTAAAAAATTAGGTGTTTCAATTTTCAATTCTGTTTGAACCGGTGTTAATATCTTATTTTTCTGATCATTTTATCTTAAATGGTCATAATTAATTTTTGGCTCTAAAGCCTTTCAATGGGCACCCTAAGAGAGTTATGAAACTAAAACAAATTTTTCCGTTAGTTTCATTCACGGAGTGTACGATTTTATCAATTTGGAATATAAAACAAACTACAGAGTTTATTTGGTTGCAATTGAAACCAGAGGAACGAAATTGAGACAACCATAAAACTAGAGGGACGACTACGAAAATTTGCCCTAAAAAATATGGTTAAAAAATTAAATGTTACAATTTTTAATCCGTTTGAATCAAATGCTAAGATTTTATTATTCTAATCATATTATTTTAAAGGGTCATAATTAAATTTTGTCTATAGGACTCATAATTAAGTATTTGTTCTTTATTTGGAACCTTGTGGAGCAGAAATTTGATTATGAGAGCCTTAGAGACAAAATTTAAGTACGACCCTATAGAATACTATGATCTTTGCACTGGTTCAAATGAATCAAAAATTGGAGCTCTTAATATTTTTGAACTGGTTATATATTAAAAAATATAGTTAAAAAATTAAGTACTTCAATTTTTAATCTGTTTGAACGAGTGCAAAGATCTTATTATTTTGATCATATTATTCTAAAGGGCCATAATTAAATTTTACCTCTAAAACTCTCATAATCATGTTTCTACTACATAAGATCCCAAAAAATTATTTTGGAACATTGTCCAACTTTTGGTCGATTGTCCACGTTGAGTTGCCATCTTTTTATTGAGTGGACAGACAATTCCTTCTACACAAAGGGTCTGTATATAATTTACTCTCAAATTAGAAACATTTAAAATAGTAAAAATAGTTTGGATTTTTGATATTGATCGTGCATATATATATATATGAATACCGGAGGCTACTCATTTAGGCAAGATTTTGAAATCTTTATGTTAACCCTTTACATTGTAGGGACATGAGTGCAGTGATCATTCAGACCGTCCATTTTTTTAATCAATGGTTTAGATTCGTTGTTAACTTCTTTTTTTTTTTTTAACTTTTACCAGTCAAAATTATCTTTTATCTGTAAAAAATAACATATACATATTAAAACCATTGATTGACGAGATGAACGGCTCGAATTGCGCACTACGAGAGGCGCTATAGGATTACTCACTACAGGATCCTCGCTCCGTCCATTGTAGCCACATGACTCTGATCTTGTAATCTAGTGAGAATCATAACAACAAATTAGGAGCTGGCTTTCTTTTCCAACGCTCGCAGGTCCTGCCGTCCTGCTCCTACCACCAACATAAAGCCCTCAGGACTACTAGAGCGGTTTCGGTTCAGTAGATCGTTAACTTCAGCAATTTGAGATCTATCGAGATGTACGAAGTTGGCCAAACACCTGTAAAAACCATCTATTTAGTAAGTGAAATTAAAGATTAACTAGTCCTCCATTTGAAATCCACCTGAGACAACCGACTTGTTTTGAATAAAGTCTCTGCGAGTGTTATTTGAGCAGCCATAGTTAATTTATAGGAAAAAATTATAATGCTTTTTTATTCCAGAAAGTACATCAGGGAATCGAAATTCCTTCAATGGAAATCCTTATTTCTTTCAAGAAACACCTAAGGTTGGTAAACGAACTAATTACGTTATTCGACTTCAATGTTTGAGCTCGCGTTCACTTTTTAAAAATTCATTCAATATCGGTTTCTTACAAAAATTAACAAACCAAGCTTGAGGATTATTTTGAAACTCGTATAATATTCAAGCCAATTCGATCATACAAGCTATATAATAATGCATTCAGCTATAAGGATGTATAAACAAAATTAAGTTATTCGAGATCGGCTCGCATTCGGGTCGATTAAAGATCATTTGAGATCGGCTCACCTCATAAATAACTTGACTTCGAACATTTTTTTGAAACTTTTTTAGTTTTTAAATCAAATTCCATAAATAATTGCATGATCGGCTAGTTTGGCTCATTTATCAGTCCTAGAAACACAAGTTCAATATTCTTTTCACTCGTTTTAACATACATTTTCTTTGCATTCTATTTTCCCTCTCAAAGAATTCAAAGGAAGTATAAATTTCTTAGGCCTCATTCCAGAACAGCAAAAAGCTGCTTATTTTTTAAGAAGGCAATTTCAAGCTCAAAAATAATGTTCTTACACAAATAATTTTCCTACCACTATGGATCTTGTTTGATAGATCTCATCAAGATCTTTAATACGGTGCAAAAAAAATGAAAAAATTATTTTTCATTTACATTATTTTTTAGTTTGAAAATGTGAAATAAGCTGCTTATTTTTTAAGAAGGTTTCTGGAACGGGGCCTTAAATTTTTAAATCTAAGGTCTACACCACCAAATTTATGTAATAGAGTCCAGTCCTGCCAAATCACATAAGAGGGAGGGACGTCGATATATCATGGAGTATATATATTTCAATTCTCCTTTTTTGGGAAAATAATGTGTCCTAATTTTGAGGGTTAATAATAAATGTTGATCACAATTGTCGCCGGCCGGGGGCAGTTGGGACAGGTGGGGGTTGGGACCATTAATTAGCCTTTATATGATCTTATTAATTAGACTCCAATCCATCTTTAGACTTTTCTTTTGGTTTCATCTCTACTTGTACTATCTTCTTTGTTCTCATTGGGATTACTCATTACCCATATAGGGTATAGAATTGCGTACCATTTTGGGAAAATTACATCGAAATAAACGGAGCCTGTGTGTATGCCATTTTTCTAGTTATTAGTATTAAAAAATGGACGGCGATCAAGTCACCAGCGAGGATAATTAAGACTCAAGCATATATGCGTCTTCCACCACTGGCCGTCTGTGTCTTGCGAGTTTCGATTATTCATTCTGTTTGATACAAAATACCATTTTTTAAAGAGTCGGTGACATACATACGAGGACGATCAATTTGATGTTTTCGGCCCCCAAAAAAAATGTGCTATGGATTTATGATTTTGTGCCCACCGTAGCGCTTATCCGGTCCATTAACTATGAGGGCCATTTCACCAGATTTATTCACAAGTAAAAATTCAGATAAAGGTGGCTAGCTACGTACATGAATGCTTTAATTTAGACCAGGGTCTGAAAATAGATGACATCTGTGATTGTTAGCCATGTTTATCGGGAGGAAAATAAATGTGCGGACATCCTCACTGAAAAAGCTTTTAATCATGTCAAGGGTTTTAATTTTTTTTAAGAGCAATGCTACGTCCACCGAACCCAAAAGCGGTGGCCGGCCACCGCACGCGTGTGGGGTCCACTCCGGGTCCTTAAAAAAAAAAACCGAGTGGGACCCGTGTGAAATCACCCCCGTTCGATACGTGTAAGTGCTCGATTCAATCTTTCTCTTTTGAACGGCTCGGATCATCTGATTTTTGAAAGTTTGGATCGAGCACTTACACGTATCGGACGGGGGTGATTTCTCACGAGTCCCACTCGGTTTTTTTTAAAAAAATTATTGAGCGGCTCGGATTTTCCGTGCGGAGCCCGGAGTGGGCCCCACACGCGTGCGGTGGCCGGCCACCGCTTTTGGGTTCGGTGGACTTAGCATTTCTGCTTTTTTAAATTTTATGTTGCACTGCCTGTGGTGTTATTTCAGTTGCAAGAAGACATTATAAATGTAGGGGTTAAATACCCCAGAATTATTATTTCTGATTAATGTTAGTTTCTTGCGTTCATTACAAAAAAAATAAAATAAAATAGCTGACTTATTCACAGAACTTTACAACTCACATTTTTTGGGTAATTATGTTTGGTACTCATGTGGCTACAATCGTTAAGATGATTTTTTGGCAACTTGGAGTATGCTCTAAATGCCTTACTAAATGATTGGTTTAGATTATCAAAGTAAGCATGCAGCTGGCATATATGCATGGTATTATTGCAGACGAATTAGATAGAATTCGGTTGAACGTGCAAAGTATATTACTACCTCCGTCCCAAAATATTTGTCCGGTCTGTAAAATGAGAACCTAAAAATAATTCAAGTTTTGCAAGAAAAATCTTAAAATTTTTTCCAACAATTTACTAGCTCTCGACAAGTTATTTTAATTTATGAAAAAAGTTTGAATTTTTTATTTAAAGAAATACATTATTTTTTAGTCTTCATTTTTCGAATCGGATAAACATTTTAGGACGGAGAGAGTAATAATTAAGTGACTCAATTGACTTGTTTGCATGTTGTTAAGGCATATTGTACTAGCTTTGACAATAAGCAATTAAGCATCTAGATGGGGCCACACTACTATTTTTGTTCAACTAAAAAAATATATCCACCAACCACAAGATGACATGTCATCACTTGAAGTGAAGAAGGGACCACTCGTGTCTCCATTTAGTTGAATATAAAGGGAGTAGAATTGATTGCTTATTTGCTTTTCTCTCACAGCTTTCTTGTGAGCATGCCTCCCAAGCGATTATCTTTTCCTTTTTCTTTTTTTTTTTTTTTTAAACGGAGGAACAGTTCTACGGCCATATCACTAAATGAACCCGATTGCGCAATCCAAACCTCCGGGAGAGTTAGCGCGACCATACCAGTTACGGCCCCCCACTTACTTCAGGGTACCCACTTGGTGGGGAATCGAATCTTAGACTTTGAAAAGTACTCTCAAAACCTGGGTATTTGCCCAAGCCACTGGGGCAATCCCTGGATGTGTTCTTTTTAATGTTTATACGTGCACGAAATGAATTTGGGAAAAGAAAGCGTTATAAGTAGTGGAGTACATTAACAAAAAATAATTAACACCTCTTCCAGTTTTGTGGGTAAATAATACTTTAACACCTGTTCCAGTTGATCGACGTATAACACGTTCTCAATTTTGGTCCTACATAAGTTACATCTTTATGCATTAATTGGAATGGATCGACATCGTAATTTTTGGGTACCATTTGGAAAATATAATTAAGAGAAAATTACCTCTAAGTATAGAAAAGTGACACTTAATTCCCATTAAGGAGACATGAAATACTTAATTACTACTAAGTCCACTTTTACAAAAATACATTTACCATTAATAGAAGTGTCACCTTAGGGTTTTAGGGTATGCTAGGGTTTTATGGTACCCTAATAGGTATCCTAGTACCCTTGGGTACCCTAAAATCTTAGGGTACCCTAGGATTTTAGAGTTTTAGGGTACCCTAGGGTTTTAGGGTACCTTAAGATTTTAGATTTTAGGATACCCTAGGGTTTAAGGTACCCTAGAGTTTAGGTTTAAGTACTTTCATAGAGCCATAGGGTTTAGGTTTAGGCAATTTCATAGGAGTTTTAGGGTGCACTTTCCTATTATAGGGTTTTAGCGATTTAGGCACTTTTATTGGGTACCCTAGAGTTTTAGGCACTTTTATAGGGTACCCTAAGGTTTAGGCACTTTCATAGGGTGTCCTAAGAGTTAAGCACTTTCAGTATTTGGGGTTTTAGGCACTTTCATAGGATTTTAGTGTTTCGTTAATTAGAGAAGACTTGGTGGGAATTACTTTCTATTTTCTGGACCTAGAGATAAATTACCCTTGGATTAATCGCTATTAATGTTACTGGACACATCATATATACTTAGCTGTTATTTGTTTAGAAAATGTCATTTAATCGAGCAGGGCGTATTACCATCGATCAATCAATTCACAATCCCACGGAGGCCAAGTCAATCTTCCATGATGATGAATTTATTGATTTTTTCGTCAATTCACAACCACCCTTGCAATAGGACTTTCATGTGCAAGGATAAACATTAGATTGTCTTTTTTGAAATTATTAAACTTATACTTTCCCTTCATCCCATTTTGATAGTCCTCTACGAAAAGAACATATAATTTTGAAATAAAAATAAAATACTTTTCCTACATAAACTTTCAAGGTTCTTTGCAACAAATTAAAGATCTCAATTAGTTCTTTAATTTAGTGCCAAAAATTCAAAAATAAATATATTCAAAAGTATTTTATTTTTTAATTCAAAGAAGACACATCTTTTTATGGGGGCTATCATTTTAGGACGACGGAAGGAGTTTTTGTGATCTAACTTTTTAGGTAGCATGCAAAATTATTTTGGAGATGATTATTGGAGGACATTAATTTGTTTGGTTGTGTGGATTTATTTAATAAAGGAGCTGATACTCCCTCCGTCCCATAATGTTTGGCATTTTCAGGAATGTGTGACATTTTTCAATTGCATATATCTTTCAATCCATAATGTTTTAGGCGATTTTTTGAACTTTGTTTAATAGAACAAATTAAACTCTATCAAACAAGATCCATATTGCTTATAAAAAACATTATGGGTTAAAACATATAGTTAATTTTTCATAAGGCTGGAATAGTGAAAATTCCAAACTTTATGGGACGGAGGGAGTATAATACATGTATAATTGTATATTGCCCCATTGGATGAGGTGCCAAATAGGGCCAAGAGAAGCAAAAACGGGTATTCCTTCAATGAGCCAAGCAGGGCACCACCACGACAGCACCATCCCCGAGTCCGAGCGAAACTGTACAAATATTCTACTTAATGAGAAATTTTTGGATGCTGAGTGGGTACCACCTGGTGGTATCCGTCGGCGATCCCAGCCGTCCAAACTTATTTTGGACGGCCCAGATTTTATCTCTCTCTCTCTCTCTCTCTCTCCCCTCACCCGATCGCTCTCTCTCCTCTTTTTCTTTCGGTAAAATTTGAACCATTCAAAATAGGTTTGGACGACTGGGATCGCCAACGAAATACCCTGTGTATGTTACTACCCGACACCCATAAACTTCTCCTACTTAGAGCATCCACAGTGGAATAAGCAAAACAAAAAATTATTAAAGTTAGCAATGTTGGATCAAAAAAGTGCTCACATTGGAATAATCAAACCTAGCAACCTCTTAATAACTCATCAAATTTTGACTCTTCAATAATCAAAGCTAGCAATGTTTTGTCAATATCCAAATTTTACCTCTCAATCAAGTACACCAACATTACACAAAAATCTTCTCTATCTTCCATTCTCTCTCTCTCTCTCTCTCTCTCAAAACAATATTTTCAAAAAATAATTTTAAAAAACTGTAACTTTCAGAAACTTTTTTTTTACAGAAAACAAAATTTTCAAAAATTTTAAAAACTGTAAGTAAATAAAAAGTGTTTTTCAAAAAATTATTTTTTTACACAAAATCTGTTTTTAAAAAACTGTATTTACAGTTTTTAAAATTTCAAAACTATTTGTGTAAATATAATTCTTTTAAAATTTTCAAAATTGTATTTACAGTTTTTAAATGAACAAAATGTGTGTTTTTTGAAAAACTGTTTTTTGTTTCGAAAAACTATATATTTTTTTGAACTGTTTCTAACATAAATTGTTTTTTCCTTCAAAAACCGCTTTTTCAAAAAATATGCATGAAATGATGGGAAAAAGTTTGGAGGCCCCATTGGTTTTGATTATGGGCAAAAAATAACCAATGTGCAATTTGACATTACTAACTTTAGCAACCTCTAAATGAATAATCAAAATCTGATGTGGCATGTTTTGATTATTTACATTTGTTTATTCCACTGCTGATGCTCTTAGTGATATGCAGGTAGATAAGGTTCATCTTTTAAAGGGTACGTAAAAGCTAGCTAGAACTCAATAATAGTTAGACAATAATGATGATACTTAAGTGAGAGATCATCCACACATGCTGAACATAATTTTAGGTGCTTTTAGGTGCATGAGTCATGAAACTGGATTATTGGACGGATGAGTCCCAGCGGCTGTTTTCATCGAACTTTTTCTTGAATTTCCCTCCTCTTCACCCAATTGAATATTCCTCTTTTCAAGTTTCTTAATAAAACTTTGTTGCCTATAAAAAAAAAAAAAAGACGAGCCGAAACCTAATTGATTTGATTGCCGAACCAAACATACTGCTCAGTACTCTAATAAGAGAAAAACTTATTTACGGAGCCTTCGTAAATAAGATTTATGACGCTCAATCTCGCACGTCCAAAACTGTTCTAGACGGTCTGGATTAAAAACAAATTATTACCGGCCAGAAATATTTATTTATTTCTTTTTGCTCAGCAAAAAGAAGTCCGAAATATGTATTACCGGTTAAAATTTAAAAACAGATCTCAAACATTGATTGCCAAAATGGAGGGGTGTGATTGCGCCGCTCCATTGTGACCTGGAGGTCATCGGGTTCGAGTCGTGGAAACAGCCTCTCTGCTTGCAAGGGTAAGGCTGCCTACATCAACCATTTCCCAGACCCTGCAACGACGGGAGCCTTGTACACCGAGTTTGTCCTTTTTAGACGTGTTCCGTAAAAGTGGGATGTTCTACGAAAAGTTGAACAGAAATAGGTTTTTTTGAACTAATTTTCAACTATAGACTAGAAAATTGGCAGGTGTTTTCCACAAATCTCAGAATGATTTTCCATCTTTTCACTTTCATATCATACATAGATCTTTCATATCGTACTAAAATATATCTCAGAAAATAGTTTTTATAATTCCGAAAAATATTTATGTTACTTCCTTAAAATGGTATTTTTTTTTCCCAGACAACATGCTCGGTTTTTCCTCCCTCAAAATCCACCATGCAGTCAAATTAACCATGAAAGTTTTAGGATTTGGATTTGGCAGGGCCAATGTTCCAAAGGAAGAACATTTCAACAATCAACCTTTTTTTTTTCCCTTCCCAACTAAAAATTTGATAAAAAAAGACAGTATTTGGACGATTTTTTTTTAATCGCAAGAATCCAATTGTAACGATTCGCTGACTTTTTCTTAAACTAAGATTTAATTTAAACATTCCGCTCCGAATAATTTTCTTTCTAGAAGAACGAAAGTGACGGGACATGGCTAACTCCAAACCCTATACCCCTCCGCCACTGCGTTCAAACAAATTTAATCTATAGAATTCTGGAAAGCTGACTCTGAAATAAATACAAAAGACCTAATCGAGTACACTCTATAATTCTCTTCAAATTGAAGAAATTATTATAAGAGGTGGCTTGTCTTCCTAGCTAGTACTATATTTTTTGCCCAATTTAATAATAATTCAGTAAAGGAAGTCACTAGAGCCCTATATTAAAGTAATTGTTTAAGCGCAATATCTGGATACAATTAATTAATAGGTGTACTACAATAATGAAATTTGCAGATTGGTTGCTGATTTTGCTACTCTCTTTTTTTGTTAACAACACTCCCCTATAAGTGTATTTTTTTGTTAACGTCACTCTCCTGCAAGTGTATTTTACACTTGTAGGGAAGTGTCGTTAACAAAAAAAGGAGAGTGACAAAATCATTTCCCACACGAAAACTGCCTGGGGATTAAACAATCACCGGTACTTATGTTGCACGTTTCTTGTACTGTTGTCTTAACCATACTAACCCATCAAACTTCTTTCAACGCGAAGGGTTTGGTCTGGTGGCATGAGAAAATAAATAAGTATTTGTCTTTCGCGGAGATGTCATGTATTCAGATTCCAGAAAAGCTAAATATTTCAAACTTTGGAAGCACTAGAAGGTTTGCGCAGTCATTAATTTCAGAACTTCAAAAGTAGTCGAGGTTTGTATAAATTGGCCCTTCGACATGCGGGTAGGGGAAAAAAAAAAAAAAATCAAACTCCATATTATAAGCTTTCTTTCTCAAGTTATCATGAAAGTTTATGGCAATATATATATAATGGTTAAACAAACCTAATTTGATTGATTGAGTTGTAAAAGGAAGAAAAAACTTGATTTGACTGATATCCTATCTGGTTATCATTTTCGAACCAGGGTGGTGGGGTTCATATTTTTTTATGAAAAAAACTATGCTATATTTTATCTGCACTGAATACATACACCCAGTTTTGCGTGTAATAGAAATGAGAGAAAAAAAAAAAAAAACCTATAGGAGCAGTAATTTGGATTTTTTTTTATTTTTGGATATTAAGCTAAACTATCAGAGAACTTTTGTTGGAAGATTTTTATAAATTAAATAAAGTTGTTTACTTTTTTATAGAACGGTTTGATAAGTCACAATCTTCAATCTCGAGATACACTTGCGTATCATCCTACGACTTTTAATATCATAATCCAACGTTACATTCACCATAATCAGTATGCTCAAAGCGATCAATATTATTACCAATGAGCTCTTAGCTCAGTTGGTACGCCTCCCTCAGTGGAGGCATGGTTCGAGCCCCGCAAAAGACGGTTGGGGTTTAATGCTATGGACATAATCTGAACCTCTTGTCGACTAACATGCTAACACCCTACTAACTATCGCTGATGTATATAATATTAACCAAAAAAAAAGGGATCAATATTGTTTATAACCTTCTATTATATATAGTTGAAATTTTGCATGCTTAATCAATATGTAACAAAACCCTATAAATTATGCTCACACTAAATTATGCCCTACCATCAAAGTAACCAAGGAAAAATGGTGCATGCATATTACTACGATTGAATGATGACTATGTTCAACAATCTTATTAGTCGGACAATTTCTCGTTCTGTCTAAAAAACCTCGAATAACTCAAAATAAATTACAAAACGTCTCTTAAGAAATTTTTTCCTCCTCATGTGTTTTCTTTAGTATTATTTTGAGTTCAAATCCAGATTATGCTCCTCGATCCTTTGTTTCAATTTGTTTGACTTCGGATTGATGTTGTCCAGTAAACCATCCCCCAATTGCTTTAAAGTTGGGTACGAGAGTGGACTCTTTCATTTTCATTTTTTTGTTTCTCTCTTTAGATATATATTTTTTCTCTTTCATTTTTAATATATAGCTAAGTGTATCTCGCTTTCATAAATGGAAAAATCTCTCTATTTGTCTGTCTCTCTCTCTCTCAAATTATCCAGAGATGATCGATCAACCGGCGGAGTATATTATAATACAAAAAGTCTAACAACAGAGACGATTTGCAGAGAATCACGCAAAGAAAAATGCGTTTGGCCCCATTTCGGGCTCCAGAAAAATCTAGAAAAATATCCATAACTTTTTGAATATTATTTTTGAATATTATTACTTTTGGATTCGTAGGGGCGATTTGAGCAGTTTCGCCCCTACGAATCCAAAATGAATATTTATCGATATCCGCAGGAGCTGATTTTTTAGGGCCCTATAAAATAATATTCAAAAATTTATGGATATTTTTCTAAATTTTTTTGGGATCCGAAATGGGACCAAACGCGTTTTTCTCTGTGTGATTCTCTGCAAATCGTCTCTGCGGATAGCAGAGCTGATTATAATACTCGTATGGATAAGCAAGTTTCAACTACCGCTACATTATTTTCCCGACTGTTGATGATTAGCTATCTAGCTTGTTTATCGATTCAAGCCAGCTGTTCAAAAAAAATTACATCGTAGTAATTGAGTAAAGGAAAACGTACAGCACTTACATTGCTTGGGAAACTCATTTCTTTTACTCCACTTGATATACTTGTAGTTTTGTTGGAGTAATGACCCATTTGTATTTGACAAGCAACCCTCAATAGAGAGAGAGAGAGAGAGAGAGAGAGAGAGAGAGAGAGAGAGAGAGAACTAGTGTTCCATTCGGCATTATTTCATGGCCGAGACAATTATTTTGTAAAATACAGTAGTGAAAACTGAAAAGCTAAGGAGAAACTAGAAAGTTAAACAAAATACAATAATCAATTGTCAAACCTTTTTGTTTGCCAAAACACGTAATAATGAACTGCAAGTAAACGTTTTTTTTTTTTATATATAAACTCCATAAATTCGTGCCGGAAAAGTGATTTTGACAGTTTTAATACAGAACAAGAAAAATCAATAAAAGATCATGGGGTTGTTAAGTAATTTTGCAAGTAAATACAAATATGTTTTTTTTTTTTTTTTTACAAACAATATCATCCCATATATATCAAAACATGAACAAGTACAACAAAACAAAAGAAAATACACCGTACACCAACCATAAAGACAAAAAAAAACAAAAGGAAAAGCTGCGCAGCTCCGATATCGGACCCAACACTCCGCTCGTGGAGGTGGGTGGAGGATCAATACTAGATCACGTTCCCGCCGCAGTATCACCACTGGATCTGCATCTTGACGGCTTCACCGTCGCAGTTGGAGAGCTCAAGAACACCGTCGCCTGATCGATCCAAGAGCCAAAACACAGATTTAAAACTCCAGATATGAGTCTCCGTAGTTCAAATATAATAGGAAGAGTGGGAGATCTACTCACCTTTAAGATAGAGTCTCCACCATCTCTACAAATAATTTAAAGATGAGAGTTATTTTCCATCTAAAAAATGTGCACAATAGTCGGTTTCCCTTGTACAACTTTACTTCGATACTGATTCACACCGGATATCATACGTTCCATGCTATTTGGGTCAGAGCGTAAAGTCACTTTCTACGATACAGCTCTACGTACTTTGCGACTAATTCACATAGGATTCCATGCGTTCCATGCTATTCGGGTCAGAGCGCAAACTAGTGATCTTAAGGGGATGAGCTCGTAGACTTACTAGTAATACTCCTTCCGTCTCAAATTGTTGGTCTTATTGAAAGTCGAAAGGAATTGGATTGTAAATCTCTCTTAATAAACTAAAGTAGTAGATCATTGGTCAGGCTGGAATGCTGTCTTTAAAATTAAAAATCTTCAACACTCCAAGGTACAGATAATGTCCGGAGCTCACACCATAATTCTTGCTCCATTCAGGGGATGTTCCAGTTTCTTAAATAAATAAAAAAGAGAAAGAATAGAAAGGTAATTTCAAGTTTAAAAATTATGTGTTTACGAAAATAATTTTTCTATAAATATGGATATTGTTTGATAAATCTTATTGAGATATTTTAAATGGTACAAAACATATCAAAAAATTATTTTTCATTTTCGTTATATTTGAATTTAAAATTATCTTCTTTTAAAAAAAAAAAAGAAAAGAAAGAAAGCGGAACGGGGCATCAACACATCAGTTGTTTTTATTAGTTTTGGAAGCCGCCTAGAGAAGCCCAGAATAGAAGGTTGATGACATTCCATTCTGGAATGTACAGTAACAGTAGTTTAATTTTTTTTTCGGTTTTTGTTCTCTTACTGGGAACCGAACTGCATGGCGAATTTATGGAGAGAGAGAGAGAGATGTAGAGAGAGAGATGGGGTTGTTTTTTCCATTATTAATAGATGCAGTTAGGTGTTGGTATATACCCAATCAAAGAGGCCCAACTAGTTAAGTTATGATGTAACGTGTGATATATACTTATGTTGCAGAAGTTGAGCTGTCAACGCTGATTATTGGTCAACATTTACCCACGTCAACGGCCTGCCAGGTCCGCACGAGAAATCAAATAGTACGTGAGTTGCTGGTATTTGTGTTTCATGGGCTCCCACGTTTCCAACCTCGCTGGAGCCAAATTTTGGAGGATTGTACAGAATTGAAAGCTTTGGGGGCACCCAGAATTATGCCTGGTGCGCGCATAAGTTGTCATGAAAATCCATTAAGAAAAATAACATTCACTAACATGTCAACAAATTATGTTATAGGCGGCGTTTCTGGTAAGTTAGAAGTTGTCAAACAATCCTGATTTAGGCAAGTTACTCCAACTAAACTAAAGCTTATAGATGGCATATTAATGGATGTTTCGGTTTAGTGGAAGAAAACGTGTTGGGTGTTTTAAATTTAGTGAAAACAACTTGTGTAAATGCGATAAGTTGTCGAGAAAAAAGTTTAGTGGAAACTAGGATTTACTAACTGTGATGGGAGGGAGTTATGGACAGAGAAAGGGTCGTATAAACGTTCAACTCCCAACGACCTCCTCTACTTATACATCGTGATCCCTGTTATTATCAATTCAATTAGTAATACATATGCTGGATAGAATAGAGACTAATGTCTGGTTTCCATTGGCTGGGAGTAGGGGTGTTAAATGGGCGAGTTTTAGTTAAATTGGGTAAGTTGTAAGTGAGTTGGGTCTTTAATGGATCATTGATCCATTTAGATCCATTAATTATGAATTCAATTACCCATATCCGACCCGACCTATTTATTTAAAATCAAACCCGCCCCGCCCATTAACCCAATTACATACTATATACTGAAATTTAAAATGACTAAAATATTAATGTACACTAAAATGACCATATTATCCCTGTGAATCTAAATGACTAAAATACCCCTACAAAATTAGTGTACTATCCATCTACTACTAAAAACCAACTGTCCAAAATTCACCGGAATTCCCCACTGACCAACCTCTCTCTCTGACCCCTCTGTCGTCTTCTATTTCGTTTTCTTCTCCAACTTCCATCCACCAACTCACCCTTACAAGAAGACATGAGCTGCAACAATAATCAAAGAGGGACTAGAGCACTTGAAAGGAAAAAAAAAATGACAAGAATTATGGTAAAAGAAAAAAATGACAAGAATCTTGTAACGCCCCGACTTTTCGGGTGTAAAATAAATAATTTCTTTGAGAAAATTTTGCTAAATAAATATAATTTTTCAAAATAATGGTTTAACTATTACAATTTCAAGATAGATCTACTGAATCAAAATACATTAACTTCAGAGCTGACTCTAATCTTGATACGAATCCCAAGCATACCCGATCTCCGTTTTTGATATTCCTTCTGTGTCGAACTGCATCATCGTTGAATCTCCTCCATTGAATCCTGCGCCCTCTAGCAAATTGATCGCCGAAGCAAATGATTTGCCAGGATACAAACGTATCCGTGAGTGATAAATCACCTAGTAGAATAATCCAACCCAACCACTCCTCTTACTTTACAGTTAGCAAGCAACAAGATAATGATAATACGAAGAAGTCCAAACAAAGATATTTCACATAATCCAGTTTATTATTATCCATTAACCTGACGTGTGATCTAAGATCTCTCCGCGAGATCTTTCCTCCCCAACCACTAGCCATGCTCGGTCCCATGAGATCACTTCCTTTGTTGTCGATTGCAGCTAAGTTATGTACCTAGCATGTATCCCTCTCATTCGAACAAAAGGAAAGCTTATCATGCCTGAATCACCGCTAGGGTTCGCCTATCTTATGCACCACTTCACAATCATCACAATCATCGTTGGGCTTACTTTGCCAACTTCAATTTATCACTGGGCTTACTTTGCCAGTCTTAATTCATTACTGGACTCCCGCCAGTTTCAATTCATCACTGGGCTTACTTTGCTAGTTTCAATCTCATCACAAATCTCATCACATCTCAAAACCACGCCTGCAGGCAACCTCTAAAAGAAAGAAACTTCACAATTTATCCATTACTTACCATCGTCTAAGTGACTTCTATTTCGCATACCACCCCATGTCTCTAGGGTCCAATCTAACATTCAAATCCAGTATCAACACAATATCATTCTCAATAATAATTAAAACGAATAACAAACAGATCAAAACAAACATTAGGTAATGCAATCACATAACTTTTTATGACTGGGCCGTTGCCCTTAATCTTGTATGGCCAAAATATCAATAACAATGTAGGAAATTTTATATAGGACTTTAAAAATAATTTTCTAGGCTTTTATTAATTATTCTTAGGTAATTAGATTGATTTAAATATTAATTACGTACATTAATTAGGTAAAAATATTAAAATAATCATCGTAACCTTAATAAGAGTTATAAAGGTCCTCTATAACAAGTTCGAGTGCTAAAAATTGGGTTTGGAGGTTCATGGGATTATTTTAAATAAAAGACTAAGTTAAATGACAAAAGAAGAATAAATAGATAATAAATAAATAGATAATTAAAAATATGTTGATATTAACAAAGTTTCATCTTAGGGCTGTAAGATGTCTAAATAAAATTATTCAGTATTATTAACATCTTTTATAATATTTTAAAGTATTTTTATTTAGAAACAAGGCGTAAATAATAATAAATAGTTAATTAAATAAATAAAATATTATTTTAATAACATAACATCTTTGAGATGTAAGAAATCTAAAAAAAATAGTTTAGATGTTAAAAACGTTGTTTAGGAGATTGCAATTATTTTTCGTTTGTAACTTTAATTAAAATTAAATAAAAAATTTAATAAATAGCTAATAAAATAAAAAAAATATGAAATCAGTAAGTTATGATCTTTGATATGTTAGAAGTCTAGGAAAAATAGTATGGGGATTTATAAAGTAGTTAATAAGGTCGCGAGTATTTTTAGTTTGTAAACTTTGATTGAAAACCAATAAAAATTAATGAATATATAATAAAATAAAAAAATTATAAAATTAACAAGTTATGATCTTCGATGTATGAGAAGTCTAGGAAAAATAGATCGGGGGTCGAAAACATTGTTCGGAATATCGAAAAGTCGTTTCGAACGTTTTTTATCAATTCAATCTTCCAGATAAATTAAACTAATATAATTAATATTTTTGATACTAATATGATATTATTTCGTAGGAATATAATATCAATTAAGTAGTTTTTTATAATATTAATATCTAAAAGATTTTAAAAATAATATCAGAAGGGTCATCTTCTACGTAAATAATTACAAATAGAGTGTCGAGTTTAGAAATAATATCACTTTGATGAATCTGGCCGAAATTTCTATTTTTTTCGTTTTGGCTCGGTTTTTTATGCATGGGACCAATTGGGGCATAGAGTTAAGCATATAAACACCATATATACTTACCGAAGTGATTGGAATGAATTATAATATCTCGAATCGGATTGAATTGAATTTCGAACGAAACTTAAAAGTTTGGGAAGAAAGCTCCGGGTTCTTCGATCGGGGGACCTTGGGACCGAATTGGTTGATGTTTGGCGATGCTAGGAATTGTAGGAAGCAATTGGATCGATCAATTTGAATTTTGGTCGTGTCTAGAACACAAACCCACTTTTCTCTCTCTTTCTTTCTCTCTCTAAAACTCCATGGATTGGAGCTTCGTTTCCTACGAATTTCCTCTCTCTTTTGGACTGGTAGGGTGTAGGAAATTTCGTAATGAACTCTAGGGTTAAAGTTATGGGATATTTATAGGGAATTTCGGAAGAGGGTGACGAGTTCGAATTTGAAAAGGATTTCGATTCGTTGTGTTTTGATATGGACTGAATATAGAGGAAAATACAGTCTGGGACGGAGTAGAGATGGAGTAGGAATAGGAGAGGGAGAGATGGAAGGAGTTGTATGCATGCATATAATTTAAAAATAAAAGAGAGATAAAATAGGATTAGATAATTATTTTTTTGTTTAAACTTCTTAAGGGAAAGGATTTTATTATTACTAATGATAATGAAGATTTTCGGGCTGCTACAACACTTTTACAGTTACAAGTTAATTAATGTAACATTTAAACAAATTTTAATCACCAAAAATAAATCTAAGTTTCAGTCGAATTATATTTCTATAATTAATCCGTTACTATAGACTATTTGAAAAATAATAATTTCTTTATTCGAAAAAAAAATTGGGTTGAAAATTCGGGTCGTTACAAATCTGATCTCTGTCTTGGGTTCATGAGATTCACTCTAATTTATTAATCGATTAGTCAAGCATAGATTTATATGGGTTCTTGATATTTTATTCGACTTTTTTGGATTCCTTGATGACCAGAGTAGATGGGAGATTAGGGGATTAGATTTTTAGGGGTTCACTTCCTATCCAGTATTTTAAGGCTCCAGTCCGGTCCAGTTTTGGGCCCCTCCCGGGTCCACAACAATGATCGGAATCGTTCGTTTTGTAGAGCTCATCGAATATATATGTCATCCACGCCAAAAATTAACTTCACCGAACATCAATAGGTACACTGATTAAACAGATTTGTACATGAAAAAAATGGGCAATTATTAATTTTAACTTAATTTTTGTCATCGCTTTTTTCTTGTACAAATCTGTTTCATCCATGTACCTATTGATGTTCGGTGAAGCTAATTTTTGGCGTGGATGACATATTCGACGAGTTCTACAAAATGAACAATTTCGATAATTGTTGTGGACTCGAGAGGGGCCCACAAAGGCCCAAAACTGGACTGGACTGGAGCCTCAAAATACTGGAGAGGAAGTGAACCCAATTTTTAGTATAGGGCACTGCATCACTGTACTTTAGCACTTGGAAAAGAGTGGTGGGTGGATTATGTTCATAACTTATTGGGTCATTTAAGTTGACCTAATTGAGACCCAATTAATAAATAAGTTATTTGGGTTGGAAACATTTTGACCCAACTAACAAATGGGCTGGGTTCGGTCTTTTTTTTAGTAGGTGGGTTTGGGTTGATTAATGGGTTTGGATTTAATTTGCCACTCTTAGATGGGAGATATGTATATATGGATTATATTGATGGGAAAATGACGGTCCAAGACGTGTTTTGATAATTAATACTCGCCAAGGACTTGCTGAAAATATTTATTAATGCTGAAAATATCATTAGTGGGTATTAATTATCAAAACACGTCATTGACCGTCATTTTCCCATTATTGATTAGTACTAGTACTTTCTTTATTGGGTCAAAAATGCCTGCTATCTTTAAATCTCTTGATTAATCATCATTTGGCTCAAAAGCAATTAATCTTGATTTTTTATTAAAAAAAACAAAATCAAACCATTCCAAAATCACAAGTAAATGTAAACTAAATATATACGTATATACAGTCGGGTTCAAGTCCACACTCCTTTCCGTCCGCACCTCTCCTTTCCTGATCGAATTTTGATGATCCGATCCGCTTAATGTGATCAGAACGTGATTTTAAGAGTATCCCCAAGAAATTGGCAAAAAAAAAAAAAAAACATTGGAAAGGGATTGATACGAACATTTTTTTATTGAACAGTTCAATAAAAACTGCTCAAATCAAACCCTTCCCTGTGTTTTTTTTTGCCGATTTCGCGCGAGTACCCTTAAAATCACGTTCTGAACACATTGAGCGGCTCAGATCATCGAAATTCGATCAGGAAAGGGGAGGTGTGAACGGAAAGGGAGTGGATAGGAACCGCACTAATATATATATATATATCTCTCAATTGACATAGACAACAATATAACTCAATTGACTCCCACGAATTCTTTACTTCCTATTAGTAGCATATTTTGTTTTTGCTAGGTCTCCAATAACAATGCCGGGTGATTGCTAAAGTCAAATATTTTTTGAAGAAATTAAATAGCCATTCTGTTTCGTAGACATATTTAGGTGCCCATCCTACGATGTTTGAATACTTAAGTCAACATCCTGAAATTTAAATAATTCCCAAAACACCCTTAATCATGATAAATACATGAATTATGGCAAAGTTATCTGGAATCATGACAAAACCATCTGGGGAGGAAAAACTAACATAAAAAGTTAGTTTATAAAAACTAACTTTTTATGTTAGTTTTACATCTCGAATTTCTTTACCTATATAGTAAAGAATTTTAGGATCTTAAACTAACATTTTAAGTTCGTTTTGCATCTTGAATTTCTTTACCTGTAAAGTAAAGAATTTTAGGACCTTAAACTAACTATTTATGTTAGTTTCACATCCCGGATGATTTTATTGTGATTGCCGCTGCGCAGACCAAATTAAAAAAGGGATATTCACTTTGTTTGACAAAGTGAATATCGACAAAGTGAATATCCCTTATTTAATTTGGTCTGCGCAAGGGCTCCATTAAAATGTAAAAAATTATTTATGGCTAAATGGGTAATATTTAAATTTCAGGATGAAAACATAAGTTTTCAAACCTATAAGGATTAGGACTTAAATATCAATGTAGCATAAGACCCCTATTTAAGTTCCCCATCTTTTTTCTTACCTGGGAAGAAAACAAACGATAGAAAAACAAAAACAGAAAAAAACAAAAGAAACTGTTTCCCATTAGGGAGTAGGACTGTTTGGGGATGAATTAACTCAATCAAATGGCAAATGATTGTGTGCGGGCGTGCCAGAAAAGAACTAATTTCACAAACGAAATTATTCTTTTTAATGTGACTTGAAACAACTAATTAATATCAGGCAACTGTGTTATCTGTTTAATTACCTCAACTAAGATGATTTTCCCTTAAAGTGTCAACCAAGACTAAGGACTGATTTTCCTCAAATCAAAAAAGATGATCGAACACAAACGAACCCGAATCTAATCAAAGGTAAGTTTGTATACAAACACTCTTGAGACTTTACTAAAACCAATGCAAAAATATAAGCACACTGAATTTAATCAAAGAGAGCTTATAACCAATTAAGATGATTGAACACAAACAAACCCGAATCGAATCGAAGGCAAATTTATGCGCAAACACTCTTGGAATTTTCCTAAGACTAATGCAGAAATATAGGCGCACTGAATTTAATCAAAGAGGGCCTATAAACGACTAATCTTTGGTAAGAGAAAGACTGAAAGAAATAAGAAACTCGAATTTAATCAAAAGTAGTCTTACATGTAAACAAACCTTCAACTTACAAATTAATCTAAACTAAGTCCTAAACTAAGATAAATCCCTGAGCAATCATATTGAGTATGAGTTGTCAGAGGATAAGATTTTGTCGGGGGGGCTATCTTCAACTTCTTCTTCTATTTATAGACGCTGAACCTGCCTTCGAACTCCACGTCTTCAATTGCTTCTCACGTCTTCATTCGAACTGCCCATGATTCCTTGAAAAACGGTTGAGGGGAGCCTTCGAACGGTTACTTGGGTTGATTCCTGAGAATTCTTCTCTCTCCACGTTTGCTAATATCGATCATGGCTGTTTTCTGAATTGTAGGCTTCCTGTTTTTATGCAACGTGAGTTAATGTAGCACGATTGGTTCTTAGAAATGATTCCCTGTATCCATGCCTAATTACTGCACAAAACAAGAGATTAACCACCGTCTGATGGTTCTAAATAAGTAATCAACGGCTAAACCTAATTACCGTTTGAATTACCCCCATATGAGGCCCAAACGCCACCGCTTCTTGTCAAAACGATACCGTTTAGCACTAAAATGACATCGCCATTAACCTTATGATCCCCTGCATCTCGGGCCAGAATGGAATATGTTCTGATAGGTTAAAGCATTGTTTGATGCCACGTGTAATTTTCTCATTGGGTGGCGTATTTTAGGATGTAAACAAGGACAGAGGAGAGCAGGAATATCAGCAAGACTATCCCACCCCTCAACATTTACCGAGCAACATCTCATCATTTGTTTAGGCAATTAATAGTCCAAATTTTAAAAAACGTTCAAAATACTTTTGGACGGTAAGATTAAGAGCGGTGGAGGGAAATGGTGAATGTTGAGCGGTGGACATAGACTTTCTGTATATAATTCTTGATCCCCCTTCTTCCGTATTTTGGACGGTAAGATTAAGAGCGATAGAAGGAAATGGTGAATGTTGAGTGGTGGACATAGACTTTCTGTATATAATTCTTGATCCCCCTTCTTCCACTCAAATTGATTGGCTTAACAGCCCCTTTATCGGGTGTCAAAATTATTGGTGGATACTGGAGATATAGTTTGCAGGGAATATGGCAGAAGGAAATATTATTATAAGGAAATGATTAATAATTTTGGGAGATTATTTCAATATTTTCGAAAAAAAGAAGATATAAGTAGATTTGAGTAGATAGATTTATTATATATTTTTTTTAGAGAAATGATTTTGTCACTCCCTTTTTTTGTTAACGCCACTCATTTATAAGTGTATTTTTGCACCAGAAATACACGTGCAGGGAAGTGATGTTAATAAAAAAAGAAGTGGCAAAATTAGCAGCCTTCTTTTATCCGCGTATTAGTAGATAGATAGTGGCATTTTCGTAAGGAGAGACTGATCATGGACAGAGGTGTGGGAGGGTAAATTTTATAATAATGCTACGGGCACATCACTTGGCCAAGGACAGATTCAAAAATATCATTTAGTGGGAGCACCTTATTAATCATAGTGGCAAAAATTTATTTTTCTGGTTAACCATAATATAAGATCGTACACAATTAAGGCATGCATTCCAAACTACAAAAATATATAACACATACTTCAATTAAATTATGTAAAAATAAGCCAAAAATCTTAGACAAAATTTGAGAGTTTGTTTTACATGAACATCAACAAGTTTTAGAATGATCGATATAGTTTTGTTAATGATATTATTTTAAAATATTACTCTTAGACGGTTAAAAAGAAGTATAATTAAGAAAGAATCGATCCAAATAGACAAATAGTTCGAAAATAACCAAGTATAAATGCACCATATGGTGAATTGAAACATAAAACTAGTTTTATATGTATATTTTCAAGATATATGCACGTGTTTATGTGTAATAGCACATTTAATTTTATAATTATGCAAAATATACGAAAATATAACAAAATTATTTTAGTTTCGAGCGGGAGCACGTGCCCCCCTTTCCCTTCGTCCCTGCACTCGACTACACACCGACCACATCATTTTCCCACACATGTGGGTCTCATTTCACAATTAAATGTGCGGAGCTCACACGTATGTAAAAGTGATGTGGTCGGAGTGTGGCCGAGTGATGTGTACGCAAGAAACCGTAGTGCGGAGTAAAACATAGTCAAGTGAAAAGTAAGAATAAAAGCTGAAGGGTACAACAATTCAAACAAAAAATACAGATGGAGGGAAAAAAAAACGAATAATAAGTGTTTTAACTGTTCCCCCACTATAGATTTCTTTTGGGGTTAATTACTTGTTGTCCTCTTTATCTATAGATATTTTTTACTTTACCCCCTCTTACTATAGAACGCTACAACATACTCCCTTTATATATCTTCCAATTCCTAACACATAAGGCCTGTCATTAGTCTGGGATCCAAAAAATCGTCAAAAGGGCATGTGCATGTCACATGATCTGTAAAAAAGAAAAAATTTAATAAATACACATGATCTATAAAAATAGATATAGATAGACAAAATAAAACCCTTGTTCACCTCTCTCTCTCTCTTATTCTATCAACTCACTCATCCTCCTCCTCTCTTTCTCTCTCATTGAAGCTTCATTCGGTGAAAGCTGTGATAGAGATGTCAAAACAACGTAGTTTTGGGTTACAAATGGTTTAAAAAAAAGGGCTGAAAGGCCCATTTGGTGGAAAGCCAAGCAAAAAAATTAATTGCTTTAATTTTCAATCCGTTTGAATCGGTGCGAAAATCTTGTATCTCTGATTATTTTATCCTAAAGGATCATAATTAATTTTTGGCTCTAGGGCCTTCGTTAGTTAGCCCTAATAGATATTTGGTAGTGCTACTTTCTTAGAACTAATTAACGAGAGCTCTAGAGTCAAAAATTAATTATGACTCTTTAAAATAAAATGGTCATATAAATAAGATCTTTGTACCTATTCAAACGGATTGAAAATTAGAGTACTTAATTTTTTATAGACAGTTTATATATTAAAAAATATGGCTAAAAAATTAAGTGTTCTAATTTTTAATCCGTTTGAACCGGTCATAATTAATTTTTGACTATAGAACTCTTATTAATTAGTTCTAAGAAAGTAGCACAACCAAATACCTCTTAAGGCTAACTAAAGAGAGCCATAAAGTCAAAAATTAATTATGATCATTTATGATAAAATGATCATTTATGATAAAATGATCAGAGAAATAAAATCTTTAAACCAATTCAAACGGATTGAAAATTAGAGCACTTATGTTTTTTGCTCGGCTTTCCACCAAAGAATGTCTTTCGGCCCCTTTTCTTAAACCCTCTGCTACCCCAAAATTACACCGTTTTGGCATCTCTATCACAGCTTTCACCGAATGAAGCTTCAACGAGAGAGAGAGAGAGAGAGAGAGAGAGAGAGAGAGGAGGAGGAGTGAGTTGATAGAATGAGAGAGTGAGATGAACAAATATTTTGCTTTGTCTGTCTATATCTATTTTTATAGATCATGTGTATTTATTAAATTTTTTTTTTTTTACAGATCATGTGACATGCACATGCCCTTTTGACAATTTTTTGGATCCCAGACTAATGGCAGGCCTTATGAGTTAGGAATTGGAAGATAAAAGGGGTGGGTTGTAGCGTTCCATAGTTAAAGGGGATAAAGTGAAAAACGTGTATAGATAAAGGGGGCAACAAGTAATTAACCCTTTCTTTTCTTCGTTGATGTTCATAAAGGACAGTCACAAGAAGGGCAACAATTCACATCGAATCTAAGACAAAAATGCTTTCTGGAATCTAATGACATGGAAACCGTTCCATTGCAAACTAAATTGTTAAGTGTATTCCTTTAGGAAAACTGAACAAAATCGTGCGTATGCAGAAACTGAGAAAAGCGTGCGTATCCATTGCTTTATGTTGGTGTAACAGGTGATGAACAGGAACTGAGAAAAGCAGAGAAGCATAATCATGGCTTCAAAAAGGAAGGGATACTTCTCTGGAGGGCTCACGACCAAATACACAACATGAAGAACGAGAGAGCACAAAACAAGAAACACAACCACGAACGAAGGATTTCAGATTCGAAGGAGATAGTGCGTCTCTTTTATCTTTTCTTCCACCGGGTGCATAGTAAAGAAGGATGAAGAGAGCAGATAG